>CM077470.1:18869697-20134697 GCA_039654755.1 Calcarius lapponicus | reverse complement strand
CCCCGGAGTGCAACTGCACGGACGTCCCTGCTTGGAAGTTCATGTTGTACTGATTAGCAGGCAGTGTCTCCTGCTTCTGAGAGTATAGTTGTTCTGTCCTTGCTTGTTCTTGGTGCTGAGGCCATTCCTGGTGTGATGCCAAACTGTATGAGGTACCTGGCATTCCTGTAGCTAATATTGCCAAATTTTCAGGTGCATGACTGTCTGGAACAGAAATACTTCCTGAGGTCAGAGGTACTGGTGCAGGAAACGATGTTGATGGTTTTTGGAAACTTGTGTTTGCAGCTACACCAGTAACTGTATCCACCAAAATGGAATTCTGGACCAAAGATGAACCAAGAAGCGAGTTCTCAGATACCTGTCCATCACCTTTAGGTTTCCTAGCTGCCTGATTAGCCTAAGCAAAAAAGAAAGAAGTGAGAAAACACAGCTTAGAATACTTGTACAGTCCATCTGAATTTAGCCCAGAGATGAGAATAAAAGCTGGCTCAAGGTTTCACCACCTCCTAACCCAGACACAGGAAGAAAGAGCAAGTAGAGCATAACTAAACTTTTTCCCCTGGTTCATAATTCTCATAGTTCATCTCTGCTTGCTAGACACTACAGGAAAGTTTCTTACCCGCCAATTTCTAATTCTCTTGAGCCTGCTAGGTGTTTTCTCCAGTATTTGCAGAAACTCATGAGTTAACTCTGAATAAGAAAAAGAAAAGCCATTTTTACATCTGATTCTGTTATAAACAGGTAAAACTTAGTCTAAGGTTGTACAGCTTTTGCAGTAGATACTACAGTCTGTGCATGGGCTGAATTAGAACTTTAATAAATTGTTAGGCAAGTGTGGAACAGAAAAGTTTAAAGTGTTCCACTGGGACAGACTTCTGACAACTACACACATTCTGAAAAACAGGTTTAACTATAATATTTTGTTTTTACTCTTGCACAACCTGGATTTGTTAGACCAAAACCTATAAAAACAACAGTTTCTAAAATAACATATTTGCCATTCAGCCTGTACATATTCTGTATGGAGTTAAGTCTCCTTGAAAGTATATTTCTAAGTCACTCTTTCAGTCATTCCATCAAACTTCAGGAACAACCAGTATCATCTCTGTACAAACCACAGCCATCAGACCCTTGGAAGGACTCTGTTTTAAACAACAGCTTTGAAATAATTTGTGTTCAAGGTGGAGTAGCTGGCTGTGTTAATAAAACAAATTAGTTCCTTACAATTAGTATGCCCACAGGAAAGTACACATCTCCATACTTATCAGCTGCAAATAAAAATACTTTTCACTGAGATTTAATTCTAGTCATAAGCTAAACATAACTGGGTACAGTCAGAATTTGAATGCAAAAATACATCTTTTACAGGTCTGGAAGAACTGGCTTCTCCAGAATTCCTCAAGTAAGTTATAACCTAAGCTGCTCCCAAGTGCAAAACTACCACAGCTCTTTGGTCTACCCAGGTCTGCAAAACACCCCAGCTCCACAAATGCTTGAAGCATTAAGTGATGTTCACAAGGAGCTCTCAGCATTCCCCTGGGGGATTTAACAAATCCAAACAACGCATGTTTACCAAAGCCACAAACCCCCAGTCAGGTGGGAAGACTGCAGGGTGGTGTTTGGAACTGCAGCTACAGCTTGAAGAAGCCCAGTAAGACAGAGATGTTTGAACTTTGAAGCTCACTCAGGTTCTGTGCTTCACATGACATCTACTCAATTTCTCACTTTCAAACCCTCCCTCCCCAAAGTGCCATTAAGAAAGAACAGCTCAGCAGCTCAGGAAAGCAGCAGGCACAGAGAGTCTGCTGGGCCATCTGAAGCCTGGAGATCTCCACCACTACTGTGAAACAAACGTTTTACTGCAGGACCAACAAAGTCCAACACACAGATCTGCAAGCCCCAGGAGCTCCTAACTCCTCTACAGTAGCACATCTGGCCCTCTAATTCAGACTCCACTGTAGTAAATAGTAACTTGAAAGACAGCAAAATTCTAGGTGTAGGGTGTTGTAGGCATATGCTTTCTTCTTACCAGAGTCTGAGATCCCACAGGTTACACCAAACTGGTAACACAGAACTGCCTTCATAAACATGGCAATTTTATGTACAGCCTGATGGACACGGTCACTGAAACAGCACTGAGGTTCCTGAAACAATCAGGACTGCATGAATGTGCACTGACAGATTTCCATCTCTGTCTTGGTTCTGAAAAGCATTTAAAAGCAGGGTTCTATCCTCCACCTGCAAAAGGTATGTGGACACCCCATCCAACAGCCAAACCAAGTTTGTCTTCTGAAGTTCTCCCCACTCCTATCCCATTCTTTCACTGAAGATACAGCACATGAAGTCAGTGAGACTTAATTTCAGCTGAATGCTCTCACTACATACTATGCTCCATCCTTACATGAATAAACCCTTGAATTTCAAAATGAGACAGGAGCACAACTTACCATCTAGTAGTTCTAGAGTAACTGAGGGATCTACATATTCCCACCAGTGTTTTCCATCAGTTGATACTGGAATCTCCCAGTTGGACCACTTGCAGGCCAAGTGAATGCACACACATGCTATCACTGTGGGCTTGTACTGAAGACAGAATGTGGTAAGGTGAAGGCTGTTGCACACATTCCGTAATGAGGAACCAAAGGAAATCAAACATGTAAAACAGAAAACCCAAACAAATCAACCATTAACATACAGAATGAGATAGCTTGTCATTCAACAGCAGTTAAACATTTTGTTGAATAAGTTCATAAGATATCCTACTGCCCTAAGAAAACAAAGGGCTGGGCATTTATCTGTAGAAAAGTTTAATTTGATTTTGCTATCAAAAGCCTGATGAACAGTAAATAAATTTACTAATTATTCTACTGTACTTAAGTAATAAAAAGGGCAGTATAACATGGTGAATTAAATTTTGCAGTGTAATGCACAGAGCTAATTGTGCAGTCTCTGAATGAGACAATCAGAAGGTCCCCAACAGTTCCACAGCAGCCAGGTGAGTTATTTGTGGGCTTTGCATTCACCAGGCCTGGATTTGTGATGTTTGTGATGTTGTCCTCAGCTTTTAGCACCACAAACACATTGGTTCACTTTCACTGCTTTAGCATAACTTCTCTTAACAGCTGCTTAAGTACAGAATCTTGCCCATCAAGGAACCACAAGGAGTTATTTATTTATTCTGAACAGTTCTAATAACCAACAGATACTGTTTAAAAACTCTATCTACACATAACGTAAATAAAGGTTAAAGTAGTTTTGCAAGAGGCAAATTGAAGTAATCAAGACTAAAGTCTGCTCTCTAATTCTTTTTATGACAGGCTATGTCTACAAAACACCCACTTGGAATCCTAGGACTATAAATTTATCTAAGTACTTAAGTTTTTAAACTATATATTAAGATTAAAGAGCTGTTTCTAAAAGAAATAACATTGGGCTAGTACTAGTCTATCTAAAAAGAAAAATCAGCTAGTTGAAAATATCTTAGGCCCACTAGAATTTTATAAGTTAAGACTGAATCAATATACTAAAGTTAAGAGAAAACTGCCATTAACTACAAGTGTAAACTAAAAATAGTTTTGTACTTACCAAGATGCTCGGATTTCTAGGTTAAGTTTATCTCTTTGTAATCTTTAGCTGCTATTCAGGCTACCAATTTTAGACTTATGCACTCACAATCGAGAAAAAGTCATCAGAAAGCACCACTACACTTCTCATTGTGCATTTCAGCCCTTTGTGCCATCAGGCCCTTGTCCAATACACCGCACTGCAGGCGGGGAGGTACCACCACTGGAGGTGGCCCAGTCCCCCACTGCAACAAGGGTAAGACACATCAGGGGGCCCTGCAGTAAAGGAAGCTATAGTGTGCTACAACAGTGCAACAAAGAGGTTCAGGATAACAACCTGTTGGTAGCCATGAAATAGGATGTCTGTGCCAAATCCTTGCTTGCTGTAAGAAAAGAAAAACAAGAGAGATTAAAGATCTGCACTAATTTGTCAGGTTCATTCCAAAATTCAAGCAGCTTTACCTTCCAAAAATCACTGCTGGGTATTTCTAAAGCACTGATCTGGCTTTAGCTAACTAGCCTTTAAAATGATCTTTTCTGAGACAGAGAAGACTGAGACACACTCAGTAGGGGCCTGTCATGCCCTCAGTGCCCCTCCCTCCCCCTGCACAGCCCACAGCACAGCTCCCCTCCAACAGCTGCCAGGCGAGCACTCTCCTCTGGGAAGCGCTGCTTCCCCACCCACACCTGCAGGGATCCCTGCTTGGAGCTGGGAGTGCCGCAGGCAGTCAGTCCCAGCCAATTCACAGTGCTCCATCTGCTCTTGGAGCAGGCCATGGCAGGGCGCCCTCCCACCTCCCCAGAAACAGCCACACCTCTCTCCCAAAGCCCTGGAACACAGCCAGCCCCCAAGCTACGTGGGAAAAAATTCCTTTATTTGCTCCTTCTAATTAAGAGCACTGTAGTCATAACATTTTGCTCCATATTTGTTAAATGGCAAGGCTTTGATAGGAAACAGACAAATTCATTTGAGTTAGTCAGAAAAAAATACTGAAACAAACCACAGGACTGCAACATGCCAGGAATGAAAAACTGACTTGGGCTGTTACAGCCACAGAGTGCTGACCCCTAGAGTGACACCCCAATGCTCCTCACTCAGGTAAGAGAACTTACTGTAACATGCATTTAATGGAATAGCTGGGCACAAGGGGTTTAACCGCAGATTGAATGCAGCCTTCATTGAATTCTTACTTTGACACTATCACTTGAAATCAGTGCTACCTGCAGAAAGCGTAGTGTTGAATTTTATGTCAAAGGGAATACTGGTAAACTTTTACTTTAATAATATTTCTAGAAAGTTTGAGAAATACTAGAGTGGCTTTTAAATTTAGTTTTTTAAAAACATATTAAAATGTGATTTAACTCAACTTCTAATAATTGCTGAAGAATAAAATTCAGATTTGTTTTTATGCTACACAGCCAGGAAGTGCCATAATCTAAGAAGAATGTGGAAATTGCAAGGTAACAGGATCTGTTCCTACACCCAAATTCTACTAACCCATAATAATCAGAAGATGAACTGACAATGTGTTATGCCATAATATTTAGTTTGCATGCTGTAATGGTAATTGCATGCCAAGAAAACAAGGAGTTCAACCTCTTCCTCCCATCTAAAAAGAAGGTGGAATCACAAAAAAAAAAAACAAACCACAAACCAAAAAAGTAAAATGAGATTGTCATAACAAATAAAAATACACAATGGTTGAGTAAGACTGAAATTGATGTCTTGCTCTTCATTTTTCATCAAAGCAATGCCTAAAGGATCTTCAGTGCTTTATATATTCTGTAAAGTCACATGTTTGAATTAAGGAAGCAAGACCAAGAAGCATTTCTACTCTCACTGAAATGTCCCTTCTGGACAAGGAAGAAAAGCAGATGCCAGAAAACTTCTATTTAACATCAGCTTGAAAGATGAGTAAATCATAACACATACCTGGAAGAAAAGAATCACATCTTGAAACACACACTTTAGCCTCAATCAAAAATTACTGTGCTAAATACCTTACCTATACTAAAAGCAGTATGATTCAGTTTCAATTTACTTACAGCTAAATAATAATCACTGCCAAAACCAGCAAGAAACTTCAGCTCACAACTAAAGCCTTTGATAACACAAGGCACAACTGAAAATATCCATCCCAAACTCTTCTATGTAGAGCAGCTTTGATTTAGCAGAATCCATCAATGAAATTAAATTTAATGAGTTTTGGTTCCTATATTTTGGTGGTTTATTTCCATTATAGTAGTGGAAAGTGCATCTCCAAAATTTAAATCATCTTGAAGCAGCAGGGGCTAAAGCAAGCCAGCAGAGCTGCTCTTACAACTCACGAGCCGCAGGACCGATGGCTACAACACCAGCCATAAATGACCACTTTTAGATTTTAGCATTCAGGAGTGATTTCAAACATCCATCCTGTCTCACTGCTGCAGAAGCAGCCATAAGACAGGGATTAGTGAAATAGTCACCAATATTTTGAAACAGGACTTGCTGTCTGACACACCTTCTGAGAGGTCGTCTCCAAGGAACTGCCAACTGGAAACCAAAATGCTTTTTATTGGGCACAGCCACACAATTCACTGCTTGCAGTTCCAAGATACCTGAGTCTTTTCTTCAGCACCTCCAGCTCAGCTTATCTTGGATCTTGGGATGCTCATGAAAATGTGACTGCCAAGTCCCCATTAGGAGCTGGTAACTGGCTATGCTGGGACCCTGACAACATGTGAGCATTCCCCAGAAAGAGGAGATTGCAGATAAGCCAGTCAGCAACAGAAGAGAGAAGCTTGCTGAAGTCCTTCTGGCAAAAGCAAAAAGCCCCAGGCTCTGAACAGAGGGATGCTGGAGGGTGCCTGTTGTATCTGGAAAGGGCTGGAGGAGGCCATGGTGTAGGCATTCAGGTCTGAGCAGTCCTGGTGGCTTTAGTTCTTGAAAGTATTTAAAGCTTGGGAACAGGCCCACAAAAACCTGAGGTCACAGTTCAGAATGGTAAGGCCACCTGTAGCAAGTGCTGGAGTGCAGCTGGTGTTTCACATCTTTCCACACCACTAAGATTCAAATTTTCCTCATGAGAATACCCTCTGAAAAAGCTGATGCATTTTCACTTTGTCTTCTGCTGATTTTGTCTTTCTCAGCCTGATTTAAGCAATGGCATTTGCACACAGATACTATGGGATATTTGAAGGATTTGACAGTGCAATTTTCAGAACAGATTAGTGAGGATCACGGGTGTTCGAGATACCTGATAACCCGCAGAGTAGCGAGAACAATCCTAGAAATCCTTGAGACCTCGTCTTCAGTTCCAAAAGGTTGTGTTCCAGCACAGAGAAAGGAGTGACTGAAGACTTCCCAAGATGGAGATGAGGATACAGATTCCAAGTTTCACCAGAAGCAGGCTGAGAACAGACTGATTTTGCACCAGTGTAAGAGGACCATGCCACAGTCTTGGCACCAGGGCAGTTCCACTGATCATTCAGCTAGTGTTGAAGGCAGCAAGGGCCAAAACCAGAACGGTTTCTGGTGGTTTGGTGGGGTTGTTTTTCCCCTTTTCTTTTTTCCTTTCTTCTCTTCACTACTGGAGCAATCTTGGAATGGACACTGAAGCTTGCTGACAGGCCCTCACATATCCACTGCCTTCAGATTCCTTGGACCTGTGGGATCCTAAGGAATGATGGTCCTGTCTCCTCTTCTCAGTCTCTTGACACTGAGGAAGAATGGTGCAGAAAAAATACTAAGCCCACACCATTTTCCTTGTCTGCTATACTGACCAAACTGCAAAGATGGAACAATTTCATTAACCCATGAGTCTCTGAACACTAGAAGGAGTAACTAGGTATTGTATGCCTGAACATCATGAATCATTACCTATCCATCCAGTCACCCCTCCTCTCCAAAGATCTGTGTTGTCTAGTAACACCTTCAAAAAGGCTTTCAATTTTAGAGAAGAATTCATTTTTTCTTTAGTTGTACGTTGAAGCAATTATATTTATTTGCACCAACTCCCACTTAATAGTTCATCTTCAGCTTCCAGCAATTGGTTCTGATGTGCCACTGCCAGACTAGACAGTCTTCTGACAAAGGACTTGGTTGAGTTTTTTGAGCATCATCAACACAACCTGGGTTTTTATTTTTTCATTTTGTTTTTAAAGGGGAAAGCTTACAGCTTAATAACAGGTAACAGTGACTGCATAAAACAAATTACCCTGGATGCAAGACAGCAAAAAGTGAGAAAGAGAATCAGCCATCCTCTGAGGCACTGCAGTTTAGTCAGCCAAAGAGTCCATTCCCACCACCTGACAATGCAGGGCACAACCCCTAAGCCAAATCCTGAAGCACACTTGCAGACCTCAGCTAACACTGCTGCTTCTTTTTTGATACTCAGTCAGGCATGACATTCCTCCCTTTCTCCTCTCTCCAAACATGCAGTTGGAAGTTTTAATCATAACAGGCTTGGGTAAGTTAATCATCTTTATTCAAGAAAGGCCTCTCTGCCTTCTGAAATGGTGTTTTTTGTCCAAGATGATGTTCCAGAACTGGATGAAGTAACCTTGCATTTCTTTAACTTCCCAGTCAATCCTTTTAGCACTGAAGGTTTAACACTGAAAAATCTCAGGTATATTTTAAAAGCTTCAGAAGTCCAATATCTGAGTGTTGCATCTACTGACCTTGAAAACCCACACTGTCCAATAAATAAATGTTCAGGGACAGAAAACTGAACTCCTACCACTGTGTCTTTGAAGATAATCACAGTGCCCATGGGCCCATCTCCCTGTCCTCTCAACACATCAAACCAATGTTCCATGGCAGTTAATCTGTCCTTGCTTGACTTGCATGCATGACTTCAAATCTCATGCCTGATGTTTTAAATGAATTAATTAGTTTCCTTTTTCTTATTTTAATATGAGGTACCCAAATCTTGTGTTCACAGTCTACACCACTCCTAGGGACATGCTCCCAAGGATTCCAACCACACACAGACTAAGGAGCACACCTCCTACAGGGAGCAGGTTTTTGAACATCACAGACATTACATTCACCAGTCCTTGAGCTACATGGATTTTCAGCCCTCACTGAAGTTTTCAGATTTCAAGACTTGATATCACTTTAGACTTCTAACTATTTTTTAAGTCTTCTGACATTAAATACTAGTTTAAAGATGTCAAATAAAAAAATTCAGAGTATCTTCAAAGTATGAACTTATAAAACACAAAGGGAAAAGCTGAACTGCCTTAGAGTGGTATCTACCCTTGATGAAAGGAAATCCACTTGGTGTAGCAGTGTGCCTGTAGGCTTGAGTGACACACACTGACGTGGAAATCCTGAGGCAATACAACATTCCCCCACCCTTCCCCACAGCCCCAGATACCAAACAGAAGCACAGGGGCTCCCCAAGAGAGTAAAACGTGCTCACATTTACAGTGACCAACAGCTAAAAGCCAAAGCAAAACCCTACAGAGCAGCTCGTGCAGGCTACTGAGACTTCAGGTGCAACTGGACTCAGGCACCAAGTCACAACCAAATCTGGGCAGAAAGCAGAGAATCATTATCTCACAGCAAGGAGAGCAAAAAAACCTACTTTATATGCAAGTAAGTTACAGCACCAGCCCTATTCAGTGTCCAAAGACACTCACCAGGAAGCTACAGCAAGTAAGAGACATTCTTCTTTAAAAGAGCACCATTAATTCCAGAGTTACTACAAACCAAGTCTAGTTAACAGGGTTAGGCTGTACCTATATTTTATATATTTAATAGAGGGAGAAGAAAACACACCAAAAACTTAGAAGCACTTATGCATTTTTCACTGCAAAACCAGCTAATGACTAGAGACTAACAACCATGGTCTAATAATTTCAAAACACTTTTAACTTAAGAAAAATAATTAAAGTGAAAAGCTTATTTTAGATGCTTTTACAAATGAAACCTGTTTTTTTTTTCATCCTACATCTTATAAGATGTAGGATGAAAAATCCTTTAATCTTTTTTAAAGCTCCAAAAGAAATGAAATCAAGAATTAAAGAAGATGTGCCAAAATGCCACAAAAAATATAGAGAACAAAACCAGTTTCTAGCCAGTCACGTGAATGAGCTGCAGACAAATTACAGGATATGTATAACTAAAGGTTTGGGGTTTTGTGCTACCATCCAAAGCAAGTAAGGACACACTGCTACAGAAAAGCAATTAGTCACACCTATTTGCATGTGACAGCAGACTTGCTATGCACTCTCTATCCCTCAGTCCATTACCTGAGAAGATTTGCTAGGACAAAAAGCTGGCATTAGCCATCAATGGGCAAAACTACTTCAGAGTGAAAATCAGCAGCTCAGCACCATACTATGGATCTGGCCAATCAGTCTGCAACTGCTGACTGCTTCTGGCATTCCAGAACACATGGAACAGGTACTATTAAAAACAAAGCTAATAAGAAAACAAAAAAAAAGTATGAAGGACAAAAGACTGGACTCTGTGACTCTCTAATGGTAAATATCAAACTTTTAATAATTAATTTTAAACATACTCTTTGGATAACATAGTTGGTGAAAAATCATGTTAGAACAAATAACATTACTTTCAAACTTTACAAGAAAGGTAAAAAAGGACTTACAGAAGTGGTTAAAAGTCACTGACCTCTCACTAACTGTGTACATTTCACAACATCTGTGTGTGGATGTTCAATGGTAATCTCAAAACCTGAGGGGTTACAAATACATTTTAGAATTATACATTTGCATCTGTAAAATAAAAAGCAAACCCCTTATGTCTCCCCACAGATCTAAAATATTTGCTAAACCTTTGCACTGCAGAATAAGCAACACTATTTAAGTGCCTTTTATTCTTTACCTTTTCATACTTTTGAATGGCAGATGATAAAGCCACTCTGTAATCCATTACCAAAATATTCCTCCAGTAATTTCAAATCCTGTACACACAAAACCTGGAAAATTATGATCTTTTTAAAGCTGAATATATCTGAACAATTTCTAGCAAGTTACTAAGTCAGTAAAAACTGTACTGCAAACACAATGAAATATGTGTGTGCATGTATACTTTTATTAATTGATTTCTAGCACTTAAACATGTTGCATGTATGAAATTAGAAATAAAATAAATTTGTAGATCAGTGACCTACAAAACCCTTCTTGGTTTATGACGCTGTTTTAAGAACTAGGTCACTACTGTGAGCTATTTTTTTTAACAATACCCCAAGTGGTATTTAAGAATATCTGAGCAAGTCAGTGTTCTCAAGCCTCTGGCTGTAATTGTCTCCATGGTATTTTAGTCAGAAGAGTGTCTCGACAAAACATTTCACTTCAAATTTTGGAATCATCTGAATCCATTAAATGGCTACACTACAACTTGTTTTCTTCAGAGTCAGCACCTGCTGAATTACACAATGTTCTTCTATGGAAAGGCAGAATGGGGAAGAGCACTTTCCAACTGCTTCAGGACATGCACAACCAGCCTACTACACCATGCCACCTTATGGGAAGAAATGTCAATGTAATTACTACTTGGAGTAAAATCTATTTGGAAGCCTACACATTTCCACCTCAAACTGTCAGAAACATCTCTTTCACAAGTACAGACACACCTTTCTTCTCCACAGCAGAACTGCTAACACAAAT
This sequence comes from Calcarius lapponicus, assembly GCA_039654755.1. Lineage (NCBI taxonomy): Eukaryota > Metazoa > Chordata > Aves > Passeriformes > Fringillidae > Calcarius > Calcarius lapponicus. The sequence continues at coordinate 20,123,517 of CM077470.1, read as the reverse complement.
CCAAATTCAGAAGTTATACAGGAAAACAGTTGAATTCTAGTGTACCAATAGCACATCAAAAATCCAGTTATTTGGGTCTCACTAGCTCTTTGTGGCAAGCTGGCTGCACAGGGGGTATTTAGAAAGACATACCTAAAGTTTGAAGCATTATTGTTTCAAGTATAACCAGCTCTTGGGCTTGTTGAAGGTATGCCTGAAACAGACAAGCAGACAGGTGAAGACACAGCAATGACAATTTCACTCACACACTGCCTCTGTGGTACAGCACAGGCAACACAGGACACAGCACCAGCACCAGGCCAGTGAGCACTGACAACTCACAACAATTCACACTGGGGTTGCTTTCTTCCACCAGTACACACACTGCTACAAATTCAGCTCCACCCGCCTGCCTTTCACGAGATTAACTTAGTCTGGATCTCAGACAATCTATTCCAGCAAAGCATTTTTGGGAGGTCAGGTGGGTGCTGTAAGAATTTCAAGATGGAGCAATCTCTTCAAGTTTCATAACAAATAAGTGAGTCTTTAAGAAGCTGCATTAAGTAATAGAAAGACTTAAATGGTATAAAAACAAAGGCTTTTCTTCCTAGGCTGCAGAGAGCAATATTCCAGAAAGACAATGTAACAAATCATTAGATGAAATGACATCTTTGAAACCATAACTTCCACCTACATCACTCTTTGTATCCAGCTGTGGCTCTTGAGGATGAAGACAGGCATTTGCTACTTTAATAACATGTTCAAGTTTCCGTGGCTGTTCTTCCACTTTTGCAGCCAAAAACAATGCCGTGGGAGACATTATCTGAAGAAGAAAAACATGTGTGTTTTTTAACTTTTTACAAGCAGGACTTGAATTTTTATGGAGTCTAAACTAGCATAGAAAAAGTTTCAAAAGTTGGATTTGTGGAGTTTTTTCCAGTTTTGAAGTCATGCAAGGCAACAAAAATATAACTAGTCATGTTTTATTTTGTAACTGATGCAATCCTCTCAGCAGCACAGGGAAGGAGTAGCATAATGTTAAATTACATTTGTGAGTAAAATGTCTGAGGTCAAACTAATTCTAGTTCAACATAAAATATTTTGGCCCAGAAGACTTAGTCACAGTAGAACAGGCTGTTTCAAGTTAAATATACCTCATAAGAAAGTTCATCCAATTTCTTGCACAGAGCGAGTCACTACACCATCTTTTCAGTTAAACAGCTGATCACAAGTTCTGGTAGCATTTAATTCTCCCAAAGAGTGAGAAACTTTGCAGAGAACTTTAATAAAAACAACTTGTTATATAAACATAGGCTCTACAAGTACAAGAAACTTTATATATACACATATATTCTTAGAAACTTTACTATATGCCCAGCAGTATCTGGAGAATAAAGCATAAGGATTTGTAAAACACCAGTTCTATCCAATGTCAGTAAAGGCTACACAATACATTTAAAGATGAAAATTTATATTAATCTCTAGGTGTCATAGGGTGGCAGTTCAGTATCACCTAAGAGCTAGCTGTGAAGTAGAATTTTGGTGCCTGTTGTCAGCTAGAGTGACTGATGTGTGCAGACAGAACACAGCAAACCACAAACCACTGATGAATTAGGTTCACTTTGCATGCAAAAGCTGCCCATGTTAACCAGGAATTAAAATGGTACTAGAAATCATCTAGACATAAGCTGATTAAAATGATTAAAATTAAGCCAGTATAAAGCATTTATTCAGAGACTGAAATAGCTCCTTGCTGAGTATTTAATTAATGCATGGTGCAAGTACTGGATTTCTCATTCAGTGTCCAAACAGAACTAGGCTAAATAGGAGGCATAGCCCCTCTAAAGTCAGATTTGCTTTTTTTGCCAGTCAACAGCCCCTTTTTATGCCAAAATGAAACATTTGTTATAAAAATTTACACTATATGCAAAACTGCAACAAACTACTTAAACATTTAAGGGATTAAATTTCAGAAGCTTTCAAATGCACTGAGAGTACTTTTTTGCATCCTTAAATCACTTTGAAATGTCTGCTTGGATCTTAAGTAAAACTTTAAAGTTGGCAGACTTGAAAATTGACACTCTGGTAACGCAATACCCTTTGATGAATAGAAGTGTGCCATGAGAAATCTAGCAAAAATCTCAGTCTATAAAAACCAACCACCCAAAACAAGTCACAGGGAGCAAATTCTTTTACAAGGGAGACAAGAACCCCTGTTTTCTTTTTTAAGAATCTTGTAACCTAAGCCTGATGAACAAATGAAATAAAAACTCAAAGTGAAGTGTTGCTGAACAAGGCCATATTAGCACTGTCATTTAATACTTCTGATGATTCTGTAGAAGTTCCTATCCCCACTGCTTTAAGTAATGATTTAAATTCTGGAAGGAATTTCCTTTGCCAAGGACATACTCCTTGAAATGTGTCTCACACTGGGAGGTAAACTTTTAAAAAGTAAATATGATGGAAACACTTTCTGGAGTTCAGAAAGTGAGAGTACTAACAGCTCTGAAGTGGCAGAAAATGCAGAAGATGTCAGGCAGCACACACAGGCATAACCCAAGACACACATGTCATATAAAGGTATTTTACAGAACACAGAACTCAATTTTCAACAACTGCCATGGCTGAAAACATTTCCATTTCACAGAGGCATTATTTGACCCAAGTCACCAATGACCAGATAATTAAACCATCAGCAAATTCTCACTCACTGTTACTCTGTGTCTGACTGCACCAAAGTTCTACTTCTTTCCAAAAAAGCACCAGCAGGCTGACTTCAGGATCTCTTCTGACCTGCTTCAGTAAATCAGAACTGGCCAAGGAGTCTCCACACAATTCCTGATCTCCAAGACCTTACACAAAACACAGCTCTGGGGCTAATTAAGTCAAGCTGATTAACTGTCATATAACTCTGGTTCATCAGAAATCTATGTGCAGCCCAATTAACTATTTCCTTCAAAAAGAAGTGTTGGCTTCTGGCCAAAGAATTTCAGGTCTTTATCCTATCTAGGACAAGGGTTCTCACTCCCAGTTTAGAGTAGGCCATTATTTTTAGCTCCCTTGGTATTGATTCAGAAAAATAGACATCCTAGTAAAATTCCAGACTTGGCACAAATGTAGTCTTCAGCGAACACACCCTGCTAAGTGTATAACTGGCAAAGTTACTCAAATGCTTTCATTCATCTCCAATTACCAAAAATGGCAAAAAACCCAAGCAAAGTAGAACAAAAAAAGCAAAATTAAAGAAACATACTTGACAAAGCAATAGTGTATTTCCTATATATAAATATCTTAATCTGATCAAAATAACTTAATTATATACTATGCACCCCAAATAGTCTTTGAGAAATCTTCAGAACACATGTGATATATGACATTAAATCCCACTTTATTACTAGCCAAGTCCCACAGAATAGAAAAAAATCCCCAAGACATAAGAGCCTTGTTTACACAACCCAAAAAGCATTATACAGTAAATTTCACTGGGAACTGTGGTACAAGCCCTTTTTCACTTAAAAAGTAAAAGGCAGTGTAATGACAAAGGCTCTCAGAAAAATCTCAGAACACATCAGCAGCATGCATGTACTTTTCTGAGATCTCCCTCTCCCTTCCAATGCCAATATTAGTGTGTTTTTAGCCTGATACAGTTTAGCCTAAGACATTAAGTGCTTACAGTCTATGAAAGGGTTTTCAAGTTTGAACACAAAGAGCTGTGAGGAATTTTTATTATTATAACCAGGAGCTCACATTGCATAAAAGCAGCAAATATGTTAAATTGCACTATTAAAACCAGAACTGAAGTAGAGCTTGAAGCGTATTATGAAAGTTTCAAGAACTTTGCAAAACTGCAAAGTCAATTGTTTAATACTGTGATTTGGACAGGGCACAAGGAAGGGAATGCAGAGGACTGGAAACAAAACAGCCTCCACATAACTTACCTACCTTGCACTTGAAGGAAAATAATTCCTCATGCAGCCTTCTGTAGGCCCTTCACTAAGCTCCACTGTATGTCACAAAAACCCCTTGACATCATCAAGACTATTTTCAACTGGTTGGCTGGTATTCCACATGGCATTTCTAAGGATTATATTTAAAAACTACAGCTCCCATTTGGATGCCTTACCTCTCATTGCCAGCATAGGAAGGATTTTTTTCCCCCTTTCTGTTCTTCAAATCACAGTGTACTGAGGAGTAAGCATCCAAAAGAACTATTTGCTACATAACAATGTAACACAACAAGTACTATAGAAGCAGCATTTGCAGAAGAATTTTAATTTTGAAGATATTTTAAAGTATAATAGTGAGGTTAGTACTGCCTATAAAAATCCAGCAAGCTCCCTCCCCACCCCAATATTAGCACAGACTATACTCAGCAACCCAAAGTTCCTATGCCCTGGTCAGCAATGTAGAAAGAATGATTTGTGCTGAGGAGATCCACAGTAGCTCCTGTCGTTTGCACAGCCAGGGAAATTAGCAGTCAGGGCATCCAATTCTGCCTCCCAGAACTGGCAAAGCAAATTTCCATCCTCACTGGGGCACAGCAACCTTGCAAGGATTTTGCCTTCCTTGACTGCAACATCCAAACCTCAACAGTTTCTTCTTTGTACCTAAATGCAAATACTCAGTAGGTAACCCAGAGCAACTCAGAAGTGACTTGCTAGCTCACAGGAACTTCACAAAAAAGGGGATATTTGGCCAATAAGCAGCACATATAATACATTCCCCAATGAACCAAGACTACATTAACTGGTACATGCCACCCCTGAGGCTCTACAGACTGAAGATACTGTTGGGAATTCTGTTCCCTGTTCACAGATGACTCAAACTCCTGAAAGCCTGTAAAATTGTTTAGCAGTAACTTATACTGAAGAAAAAGGCCATAAAATTAAGACAACAACTATCCCTGTTTGTTAACAATTAAGTGCATGTTACATACATGTGTATTTGTGTAACCTGGCAGTTATACATGATGATAAATGTGCAGGTGCTTATTACCAGACTAAAAACATTCACCTACCAATAAAACAAGACAACACAGGCCACATTTTTTCAGCTGAAGATCATAATGCATTCTGACTAATGGCCATCTAATTTTCTAGCCCCAGCATTCAGATTCCTTCCTGCCATGGATAAACAGCACCACGTGCACACAACAAAAGAAATATTAGATACACTGCATATACTATAGGTCTTACCTTTGAGACTGCCAGTACCTCACTATTCCTTTCCAAGGGTTACTTTCTTCTTGCAGAGATGAATACTGTTACATTTTTTAGCTTGCCAAGTACTCTGAAGAGTTAATATTAAGTATTTATTAAGAGTTCTTGGCTTTTGCTTTCTCTACAGAGGACCTAATGGATGGTTTAGGAGTATTTTAAGTGACTCCATTCATTGAGACCCTCTTTGCCCCTACAGAATTGTAAAAAGAAAATGCTCTTGCCCATCAGCACATACACAAAGCCACTCTCTGGCCTTATGCTCATTAAGAATTACAAAAAGGAGCTCAGCAAGAATCAGCGCTGCTGAGGTACAACCTGCAGCTCACTTGCCTTTAACTTTGAACATTATTACCTGAGAATTAATTAAACAGTACACTTCCCTCCCCTGTAATAGCTGCAGTTTCCATGGCAGTCTGCCCTTCCATAGCTTTCTTGTGAATTTTAACATTCATAATTCAACTTAAGCCATATAAAGAGCACTACACATTCAAACACTACTGCACTGCCAGTTCCAAGTGACTGTCATTCACCAGTGAAAACCCAAACACAGCAGCCAAAGCTCCTTGCTGCCTAAATCTAGCCCTGATTACCAGCTGAGAGCACAAGCAGCACTCCAGCAGGTGATGTAACAGGTATGTGGGTCTATATATAAACACAGCAGCTCCACACTGAGCCATCTCTCCACCCCAAGCAACTCCAGTTTATCAAGCCCACAAGCCATTCACAGTCCCAGAAACTTTGGGTGCCTCACCAGCTCCTCTTCCACCAGCTCCAGGTTACTGCTAGGTGGGCAGAACAGCAGCAGGAGGGGAGAAAGAGGAACTTGTAAGGATGAACACTGCAGTTCTGCTAACAAAGCTGCTGGAAATTTGAGTTTAGCTCAGATTTTGCATGAAAAATAATTACATACACTTCTGAAATGTACCTACACATGAGTATGTACTTCCAGCTAAACAGGCACCAAACAAGATGCCCATTTGCTCAGCCAACAATAATGAACAAATTCATGACAGGAAGAGGAGTTGGCTCTCCCTGTAGCCCACTGTATACCTGCCCCAAGTGCAGACAGTGCAAGGTTTGCAGGAGTCTACCCCTTGGTAGGTAAAGGTCTGCTCTGACCTAGACCTGACATCTGTCTCGATCTGTTTTGTCTTAGAAGATCTAAGAAAACTCATCCTTAACATTTAATGACAAACCACCATCACTACTGACTGGTTTTCCATAAAACAAACTCCAAGAACACCTAGACTATTCCATTATTACTGTTTTTCCACCTATTACATCTAGTATTGGACATTAAAAACAAAAGCCTGACACTACCAAGTTGTTATCTCCAGGTCCATACCTGTTACAATGTTCCCCAATAACAGCTAGCATTTTTACTGGAAAATTCTGTTCTTAACAACACATTCTGTGTTCAGAGTCAACATGGCCAGGTTATTAGACAAAACAAGATTTACCTCAACGCATACAAAAATTTTTCTTATCTAACATGACTTACCACTTAAGATTAGACTAGCTAAAACAATTTACACTGCTTCAGCAACAGCTACATAATCCACATGGATACACACATAACCACGTTATCATTGTCAGACACACCATGCCAGAACTTCCACTGACTTCACCAAGAAAAATGTGTGCTCCTACACATTAGCCTTTCAAACCTCAGCACATAAACACCAGCCACATTTGAAACATCTAAATGTATTCCTCACACATCTGAAACGTGCTTGCTGATGGTGCCTATTTATTTTTTTCATTTTGATGGCAAAAGATAAAATTTAATTGCTACTAGTTAAAGTAATGCAAAGTTGAAAACAAGTATCATTACTGCTTTGAAACCATTGATAAGAAGCTAGGATTCCAAAAACAAATCACACTTCACACTCCTGCGTGTAACACTTCACAGTCAGAACTGCAAAAATTACGGGCATGCTATAACCAAATATAAAATCATACTTACATTTCGATTAAATTTTGTGAAGGAATGATGCATATAAAACCTGTGCATGTAAACAATTGCAGTATTTATGGTAAGCTGAGATCTGGAAGTTTAAATGAAGGAAACACTGCATATAAAGAAAATTGTCGACAAGAACGGAAAGCGATGCGCTTTCCATATCAATCACTGCTCGCAACATATTGTCTTCAGCCGAAAATGGATTAGGGACGTGACACTTCAGAACTTAACTGATATTAACACATCCTTAACTGATATTAACACGTATCGTTCCCATCTGTTCCGCAGACCATGTGGAGATTCCTACGCCAGGCCCCCCACAGTCACCCACGGAATGAGAACTCCTCAATGGGCGACACACACTGAAACACTCAAGTGCTTTTGTTTTGTTCCAGTTCAACTATTTCAGTCAGGGATTTGAGGGTTTGGCCTTGCTCTGATCGATTTTTTTTTTTCCTTAAAAAAACCACATTAAAGAACGGCTAAGGAGGAGCTGCCCGTTTCGGGTAAAACAGCAACTCGGGTTTACTTCAGAGCAGCCCCCAGGCGCAGCCCCGGCCAGCGGCGCGGCTCTGAGGGCAGGTGGGAGCCGCGTCCCCGAGCGCCGACAAAGAGCGCGGCGCGGGGGCTTCGCCAGGCTCCTCCTCCCATTCTGTGCCTCCAGGCCACGGCTCCAACCCGCGGGAGCGCCGGCCGGGGCTGCGGACCACCGGCGAGGCTCCCGGGGGCGGCTCCCACGCCAGGAAAAAGGTCTCCCGCCGCCCCTCCACGCGCGGGCCCCGCCGCCCTCACGCCCGTCCCCGCTCGGATACACGTTGAGGCGCTGGCCCATGTCTTGGATGAGGTTGGCCGCCTGCTGCCGGTACGAGAGCTCCTTGTCGGCCTCCACGCCGCAGCGCCGCGAGGGCGTGTTCTCCAGCTGCTCGCGGCTGAAGAACCAGCGCGACGCGGCCGAGGAGCCGCCGCCGCCCCGCGCTGCGGACCCCGCGGAGCCCGCGCCCGCCGCCGCCATGACACCTCCTCCTCCTCCGGCGCCTCCTCCCGCCGCCTCCATCGCGGCTCTCGCGAGAGCTCCCGGGCCCGCGCGCGCCCTCCGCCATAGAGTCTCGCGGCGGGGCGGCCGCGCGCCGGGCGGGGTCACGTGGGCTGCAGGGGGTGAGGGAGCGGCCATGGCGGCCGCGGCGTGAGGGCCGTGAGGGGATGGAGCCGTGGGGTCATGGAGTCATGGAGTACTCTGAGGGCATCCAGTCCGCCCGACAGCCCCGCATCGCCGCTGTAGCCCCGTTAAACGAGTGTTTGAGGGCATCCAGTCCGCCCGTCAGCCCCGCACCGCCGCTGTAACCCCGCTAAATCGGTGAATCCCGTCGCCCCGTGCCCGCGTGTAACGCCTTCAACACCTCCCGGGATGCTGACTCCACCACCTCCCTGTAATGCCGGTCCCATTGCCTGAGCGCCCCATAACTGTGTATCTATTTCATACGATAGTTTGAATATCTCATCTCAGTCTAGATACCTTTATACGGAGAAAAACATTAAAAATGTTTGAAGCAAAGATTCCTTTTTTAATGGAAGCTAATCACAGAACTGCGTACTTGGAGGAGGACATGGAAAGAGGAAGGAAGGAAGTGGCGGAAGGAAGTGGCGGAAGGAAGTGGCGGAAGGAAGTGGCGGAAGGAAGTGGCGGAAGGAAGTGGCGGAAGGAAGTGGCGGAAGGAAGTGGCGGAAGGAAGTGGCGGAAGGAAGTGGCGGAAGGAAGGAAGGAAGGAAGGAAGGAAGGAAGGAAGGAAGGAAGGAAGGAAGGAAGGAAGGAAGGAAGGAAGGAAGGAAGGAAGGAAGGAAGGAAGGAAGGAAGGAAGGAAGGAAGGAAGGAAGGAAGGAAGGAAGGAAGGAAGGATTTGGAATGCACAACTAGTTCCTAGAAAATTCCTGTCTGCTGGCAATATCAGCTTGTGGACACTTGAGAAATGCACAAGAAAATGATGAATTACTATTATGAATTGTGTCATTGCAGGTGAGCAGCCCCAGCACGTCAGTGATGCCCCTGCAGCGTGCAGGTTGCTCCCACTCCGTGTTCAGGGATGGAATTTCAGCCATGATTTGAGTTTAAGGATTCAGGGTTCAAAGGGTGCAAAAAGGTATTTAAAGTTCTGATCACTGTGCATGAAATTGAGAGTTCTGCTCATGTTCAGTGCTTGCCACTGCCAGTGTGCATGGTTTTGTTGACCTGAAGTTACATCACAATGAGTTCTTTTACAACTTCAGTGCCAGTTTTATACAAGTAGTTGTAATCTTAGAACTGGACCCGACAGAATACTGATGAAATATACAGGTGTATAATACAGCACAGGCATGAATTACTTGCCTGATCTTCCCAAATGTATATATCTTCTTTAAGATCCTGCATGTCCAGAGGAAATTTAACCTCAAAGACTTCTCATGTAATTACCTGATCTTGAACTTCATATTTGTGTGTCTGTAACAATCAAGGTACAATATTTTACCTCATTGTTTAAACCACTGTGTAAAGCTCATGGAATTTGGGTGTTCAACTTAGATTCTTTATTCCTGCAGTAATTGGTGGAGAATTATTAAGAATGTTCTCATCTGGCTGCAGTTAGAATTTTACATTAGCTTCGTTAATGAAATGAAAAGATGGAGGGAAGATTATATATGTATATATATATATATATGTGTATATATCTCCCTGTCTTAATAATCTTAACATATCAAGAATAGGGAGAATACCATTAAATAATGACAGTGCATAATGAATATGATTTATGCAGGGTATGCACACTAATTAACTGCCATGCAGGATACTGCAATCACCTATTTAGTCACAGGTTAAAGTAATTAAATACAGTTCTTGCTATTGGAGAGGTTCCAGACCTTGGTCCCCAAAGATGTGACATTGCATTTTCATTAACTTAACTGGTTTCATTCATAAAAAAATGAAGAATTAATCCAATTAAAATGTATTGGAGGAATCACAATGTATTTTCCTCTTAAATCCATTTAAACATCTGTGAGAATCATGTGTACTGAAGGGAAATATGAGAATGAAATTGCCTTTTGACTTGAAATTTAATTAAAACAATCTGGTTGAAAAATCATACATGCTGAAAACTCAATGCCTGCATGTGGATATTTAAATAAAAAAGGTCAGCAGAAGTCTTGTGAACCTGAGGACAATAAATATTGTTAAAGCTATTTTCTGGCTCTTCTTTTCCTCTTACATAAAGAATTGATATTCTAAATCTCTGAGCTGCTGACTAATTAAGCTCCAACTACTTCACAAACCACTTTTTTTTTCTTTTTTGGTGGGTTGGACACGGTAAAGAAGGACAGAGCTTTCTTTGTTGTCCAACAGAGGCTGGGATCAGCAGAACTGCTGATGTTCAGCATCCTTCAGGTTCAGCCTGTGACAGCTATGGCCAGAGCTATAAACAGCTTCTGTCTAATACTGTTTTGCCTGGAGTGTTCCAAGACTGAGCAGAGGAATGGGGACAGCACACGTAGCCAGCCCATGTTCCTGCAAGAGCAAAGACTGCAAGTGCTACTCCACGTTTTTCTGACAGTTCTCCTGGGAGCAGGATGCCTGTGCACTCACTAATAATGAAAACCTGTTTCAATCAGTAGTCTATAAAGCAAACCACCTTTCCATTCCTATAGCAGGACTCGAGCTAGGGAGAGCATTAGCACTTCAACATTTAAACTATTCAGCCTTACTTTTGGAAGCATTTGGTAAGGAATAGAACGTTAACCCATGCTGTTGCCAAACACTAGTATTTATTGTGACAGTGACAGTGACACACCAAGTAATACCCACACAAATACATTATTTCTGCACCTACAACCATATTGTTCAGATTGTTTCTGATGAATAAGTTCCCAGTGCTGTAGGTGGCAGCTAATATGTAAAGTCCCCACACAGACCTTTTCCATCCTGTCACAACATTGACAAAGCAGGAGTGCACCTGCAGTGCTGAGCTCAGTGTGGTGGGCTGCATTTTCCACCAGTGGATAAAAGCAAATGTTGCCTTTTATTGGGCATCAACATTGTTTAAATTCTGTTTTAATATTCTTTCAGATTCTGTTTGGCTGCCATAACAAAGACAGAAGTGTAGTGGGTATATAATTTTCTCATCTCTTTCCTTCCTGGGAATCAAGTCCCAATAACATGGCATTGATTATAATTCAGAGATTCTTATAGCTGCAAAAGATGAAATCTCTCTTTTATTATGAAAGCAGGGATTTCAGAATTGTTTAAAAACAGCCTAAATCCTCAGGCAATACCTGTGCATACTAATTTCCAGTACCCTTTTGTTTTGGAAATAACAGGAGCCTGTCAGATAATTGTCAGTTTTATTTTTCATCTGCACAATTGCACATGCCAACAGAAATACAGGGATATTTCCAAAGTTTAGCTGCTTTAGTACTTCATAATTATTCAAATTGTTTTCTGCTAAGACCCAAAAATTCCAGAGCATTTCCAGCCTTGAGTTTATCCTGTAAAAACAAAATACATACATGTATTTAACTCAAATGCTTTTACTTGTGCTTTAAAAGGAACTGCTGCAAAGAGACTGAGGGGTCTTTTCCAGTCTTTACTGTACTACACTGATTTTTCTGTGTTTTATCTCATGTCTCATACAGAGACTTAAAAAGGAAGGAAAACCCCTCAAATGTAAAAATCATACCTTCATTTTATAGTCAAAATCATCCATTGAATCAATTAATTTTCCAGGTTCCAGTTCCCCAAGTGGAAAAGGGTAATCTGTCCCCAGAATAACTTTGTCCTGGTAATAAAAAAGAATTGTACGTTTTGTAGTAACATTAAACAATAGAGTTTAAATAATATGGATATTAATATGTACAACAGTATAGTAACATTAATATTCTATTTTAAACTCCTAAATTTTATTTTTTTCAGATTTTAAATTTCTTTTTAATTAAGATTAAACAATAGAGCACATGCTTTCTGGAATGTATAATGAAGTACAAGAAATTAGATGTATATATTGGACTGATTAATTATGAAAGTGAATATGAAGATCATAGCTAGGAAAAGAACAAAGCTTGAAAACAATGACTCAAGAGTTATTTGGATGAATTTTATTTGGAAAAATGCAGGATATTTATTAATCATTTTTATGGTATCTAACTGAAGTTATGCTATTTTAATTCTCATAAGCAGAAAGTTGAAAATGCAAATCCCAGCCTTGAGGCATGAGTGTCTATTGCTTGGGTGAATAAAACACAGAACTTGTTAAAATGTTTGACTCTGTTACCAGAGTTCTATCCTGAAATAGGGTGAAGAAAATATCATTCAGTTATTTTCTGAAATGGTTTGTTTTTCTTTTTGTCAAATGCTTTAAAAATTTTTTTTAATCTCCACTAGATGTCACCCAAAAGTCTCTGAAAGAGGCTACACAAACCTTTGCCCAAAATCTCAACAGAAGAAACACATTCTATTGTTCTCTCCTATGTTCTGTCCTGGGTTCTAATTTATTATAGAAGAATTAGCATAAGATTAACATAGGAAAATTTGTGCCCTCTGTCAAATAAATCCAGTTCTGAGCATAGACTAAACAAAATAGATTTGGATGTGTGTACCTCGAAGCACCTAAATATATTCTTTTATTTATAATATTCAATACCAAGATGCTTTATTCACATAAGAAAAACAAATGTCATGTATTTTATGATAAAAAAACAACTAAAAACATACCAGGTTTATATGGGAAAGTGGGTTTTTAAGTGAAAGAGAAGGAAACAGAATTTGTCCATCTGTTTACCAGGGAAGGTCATGTAAGACAGGAAGGTTTGTATATTCTTATTTACATCTCCTATATACTAAACCAGAATTAAATCCCACATTCCCACTGCAATAATATGTATTTTTCTTTTCTTCTCTATGTAGATATATTTTTCCCTCTGTTTGAAAGTATTTCACAGCTAATCATAGGATCTATTCATTAGTAGTAAAATTAAGAGCTGTCAATGAGTAAGAAAAATTTAGAAGCAGCATTCTTGCTGTGCTCCCAGTGATCTTGGGCTGTTCATTTGTACCCTTTGAGCTTCAGTTTTGTACCCATCTATAAAATGGGGGTTGCAATACCTGTCTTTAGCAACCAGCAGCAGAGGAGTGCTCTGAAGCCTCTGCAGATGAATAATGCTCCTAGCATAAGGGAAGTACTGTTATATTATCCCAAACCATATCAGCAAAGTCAATTTTCCCTAGAAGACTTAGAGGTCATTTCCTTAATTAGCACATCTCTCCTATTAGAGAGGTACATGGGGCTAATGATTAACCTCACTGGACCCTGCTACTCAGCAGAACTTTTTTCACAGTAATAAGGACCTAAATCTGGAAATGAATCTCAGAAAGCTTTAAGCATGACTTCATCCTTTTACATAATGAAGAACTGTATTTGCCTTGAATTTTGCCTTCTTTCCTACTGCCATGATGCACCTGAAAAAAGTCCAGAGCGCTGTAGTCAGTTCAGCTCCAGCTTCTGGCCAGAGAGTGCTTTGCCTTTGGATGAGGAATCACCATGGGGAAGTTTTTGCAGAGATCCACTGAATCATGTAATCCCATGTCAACCCAGTTCTTCACTTTTTATAGCCAGCAACATTGGGGATTTTGTGTTTATTTGGATTCACCTCACGCTACCTCATCACGGGGGGAGCGAAGGACTGCAGCGATTCTGCACTCTTGCAAAATTCTTTCTCAGGAGCGTGTGTTTCTGCTTCCAGCCCCAATTGACCTGCACCCCAAACTAAGAAGGGATGAGACTAAATGGACATGACTGATCACAGCTGTCAGTGGATTTTAACTGTGATCAGCTCAAGGCCAGCACGCCACGCGCTGGTGCCAGGCAGTGGCTGTTCCCCAGGGACCCAAAGCCATGTCCAAGCACATCTTCCCTCACACTGAGCCCTTCCTGCTCAGCTCTGAGCTGTTCTCTGGAGACCTGGCCTATTTCAAACCTGCAGCTCACAAAGTTACAGTGTCAGCCTCAAGACTCCATCACATTGTTTTTAGCCCAGCATTTATTAATCTTATCTGTGTTACTCTGCCAACACATGTCTGCACTGAAAGCGCTGAGATATTTGGTGTTTCTTTAAGCATTTGACTCATGGAAGGGTGTTATGTGAGAATGTCAACTTTCCTTAGAAAAAGAGGGAGCTTTTTAATCTTCATGGTTATAAAGTAAAGTTTGAAATCGTGATGTGAATGTTTTTGTTTTCAAGGACAAGATGCCTTAGGCTATTGAAAAGAGAAAGAAAGTTCTCCTGAGTGTAAAAAACATGTTTTTGGTATCTGACTCATGACTTTTCAGCACTGTGATTGCACCTGATGTCACATTGTTTGAGCTCAAAATACTCAGAGGAGAATTAAAGAAGACACCAATATCCCGTGTACTATGCTGGCCAAATTTATTGTGTTAAGTCTGAATTTTAATAGTCTGTTGACAAAATAAATTTGACACCAGAGAGGATAATGCTGAGTGCCTTTTAGATTATCAATTTACAATCCATAATCTCTCTCTCCTCAAAATTCCAGTTGCAAAGACTAATTACAATTAAGGACCAGAGTCCATGTGTAGCTTCTTAGGATGGAAAGTAGAGAAATTAAAGTGTAGTGCAAAGACAGCAGCTTTCTCACAGCAGCAATAGTCTACAGCAGCCTTGAGATGCAAAACTTCTGACTTTGAAGCAGAAGAGCCCCAAGACTTGTGTGCTACACAAGTTCAGACAGAAAAACTTCAATTCTTCAGCAATGGATTCAGCATCCTGTTGTACTTTCCCTCCTGCTTTGCTCTCAACACCTACAGTTTAGCTTAACAGATTCAGATCACAAAAAGAATCTGTGGTCTCAGCCAGCCTGAGTCACACAGCTGCTAATTTACCAAGGTCTTTCTGACAATGGCAAAACGTGTCTCCCCACATTTTAAAATGGGTAAAAGGAAACAAGTGAATGATCTTTTCTCCTTGCACTGGCAATTTAAAATTCAAGAGCTGGACTCATCCTTGTGTTCTAGAACTGCATGTACAAAGAAAATAGAATGAACATGGCCTGGATTTGGGGAGATTTCTCAGAAAAGGAGGTAACAGAGGCAAGTGTTGAACTGTTACTGCATAAGCCTTTGGGTGTCTTGTAGAATGGATGAGCACATCACATACAGTAAAATTTTAAAATCTATTGTAAAAAACCACTTAAAGCCACTTGCTTTAAGGTACAGTTGATTCAAAAGATAATGCATATCAAAAACTACTGGGCTGTGGACCATGATTTGTTTGCTATTTAGAGGCTGGCAACAGAAATTAAAAGAAATCAGTATTGGGTGGGAGCCCTAGTATTTTCTTAGTAACCCATCTGGTGCCTAAAATTAATCCCTGGCAGAGAGATGGCAAATCCCACCTTAGTTAATACCCACGGATGTAATCAGAACTTGCCAGTACTAACAGCTTATTCCAGATATTTTTTGAGTAAATTGACCTGGGTTTTATCTTGTTTCTAATGGAAATAGGCTCCATTGCAGGTTTTTTGCATATTTTATGGGGATCCTTCCATAAATCTATTTTTGGTTCAGTGTGGTTTAACCAAAAAGATGTTGTCTCCACTCCTTAGAGTGCAGAGTTACTGTACTGTACAAACATATACATGTCACAAAAGTTTCCATACTATTGTTTCAAGCTGTAGTTGTCCTGTCACATGGCTGATTTTCTATGAATCTTCAAATGCAAGGTTTTCCTAAAAGGCACAAGTCCTGCAGGGGAGCTGCAGGCAGCACTCCAGTCCCAAAGCTACAGATTTCAGGTGCAGCATGAACTGAAAACCCACAGATTTTAAAGTGTGATACCTGAGCTCAGAGTACCACAATAAAGAGAGCAATAGTGCTGCATTGCTATTTCTGTCTGGCCTAGGCAAGTCACTTCTGTACCAGTTCTAGAGCAGATTTATTGCAGTAACCTGCTCAGACTATTAGAAATGGGAAATCAACAGATTCTTTTTTGTAGGAAAAAAAAACCCAATAAGCTGAGTGGTGCTTGTGAACTTTGGTCATACAGGAGGCCCTGATGACAGCAACAGCCCCACACCATGTGAGTCTAGACACTGATGTACAGGAAACAGGACTTGTTGAGACAAGAAGATCCCTGTCAGAGCCTGCATTTCTGATTTGACATCTGGGAGCTATCTGCCTCTGGCTGCAGACACTGTGAGGTGCAGAGATCAAGGCACAAAGGCAGGTATCTTGTTGATTTGCAGTGATCCACTGGAAGCTAGCATGAGGGATGCCATCTTCAATCCCTTCCTGAGCATTTACTAGATGAAAAGGGATTATTTGAATGTTTTAGGATTTTTCTGCCCCATACTGTACCTCATTTAAATGGCTTGCTGTCACCATATTTTCTGAAAAATCCCTTGCCAGGATTTCTTCTCCTGGGAAGTTGAGCTTCAGCTTCTCCATGTTTTGCTGCTCTGGAATGTGGTCTGGAGATTGTTTATCCAAACATGTGAATTGTTTTTAATTAATGACCAATCACCACCAGCTGTGTTAGACTCTGAGGAGTCAGTCACAAGCTTTCATTATCATTCTTGTTAAGTTTTCTGATGTATCCTTTCTCTTTCTTTAGTATAGTTCTAGTACGGTATAATATATAATATAATATAATGTAATATAATATAATGTAATAGAATAGAATAGAATAGAATAGAATAGAATAGAATAGAATAGAATAGAATAGAATAGAATATCAGCCTTCTGAGAACTTGGAGTCAGATTCTCATCTCTCACCTCATCCTGGGGACCTCACAAACACCACAGTTTGCTAAACTACAAAGATTTCTTTACAAACAACTAAAATACTTTTGCAAACCCATAATATTTGTTTCTCTGAGATACTCACAAAAGCTTTTCCTGTTACTGATTTTTTTTCTGTCTATAACTTCCCAAGAGGAAATACAATTTGATTTCTTCAAGCATGCACTTGAATTTGAAAATTAAGCCATTTGAAAACCAGACTCCAAATTGAAGCAGTCTTTGCTTGAAGTCTCATCCTGAGCAAGCTCAGAGAAGAATGGAACTAAGGTTGACAGTGCATGATTTCCTGGATTAAACCCACCATTTCAATAAATCCATATGGTAAAAGCATTATCAACATGGCAGAAGCCCATCAATTTATTTCACTGGGTGACACTGTCTTCTTCCTGCTTTCTTCTTCTCTTCTGCTTTTGCAATTTCCTGGAAAATTAACTGAAGAATGACTCACCCACCTCTGTAAGCACTAAAACTCACCTCTCCTACTACACTTGTTAGCAGCCTTAGTGCCCCACGGTCATGGACAAGAGAGTCTGTGTAAAATGAGCCTAGGTATTTTCTTGGATCCACCTTATTATCCATGGCACACAAATCAGGGCGCACGTTGAAGCCATGGGAGACTCGACCCACAGTGTATGGAAAAGCTCCACCTGCAAGAAGGAATTGTTAATAACTTTTAATAAGCTGAAAATATGTAAAAGGGGGAAAAGCCACCTGATCACCAAAGATCCATAAGTTTTTCTGTCAGCTCTTTAGAAGGAAAGTTCTTTGCACCGGTGGTTTTTTATTCCTTTACCTTCATTAGCTTCTGTCTCTATTTTTCTCAATTCTTCACTACTGTGATGCCCAAATTCCTCCTGCTGCTTCCTCGTCCCTTTCCTTAAACCACCTGCTGCCTCCTCTTCCTTTTTGTTTTCCCTTAACTGTTGTACCAGCTCAAGCCCTGCAGGCTAGAGAGTGTTCATGAAAGCAGCTGATCTGTCAGGCTGTCTTCTTTGGGGTGACAGTGCTCAGCTGGTGGCAGGCTTCACGTGGTGACCCCATTAGCTGAGATACCAGAAAATACAACTGTACCATGCTCAGCCAAAGAGCAGGAGTTTCACGTGGTACACTACTCACCTCCATGTGCAAAGCAAACTTTCAGCTTAGGGAATTTTTCAAAAATTCCTCCCATAATCATGGAGCAAATGGCCATGGTTGTTTCTGTTGGCATGCCTAAGAAGAAAAACATCTTACTTGTGTAAGAGCTTTACTTTTTAAACTTCCTATTTGATTTTTTAAATGTTGTTTTAATTTTCTTCCATTAGCCTTGAGCCAACTGAAAAAGTAATAGTTGCAGGACAGCTACCAAAGGTCATGCATTATTTCCACTGGAGGGACACAGAGTCGAACTCTAATTAACTGAAAGGAAGACACAGGCCTGGCAGTGAAGGTGTTCTGAATTCTAAGTCCAGTTTTTACTCCATGCCACTAGGACAGATGATAGACAGGTTGGGTATGTCCTGAAATACCTTGTACAGGCCTGAGTCACATTATCCTTGCTCAGAGACAAGTCTGGAATATGCCAGGGTGTCTTCTCCCCTCTGTTTATTTTGTGTGGAAAGTGAAGCAGATATGTTAATGGATATTCCAACACAGATTTGGGGTTTGGTTACCACATGATGCCAGATCCTACAGTTTAGAACTAACCTGTCTCTGTCTTTGCTCCTGGCTGGGTTGGACGCCTAGTTAGGAAGAGAATAGGAATTTAGGTTCCTACAGCAGGCCTCAGCTTTTGATCACACCCAACATATTTAGAATATCATGACATTTTAAACACCCAACTTCAGACATGCAGCTTGAAATCAGGAACTGAGTTCCCCATATTTATGGGGGAAACAACACCTTTGCATCTGGAAGGGTTATTTTTATTAATGCTTTACCATACACTCATATGCAAAGCATCATTAGGCTTAGTAAAAAATATTCTATTTTCACTTTGTTAAGTATATGCAATAATTTTATTTTCTTCCTAAATCTGTGTTTTTGAGCCTGATTTGATTAAGACTAATTGATATTTTTTCAAGATAATGCACTGGTGATTGGGACAGCAAGATTTTCCAAGCAGAATGTGTATTATATATATGTTGTGTAGGTTTTCCAGAACTGGTGGCAGTGCAAAACTATGCAAAAAAAAAAAACCCAACACAAAACAAAATTCATGAGAGTAGAATCAGGTCTAAACATTTCTGGGTAGCAGAATAACCCTGCTCCTGTTATTCAGTGTTATGATTTACCTATCAAACAGGGAAAAAATGGAAACTAGATAATATCCCACACCTACTGAGAGCTTTCAAAGTACATGTTGTTTCAGCTACAGCTGATGTAAAGTTAGATTTATTTCCTCTCTGATCAACATGTTTCTAAGAAATAACCCAAGAAATTATAGAAAAAAAAAGTTTGGTTTTGCTTACTCCTTCCTTTACTCCTGTTATTTTGAGGAGCTAATTTCTGAGATGATTCACTTCTTCCTTGTTATCTGCTCTTTGTATTTAGGGCAAAAGAGAATACTAAATTCTGTTGCTAGTCTGAATAATTTTAATTCTAAGTATTTAAAAGAAAAGCTAAACAAGCTTAGAAACAAATGACTACTGAGTTTACCCAACTCAGACTTAATCATAATACTAGATTTAAAAAAAAAGTTAGTTTGACAGAAAAATGGTGTAATTTTCTCTGCACTTGTACTTTACTTGGCAGCAATCTCCTGGACATAATCCAGTTCATAAATGTAGTTTAAGCAAAGTAAATATATACTTACCTATTAGCCAGGGAAACCAGTATTTGGACATCCTCCCATCTATCTGCATGTCCCAGGGATGCACAAAGAGACAGCAATTTAATTTCTCAGCAGCCTGCAGCAAAAAGAAAAAGTCTGAATCTTGATTAATCACAGCAAAATGCATCTTAGATCTTAGTCATGCTTTTCAATGACCTGCAAGTCTGTACTGAGCAGTAGTACTAGCAATGAAAATAGGGCCACAAATAAGAACTATAAGCAATAGTTGGCTGTATTTACTCCTCTGGGCCATATTCTGAAATCCTCACTGAGTTTCACAGCTCCTCCTGTGACTACAGGGCTGGAAGCATAGATGATAACATCTCTTTAGTGAACCAAGTGTTTCTCAGAATAATGCAGTACAAAAATGCTTTTTCCAGCTATGTTTTTCAGCCATCCTGTGTTATAAAATCAATTCAAACAAACGTTCTTTTGGTTTCATTACATGTATAAGAATGAATTCCCATATTGTCTTATAGAATCATTTGAGGATGGTTTTGCAGAATTGTTCCAGCTGCATTCAGAAAGTTTCATTGAGTTACTCTACATTTGTCCCCTTTGGCCCTCTACCTAGCTTCAAAAATATTAAATTATTCCTAATTCTTCCTAAGAGTTCAAAATCTGGCTGTATTCTGATCAATAATCCATCTACCCAAGTACAGTAATTCTTCCAAAACTACTGACATCTTTGGAAAGGCAAACAGAAGACTAGTGTTGGATGCTGACTCTGACTGTAATTTAACTTGTGTGCTTAAATTTAAATACACAGTCATCAGAGTCATTCATATGCTTAACCAGGATTTAACAGCTTCGTTTTGTCAGATGTATTTCTGGACATGCTCTTGTTGCTAAGGAGATTGTCACACATTTGAAAAATTTGGGTTTATTTACCCATACATGCATAAATAAAAGCTGCAACTTTTGGATTGTGGAGAATAATTGCCATCTACATTTGTAAACTAAAAATAGCAATTCAATAACTGGCCTGGTAGTTTGGCGAAGTTCATTATCCAATATGGCTTAATTTCATAATCTGTATTACCCAGAGATGTTTCTAAAAATGAAAGGGGTTACTTCCTACATGTGTGAAACATAAGCTGAAGGATGTACAGTATAAGAGAGAGATCCCAGAAGAAGAGAGGGATCTCAGTAGCAGAGACATGGAGTTGCTGGAGAGAGCTCCAAGATGATGAAGGGACTGAGCATCTCTCCTGTGAGGAAATGCTGAGAGCATTGTGTAGTTTGTCCCCTAGAAGAAAAACAGTGAAGATCAGGAAATTTCAGGTTGTTCAGAGGGATTGTGGAGTTTCCATCCTTGGAGATTTTTAAAAGCCACCTGGGCATGGTGCTGGGATCTGGCTGTAGGTGGCCCTGCTTGAGCAGGGGGTTGGTCCAGGTGGCCCCCAGAGGCCTCTCCCAACCTCAGCCATGCTGTGATTCCATAAATGTGGGCATCTCCAAGAGCAGATGTTGGTATCTGACTGTACATGGCCTTAAAAACAATCAGTCCGGGTGCTGCCCAACGGAGTTTCTGAATAAACTGAGCATCCTACAAAAATAACCTCTGTGAATCAATTCCAGGCTGACAGCTCTAATAACTTGAGAAACAGATTCAGAATGGACATTGATTAAACCCCTAATTTAGACAAATGACCACCCTCATCTGGATCTCGGGCTATTTAAGAAATGCTGTCTATTAATTCATTTGATAATCCGTTCAGTTTGGGAATTTTGTTCCTGTTTACATAGTTCTGTGTGGTACTTTGGTGCTACAGGTATCTCTGATAATCTCAGGGGGGTTTATCAGTTATTTCAGTAGGATTGGATACAGTAACTTGAACTCAAATGCAAACAGTGCAGAAAGGCTTTTTTTTGGTATTGCACGTATCCTCACAGATCAAGAAGGCAGATCTACAGTGAGAACTCATATAATAAAATAAAATTTGTTATTCATTGTTATAAAATATGTTTCAGAGTGTTTTGTGTCATTGCCATTATATCCTACAAAGAATTATCATTTACAACTAAAGCTGAGTCTCTCTGATCACTAAGCAGATTAGAAGGCTCAAATGATGACTCAATCCTCCAAAATATTTTTAGACAGATTTCCATATCGCAGAATTCCCCCAAAGAAGGAAAGCAACAGCTACTCACAGCATAAACATCGTAGAGCTCTGGGGCATTCAGGTCCCACTCATTGACATGAGATCCAATCTGCACTCCAGGAAAGCCAAGCTCGTTCACACAGCGGTGCATTTCCCTCACAGCCAGCTCTGGAGCTTGCAGAGGTAACGTGCCCAGCCCAATAAACCTCTTGGGGTACTTCTTTACTGTAGCAGCTAAGTCATTATTTAACATCTGGGCAAGATCTAAAGTATCCTGAGGTTTGGCCTGGTAAGATATGAAGCAGAACAGTGCATTTAAATATAGTTCTCAAATGTTATCACCTTTGGAACTTATTGGATAAATGTCACTGCAAACAACCGGTAGGGTTTGAGCCCAAATTTGCTTTACAGTTCTGAATAGCTGGAAAATGGAGCTAAATTCTGCCTTGCTTTAAAACCTCTGGGTATGGTTCTGCTTTTTCTCTTGAATATTTTATCAACTGCTGTTGCCTTTACTGCTCAGGATGAGTGCAATAAAGCCCAGGTTGCTGATGCACATAAGTACCTGGTCTTTTGTGTAAAGCAGTCCCCTGCTTTTGTTTATCCCCATACAAAAACCTCTGTATATAATTTTTATACATAGCAATGAATATTTACTCTCCTATTACTGGAGCTGAAGAAATAAAAATAAGAAATGTGAGATGTTGAAGCACGTGAATTCTACAGAGAAAGCTTGAGCAAACTTGTCTAACATTTAGAAAGAGATGACATCCATAATTCTAATAAGGAAGTGCAATATCCATGCAATCAATCTCTAGTTTTTTTCTCCCAATACATATTTAATGGAAAATATTCCCTTAGATACCAGAATAAAATTTTGAAGAGAAGTTACTAAATAGAAATGATAAAAATCAATGGGCTTATCACAACAGTACTAAATGCACAAATCCATTTACATATAAGCATCTTGACTTGGGCACATTGCTAAATAGTCACATTCATAGTGTATCTAGAACAGCATTTTGCTGTGATTTATCTCCTCAGCCTGTCTTTATTTCTTTGAAGCATTCAAAATCACCACGTGGGGAACATAGGAAGTTAAATTTGCTCCTGAATTTTAAGATTCAAATCATTCTAGGTTAATGAGTCCCATACCACATTTAAAAGCAAGTGGGACAAGGCCACAAATACATCCTTTATGTCTTTCTTTTTTTTCCTTGAGAAAGTACTGACTGATGTCTAACTTTCTGCAATGTGTACATATATGTCTGTCTGCTAACCATGGATTCATGTTGGATATATTTTTTCTCTCCATTTCCAGCTGCCCCCAGAAGGAATTCAGTTGCTTTGTCTTTTCTCCCTGGAGTGCAGCTTTGCCAGGACATCCTGCAGACATCTTCTCACACCTGCAGTCCTTTTTTGCCTTTTCTTTTTCACAGCAGAGCAATTCTAGTGACTACTTCAATTTGTAGGAAGATGCTTTTGTGTTTTAAAAATGTTGCTACATATGAATTATGAAATATCTTAGTTGGAACTTACCCAGTAGCTGAACATTACAGGGACTGTGGACAGGACTTGGACGGTGACTCCTGAGTAAGAAAAAGCAAATATTAATGCTTCTTTTTTTGTTTTTGAGAAAATGTTATAAATAAGAAAGTACTTTGGTTTGAGAGGCAGAATGTAAAAGCTTTACTGATAAGAAAAACTGATTTAACAGTGACATAGAGAAATTATTTTATTAAATTAAGGATCATGGCAATAAGACTCATAGTGTATCAGTTTATTAGGATTTGGATATTTTTGCTAAGTAGAAAGAACAAACACTACCATATTCATACTAGCTAATTTGTGAAATTAGGTTTTTTGATTTTAGAAGGATTTAGTATGCACATGTACAAACAATAAAAATAGCAATTTAGTATTACTCTCAAATGAATGAAACTAGCAATTTAGTATTACTCTCACATGAATGAAATGACATTAAACCAACAGAATACAGTAACTCAAGTTTACTTTGGGGTGAATTTGTCATATATATTAAATGAATAAATGAATTAGCCCAAAGATAAATAACATTATGTTACTAATGGTTGTTAAACAATGTTTTCTTAAGTGTTCCCAAAGCGAAATTGTGTTGGGTTTCATTTATCTTGTGTCTGGACCACTGAGGTTGTAAATATAAAAAAATCTGCCTGTTTTCAGAAATAACTTTGATGTTAAAAATAAAAAGAATTAAGTCCATCTTGTTTTGTTTCTGCTCAAACACAAATCTCTATTATAATATTTTGTGTGACAGGTTACAGGAGTGAAAACAAAAAAACCTGGCAGACAAACAAACAATAAAGAGAAATTAGGACTTCACAAAATAGTTACATGCAAAACTGTTTCGTTTTGGTGTTTTTTTAGGTTTGTTAATAATATTTTTGCACATACCTTGTCATGCTTTAAAAAATTGAACTTGGTTGTTAGTAGTAAAACTACTAGAACAAAAGATGGCAGAAAAAAACTCCAGGAGAATGAACTCTAGGAGAACTCTAAATGACTTGCCAAAATATTTGAATGATTAAAATGATTTATCCTCCTCCTCAGAAGTTTAAGTAGGAAACAAGAGGAGAAGCTGACTCAGATTGCTACAAGATCTGATTAACATTATGTACAGCAGCAATGGTTTCGGGGTAAGGATTAGGTCTGCAAAATTACATAAATACTGAATTATCCAAGTTAGATCATCCACCAGTATGGGCACTTGATTGGTCTGTTGAGAACATTATCCATGTTTTCCACAAAAACCATTGTATCTGCTTTCAATCCTTTTTTACGCTTCTAAGCAAATTTAACATAAACCTTAAAGGTACATTTCCAAGCTGACTGTTCCTAGACATTAGCTTTAGGAAGAAGAATCAGCACAGAAAAGCCTCTACTTTTTTACCCTCTTCAGAGGATTTTACATAGGAGAAAATAACAAGGAAAGGCAGTTAGGATGAACTGATATATTCTCTCCAACAAAATTGTGATGATTTGTGTCACAGAACTGTGATGGTAATTACTTTTACAGCTTGTTTTATTGAGTTACATGGATAGCTTGCTTTATTGAGTGGATCAAGATAGAAGTATGTACATTAATTAGACTTAGGACATATGATTGGGAGAACTAATTGAGTCTCTTTGCTCCACTGGAGACCATTTCTTATCACTGGCAAGATTTCTTGGGCATTGCACAAATGAAGCCTTTTAACCAAGTTATCTCTCTGAGTTAAAAATAACTTTCAGTGACTGAAATTTTTTGTTCAGCTGGGAGACTTCTTGCATCTTTGTCCCAAAATTATGCCATGTTTGGATGTTAAATTTGGGTATAATCTATCTTAGCCTGTGTAAGAGAAAGCAGTCTGAACTAAGTAGCTACAGCTTTCTAAACCAAAAAGGAATAAATGTGGTCCACAGTTTTTATCATTAGCTGAGCAGTAAGGATGAAAGAGTGAAAAACACCAAGGCCTTTTTTTCCTCCCCACATAATTAATTGGCTGATGCCTGTATATCTGTAGTGCTGTAATAAAAAGGGAAATTTTTAGGGCACAAGTCACCAGATGGTGCTGTAACATACAGGTTTAGATTTTTTTTTTAACCAAGTGAGCACTGTTTAGTTCATGAAGAAATATTGTGATGCTGCTTTCATGCTACATTTTCTTTTCTGGAGAGCTGCTGCAAAAACTTGAAAAAAAAAAATCCTCCTGTGTTTTCCCTTTGTCTACAACAAACATATGGGGCAGAACTGCTTTGTAGAAACTTGCCATTAGTGCTGAGGGAAATATCTGAAAGAGAAAGATGCCTAAAGGCTATTTATGATCTACTGTGTAGTTGAGTGATTTGGTAATCCCCAAAATCCCTGAGCTAACTCAGAGAAACATTACAGCCTAGTCAGGCCATGATTCTATGATTCTGTGACAAGGCAGCATATTTCAGAATCTGCAAAGGCTTTCTGGCATTCCCATTAAATGTCTAATGGTTGGAGTTTCAAATACTGCTTTTCCAGGGTGAAAATGAAGTAGATGAAAGTTGTCTAAATTGTGTTTGCATAAATTGCCCACTACCTGGTGAGTTCCCAAGCTAGCCTATGTTATGTCTTGCACTAAACCTCTTTAAGAAGAAGAACCCAGACTATCTCCTAACACAGAATAATTTAGGTTGGAAAAGACCTCTAAGATCATTGATTCCAACCATGAATCCAGTTCTGCCAAGCCCACCACTGAACCGTGTCCCCAGGCACCACATCTACACATCCTTTAAATCCCTCCAGGGATGAGGACTACACCAGGGCTGTTCTATGCTTGACAACATTTCTAGTGAAGAAATTTCTGCTAATATCCAATCTAAACCTCCCCTGGGGCAATTTCAAGCAGTTTCTTCTTGTTTATTATTTGTCATCTTGGAGAAGAGACCAACTCCCCACTGGCTACAACCTCTTTCATGTGCTTGTCGAGGGTGATAAACCCTGAGAGGAGGAAGCCATAATCATAAAGATGCTACTTGTACAATATCCACTCTTTTAAGCAATCCAGGTATTTGTTCCTTATGAAAAGTTGAAGATATTTGAGTTGTGTCTAGTGGGAAACTGATGTAGGAACTATTCAGGCCTCATTCTAAGAAAAAAAATAATCTTTTAGTAACATGATATTTCTCTTACAAGAGTAATTTGGAATTACAGTGTTAATAAGAACTAGCAAAAATAATTGATCAGCCTAGAAATTCCTTCCCTCATCCTCAGTTTCCCATCTTACCAACCTTATTTAGTGGCTTGCATGTAACACGATGGAAAATAAATTTGCAAATTTGGCATCTGGGTAAATTTCTAAATGAGGAAAACTCCCTTTTCTGATAAAGTAACTGTACCAGTTCTCTAGGCTCAGAGTCCTACAGCAAAACCACAAAATGAGGCTGAAACATGGATAAACAGAAAAAAGGTATTAGAAAAGGAAACAGACATACAAGAAATCCTATGTGTAAAAAGAATATTTTTAATATTTGGAGCAAAAATGCAAGGGCTTCCTCCTCCTTTGTGATCACGTTTTAACTGGAATGTATGTCCATTTCAAGTCCAGGGTCAGTCATACTTACTTTTGTCAGTGAGTTCTTTAGTGTCTTGAATCCCACCAAAATTAATAAATTCTAGTGGAGAATAAATTGCTGCTGAGAATGAGGAAAGTTATGGGCACAGTCTAAAGCATTTATACTTCTGAGTGTAAAGCATGTCAGTTTCCAATGACTTTCAACAGATTAAAACCCAGGAATTAGTATGTTAAACCTTTTTTTTTTTTCATATTGTTGTTGAGCACTTTCAGAAGGACTGACAGAGAAGCTGTTATTCTAAATGAAACACAATGATTTGAGTTCCTTTGTGGAGGTACCTGACTGGTCCATCTCTTTAATGCGTACTTCTGGATCCCAGCAGTTCTCTTGGATAACTCTAAAAACTTTTCCATCCTTCATCATCTTTGCCTGTCCCTGTGAAATGACATTTTCATATATTATAAATGTGACAAAGTAGTACCTGCTAATTTATAGTCTCTTGATATATTGTGCTCCTTACAGAAATACAGTGGCAAAATTTTTTATCTTTTATTTCTATTCAGTAGGTATTTTTAAACAGAAACTATTTTAAAAATAGATATGAATAAAACAGTCATTCGTAGTTCTGATTTAATTCTTCAGAATGATAAAAAAATCCCCTTCCTTTTGCAATGTACATCACTGTATATTTATTTGGAAGAGATACCAGGTACCTTAATCCAAGTTTATCCTCAAACCAAATTTTGACCTCAAAATAATGCTCTAATTAAATCTGTGCTAAATTTTCCCTTTGGGTATGTGTGTGTTCAATAGCATCACAATGATTCCAGTAACTACAGAAATAATTGTGTAACACAGTTAATTTCAGTCCAGTGATTTCTTACCACCAGTGATACTCAGACAAAAGGAGACCTATTGTGTTGTCTTCAGATTAAGTTTTCTCCTTGGTAAGAAAAAAAAATATTGAGGAATTTGGGAAAAAAAGTCCCAAACAAAACTTACACACAGTATAAAACCATGACCTGAATTAGTGTAAAACTTTCTCATGTGCCACCAATTTCCACACTTAGGAAGTTCAAAATATTATCAGAGTAATGAAATTTGTTCTTTTATCATCCTGGAAACATTTGAAATGTCATATTTGGTTGATTTGTGAAATGCTCAAAGAGAGGCAGTGTCACCACCTTAAGGAAATTGTCTGTTAAAATTAGCAGCCCACCAGCTGCTACAGACACAACAGGATTTCTGCTGGCACAAATGGATGAGATACAATCCACCAACACCTGCAAGGCCTCAGTATTTCTTGCTTGTTTTAATCTGCTGCAGGGGTAAATGGAAAGCCAGAGGATCTCCTGGTGCTGTGCATGTGGGCTGGGTCAGCGCAGTCGTGCAGCAGAGGCTCTGGGCAGAGAACACACTCCATCTGCAGGGAAAAACTGAAAGCCACAAGAAAACCCAGCAGCCATTCCTTCACCTTCCCAGTAAACAGGAGCTGAGGGCAAGGCAGTCTTTGGGCCCTTCAAAAAAGGGATTTCTCTCTCTCTCCAAAGGCCACTTTATTTTTCCTCACAAAATTGGTCTTATTTAGGATCTTGTCAATTTTTCTAAAGAAAATAACCTGTTAAATCAGAATATTTATTACCAGTGTGCCCAGCCAGGGGGGGTTCTGTCCCCCTCGTCTGAGAACTCAGACTGTTCTTAACCTTGAATTTGTTACTACCTTCATACATCATTCACAAATATACTGTCCTAATGAATATTTTAAAGCCATCCTCAACAAATCTAAGTGTTCTGCCTTGGCAACCTGTCAAGTTACTTGTTAGCTGCATCATGGGTTGTGAAAATTACTAGAAATATTACAACTACAGGGTCCTGATACCCTGGTGAAATACTTCAGGTTTTTGTAAAACTGGTTTTCCAACCTGATGGAGAGGTTTACTGTAGCCATACATTCAAATACATTAAAAAAAGTTTAGAGCATTGATACGGGTTGTCCAATAAACAAAAAAATATTTGGGGTGTGAGAAAAAGGCACAGAAGAACCAAGCACTTCATCACATATGAATAGATCACATGGACTTTACTGTTTCATTCTATTCTATACTTCTGTACTCCATCCCATCCTAAAAATTATCTGATATTTGTTTTGATTAATGTATGTGGAAATTAAGAGAGAGACATTTAAAAATTAAGTCCTGAAGGCTGATTTGGTTCAGCAAACTACATTTGAAATTCTCCCCTCACTTAACTACTCAGTCACATCCCAAAATGCACTTTTAAAATATGCATGTAATTATTTTCTTCCAGTTTGACCCTGGTGCTTCTTCAGAGTATGATATGGGAGGGCTTTGGGGTCTTTATAAATCTTAGGAGTTAACATCATCCCCAGCTCCACATGTCTGAACAGGATTTTATTTTGCCATGCACATTTTGTCATGCAGAATTTCCAGACAGAAGTAGGCCGGATGGAATTCTCAGAGGAGCGTGTAAGGCCATTATTGACTTGTCACAAAGTTCCTCTGCAAACTATGTTTAGCACAGAATTTTAGCAGCAAACCTGTAAAAAAATCACCAGAAATGTGTCCAGTCCCTGT
Organism: Calcarius lapponicus; assembly: GCA_039654755.1. Lineage (NCBI taxonomy): Eukaryota > Metazoa > Chordata > Aves > Passeriformes > Fringillidae > Calcarius > Calcarius lapponicus. Next base: position 20,093,948 of record CM077470.1, on the reverse strand, counting down.
CTCCTTCCTGCAGTTGTCATGTATCCCAAAATCTGTGCCATCCATGCTTTGATTTTGCAGTTGGCTTGTTATTTATTAAAATATCATTTCCTTTTGGGTTTGCTTCTCATACAGATGACTGCATCTAACTCAACCCAAATCTATATGTAATCTACTTTAGCCTGACCTTTCTTGTTGGAAAGACTTTCTCAGAGCTATCCATTCCAAGTGTTAAAGTGAGATGATAAAGAAGAATGGATGCTGGTTCATACAAGAGAATCTCAGTTTCATCTTTCAGGCAAAAGGTTCTGCTGAGGTGTACTAGGACTTGGCCTGATACTACTTCATAGGAAATAGACCTCTAGAGAAATCTGTATCAAAAACAGAGCCAGTCTTATTGCCATTTTGCTTCTTAACAGATCTCCCATGAGTTTCTATTCCTGATGATGATACAAGATCAGCTCTGAGCACCAAAGAGCCCAAACCTTGCAGTGATGATCCAGCTGTACCCATCCACCATATCCATATCTCTGTGGAGGAAAGAAGACAAAGACAGGGCTAGTTAGCTCTCTGCAGTAATAATAATAACAATAATAATAATAATAATAATAATAATAATAATAATAATAATAATTGCAGTTCTTACAAAAATACCTCATTCAGGAGAAACCCTTACACATGCTGAGCTTTGAGCCAGATTAGCCTCCCTGACGTCAGCAGAAGTGCTGAAGTGTAGCTGGACTGGACTAATGGTGCTTGTACAGCTGGAATTTTAGTTTCCAGTTCAACAACATTTTAAAACAACTGCTTTAAAAATGCTTAAAGTTGCTTACTACATTGAGGTTCTAACTGAAATAATTTTGACACTGAAAATATTAAATAAAGCATCTAGCAGTGTGAAAATTGAGCTGGCAACTTTCCAATCTGTGATCAGTTAATCATTAGCACAATGATGCATTGATTCCACTTTTCAGCTTCCATGACTCAGCAGCAGGAGTGAAGGTCAGCCTCTTGTCTATTAATATTTAAACAGGGAAGAGAAGCTAAAAAGGAGAAGCTTAGATGCTCATTGATTCTTCCAGAGAGATTCAGAATTGTTCATGCAAAAAAACGCAAAACCTACATAAGAGGCTGATTTCCTTTTACTTGCATAAATGATCAATTAGAAAGGAATGAACTCTTGAAATCTCTGAGTGAAAACAATGCTCATAATTCCCATTTCTCCAAAAAAGAAACATTTAAAATGAAACTAAGTAAGAGCAGACATTTGTTTTGCTGAAGTGTAAATGATTTGGACACAGTCCTGAATTTCCTGTGACACCAAATCATCACTTAGTGCCACTGAGAGCTCTCCTAATGTGGGTGTGAAGAGCCAAACCTCCTGACCTCAGCCAGAGATGCAGTCACTGAGGCTGTGTGCTCTGTTTAATTATGCAACAATGTAAATTTTATTTAAATTTATACATCTATTTTATTTAAATTTATACATCAGGTTTATACACATGTAAAAATACTGAAATTTTGGGAAAGTTTAATGAGTGACAACTAATGAGAACTTTAAACTAGATCCATGCTAATTGCAATTGTAAGCTGAGCAGAAAACAAGTACCTGAAATGGGTACTGAAGGAGCCCATGGGCAATAGAGAAATTCACTGGTTTTGAACTTATTTTATTCTTTCTTCCCCTCAGGTGTTAGTTGTACATATTGACAGTCCATATCTGCTTTTTCTGTGATTTTCTATACTTGTGATATTTTCCTAGGCTGTTAAATCAGTACCTTGACAATAGAATTTTCTAGTTTGAAGGTCCAGAATTTACAAAGCGGGAAACAAGAAAGTTTAGCACTAAATAAATGTGTGCATGTTAAGATGCCTCATTGGTTTCCCTTGCATGATCTGTGTTAATGGCTTGAATTTGCAGAGGACTCCAGGGAATTCTGAGAGTTGTTTTCTACTCTGAGCCCATTAATAAACCATTGAATAGCTCAGAACAGAGGGAAAAAACCTAGCAGGTGGAAATTAAAATTTAAAAATTTGGTATTTGCCTCGTTATCTCTGTTTAAAGAAATGCAGTGCCGGCCCACAGTATCTAACATTAGCGAATTTAGTCTTGATGTACATCTGTGAACATCAAGGAATTCTTGGGGTCATTTTATCTCAGTGAATTTATTGCCCTTTTAAAGTACTTACAGACAAAAATATTTAATTTTTTTCTTTTAAAAAAAACCCATATAGCATCAGAATGAATTCTATAGGTGTTTTTATGAAGTTATTGCACAAAGACAACAAAATCTGAAACATGCAAAAGCAACCTGACTTTCTAGTATGGACATTTAAACTCCTATCCATTTAAAACAGACATAATTATTCTGAAAGTATCTGTATCTTCACCTACGTTATCCAGTGTATGTGTTTTTCATCAGGAGCTGTTATTATTACAAATAGGGTGTTCAAATAGATATTTATAAAAACCTTCCTAGCCAAACAAGGAAACAAACATTCCTTTCCAGGAGGTTTTGTGCATAATGGTGTTATTTTTCACAACTAATGAAGAAATAATCCTATATATGTTTTCAATGCCAGGTTTTCTCGTGATTTTTTTTTTCTAATATGCTGTTTACATTTCACAGCTGCTCTCTCTAATATTGACTGAAACTGGACTGCTTAAAATCACAGAAATGCAGAGCTGATAGATATGAAATCCTTTCAGATTGATTACATTAAAACCTAAATGATATTTTTCATTCTAAAATGCATTTCACAGGATCATGAAAAACATTGTGGACAAGAATAAATTTATGACACTGAATAACAACAACAACAACAAAAACAATAACAACAAGTTAACAGAAATTCACTTATAGCTTCAGTGTTCTGACAACGGAGATTTTCTATTTTAAATACAACAGGCTACTTCTTTCCAGTAACTGAAAAAAGAACAGATATTAGTAAAATTATCATCATCAATTAGTTGTACTTGGAGTGACCCCACTTCCACTGAAGTTAATGATTTCATGCCTGTGGGTATAATGATCTGAATGAATTTGTCTTAGTTAACATTAATTTTGTCTAATATTTGATTATTTATTTTATTTAAAACAAAAGTGAATACCATTTAGGAATGGAGCAGAACAGCTCGATTTTTTATCAAGAAAGTGGAATTTATACCTTATTATCCAAAAATGTTGTGTCTTAAAAAACTTAAGGAAAACTTTAAGAATTGCTTCAGAATAAATAAAAAGTGGGGAACAGAGCCCAGTTTTACATGCCCTTCAGACTGGACTCTTGCTTTCAAAGTAGTAAAATACAAATATTTTAGAGTTGGAAAAAAAATCCCAAATTAGACAAAAAACCTAGACATATTTACCCCAGAACCCTTCATTCATTTTTCTTTCAAAAATCACGTTGGTAGAAACGGTTGCTGATAATCTAAGGCACTGAATATCTAAACTCTTATTACCTTTTTCAGGTCAGGCCATTCCTTAGGTAGAATGTGGCTATGAATATCAATTTTCATTTTTGAAGTGCCAGAGGAGAAATACTCCTTCAGTGCTAATGTTTTGTGTGTCAGTGCTGCTATCCCTGCTGTCCCTGGGTCACAGGTTATTCCCCTTGGCTGCTGTCCAGATCCACCTGCCGTCCTATCAGGAGAATGGGATACAGTGGCCAACCAGGGAGCCTAATTCCAGAGGAGTGGCTCTTCAAAAGAACAAAGAGTTTGAGCAGAAAGTCCCCAGGGCAAAGGGAAAATATTTGTTTATATCGGCACTGAAGGGATTTATTTTACACCGCATCTAAAATGTCAAAAATAAGTCAATAAAATTGAGTCAGTATAAGTGTATTAAGCATGCTGACTTGAATTTTCTCCTTTCTCCCTCTTGGATTGTGAAATTATTTGTAGAAGGCATATAATATACCCTTGGAAGAGTCAGACATCCTCATCTATTCTCCTTTTTATTCTTGCATTTTCTTTTAAGTTATATTAACCCCCTCCAAAATATTGAATTCTAGCCAAATCGATGCTCTGCATTTTATATTCCCCCTCCTCATCATTGGTTCACTCAGGATATTTACACAAGCTACTGCATAATGGTGCTTACAGCCTCTCAAGATACCTAAATTATACAGAAATACATAGATGTATTTCAAATATACCAGCTTCTGCACCCTAAGTTAAGCTTAACTGGAGCTATTTCAGATTTCCTGTGAAACTACATCTCATCTTTTGCCCTTTACTCAATTTAGAATTACACTTTGCTTAAGATACCCTTGCTCTTTATTTGTGCTGTATTTTTGTCTGTAATTTATTCCCCCTGTAGTTTTATTTCAGTATATGTTACTCACACAACGTCCTCTTGTGAGTGTTTGTTAACCATTCCCTGATTAGTTTTTTAGTGAAAAATGCTGATTTTTTTCCCCCAAACCCAAATGCTGTTGTGAATCTTGCAACTTGAAATCAAGCATCTTGAAAAATAAGCCTCTTGGCTCATTTTGTTTTATCCTTTTCCTGACTTCTCTATTTTATTTGGGCTTGAAAAAAAACCCCAGACACTTGCATTTCCCTACTTGTTCACTCATTAGGCAAGTCTGCTTTGGATTTGGTCAGATAGCTTTAATGGGAGTTATTTTTCATATTGACTTCTTGTGAAAGGGTTGGTTGGTTGGTTGGTTGGTTGGTCTTGTACTTCTCTGCAGTAAGAGGTCTCTGAAGACTGAATGTTCCAAAGAAAGAGGAGGCAGCAGTTTTGGGAAAGTATTCCCTAAATGAAGCAAGACAGCCAACAATTTGCTTTAACAGATCAAAACCCTGTGTATGAAAATAGCAATTATTTCTGTCTGAAAACCAAACAATCTCTTCATGACCAGGCTGATTTGCACTCCTGCCCCCAGGTGTGACAGCCAGGCTGTGTGATGTGGCACTGCAGTGTCAGCCTGTTGACAGCAGTGCTCCTGCACGGACTACAGCTGACAGAAGAAAGAAGTATTGATTCAGCTCTGGGAGCTCTGCATCGTGGTGGGAGGCAAACACTTAAAGTGAGACCTCCAATGAAGAGATGTCTGCAAGACAATTCCCTGCTTAAGCATGGAAAGCAGAGTGAAGTGAGGGAGAGGGGCAGGGAGAGGTTTGTGCACCTGAATAGTCTAAGACACCAAGAGTCTTCAGCCACCAAAGCTGCAGGATTCCATGCAGAGCTCAGCTGCATTTCTTCAACACTGAGCTTAATTTTCCTCAGGTCTAAAAAAAGCTGTAGTTGTTAGTTACTGCTCCCAAGACACAGCTTAGCTTGCAAACACTGTAGTACTCCCACGCTGCATTTCATTTGTCACAACACATCATTTGGAAAGCACACCAGTTGAAGGCAAAGTGTGTGTCCATGTCACTTGACCAGAGGGCAGTGAGACATCTGTCTGTATCCAGCATGATCCATTGGGCCAGCAGCAGAGAGACCTTCACTGGTTGGGAACAAAAAGCTCTTCAGATACTCAGGCACCCGATGTACTCTAAAGTGGAAAACATGACTAACAACTCCTCCAAAGACAATCTAGCTAGAGGCTGTTCAGCCAAGGCTGATTTCAGATACACACAAAAGCCTAGCAGATCTATAGGGTTTCATTTCACTGTAGGGAAAAGCACTAAAGTGAAAGTGGTGTTAATTGGAGGGCAGTAAGTGCTCTTTTCTGAAGCTATTTAGCTGCTTTTCTCAAACAAGGGCAGAATCTGAGATTTGGAGTCTTCAGGGTGGAAATTCGGTGTTACGTTCTGGCTTTGCTTTTCGGGGTGAAAAGTGTTTCTTTGTGTCAGTGGGAAAACCTTGACATCTTCAAAAGAGGCTGCATCCACAAACCCTGGAAAGCCCTGCAGAGAGCTCTGCCCCATCCATGCTCCAAGGCATTTTCAATTAGGCTGAACAAAGACACAAAGAGGCAAATTCAGGATGCTGATCTCAGAAAGGGCTAAAGTACTCGTGCCAGTTTTTTATACCTTCCATTTTGCCTGTTCCTCTCTAGCACCTGTTCTTGGGAGTGCACATTTGATTGTGCAAATTGGCTGTTTCACACATTTGCACAGCTACAGAAAAACAAGTAGAAAATTCTTTGTGCTTGGTAGCTAAGATGAAGTACCTAAAGAATACGTTCTTTCCAAATGAAATAAATGTTGAGCAGCACACTTATATTGGTTGCTTAGCAACAGGTTATCCTTTGGCTGTGCTGGGGACTGCACGGGTCCTCTGAGACTGCCATTACAGACCTGCTTGGAAATGTCAGATTTGGAAAGGATGCAAAAGTCAGTAATTCTATATTTTTTCCTGTGGTATCAAATAATTAAACCTCTCCTATTAAATTAGCCTGATCACAGAACTTAAACCTCTTCTGGGACTCTAAAGCACACAGAATTCAGTGGGAGAGGTGTGGTCTGGGTTCTGCAGGGAAGAGCAACAATGGTTATGGTTTCCCTCCTAATGAGGAATTACATTATGCAGTTCCCATGCAGCGCTTTCCATGTGGAGCTCTCAAGTGCTATTTTTCTCTGGAAAACATTATTTCACCTAGCACAGCTACACCAGGAGGACATATCCAGCTACAGCTACACCAGTAAAGTCCTTAACCAAGATGTATCCTGGAGAGTGAGTGGTATTATGATTCCCTCTTCTCCAGTGCAATAAACCAAACATTCCAGTGTGGCTGCCCAAGCTCCTGGTGGCTCACAGACAGAGGACAGAGCTGGAATGCAGTGCCAGGGTTTTCTTTATACACATTCAGAGAGGCAACTGAAAAGGCACACACACCTCCCATCCACAGCCAGCTAAACCAGCTCAAGGTGGCAGCAGTGCAGGTGTACTCCTCATTAAATCCTGAAGAGCAGTAGATTTCTCCCTCTGTTATTAAAAAGCCTTTGCAGAAAGAAACTACTGTAGGAGCCTCTGTTTACACAGACATCAGAGCTGCTGCTGCTCTGTATCTTGAGCCCATTTAGCCTTGCAGAGCATTTGGGCTTTTTAGCTCAGGTGTGGCACTGTACTGGTGCCCCTCTGATGCTTCCAAGGTCTCAGGTATTTACTCTGCATAGTGAAGCTTCACAGTTGCACAAGCTCAGGGTGATGCTCTCCAGGTGGGGAGCTGCCACAGCCTTTTTGTGTCACTAAAATTCACAGTGTAGAGGTGCCCAAGGTTGCTGACGCCTCTGGCAGCCCTGCACTGCTCTGTGACCACCGTCCTGCAAGAGTTCTGATGAATCACACAGTGATGAAAGCAAACACTGTCCTCTGCCAAATTCGTGACCATTACCGTGTTCTCTGTACCTAAGTGAAGCCATTAAAAAATCCTTATTTCTAGAAAATATTACATAGTTGAAATTCAACTGCCTTTCTAAAAGAATAAAAGAAAATTATATGGCTAACCTTCAAATAACATAATTATTTTCTTCATACACTACGTTTGCAATCCTGCAGTTTACACTTACCACACATTTATCTTGCACAGAGATATTCTACCAAAAATGTAAATTAAACAGATATTTTCTAAAATGTCAGTATGAAAAAAATAGAACTTTAGTTTTTCCCCATTATTAGACTCAAGCAAATAAAAAATACTCTATTTAAGCGTGAACCAGGCCAAGGTTCACTCCTGGGCAGTGACAGCAACCAGACAGATACCAGCAGCATAAACATGGGCCAGAAAGAACAGATGGAATGAAGCTTACAGACACCAAAAAGTCATAATTTTCAAGTTAATACGCCATGGTAACATCTGAAATAGTTTCAATTATTTAGAAGGCTGGTGCCTAAAACAAATAAATAGTAACTCCTGCTGTATGTTGTCTCAACAGCTTTTTCTCCTGTTTGCTAGATAGCCAAATCCTCACTTTTCCCTCTTTGCAGAGGCCTCTCTGTGGCACTCTCTGGGCACATCTGAGCTCTGGGGACAAGGAGAGTGTTCTGAGTGTTCTCAGAGCTTTCACTGCTTCAGAGAGGAAGTGAGTGCCAAAGCACAGACCCTTCCAGCTCTGCAGGTGTTTTCCATGTAAATGTTTGGGGTTTCGTGCTGCAGCTACATTTATTCTTTCATCTGGAGGGGGGAGTTTGGCAGAGGAATTCCTCCCCAGAACATTTCTGGAACCTACTTTCACTAGCTGAGTCCAGCTACAAACGGGCAGGTAAAACTGCCTCTTGGTTTTTTTATTCTGACATGAGGAATTTAATCCTCATCTCTGAGGATGAGACACCTTCTTCACAATTACTAAAATAGATCCATGACTTCCTGGCTGTGTTGAAATGTGCTTTACTAATTTGCTTGATTTTGTTTTTTCTTTATTTGCTAAAAAAAGATTAAGAAATTGGCACATTTGTGCTCACAACTACAGCCAGGACTGTATTGCAGATGCACCAAAACATCTGTGTTAATTTCTGAGAGTGAAAACCAGGAAAAAAGCTGCTCCTAAAAAAGATCTATTTTCCCCTTCAGGATATTGCCACTCATCTCCATCTAATGTTTAATTCAAACTTTTTAACAATTGAAAAAAAATTCAGGTGTTGTAGAAGAAGTAATTAATAATTTCAGACCCAACAGAAAGACCCCATAAGTCACCAGGAAACCCAGTTGTTACTGCGGAGATCAATCAAGTGGAGATTCAAAAAGCAATTTTGAAAGACAGACCTGGAAAGACAGACCCATTTAAATGAGGAATCACAGGTAAATGAGTTCAGTAATTAAACACCAGAGTGCTGCTTTTGGACTAGCTGTGATGGCCCGTGCCAGCTTGGCGCCTCAAAAGCAAGATGCGCATTCTAAATCAGGAGTTTTAAAATGCTGCTGGTGCAGCTCCCTGTGAGCGCTGCAGGCTGCAGTTGGTGGAGCAGCGAGCAGAGGATGCAGAGCTCCCAGAGAGCAGAGATCCTCTATTGATGGCCCTGGGACGTGACCCAGGCTGGCCCTCCCCTGTCCCTCTGCAATGCCAGAGCAGGACTGAGGAGAGCTGCTGCTGAGCACGGTGCTGATTTATAATCAAAGCTTTACACATTCGTATCATGCACTGGCTGGGGAATGGGTGCTTTAAATTCCCTTTGTCTCAAGGAATTCGGCTTTTTTAGGAGCAGAAAGGAAACACATGCCTCCAAATATCCATTTTTCTAACATGCTTGCTTGGCTCTGCTGTTTGTTATTGAATAACTGGGTGCATTGAAATCCCTCGGGGCACAACCATTAGGATCCCAATGTAGAATGCATGCTTCAAATACCAGGATTGGGATGGTGCTTTTCACTGAGTGCTCACCATTGACTAAATAATAAAGGAAATTTCTGTCACTAACCTTTCCATATGAAAATCTGTTAACTAGCAATACAATTTCATACCATTTGTGAAACTCTCAAGTTTTGGATCCTAGTAATGAAACATGTGTGTTTATTAAAATTCTTCAATAATACAATTAACAATGATTAATGCCTATTAATTTATAATATTACTAACCAACTAAAAGCTACATTCAATCTCTTCATCTCAAGTGACAAGAGGAAACCAGTTGCTCTAATTCAGTGGATCTATACCCTCATTCACATTTGCAGTTTGTAGGTACTTCAACAATTTGTTTGAAGGCAGCTCTCATGAAGTATTTTTAATAGCAGTGTTACAAAAAGGGTTGAATCCCATCATCCATCACAGGCAAATACAAACCATAAGCACTTCTATGTCAAGGAATCACACATTGCATTATCTACAGCCATGCACTTCACAGGACAATTAAACTCATAGCATGAGTAAAATAAAGTTTTAAACAGAAAACATAAACAGTTTAACAGCCTGAGTGCATGGCAATATTTTGGTAAGTTTCTCCTGGTGGCATCAATCTCTCCTCTTCACAAAAGCCAATTTAGAAACAAGCACAAATTATACTTTTCTATTATGTTTTCCAACAGCATGAGGATTTAAAAGACCTTTTTAATACTAAGCTAATATTTACTTGATTTCTTGTCCTTGGATACTTTTCCATTATTGGGCCAGGCTAACTGAACTGGTTCATCCAGCTCATACTCTACACCTCTCCTGCAGTAAAATGTTGCAATATTGGATTGCCCCTTTCCAGCCTGGAGCCTCTTACATTCTACATAAAGAATAAAGAAAAAACCCAGCTGAGAATACAGAATACAGGGAAGTGTACCTTGGATAACACATATCTGATCAGTTCTGTTGAAGGAGTTGGACTTCTGCTCCACCTCAGATGGACCTTCACTGGTCAGGACCTTAGGTTCTAGAAGCCTCACTCTTGTGCACCACATAATTTTGTAAGGGGATTGCTAATAATTCATCTGGGTGGAGGAAACAGCAGCATCTCTATATTTAAACTTGAAGTGATAAATAGCTACCAAATAAAAAAAAAGCTCGTGTGGGGCTCTTTATTTAAAAACAATTTTCAGCACTGCAGGTCTGCTTAGGACACCTCCCATCACTTCAGCATGCAGCCAGAAAGGAAGCAATCTGCAGCACTGAAGTCACTCTTTAAATGTTAAATGCAGAAATGGTTGGACAAGTTTTATTCTAAAAAGCACATTGCACACATGATCAGATATTGTTGCCATGGCTGACTTCCTTTATTGCTTTGAGTAAATCCATATTTGATGCATTAAGGATGGATTGGGTTGCTGTTGGGTAGAAGTAGGTCAAGTGATTTTTAAGCCACAGTTCGAAGCATAGACTAGGAGCAAACACAATAGATAATTTCTTATTTTTTAAATCTTTAGCATGTGCAATTATAGTCAACCTATTATTAACTTGCACTTAATGCATAATGCCATCTAGTGGGAAAATCAACAGGTTTAGATGCAACAAGTCTGGATATCCCATGCAGTATCAATCTAATTAGTGTTGCAACCACTGGACAGTTTTAATATGGAAATAAGTTTAAAGCAGAAGAACCTCCACAAAAACAAATCTTCATAGATTATCATTAAGGTCCCTTCCAATTCAAACTGTTCTATGACTCCATGAAAATTTAAATATCTTCCAAACATGTTTTATCCTCAGAGTTAAGATAAGCAAAACCATCTCAGTGAACTTCTATTTAAAGTGATTATGGGATGTGGAACAGACCTCGGTAGCTTCTTGATTTTATTTCCTGATTAAATTTCATGTAGAGATTGAATTTTTGGTAAACACAATTACACAAACTTCAGCCTGATAAAGGAGGCAATTTAAAATTTACTGATACATCAGCCAGAACAACCTGCAATTCTGGAGAGTTTCACAATTAATAATCTTCATAAGCATGAGGTCACTTTTCTGTACCCATAAATAAAAAAGGAAACAAAGTGACCAAAATTCAAAGTTATAAAAGGTAAAGGCAATAGACTTATCATAAAAAGATAGAGTAGAAGAAGGGGCTTAGATAGACTATCAGATAAGTAATGTACTCCATGGAGAGCCCTTCTAAAATCAACAGTAAAGCAACAATACAAGAGGAGTAATTCATCAGGATTTTATCCTTCAGGAAAACATAGCACTTGTCCTTTACTGGTAAATTAACCTGCTCTTAGGCTTGAATTATCACTTTCTCTAAACCTCTGCACATTTTGTGTCAACTTTCTTTGATATTAGTTTATTTATCAGTTACAAGGTAAAACCTTACAGCAGCATAACCCCTGATGCTTACATTGGTTAAATCAAAGAACTTTGGGCCTGTAGGACCCTGTGGAGATCATTTAGTCCACACTTTCTCTGGGTAGGACCATAAGCACCACTACCCCAGGTCAGCTGTGTGGCTTTTGTGGTAGCTGAACTTAGAAATCCTCCAAGGGACAAATTTCCACCACCTCTCTCAGGAACCTCTTCTGGTGATGCACCAACATCATAATGAAGAACATTTTCCCAATGTCCCATCTGAACCTCTCAGGACACAGTTTGTGACTGGCCATCAATTCTCATTCTCCCTCTTTTTTGAAAAAGGAAGAAGAACAAGCAATTCCATTGTAGCAGTAAAAGAGATTTTGCACAGCAGAATAATGGAGAAAAAAAATTATCTTATTTAAAAATTGACTGTGTCCCCCCCAAATTCTCAGCCTGCAAGTAAGGCTCAAATGAGTAAGCCAAGAAAGAGCTGTCCAGAGCAAAATTAGAGGAGTGTAAAGAAATACAAAGAAAAAAGCCAGACCTATCTTATAGCTAAGTAACAACTCCACCCAAACACTAATATTCTCTTGCAAGTCTTGCCTGGTGCAACAAGTGTGCTCAGCTGCTCCTAGAGCAGAAACTGGGCTCCTTTTTTACATGAAATATGCAATGGGTCTGTGTGCGTGTTTTGAGGCTGTCACTGCCACAGTGAGGCCTTTATCTGCTTCACATGTCTGTGTTACAATATTGGCCCACTTGTTAAAAGTCAAACTAATTAAAAAACACATCACCTTGCCTCCGTTAGCTGAATTTAAAACTTTATAGGAAGGAACTTTTTTTCTGGTGACACACACAAAAAATCCTGCCTGACCCAAATATGGTTTGTAGTTGACTCAACCTGAAAAGTCACTTTGTGATGCATCTCCTGCTAACAAATTATGCATTGGTATCCTAAATGTGACAAAACCTAGACATGTGAAATGAAGACACTTTGGTACAAAGATAGGACAAAGTCTGTGGACAGGTTTTTAATTAAAGAAAAATGTGAAGAAAGCAGGTTCTTTTGCACACACAAATCCTGAAGTCAGGAAGACTGTACACTTAGCTACATTTTCTAAGCATATTATTTGGAAATTAATTAAACCAGTTGGTTTAATGAAACTTATTATTTCTATTTACAGATATTGCCTCTGTTTGCCTAAATATATAGCTACAATAGATTTGTATAGCCCAGTATCAGCTGTGCTAGTCAATGGAAAGAGCAAAAAGTAATAAAACGATATAAATTCTCTCAGTAAAATACAACCTCTTAAAATACACATTTTCTAACAGAAGAATATGAAAATTAAGTCAAAATTCTGTGGCTATTGAGGCATCCCTGCACCCCAGTACCAAAAGTATCAGTGGGCTTGATGATGGAGAGGGAGCTGCCTGCATTACTCTGTGACTGGCTGTCCCTTGATAACTTTTAGGCCTCATCAAAAGCTTTAGACAGAATCTGAAAGAGACAGAAATTGACTTTCATCATAGTCTGATCAAATTATATGACTGACATTGTCATCTTTCTTTTTGGTTACAGGACAATTTTATTGCAGTAGAGGTTCAAAATTTCACTGACATTTTGAGCTTCAGACTTCAATTGCATTTAAATTTTAATTTTACTGGTTGTTTAAGAAGGCATTTGTAGGTGGACTGGATGTAAAACTCTTCATTCTACAGAGAAAAGTTCTTCAATTTCCTCAAGATGCTCCTCACCCTTGTAAAATTGGCAAATGTACAACTCTATCACAGGTAATATAACATAAATGTTTTATTTGGGTTATTAACCAACTACCTTATCCATCTTCCATAAATCCAGATGTGACAGTGTTCACTATGCACGGACAAATGTCAATATTCACAGTGTATTTCCCCATGCAAGACCAAGTAGAGATCCATTGCTTTTCCTACTGCTGCACATAGAGAAGGGCCTGGCTTTTGGGTTCAAACTTTAGGGGTTCAATTCCACTAAAAAATGGCCTCCATTTGTTTCTTACAAGAAGTATAGCCTGAATTATGTGCTTCACTCTTTAGGAGGGTGAGAAACAATCAATATACTGTGAAAATAAAGAATGCAGAAATCTATTATCACTCTCCTGTAGGTTGTTGACAATATTTCTGCCTCTTCCAAAAAAATTAGTAACTAGAGAATTTAAATATTTTACCTACAGCATCTCCCTTCATTAAAATGAAGTATTCAAACCCAAATTGTATGTCAGGACTTAGGAAACTAAATTTATTTCCTCCAGGAAAAAAAAGCAACCAGAAACAAAATCAAACAGGCAAAAAACATTAAGTGGGTAACAGATTTCTCTAGGTATTAGCAATTTTATGTCCATCGAGCACAGTTTGATTTAAAGTGTCAAATATCTGTTTGAGAAGCTGTCAAAAAGCCCCCAAAACTGGCACACAGAGAAATGTGAATGGTTTCCTGGCTATGAAGAACATGTTTTACAAAATACTCATTTTGGCAGTGGCTATCAGGCTTTTTCCAAACACTCTCTATAGTTACCCTTGCTAAATACTCAGGTGGGAATGTGCAGATCCCCAGCAACATTTCCTTTGGCATCAGAAAAGGATAAAATACACTTCAATAAAATGCAGAAATATTATCATCTCATAGAGTTTATCAAACAACTTACAGCAAAAGTGAGCTGTGGAGTACTTACTCAAGAGCAAAGAAGAAGCAATCTAAGAGGAGTAGAAAGGTAATTCCCTCAAACACTCAGGGTCTTTTGATAAAGATGAAAATAGAGCAATAAAAAGAAATTGGGCTGCTGATGACACAAGTAATAACACACCAAACCAAACCACAAATTAGAGCTTAAAATATGAGAAAATATTTGAATTGGGCACTATTCCCCATAAAACCTATTTTTTCTTTTTCTTTTTGTGTCTTTTCTGACACAGGCATTAGGTCCTTCAAAGTAGGGATTACCACTCCTAATTTTCTTCATTTTTTAAATGCACAGGATAAAATTTATAAACTATAAATATTTCATCCATGCATGGGGGGGAATCTGAGTATGAAGTAAATGTGTATCCACCTTTCCATGCAGCCTTTTTTAACAAAACCTGGGTCTGGCATGGTGGGAAAAAGGCTCAATGGACTGGTGCATCAGGAGGAATGGACTCAGCAAGAGGAAAAGTGACTCAATCTATATATGACAAAAAGAATGTTTTGTGATTTCTGTAGTTCACTTATCTCATGTTTAATCATATGAACTTAATGGAAAATTGTGCATAAATTTTCAAAATGAATGTGAGAAAACTTGAAGTTATGCAAATATGTTGGAAGTGTCTGGTTGTTAAAATGCTTTAGGATGGGAATTATCATCAAGTAATTATAAGCAATTGAATAAGTTTATTACAAAATTATATTATTTTGCTTCCGAGGAATTTCCCAGCTTTCTTTTTTCTTTTCTTTGATGCAAAAATGAAATATCAGCTGCTTAAAGTCACATCATCCAATAGGCTATGGTTAGAGTCTCATTGGGAATAAGATCTCTCTACATGGTGTAGAAAGCAGGAAAAAAGTAAAAAAAGAGGAAGATTATGACTTAAGTAACAGGTTGTTACCTCTTGAAAATGAATTTTCCCTTCCATTTCTCTTCAATACTTGTGAATATTAACAATGAAATAAAACCACTGTGAAATAAGCCAGCTTTATTCAGTTACACAAAACCTGGAAATGAGAGATCTACAGTGGTATAAAGAAACAACATTGTTTGGAATAGACACATTTAGTCTTGCTTAACTGCAAAATATTGCTCTGAACAAAATCGTCAAATTAGTTTTTATGGTTTCCCATATTTACACAGCAGTTTTAGCTTGAATTAAGAATGGCTCTTAAAATAGTTGGAAAATATTTTCACTGTAAAGAATCTTTTCCAAGATTTTCTGCTCATTTTCAGATGACATATTTTGCAGCCTCTGCTTTTATTCCCCCTTTGTTGCCACAATGGAATCTATCAGTGCTTGTGGCTCGTGCTGGCTGTGGCATTTTTTGCAAATATGATCCTGCAACAGCATTGTATAGGGAAAGGGTAGGTGCTTATGTGAGGTCTCATCAATTACTTACCAAGGTCACTGCATGCTGTATTCTCTGGGAATCATATTATGGGCACTCTTCACAGCCTGAAGGAATAGGTACTGAATTATCATATTCTTTTGCCAAAATAAGATTCTGATTGCTTTTGACCCAAAGTTAATATTCAGTCTAAAAATGCCAAGAAGAGAGACAATTTCAATTTAAACTCTATTTAACCCAGTGCAAGAGAAAAACACAAAACCACTGACATACATTGTATAATAATTTAAGCAAGCTCAGTAGTTTAAAAATTAGTGTAGTGTTGTGTACCAATATCAACATTATTTTTAGTTTTAAATTATAAAAGCAAGGTGACTAATACTAGGCTGAGAGGTGTCCAGACCAGGTTAAAAGAACCTGCTGTTCTCATCCTATTGACCACTGAAAATGCTGTGGGGCTACAGAACAAGAGCAAGATCTGTGTCTGCCTCTGCCTGCATGCCACCCAATAAACCAGCAAATAAACAAAGAGTTAAAAAACATCCTACAGCGTGCAGCCTAACTTGTTTGTAGAAGAAAACTGTAGGAGAAAAGAAGGCTGTGGCAGCCAATGTCACACAGGATGGTTGAGGGACTATTAAAGGAAGTGATAAGGTTTGTGAAAAAAAGTGAAATACAGAATCTAGAGGTTTGCATCACTAAACAGACATATTTAACCTAGTCCTTAGAGAAGGACATATCTAAATGATCTCAAGTATCTTATCACCTCATCCACAGACAGACATGTGTAGGGAGCTGCAGTGCAAAATTACTGAGCACTCAAGCACCATAAACACTTATGGAAGGTGCTGCCTTTTGGAATACCAGGATAACTCAGTTTCAGACTTTGGTCCTAGAGGAGGGACACTGAAGATGAGCTGTAGTGATGACCTTTATGGGACTGATGGGCACCTTTGTCTTTAGAACTGGATTGGTTCTTAGTTTTGTTTGAGATGTGTCCCTGCAGCACTGCTCCTGCTGTAGAGCCGTATTGATCCAGTAAGAAGTGAGAATTTTTCTTTTGACTCTCAGCCATGAAATGTCTGATAGACCAAACTAATAAACCATCCTGGCTGACACTTGCACTTCCTGCAATACAATGCCACTGACAAACACAGTATTTTGCTGCCAAAAAAGGGCGGTTTTGTGTTTAGTGCATGTGTGAAATGCAACCCAGCAAACAAAAGGGTGTATGGGATTATATTGCTCTTATGCCTTTAAGCACAATAAAAAATAATCACCAGGTCAGCTGATCAGCTCTTTCCAAATCTGCAAGAGTGCTCTTAATTTAAGTGCTGCACTTAAGATGTTGGTCAATATGGAACATGGGCAAACTAACATCAATGAAACCAAGCAAAATTCCTTCTCAGGAGCCTTTGAGTGCACCACTGTGTTCTGCCAATTCAAGTGAAAACATTCCAGTCAGTAGTGCTAAAATGAAAAGGAAAACCAGAAATTTAAATCCAATTGACATTGTTCATAGGGAGGGAGGGAAGGAAGGAAGTGGCGGAAGGAAGTGGCGGAAGGAAGTGGCGGAAGGAAGTGGCGGAAGGAAGTGGCGGAAGGAAGGAAGGAAGGAAGGAAGGAAGGAAGGAAGGAAGGAAGGAAGGAAGGAAGGAAGGAAGGAAGGAAGGAAGGAAGGAAGGAAGGAAGGAAGGAAGGAAGGAAGGAAGGAAGGAAGGAAGGAAGGAAGGAAGGAAGGAAGGAAGGAAGTGGCGGAAGGAAGGAAGGAAGGAAGGAAGGTAGGAAGGAAGGAAGGAAGGAAGGAAGGAAGGAAGGAAGGAAGGAAGGAAGGAAGGAAGTAAAAGAACCACAACAAAAGCAGACCACAGACAATACAGAAATACAGATAAGGAAGAAGTTCTTTGTGTTGTTGCTGTTTGCTGTGGTGCATGGGACTTCCATCTCATCTGAAATCTCCTTTCTCTGGAAGTCAAAATATTATGAAAATTACAGGCAGCTCCAGCAGGGACCAAAGTTCTGCAAATGTGTATGAATCTTGCAGCAGCTGCAGGAGATAGGATGGTGTCAGTCTAGTTAGCCTGAATCCAGAGACATTGTGGTTTTTGTTTGTTTGTTTGTTTGTTTTTTAAATTGATTTTGGCTTTCCATTATTCCTATCCAACAATGGGAGGTTTGAGGAACCAAGAAATAAAATAATGTATTAATATGGCTATTAGAGTGAGGCTTTTAACTGTAATTAACTTTGCCTATGGGTTTCATACACAAGCAGTCCAACAGGGCTGGAAAACAGGATCCATGCCTTTAAAAATCTAGCCCTACATCTTTATCCAATTGAATACTCTTTGTGTGAATGTCATGAGAAATAAGAGGCAATTCTGGAAAGCAGCTTCCAGCAGCTATGATATGACAGTATTTCTGCTTCTTAGTAGCCAGTTTGTATAGACAATGGGGTGTTCTGAAAGGCCCTTCATTGTGGATCTGCCTAATGTTTTGAATTTGTATTTGCTAAATGCAGTGTATGACCCTTCTCATGCTGTGTTTGAAAGCACTGAAGAGAGTCATTTAAAAGAAACTATAATACTCTTTGCAGGCATCATATTCTTTGCTATAGCCTGAACACTATAGCAATTATACAATTAGAGATAGCTCCAGTCCCTGCCAGACACAGTTTTATGTAAGAACAGCAATTGAGGGCAACTGAAAAAAGAGAAAGAAACCCATTAAAGTTTAAAACTTGTGCTTTGGTGTTCCTAGTTCCTATTTTTCTCTAAATCATTTGGAAACCTACCCCTTTGACCTCCTTTTAAAGAAATGGAATTAGGAATCTCCAGGCACTTTCCTCTTGGTTTGATTTCTGGAAGTTCTAAGAATACCAAAATAGCTCAGAGAGACTAAGAGAAAGGAGGAGGTGCTCAAGGAGAGTCACTGGTCAGTTTCTCATTTATCAAGGAATAAGGAATTTCTTACTGGAGTGGATCAGATATGGATTTATCTCCATAAAAGAGGAGGGATCCTGCAATAACTGCATCAGGGAGCATTGTATCTGTTGCAGCAATTTCAAGGGATGCTTCATGGTTTGTCCTGGCTGTGCTCTGCATGGGATGGTGCCACCAGAGGTTTCTGTGTCCCTGCAAGGTCCCAAAGAGTGGTTGGTCTCCATTCCTTCTCTCTGGCCAGGTTACAAAACTGGTTCCACTCATTTAAGGATTCTCACTTTACAGACACACTCTAAGTGAAAGAGACACATCACAATCTATTTTTATGGTAAGCAACAAAAGGTGAGGCTTTTCTACTTTTCATTTACCTCTCTCATGCATACATCCATCTGCTGTAGCATCTTGCATGTTCTAGGTAACCAGAGCTTAATACAGAGCCCTTAAAGAAAAAAAAATCAATTTTTAATACAATCACTAGTTTTCAACCCCTCCCAACTTAGTCCAAACCTCAAAGTAACAGTTCCCTCAAAAGGACTCACTTGTGTTAACTTATGCACATGAGAAAAAAACTCTTTTGACATTAACGTCAAATAGGTATGTCATATTTCATGAGGAAAAAGCAAGTAATTTTGGCATTGCTTATATTCATATTAATGCTGATCCAGCTAGAAGAGCAAGAGCTCTGGGATCACAGAGCAGGGTAGCATAGCTAGGGGTGAAGGTGAAATTTAGGCGAGAGGCATGAAGACTTCAAAAATCTTTCATAGAGTAAGTACAGTATACTATAGAGAAAAAAAATCATAAGATTGGGTAAAAACACCAATCCCTCACATTACAACAGCCATCTCTATTCCACAGAATAGCCAAAATGCAAGTCAATTTCTAAACAAGTATTTTATGTCATTTAACATTTATTGATATTTTACTTATACTTCTTCAAATAATTAATGATTTAATTCAGATTGAAAGATTTAGAAGATTAGTATACAGTTTTAAGAGGCATTTCTTAAAATTAAGACATTTTGGTAACAATGTTGCACTGACCATTTTTAGACAGGTATTACTAAACTACTACAAAACTTTTTTGTAAGGCTGATATCAGCAAGATTCTGACAGTTCATAAAATAATATCCCTATGTTGGCATAAATATTAATTTCCTGGTGGCCTTTCTATACTCCCCAAATTCACTAATTTCTCCAAGGAGAAAGGCAACCTGATCTTCATGCAACTTTAATCGGGATTATATCCTTATGTATCACCAAAGGACCAGGGCTGCAATGTTTAAATTCCTCTTGATATTTTCCTAGACAAAATTTTCAAGTCAAAAACATGCTGCAGCTTCAAAATATATCAAAATATATCCCCAGTAAGCATGCAGTGGGGAGGCTGTGCTCGCACAAAGAATGCTTTGTTTGTTTGCACCTCTCCATCTAGCCATTAGAAACCAGCGCAGAAGAGCAAGCAGCCCTGGCACAGATTTATCTGTGAAATTTTACATTTATCAAAAAGCATTTCAGCGCTCCTGAGGTCATAGTTTTTTTGTCTATGGTCTTCTGCAGCCCTAGGAAAGGCAGGTGAGCGGTCTGAGGAGGCCAGCAGGTGTAACCCCGTGTTTCAGCATGAGATCGCTGCCCGTTCGAGGGCAGCTTCGAGGCAACTCCGAGTGCGACAGACCGACAGCGCTGCGGGCTCTGAGGCGCCTGTGTGAGGCGATCCTGCCCCGACCCCGAAAAAGGGCCAGAGCAGGGGGGAGAACGAGCGCATCCCCGCCGAGGGGAGCTGTGTCCGTACCTGTGTGAGGGGAGGCGAGGCGCACAGGGCCTCGGGAGCGGCGGGAGCGCTCCGGCTCCGCGCAGCCCCTGGACAGCGCTGCCCCCGGGGCTCGGCTGCGGGAGGAGGAGGAGGAGGAGGAGAGGAGGAGGAGGCAGAGCCCGCCATGGCGAGGGGAGGCTGAGGAGCTGCCGCTGGCGGAGCTCGGCGGGGCGGGGAGGGGACGGGCAGCGCCGGGAGGCGGCACCGCGCTCCACCTGCGCCCCTCGCCGCGGGCTGCGATGAGGCGGCCGCGGGCAGCGGCTGGCGCGGAGCTCCCGGAGTTTGTTCGCCGCCCGTCCTCGTCTCCCTGATGCTCTGAGCCGGAGCCTCCTCCTCTCCCCGGGCTCGCACCCGGGCTGGATGCTCCGCTCGCTCCTCGCTTCCCCGCCACAGCCGCCGGCCGCTTCCCGCCGCCCCGCCAGAGATGGAGCCGCCCGCTGCGCCCCTGGACACCACTCCGGACCCCGCCATCGTGCAGCCCCCCGGGGCCAACCCGCCCGGTGCCCCCCGGGAGCAGCAGCAGGAGCAGCTGCGGATCGGGGAGAGCGGGCAGTTCAGCGAGGGGCTGGAGGACAGAGGTGAGCGCCCGTCCGTCCGTCCGTCCGTCCGTCCGTCCCCCGCCTTCCTGCACGCTGCCCTGCTCTGTGGCGAGCCCCACCACCTCCCCTGCGTCCCGAGGCGCCTGATACCCACCCCGACGGCTCCTCCGACACCTTCTCCGCAGCATCCTCTCGCTCGCTCTCCCGGACCCGTACCCTCCCCATGCCGCCGCAGTCGCCCTGCCCGTCCCCTCCCCTCCAGCCCTTCAGCCGCACTTCGGTTCTTGCCCCCCGAACTCGCCCCTCCAGCCCAGCTCGCCCGCCCCTCATCCCGCCGCTGGCAGCCGCTTAGCATCCCCGCCGCGCCGCCCTCGAAGCTCTGCCCCGTTTTAGCTCCCGTGCGAGCGCTCCGCGACAGCTTTGAAGTATTTTTATAAACTCTATTCGTGGCTGTTCCCAGCTCGCCCGGGAACTTGCCTGCCTGCCGGCGGAGCGGCTGCGGGCACACTCGGCTCCGCAGGCAGCGCCCGGCCCAGGGCGCGGCGGCGGCACCGGCGCTCCCGGCGCTCCCGGGTTTCTCCTCGGAGGCCGCTCTGAGGTGCCCGAGCCATTGGGGTGGTGGCAGCCGCCCCCCGAGCAGGGGCACAACGCGGCGTTTCGGGGGGGCCCGCCCCAGCCAGGCTGCGGGTTAAAGTCGGGGCACTTGCCTCCCTTCCCCCGCCGAGCTGTGCGCTTCCACACAACTCGTTTTTTGTTATTTACGGAAATACCTGACCAGGTGTTTGGAAGCTGACGGCTTGCAAACAGAGTAACGCTTTAGCGTGAAGCACATCGGTTTCGGACATCTGTTCAGGGCTCACTCACCTGCCGCCCACAAAGGCAGCTGCCATTTTAACCCTCCCCGCTGCCCTGTCCTCCACAACGCCTCCGGGCTCCTCTTCCCCACAATTTGTCTCCATCTTTTAATTTCATCTATTGGCTTCCCTTAGCCCGTCTCTCTGTTGCCTTTTCTTCCTTTTCCATTTTGCTTTCAGCATCCAGGAGTCCCTTTTGTGTTCTCAGCATTCATCCACAGCCCCTTTACACGTCACCCCTCCATGTCCTGCTCTTTGCCCAGCTCCCCGAAGCCCGTGCCTGCTCCCAGAGTGTAGACACAAAGTAGAGGAGTGAGGGGGAAGAGCATTCACCACCTTCCTGGCCGCTTCCAGTCACGCTGGGGCTGGGGACAGCCCTTACTCAAGGGGTACCCTCGCTGTCACTGCCGCTGGCTGAGGACAGGCATTGTGCCTGCCTGAGGGCAATCTGAGCTCTCTTTTACACCAGTGAGGAATTTTGATTGTGGTTCCAACACAGAAGTTTGGTTACAGAAAATTCTAATTAGTGCCCAGTATGACAGAGCCAAAGGTGAAAGCGGTCCCTTTTTGGCATTAAGGGTAGTTCCATAAAGATTCTGTCTGTTGTACCCAACCTATCTCTTTCTATGATGGAGATGGAGCTAAAGCTGCTGATTTAATTCCCTTCCTTGCCTCCATGCTCTTTCTATGGCCCTTGCAGTACCTTTCTTTTAGCCTTTCCTGTAGTTACTGATTCCATGTGTACCAGGATAATTTCATTGTAGAGGGAAATCTGGTATGCTTTTTGCAGGTTGTCCCTGTTGAAAATGTTAGCAGTCTGTCCTTTTAGATTGTACTTTTTCCTACAATCTTTTCCAATGAATCATACCAGATCCAGTTATAGAGATGATGCTTCCATGTTTGCTAAAAATAAATACTAACCCTAAATTTTGGAACAAGATATTTGCTCTTTAAGAGCCAGATCCAAAATAGGTGATAATTTTGTGGATGGGACCCTTAAATTAACATCCTTAGGTGAACAGGTTTTTTATTAGCCTTATCTCTTCCACAATTTCTAACTTGACATTTTAAAATGATCCCTTAGCCAAATAGAAAAGTACTTCTGGTAAGTCAGCATATGGTAAAGAATATCCTAGAATCACTTCACAAATATGCCAAGCTTGTGTTCTGCAACTGTTAGGCAGGTTTTTTTCTCCTTCTGATTTTTTTATGGGAAGAAAATCTGTTAATATGTGAAGATGCTGAAAGATAAATTAAAAATCCAGTGAATTTAATCAGTTCCTCATCATTTCTATACCTTAAGGATATCCATGTGTTAAATAAATTATTGGCAATAAAATTACTCAGTATGTTAATTTCAGGGTGGAGGAATTTCATTTGTTGATGGTAGCTTTTTATTTTTGTAGCAGTGCAGGTCATGCTGAAAGATTAACTTTCATCCTCCTCTGGGTGCTTGCTTTCTTATGGTCAGTGAAGAAATATGGAAGTTTACCTTGTGAATTTTGTTCTTGTGTGTAAATTAATGAGCTGTTGTTGCCTCTAAATAATTTTTATTCTATGGTCTTGGTAGTCCTGTGGATGAGTTTGTATCTTTTTGTGCTGGCCTCAGGACACTCCTAAGAATTATATGATCTTTCTTGGGGGTGAAAATTTTAGAGACAGGAAATGTATTTGAATTATTTCAGGAAGGAAGGGATCACATCGCTGACAGCCAGAATATGCCAGCCATTTTGAGAGACAGAGAAACACACACACACACACGGCAGAAGTGGTGGAGTTTTATAAAGACTGCAGTCTCTGCCATACTGGACACGTGCTTGACATGTGAATAGTAATCAGGAGTGCTGCACTAGCTCTGGGGCTTGTTATTCATCCCTCAGTTTAATTAGGGTATTGTTTGATTTGTTAGTATCAACCATGTATGTTGGACTTCCCAGGTAATAGTGAGCTGTAGCCATGAATTAAAAGATGTCTTAAAAGAAAGAAACAGGTGAGGGTATCTGTCATTCTGATCTGTGTTTACTTGAGGTTTGAAATATTGAGAGCTAAAGTTGGCTGAGAAAACCTTTGCTTTATGTTCCAAAAAGGTTTGGACCACAATTTGAAATCCTTGGTTTGGGGAGGGACAGGAGAGGTGAATGCACACAATGTGAAAGATGTATTTTCTCTATGGTTAGATTAGTAGAAATCCCTCCTATGTTTCAAGATGTGTTGTTGAATTACCTCATAGCAGACAGCAATTAAACTGTACATCGTTATATATAGTAGCAGAAGATAGGCCAAACATTTGTGGGGGAAAAAAAATTCTTCACACAAATGAAAGCAGGCATGTGAGAAATAGCTGTGCAACACTATCTGTAAAAGACTCAAAGCTTTTGGAGTTGTAATCTATCAGTTTTTGTGTATTAGACAGACAAAGAATGCACCTAGTAAGAAACAGACATAATTTCAGTAAAGGGCCTGGTCCATGCGAGTTTGTAGATTATTCTCCATTCATAAAGGGGGGAGTGTGTAGCACAAGGTGTGATAATATTTTAAATTTTCTAAAAATACAATACAAGCATGAAATTCTGAGTGGCTTTCTGAACTCCCATAAAGAAACTCTGTGCTTTATTGTAACTGGGGTGTAAAAAGCATAAAGAATGTTTCCAAGACAGCATGTATCCCACCAATTATGCTGGGATTACAACTAGTAATTTTAACAGACTCCAAGTGGCAGAATAAAATCTGATGGCTCAAATTTCACCACCCCTGGATGCCTGCCCCTCTGCTGACATAATGCTGCCCCCAAGGCAGAGATGTCTGATTCAGTTCTGAATTGATTCCAAAACTACTGCAGTTTTCAGCCAGTGTATTACAGTCAGTTGAAATGAATATCTGTAAAGGTTAATAAACTTGGTTAAACATGGTGTGGATTCAGGAGTACACTGAGAACCAGATCAGATGTCCCTGCCTTGAAAGTGGCAATAGCCACCAGAGAGAAAACTGGGGAAGGTGAGGACAGTCACAGCTTCAACTCTTCTGTTTTAATCTGGTGCTGAGTACGACACAGCCCCTGTTCTCCACCCTTAGACTGTCTAAGACCTTCGAGCAGCTACTGAAAGTCGTGCTGTTAAACCAGTGTCTCAGTTCAATGCATTCAGTGCAGGCAGATCCCTCTGAAAAGTGCTCATCATCTGAGAGGAGCCACCCACATCTTCTGGAGTAACTCATTAAGAAATTTAAAGCCATCAGGTTTTCTCTGCAGTTAAGCAGATTTGAGCTGAAGCGTAATGGTGAGAAAGAAGGTATGTTTCAAATTAGGTGAATGTGTTAAGCATAAACTAATCAGAATGGGATATACAGAATGAAAATATGTAAAATTCTGAATGCATTTTAGAAGTGGCTTTAGACTCAGACTGAGAGAATAAAACCCGAAGACTGTTAATTTATGTTTCACCTGCATTCTCTGTGATGGAAGATCAGTGGACAAAAGACTTCCACGGACTGAAAGCATCAAAAAAGAGAAAAAGCAATAGCATTCCTTTGTGTTCAACAGCCTTCTGCACCGATTGCAGCAAGGACAGAGTTGGTTCTTCAGTTAGTTCTGGATGGGAATGTGTTCTTACCCCAAATGAAGGACAAGGTGCTTCAAGGGGCTTTTTCAGCTTGGATTCTGGGGCATGCCCACTTGTGCTTTGATGATCAATATGTGCAGTGTATCCCTGTGCTTTGGGAGGTGATTCCACAGGGACTGGTGAGCAGGAGTTTTTCTCCTATGTTAATTAGCCCCAGGATCCTCAAGTTCTGAAACAAGTTTTGATCTGAGGGAGTATAGGACTGAGCCATTTCTTGTGCAGAGGTACAGGTGGAAATCATATTGATTTGTGAATTTCCATGATTGGAATGCAGTGCTCTTTTTAAGGGATTGA
Source organism: Calcarius lapponicus (assembly GCA_039654755.1). NCBI lineage: Eukaryota > Metazoa > Chordata > Aves > Passeriformes > Fringillidae > Calcarius > Calcarius lapponicus. Next base: position 20,068,245 of record CM077470.1, on the reverse strand, counting down.
TGTGTGGAGTCAAAACAGCTTGTGTGTGCTCGTCTTGCTTACTCACATGTTTCTGGTGGCCTCATTCACTTAACCTTCATAATGTGAGCAGGATTTGATTCTGTATTGCTTCTGTGTGTAACATAGAATGTAAATGTGTGTGTCTTCTAGGGCTGAACTAACACAGCTGTGTTTTTGAAAGGAGCAATGCATTGTTCATACCTTCTTTGCTTATTACTTATCAGGTTTACTAGAAAGCAGTACAAGGCTAAAACCTCATGAAGCTCAAAGCTACAGAAAGAAGGCATTGTGGGTTTCCTGGGTCTCCATTATTGTCACACTGGCTCTTGCAGTGGCTGCTTTCAGTGAGTATTGGGAATATTTTAAATTTCACACCTCTTCCTTTTTGTTTTCCTTTGGTATCTCAGAATTTCTTTCTTTGTGGAAGCTTTCTCATGTTTTTTTTTTTTTCTTTGCAACTGCTAAAGAGATTTTTCTCTAGACTGCCTGTGTCTGCATGGTGCTTATAAATTAGTAAAGCTGTTGGGTTTTTTTCTGCAGAGTATAGGATTGTTGAAGGTCGGAGAAAGAAACAGGAGATGTTGATTCCTGCTAGCATTTATACATGTGAAACTGTTCATTTTGGAGAATAGTGTAAAAATCATTATGCTGTGGGTTGCCTTTTACTGAAGAGATCCAATATGACAAATCTTAATCTATTTGGGATTTGTAGTGGGAATGCTATAATTTATCTGTGTTATGCTGGCAGATAACCTAAAACAATGCTAATCTGAAAGAAAAATAATTTTCTTTTTAGAACCGTGTTTTTCTACAATTTCTGTGAAATTTTTCTACTTTACCTTTAAACAAAGAATTTGAGTGGGAAAAAAAATCCAAACTAAAATCACTTTTATATGGGAAAAAAATAAAATCTATTACTTTTATTTCAAAACAAGAAAAAATGCATCATTGTGTAAATGCAAATTTTAGTTCAATGCAAATTTGCAAAATACATGCTTTCTATCTTGGGCAATTCAGTAACACATGAAAGACAAAAAGAAACATGGAGTGTGGAACAAAATCTTTTCAGTGGCACATTCTCTGTTTTAGAGAGGGAAAAGTCAGAAGCGATTGAATTTATGCTTTAATACAAACAAAAGGAAAGCTCTGTCTAGGAGACATCAAAGAAGTCCCAAAACATCATTCTTAAACTTGATAAAGACAGACTTGTATTGTTTTTCCCCCTTTTTTTTTTTATTTTGGAATCACAGCAGCATGTCTTTTGTTATTCTAATCTGCATTGTATGACCTGCTGCTGGAAGTTGGTGTCAGCTCCCAGGAGAGGTGATTAAAATCTGACCAAATGGTCTCTGGAAACTCAACATATATTACTCAGAGCAATTTATATGGAAACACAGGTACAAATAACTTGGTTCAGAAATGAGGAAAAAGAGGAGGGACACTTAAAAGCAGAATCTGATACTGTAAGAATTTGAATGTTAACAAGAGAGTGAAACAAGTTTCCATTTTGTTCTGCTTCATGGAAATACAGTGGTCTGTCTTTGCTACTGAAGCAACATAAAGGTAAATACTAAGCTACAGAATAATCTTGTTACCTATTAACACTACAGTTTTAAGGAATATTGTGATATGGCCTAATTTTGTTTTTCAGTTTCATTTGTCAGGGTCGCAAGAATTAAGTGTAATATAGATAATTAAAACTGTGTCTTTTAAAATGATTCTTAAAAACATTTTTTAAGATTATTTAGGCTGAATTCTTTTTTTCTTTCCTTGTTTTTGGCACTCTGGTAGTGTTTAGAGAAACAAACAGCAAAGAATGTTGTGCCTGTCTGGATATCCTGTGGCTGCATATTCAGCTGGAGGGGATAGGCGCTGAGCTACTGAAATCAGTAACTAATTATATGTTTTTGGAATGTGTCTGTCCCCGTGGTTTGCTGAGGCTAAATTTATGAAGAATAAGAGAGGAATCAGCACACAGATACATATTAAATATGTATGGAATCTCTTATTACGTAGTTGGCAGTTAACTTACATGCCACAAAAGCCTTGCCAGGGCTTTTCATGTCTTTGCTATTAAGAATTTTCAATCTTTGAGGAAAATAGAGTGACTTCTGGGATCACTTTGCTGTCCCCATGCAATTTCAGAAGTGCTGTTCATTTTACTGCCTTGCACTGGCTGCTCTCTTCCTCAGTGCTGTCCTTTTAGCAGGTTCCTCCAGCCAATCCGTGAGTTGGGAAGGATGCCAGGTGACCAGGGTTTGCTGCCTGTTTGATAGAAATGTCTAGTTGTCACTTTGGGGTATCTGACACTGACAATTATCTGCAAACAACTGCCATTTAAAGCATCCTCTTTCCATTTTACCTCCTGTCTGTAATGGTGGAGTGTTGGAAATACAGCCCTGATATTCCATTTCAGTGAAAAACAGGGACCTGTTCTGGTCATTGTTGGGCTACACTGACTATTCTCACTGCTCTTCCTGACTCCCCTAGAAATTCCTCATTTAAATTCATGTTTTGTCCCCTTATAGGCTTCAAAATGCTTTCTTGCAAGTGTGTCCCACATGATATAGTCAAGATACTAGGCCAGGGAACTGATGTTATTTGATAATTGTAAGAAAAATGCTAAGGGGAGTGATGCCCATGTGGAGAGTAGGGAAGAGGTTCAGGAGCCTCCTTTTCCAACCAAGTGTTTGTAAGCAGACTTCCTTCCTTTTTTATGGTTCACTCCCCACCCTTCCTTTCAAGGCTGGTCTAGTTGCCTCCAGCACTGGATTTTTCCAGCATTAGAGTAAGTTGGAATGGTTTGTCTTAACTGGTATGGAGTGTTTTCTTTTGATGGGATTATGATGCTGCCCTATTCTGAATAGGGAATTCTGATATAGGAATTCTGATATTTCACTTGGTAATTTTGAAGGAGACTGAAAAATCCCATGTTGATCTGAATACATAAAGTAGTTTCCTCATTAGGTAATGTTTATGGCAAATGAGGCTTGAGATCATAGAATCATAGAATTTTAAGGTTGGAAAAGACCTCTGAGATCATCGAGTCCAGCTGTTAACCCAGCATATCACGTTCATGACTAAAGGGTGTCCCTAAGTGCCACATTCACACATTTTTTGAAAACCTCCAGAGGTGATGATTCCACCCCTTCCCTGTGCAGCCTTTTCCAGTGCCTGACCACCCTTTCAGAGAAAGCTGAACTAGGCTAGGCTGGGTATGGAGCAGAATCATTGCTTAAAGTAAAATGAAGTTCTCACCTTTTGTTCACTAATATTGACAAGTAGGACTTAGACCATGAAATCAGCTTTTCCACTTAGCTGACAGAACAGATCTCTTACTGTCAAGCACTTAATAAACTTAATTTTACTGCAGAAATGCTGTACTTGTAAAAGACCATTTGGAAGTTCCAGCTGCTGTCTCTGATGCTGCTTGCTGCTCCTGCACTCTGTGGCAACCACTGTGGTCTCATGGCTCTGAGAGCTGTTGCAGATGTTGCTCTCCAGCATGAAATTGCACAAGGCTTCAGTAAAATCTCGGTAGACTTAAATGTGTGAGATCCTTGAAGTCAGTGGAGCTCCCATGTATCATCTTTGGTGGCTGAAGGTTTGGTGCTTTCAAAATATTCTGGCACTGTTGTTTTGTGCAATGCTTTCATGATCAAGTGCTAATCAATGCCTGGTCAATAAATTCATTTTGCTCTTCATTTCAGGGCTGCCTGAAATATGCATACTTGTAGAATTCTCATCAAGAGTGGATTTACTTTGTTATAAATATATAGCAATAAACAGAGTCTGAGCATGATAAAAGTTATTAAAATGAACATTAAATTATTCCTTAGCACCCCAAATAAGTGCCAGAATAATAGTTCTAATATAATTATTTCTGGATTACAATAATGTAAGAAAAGAATGATAACAGAGAAAAGAATGATAACAGAATAAGAACTTTTTTTTTTTTTGCAGTGTATATCTGGGTAGTATAAGGCTGCAGTCATTTCATAATAACAACTATTATTTCTTTCTGTAGCCGCAGTATTGTGTGTTCATACTGAGCCTAGTTTAAGAATCATAATGGAGAGCAGGTGGAATAGAACTCTGGTGTTTTGAAACCCATTATTCTTAGTTTCTTGACATTTATGTTACTAAAGCATAATTTTGAAAAATATAGAAATATAGCTTCTGCTGTTGCAGTTCAGTTTCTGCTCAGGCAGCTAATCTCTGATAATATTGTCAAAGCAGAAAACAAGCTTGTTCTGTCTGCTGTTTTTTGTCCAGTGTAGACTTGTGATTCACAGAAAGCAGCGCGTTCATTCATCTTCCTGATCTGATCAGCCAAAATTGTTTCACAGTGAATGGAGGAGTCCTAGCACTGCATCGAAACAATGCAGAGACCAAACTCTGCACTGAAGGCTTTCTTTGTGGTCAGAGACTGAGAGAAGGTTCAGAATGTGTGGGTTTGTAAATGGGAGCTTTGTGAAGGGCTGTGGCCAGGGCAGGTCTGAGCAGCCCTGGTCACTGGGAGTGTCAGGGGCTGTTTGCAGAGGGCTGGGGCGAGGAGTGGCTGCTCACATCTGTCCCAGGGCTGCTCTGGAGATCCCCCTTTCAGCTCACCATGGGCACAGGTAAGGTTCAGCTGCACAAAATAACCACACCCTGGGAAGTGGTTAGTCTGGTGCAGTAAGAGGTGCTGGTGTTTTGCGAAGGTGAAGTCCATTAATCTGTATCGCACCTCAGGTGGAAACTCAATAGGTAGAATTCTGTGAGTGGGAGTATTTTACAGGATTAGCTTATCTATTAGCCCATGGATAAGATATTAAATGTAAGTGCAGACACTGATTTTATATAAAAAATTATTTGTGTTTCAGAACGAATTGCTGAAAAATTATTTATCATAGTGAGCTCCCATATACTGTGAGGCATTTTGTTTGAAATATATGGTGCAAATGCTTACACATTTCAGGGCAAGTTTTGCTTTCAGATTAATGCTTTATGCTAACTCAGATTCTAACAGTTATAAATGCCAACAAACGTAGAAATTGTGTATCCAGGCCCACTTTTTTCACTGGAATGATTACACTGAGTCATAAAGTCTCATGTGGGTTAGCTATAGGACATGGCTACTGGTTTTCCTCTACTCAGGTGCATGCAAATCAAATTACATGGGACAGACATTGAGCAATTGAAGTTGTTGTCCTCTGGATGCTCACATGTGGATGTACTGTTGCAGTCTGTCACTCTTCATCTCAGACAACTGATTAATTTATTGATGAATATATCATTTTCTCTGTGGCCCATTCCTATTCATGCTTGAAAAATTAAATATATGTGGGCTTTCCCTAATGTTTGCACAATACTTAGTACACCCTGGGCACAGCTGTGAATCATAATAACATTACTAAAGAAAAATGTAGGGGAAGGTTCATGGTTGTGAGGCTCTTTAGTTTGGATATTTAATTCTTTAAAGGTCATTAATTTCAGACAAATGTTGGGCATTCAGCACTCAGGCTGAGGTTAGAGTGTCTCATCTGGGAAACTAAACAGAGCTCTCCAGGATACAGAAAATGTGAAAAGTCTTGGTCTTTGTGTTTTCTCTTCCAGGAATTACACAGAATTGCATTTCTCCCTCCTAAAGACCCGAGAGAAGGGTTTTTTTAGATTTTTATTTTCTTGAGTAGGGCGCATTACATTTATTCAGAAACTTCCATTTCAAGTCACAATTCCATGCAAGCACTTAAAACCAAGTAAAGACTAAATAGAGAAAAAAGCTCCTTCGTGGTAGTCTACAGATCCCTCACTCTGCCTGTTTCTCAGGGTGTTTAATTACATCAGTTACAAAAAGACAGATGCTTCAGGGCTGCAGCCTCGCAGAAGCGTTAATGAAATGTGGAACTCAAATTCCCAAGGAAGAGTCCTGATATTGGTCACTCTTGTGCTTCCCTGTCATCCTTGTTACAGCTGCACCACTACAGGTGAAAATGGAGTTTGGACCTAACCATGTTACACATAAAAAGCTAAAGGACAAAAACTCCTAACCATGTTACACATAAAAGCTAAAGGACAAAAAAATCTATTGCCTGTGCAGTACTGGCAGAAGAAGCCTTTTGTATAGGTCAGTCTGTACTTAATAGCAACAAAATGCAATTTTCATTCACTGAAAATGAAATGAGAGGCCAGTAAAGGCCTGTCTATTTTTTTTTTTCAGGCACACAAAGCTCTAAGTGACTTTCTTGGGAGGAGAAAATAACATATGGATGTCAAGTTCAAGACTGATAGCTGTTGAGCAGAAGTGTGGGTCTAAAATCTGCAGTGCTTCACACTTCATGAAATCTTTTCCTTAGCTGGCAGAGAAAATGATGGTAGAAGTCTGTGAAATCTAGAACAGGCTAGATAATGTTATAATGTATTTGAACAGCAAACAATTAAAAAATTATTTCTGTGGTGGAAGTTCGTTAAAACAGCTGAATTTGTGTTTAAATACTAACCTTTGAAACGCTCTAGTCTGTTGTATTTTTGCATTAGAAATTGCAATTTAATAATTGCTTATGTTAAGTTGTTATTTTTTTCTCATGAGAAAAGATCATCCCAAAGAATTTTGGAATTAAAACAGGGTGCTGATGATGAGGGGAAAACCAACACTGTAACGAGACTTCATGGAGAGTGAGAAACGTGCAAGTACATTGTTTAGGCTGCTTGGTGTAATAATCACAGTTCTTTCCCTTGTTGTTTTATTTTTCCCTTTCCAAGGTTTTGTTGGGATTTATTTTGTGTGGAGAAGATTGGAATGAGTCTATGCAGCATTTAGACCAGTAAGAATGGTAGCATCTTTCAAATGAATTGACGTCTATGTTATGTAATATAGGTAATATATGTTGTATTTAAATTACAGCAAGAGGTTTTAGACACTTGAAATTTGGTGTTTAGTTTTGCCATCAGATTCCTGCTGGATTCTGTCAAAGACAACTCTGTGTTTGATGGTTTAGAAGTTTCAATGATGAGAATACAGTTGTGTAGCAAATGTGTATATGGTTGTGTATACAAATAAGTATAAATAACCATGTGTAATTATTATTAAGTAATTGTATGGATATCATGGGTCCTACTCCTATCCCTGAGAAAATTCTACTGTGCCATTACAGAGAGGTGTAGGTGGAGGGTTAACTTTTCTTATGGGAAAAGAATTTAACACTGAATGGGGAGGGTTTTTGCAGACCACTTGGTGCTAATTGGGTGGTATGGGAATGATGTTCCCTACAGCCATCCCTTGCTTGTAGTGAGTGAAAAATGCGTGTCTTGACTAAAAGCAGATGGAAGTAGTTAGGAAAAAAAAAAAAAAGTAATATTAAGTTTATTGCATGTGATTGGTGTTAACTGTTATCCATAAAAAATCTGCTTGGATTTTATGTATAAAATTGAAAATAAATGATCCTGCAGCAGAAGTCTCAATTGTTGCTTTTGCTGTATTTGCTGCATCACACAAGTGGGTGTACATTTGCCCTTTGAAGGGCCATCCCTGCAGTCTGAAAAGTCAAATGTATTTCAATCAATTACTGTAGAATCACTTCCACAAAGTAGTGCCTCAGCTGCTGCAGGTTTGTGCAAAGGCACAAATGTATCAACAGATTTCTTTATGAATGCCTGATATACCAATAGAATTTGGTTTTCATAGATCATTTCATATTTTCTCTGCTTTCCCAATTTAAAAATGCACTTCTTTGCTTATTGGCAAAGGTGAACTTGTAATTCTTCGTATCTCGAGCTGAAAATCAATATTAATGACAGAAAATGTATGTTTAATATTCATTGTGCAGTTTCACTTTATTGTTAGAATTTTGTGAGCTTTTAAAGCACTACTGGATTCAAACTTCGTGGTCATGGTAGTAAAAGTAATGAAAATCAGTGCACAGCTTTCTTCTTAGGTTTCTTCTGCCAGAAATTTTAAAATAGTCATGTTTTTAAATTTCATATACAACAAAATGGAAGCAACAAAAAGTAAATTTGTACCTCAGTTAATTTTTTTGTTACTTTTGCTTTACTGGGCAGGTTGATAGTGCTTGGTGTTCCCTTTTTGGCACTTATATTCTGTGATTTTTCAGTAACAGTGTTTGAGTTCCTTTCATTGAAAGTAGAAATTTGTTAGATTTTAATACTTCCTCAGTACAGAATATTATTTGTAAATGACTCATTTTATTAAAACTGCACTGTGGGAGGACTTAGTAAAATAACCTCCTAAATAATATGTGTTCTTTACCCTGCCCTTGAGCTCCCAGCAGCTCCATCCCTTGGAGCTGGATGTGCAGCCTTGGTAGTGCCTGGTGAGAACTGGGAGCACCTGGGAGCTGGGGGGACTCACAGAGTGGGAGCAGAGGAAATAACATGGAATGAGGTTGTGTGGATGGGTGGCACCACCCCATGTGAGGTGAACAACCCAGTCTGGGTTGAAGGACGCTTTGGTTTCTGAAAATGCCGCCAGCAAGAGCATAAACCTCATGTCCTCCTACGTGGGTGCTCCTGTAGGTCACGTGCTGTGACATTTTGTGAGAGGAAACACATGAATACTGTGTGAAAAATCCAGTCCGGTCAATCTAAATGTTACATTGTGCTGAATGGGTGGTACAACCTGGTCAAATTCATTTGGTTCAAATAAACATCATCACAGCCTTTATTAAAGACTGAAACAAGAACTCTGGAGATTGGAAAAGACAAGATAACTTTTAATGGACACTAACCTTCATTTGCAAAGCAGTTTCTTCAGAAAAAAACATTTAGAGCTCCTGTGTATCTCTCTTGACTCTCATGTATGACTTCCATTACTGTTCTTTTCTTTGGATATTGCCGACAAAGGGACAGAGAAGCTTATCTTCAGAGTTCAAAGAAGCAGATTAGTCAGTGCTTAGTCAAAGAAGAATGACCAGAAATAACCAGCTGGTATTTTGCTAGACAGAAGAACTGCAGAGGAAGTGGGATGGTCTGACAGATACCATAAAAATAGGTAGACAAGAGGCATCTGCCTTCCAGGAACTGTTGCAGGATAAGTGGCTTTTGGCACTTGCACCACAAGCTCTCCTTTCTGGAGAGATCTCTGAGCCATTTTTGTGCCAGGTGTGATGCTGAGAATGAGTAACGTCTACTGCAGAACAGGATCTTTGGCTCAATCCTAAATGGAATTTTCTCATCAGATATGAGGATTGTTTATCTTCTGCTATTAAAGATTTTGCTTCAAGGAACTGTTAAGTACAATGTATCTTTGCAATATATCAAAGTGAAGAAAATACACATCTAAGTGCATTGTCCACAGATCACATTCTTTAGTGAAATATTTTAATGGCCAAAGAATGACAGTGTTTCCCTGTCACAGACATGTTTCAAAAATCCTTTCTTTAGGATTTTTTCTCCTGAGAAGCTGAGAAGCCTCGGAAACAAAATGTAAACAATGGTTATCTGCTGCTGTGGAACGTAACAGGTGGATCTGTGATTGGTCTCATAGAGTTGTTTCTAATTAATGGCCAATCACAGCCCAGCTGGCTCAGACTCTCTGTCTGAGACACAAGCTTTTGTTACTTAGTCTTTCTTTTTCTATTCTTAGTGAGCTTTCTGATGAAATATTTTCTTCTATTCTTTTAGTATAGTTTTAATATAATATATATAATAAAATAAATCAAGCCTTCTGAAACATGGAGTCAGATCCTCATCTCTTTCCTCATCCTCAGACCCCTGTGAACACACATTTCCCCAGGATCTGAAAAGAAAAATTTTAGAAGAAATATTTATGATTGTTCAGTGGGAGATTTAGTAGGATGGAAATGCAGCCTGCAGTGTCAGCTAGGATGCATAGTTGGGAAAAAAAACCAACTCCATGCAATCCCATTCTGGTAGGGAACAACGGAGAGGTTAGGGCATACTTGAAATGTTGATGTTAAATTCACACTTAGTGTGAATTGAGTTCACTGTTGCTTGTGGCTCCATGGAAGGCACAGGGCAGAGCCAAGGACCCAGCATCAGACCTGGCCAAGACTGTGGAAGCCAGAGACAAAACTGCTGGTGATTGCAGTGGTGGCAGATCACTTCCTAAATCCATGGCTCAGGGGCTGTGGGAAAGCAGCTCCACAGCTCCAGCAGCCTGTGCAGCGCTGGTTCATGGGCATCAATTTGCATGTGTGCTGGAGCGTGCTGCCAGCAGCAAGGAAGACAGATGCAAGGCATCAGTCTCAGCTTGTTGTGTAAAACAGGGCTGTGTGTGTGCCCAGAGGATTATTGTGTACCTCCCAAATTGAGAGACATCACTATTGTCTGACTTGCTGCTGAGGCTGACATATATCAGGCTATAATGTCTAACTGTGTGGAACTAATAGCACCCAAAAGAGCCAATTCATCTGCTCATTTTTGCGGCACGTTAAAAACTAATAGTAAACTGTGTCTCCTTTTCATTTAGCCTGACTTGATATTTCTGTGTGCAATTGCCTGCAACAAGGAGAGATTGTTTAACAATCCTCTCTAGACATGAAAAACTAAGTCAGCAAATTAAATTATTAAGATTTTTAGTTAAAGAGGTAGAAATCATAGTTATGTGCCCCTTACCACATGAGTTCTGATTGTGGGAAACCTGTAGTTACTGCCTGTGAATGTGTCAAAAAACCAAACCCACAATTATCTGATACTGAGAAGTGGGCAGGAAAATGATTCCATTTTTGTATTTTGGGTCCTGCCACTTGAGCAAACCCTACTCAAAGTGAAATTTCCTGTTACTCTCCCACTAAGAGGTACTCACTGGGTTATTGTGTGTACATTTGCCTGCTGAGAAACATCTGGTGGATGAAAACAAGGCTGTGATTTAAGGGATAATGTTGCAAGTCATGTTTAATGGTTTATGCAATATTTAGACTTGGAATCACCTGAATACACTTAAGGTAATTTACAGGGACAGATCTTCAACTGAAGGCCAGAGATTTGTTGACTTCCATGAGCTTATTTCAATTTGAAACAAATAAGCATCAGTCTCTAAAGCGTATGACAAATGATAGGATGAACTTGTACTAGAAGAGGTGTTTTCAGACTCTTTTTAGCATTTCCTTGGTGTTTTGGTAGTAAGTTGTTTCTCACTTTTGTTAGGAAATATTTGCTTAAGGCAATCTGTCTTGACTCTTACAAGCATTTTTAAACACTGGGGAAAACAGGTGAATTAACAACTCAGATCCTGCTAGGTTCACAGAGGCTGGGCCAAGAATGTGCTCCAGGGACTGTTCTAATCCTGGGCATAGCCCAAGCTTTCTTTGTGGCTTTGGGAAAATGATTTTACTACCATAAGCTTCTTCTCCATCTGCACATATCAGGCTTTGATAAATGAAAAGGTAACTGATTTTTCTGCCAAAAATTGGAGTGTTTTTCTATATAATAGCTGACACATTTATATATGACCTATGTCTTTTAGAGTGACAACATTATCTGAATTCTGTATGTGCAGGAAGGCATTGCTGGCTGCTCCACCTCAGTATTAGACCTACTGATTTGTGGGATAATTTCCAGAGTTTGTTGAGGTTTAACTCCTGAGAACTATTTCAAAGTCTCAGAATTTCTAGTGCTGTAATGCTGAATGCATTTAGATGTGTTTGACTTCTTGTTGCCTGTGCAGGGGTAACTCTGCTGTTGAGTGATGTTCTTTGGGCTGGTGGGTTTTGAGGAATGTGGTGCTCCTCCTGAAGTGTTTTGGCGGTGTAGTTAACCCAATTACTGATGAGCTGGAATAATTTGGAGACATTTTAGAGTAAGAGGAGAGGGTTGGGCAGGTGTGTAGTGTGGTGGCTGTTGGTGGAATAGCTTCATTTTGTGCAGGGCCTCTCAAGGTCCCTGAAGTACTGAGGGGCTTGAATATTCCTTTTTTCTGCTTTCTTTTCTTTTTTCTTCTCCCTTTCGTAGGTGGTAGAGAAAGGTAAATGTTATTAACATTGGTTTTTCAGTGCTTGTAAGCTTATCTTTGTTCACTTTCTTTGAGTAACCATTTTCATTGGTCAGGTAGAGGTTGGAAAGGATTTTTACAACTTGAAACTGCTGCCAATGAGTACTATTGAGAAATGAAAAGGACAGGAGAATGCTAGGAAATAACCTGCCTTGAGCTCTAAGTGCACAAAGTTCTTGAGATCAAGGAGAAAATCTTTACAGAGGATGGTAGTTTAAAAAATTTGGAAGTGTCTTTGAGCAGCAGGTAAGATGGCTTTAACTATTGACAATTGTCTGGAACACATCAGTGAGGTCTTGAATCTCAAGGAAGAACCTATTTAGCCATGTCTTGACCTGATGTTCAGTGTAACTTTTCATGTTTGATGTTATTTTTTGCAGGGCTGTGCTAGGTTTGTTGCATGTACCTTTTCTCTTTTTGGGAAAAACTGAGCTGGAGGTTTTTGTAACAAAGCTCAGCAGTCCAGAGTTCAAAGTAAGGCTTGAAAGCTGTATGAAAAGTGCAGTTGGATTCCCTGAGGTTATAAAATGTTTTCCTCTTTTTTATTTTGCCAAGAGTTGAACAGACATTTGAGGTTTGGCTGGCTCAGGTGGCAGTCTAAAACTAGGTAAGTTACATTATTCACAGAATATATAGACAGATTGGTCACAGTATATTTACTACTCTGTAAGAATCTGCTGGTAATTTGTAACTGAGCTGTGAATATATTTCAGGGCATGACACAGGGAAGTGAAATTGGTGTCTGATGGATCAGATTAGGTACAGCATGTAGGTCCCTGGAGATTGCTGTGGTGTTGGAGGATGTTTCCCTGCCCCTTGTAGCTGAAAAAAGAAGCAAAAATCAATTTATGAAGGCCAAGGAGGTGTGCCAAAATGAACACTGTCAAGCAGAGTGGTGTCCCTGTTGGTTTTTTAGGTGCCTGGAAGTTTGTATTCCCCTGTTATAGAATGGAGAAGTCAGTCTTGCCATGTTGTCTTAGAACCATAATAAACAGCTCTCTGCATATGAATGTTCCCTTTATCTCTCCCCCTGGTGTTTTTAGAGCTCACTGTGAAATAAATGCTGTTCTGCAGTGACCGTGAGGCACACTGGAGTTTAGTGAGCTGGTGATTTGTTACCCTGGCTGGGTACTCTGCACCTTTTCTGCATAGGCTTCCTGCTGCAATGCAGGTTTCTGCTAAGCAGTAAAAACCCTTGCTAAGTTTTGCTTTTGTGAAAAAACAAGTCAAAATAATAAGCCAATTCTGTAGTAGAGGAGAAAAGGTTTGCTAGGAATGGTATGACTTAGACAACATAAAAAAGCACCCCAAATGCTGGGTTAAGTTTATTTAAAAATTAGGGTTGATGGCGCTTATTACTGCTGGAATCAATTTTTCATGACCAAACGCACATCACTTGTTTAAAGGACATGTTCCTGTGCTGCTGTGCTCTTTTCTGAGCCTGTTATACTTATTATTCCAGTGCCTGGCATGGAGAGGAACCTCAGGTAGATGATTTGAGGAGGAACTACTAAAGGATTGCTGTCTTGCCTTGTCTTTACAGCTACTGCAGCCTTGCATGGCATTTGAGGGTGTGGATGTAGGGAAGACACACAGAGAAGTTCTGAGGAACAGGAGATTGTGCTAACAGTGCATCTGTTGAGTCTACAAGTTAATCCTGGGAAGGTTTCAGTGTCCTGTGTGTCACAAAGTCCTGTTGTCAAATCTTTGAAACAGGCTTTGTGTAAAGAGCTGACTTCAGTCCCAGTGTCTTTGCTATTCTCGTGTGCACTGGCAAAGCTCAGTGTTCCTAGAATGAGGAGAAGCCAAAGGGTATTTTAATCATCATATGGGCAGATGTCTTGGGTATTTTTAGAGGTGGGAGTTGTTTTGATGCTTGGTTTGCCTTTGTGCATTCTTGGTTTTACTGTGCTGTTGCAGAGAGGTGGGCACAATCAGCCTTTCTTTCAATGGCACTCTTAAAAATGTAGTTGGGCCTGAGATTATCTTATCCCTTTCTTCATGTAATTGAAGAAAGCAGACGTACTCCCAGTTGGACAGAAAGGATGGAACTCAGTGATGTCAGTGCTAAACACAAGTGGAAACAGACTCTTAAATGGATCATCCAGGGTAAGACCCATCCAACCTGGCAGCAAACTGCTTCACAAAGAGGGAGGTGATATTCCATCATCCTGCCCTACATAGAGGACATGTGGGAAAACAGATTGCACAACTGGGTAGCAAAGAAGCTGCAGGACTAACAAATTGGTTTGGAAATCTCATACAAATGTATAAATATAAGTGTGCAGATCCTGTGGTTTAAAGCAAGGGCACAAACTATGGGGTCTTGCTAAGTACTATGTAACAAGAAATTACTTTGAGGGGATGTAGTGCTTCTAAAAGTATGTTCTCAGTTCCAGACCAGGTAAAAGCTCTCAGGAGAGGGGCTGCTGAGGGACAATTATAAATTACTGATGTTATAAAACCAGGCTTGCACTCTTGTGCCCTGCAGTCAGCCCCCTTGCTGCTTGGCACAGGAGGCAAGGGTGTTTGTGGCAGCTAATGTTACAATACCGGTTTTATTCAGGAGTCTCCTACATTGTCAGTGTTTGAAACACTCAGAAATCTTTGGAGAAAATGCACTTTTGAATGGAAAGAATTGAGTTTTCTGGAGCTTCTGGTATTCTGCTGTGTTTGTTTGTTTTAATTTCTCATACAAGTATAAGTAGGTTATTCAAGAGCAGTAGAGGTGACGTGAAGAGCTGATTACTTTTGCTTGTAATTAACCTATTTAACTGTCATCCAGGTGATACATTTTGCAGTTAGTTTAAGAAATGATATTGCTCCCTGTCCCTTACAGGCAGTTTCACAGTTACAAAGCAGTTTCATTCCAAAAAACAGCAGATTTGATCTTTGGTTTAAGTGTGTCAATCTCCAGGGTCCAATTAGGAAGGAATAGAAATGGTTCTTCCCCTTTCTTGGTGTCCTGGGCCTTGCATTTGCTGGCAGATAGAACTGCAAAAAATATTAGTTACTACACAGTGCAAAGACACCTTTTAGACCTTAACATTTACAATCTATTTTCTCAGCTCTTTTTGTGTGTGTATACAATGATTTCACTAGGTAAGGTGCAGGGAAATTAAAAAAATAAAATGTATTAATTATTTTATGCAGCCTTATGTATTAATTATATTATGCAGCATTAATGATGCTGCATAGCTCCCCTGCTCACAGAATGTATCTGCCTTGATTTCACTTCTGTAACTTCAGCCAGAATTGATTTTTGCCTTTGTGTGTGTCTGTCTTGTGATGCTGATGAAATGAGGATAAGAAATGTCGAGGCCCTGGGTCAGCAGAAGATGTTGATAAAGGGGTTCTGTTTAGGAGATATTTGGTGCTCGTTATCTTCTCTGCAATCAGTAGGAATCCTGTGACGTAGGACAACATCAGTAGCTGGGAAGAATTTGACATGCAAAAAAGTGCCTGGCTTTAGGAAAATCTGAATTCAGTTTCCAGTTCTGGTGCTGGTAGGGCATTTAACTTTTCTGTCACCACATTGCACTTAGATTTTGAGGGCTGCACTTGGTTTTAGTAACTGTGATTTAGGATGAAGAATTAGAAATTAAATAGAAATTAGAATTTCAAATTACTGATGTTATTTGTTTTGTTTTCATTGAGATTATTCACATTGTGCTCCTAAGCCGTTGTAAGATCAGTGATTTTGAACTTTGAGATTTTTAGGAAAGAATGTATTTTTCTAAGTGTAGATGTAGTAGAATATGGTATAGAATTCCTCCAGTTTTAGGCAAAAATGACTGTGCTAGATAGTTAAAGAAAACAGAGAAGTACAGAAGAAGGTACTTAGGATCTTGGAGGAGGTTTAGAAGCAAATGCATGTAGTTTTGTTGAATTTCCTCCTTTTAGCTTTATCTATTATAAAAACTCCAAACAAGATTGTTCAGAATTACAAAAGATAGGGACAAATGCCCTGGTCTCAGAGGTGGTTTTGTAGGATTTTTCCTCTTTCTTCAGTAGGTTCAGAATTTAATTTGCTAACAATATTAATGATTGCAAGGAATATTTGGTTTTTCAAAAACATTCCCCTTGGCTCAGATGACCCTTCTGGAATGTTTTCTGCCTTTGATTGCTATGATGAAATCCCCAATGTGAATATAGTTTTCTGTACATGAAACATTTGTTAATCTTGCTGTGTTGATTTCCAGCAGTGGTCAATTCCAAGTGGAGGAACAAAACCCAATCCTTCATGCCCCACTGTTTTCAGGGGCAGCAATACAGGGCTGTGCTCACCCTGATCTCCTCACTCCACACCAACTTTTGTCTGTTTGACAGTTGGAAAGAGGGAAGTTTGGGCATTGAGAGTTATTAATCTTCTCAAATTTTCATTTCACCACCTTTGGCAAGGGCTGCCCTGCTCTGTGTTTCATACCACAGCAGCTGTGGTCCTGAGTCACAGGGAGCAGCTCACACGCCGTGTTTGCCTCCAGTGCTGTGCCCACTTCCACAGGCACTGGGGAGGGATGCAGAACATCCTGTTACTTTGCTGTTGTGGGAAATGGTGATTAAATCCGAGCTCTTTAGCAAATAACAAAGTGATTCATAACGCTGCACGGAGCACATGTTGAATTTGGAGATTAGTAAAAATAGTAGGGATGGCTGCTTCGAGCAACTATCAAGTTTCTGACTCAAAAATTAAATGACAATTTCTTTACTTTCTTCTTTTTGGATTATAGAAAGAGGGAATATAGCTTTAAGGGATAGGAAAGCAACAGAACTTGGATACATGAATTCTTTATGCAATTCCATTGTTTTCCATCAAATTAAACCATGCTTCAAGGTTTCTTAGCCTTTTAAATATTTTAATATTTTTTTATTGTGAAGATAAATGATTTATCAAACAGATAAAGAATACTAGGCCACCTCCTCTCTTCTGTGCTCACTATAGAGGTAGTGATGCAATATTTTAGCTATTTCATGGTACAGGACTGTCTTGCTGATGTAGTTCATATGGTTAATTGCCTTTAGCAAGAGTTAGGTCAGCCTCGAATGTAGTAGACTTCAAAGCAATATGTTTGAATGGTTTTCAGTGCCTAGCAACTAAATGGCTTGTCATCCTAAAAAATTAAATTAGGTGCTCCAAAAGTACTTGAGAAAGCAATTGTTTTGTAATTGAGGTTTAGGATTGGAAGGGAAAGGTTGGAGGGGGAGAAGCAGTCTTATTCTGGCAAAGCACATCACCCTAAATGCTGTTTGTTGGGCAAGAGAGAGATTGAGGGTCCTAAGAAAGACAGAAATTGTGTTTGCCCGTACTTCAACCCCTGAAAGAGTAAACAAGTAGCTCCTGCTCCTCTTATCCAGATGGAGAGGAAGAGAACACAGATGCAGCCCAAATTCCAGTTTTCTGTTGAAGTGCTACTGACTCCTAAAGGAAGATGAACACCAGCGCAGAGTCAGGGCTGGGGGACATGGTGGGTTGTTGGGATACTAATCAGTGGGTAACTTCTTCTCTTTAATTTTACCTTTAAAAATAGGGATTTTTTTTTAAATTTTCTGAATAAAAAGCCTTTAGAAGAAAAACTCCATTAGAATCACATTACATGCTTAGTAATATGAGATACTATTTTAGAAGTTATACCATTTTAAAGAAGTGCTTATTCCCTTTCTCTTCCTCCCTTTTTTCCCTTATACCTGTTGGTTTTCTGTTTGTGTGTTTTTTTTTCAAGTGTCCACTTGTTTTGAATCTCAAGTTATGCTTTGTTCAAGGGTTTAAACAGTACATTTCAGACCATTCTGATCACTGAAAACTTTTTTTTATTTCATTTTTATCATTCTTAGGTGAAAGTACAGGGTCTTGATTTATACATACAATGATTATTGACTTCAGGGGCAGGTTCTTTGGCTGTTACTTGGTTTTAAATAAGATGGACATTGATATCCTTGCTGTGTGGTGTCAAGGGCATTTTAACCAGCTCCTGTTTGTTTCTGTGATTTCCCTGGCTCTGACTCTGCTGTTGTTTTGATCATGTCTCAAAAGTGCATATTCAGGTCCCAACTCTGTACTGTGTTGCAGTGTTTTATGCTTCTGGTTTATTATTTATCACTGAATGCCTGTGAATTGGATCATATTTGCTATTGCATGCCAGTGGGAAGGTTATATTGAAGAAGAATAATTTGAATACTTATTTTAGAAGTTTGACTCTTAATATCTCAGATGACCTCTTTGAACATTCTCCCAGTGCATAGTTTTGCATTACATGATGTTTTCTTAAAATGTTTAAGAGGAGTTGTTATAGAAATATTGCAACTTTTCCCCATATCTTCTTAATTTTAAGGGAAATTTGTCTGCAGTATTTTCAGAATTATATTTATGCTTATTAATGCTTAAGGACTCATAGGCCAGGGCACTGGCCTTCCATCAAGTTTGTTGTTTTTAAAATCCTTGTTGGGGATTAGCAACTCAGGATTTCAGATTTAATTGTGTTTGTCGTGGTGTGCCCTGTGTTAACAGGCACCTTTGGAAATTGATCAAGTCAGGGATTGAAGTCAATGAAATTGTGAAGTTTGAGTCAATTCTCTGTCAGCACTCAGAATTTCAGGAGGAAGCCCATGAGTGGTTGGATAACAACAACAACTTAGGAGTGAGGAGTGTTTTTGTACCGAATATCTTTGGGAAACCCAGTGTTGGTTGAAGCAGATTTCTCTAGGAACTGAAGATGAAGGAATGGTTGTGGAGCTGAGAAATACATTAATGAATTACTGACAAATATTTAGGCATTGTTGGCTTCTGACCTGCAGCCTGATTTGGGCATGTGCTGGCTTTCCATGTGTAACAGCACTGTAATTATCAGACAGAGCAGAGTGTGGTAATAGTCCTCATGGGTACTTCCACTAATAAATATAATTGAGTTCACTGAATAACAGTCCTAAATGTGCATTGATTTCTGAAAAGAGAAAGAAATAGCAAAATGATTTCCAATTAAATATTTATTTTATTAGTGCAGGAGTTCAGGAGGAATCTTATAAATTCACCACTATGCTTTGAAGCAATCTACTGGGGGAAATTGTAATTTTAAAAATTGCACCATGAGTTAAATTTATACCAACTCAAAATACCAAACTGTTTTAACAAGCTCAGTGCTGTATAAATGAATAGATTAAAGCTGTGTTTGTGTCAGAACCTGAAGGTGCTACCACTGTGGAGTTCTACTCCAGCAGCTTTCACACATCACATGGCAGCTGGGAAAGATGCATTGCTATTAAATCAGCAAGGCTATCAAAGAAAGGGCCTCTGAGCTGTCTGATGTGTTTCATCTGATAATTAAATGGTAATTATGCAGTCAGCCATTCTAGTGTAAAAGTTTGTTTAAGGCAATGTTGGAAATTAAGATCTTATGTAGAGCTAGAGACTTTTTTTGGGGTATACTGTACTTTTTTGATCCTTAAAATTTGGTGTATCAATAAAAATGTTAATCGATCTATAATAAGAATGACCAATGAAAAAGAAATCAACAAAAAAGATGCTAGAAAATTCAATTTAATAATTCCATCTTTTAAAGCATCTTGTTGCTTTAAATGGGAAATTATTTTTTAACTAAATCAAAAGCCTACTGTGGAGTTCCATACCAAAAGAAATATGTGAAACATCTTTCCTGCATAAATATTGGAGCTAGGAGATCTAGTGTGCAAAGACTGAAAGCTCTCCTCACTGAAAAATATTTTATAACCTTGGTACTAGGCTTATGCTGTGTAAAAATCTATATATTCAAGAATTTACCTTATTTCCCCTCCTGCCACATGAGAATATTTCCCTCTATAGTGAATTCTGTCTCCCAGATGCAGTATTTTAATTGAATCATTTAGTTAGCCCAAGTTTTCCATATTTTTTCCTAATAATGACTTTTTATCATCATCATCTATATAAATATATGTATGTAGTCATTGAAGACCAATTCAGTATTGGAATGGTTGCACTGTGAGCTTCACTATTGACTTCATAGGATGAGTTTTTCTGGTTCTGATTTTGCAAGTTGAAAACATTTGGAGGAACTGGAAAATCTCACTTATATTTTTGGTAGCTAATATTTTACCTAAGGGGAACAGCTCTTTCCAACTTATGCAGTGATTATTTCTAATCCTGGAATAGTGCCTTCTGATGTCTTAGCATTTGGAAGTACAAGTGATACTTGATATAAATTATTCAGTGTTCTTGAAATATCATTTATAACATAATACAGTATAGTCTTACTGGTGGCTGCAAGATATACTCAGCCTATGGGCTTATTTTGTGCAGGCCTGGACTAAAAGGACTGAAGAGAGCAATGAAACAGCAAATGAGATGGGAAGAGGAGCTTCCTTGGAGCAGTTCTTTGGTTTCCTGCTTGTTTTGTTCTTTGATCATTCACCATTCACTCTTCTTGGCCCCTTCCTGAGCTGGGTGGCTGAGTCTGAGCTGAGCTGAGCACCTCACCTTGCAAAGGAGAAGGTTCAAAGCTTCACTGCGAGAAAGAAACATTCTTAGTGGATATGTTGAGTTGATCATAGGCTTTATTTAGATTTGCAATCAAATGCATTTCAGCTCTTTACATGTATTTGCTTCTGAAGGTCTCACAGTTCATGCAGAGGCAGAGGTGTTTGGCTCATTTTCTGTGTCTCCAAAGAATCCTGCAGTAGTTCGATTTCATAATTAGTGAAGGGACATCACTGATTCTCCAGACATGTCTTCAGCAAATCCCAGAAGTTAGTGACAGCATCTAAAGTTCTTGCCTTTTACAGAATAATGTTCTGCTTTGAAGAAAGGAACCTCTGTAAGTTATTGATCAGTGATTGTGCCATTTCTGAAGTAGTTATGAATTAAAACTCAAGCAATGGACTTTGATGTCTGAAATAATCAATCTGGCATGAGGAACCTGAGTAAAGCTTTCAGCATTTGCTCTTCTAATGCATTTACAAGCTTAAAAATCTGATGGAGTTGCATAAGCAGCCCTTAGACTTTTAGGATACAATTTAAGGATCTCAACCATCAGAGATCTTTTGGTAGCTGAGCTTGATATATTTTGCTGAGCTTGATATATTTTGCTGATGGGATAGTCCTGGGTAGTGCATATGTCTTGAATTACCCTATTATCATTAGTGGACTCTGCAGAGAAAAACAAAGTCCACAAATACAAATCATAAATATTTCAATAGAATCATTTAAGTGAGGCTCATTTAACCTTGTTTAATAGAGAAGAATCACTTATAAAGTGTTATGGGATATTTAATTTATGGTTTGGTACTTTGTTTTTCTTGGGAGAGGCTGCTCTTTGGAAGCATAAGCACATTTTCTGCCATAAAAAATGTTTAATAGTTGGACATCATCCTTTGCTAACAGAGCACAGCAGACAGGGCTTTGCTGGTGTCTTCTTGAGCAGCATGCAGCATGGTTAACTGGACTGAGGACACCACACAAACAGAAGCCTAGAGGATTTTCTGTCCCTCGCTTCCCTCCCCATCCCTATCTGTTTTTTTGTGGTAATCACGAGTGCCCTGGCTTAGCCCAAGTTCATTGTAGGACTTGGTAGCACACCCTACCTACTGATGTCTCCTGCAAGCAGAGAGTAGAGATATCTCTCCCTAGCAGAAGAGAAGATGGATTTTGTAGAGCCACTGCCTTTCCTCCCTCCTGCTAAGCATTTTCTTCTGGAGCAGGGTGGGTCCCTGAGAACCATGTAGGTGTACATCTCATGTGCTCAGATTTGTCAGGGGTATGACACAAAATGGCATTTTGCTGTCTGTGGCTTAGCAGAAGCTTCCTTTTGGCTTTTTATTTAGCTGTTTACCCTAATGGTGTTTTAAGTGGTGTTTTTATTTTGGCACACCTGAACAATCAATATCATTAAAATGCCTTTTATAGAGAGGCTATTGGGTGATTCATTCAGAAGATGCAGAGCATGGACAGGAGATAATTGTGATCCTTGCCCATATAAAACTCACATTCTAAGCACCAAGTCTAATGACAATAAAAAAATCCCTGAATTTGCAGTTGTAGCTATTAATCTTTCTTAATGAATGTAGGGGGTTTTATACCTTAGTTATGCAAAAACTGTTTTCAGATGGGAAGATTCTGAATTATTCATGTTCCAGTCATGCATCAACGCATATGTGTCCCTTGAGAAACCAGTGCTGTGTACTCTGCTGTTTGTTGTTTTTTGGTTGGTTTTGTCAATATTTTGTGGGGAGACTGGCAATTAGCAAACCAGTGTAACAGAAAACTGCTCTCATAATGGCAGACATGGAAAAGATAAGTAATTTGACCCACTGGAGAGGATTATGTTTAAAATGTATTTGGATTTTATTTTTTTCTACTTATTTTTTATCTCCCTGCTAATTTCATTCTTGTTATCTTTTAAATGAAATCAGCAGTAATAGGATTACAGATCCATTGAAATCCATCTCTGCAGACTGTGCATGATGGCTGTTGCTATGCAAAAGTGATGTTGTCTCATACTGAGAAGATTCTAAAGATTCTTAGTGGTACATTGTACTTAAAAAGCACTTTTCCCAATGATGACTCCTTCAAAGGTTAGTTTTTTATTTATTGGACTATGGGCTCTCCCCCAAACATTGCCAAGTACTCTATAAATAGGGCACAGAAATACAAATATCTTTAAATAGTTTGCATCCATAATGATTCTTAGCAATCCAGTGATAACCTGGATTTCTGTGTGTATTTGGAGAGCACAGCTGTCCTGACTGGAAATGCTGTCTGCCCTGGAGCTCTTCCTCTATTTTGTGGCCTGCCAAGGAATTGTTATTTGGGGACATACAAAATTATTTAGGGTAATTAGTTAGGCAATAGTGACTTCTGTGTTTCTTTCAGCAGTGACACTTCATCTGAATGCTGGTTTCAGGGACAAACTGCTCTGGTAACATGGATTAAATCAAACAGGGATCAAAGTGGTTCACTGATTTATTGATGGCAACTAATTAGCTGGCAATCAGTAAATTGTACATTAAGGATCAATGCCAGCAGTGCAGTGCATAAGCCACAACATTAGGCACTTGAAAAATGTCTGTTTGCATCACCAAACTCTCTTGCACAACTAACCCTAAGCTCCCCAAGGTTATATGTGCACCCCCATCCCTTCATTACAGAAGTTTGGAGCCTGCCCTGGCCATGTGCTGGATGTGCTGCCACCCCTCCAGTGGTGGCAGACGTGAGTGTTCTGTGCGTCCTCCAAGGCACATCCTTGGCACTCCCTGAGGTCCCTGGGTGTCCCTGTGCTGTTCCTGGTGGTGTCCCATGGCTTGGAGTGCTGGCTCCACATGGAGCCAGGCAAGGAGGCTGCCCAGCAGCTCCTGGCAGGGCTGTGGTGCTGCTGGGGGCACTCCAGGTAGTGCCAGGCGCCCCTTGGATTGCAGCTGCTCCCATGCTGTTTGCTGCTGTTGTTAAAAATGCTTATGTTTCTTTCTTTCAAAAGTTTCTTCATTCTTCCCCTCATTTCAGCCTCTTTAGCACAGCCAGTTTTGGGCACACACTTTGTTTCTGCCTTCTCACCATTCCTGCAGGGATTACTTGAATCCTGACATTTTGTTCTCATAGACAGGGAATGCTGAACGTTCACCCCCTTTCAAGTAAGCGTTTCAAAGACAGATGGATGTTTCTTATTCTCTCTGTTGTGAATTCATAAAGGCAGGCCAAAACTTACAGAGCTGATTGGGCCCTGCAGAGATTGCTGTGTTTTGCATTTTGTATCTTTCTCTCTGAAGTCACAGAATCAGGCAGAAATGGAACCCCAGAGATCAGACTGCCAACTCCTGGCCTGAGTGCTGGAGACATCTTCGCCTTCTTGCCCTGGAATTCCTACCTACTCCAGCCTGATCAAGTTTTTCTGTAGTTCAAGATAAGTTAAGATGATAATTTCTGAAGTTCATTTAAGTTAGGATAATAATTGGTATTATCTCTGTTTCTTATTTGCATTAAAGTCTCCAAGCAGCTTTTTTACTTTCAGAAATAGCTTGAAGTTTAATAGGCTTCATGTGGATGAGGAACCTGCAAAAATCTGATGGCAGGAAGAGGATTGTTCCTGGGATTTGATTCTTTGTGTTGAGGAGTAAGAATTACAGCCTTCAGCATTTCTGGAAACCTTGGAAGGTGTAAGTGTTGGCTTAGCTAAAGAGCTGAGTAATTCACTCAGAAAACAGTGAACAGTCTGCAGAGTGTTTTTTTTTTTTTTTTCCCCCTCTGAGCTCTGCCAATGTATGTTATGGAAAAATGGCTAAATGAGGAAACTCATGAAAACATTTCCTCAATTCACACCTCCCACTCAACTGACAGTTCAAAAACTGAGTCAGAAGGACTAAGAATTGCTCAAAAGTACTGTTGGAATTTGGCAAGGACTTTGGAGCTAGGATTTTATCTCTAATTTGTAGTAAGATATCTACTGCTGTCATCAGCTGCCATAAGTTTTGACCAGTGAAAGTCCTTCACTGAAGATTAATGGTTCCAATTCAATTATTTTTTTCTTGCCTCTTATTCACATTTTTGATATTGGGAATCATTTGACGCTCTGTTTTGGCAGGAGAGTAGCAAACTGCTAAATTTGTGTTAAATTCAGCTTCCTCTACTTGCTACATATTTTATAAGTTTGTGCTTAACTGCACTGTCCATGGCTGCAGTCATCTAAAGAATGGAAATACTGCTGGATTGCCCATGTAATGGTAAAACAAAATGTTAGTCCTGTGAGCACCAGGAGCAGTTTTACTTCTGTGTTCAGGTGTTTGTAGGCTGATGTGTGCCCAACACACCATTGCCTGGGGCAGGACAGCCTCTGGGGGGTGAGGAGGGTCAGGTCCTGCTTCACCAAGCTGATCTCCCTCTCTAGCAGGACGGGCACTTAGTGGATGAGGGGATGGCTGGGGATGTCTGTACCTCAAAGACACCATCTCCCACAGCATTCTCTGGAGAACCTGGCTGCTCCAGGCAGCGATGGCTGCACTGTTCTTGGGTAAAAGCCTGGCTGACACCCAGTCCCAGGGAGTGGTGGTGACTGGAGTTACATCCAGCTGGGGCTGTCACCAGTGGGGCATCCCAGGGCCCAGCACTGGCCCAGCCCTGTTTGACATCTTTACTGATGATCTGGACAAGGGATTCAGGGCACTCTCAGCAAGTTCATGGACAAGATCAAAGTGGGCAGGAGTGTGGATCTGCTGGAGGGCAGGAAGGCTCTGCAGGGGGATCTGGACAGGCTGGATCAAAGGGCTGAGGCAGCTGTGAGAGGTTCAGATGGTGCTCATGAGAATTAGGGGGGAAGAAAGGGCACCTTATTCATACAGCTTTGGTTATTGTTCTTTTTGGCTTCTTCATTGGTAAATCCAAGGTTTGCTGGATTATATTCTTAGAATATCAGACTGGGTGGAAGGGGAGAGCTTGAGAAAAATGGTAGTTGCAGAATAAGCAACAATATTATATATATATTACTTATTTGCATTTCTTTATTTGAATTTTTAAGATTTAGTTACCATTCTGAACAAACAGAACTGCCTTGGTGCATGTGCTAGAGCTTGAATTGAAACTGTTTCGTGGTTGACATCTGAATTTATTTTCAGCCCAGTTGTGTTAGCCATCTCCAGGATGATTTTAGACTGCAAGTTGCTAAATCGTATAAAGGTCTGTGTGTGACTCTCCAATAGGAACAGAAAAAAAGTAAATTTCTTGGGACTTGATGTGTGCAGAAGTATTTTCAGCAGCAAAACTGATACTACACTGTACCAGAGCAGGATGAGTTTTGTACTTGTGTAGAAATTTTACTCTGGTCTTTCGTGACTGTTTTTTCCTTTAAAGTGTAAAATAGAATCTGTTCTGTTTGACCATGCATGGTTGTTTTCTTGTATGATTAAACAGAACTGGTATAATATAAGTGTGGAATTTTAATTCTAAACTCATTATAACTTAGCTTTGATTTGAGCAACCTCTTACTTTCTATTACACTTTTATGTCTTGTTTTTGGGAAAGGAATGACCACAAAAATACAGTGGCTCTAAACTCACTGGAACATCCAGTATTTATGTGGAAGTTTTAATGAGTCTTTCAAGAAAAACCCTACTTCTAAGGTGGGTATTCAATATATTTTAGAAAGTTATGTGTTGCAGTAGACTATAGTGGCATGACTGGTGTTACTAAGTGCATCTGTTTTGCTCACAAACAGATATAAATACAAATTATTTTTGTTGTTGACATTAATATTTATGTTTCAGGGTCTGCATATGTAATAGGAATTCTGCTGGAAAATGAAGTCTGTTCCAGGCTGCTTATTATACATATGAAGCTCTGTACCCGTTGTTTTATTCCAGTTATTTTAAAAATAGAAATCAAACAGATTTCTTTTTTCCCTAATATGCATATTGGATCTGATACAAGGACTTTTAGACTGCAGACAACTGAAGAACATAAGACACCTTTTATTTCATTATTTTAACTTGAAAACTTAAGTGCCTTACTTCTTTACAAAAGCAATCCCTCAAGGATGTATAGCCAGTGCTGTGAGGTGAACATTTATTCCAGATGTCTCTGAAGTGCCCTAAGAAAGCCATCAGCTCTTGTTGAGCAGTTTGTACGTGTTTTTCTTTTCTTTCTGTCAAACCAAAAAATCTTCTAGTTGTCTCAGCAGGAGAGTGCTATCTACAAGGGCTACAGGAAAATAATATGCATTTTCTTGAGCTTACTCAATCTACAGTAGCTCGAAATATCAGCACATTACAGCAGAAATGTAACATAGGGGGTGTTTATGAATCTGGTATAGGGAGGGATTTTACCTTTCCTTTAAATCACCAAAAGAGGTAGATGCATTTTTTTTTCCATGCATGTACACAACATTTTTTGGTTTGTTTTATTTTTGGCCCGGATTTCCAATCTATACCCAAGGCACCCAAATTCTCCAACTGCATAAACCAAAGCTTGACTTTCTCTGAATGTCTCTCTTGACTTCAGTGACTCAGGTTCAAATCCAGTAATACATGGAGGCTAATGAACTTGGATGATGCCTTTGTGCAGTGGTTTTGGTTTGCCAGTTTCAGATTTAGCATTAGGTGAGACAGGATTTAGGCGAGATAGGATTAGGAGAAAGGTTTTTGCGTCTCTGGAGCTGCTGGCAGGACGTTTCCAGGCTGCTGAAAGTTCCAACACACTTGGCTGTGTCTGCTGCTGTCCAACGTGCTGCAGATGCCTGACTCAGCAGCCAGCAGGGCTGTGCTCTGCAGCTGCCAGCACTGATCCATCCTTTCCCTGTTCAGCTGCCTGAGGTATCATTTTGCTGGTCTCAGTTGCATCAAATCGTGTTGTCTGCACTCTGCTGCTGAGATTTTGGGTGTGGGAGATCCTGGAACAGACCTGGCATTTCTGTGCCTTGGAAATAATGGAGGAGGGAATGGCAGCCACCAGCTGGAGCAGCCAGGAGCAGCAGCCAGAGCTCTGTGCCATGTTTTGGTTAGCTGGGAGTAGGTGAAGGAAGAAAACTCTGCAGCTGCTAGGATAAGTCTGACAGATCCTTCTTCCTGTTTCATCCTTTCTGGCTACAGATGTCGAATTTGTCACAGAAGTTGCAGTTTGGGAGAGATTCACTGGTTATGGATGCAGTCTCTGGGTGGATGTGGAGAAACTCAAACCCCAGCACTAGGCTGCTCTTGTGTCAGCTGGGCACCCAGCAACTGTAGTTTAACTGTGTGAGGGAAAGAAAGGAAGGGAAAGAAAGTCTGTAAGAATGACTAGTTATCAGTGCAAGGCTGGAAAAAGAAGATTTATCCAAGCACATGCTGGCTGATCGTGCTTGTTTATTACCACATGTCCAGCTCTAATGGAGGCAGTAGTTCAACATTTCTTGTTCAGCCCATTTGGCCAGTAGATTGAATAATTTTGATACCTTTATTTACGTGTTACTGCAAAAAGCATGTAGGCAGCAAGAGTGTGTAGAAAACTAATGCCCTCCAAATCCTGGAAATACTTACAAAGTTGTAGCCTTGCCCAAATACATCAGAATCCTCAAATTTCAATTCATCTGCTGCAGAGTTTTGATCATATGCAGAAGTTAGCACGCACTTCTTAGTGGCAGTAACCATGTTGTGTGAAAAGGGATTGTCAAAATACATATTATATACCAGGATATGAGCTGTTCTGGCAGAACAAATCCTGTTAGCATCATATGAATATATCCTTAGTGTAGCCCATGTTAATACTTTTTAGGTCTGGCAGCATGCTTCAAAAGCACCATCATGTAGCATCATAAGACTGCCACAAACAGCATTTTTCATTAGTAAGGAAGTGGCAAATATGTCTTGCTTGAATTTCATGTCAGGATGAAACATTACAGGTAAAACTGACAGATTAATAAATTCCTAGTAGGGAGGTTTATAAGGGAAAATTCCTAAGTAAGTGTTTTTGTTCAGGAGGAGACTGCATGGAAAATTGGCTTCAATTAAGAATTGTTTCTTGATAATTACAAATGCAAAAATCTCTCCTGTGTCTGCCCTTAGCTCTGCTAGCAGAATGAAAAAGAAGGAAATCCCCACAGCTAATAAATGACACATAGCTATTGGACATCACACTTATTTTTATGTTTGTTTACACATCTGTCAAGGAGTTGCTTTAACACGCTTTTTAGTGAAATTATGTTATTTTAAAGTCCTGTCTGGTTGAGTTTGAAGTCTGGTAGACCTTGGGTATCTGTCACCCAGGGCAGTTAACACAAATAGGTTGTTACACCTGAAATGTCATGGTTGAAGGATTCCAGAGCATCTGTGGGGCATTCCCATATTACTCTCCATGTAACATTTCAGGTTTTTTAAAGAAATCTCAGAATTTCTTTTTTTTTCTTTCCTCTTCTATGTATTTCTCATATGCTGAAAACCTACTGAGGATAATTAGCAAATAAACCTCTGAAAGATTATCTAATTAATGGGAAATTGGAGTCATGCAGCTTGGCTCTAGAGTTGAAAGGAACCTGTGTGTCTGTGTGCAAAATGGCCCTGTGTTCTTTCCTTAAAGGATTTCAGGGATGTAAAGTGATAGGTTGGGAAGGCTCTAAATCTTTTCAGAGTTAACCTATAATCTGCTAAAATAATTAAAGTGTTACATATAAGCATTTGGGTAATCTTAGCCAATTTAAAGGATATATTGGACAGGGGGGAAATTGCTAATTTCTTTGTGGTAGTTTACAGAATCAGGACTTCCACTTGCTATTTATTGGTGACATTCATCAGGATCCTTTCTTTAATGCTTATTATGACTAAATGACTTTTTTTTTTGCCATCATATTTACGAGCAGCAGATTTTGCGCCATCTCACGTGCCAAAAATTGCTATGCTCATAAGCTTGATATTTTCTATTAAAATTTACTTAATCAGAAGAAGAGATAATATTATGCTTCAAAATTGTATTATTTCACTAATAAAAATGTTTATTTCAGATGAAGAGTCCTGGGAGAGCAAACTGAAACCTGCAGCTCCAGCCCTGCGCGTGTTTCCTTTTGTGACCCGCACGTTTGGGGCGGGTGCGGGTTTTCAAATGCGAATGAGAGAATCCTCATTAGAGGGAACCTGGGCGTGTCAGTTGGGGTTTAGAACAACCCCTTGGCCTTTTCCCCTCAATCCAAACCATGGCACAGGCAGAGGCCCCCGCTGCTCAAGCTGGAGCTGATGCAGAGGCGCATCCTCGCTATTCCAGAAGGAGCAAGTGTTGATTGAACACATTTGCTGAGCATCCCTTGAGCCCTGCAGCTCTGTTCAGAGCACTTGCCTCTGCTCTGGAGGGAGCTGATTAACTCCATTTAAATGCTACAGCAGCCACCAAAAGTGGGCCTGAAAGAAAAATGAGAAGATGAAATATCTGTCTATCTGCCTATCTATAAATAAAATGCAGGGAATGATTAAAGATGAGTCTGACCTTATTTAATGCATTCCCTTATAGATCTTTACAACATTATTTGCCAACAAAAATACTCTGCTCCCCAGTGTCATCTGATGCTGCAATTTATGTATGGAAGTAATAAAAAGTATAAATATGTGTTATCAGACCTTAGTAGAAGCTCCATACTCCCTGCACGGAAAGGAGGGGACAGGATAGTAAGCTCACACAAGAGGCTGGTTTCTGTAGGGAGTGGTTTTACATCATAATACTATGTGAATGTCTTCATAGGCCTTTGCAGTGAAAAAATTATTTTTTAAAGGGCTGGCTGTTCTTTTTTCTCTTTGTTTGCATATCTGTTCGTAAATTATTATAATTAAACAGAAAACTAGAACAATTTAATTTATTTCTAGGTTTGTCTCAAATACTTTTATGAATGCAGAATTAAAAATAATAGAATCACTGTTACAGGTTTACAAGTACATGCCTTGAAACTCACCTAGAGACAGATGGAAGTGTTATTATCCTAAATAAACTGTTCAATGTTTATTATTAATATCCATAAGGAATTTAAAAAAAAGATCCAAACCTGTTAATTGGAAATCTCCACAAAATATTCACTTTGAAGTATTGAGAAATCTGAAAAAAATTGACACACCTTAAAAAATATTTGACACACCTTATGTTTCTTCGTTTTAAATAAGTTATTGTGAAAGTCTTGCTTTCTGATACATCTGAATTTTTAAGGAATGAAAATTAGTTGAAACTGCTTCTGTGTGTTCAAGATAGAGAACTCCTTACTATGCTGCGTCTCATAAAACTATTAACATTTTTTCTGGTTTGCACTGCTGAAATTCTTCAATGTTCAGTGAATAACAGCATGACTGATCTATGTAATATTTCTTCCTCTAATAAAACTTAGAGGAATCCTATCCCCATTCCACAAACAATAGCTGCATGAGATATATTCAAGATTTATGTTCATTTATACAATATTTAAAGTGAGAGCTCTTCCCAGCATGGGGAGATGTCAGTGTTGTCATGGCAACAGATGAAGATGTGGCAGGATGGATGAAGCAGGTCTCAGCCCTGCCCAGGCTGGAGCCAAACCTCACCTGTGGCTTTGAGCCTTTTTCCTCAGGAGCTGAACTGTGCTGCTCTCACTGTGGGAGGTTGGAAAAGGGGTAGCTGGCCTTGAGGGCTGAGCTTGAAGAGGTTTTTTCAGCCTCCACACAATTCCTCTTGTTTTCCCCCATTATCTGCTGGTGACACAGGGCTGAGCAGGGATCTGCTGGTGATGGGTGCTGACAAGTGTGACTGTTCCTGTCTTTGGTGTTTCAGGCCAGCTCTGCTTCTTCCATTCTGCATTTCCACAAATGTCACAAATGCCATTTCTGTCAGCTCAGTTTGGTTTACCTTCCCTCCTCCCAATGCATGTGTGGTTGTGCCTACACACACATGGAAAGCACATGGGAGCATTTGTTTAGCACCTTTCCTGAGCTGCACTGTGCTTTTCTTCAGTTGGAAGATATAAACAAGTGGCTAGTTTGCATTTAATCCCATGTGAATTCTCCTTTGTACTTCCTTACAGCTTCTCAAATCCTCAGTTACACCTAGGAGCTGAGGGAGTGGTTTTGGCCTGTTGCTTTTATTGTTTTCCAGTACTTGAGCAGCTTTAGGGATGGTGCTTGTTCTGCAGTAGTTCCAAAAGAGGCCAAAGGCAAAATAAGAATATATATTTGTGTAATTTTCATGTTCTGATAATGGAGTTATGTGTCACAAGAAGCACATTGCACTAAAATCTATTACAGAGAGGACCTGCATCTTTAAAATAACATCAAGGTGTATCATTAATTGACCAAACTCTAGGAAATGACCTCATCTCTGCAGGACTTGCTGGGCAGACACTCCTCTGTCTTTTAACTTTTATAATAATCTGTACAAACCTGTGTAATGACATTATACAGGGTTTCCTTTGATGCTGCTTCTAGGTATTTTTATTCACACAATATTTCATTCTGGTTGTAAAATAAAAGGTGAGTTACAAACTGTTCTGCAAGTTACATTAGGGTTTCTTTAAGAAAGAAAGGATATTTTCAGTATCCTTGTTGTGATAAACTTTTACATGGATCCTTAAGTAATTTTTTTGAAGTTCAAGGATGAACCAATACCTTACTCATGTGCATTATTTTAACAGTTGTTTTGGCTATGGATCAGAACTTTCTCACAGAGTTAATTTTATAAGGAATTGAATATGTTCTTGGTATGGAACTGTACAAATTTAAAGTGGTGCTGAGAGGAAACAGATGCTGTACATCCATTTCAGGTCAGCTGCCAGAGATTTAAAAAAATTTAACACCAGCAGATTTTTTTTTACTTTTCTGAAAATTTGTCTGAACATCACAGAGTGTTAAAGGCCCAGCCCCTGACTATTGTCAGATCCAAATTTGCAAATTATCAAAGTGACTGTAATTAACCTTTTTTTAAGGTGTAAGAATCTAGATCTGGTGATTGCTGGATGCCAGTTCAGACTGGAAGCCAATTCTGTCTAAATCTGCCAAACTAGTTGTATCAATAAATCATAAAGACTGTTTATTTTAGATAGGTGGAACCTGAATTATATAGGGAAACTAGATTGGCACAAACAGCCAGTTTGAATGAATGTTAAATGTCTAATCTTACTGAGTATTTATAAAACTGTTTCCATTTGATTGTGCATATATTCTACTAGCTGTCTCAATGAACTTTTCTTTCTGAGAGTGCTCTCCATGGTACCTGTCACGAAATTAATCATCTGGCCTGTGTTCAGTACTGCAGTTCCCAAATGCCAACACCTGTTTTTACAATTTCTTTCACTGTAGAATAGAAGAATTCATTGATTCCATTTGTGTCCGTATAAAGCTGCAGACTTTTAATCCTGAATTTGTTAAAGAGCATCAAAGGTATGGATCAAATAATCACTGTTGTTGTTCCATTACGTGAAATAATAGCAGAAAAAATTGAGAGAATAATTTGTATTAATGTATAGCATGAACAAAGATAATTCCCAATTTTATTTAAAGTTCTTGCCATCATAGTTACTTAATAACTCCTGATAAGCGCCTTTTACTCCTTCATTGTATTTGCTTTTGAGTAAATGCTTCATTGGCAGCAAAAGCAATAACTGGTCAAAAGCCATTACCCAGTTCTTCAGGAAGTGGCTTATTTTGGACCCTACTTCATCAGTATCACACCCCAACAAGTAATTATCTATTGAGACTCTGATATTGAAAATATTTCCAATTAAATTAGTGTTAATGAAAGTGTTCTGCAGTTGCATATAAGTCAGTGATTATCAGATCTCTGCTCAGATAACCAGTGAGGGCCCAGCTGTGGGCTGGTGCTGTGCTACTGTGAGATGAGATCTGAGCCACCCCAGCCAGGGGAGCCAGCCTTGGACAGTGTGGGTGCCAGCCACAGTCATGGGGAGGAGGTATCTGAGCTACTAATGGGCAAGATTAATTTAAAAAATAATTTCAATTGTACAAGAACAGGTGAACGCAGGTATTTCCCTTCTAGGCTGGAAGTTAGAAGAATATTCAAAGCCATGCCAGTGAGTGAGTTTGTTCATAATTCCCACTGTAAAGTTTGTAACCTGTTGATTTTGTAAAATCAAAGCTTGACTCTAACAGTAAAATCAGGGAGGAATCAGTGTTGGCTTTAACACACAGCTGGCCAGGTAGGGATCTGTCATTTTGCTCCTGTTTTGACAAAAGCAGATTCCAAAGAGGGAGTCTTTTATACAAAAGAGGGATGCTTTTGCTGTGCATTCCTGGCAAGATCGTGCATGTGAAGGAAAAAAATGAAAAGTAAATAAATGGAATCTTTAGAGTATGATTAATCTTCTGATCCTTTCCTCCTCTGAATTTTCCTTGTTGTGGCTGGGATCCATCAAACCACAATCAGGACTTTGATTACATCAGTTTGGAATGTTGAAAGTGAGCTGTCATTCCGAGAGCTCACTTGTGTACCAGAGTTTTGGGTAGCATAGCTGCGGGAGTTGTGCCTCAAGATCCCTCCTGGACAGTTTGTGCAGTCTTGTGGCTGATAACTCAAAATACAGTGCAGTGCTAAATGCCACAGAACGGGCTTGTCGTGTGCCTAGTGACTGATCCTGAACCACGGCCCTTTGCTTTTTCATGTATTTATAAAAAATGCACAGCAGGCCAGAAATAAGTAATTATTATATTTGAAATTATGAGCCTACAGATATATGCATATTATTAAGATTGTTTTCTGTGTCATAAGAGCTTTCTGACACATTTGAGAGAGATTGCAAATCCATTTAAAAAACGTTAGAACTACGTGTGTGCGCTGTGTATGTTCAGAGTGATCACCTCCTTTCCTGTACCAGGGTTAATTCTTGCTGCAGAAGAACTTTCAGAATTGTTCTTAAGCCCTTTCAAGATTTTATGTGAGAACTGTGACTAATCTCATGGCTTCCATCTGGAGCAGCTGTGTCATTCCTACTTCCTACCCCAGAGGAGTCTCAGCTCTAGCTCTGAATTAATTTTTTTCTCTCTGGAGATTCCTTTCAATTGCCTTTTCTTTATTTTATATTTTGACAGAATGAAGTAGTGTGTGGCAGCGTATTTTTTAAGATATAGTATGCAGAAAGAAGAAATCAGGATGCTTAAAAAGCTGTTTAAAATTCTCATTTGAAGAAAGGATATTTTCTGTCAGCATTTCAAACGTATATTTGAAAAATAATGTTTTCACCTGTAAGTATTCTTTTATCCAGCACTATCATTGATCAAGCTATCTCAGTTTCCATGGAAATTTTTAGACTTTACTACACTCTATTCAAAATGGGAAATAGTAAATTTCAGGTGAGTGTTACAAACACAGACAATTGGACGAAGATAAGATAATCAAGTAGTACAAATAGACAAACATATGTGAGGAACTTGGTGTAAATTTACACAGTCTGAGATTCTGGACTCGTACCTGCTATGTGTGCAGTCAAGTTACCATGAAATACCCAGTGAGGTGAATTCAGAGTACTTTGGAACTCACTGTAGTTCTCTTTGAATGGGTGACAAAAAGTGACTTGTTCTTTCTGCCTTCCAAAAGTAAGCTCAGCTTCAAGGGTCAGGATTGGTGACCGCAAATCCAGACCACTGGATTTTTTGTAAATGCCAGTCCTGCATTCTGGTGTTAGTAATTCTAGGTTTTCTTGTAATAATTCTTGCCTTTTTAAACCAGCAAGGATTCTCAACATGATTTAGGAATGAAAAAAACCCAACCCAAACCCATCATTACTGATACATGGAGCCAGAGAATGAGTAGATACAGGCTGATCTCTAAAAGGAGAGCAAATGAAGATCTAAGAATGATAAAAGTGTGTGTGTGTTCATGCCTGTGTGCTTGGGGATTTTGGCTTTCAATAATCTGGAAAAAAAATTTAAAAATATGGTGTTGCCAAAATTTTTTTAAAACCTTTGCTGTCTGATGATCGTAGAAGACATTTAAACTCATTTAAAGTTGCATCCATTTTCAGAAGGCCAACTGCAGAAATCTTGAAACTGGATTTTCAGAGACTATGCTTATCATTTCAGAAAAATCGAGTCAGGATATTTTGGATGATTCCATGGATTGTTGGTGCTTAGTGTCTTCCACTGAAAAGTCATTAGGGCTCCAAGTGAAGTGCATATCAACTCTGCTTTAAACATTC
The DNA here is from genome assembly GCA_039654755.1 of Calcarius lapponicus. NCBI lineage: Eukaryota > Metazoa > Chordata > Aves > Passeriformes > Fringillidae > Calcarius > Calcarius lapponicus. Next base: position 20,032,710 of record CM077470.1, on the reverse strand, counting down.
CCTATATACTGATACATAACATTTTCATCTTAGTTTTGAAGGCTCTGTAACAGGAAAGAAAAGCAAAACGATCAACTGCAAAATTCTTAGTATGTTAAAAAAATACGTATATTCTGCTTGACATAATAGGTTTTATCCTGGGGATAAGTTTCTAAGGCTTTTCAAGAGCTTACTCCTTGGATTTGTTGTGCATGGAACAGAAAAAAATAATGGATGTAGTTTGAGTTTTATTGACACGATTACATGTTGTAAATAGTGATGTAGAACCTTGTAATATCCCCCTGTCTTATCATCACATTTTTTATGATATTATCTGGACTGTTTTCTCTCCAAATAAATTAAGCTCATCTCATCAGAGTGGTTTGCAAGTCTTCTGTTACTTTGATCAGAATTAGCAGAAGCCGTGTCAAGCCAATTACTCTGAAATTGGGCAGATGCAGAGCAGTGTGGTATGTCAATCACTTAGTGTGTTTTCTTTCAGTTTTACAACTCTGGATCTGTCAGGGAAGCTCTTCCCAGTCTTTGAATTGCTGGATATGATTTCCTATTGCTACCTCTTGTCAAGACCATACAAGTGGAAGAAAACTGTAAGAGTTGTAAAATGTTGCAAGACGCTTTATTTGTAATTTCTGCATTTAAAAGCTACTAACAGGACTTGTTTAATCACACACAGAACAAAGGAAATTTGCTAGTAAGGCTCATATTTCATTTTAATTTTTGCTTAATGACTTGGAGCTCACATCTGACATGATGCATTGGGTTTGCTCTTGGGCTGCAGACCAAGGCTGAGTGCTGAGCTGTTTTATGTGTGCTGTGTGTCTGTGGCATCCTCGCTGTCAGAGCATCCCCATGCTACAGTGCTGAAGCAGGATTGATGACAGGGCTCTTTATTGCAGCCCTTAGCAATAGATTGTTGAGATTAACACATTGTCTGAGCAGGAGATTTGTCTGAAGGGCCTGCAATTCCTCCCTGCAGCTACATTCAACAGAGAACCAGCAGACAGTTGCTTCTCTCCCCAGAAGGTTTGTTTATATTTCAGCTTAGAAAGAGAAAAGATTGCAGAGAAGATTTATTTTTTCTATTTTTCTTTTTGACTTTTGATCTATTTAGAAGAATTGTTTCTGTTCAGATCTTGACTGTTTAATTAAATTTGTGCAAGAAGGGTGAATTTTCATTTCTTGGTGGTTTTTATTAAAGGAGCATTAGTAATCCACTTCAAACTTGATTTCCTGGCATTCCAGCAGCTGTACAAGAAGTAGAGCCAGGGTCTGCTATCTTTTAGTTGGTGAGCTGAAATCAGTCCATTTTACTTGAATTACCTGGACTATTTCACTGCTTTGTGCAAATAACATAATTTCCCACCTATCAGAGGTGGAAATGGTAGTGTAATGTTACTAGGATCATGACCCATGATAAAATATATGGAAATAGGTGATAAAATCTGCCATTTGGTCTAACTGAATGAAAAAGGCAACATTTTCAGTCATCTCTTTATTTCAAGTTTCCTGACCATAGAAATGAGTTCTTAGTGTAACAATCTAAGTGATAAACTGCCACAGATTATCTGACAATACAGGAAATGTAAATAAATATTGATAGGACAGTACTGAGATTAAATTATGAATAAACTTGCTGATTCAGAGTGACCATCGTTGTTTTGACATTTTGTAGATTTATTAGCAAAATAGACCAGTAAAATTTATTATAATTGTGAGTTTTCCCAATTTGCCCTCTGTTCCAAAATACCTGCTACATTATTCCAATATAATCCTTTCAGGTGTGAATTTTGGTGCTTTTTCAAATGTGCCTCATAAAGAAATTCTTGAACATACTGACCAGTAAAGGGACAGCAAGTGACTGCATTTTTAAAACTTCAGATGCTTAGTGTGGGAACACCTCTGTGAGAGTTTTACTGGTTTATGATGTTAAATGGCAGGAATTGAACTCTCACTTGTTAAAACTGAAGATTAAATAGAAGGATTTAACAGGGTATGGAACATTTGTGAAGAAGTATGTAGAGGTTTCCTTAGCATGGTGTGTTGTGTGCTTAAGTTCTGAGAACAGGTCCTCAGGCTCCTACGTGCTACAATGGGCTGGAGAAGTCTGGTCAGATGTCCTTTCTCACAGCCAGTTGAGTTATCTAAAATTTTTCGCATCAAAAAACAACTTTAAATTGGAATTCTGTTTAGACTTGTATGTAAAACCAGATTTTAAAGTTTCTCTAGTGAGTCACTGAGCTGCCTGGGATGGTGCATTCCTAATCTCCCTTTATAAAAGGAAAATCTCTAAGATTGTGCTGTATTCTGGCAGCCTGCTTACTTGTACTTGGCAGCTTGTTTTGGCTCTGGAGCTGCTCACCAGCCTTCTAATTAAATAGGGGTGCCCTGATATGTGTCTTGTCTCTGAAATCGATAGGGATGATGAAAAGGGCTGTGAAGGCAACTAATTATCTTTCAGCAGCCAATGCTTTTCAGCTTGGATCTTCCCTGGTTTTCATATTTCTAAGTTCATTAAAATGCTCAGAGAACAAGCATTTTGTATGAGATGAAAAGTCATGAATGTGAATTTCTTCTGGCCTTGTGCACACGCACCTTGTTCTGTTCTTGGCACGTTCAGGAGAACCATGTATAGAGAAATAAATATAAATATATTTATATATAATATAAATCTCCAGCTTTGGTTTTGGTCAGGTGTGCATGGGCTCAAAAGGGAGCAGCCTTAGGTCTCTAAATCCCAAATGGAGATGTGAAGAGAATTTATCCTGTTTCTGTTTATCTTCCTCAAGAACAGCATTGCAAGACAACCACCTGTGAGTTAAGGGAGGAACCAGACAAGAATATCAAGGAAAATGCCAGGCAAATATCTTCTTTCACCTTCATAAAAAATGGAACACAGATAGGTGGTTATATTAGAAATGTTTTTTTTAAAAGTTTCAGCCTGCCTCTGTTCTCAGACACCCGAGTTTGAATGTAATTTTTAATAGCTCTTTCTTATAATTTTTTTTGGTGTATTCATTATTTGGTGTCCAGCTGACAGTTTTGTATGGACTCATTTTTCTCTGTTCCAAATTCAGAACTTTTCAAAGGGAGCTAAAATGAGGGATGCTTAAAATAGTCACCTTTGCATTCATGGCTCCCACTGCATTTGTGTTCTAGAGCTTTCAGCAGGACCAAACCAACCTTTGAAACCTATCAGTGGGGATGCACAAGTCACATCAGGTTCAGTAATTATAATTACATTATACTAATGCAAGTTAAGGGACAATGCAAAATCATTTTCAAAATGAATATTTTTTTCAGCACTTGATACACTTCTGAAGACGTGCTGTATTTCTCTGTAGAAGGAAACCTGCTTTGATTTTTCAGAAGTCTGTTCAAATACTTTTAGTATAAAAATAGTCTCTCACAACTGTTGAGCTGTGGGAATGCCATAAAGCTCCTCCGAGATCGTTTCTAATTGGGGTAATTTTCCATGGGTAAAGTTTGCAGATCTAAAAGTGAAGGCTTTGACAATGTGAAATATAAAAGGCAGGTCATAGCAGGACACAGTTTATTAGAATAGATAAGATATTCATGGTGCCTGCTGTCAATCTTTGCAGAATTTCTCCAGCTTTTTGTAGGGTAAAATGATTTTTCCCTGTGTGCAACTCCCTGGATTGTGGAAGTACTTGCACCCTGTTTTAGGGATAAGAATCCTAGGGAAGGAAATGTGGAAGAGTTGGCAGCAGGGTGTGTGGGACTGTGCCAGCCACCTGCATCCACCTGCCTTTTCACACAGTTACACTCTCTCTTCAGAGCCCAGTCCTTCTGGATTATTGAATTATTATGGATCCCTGATCTTCAAATATCTCCTGTGCTCCCTTATCCAATTCTGTTTCCTTTCCTCTGAAATAGGAAGACTTTTTATATTTATATTTTTATTTTTTATTTAATTTTATTTTTATGTAACTGTAATTGTAATTGTAAATATAGTTACATCTCTGTAATGACCTCAAACCCCATAACTTCCTCCACACACACGCTGAAAGGAAAAGCGAAAACTCATAAAATAAAATAGATTCAGGTTTGTTTGGAAAACTTTTCATGGTAAATACAAGCTGTGGCAATGCATTTCTTCATATGATGAGGCGCTTTAAAATTTTATTGAAATTCTAGGGGAAATAAAAGAACTTAGATCAAAAAATTTGTATATTCACCTGGAATTTCAGTGGAAATTTTCCTGTCTGACAAATATCTATATGTTGCTAAGTTGAAAATTCATCTGTGTTGCTGCTAAAACAGAGTTCTTACAGTTAATGTTGAGAAGTGAGAATTTAGCCAGTGTCTTTGTGGACTGGTTTTAAACACTTACAATGGCTAAAATGTGTTTATTTTCTCTAAATTTAGAGGCTGCTGGGAAGAGTCATACTGGAGTAAACATAAACCATAGATAGGGTCTTTTTTCTTATTTAAGGGGTCTGTTTAAGCTACAGGATAGTTGTAATACTTCTAGAAACGTAGATATACTTCTAGAATGTGATACAAGACAAAGCTAACTAAATTCTCTCTTGATCTACACCCTCCATGTTGCACTTCTCTCAGCCAATTTATAGGAGCACAGGTTAGATTGCAGTGTGATTCCAGGTATTAAACTTGGTTGTGTCTGTCTTTCTGTCTGCTGCTCTGAGGATACTTAATTATTTTTATTTTTTTAACAGCAGCACTGATTTGTTTTAATGCTCTTCATTTCTAAAATACCTCAACTTGCTTACAGTCAAGTTTGAAATAATAGCTTGAAAATAGAGAGCAAAACCAAATTAAAAATAACATGAATCTGGAACTTTGGCACTTGGACATTTCTGATATATTTTTTCTAGTCTAAATCTGGCAGACTTCAAATTGATCACCTTTTTAAAATGAAACTAGTAGGCTTCTTTACAGGAATGGAGACAAATAACCCTGTCAGGGGCAGGGGATGCAGTTCTCACTGGGTATGCACATTTGAGTGTGCTGTGCTTCTAAATAAAAGTTATTAACAATATTTCTTTTCTTACAGATGCCAATACACAGCCAGTAGCACAGCCAATGATATTCATCCATTTATTGTTGACTGTGCTGCAGTTAGCCTGAATCCTTGCATATAAATTCTATGTTAATACATCTGAGCTTTTGTACAATATCTGTCTTTAATTATCTTTTTGAAAGGATCTCTTCGTCTTTCTAATGTGACCACAGGACAGGAACTTACCAGAACTGGAGAATAATGGCAGTGTTTCATCTGTTTGATTAACAATTCAAAACCTTCAATGACTGGTAAAAATGTTTAATCAGTGTCCTAGCTCTTACAGGTTTGAGGATATATTCATAAAACATGAGTTGGTTGAATTCCTGTGAAGATTCCAGAAACCCTTTAGGTCAGATAAGGGTCTTCACCTCAGTGTCCTGGCTTATTCTGTTAATTTTGTTTTAAATCAGCTGGTCAGACTCCCCAAACAAGTTTTGTTTTTTGTTTTTTTTTTTCTTCTGTGCTGAGTAGAACCTCAATGCTTCTCTTGCCTCCAGTCAGTAAAACAAAAATTGGGAGAAATTTTGTGTTTGGAGAGTCTCCCAGGTCATTAAATCTAGATAACCCTTGTCTGGAAACAGCAAGTTACAGATCTTGGCCAGAGGGCTTTAGAAACAGCTGTTGAGTGTTTCTGATATCATCCAGCATTTGTGGCAATTCGTGGATTTTTATCCAAGGTACCACTCCTTCCTTGTCCCAGTTCGGGGTCCAAGATCTTTTGGTTTTGGAAGCTCACTCCAGGCTTGAAATTACAAAGCTTGTGGATTGTAGGCATAAGCTGTAAAAACCTCCCTGGTAAATGTTCAGTTACAAGCATTTGCAACATTCTAGGCCATTTCAGTTGTTATATTTGGAGTTGGGGCATCAATAATACATAATTTCATTAAAAGACAATGTGCTTTAATGTCATTGCAGTGAGTTATTTTGGGCATTTCAAGTGACCCCATTTAAAATACAACAGATGAAAGTATGCACCTGTATATTCAGTTGCAGAGAGTTTGCACCACATATCTAGCTGGTTTTTTTATAGACCTAAAAGTTTCATTATTTCTATTCTGAAATGCCAACATATGCATTTAGTATCCTGATAAAGCTCAACTGGAGCTGTAACATATGGGCCCTCCTTTAGCTCCGGCCCCCTGGAAAGCCAAAACCAAACAAAAAGACCAAGTCCTCCTTTGCTCTGATTTATTTGTGTTCCCTTTTTTTTTGAGATGATCTTGTTTGGAAACAGAAGGTTGGCACCTGAGAGAGGAAGCACGGGCGTGTGTGAAGCAGTGGGATGCCAGACAGGAGGGATCCTGCTCTCTCCTGTGCTTTGCAGAGCACTTGCACTTGCTGGAATATTGCTGGAATATTGCTCCTGAGCAGCTCTGGAAATTGCTGCTAACTCTGCCTGATGGGAGCTGCCTGATTTCTGCCTTTACCAACAGCTTTCCCTAAAGAAATTTCCCTAAAGAAATTCCTGGTGTTCATCTCCAGTGATGCTGGGAGAGAGTGCCACAGAAAATGTACAGCCCTGGTATAGCTGGCTGACCAATTATTACTGCTCTGCTCACTGAAGGGTGGCAGGGAAAGCTTGCTGGAGGTAGAAGACATTTCAGCAGCTGTTAAAAGATATCTCAGACATTACTTTTTTCTTTTTCTGAAATCAGGGACAGATTCACTGTCAGTGTCTGCGTGTCTCTGCCATTCAAGGGCTTTATACCAGGCTTCTTTGTATCACTGCTGTGCTCAGTTTGCTGTGTATTGCAGCTGGGTCACTGTGTTCTCCACAAGGTTTCCATCATTTGGAAAGTTATCCCTTGTTTTCTGTAGTAGGATTGTTTCACAGTTCAGGACTGGGCCCTCCTGTGAGTTTGCCCAGTCTGGCCCATTTTTGGGACATGCCAGGGGAGGCCTGGCTGCTCTTTTGGTGTCAAAAGGAGAGGTAAAAACAAATCAAACAGAAGTGAATTCACAGCCTGAGTGAGGTTTAGGACTGGTCTGCTTTGCCATTCTTGGTTCTCTGTTACTATTGCTGAGCACCATGGTATAAAGGATAATCACTTTCAAATGGAAACAAAAACCATGTAAGCAAAGGGAGTTAGGGGAGAACTGGCATTTCTTTCCAAGAACCACAAAGTCAGGTGTTAAAAGCTTCTATAATTGAAACATTGAAAAATGAACCACTTAATACAGAAAATATTGAAATTATTATTATTATTAATAATAATAATATTTAAAATCTGCTAATGTGAACAAACTGGAAAGAACTGTTTTGATTAAACTTAAGGGAAAATCTTTGAACAAAGTCCTGAAACTTTCTTCTATAGTAATAATAATAATAATAAGTGAGGAATACATTCAACTTATATAGGGTGTTGTATCTTACTGAAGAAAATGAAGTTGTGGAAGTTTGCAGCTGCTAAAGATTTGACTATCGCCAAACAAACAAGCAAAATAATTAACTGCATAATAGACAAGGAAAGAAAATTATCCCTGGAAGGTTTTACTACTACCAATAGCAAAATTCATTACCTTGATGAATCTGCAAAGATTTTTTTCAGGATACCTTGAGGATTTTTGGTGGTTCCTTGGCCTGAGAGTGACACCCCAGGCAGTGGCAGAGCTGGAGAGCTGATGTCTGGCTCTAGAGCCTTGTTCACTCAGTCCCAGAGCTGAACTTCCCCAAGGACTGAAATCTCCCAGGACCCTCCTGCAGCTCATTCTGCACAGCGTTGCTGTGACACCTTCCAGGCAGGTGGGAGAATGAACCCTCCTGGGGACTTCTTTACAATTGGTGGTGAATTCTAACGAGATGAAGATCCAGGTTTGATGTGCATGAAGTTCAGGCTTCACTTGGTAGATACATCACAGTGTAATGGTACTGAGCAGAAATGAGGGCCTTTAAATGATGCAATATAAACTGAGAAAATGAGCCAAGGGTTTTGTGTAGGTAATGTTTTTACACTTTTGCCAATTACTTTGGGATAGAAAAATGGATCCAGAAGGATGACACTGATGATAGCTCTGGATCTACCCGTGAAGATAAGGTATCTGGCAGACTTGTTTCTGAGATACTGAATGTGTGGCAGCCATTTGTAGGTGCTGATTGCAGAAATTTAATGCATGTGAATAAAAATCCTTAAATTTTGCTCTACTAGAATTTTGGGGAAGGGAGAAGGCACTTGAGGCACCTGTTGATTTGGGTCAGTAGCATTTTTTACAAGTATTAACATTATCAGACATGTCTCTTCTTTGCCTTCAGTTGTTGTGAGGGATTTTTAGAGAATAACTGCTTATTTGTTTTTCTCTGTTTGGAATGGATTTATTTTGAAATATTTGTTGTAACATTAGTTTTAGATGTTTTACCAACACTAGGCAATGAAAACAGACTATATTTCAGTCTCACTTCTGATTCAGCAGAACTTCCAGTTCCTCTTGCTCGTGACCATACAACCTGCAAGATCTGCATTGTAATATATAGAGACAGAACCCCACCATTTTCAGCAGTGTTCAAATTGCCTGACTGACTTCTGCCAAGTGCAGGTCATGTGCTTTTGAAGCCTTGGTGTTTTATGTGCTGACATCCAAGCTTGTCTTTCAGAAAGCCCAATTTCAAAGCAAACATGATGGAGTGATTGTCCCATCTAGAGGAGCTGCTTAAAAATAACTTTTCCCTTTCTGAGTAGGTAAGAGGAGATTTTTATGACAAGTGGAGGAGCAGTTTTTATCCATGTCTCATTTGTAGTCAGACTCATCCCAAAAATTTTTGTTTGAAAGATCTGGAGTCAGAGTTAATTTTCTATCCTATTTCTTGTCTCCTAGCTTTGTACAAAAAGGTGCCAGGGAGCTCTCCCAACATAGGGGTGGAAATGAGAGTCCCAGGCTAACAGCAGGGTCCTCACCCTGGAACAAATTTAAGCTGGATTTAACCTGCCAAAGGCTGGTGGCAGACTAGATGTCTGGAAAGTTAAATTGGAAGTATTCTGTGGAGTTAAAGCCTTAGTTACATGATTTCTCTGAGGCACATGAAATGAATAAACCCTTTATTTTGTTGAGGGTAGAATGTGTGGGAAATAGGCTTTTTTAAATTATTATTATTTGGAATCACTTTGAAAGGGGTGAAGGAATTCCAGCAGAACCTGACCTACAGGCCAGCAGACTCCACAAATTGATATTGCTGTGCAGGCGGAGACAGAGGCAGATTTGTTGCTTACTGTGCTGGCTCTATTTTTAGCTTCTGACTGCTTGCAAGTCCTGTTTACAAATGTCAGGAAAATGCATTAGGATTATCTGCTTTATTGTAGAGGTAATAAAACCTTGTCCAATTTAGCCAATAAAACAGCTAAAAGCAGGCTCCCTCTGTCATGGCAGTGCAGCTGCTCAGGGTGGCCTCACGGTGGTTTTATGCTGCCTGCTCTGTTCTTTCCTCATTTCTTGTTCCCCACCATTGTTCTGGCTCAGTGTGGAGATTTGGAATCTCTGGGGGGGTTTTTATTCCCATCTGGAATAAAAACCCCCATTCCTCTCCAGTCCTTGCCATGACTTTCCAGGGCTGAAAATGCACTTTGGGGAGAGGGAGGGTGAGGGATCAGCAGAAGCTCTGTGGCCCATCCCTGCAGTGCCCTGCTGGGGCCCAGCAGTGGCTCTGGGGGCTAAAGGATCACTATTATTCCTCTGCCCAGGGCTCTCAAATGCTTGGCTGCCAAGAAATACCTCCCCAAGAATGTCCAGCTCCAGTGTCTGTAGTGGGAACCAGTTGGTTTTAGTGGATGGGGTTGGTCTGGGGCAGCCTGTACTGGCTGATACCCTGTAATCCAATATTAGAGCTGCTTTCACTGCCACAGAGCCTGGACTCATGGACAAACATCCTGTTTAAGCTGGGCTGACTTACTGGGGGCTTTATGACTGTGCTTGCCAGCTAGAAGTATTAATGTGCTTAAGTCAGGGCTGGAGATGCTTTAACATTGTTATTTGACTCTGAAAGAAAAAGAAATGTGTTGTTTATTCCATTAGAAAACCAGTATAAAATATAAGACCAAGTAAATAATATAGAAATACATCTTTCCAGTGCTTAAAAGGTCTTTATTACCTTTATTATGGCCTTCTACCACTAAAAGTTGGTGTTGTAGGATGCCAGTCCTAGTCATATTCACTAATTAGCAAAAAGGTTTGAGCAGAGTTGTGACACTGTTAGTTAATACTTGTTTTTCATTGCTGTTTTAGATAGCTCAGGACAAACAGATTGTGTGTTACTGCTGTGATAGAATACATAAAATAAAAATAGTTCTCATGCAGAATTCCCTATGCTTTAAATATACCAAATATGTCCCTTCAAGCCTCCTTAAGGTGTGGAACTGCTATCTGTGTGCAGTTCATCACCAGAGAAATTACATATTCATTTTTAAAGGAACCATACAATTAGTTAGTTTCAAGTCTGGATCTGAGTTGGGAAAGAAACTGGCAATTTAGTAAAAATGGAGGAGTTAATTCCACTAGAGGGGTAAGCTAGAAATAGGAGTAAAAGTGTTGCTTTGAACTGCATCATATGGAAGCAGCAATGACAGGAACATTGCAAGTTTGTATGTACCTGTGAATTCCCATAATTTTTTTTTTTTTTGCAATGTCTGCTGATTTTGAAACTGTGTGCCTCTAAGGAGGCAGACAATGAAATTTGATAGGCAATATATTATTATGCAGTGAAGTGTTGAAATTTGCAGATCATTGGCAAGCCTGACCAAGAAATACAGCTCCTTTTTTTTACCTAGGGAATGAAGTGTGGGAGATTAGGGTTTAAAATGAGAGGGAAATGTAAATCTACACTGTTTCAATACTCTTCAGCTTTGAGGAAATTGGAGTCTGGAGAGGAACCTTGATGACTTTCCTTTGTGTTTTGGCCAAATGTAATGACAAAGTCCAAATATTTGTGACATCTGGCTTGCTCGTGACCACACCTAGGTCTTAGATCCATAACATAAAGGGTTTTTTCCCCAAGAATTTAATTTCTGTTTATCCAGATAAGTGCCACAGAACTGCAGCTTGCTGTTACTGAAAAGAACAGTCAAATCATAGTGTCTCTTCTGCCAAGCTGCTCTAATGAACACTGGGAATTAGATATTGTGTTTGTCAGCCTGAGACTGACAAAGTCATTGATGAGTCTGTTTTTTGGTTTATTTGTTTCATTTTCTACAAAAATATGTTCTTATTAAGTTAGCTGATATCTGTTCATATAAGAGCAGGCAGATCAATCCTTTTAGGCTTCATTTCAAGCTCTCTAAATACTTGAGCGGGAGTTCTGTGAGTTTATTCAGGGAGCAGAGGTTCAGGTGGCCCTTTGCAAACCCCAGCAAGAAGGATGGAGTGCTCAGTGCCTGAGAGCTTGCCTGGGCTTGCTGTGACCCTGAGAGCTGCATTTGGTGCAGTCCCATCTCCAGGAGACTCCTCTCCCGCTGCTGCCTGCTTCTTCCCTGCTATTCCTCTGGGCTCTTGAAGTATTTGTTCTGGCATAGGCCTTCCTAGAATTGGAAGCTGAGGTGATGAAATTAGGATGTGAGGAGTAAAATTTTTCAAATTGTGTTTTTTTTCCTAGGTATTAGCACATTTTCAGTCTTGGTTATTTTTTAGAAGGTACTAGGTGGTCAAAACCAGGGCTGCTCAAAACTTTTCCTATTGATATTTTTGTGTCAGAAGCCACTGAAATGATGGAATCTGCAGCATTTCTTGGGGCTGTGTGAGTTACCCTTGGGCTTTTTTGCCAAAAAATGACACTCAAGAAGTCTCAATGGGCCTGTGTGGTTTTCTGTCATCCAGTTCAGGTGGCCTGAAACTCCTGGCTGGAGCAAAGGGCACTTTGAGATGTGTTAAATTTTCTGAGAGTTTGATATTGTAGTTTCAAAATATTTTTGTTCAGATCTAAACCACAGCTTGTTTCATGAGCAGACTTGAATGCTGCTCAGTCTCCCCCATGAAAGTTTTGGAAGAAATCTCTTCAGTGTTCTGACCATTTCCTGTGGCACAGAGTCTTTTTGTAGACATTTTTTAAGTGTTGGGTCAGGTTGTTCTAGTGGGAATTGAGTGAAAGTAAATCCATGTGTTAAAACTGGTTTTGTAGCTCTTGAAAAATAGAAAAAGAAAAAAAAAAGCAAAGTAAGTTTAAAGTGATTCTAAATAATATTTTCTTTCCTTCAGCTGTCTCCGTAATGAGATACAGTGCATCATCCTTTGGATTTGCTGTAAGTAGAGATACAATTGAAATATTATCTACTCTTTTTTTTCTTTTCCAAGGGCCTTTTCTGAACATGAAATACTGCATTTTTTTCTTATGGTAAGTTCATGGAAAGGTGTGCAAAGTCAATAATGGATTAGAAAACATAAAGTCGAGCAGTGGAAAGGGTGGCAAAGATACTCTAATTATACTTTTTCAGTTTCTGCCCATTAAGTGCCATCCTGGAGTTAAAACCCATGCTTATACCTTATTGTTGATAGATGTGATCCAACAGATACGGTTTTATTATACAAAATCTCTCAACTACAAATCAGTTTTGTTGTTGAACTTGAACCAAATTCTGAATTTCCCTTCTGAACTGTTTCCATTGAAGCTGATGGTAAGAATGTTCCTGACTTTGGGATGTCAGCTTTCCTCTCCAGTCCTTGCCATGACTTTCCAGATTCGTGGCAGAGCGAAAAATTCCTAATGACAAGCAATGACTCATATCAAATATTTTATCTTTAGCTTTCGATTTTGAAGGTCGGATTGACTCTGTAGGAAGTTTCACAGGGGACAAGCCTGGTTTTCAGTGTTCCTGACACCACATCTGCATTAATTGGGAACATGGCAATTTTGCTGATACAGAATAATAAATTCACATACAATGAAATCTGGGTGGGATTTTGGAGCAAAAGTTAATATTTTCTTGCTTGGAAACAAAAGTTCTTGCAGGAAATTAGTGACTGCAGGCATTTTTCTACACTTATTTCTTTACATTTACATTTCTTTTCCTTTGCATTAGGGTTGTATTAGCATTTTAACTCTTGGAGTGCTACAGTGCCAGACTGTGATGTTTGTTTTTTCTTAACTTCTTCACCGGTGACAGATTAAAAATTCCAATTATTTTAATACTTTGATTGACTTTCTGAGCTCTGAGGTGTGCCACTGTGCAATAATACATGGCAAAACCATGAACATTAATAAACATAAATTGTGCTTTCATTAAAGTGATTTATTTGAAGCTGCTTTGTGCCCGTGCAGCAGGATGGTAAATGCTTTGCTCTTAGTGCAGGGCACATTGAATGACCCACAGGACAATTGACTCTGTCTCTCTTGCAGTTTGATGCCACCCTGGACGTTTTGTCATCAGCGATAGTTTTGTGGCGCTACAGCAACGCGGCCGCAGTGCACTCCGCGCACAGGGAGTACATGTGAGTAAACTCCACTTCTCCTGCCTCTGCCAGGGGCCTGCAGAGCTTTTGGTGTCTGGCTGGGAGGCTACACATTCCAGAGCTTTGACCAAAAATATTTTGTCCTGTCAGCAAGTATTCTTTCCTTCTGCCAGCTCGCGGCTCGCTCCCAAACATGCAGCCCCTCATTAGGCAAACCTCCCTGTGGTTGTGTTTTGCAGTTTCTTTTTGGCCAACATAGCAATGATAAGGCCTTTGCAATTTGGTTTCCCTTGCAGCACCTGTATCAAGTGAACTGTATTTGCAATCTGTAATGGATTTGTAAATCTTTCATTTCGCATCTTACTGAATTACTCTTACTAGAATATGGTTTTTGAAAGTGATGCTTGTATGATATTTGTACTTCTCTCAAGAAGTTTGAATATAAATCACTTAATTTTTTAAAAAGTAAAGAGTATAGCAGTGATACATGTCTTCTTTATACTTACTTTGCAAGCAGATTTTTTCCATATTAAATGTTTGATGTATATATCCTATGGGGGAAAAAAAAGGTCTTTACATATGAAGTGCAGTATTGATCACAGTGGGAATTGTGTTCTGCATCATTCTGCAGCATTTCTATGGGTGATTCATATGATGCCTGAGAGGATCAGGTGGAGATTGAATCAAGAATTTTTCCAACTAGTGCATAAAAAAGATTTAAATTCCTACTCAAATTTTGGGCGTCTAGGTGGAGAATTGCAATACATTTGCCAGTTTTTGGTTTTTCTCTGTACTGCCATTGCTGGCAGAATACCATCTGGTTGGAAAATAGTTCAACTGTTCCCTGGAATGGACTGCAATTTTACAATAAAGGGGGATAAGGTAGGTTCTGGGCTGAAACACCTCAAATGATGTCTCTTTAATAAAGGGCAGCTTGATGAAACTAAATGTTGCATAACTGGTAGGATAAAATAAACACAAAACCCACAGAAAACCACCAACAAAAAGCCACACTGGAGGGTCTCAATCACATCTTCACAATCTTTTTCTAAAAACTGAGAAAAAGTTAGCAGTATTTTTACATGCCTTAACTCAGGCTCATGCAACAGCTTGCCAGGGCTGTGAGTTCCTTTCTGGCAGGGCTCCATACAGAACAGTTTGGAATAAAAGGCCATAAAAGACTGATGTGGCATTGATTCATAAAAATAAATTCAGAAAAATGTGATTAAAATTAGTCTTCCTGCACAGATTTGGAGATTTTAGCAGACATTTTCTTAGCATCTTGCTTTTGTGGGTGTCCACAGACATTCCTGTCGACATTCAATTAGCATATTTTTGAAATCTTCTGTTGGGCTTTTTCAAGTGAACCTTGTAAAGTATTTAAAAGAATACAATATACAAAAGAAGAGTTAACATATCCCTGTGGCTAAGCCAGGAAAGTGAACAGGCAAACTAGTAAACATATTTTCCTGTTTTTTTATGCTCATTTTTAATTTGCTTTCATATAATCCCTCTGCTTTAATAAGACTGAATTAAGTCAGTGAATTACTTGACATGCCCATTAGTTGAAGACAGGGTTTCATTATGAGTTCAGTATCAAGTGAAAGAATGTTCCCATGTGCTGGGAATATGAATCACTGGATATCAGCCTGGTTATCCCTGTTTCCAGAGCTCTGTTTCCACCACAGTACTGACAACAAAGAGATGGGGAGATGGTTGTGCTTCTTAAGGCAACTCTTACTGTGTCAGATTTTTGAGGGAGCCACATTTCTAATTTCCTGTTGTGTTTAATCAATCTCTAGGTCGAAACACTGCACGTAATTATTTTTCCTCCTTGACACTGGGAGAATGTTGCAATGATGTCTGCTGGCTGCTTGCTCAGCTTATGAATAATCAATCTTTGTATCACATGTGCCTCTAACTCCACCTGGTCTGTCACCATCCCTGTTTTCTGTGGGCCTCCTCCCTCAGACTCCTGGACAAATGTGGTGTGGTGCAAATTTGTGTGGGTGCTTAGGCTGTGCTGTGTGTAATTCCTGTTTTTGTGTGCTTGGCCATATTCTGCCTTAGTGCAGGGGTCTGTTTACCAAAATAAGGTATGCCAGAGTAGCTTCAGTTTAGTTCTTTATTTATAGGCGTCTCTTATTGATTTAAATATTTCACTTGTCTGTGTATCCTAACAGATCTGAAAAATCCCTTATCTCCTTGGCAAAAGCCAAGTGGAATTGCCAATTAATTATGTTTTGCAAATTTATAAAACTTCCTGTTTCATAAACTTGACAGCAAGAGATTGATCCAAAATCTGTTAAAATCAGTGTAAAGCCTCTCATGGGAAGGCAGCGTTAGAGTCAGTCCCGGCTCTTGGACGTCATTGAGAGAGAACATAAAGATAGACTGAAAAACACACCCCCAGGAGAAGGCACAGAGAATACAGCCTGACTCATGATGTGCTGTGAATTAAATACTGAGAATAAAATGCTAAGATGTGAAAGAAATGCGTAGTCTTGCCTGAGCTGTAGCCATATGGCAGTTGGAGCTGCAGCATTGATGGGCTGGCACTCCCAAGGGTACAGAAGTGCTTGCTGTGCCAAGTTCTGCTCAGAGGAACCAATGCATTTCCATTTGACTTCAGGGCAACTGGAGTGCTGAAACCATCATGCAAATGTGTCCTGCTGAGCTTAACTCTGCTTAATGTGTTTCATTTTTATTAGAGCATTTGATTTCTCTTGTTTTCTGGGGTGAGATGAGAAGGTTCTTTTTCAGAGTTCATCCCTGTGGTTCATCCCTTCCCTCCGGGGTGTCAACCACCATACACAGCTCAGAAGAGGCTGAACCCCTGGCAGTGGCACCAGCCCTGTAACCATTTGTTGATTCTCCAGATTCAGCCGTCTGAAATCTCTGCTTTTGCTGGGAGCATTGATGAGAAAACTCCTTTTGCTCCAGAGTCCTTTACTGCCACTTCTAGAGCTTTGTCACCCTTCCTGCTGCTGCTCAGACTGCTCCTGGATGTGTCATTGGTGCCCACATGAGATGAAAGCCAAGGCTAAAACATTCACCAAGATCAGGAATTAAACCACTGCAAGACTGAGACACTGCTTGACTCTGCCTAGCTGGCTCATTAATGAAAGAGTATGTGGGAGTGGGATGAATATTTGATGTTTTTTAGAAGAGCCCTTGAAAGAATTGTAGGTCTTGAGGCAATGCAAGAGTTGGGAAGGACTACAGATATCTGGGAAGAGAGTCAGAGTACATGCATAGTTCATGAGTACTTGATCTGCTCAGTGTGATCTGCTAGGTTGTAAATTAACATGCAGGAAATGTAGAGGTGCTGAACAAGTCATCAAAAAGCAATGATCAAGGAATTAAAGAAAGAAAAAAGTGCTGAAATAACTGGAGAAATAATTTGAAATCTCCCCTAAAGATGAAAATCTACAACTGAAATGGATGGAGGCGTTTTAGATGTGCAAAGAAATGTCAGTGGTCCTCCTGGCTGCTCTCCATAACCAGTTTACAAATGTCTTGAATATTCTGCCCTTTAGTAAACCCTTAGCAACTTGGTAGCTTATTGGGTTGCTGAAGCAAATATAAATCTGCTGAAGAAGAACTTTATTGACCCTGGTTTGGCAACAGTGGTTTTTCACATGCTTAAATAAACTCAGTAAATAGCTGAAGAAGAAATTTCTTAATAGAAGACTGGAAAAACGTCTCATGAGATGTTGAACTACTCACTAAGGAGCGCCCCTGAACTACCAGGGGCAGCTTTTACCTTCTGTTAAATTCAGGAATGCAGGACTTGGCTGGAGTGCAGGAACTGTGTCTGAGGAGAAAGTGAGAAAGGCCACCAAAAAAGGAAGGATTGGAAAAACAGAGTAACAAACTGCGTGTACACAGCCTTGTGGGAAAGCTTGAAAAACCAGAGCTCTTTCAGTACAGTTGGTTGGAAAGGTCTTGCTTTTCTGTAGAATGCAGTACAGGACCCAGTATCTGCCTATGCCTGTGGGATCCATTCTGGGATTTTTTGGCTACTGGGTTTTTTATTGCAAAACCCAACTCTGTACAGCATATTTAAAACCATGATTCTTGACAGTTGCAGCTGGTGTTTGCTATATATTATTTTGTTGATGGTATCGAGTTAAATTCTGTGTTTCCCAGGAACCAGTCTGTCAACATCTTTCTTAACCCAGTGCCAGAGTAAATAGGAATCCTGACTCATAATGAACATTCTGGATTATGGCAAGAGCAGAAAAGACACATTTCTTATGTTTCTTTCACTGTTTTGGTGTTGTGGTTCTGTTTGTTTGTTTGCTTGGGTTTTTTGATTACATATTTCAGACTCTGGCTATGCATTCCTTAATTACCTAATAAGAAAATTAAATTCTATCATGGACTAATCATTTTAAACACACTTGTGGTGCTCTATGTTGCCATGACATAATACATAATGAATGCAGCTATGTCCTTTCTTTTTTTCTGTTGGTGGAGCTGTTGTCTGAAACATGAGCAGTAATACTAAAATTACAGGAATTAAAATCTACAGTGTGGGGCAGATATCTGTCATACCTCCACCTGCTTCTGAGAAAGCTTTTTGCCAGAAGAGTAATTTTGCAATAAGACATTACCTAAATGCTTTGCAGTGTGCCTGTAACTTAACTTTCATCTCCACACCTCAGCTGTGGCTGTGGATTTGATAACTTCAGGATGCTGAGCCCCTTTGCCCCCTGAATGCCAGGTCTGGGGATTTGCTTCTTAATGGATTCCTAAACTATGGGGAGGAAGAACTGGTGTTCTCACCTGTTTTGACATTCAGAAGAACACAACTATAACAGCTTAATCCAAGAATTTCTCATTTAGCTTCAGCTAAAAGCAGTCACTAAGAAAGATATTTGATTGCTCCTCATCAGAAATTATGTGAGAAATCACATGAGAAAATGTGATGAGACCCTAAGGGAGAGAGAGCCTCTCCTTCCAAAGTAATTGTAACCTTTTTTTCTCTCTTGCTCATGTTCAGATGACACCACTTGGGAATATTTACCCTGGTATCTGGTCATGGGAAGTCTTGCAGAAGTTATACTGAATTTATGTGCATTACAATTAGGCACATGGGAATATAGGAATATGGGGATTGTGATGTATCCTACTTTTGCACTCAAAGCTTGAAAGAATTAGAAGCCACCTTTTATGAGTGTCATACTGCAAAGTTAGGTCTGGCTCTTCTCTCTTCCTCTGATTCTAAAAGAAAGCATATTGATCTAGATGGTTCCAGGGCATATTCTTTCTTGGTTCACAGAATTGAATAAAACCACCCAAATTTTCAGTATTTCTATTGTGTTTAAATTTTCATGTGAGGGTTGGCTCTGCTGCACTGGTTAACCCAGCTAAATGAGCACTGTCTATTTAGGTAGTGTTGAATGAAAATAATCCTCTGGGTTCAGACCCAACATATCAGTCACATTGAAAAAACTGTGGATAATTTTATCTATACCATGCACACGGAAGAGACTCGAAGCACAGATGGCAAAATCCACACCTACCCACAGTTCAGGGCAAACCTCTGTGGCTGGAGGCAAAGCTCTTTTGTGATGAGTGAATGGAATACCTAAGTGATCTGGAAAAATGTCAAATGCATGGAGCTGCAAACAGCAAACAGCTCAGAGCCCACCTCTGCAGCTCATGTGTGGTTCTCAGCTCCCAGGGGTTTGGCCTCACACCACATTTTCATGTCTCTCCCACAGAATGAGGCTCAAAATAAAGAGTTTTCAAAGGGAATGTTCACCTGTGCTTGGATATCTGTTTAATAGGAGGACAAGTATGGTTTCCTCTTAACCACACTGAAAATTTCTAAATCATTCTTTCTTCTGAAATATATGGCCAAAATTCTACGTCCCGGTACAGTGCCAGATACAAGAGGTGCTTCATATGGCTGATTTAACAAACATCATAATTTCTCCATAAATTTATTATCCCATATTCAGACAAAAGTAAATCAATCACAAACTTTGCTCCTACCCAGACAGAAATGCATTCATGCCTTGTGCAAATACACCCAAGAAATCATTGCACATACAAGTCATATTAAATTTGAAATAGAAAATGTATATATTTATATATTCTCAAATCTGTTTCAAAAACTGTGGCATCTGTAGACTTGGCAATGATTTTACTGGAGCTAGATCCAAAACCTTTGAAAGCCTTTCCTTTTACTCGACTGGTGGTTGATTAAGCAGGATTTGTGTGTTTTGACTGGTATTTACACATAGGTCTATGTATATAAAATCAGGGATATGATGTTTCCTGTGCTGGAATTTGATGATCACCATAAAAATGAATATTATAGAAGTTCTCAAAAGGGTTTAATTTCCAGGTTCAGGGAAATGGCAGAGTCTCTGATCATCTGCTGCAAGGGAGGAGCAGTGCTGGAGCCAGGAGGGTGGTTGTAAGGCAGGTGTACTCCAAGTGCAGCTGCAGAGTCTGTGCAGACCTAGGAGCTAGAAGATAGGTCCTGGGAGTTTTTGAACTCCCCCCAGTTGTAGAAATGTCTGTTAGCTTTTTCTGGTGGATATTCCGTACCTGGGTTATCAACTTATTTATGGAAATGTTGCCCCAGTTCAGCTGCATGATGTTAAAGTATGTAAATGCCCTGTTCTGCAGCAACTGGTTGAAATCCTAAGGGATAATAAAAGTTTTAGAGGCCTGTAACACTTTCAGCATGAAATGGTTCCCTAGCAGAGCTGATCTGAGTCTCAGATATAAACAGCATTTCCCCTCAGTGTCTTTTAAGTTAGACCATGTGATATCACAGCATACTTTTCTAACACAATCATTGAAAAATTGATTTTCAGTGGTCATTTGGATTATTACTTGTATTCTCTTTATTGTGTAATCTAGTTTGGGCTTATGGTTTTTTTATGGTGAGAAAAACAGAGTAGCTGTAATGATGCTGATCTGGATCCTGGCAGTTGGGGGTGGATTATGGAACATGTGTGATGAACAGCAAGCCCACTTCGTTCCTTTTAAAGAGTGTCTTAAATTGACTCCATTCCCTCCTCACTGAGCACCAGGCAGGTGTAAATACCCTGAACAGCTGTGATTCTGTACAGTTTGGTGTCCAAAACCTCTTCAGGAGCTACACCTGATAACAGAGAAGCTACACCAGCAGCTAATATAACTGCCTAATTGGACACAAGGAAGCTTTAGATTTGCAGTAGAGCATGACAGGACTCTCAAGACTGAGGCTGATGTTACATCTTTTGCCTGTGTATTACCATAATATGTCACAGTGGCTAGTTCTTTTTAGAAAGTCCTTTAATGAGTTTAAGAGGCAGATGTTACAGTTGCCGGAGTTCTGGATGTCACCCTCATGAAAAATGTGACTGCCATGTTACAGAACAGCAGCAAACGTTAGTGAACAGCTGCATTGTAATTTGGATTTCTCTATTTAAAGGGAAGAGCAGCAGAGCTGTGGCACAGTGTGCTGTGCCCTGGGCAGGCCCTTGCTGCCACAGAGGTGCAGTCCCCAGGGTGGAGCTGCTGCTGTCGCCCGCCCCTGCTGTGCCTGGCTGTGAGCGGGGCTGCTGCTGGCAGACATCCCCAGCTCAGCTGCTTGGGGCTCTCCTCTGCTTCTTTACACACCCTTTTTCCAGGGCAGGAGTGGCCCTTGCTCAATCCCTCACTTGTGTGAGAGCAGATTTTCCCTACCCTGCTTCTCATCATCTCCATCAAGCAGACCCCACTGATTTGCCACCAGAAAATAATTTTTTGGTGACCAAATTTGAACCTTTTCCTCCAAATCCTTATCCTTTAGATTCCAACATTCAGTTTTCCAGCTGCACTTGAGGATTCCTGGGCTGGCTGTAACTTGGCTGTGTTAAGTAGGCTGTGAGAGCTGCCATAGTTCCAGTGTTTAAACAGGCTGACAGCCTCTCCTCCAGAAGAAATGTGATGCAAGTTATTGCAAGTTCCAAGTTATTAATGAAGGAGCGGTCACAGAATGTAATTTGTGTTTGGTTTGGGGAAGGAAGAATGAAAACAAGAGTACCAGCAAGGCAAAGAGATAGTAAAAGTGTTCCTCTCATGTGGTTAGACATGGAAGACGATTGAGAAAAAAGTATAGATACAGAATTAGAAAGTAGTAGTATTAGAAATACTTAATGCTCAAAAATATTTTCCTAACTTCTGACAGCAAAAACCTCCTGGACAATTGCCTTCTGAGTTACACCATGTGACTTCCCCTGAATGATTCCCTGCATGATATTCACTCTGTCAGCCACTAATACTAAAATCCCTTCTAATCACAGGGAAACAGGATTTAGCACTTTTACAGTTTTTATTAGAATAATTAATATTATAATTTTTTTTCTTCCTTAAACTCTAGAGGTTTTATTGGTAGGTTTACTCAGAGATTAAATTCTGTATCCATCATAAAACTGATTTTCTCAGCTTTGCTGAAGAAGCTCACATTACTCCTGGGCTTAGAGCTCATATTGCTCTTATTGGCCTGCAGCTCATTTTAATGTGAAGTTACAGTTTCTTGCAGAGTAATATTTTTCACCACTTCAGTGGTGAAAACAGCCTGCAGAGATTTTAACATTTCCTTTTCTGTGGGCTATTAGGAGTCATTAGTACTGAAAGATCTTGACAGAGCCTGCAGAGTTAAAGATTTTGTGACTAAAAATTAATGGGTTCACAGGATACTACAGGCTGGAAGGGGCCTCAGGAGGTCTCTGGCACAAGCTCTTGCTCAGAGCAGAGGGAGCTGTGAGATCAGAATAAGGCACTCAAAACTTCATCCAGTCAGCTCTCCAAAACTTCCAAGGATGGAGGCTCCACAGCCTCTCTGAGAAACTGTTCCACTATTAATCCATCATGGAAATCTCATTTCTCTTAGGAAAATATAACATGGTAAGATTCTTAACAATCAAGGAAATGCAGAATTAAATTAGAGTAAACCAGCTCTTGTAGGGTAACCAGAATACATGTAGAAATGAGAAGTATTGTCTTTTATTTACAGCATTGGGGCTGCCAGAGAATTGGATGAGGAACAGAAGCTTGTTTAGATGGCAGCTTTGCAAATGTGAGAGTAGAGTTCCTATCTCAAGAATATGAATACAAATCCCAGTGCTTTATACAATGATTATTTTTCACTTCCTTTGTCATGTTTACCCCTGTAGCTCAGCTAAAATGATCAAAATGTTTTCTGTGAATAAGACAAGCAATCTTGATACCAGAAGGGAAGTTTTTACAGTCAGAGCAATCAATCACTGGAACAACCTCCCCGGGGATGTGGCAGAGCCCTCATTGTGGGAGGTTTCCAAGATGCAGTTGGGCAGGGTGCAGAGAATCTCATCAGGTGCTGTGAAAGGTTGGACCAGGTGACATTTGGAGGTTTCTTCCATACCAGACTCTTCTGTTGTTCTGTGAGGCTCTTTGCTTTGGTAAAAGCAATAAATGCCCCCAATCCACCCACAAAATAACCCATATAATCAAAACAGGTCAGTTTATCTGGGATACTTCAATGAATGAAACAGGTGGGAGAATAGAACAAAATTGGGAAGTAATTAGACTGCTTCTGACAAATTTGTTTTATTCCACGTGGTGTCATCATGTTTCAGGCATTAGTGTAATGAACTGGAAGTGTGGTGGTGAAATAGTTTCCAGGCTGTAACAGACAAACCATCAAGTGCCTGAGACCCTTTTCCCTCCCTGCTGCCCCAAAACAGCTCTCTGTGAGCTGATAGGAGAAAGTTAACACATTTTTGCAGATTGCATTCATGTGAATCACTAATTTTTTCTGAATCCTTAATTCTGTTGTCCCACCTTTGCTGACTTGAGTGGAGGAATTTCCAAGGGCTTCATTGCAAACCCTCATTGGTACAGTGCTGCTGTAAAGATTTGCCAGAAAGAGAATGAGATGATAATTAAAAAGAGGAGATTTTTTTCTTGGCTGTTTGATAGCAGTCAGTTGATATGAGAAAAAATCCATTTCCAGTCACCCTTGTGTAGCTTTTCCCTGATCACTTTTGAGGGAGTTTACAGCAGAGCTCATTACTTAGCATGTATTTGTAATTTCATTGCTATTATTGATTTATTTTTTTTTATAAAATGTTACCAAACAAGTAGCTGAGAATCTAAACCTGCAGTCTTGCATCAATCTGACTGCTGCTCACCTGGAGGAGCAGCCTCTTTATCTGAAAGGAGTCAACTCTTGGAAAGGATGTTTAGTGTGGCAAGACCATGCTAAAGGTAAAATTGCTTCATTATGTTGAAGATTAATCACCACAGAAATCAGAGTGAGATTAATCTCTAATTCTATGTTGGCAACAGTACAGAATTTTAGTCTTATCACTATCTGTAGAGAATTACAACAAAGAATTGCAAACTTTAAGATAGAATAAAGGCTAAATCCACAAATTTGGAGGCTGTTCTGCTGCATCTGCTGAATGCAAATGAATTGGATCATTGGAGTTACTCTCCTTAGGAAATTAATTTTATAATAAATTGAGGGGGAAAAAGTGCTAACTTACTAATAGCAGCTTGAAAATTGAGTTTGTGGAGATGGAAGCCCCTGAATCTCAATACTTTTCATAGCTACCTGCTTAAAGGCCATTGACTTATGCAAAGCAACAGATTTTTGATTAAGGAAAAGAATGTCAGGTGCTTACAGTGATTGATTTCCTTTTCTGATTTCTTATGAGTTGTGAAAATTTGTCATCAAAATGAGGAATTGTGTCTATTAGAGGTGCACACAGGGAATATGTGATGGAAGAGGTGAGGTGGCAGCTGTGTGTGCTGTAATGCAGTTACACTGATCTGCTTCTGATGGGTGTGAAATATCCAGGGCTGCTGTAGTACAAAATGGGTATTTATGGGGCTGTAAAAATGTAAATGGGTTGTATGTGGGTTGTAGTACTGCTTTCAAGAAAACATCTTTTGAAAATTGTCAAGATTCAATTGTCAGAATCAATCTTTTGTTTTTAAGATTGATACAGGTGTCTGAATTCCACTAGAAGTGATCTAGCAGGGACATAAGCTGCAAACCTGTGTAAAGTCTTTGATGGTTTTGAGAGTCTAAATTATTTCACTCTCAATGCCTGAGGCTGCAGTACAACCAGTTTAAAAGAGTGTTTCATATGTGACAAAATAATGCTGAAATGATGAGGCAATTTCTAATATAATGAATTACACTTCATATTGTCTTCTGGATTTTCACATAAAAATACTGCCCCAAAAACACATCAAGAAGTCTTGGGCAGATCATGATCAGCTACCAACACCTACAGCAAACTAAAGAAGGCTTGGTGGTTTCACTGTTAAATCTGTAATATTTAATTCTCTTGCAGTTTTCATTACTCTTGCATTCCAAATGCCATTGCTTTAAGAAAAAAACCACAACTTTGAAAGTTTGAGCTGTGGTTGTGTTAAAATTTGATTGCTGCCTGAATATCAGAGAAATGCCCTCACCTTGTCCTTTGTGAATTAGTTTTCTGTTCTTTGAACTATACTGCATTCTAAAAGATTCCATAAAGCTTATTGTTTCTGGAAACCAAATAAAGCTTTTACACTGTGTTTTAAAATGTTTTGACTAAATTTTCTCTCTTCCTCCTTCTTTTTAGAAGCAATATATTGCATGGGACTGGAGGAGATTCCAGATTCATGCATTCTTCATTAGAGCTTTTCTTTTGCCTGTCAAACCTGTAGCAACCAATTCTTTTGCTTTACAGATCAATTATAATTATAATTATTTAGTATATACTTAGTGGGAACCTGTGACACTAACTTAGATAGAAATGGCTGTAAAATTAGGACATGATCTTCAAGAGGTGCTGGAGAGTGAGTCAAGGGTTAGGACGAAGCTGTCAGGGCTTTAGAGTCTTCTCTGTGTATCAGTCCACCCTCACTTCTGCATCACTCCTCTTTCACATAAATTCCATAGTTTTTATGGGTACTTTGAGTTGATTTCAACCTGTTTATAAATGGCAGTTTGCTCACCTAATTTAATTGAATGTTATTAATGAAGTTGCATTTGCCAAGCACCTTGGCACTAACACCCTTGGTGTGCAGTTGGAGACACTCTGTAGTTACACAGCAGTGATTGTCAGCAGATGGAAGTGAGCTGGCTTGTATTAACATTTTTGTGGTCTAGCATAGTGAAAGCAGAGCATGCTTACAATAACCAATTGCAACTTGTTTATTATGTACTACAGTGTCTCAGATTAATTTTAGGAGGTTTGTTATTTTCACATTTGTAGTTGAATTTTGCATGATTTGCAGTCTAGTTAGAAATTATTTCTTTCTAGCAAATGAGATTAAAAGAAGACACAGTGCAGTGTTGTGTCTTAGTGGTTTTGCAGATAAATCAATACACTCAAGAAGGGAAAAAAACATGTATTTTTTTGGTTGAAGTACTATACTCATGAATTTTGCATGGCTGTGGATTCCAAAAGCCAGCATATAAAGAAGTTGGCTTGCTAAATACGACTACTGAATGATTATTCAAACCTCAGTCTGCATTTCTGTCTGCTATTAATACCCTTGTCACTGTTGTCATCTTCCTTTTCTTCTGTCTACTTCATCTATTTCTGGGTAAGTAGGTGGATGGGAATTCTTTTGCCACTGTAAAACTGAGCTGGAGAATAATAGAAACAGATCAAGATTGCTGAAGCCGTTGTGTTTCTGCTGGCAAATTTGTAAAATATTTGGGTGTTTGGCAAGTCCACAGAGATAACCCCAAACTCTCTGATTTATGTGGGAACAAAATCCAGCCAGTGGTCAGGGCATTCCCCAGGGAATGTTTGCCTGTCTTGCCCAGAAGTGTGCAGGGAATGAAAGATGTGCTGAGGGAAAGGGAAGATGCATTCAGCAGGCATCCAATTCTAGGTATGGCCACAGGAAGTGTGATCCATGGTTTCCAGCTCACACATTTGGGGCTGCGTTGGTTTAAGCCAGTTGGGGTGGGATAGAAAAGCTTGTATTTCAGAATGGCTGTGAGATGAAATGTCAGCATGTCCTTGCAGGAGGTTCATGTGTCTTATGTCAAGCAGTCACTGGCTCAGCAAGTGGCCTTAGGCAAGTCAGCCAGATTTTGTGGACCAGTTCCTGAGTCATGTCATGCCTGGCTGGGGAGGAAAGGGCAGGAAACAGCTGTTCCAGGCTCTGTTATGCTGCTGACCACATTTACCAAATATCTCTGCTGGCTTGGTAAAGAGAATGAAGTTCCTTTCATCATTCTAATGGGAGATCCTAGCAAAGCAAACAAACACAGAGAAACAGTCCTTCTCTAGAGGGCTCTGTGATAAATCATCAGGAGCAGAAGTGGCAGGGCTTTCTCTCTGAAACATCAGAGAATGGAGCATCATCTGCTGTGCCGTCTTCTCATACATAATCCAGGTTTTAAGAATGGGAGAGGAACTGGATGTTTCATTCTGTCCTTTAATTTAAGCCTCTATCTTTAGCTCCTTAAGACATTTTTTTATTATTAATATTCTGTCACCCTCTGTTACCCTGGAAGAGTTGGCAACTTCAAATATGTTCGTAACATTTCTTTGTATTTTTCTCTATTTTTTTCCCCCCAGGGCTTGTGTTATCTTGGGTGTCATATTCCTGCTGTCATCAATATGTATTGTGATCAAAGCCATCCATGATCTTGCAAAGAGGGTGCTTCCAGAAGTGGTAAGGTGATTCCTGTTCTTCTAAATGTTCTCTTTATTCCCTGCCCTGCCAATGGGACTGAGAATTGCCAGTGTCTCCTTCCAACAGCCCCACTGAACTCTGTGGAGCTCTAGCAGGTGCCTTTCCTGCCTGGGTCACATACTGACCCTGCTCTTCCAGCACTATTTTTTATTTATGTGATGGAATCTAGTCTACTTCTGGAGTTTATTTAAGGGGTTTTTTATAGGTTTGACCCCAAATCTCTCTCAGCATAACCACTTAAAGCTTCTACACAGGACTGTGGGGGTTCACTTACAGAGAGGAGGCCTCTCTGAGCTTAATGAATGTACTAGAATTTTATGTGAAGAATGTTTCCACAGTTTACTACTCCGATGGTTTCAGTATTTTATTTTCAGTGTGGAAAAAATATATTTTTGGATTATATTTTAATGTCTTCCAGCTCTTGCCTCCAACTCCAGAGCCATGTACGTGTAGCAGGGATGAAACAGGTGAGGGGAGCATGCTGGTGAGAGAGCTGGCTTTTAGACTGACTCACCATGGAACATCACAAAGGGCTTTTCTCCTGCTCTCTGCTTTCTTTTGGCTGTGAAAGCAGCCCCTACCTGGGCTGTGGAGCAGCTCTCCCCAGTGGCCTTTCTCTCAGCTCTGCTCTGGCCTGTCCTGCTTGCTTCCTTTCAGTACTGGCTATTAACTCCTACTCATCTTAACAAGCTGCTCACTGGGGAAACCATTTGGCAGGGGTTCCACTCCCACAAGACTCTCCCTAATGTGCTCAAATAAAATGAGTTTGTCAGTTCAGTTGTTGTGTGCACAGCCTGACTCAGAGCTTTGTCTTCAGCCTTTGTGGAGTTTGGTCAGGTTGTGTGCTCAGCCTTTCACCTCGAGGGCTCACCCTGCCAAGTGCCATTCTCCACACAGCACCACACAGAAACCAAAACTCCTTCCTTTCAACCAGGAGATGGAGGCAGAGCTGGAAAATCAGAAAGCCAAAATGGGATTCCATCTGTTACCCACTGTTAGCAGTGCAATGACCTGCTGGGTCCTGTGTTCTCATGGAAACTTGTAAGGAGCTTGTTTTCAGTAGTTTGTGGGCAATTCCAGGAGCTTGTTTTCAGTAGTTTGTGGAAATCTGGGTGAAGCTGAGTAGCACAGCCCATGAGTGAGCAGGTTACTGAATTGCAGCCAGGTGCATTGTTTGACTGCAGGTGATTCATGTTCTCTTTGCATTTTGCCTGCCCTCTTTTCCAGTCTTCATAATTTACTGCCTCCTCAGCTTTTGCCAGCACTCCAGCACGTGGAGTTCACCAGCCTGGTTCTGTCAAAATGATCTGGGTTAGCTCAAACACTTTCAGGAGTCAGTTCTTAAACCCAACCAAAACATTTTGACAGAACTGGGTTGGGGGGTGAGCATGGGGCATGTGCCAGTGGGGCTGCAGAGGAGGCAGGTGAGGGTGAGGGGAGACCCTGCTGTGATGGTCAGCTGAGGGACAAGTTCTTAATTTGTCTGGAGCCAAACAGTGCAAACTGGCTACAGCTTGCCTCCTGTTTAGTGAGAAAATGAAATAGATAGTCCTGACTCAGTGAAGGAGAAAGGAAAAGGGAGGTTACAACCATAATTAAAACACTCATTTTGGTGAATTTTTGGTAGTGTGTATCAGGTTAACTTAGATGTCTCAGTCTAATTCATTGTGGGCAAATGCTCTAATGATTCTATCTGTAGGAACAGAAATTTAAAAGTTGTTTCAACTATATCTTACTCTTTCATCATTACAAATTCAATCTACAAGAGAGGGCTCTGTTTCTGACATGGGGAGAAATGGCTCATATTTGGATTGTGAACATTTTTCATGATTTGTATTTTATGATTTTTATGATATTGTACTTCCTCATTTTTAATGCCTTTAAATGCAGTTAGAGTAGGAAAAGATACGGAATCAGTCCTATAAATATGGATGGATAATCTTCCTCCTGTGGCTGTTCTCACTCATCTAGGCACTCAAGCACTACCAGCAGTTTGAAGGATGTACCTGGCAGGGCATGGGCTGTGGATGACTGGTGGCAGGGTAAAAGTCACACACATACAGACCTGAAGGATTTTCATACCTGGCAATTCTGCCTGGAATGTAGGTTGGAGCATAGGATGAAAAGAGATGGTACTTTTGTTCAGTGTCTCTTAAATGACATGGCAAGGATTTTAATTTCAAAGCCTTTCAGTACATCTCCCTGTGGGAAACTGTTTCAGCAAGGGTTGTGTGACAGGTGAAATATCTCTGTGCAAACTCAGAATAGCAGTGAAAAATGGAAGGCTCAGGGGACAGCACCACTGCTGCAAGTCATGGCCAGTGAGGTGTAATGCCTAGGGGTTGCCAACATTAAAAATAACTGGGGGAAGAGGATGTTGTTGAATAGAAACCTTTCCAGCTGCCCTAGCTGTGCCTGACTGTGATGCTGATTTCAGGTTGCTTGTTGCTCCCTTAGCTGCTCTAAGCAGAAATGGTTGTTCTTCTCAGTCGTTTGGGTCCTTGTTGATTGATTGTGCTCCCAGAAAAGCTGCCCCTGCCCTGGCCATGCCATCAGCATCTGAGCAGAGGGGAAATCTGCTCAAATGTCATCAGTAGGAGGCAGAAGTTTTCTGCCTCTGCTCCTTTATCCAGGGTGCTGTCTTCTATTTCTTGGGCCGCTGATGAACTAATTGCTAATGATACTAATTTCTGTAGTGTCTTACCATATAATTTGGTTTTAATGTGTGGCTATATATCATACATATAACAGGAGCAATGTTTTCTATTAATAGTTTTTTGCGTAGCGGTGAAGTAACCAGTTCTGCATCAAAGTAGTGACCTGAAATATTTTCTGCTGATGATATCTGTGTTACTGGGGTTTGTTATTAACTTGCTATTCTGAGACCAGGGAATTATCCTTGTGGTGTGAGCAAGAGCAGAACATTAAGGCCAAGGAAAGGTAGTGTAACTCCACCAGCGTCCCAAACTGGTAAAAAACCTGGGTGAAGAGCTCAGCAGTAATTAAGAGGATCTGTGCCTCAACAGAAGTTTCACATGTGAGTCAGAGTCCCATGATTTTTTAGTACAGTTTACATCCTTGTTGCCCTTTATTGCAGCAAAGGTCACTGAAGTTGTGGGTAATTTTTAAAGAATCTTGTGAAATTTTAGCTGTGTGACTTCAATCTTAAGGGAGATAATGTGGAAAAAACCCAACTGGAAAATGTTGTTCTTGGTGTTCAGATGCTGAACACAAAGTTGGTACTGTCAGCCCTGAGAATGGAGGTGCTTGGGAATGCACTGCTCTACATGGGGGATTCAAGATTAACCTAAATGATGATAATTATGCAAAGCAACATGACTGATTGCATTGTTCTCAGAGCTATAAAGTCTCTTTTTATGTCTTTATTTCTGGTAAACTTCAGGAACTTTGGAATGATTTCTCTAAGTTCATTTCGAATTGCAGAAGTTTTGGAGAAAATAATATGATATGGACAAGTTTAATTTTAGAAGTTAAATAGACTGGGTACTTAAGTATCTGCTTGCTAATGGTAAAGAACTATGACTAAAATCCTAAAAGCAGAGTCAGTAACTTTTGAATATTTCTGGATCAATTATAGGAAGTTCATTGTATTTCATGTTGCATGTGAGTTACATAAACAGTGTATTTGTCAGTTCTTAATATGCACATAGCAAAAAAGATTCTGGAAAAAATTTTGTGAATTCTTTGATGTAGAGATTCTGTTGTCCTTAAAGTGAATCTTGAAAGAATTGGTTTCATGAAAATACTAGCAATAGGAGAAAATATAAAAATCATGTGATTAAGAAATAATTTGAAATATTTTCCAAATGTTTTGAGCAGATATTCTTTTACTTATATGGACACTTCGAAACAGGAATCTTCTGTACTGTTGTCATTTCACATGATGATTTCAGGTGCAGGTCTGGCCATCCTCAGAAGGACCAGGAAGAGAATGACAGGTTTACTGCACATTGATGACATTCCCACCTTGACTTCCCCATTCTGTGAGGGGCTTAAATGCCCCCAGGTTCCTGTTAGCCTGCAGAGAGGTGCTGCTCAATTTACAGGGTAGGAGCTCGTGGTTAGCTCAGCCAGGCACTTTCCAGTCACCCATTTGAATTCTCTTTTCTTCCATGCTGGCTGTAATTTTGTTGAAGCCCTGTGAATGACAGCACTCCTGATCTGCACTGGCACAGGAGGGAGGACAATTAGAGCTCCTGACTTTCTGTATTTCTTAATATTGCTGCTGCCTTCCTTTTCTGCTTCTTGTTTGTGTTACCTCTTGCTGTGTCTCAAGTAAAAATAACCAGTAGGTAGTGTTATGTCACAGCACAGGCTTTCAGCACAGGCAGTGATTTTGTAATTCTTTTGAATGCCTCAAAACCTTGGGAAACACAGAAATAGTGGATTTCTCCTTTTGGTTCCCTAGCTTGATATGCTGAGGGCTGTAGTTAAGTTTGGCATAGCCTGTAAGGCAGGATAGGAATGACCAGGTAGATTAATTAGTTTAAAATAACCTGGATGAGTTTAATGAGAAGTGTTTGTCTGGAATTTTGGCTTTGGTTGTGTGAATGTTTCCTACATGCAACAGCAGCCATGGCCCTACTGGCCCAAAAGGCCCAAATTTGGTATTGAGTGACTTTCTTCATGCTTTTCTTTTTAATTTTATCTCCATCTTTAGATGAGGAAGCCTGGAGAGCCCACAGAATTCAAAGGATAAGGGTCACCAGGGATTTATGCAATATGTTCACTTTTGCAAATTACTGTTTAGCACTGAATTGATATTTTTAGAGAACTTTAACAGTAGATTTCATTTCCTGCAGTTAGCAGCAAGCCCAGAAATTATTGTTATTAGGTAAACTTATGGTTTTCCCTTTGCACAGGACTTTGTATTTGTATTATAATTAAAAAGAAGCCTGCCCTGAAAAATTATATTGTGTCAGGAGAGTTGGCCAGACAATTAATTATACACTTACTATATAATTCTGTGTTTTTATTAATTATACATCTCTTAACTGTGTGGAAAAGTTGATTTTCAAGCAACGGAGATATAATAATAATCCTCAATGTTCAAAACACCATCCCTTGTGCCAATGTTTTTTGGTATTTGTGATGTAGAGCAGTATTCTTCAACAATGATCCATGGAATGGTGTATGTCTTGAAGTGAATTATTTACTGAAGTCATGAATTTCAGGGTTGATGATAAGGTAGATGTAGGAGAAATATTGCAACTGAAGGGATCTGTTTGTCCAAGAGGGCTGGAAAATGCCAATACTGAATATGTGCAGTGAGAAGTGGAATGGATCTTTTTTTCTCTCACAGTTTTGAGGATTTTTACATTACCCTTTGTGAGCATTAAAAAATGTATGATGGGTCTCTGATTCTTGGAGAGAGGAGTAAATGAGTAGAGTAGAGTTTTCCTATCACTTCCAGAGGGGGTTTGTCTGCCATGCAACCTCACCTTGAATTTATAGAGATGCTTCATTTTCCTTTGGAGGCAAATTTGGGTGTGGGGGTGGAGACAATTTCTGTCAGCACGTACGTGCCAGTCCCTTTGTCCAGCTGTGACCTCCATTCTGACTTGCCTGAAAATATTTTTAATTAAAGCTTCCTCATTTGGAGAATTTAGAGATGCGATGACATTTTCCCCTTGCCTTGGAGCGCGTTTGGAAGGAAATCTTGCTGTTTCTCTCCTACTCTTGCATCTGTAGAATGCTTCAGTTTTTGGGTAAGATTCCTGCACAGGAGCTGTTTGGAGCCCACACTCTGCCCCCAGCCCTTTCCAGGATCTTTCACTGCCACTGCCCCCAAAAATATGGAAAGATTACAAAACCCAAAGAGACCAAACTTTATACAGGAGAGAGAGATGTGCCATTGGTGTGTGGGAACATTACAGCTGCAAATTCCAGTTCTTTCTGTGTTTTTGTCCTATTTTTTATGTAGCTGGAATTTTTTATGTAGCTGGGAATATTTATTCTGTATGGTCCTGCTTCAACATGACATGCTGCAGTTATTATTTCAGTTTCATATCATTGATCCCTAAGGAAATCACCAGCCAGATCTTTGACTTTTTTTCCCCTCTCCCTTTTTTTCTTTTTTCCCTTTGTTCCAGCACTTGCTGAAAGTGTTAGATGAAGTAGGCCAGCTGCTCTTCTTTCTGGAGTGTTTGGAATTAAAATTTCGGATAAGTTTAGCTCTTGTTCAATACACCTGAATTAAAAAGCTAATCAGTAATTGACATTTGGAAGAGAAAGTCTTCATTTTTGTTTACCCTTCAGGTTAATTTTAAATGAATATTTCTCAGATCATGTAATTTAAAATGGTTTTTTTTCCCCTACAATGATGAGAATTGAACCTAAAATAGAATCATTTTTTGTTGGCTCAGAAATAATTTACTGAGGCTTCTTTTCCCCTAGCTATGAGATTCAGAATATTTCCCTTATTGTTACTTTCAGCATTTGTTCTCCAACCTGTGTTAGCCATAATAAGATAATTCCCAATAGGGGAAGGAATTACCATTCCTTTATTGATGTTTCAGAGAGCAATATCCACAGCCAGTGCTGTCCCTGAGGATTTGATACACACACATTTCACTACAAATAAGAAGCAGGAGTGATTTTGCATACTGTTGATGACGTGCTTGGATTTATGTGCAGATTTTAGTGATTTTTGACATTTTATTAATATATTGAGAAAGGAATCTAAAAATCCTTGAGTGTAGGTTTTGAGCATTGCTTTGGGTTTGCATTTGCTGCTTGCCTGTTCTGTGATAAAAAGCCCTTCATCATTTGCTCCTTTACCTTCATCATGTCAGTTACTGGATATTCTTGAGTAGTACAAATATAATTTAGAGGTGAATGATGTGCTTTATTTTGACCATTGCCACAAAGAATTTTCAGACCTTTTCTTGCTTCTTGAAAAGAAGGCTCAAAAAGCCCAACCCAACCACACTGAGAAAGGCTGTTTTAATTTCACCTGGGGTTGTAAATCAATATCCATTTACTATTCAGTTACTGCTTGCATTTCCCTGGGTAATAGTATAACACATGTAATGTCAATGCAGTTTGGCATTTGTCCTCATTAGTATGGCAAAGGACACTTTTTTTTGCAAGAGTAAGCAAGCATCATGCAATATTTGTGACATTTCCTGCAGGACAAAGGCAAGATGTAATCAGTTTGTGTATGAAGGACGTGCAGCCCATCTCATGTGGTGCCTCCAATGCTTTTATAAATGAAATCTCTTGAAAAATTAGGCCATATGTTATTCTATTGTATGTTATTGATTACAGCTGAAAAAGGAAGGTAGAGGTGGCACAGTGTAGCTTTGTGAGTTCTAATTGATTTATTGGTGTAATAGTTTAAAATAAATACATCATAAACATATATTCAACAATGTCAACAGTTGAATTATAGACCAGTAGCAACATAACAAATAACACTTATGATTATGTACACATATGTCCTTATACATGTTTCCCTATATATTTATAAACCTCATATATAATTTATTGCTTGCCATTTCAAATCAAAGTATCATACACATTAATTATACATTAGAATCCTGCTTTATAATTGTTATTTCTATGTATGGCTTGGAGTTTGGCCTAAAATACATGTGCTTCTTGCAGGTTGTTGAGAATATTGTGGATACTTGAATTGAAGAGTAAGGCAGGGTTAGGACAAATGAACAGCTACACATCATTCTTTGCTTAGGTGACAAGCAGATTTTCCAGATTTTCCCATAAAGAGATTTTCCCAGATTTTATAAGAAAGAAAAGCTGGTGGCTGCTCCCCTCTTGGTGGTGGTGTGGAATGCATTGCTGGTCTCAGCTCCCTGCTGATAGGAAAAATCAGTCTCACCCTTCTGAGGGTGGACAAACACAATTTTAATTTGTGTTTCATAACTTTGGTGGATGAATTCTGGGAGAATGGGAAGCATGACTGATCTAATAGTTAAGCAGACCCTTTGCAGGAGTCCCAAGGTCACCTAAGAGAGTTCTCTGCTCCCTCAGCTCCCAGGCCCCATGTGGCATCCAGCCCACCCTGTCTTTGTTATCTGCTTCTTGAAAAAGCATTCTGGGCTGTGGGGTTGCTTTGTCACACCAAAGACAAGTTTAAACATTCATAAGATTTTTTTTTTTATTTTGGTACTAATAATAGTTCTTTGTATCTCCATGTGAAGAGACTGTCTCCTGCTTGAGTCAGAGACTGGGCTGTTGGTTTGTTTTCTGACAGTGAAGTGCAATTAGAACTCATCCCTTTTGAAGCTTGCTAGTGAAAGAGACCCTCTGGCTTCCCAGGAGCTCCCTTCAGACTGATTACATAAACTGTTTATTACTTGGGACAAAGTGTGAGAGAGATTTGGACTTTTTTTTTTTTTTTAAGCGTTTGTATTAGAAACATCTTTGTTGCTCTCTACACAGTAACATGATCCTGCAGGGGAAGGAGTCCTTTTTCACTGAGTAACATGGTCTGCAGAGGGGCTTTTAGTGATCCCAGTGTGCCCAGATGCCTTGGCAGCTGCTGGGGGAGCTGGAGGAGCAGGAGGCTGTGGGAAGGTTGGGATGGGGAGCAGAACCTGGCAGGTGCTGGGGAGGATGGCCACCAAGCACCTGGGCTGAAGAAGGGTCATTGCTGGCTTCCAGGAGACAGATGGTGAGTTGCAGAGATGGGCAAGATTAATATTTAACAACACAAACTCAGCTCAGTTTGGGCCAGCCATGACTTTGCTCCTGCCAACACCATCTGTAGCATTCCAGAAACACATCCCTACCTCCTCAGCCAAGAGCAGCCAGGCTCAGCAGAGCAGAGGCAAAACACTGTGAGACACCAGCTTCTCTGGAAAGGGAAAAAATGGCAGGGAAAAGGCAGCACCAGTAATTCCCAGCTCCTGCAGGAGTGTGGAGGAGCTTTGGGCTGGTTCAGAGAGGGCACAGGAGTGGAGGGAAGCCTGCAGCTGTTGGATGGGAGAAGCAGCTTCTTTTGGGATTGCAGTAGGATGAGTGACCAAGGAAGGACAGAGCTTCCTCCCTCCTGTTCCTTTTGACTCCACACTGTGCAGAGCAGGGGAAATGAGAACATTTTTGCATCTCAGAAGTGGAAGGGCTGTAACTGAAGGAGAGTGGGCAGAGAGAAGCTGGTAGAAATAAAACATGAAATCAGGGCAAAATTTTAGGGTCAGAATTAGCAATATGTATTCTAGGGAAATATTAGGAACGCAAATCAGCTGCAACTTAGTTACTGGGCTGGGAATTGGGTTAAAATATTTCTACCTAATAAGCCAAGCACTGAAGAATTCATTGTGAGGGTTTTTATTTTTTTAAATTTTCTACAATAGATTCAGGAAGAGATCAAAGTTGCAACATAAAAACCAACAAACTTTTTCTGAAACCATAAGATTACTGCTTCTTTTGGTGAAATCCTTGAAAGCAGGGACAGAACTGTTGTGACAATTTTGCAACCCCCCCTTCTCAACTGCACAGCTGGGGACAATGCATTTGGACAAAGTGGAGGAAAGCTGCCTGCTGACTTCTATTATTCCTTTCTTAGGTAAAAGAGGAAAAGATTTTATTCCTAGGAAAGAAAGCAGAAAACCCCAGTATAAAACCTAGCATAAAATAAATATTAAGTAGGGACACTGTAGCTATTAAAATGCTGTGTAATGAGAAGGCAGCCCAGGATGGGCACCTTGCTTTATGTACAGTGCTGGTCTATACCTGAAGCCAGCTAATCAGATATAGGTGTCCTTTAATTAAGGGCTCATGTACAGTGTAGCAGCAGCGAGGGAATATGATGGAAAAGGAAGGAGCTTTATTTACCACACTGGGAAGCCTTTATCATATGGAAATGATCAGAATTTAAATTTTTCTCATCTGTCACAACTTGCTGCTGCTTTAATTAAAATACCACGGAGCACACGTGGGGCGAGGCTGGCTGGATGCGCTGGATGCGCTGCGTGCCCCCGGTGCCTGTCAGATGGGAAGGCAGGGGCTACGGAGAGGGCAGGATCCGCCGGGAGACGGTGCCAGATGGCCCGGCTGATTTTGTTCATTTACATCTCCATTAGGGCTCTTCTTGCCTCCATCTCTCCGAAGGACGGGTTCGTTCCATGGGAATCATTTCCCAGCCGTGTTTAACCCTCTGGAGCAGCGCGTTTGTCACTCGCGCATCCCTCACCTCTGCTCAGCCCGGGATCCCATGAATTGCCCTTCCCTCGGCTGATTCACTGAATCCTGCTGTCCTAAAGCAGTCCCAGCTGCTTGGCACCAAAATAGTGCCAGGGCGATGCCCTGAGCTGCTTTTCTTCTCTTCCACCCGTGCTGCTGGGCATCGCCGCTTTGGGCTGCTCTGTTACACCCCCAAAACCTCACTGGCATCACCAAATAGCCTCACTGTCCTTCTCCCAGCTCCGGGGCTCCAGAAACCACAGAGAAGTACTGAAAAAAGAGAGTTTAAAGGGTTTTTTCCTTTTGGTTTGGTGCGCCCAGCCGCGCTCGGTTCGTGCGGGATCTGCCGCCTCCCGGTGGCGCCGGCGGGGACCTGCTGGGGCTGGGGGGTGTTTGGGATTTTGGGTGTTATTTAGAGATTTTGGGTCTTGTTTAGAGATTTGGGGTGGTGTTTAGAGATTTTGGGTGGTGTTTAGAGATTTTGGGTGCTGTTTAGAGATTTTGGGTAGTGTTTAGAGATTTTGGGTGGTGTTTGGAGATTTTGGGTAGTGTTTAGAGATTTTGGGTAGTGTTTAGAGATTTTGGGTAGTGTTTGGAGATTTTGGGTGGTGTTTAAATATTTTGGGTGTTGTTTAGAGATTTGGGTGCTGTTTAGAGATTTTGGGTGTTGTTTAGAGATTTTGGGTGTTGTTCGGAGATTTTGGGTGGTGTTTAGAGATTTTGGGTGCTGTTTAGAGATTTTTGGATGCTGTTTAGAGAATTTTGATGCTGTTAAGAGATTTTGGGTGTTTTTTAGAGATTTGGGGTGGTGTTTGGAGATTTTGGGTGCTGTTTAGAGATTTTGGGTAGTGTTTGGAGATTTTGGGTAGTGTTTAGATATTTTGGGTGTTATTTAGAGGTTTTGGGTAGTGTTTAGAGATTTTGGGTGTTGTTCGGAGATTTTGGGTGGTGTTTAGAGATTTTTGGATGCTGTTTAGAGACTTAGGATGCTGTTAAGAGATTTTGGGTGTTGTTTAGAGATTTGGGGTGGTGTTTGGAGATTTTGGGTGGTTAGAGATTTTGGGTAGTGTTTGGAGATTTTGGGTGTTGTTTAGAGATTTTGGGTAGTGTTTGGAGATTTGGGGAATTGTTCAGAGATAAAACTGGGAATACCACCTTCTGAAAAGCTGTTTGGCACAGCTGAAAGTGTCTGCATTCAGAGCAGGTTTTTAAATTTTTTCCCTCTCTTGCATTCACGGTGATAACAAAGCTTCAATTTGTTTGGTCTTTTCTTTTTCAGGGGTTACTATTAGTGATTAGTAGTTAGTGGTTAGTATTGGCAACAAAATGAGCTTGTCTTGTGTGATTCAGTGGGAAAAAAAAGGTCAAACTTAGAAACAACTTCTAGATCCTGGATATGTATCTTCTATAAAAAAGCCTGCTCAGTAATTCATTACTTTATTCAGAAATCTGTGTTACATTTAGATCATTTTTGGATTCCTGTAGAGTACCTAGACTCATTTTGATCATGACAGTATAGCAGAACAAATAACAAGATGCATTTCCACATACTGTGGCTTTAGTGGCATGTGCAGGAAAAACACTGAATTCACCCCAAAAATTTGTGGCATGCCATGAAAAGAAAAAAAAAAAAAAAACAATCAAGAAAAAGCTCTGAATAAAGTGCCATGAAGAGGATGAAACATGATATGATAGCACAGGGAATAAGGCATTGCATTTTCATGATTCTGAATCAATAACTGGCATTGTGAACATCTCTGGAACAATTTGCAAAATATCTTGTATTATGATCCATATATTTTCTCCAAATTATGTCAGTTTTTAATGCTTTCCAGTGCATTCCCAAGGATTTCACAGGTGTAGGAAAACTGCCTTTTGTCATCCCAAGGCTGACAGTGACACAACTGTCCACAGCAAAGTGATTTATTCTGTCACCTCTGCTGGGCCTGCAGCGTCCAGCTCTGTGCTGGGGACAAAGCCTGTGTCTCACAGAGGGGGAAGGCAAAGATAAGAGGCAGAGATGTCTGGGAGGAATCCGAGACTCTTTGGAGGGTCTGTGGGGTGATGGGGGAACAAGGGATCTCATGCAGTCCTTGTGCCAAGTGGGACATGAGAGACATGTTGGTGGAGCACAGGATTCTGGTTCAGATTATTCTGAAGCCTTATGCTGTGTATTAAATATTAGATGAAATATTAGATTAGATGAACCGATCAGAACTTGTTAGGCTATCAAAATGAAGTCTTTGGGCACTGAAAAGACACATTTTTGAGAAAGATGTGTACGAATTAGAGGCATGGCTTTGACAAGGATCTCAAATTTTGAGTGTTTTCTGCAAGGCTTGCCCAGACTTTTGAAGCTTTGTTGTCATTTCAGACCTTCTGAGAGCTCCCAACTTTCCTTGTTAGATTGACAGCAACTAAATATTTCCTTAGTCCTTCCCTAGCGCTTGGAAATTGCCTGGATATTTTTCAGTTGTTCCGTTAAAATAACTTTATGAATGCTTTTTATCCTACCTTTACCGAGCACTTGAGTTCTGTATTCTCATTGCTTCTGTTTTACTCTCTTTCCTTCAGTACATTTTGTCTCAATAGTTAATATTGTTAATATTGTACCAGGCCTAGAGAGAATGAGCTCATGATGTGAGTGAACTAGACTTGCAATTATACGACATACAAAATTGCATAAAAAATATTGAATGATTTATTTAGGGATATGAGTACATTATACCAGTAATCTAATTCCCAGTATCTTCCTAAGCAGCTTTCAAAACCATTTTTT
This sequence comes from Calcarius lapponicus, assembly GCA_039654755.1. Lineage (NCBI taxonomy): Eukaryota > Metazoa > Chordata > Aves > Passeriformes > Fringillidae > Calcarius > Calcarius lapponicus. The sequence goes on along the minus strand of CM077470.1, from coordinate 19,992,670 downwards.
TGATTTCTTTGGGTTTCAGATTGCTGCTAAAATAATGAAAATGGATGGAGCAGCTGATGAATCACCATGACAATGTTTGGTACCAATGGGGATTTTGCCAGAGTGTTTTCATCAGGAACAGGGTCCCAGTGGCACTGGCCCACTTAGACCTGCAGATACAAATTAAAAAATGATTCTTGCTATTTCCTTTACTTGTACTGGTGTTGCCACAGCTTGAATTAAAGCTTCTATCAGGAGTAATAAATGAATGTAACTCAAAGCTCTGTGGTTAGGTGGCAGCTGAGAGCTGTGGGTTTTTCTGCAGCCCGTGGGCTGATGCTCCTCAGGGGGAGGAAGGCACAGGGACCCCCTTTGGACACCTTCTTGCAGCATGTCAGAGCCAGCAGCGTCCTCCCAGCCCAACCACACACAAACCAGTCAGCAGGAAGGGCTGGGGGGCTCCTGGCGGCCCATTCTTTGGAGAATGGTGTTAAACAATAATAACTAACTCTTCTTTGCCTGCCCTGACACACAGCTCTCTCCTGAGGGAGCCTGGGAACCCTTGTTTCACATGCAAATTAAGCAATGGGAATGTTTCTGTGAAACGTGAAGTCCGTGAAAAAATTTGTTTTCAATGAAAGAGCTAAACCTTACTTTGCACATCAGCATCAGGAGTTTTATGGATGTAGCTTGAACCAGACTTCTGAAAAAGGAAATGAAACAAAATCAAAGCAAGCTCCAGTTATTTCTCACACCAAGAATCAATATTGCTCTGGTGAGTGGGATTCTATTTTCAAGCCTTCCTCCTGCCTGTGGGGACTTCATTACTGCTGGCATCAGGCATTGGATGACCTGGCAGTCTGCACTCAGCCCCACAGGTAAATATCAGCTCCTGACTCTGAGGACACTGGGTCAATTCACAATTTGTTGATTGGAACTGTCATTAATTATGGCTGCAAAAGCAATTGCAGGTGACAGTGCAAGCAAAATAAGCACCAGCTGTTGTGGAAGTCATAAGGTAGGAAATCTTGATCTCAGGTTGTGTTTCTCAGTAGCACAAATGATAATAATAAAGAAGTAGCACATAATTAGTACCATTTTTCATTTAATAGGTGGGACACAACCAGAAGACACACTAATGTCTGACATATTTTCTTTTTTTTTTCCCCAGGATGATTTTCTGTATAGTGTCTCTGTTCTAAGTGGAATCCTTTGCACAGTCTTGGCAGTAATCAAATTTATGCTGGGAAAGGTCCTTACAAGCAGAGCACTGATAACTGATGGTGAGTGTGACATGGATCCTGCTGCTTTTACAGACTCTTCCAGGGACCCCTGCATGATGAGAGCTGTGAAAGAGCATTGAAATAAAGCAGCCACTGAGAAATGGGAGAAACACCAGACCCAAACCCTAGAACAGTCTGTGGTACCACTGGCCTCTAGCACAGGTAGCTCAGCTGAAATGAGCTATCTAACACCATTAAAAAGGTCAGTGTGGGGGTCCATGAATGTGCTGGGAGAGCTCTCAGCTGCTTCAGGTCTGGAATTCAGGTAATAGAGCAAGCCAGACTTAGCCTGACTCTGGTTTTCCAGTCATCTAATGTATCCTGTGGCTAGAAATATTATGAGTAATGCCTGGTGGAAGCCAAGCAGTGGATGTGTGGATAGGGAGCAATAACAGAGTTACAGGTAGAGCAGATAATGGATTAAAGGTGTGTTAGTTAGGCTGCAGCAGGGGGATGTGACACCAATTTAGAGAGCTTTGTTTAAGTCACCTCCATCCTCACTGCCTGGTAAAATCCTGAAAGTTCAAACGAAGCAAAGTCTGCTGCAGAAATACTGCCTGCCTTGAGCAGGGATCATCACAGTGCTGCTGACATCCCTTTGGTGTCATTTGTCACCACAGTGCTTCCCCTGCCACTCAGCAGAGCTGCTGGGGCAGGGCAGGTGTGAGACAAACCCCTTCCCTGCCCTGGCCCTGCTGGGGTTTGAGATCCCTTGCTGGGATCTCCTCCCCTGAACCCTTGGAGTGCCTCACTGCCACCACTGCATCAGCCCCTGACTGCCTCTGGTTTTAAGGGCAGGTTGGAAATCACGCTTTCAAAGTAGGTCCAGATATTCCTCTTACTGCCAGGGCTCAAGCTCCTGAATCCCCAGAAATCCCAGGATCTGCCCTTCACACTGGTGAGGCCACAGTGATGGCAGAAGTTTCACAGCCCCCTAAAAATCTCCCCCAGTTTTTATCTGCCAGGGCAGCGTGAAATACTCAGTAAACAAACACTGTAGGGAGTTCATGATTCACGGGTTGTGGTATCTAAATTATTTTACTCTTTCCTACAGATTTCACTTTAAGGAAATTCAATTCTCAGCTTACTCTAGAGATACATAAATTTTGCTTTATTTTAAGCAAATTAAACATACTTAATTTTTTTTCTGGATGATGTGTGATAGCACATGTTATGAGTATCTCTGTCTTCCCACTTATATAAATTCTTCATGAGTATTTATATTTTAAATCTGAAAGAAGCAAAAAAGGCATCAGAATAGCAGTGAGGGAGTTACAACTAAGCCATCGCCTCCCTGCATTTGGGATCCTCTCCCAGCAGACCTCCGGCTCAGAGATCTCATCCTTCCCAAGGGGCTCTGCCGCTCCAGACATTTGAAAACAAAAATATCTCGAACCTGCAAAAAGGATTCTGGAAAAGGTGCTGGGAACTGCAGCCCATGAGTCTGATTTCCTTCACTGCCAGGGTGGAAGTGGGACACACATTGACCATTTCAGAGCTGTGCCTAGGCAGGCAAATGAGGAACCCTCCCTTCAAAAAAATGTAGCTTAGTTTTGAAACAGAGCTGTTCATTCAGCCAAAATATTAACTGGAAATTCCTGAAAAACTCCAGCTCTGAATTGTTCTCCTGTATGACAGAGAAATCTCTTTCCCCATAATTACATCCTCATGCTAATGATACTGCTTCTGAGCTGGAGACTGCTCATTCTTTGATTAAAAAATTAGGGAAAAAAGTATATACAATTACCTCAGCCTGGTTTTTATCTCTCTTCTCCCCTTTAGAGCTACTTTAGAAAATGTAGGAGGCTGATATTAACATGTGTGGTTAAATATCTGCTTTCACAAGATATATTTACATATGTGCTTGATTTATTAATGATCAGGAAGAGACAATGTGATTCAGCAGCTGAGACAGATTTAGCAGTCCCTTGCATATCTTTTTTTAGTGTTTTCTGTTTCCTGCTAATTTACCTCCTGTGATCCCTGGCTCCAGACCAACAAACTGTTTTGAGTAAAAGGAGCATGAATTTTTATTCCTAAAAAATAGGTTTATTTTCAGAACAGCAAATTCTCTTTTATGCGCATCAACCTCTATTAATTTTTTAAATAAATTTTTTTTAGAGTAGGGCTTAACAGCAATATCTCTTTAAATCCTGGGCGTATGAATCCTAATGAGGCAAAATGTCATTTCTACAGTTTGTTTACAGCAAAAGCTCTTGCCCTTTTGGGTAATAAAAATAGCCATTTCCTGCCTTGAATTTTGTGACATCCCAGAGGACAGCTCTGTGACAGTCAGTGATGTCAGCCAACTTTCCTGTAGGTTTTAGGTACCTGTGTCCTACCCAGATTTAGCCACCTGTTTTTTCCTGTGCTGGCTTTACATTCAGAGCCATGTCTGGATTAATACCTGCAGCCATTCCATGATTTCCTGCCACATCAGCAAAGAAAGGTTTGTCTGAATGAGAGTCAGGAAGGGAAAACAATTTCCTTTGCAAGTAGCTTTTCAATTATTTGGGACCATCAGCCAAGAATGGCATGAAAATGTTTTTTTTCTTTTGCATGATTCCATTTGTGCTGATGGATTCTGAATTAAGCTGGAGGAGGGGAAGTAACACTGGTTTAAAATTCTAATTATTAATTTATATTTTATATTCTTTATATCTGTAGACACAATATACATAATTTCAATGAATATAAATGAGTAAGAATAGACAAATGAATAGACAAAGACTGGATGTGAGAGGTGTGGATCAAAGGACAGGCTCAGGAACCAGTGTCAGGTGTGTCATGGGGAACTGCAAAAACCTGGCTGAGTCCTGTAAACAGCAGCTGGCTAGAGCTGGCTCACCAAGCATATAGAATATTTTAAATTTGATATTTCATTTGCTATCTAGGTTAAATAGCGTATGGATCTACCAAATTAATGCATTCTCAGTGAATTTTTTTTTTTGCGTAGAACAACAGGGGTATCTTTTGGGTTATTGTGGAAAAAAATCAGAAAAAGGGAATTTGGATTTAAAAACAAGGAATGACTTTTAAAACTCCAAATCAATAGTCAATCAAACAGGAGTTGAATGGAAAAGGGCATTATTTTTTCCAAAAGATCTGTGAGAATTTTGAAAGGACAGTTTTGGAGAAAAAGAGAACAGGTTAAAAAAAAAAGAATCTAAAAGGATGTTCCTTAGAATTGTAAATAGTAGATAAGAAGCTACTGTGGTATATCTAAAGCATAAACAGAAAATATTTCCAGGATTATCCTGTATGTCATCAGCAATGTCTACAGCTCTAAGCAATAGTGCCAAGCATGTAAATAAATACATGGAATGGGATAAAAACTCCAAGAGAGGGCCTTTAACAGGGAAACTCTGCAAAGCCATTTCCCTTTCCATGAGTTCCTGCCGTTCATCCTTTAATTATTTCTTTTCCCCCTTCTAGGTTTCAACTCTCTTGTAGGTGGAATAATGGGATTTTCCATCCTTCTTAGTGCAGAAGTGTTTAAACACAATTCCTCTGTCTGGTTCCTGGATGGCAGTATAGGAGTGTTAATTGGACTTACAATATCTGCCTATGGAATCAAGTGAGTATCCCCTGGGAGCAGGCAGGGCCCTCAGAGGTGGGAGGTCATGGCCTTCAGGAGTTTGGGTAATTCCAGTGAAATCAGTCCCTGGAGTTTATTAGACAAGCAGCCAGTGCTGGAGCAGAGTGTGTGGAAAGGGTTATAAAAGGCTGTGTTCCCCACAAAGCAGCCAGGACTTAATAAGAAATCAGAATAATTTTAGATTTTTGTATACTTGAAATATCTGAAAAATAACCACAAATGATGGATAAAATCAGTCCTCTTTGCATCTATGGCACATTTCTGAGCACTGCTTTGCCTTTGGATTAAAGGAAAGGTGCCCAAAATTAAAGAGGGATCTTGCTATTGATTGCTGTCCCAGCCCTACCTTTGGCAACCTCTGAACTGAAGGTTGCTGCTCGTGTTCCAGATGCTGTTTCTCTTGAATTTTAAGATGCTTTCTTGATTCACATCAGAAACAGAATAAAAACATCAAATGGAGCTCTGCCATGCCCTTCACTGCTGCCACAATTTCCCTTGACTGCACGGAACCTAACCCAAATTTTGCATTTTATCCCTCATGGCTTACCTGCCACAAGAGAAAGTGGGAGAGGGAACATCTTAGTTGGAACTATGCCCACTGAGAAGCAAACCCTTGGCCAGGCTGCAGTCAGCCCTCAGCTGGAAACTGTGTGGGCTTAGGTTTTTTTTTTTTCAACTTGGAAAATTCAATTAACGTTTTAATAGGGAGTACCACTCTTAAATAGGTCGGTATAATCACAATTTCCACTGTAAAACTTAACCATTCTGGAAACCTGGAAAGGCTGTTGCACCATCTGAGCTCTTTTTTATTCGTGAATATTTAAATATCAGTTCTGGGGCTGTCCTGTGCATGATCCTTTGTGTGGCGGACTACAGCTGGCCTGTTATCTATATTCTTAAATAAATAAAATGCTTTGTCTTCATTTCTTTAAAGATTTTAAATCCTTTTAATAGTGTCACCTGTTTTAGGATATACATAACAGTAGGCATTCCCCCTTTTCCATTTAAAAAATACATTTTAAAGTGCTGTGTAGTGGATACTAGTGGTGTAACACATCCTGTGGCTGTAAGAATTGTATTTAGTGAGGTATACAACTGCTTCTGAAAGTACTATTTACAAGACTAATTCAAAATTATCAGAGGAAATATCTTGTGTCCTAGGTTTCACAGGCAACATTTTGGCACATGAGGAAAAATGACACGTTTTTGTGTCTATAATGTCTTTAAAATATTTGATTCTTGAAGTATTTGAGTAAAGTTACAAGTGAGTTGTCATTCTAAGGGTCTCATTGGTGTATTTTTCTTTGAAGGATTATGAATAATCATTAAACTGAAAGTGACAAAGTTGTGTTGCCATTATTTAGAGTTATCACAAGGTATGCCCAGTTAGATATTAGGTGATGAAGTCTGGGTAAATATTATCATGAACATTGTTTGAGAATAATGTATGTGGGGCTTTCTTTTACAAGCATATTGAATAGGTATATTATATTATATTATATTATATTATATTATATTATATTATATTATATTATATTATATTATATTATTATATTATATTATATTATATTATATTATATTATATTATATTATATTATATTATATTATTGGTATGTACCTATTAATAGGTATATAATATAATAATATAATATGATATTAGGTATGTACCTACCTAATAGGTATATCATATAGTATAATATAATATAAATTATATTTATATACCTATATAATAGGTATATTATATTATAATTATAATATTATGTAACCCATAGGTTAACTTTTGGTGTTTTCTTAATAACCCTAGAAGCTTTAGGGGTTTATTTGCACCAGCTGTGTTCCAGCTGAGCTCTGTGCTGTCCCTGCAGGCTGCTCATGGACATGGTGCCCCGGGTGAGGCAGACGCGGCACTACGAGATGTTCGAGTGAAGGTGCTGCCCTCTCCCTGCAAGGACTGTAAAGCCACAGCAAGTCCTGGCAAGTGGTGCCAATGGTATTTTCCTGAACATGCAGTTTGTTCCCCTGTGGTCTGTTTCTGTTGAAGTTTGTTTGAATGGGAAATCTCTCTGTAAATCTGGCATATTGTGCACACTGCTTGCGATTCAGCCAAACCGCAGCGTTTTGGGTTTTTTTTTTAATTTTTTAAAATTTCCTTATTTATTTCCAGTATGCTATTGATTCCTGTGACAATAGAAAACATGCAGTTTGCAGCTTGAACCCAGCTGCCATGTTGTATATTCCAGAGTGCAAGTGTTCTCAATGGTGTGGTAAGCCTGTGGGTAAAGAAGTGCCAGTTTCAGATTTGAGTTTTGGATTATTTTCCCCCCTGGGCTGTATTTTCCCAAACACATGCTGTAACAGGAGTACAATCCTTGCTAACCTCTTCGACTAAGAGTATCTTACATAGAGTCTGGACACCAAGAGCTGTGTTGCTTAAAACACTTAAGTAGCTACTTCCACCCTCTTGTTGAAATAGACACCCAGAAAGAGCAGGCACTGCCCTTCCTGTGATCAGAGAGATTCTGCATTTTACCCCCAAGTTAACTGAAATGATACCTCTTCAATTTAAATTCTATTTTTTCTTAATGAGACACTGTTCATAGCTTTGCATGGACCAAACAAGCACACACAGTATTACTGTACAGACCAAAGCCAAAAAAGTCATGCAGGGAAGAGGAGCTGCTCGAGGAATGGGATTTTCATCTCCTATTTTACCATCTGCAGCTGTAGCAGCGTGTGTGACGTTGTGGTTGCTCTGTAGTCTGACAAAGGCACAGCAGTGGCTCAATCTCATGGTGAGATACAGATCTATTTATTAGGTTTAGATTGTCCTGTAAAGTGTTGCTCACTTTCCACCACACATCTTATATATTACTTAATAGCAGGTTAAATGATTGAAGAATCTTGATGTATAATCAATAAAACTGGTATCTATTTTATACAGTATCTGTAAGTAACATTTGAAAACTATTTCCAGAATGTATCATAGAACAAAGTCTTCCTGTATAGCAGCTATTAAACTGGATTCTCTGGCTATAGCCATTTTCTCTTTATTTGATGCATTCCAGGTTGGTTTTCACAACAGAGAATCAGTACTGTTGCTTCTATTTATCACAGGTGAATAAAAAATAGGACAGACCACTGTAGAGTTTGGAATAAGGCCATGGTAAGTAGGTGAGTAGCTAGAAATGCCCATTTCTAGTACATAACAATAGACTACAGATGTGAGAGTAGATGTACAATTAGACTGATCAGTGAGGGGTGTACAGTGGAGACACTGTTTTTTTTTCACAGGTGTGATGTTAAAACTACATTTCCTTAAGGATCTCTAGTAAAAGCCAACTCCCACTGATATGTGTTGGGAGACCCCCCCCAGTGGTTTCCCTGACCTGGCAGTACCCATACGAGAATGACAATTTGGAAAGAGAACAGGCCTTGATACAGGATTCCTTATGGCAACATGAACCTTGCCCTGCTGCTAGCATTTGTTTTCACATATTTTGGATCAATTAAGTTTGTATTTGTATGCAAAGTGGTGCTCTCAGTGCTGATGCTGCTTGTGCCTTGCTGTCACAGGATGGTGTCACCCAGCTGTAAGGTGACAAAGGAGCTGCTTCAGAGGAGCATTCAGCAAGGACTCCAGAAGGATTGGAAAGTGTGGGACTGCTCACTGTACTCAGCACAGGTGGATTTTTAAATATTAAATGCCACCCCAAGACCCTTGTGCTTTTCCCATTATGTTTTTCTCTCACACCAGTTCCATGAAGGGAGCTGTGAGCTGGTATTTCCTCACTGATCAAAAGTGGTTTTTAGATACCTTCAGCCTCAGAATTTCAGAGCCAGGGCCTGAACCCAACAATATTAGATATTTCATGGGTTTGGTAGTTTTCTTGATACTGTTTACCCCTTTCCACTTCCATGAGGGCTTTATTCCCACTCAGTCCCATTGAGAATTTTGAGAATGAAACTTGAGAACTACAGAAGTGCTGCTCCCCAGGGCTGCAGTCCAGCAGCCTGTTTGTAGCCCAGTGCTGCAGAAAACTGAGAAGGGACATGGTGGTGAACTCCTGGTATAACCTTTGCCACACCAAAGTTCTAAACCACTGAAAGTATGTGGGACACTAAAACCAACACCCAGCTGAAACATTAAATAGTTCTGTTAGAATGCTGAGTGTAAACAGGAGCACAGATGTGCTGCTCATGCACAAAGGAAGGTTAAACACTCAGTTAATGAAGTTTCACACTTCCTTCTGGAACTCTGGAATGCTCTGAGGATGTTTCTAAGTACAGACACCTGAAAAGGATATGTGGTTAAACAAGTTAATCATACTCTTATCAGATTAACTTAAACCAGTTGCAGAGAGTTTTCAGTTACCACAGGTGCTTCAAAGCATTGCTGGTAAATGCAAGAAAACAACAGAAATCCTTGTGATACTTGATAAAGTCCAGGAAAAAATGATTTTCAGAAATGGTGATAAAGCCAGCCGGCATCAAGGAGACTCTGTGTGACAATAGCAGAGAAAATAACTGCTCATCCATCTCCTGTGACACTGCTCGAGTCAGACACCTCAGAGGGAACAGTTCCTATATGAGCTTTCTTTATTAAATGTCAGTGCCTGTTGATTTTTTCTGACTATGAGATAGCAGGTTTGCTTCTAGCTAGGCTAAGGGAAGGTGGACTTTTCAAAGGCTTCAACAGCTCAAAAGCACTGGGACTAATCACCTGAAACTTGGCACTGGCCACCATAATAACCTGCCTGGTGATCACAGCAGCCTCAGCACTGCCAGGGGCTCTTTGTTGTGCACAGGGTGCGAGGAAGGAGCCTCAGTGCTCACACAAGGAACAGCACCGGCCAGAATGAGCCTGCAAACCGACACTTATTAAAGTCTGGCCAAGCTCAGAATTGCAGATTAATCCCTGAAAGTGACTGTGACACTGAGCAGATGCTTTGAATCTGGCCATATCGTTCAGCAGTTGCAATGAGTTGCAATCTCGAATCCCCAGCCAGGACCCACACACACCAGGTAGGCATGGGAAATGATAATGTTCACTTTTAGCTAAAAGCCAGATTTTTTTGAATCTTGATGGTCATTTAAAAAAATCACCAGACTAGCATCTGCTGCTGATTTATTCCATTTTGCTTCTTGCTATAGTAGGCTGACCATAAATAAGCATCATCCAACCATGGTGGAAAAAGAACCACAAAAGAAGCTCCCTGATGATGTTCCAGGAATGGACCTGAAGCAAAGATCCCAGACAAGAAGCTCCTCAGATGTGGGCAAATTCAGCTGTAGGTACACCTGCAGCTGGGAACGTACCACAAAGGTGCTCACCACTGCCAATACCACTTGCATTTCTGCAATCCCAGCTGCCTGGGAAAAAGTGAAGGCATTTCTGGCATTCTTTTTTGAGGGCCAGCTCATGGAGATGCTGGGCCACAGGACAAGGATTAATAGAATAGTTTGGGGTGGGAGGGATCTTTAAAGGTCATCTAGCTCAATGTCATCCAGTCCCTCTATTTAGCCTTAATAATATGCAGACCAGGAATGTTTGTTCCCAAACTGACAACACATTTTCCTTGGCAGTCAAATAAAGAGCTGAGGAAGGTCCTTGAACAGAGTTTATCCCTGGCATTCATGGACTTGTGTAGATGCTTCACACAGGGGGCCCACACAGTTCTGCTGTGCTGGCAGGGATTTCTCACCTCTCCGTGCTGGGTGTGCTGCCACCAAGAGGAGCTGTGACAGAGCCATCCCTGTGCCTCTGGCTGTGTTCATCCAGGACCAGGAACTGCTCAAGAGCAGCACACAAAAACACATTCCTGTGGCCTGGCACGTGGGGCCAGGTTATGCAATGTGAGAGCATAATTAATGCAGTAACAGAGCAGCCAGGGATGTTTCCCTCTGCTGTTCCCCCAAGGTTGGGAGCTGATATTTTCCTTTCAGCCCCAGGACTGGTACTGGGGGCAGCACTGAACAGTTGCTGCTTTTTCCCTGTTCAGTGGGATCAGCTGCCCCCAAGCCTCCAGCCCATTCACCAGGAGCTGCAGGAGAAGGGAAGCTCAGAGTTCAGGTCCTGCAGGGGCTGACACCAGCACCACCATCCAGCTGCAGGCAGGCTCAAAGTACATTTTCTTCCAAGTTAGTTTGGCAAATAACCGGGAAACATCACATTTTGTCAGCTCCCACTGCTGGCACCAAACCCAGCACCCTTCTGAGCTCACCTCTCGCTGACTCAGGCTGTAGGGATTATTGTCATCCCTCACCTCACCCCAGAGCAAGGAGTGCAGGCAGCTCCTCTTAAACAGACCAAGTGACAGCTCCAGCCTCCTGTTACTGGGCAGAACCCAAGCCTGCAGCACAGCTAGGGCTGATCACACCAATTCCACCGATTCCACCCTCCTGTGGAGGTGAGGAGGGAATTAAAGCCAGGAGGGGGCTCTAGAGATTTGGCAGCTTCCCTTGAAGATCCCCTGTACTTACAATGGAAGCACCAGCCGTTACTTGCTGAGCCACCAGAGGCTCTCACCTCGGTCCATTTTCTTTGGAGTTTTTCAGCATTTTTGTGCAGCACTGGTTTGCTTTGATGTGTCTCTCCTCACAAGGAGATGTCTTCAGCCAGGCAGTGCTCCCTGAGGTCCAGCAGGAGCAAGGACCCCCCGAGCCAAGGCTCCCAAGCAAAGCAGGACACAGGGGGAGACCAAACAGCTGGAGTCTGTTCCCTGCAAACTGGTCCCAGTTTTTTTTGCTACAAGGATTTACTACCTAAATTTCAGCTAAATGCAATCTCCACTATCAATAACATAAAATAACAAGTCCTGACAAGCATAAACACAAATAGAGGGGAGCGTGAGGCAGCAGAGTGGGTGTTCCAGCTCTTGCACACTGAGGGGAAGTGTTTTCAGAGCAGCACAAAGTCCCAGCAAAACGTTTCCATCTGTGGACTCTCTACCAGCTGGAGTTTGACTAAACCCAGTCTAAGCATGTGAGAGTTGAAGTATCCAGTATTTAAGCTCCCCCAAAGGAGCTTTCCAATACAGCTGCATGGTGTATTTTTTATTCCAAGTTCCAATTTTCATAGCTTTTTTTTTCCATTATGTGACTGCAACACAACCCACATCTAACTCTAGCTGCTCACCATTTTACAGATGTCTCTTCAGCTTTTTAGATGTCAAATCTGAACAACAATTAAGGGAATGAAACAGGAAGGAAAACGTTTCCAAAAATAAGCAGAACAAGAGCCTGAATGAGCAGTGTCCTCCACTAATTCATTTTGATGGTAGGAAACATTTGGAAATTGTGGTATGTTGAATAGCAACACAGAACCAACAACATTTTCACCCAATTTAGTCCAAGGGGAAGTATGCCAAGGACCACAAAAAGGGGCAAGTGGTGAAGGATATTCACATACTTTTCCTCACTGAAACAGCCATAAAAGGCTCTTGCAGCAGCACTGCACAGTGGAAAAACCACCCTCTGTAGCCATAATGCACAGAACTCCCCAGGGAAGAGACTGGCCAAGTGGATATCCAAACCCACCTCCAAACCTCTGCCAGCCTGCAGGCATCTGTTTGACATCTTCATTTATGCTCTTGCTCACCAGGGTGTGTGTCATTAATCAGGAGAGGGACAATACCAGCTGATAGTTACTGACTTCTTTGCTCTTCTGATTCTACAGTACTCACTTATGTGTGGCCACATTAAAAACATAAAACCAAAACTCAACAAACTTAGAAAAAGGTAATGCTGAAAAAAATGAGCTGTTGCTTCTTTCCAGTATAGTTGTGGGGGTTTTCTTGGTTTTTTTTTTTTTTTTTTTTTTTTAACATAGCAACTGTGTTACAAATGGACATTTTTAAACAGACAAAGAGCTTTTTTTTTTAAACTATTATTTTTTCCACTGCAGACTGCTCCTGCATTAATTGCTCTATTACTCTTGGATGCCTCCACCAAAACCTCTCCACATTCCCAGCAGCTGACAACAGAGAGCCCTTCCCTCACTCTTGGCTGGGCTAAAAAAACCTGAGGTGGGCAGAAAAGGCCTGTCAGCAGAATGGGTGCCTCTGAAATACCCTGACAGCTCCCCTGGAGAAGTTTCACCCTGGCCATTTGTATTTGTGCAGAGCTGCCACGGTGATTTCATGTGGCACCTCTTGAGGGCACTGAATGCACACCCCGATCCCACGTGGGCCAAAGCTTCATGCCTGAGCCCTTGTTCCTCATGCAAATGTTTCATTCCTGAGTGCTTAGCATGTTCAATTGGATCCTGCAGGAGAAGGCTCTCTAAAGCTGCTATTTTACCACAGTGCAGCTCCATCTTTCATCTCCCCAGTGTGCTGTGCCAGTAGGCCTTGCAGGCCTGAGAGCCACTGTGCAATCCCAGTGTCACTTTCCCTTTCTCCCAAATTTACTGTGTGCTGTAAATTCAGTGTGTGCTGTAATTGAGTGTGCTGTAAATTTATAGGAAAGCAGGAATTAGGAAAGCAGCTGTGACAAAGCTGCCTCCTGAGAGGAGGCTTGATATAACCCATTATCCAATTTTTCTAACCCAGGTTTAAAACAAAACAAAGCAAACAGTTCATTACTCACCTGATGTTCTGCTGGCTGTGGTGTGGGACTTACCTGTGCACAGGTGGGGCAGCAACAGAAACACCCGGCTGCAGAGCTGGAAGAAGCCCCAGAAATGCAGTGTGGGATAAAAGGCAGCTCATGACATCCCCATTTAAGCACAAAGCAATCATAAATCCAAATCACACAAGAAAAAAGTTTATTGAAAAATAAATTCTCCCTAGTTTTTTTTTTCTACAACAGTGAAAACAAAGCATTTTTCTATGCCATTAAAGTACAGACATTTACTGTTCTAAAAAAAAAAAATCCCATCCTATTGAACCCCAGGAACTTGGCAGTATCTGAACCACTGTGTTCTGTTCTGTTTGAATCCAACTGCTTGAACATAATATAGTGGAACACAATCACTGAAATAAAACAAAGGATTAACCTATTAGGGGAGAATTCAAACCAAACACCCCACAGTACCAACCTGATCCTGAAGTTCTTGCGCCCATTTAAACCCCTCATTGACTCCACATTATTGTTTGCAAAAAGCAATATTTTACTTCCAGTGAATTCAGTAGGGTTTTTTCCCAATTTACACTGCCACAGGGCTTATTCAGACTCTGACCCTCTTCACCCATGAGAAGGGAGACTCCTGCAGGGAATGATGCAGACCAGAACCCAAAGAGCTGCCTCAAATAGCACTCTGGAGAATCTCCCTGCAGTGGTCAGCTCAGCAAGCTCAGGGGGATCAAAGTCTCCAAGCCCAAATTTGCTTTGTAAATATTCCCTGATATTTTTCTTTTGGCTCTCTTAGAATCTTCAGGGTAACTTTTCTCACAAAATTTACTCTCTTTTTTCCTTTGGTAAAACTGTCATTTCCTCCTCCTCTCCCGCATTCCTTGCAAAAACCAAATTAAACCCACAACTCCTTAAAAATATTTTTCACTGTCACTGTACTGCAACAGACCTGATAATGAACATAAATTAGTTCTGGGTATTACACCATTAAAATTAACTGCCTTCAGACAGCAATTTAACTTGATTTATCGTGTGCCTATTTGATACTTCAAACTACTTTGCAGCTGCTGGAGCCTGAGCCAGGTCGTGTTTCATGCACTTGATGCCCTGGATGGCTCCAGGAAATGCCAGGCATTATTTACATGCTCTCCTTAAAGCCAAGGATTTGGTGGCTCCTGCAGGACCCAGGGCTGTGTTTGCAGTGACAATACAGATGTGTTTTCCTGCACCAGAAGCAGCCACGTGCTTTGGTGGCCATGGGGACAGAGGGTCCTCAATGCTTCAGTTCTGTGAGCCCTTATATGAGGTGACAAATTCTGGTCCCATGCACAGCTCACTTTAGTAAATTGCACCTGCACTGAACTGCCCAGCAGAGAGAAGGGTTTCAATCACTTGAGCACAACTAATTTTTTAAAGCAGTTTCTGTGTGTTGAAGGTGAAATTATTACTCATTTTATCAAAACTTTGAGGACCTGGTTTTATTTACTCATTTAATAAAGAAGTGGCTTAGTGCTCTTGAGAGAGGTCTCCTGAATTAAAACACACTTTTATGTGTTCTAATTACATGAATATGCAGAGGATGACACAGTTAAAAATGAACAGGACCCAGTGTGCAAGGCACATCAGCAATGGTTGCACTTTGTTACTTTTCCTGGAAGAAAGAACAATGATGCCTCACACCTGAGGCACTCTGGGGTCCAGCCTCTGCTATTTTCAACACATTCCTACAGTAAACATTTTACACTTGATACATGGAGTCCCTGTTTACACATTCAGTTTAAATATAATTATATTTGGAAGTTACAAACTAATTAAAAAAAAAAACCCTACAGAACTGCTTGAAAATGTGTGGATAAGATTTAAATCACTACCCATAAAATGGTGTGTTTTGATGTTACATTCACAGCAATATTATTAAAACAGATCTCAATAAAATCCTCTATGTCCCTGGCCATTTCAGCTCCAATGAAAACACATCTGTCAGTGCATTGTTCTCCTTGAGTTTACAGCAATCCCTACAACAATGGGGCCAAAGGAGATGGGAAGAGATCACAAGTGAGAAGTTGAAGGCATAGCAGCTGCAGGACAAACACCACAAGGAAACAGCCATGCCAAATGTTAGCACCCCTGGAAAAAAGACTGGGAAATCAGAAACTGATAACTCCTGATCTCTCTAAAAATAAACAATAAAAAATTCTATCCTCAGACTCCCAACTGTTGATTGAACAGCAATTTAACCACATTTTCAACTGATACCTTAATAATTAATCAGTAACATCAACTTAGTCAGAGCTGATCTATGTTGTGACAGCAAGAAAAACTGGTTGCTGATATGTGAATAATATGCCCTGGAAGTGTTTGGTCTTTATCATTTAAGGTACAGTGCTTTACACTTATTAAAAAGGGAGGGCTGATTCTTTAATTTTAAGAAACATTAATGGAGGAGTTGTGCTATCACTGAAGCCAGGGGGAGTCACTAAGTTAATGAGGCTTGGATGAGATTATATCCAGCCCAACTCATCCCAGTTAATTTGTTTTACTGGCAAAATCTGGTCCTGAAATGAACTCTGAGCAAAAGACATACCTGAGAAAGCAATTTGGGTTTTGTTTCCACGAACAGCGCTGCAAACTCAGAAATCCCTTTGCAATTCAGATGGGCCGTGCATTCTGAGAGGGGAGGGAATGGCTTTTGTATTAAGGACAAATCAAGGATGCTGCCTAGGATTTTAAAGGACAGTGGTATATGAGAGCCTGATTTGGAGCTGATGATACCAAGAGAAATTTTCAATGAATCTGAATTCTTGATAATCAGCAAGGTGCAGAAGCTGACACAAAGTAGCTGGAGCAGAGTGGAGCTGGGAAGGTGCAGAGTCCTGGCTCTGGCTACAAGCCCATCCCCACTGAAATCAGATCAGCAGCTCTTTGCAAAATACTGCTGCAGAAAAGTAGTAGCATAAAAAAGGAAATCCATCTGCAATAAGCTGACCAGTCCCTGCCCACTGAGAGCTGCCAGTTCAGCTGTGATAAAAGGCCAATATTCTCTGGTAGCACCAGGAACCGCCCCGTGTACGTCCATGCAGAGACATCTTTATCTGAAAAACCAACACCTCCCAAACCTCATCCTGGATCTTCAATTTTCCTGCCCATCAAATCAGCTCTGGCTGTTCCTGGAGGTTTTCTGTTATCATTGTCTCCCTGGGGAATGTTAATGGCTTTCCTTTGCTCCCTGGTCATTGAACAGACATCCTGTCCCAGCAGGAGCTCTCATGCCAAATCACAGATTCTCAGTAAATTGCATTCTGCTTGCAGAAGCAACGTTTTGCAGGAATTATTAAAAGTTATACTATCTTTTATCTTATTAAGCCTTGTATAGTTTTAGAACAGTTTTCTCCACTACTTAAAAACATTCAAAATTCACACCACTAAGTTGCAGAGTCATCAGCACAATTTACCTGGAATTAGTGTTCCATTATATTGTTCAGACAGTGTCCATATTCCAAACACATATCCAAACCCCAAAGAAAGTAAAAAAGGCACATAAACATTAAATATTTGTAGAAACATAATCTGATATGAACAAGCAAACACACTGCTGCAACTATAAATTACAAAAAGAAACATAGAAACTAAGCAAAAAATGCATAAAGCAACTCTATTTATACATGTGCAAATCAACTTGCATATATGAAATAAATGAGGTTTTTATTGGCATTTTTAAACAGTGTGTATTTACCAACTTTACCTTTCAAAGGCAAGCCTTTTATGTTAATTTTAATAAATATGTAAATGCTTCTCTCAAGTTTTCTAATCCCGTAGGAACAAGATTTTTGAAAAAAACTAGGTCACATACAAAAATACAAAATTTTAAAACAAAGAATGTCTTGATATGAGAGATATGTTTAAAAGCTTGTAAAATGGTTTTTGTATTCAACTTTTGACATTTTTTGCCCCATCAATCAATATATTCAAATGCAGTCATGCAAAAACCTGACTTCTGAGCACAGGAAGCTGCAAGCTCTACTGTCAGACTGAAAAGAGCAGCACAGTCCCCTCTCTGATGGCCTTGCTTAAGTGCAAGAACAGGACTACACACCTTTCTTCTTCAATTAGGAAAGAAAATAGTTATGGAACTTGGACAGAAAGCTGCCCCCTAGCCTGAAATGTGGATATCTGTATTGTAGGAAATAATTCAAACTCTTCACTAGTCCCACATGGATTTGCCTGAGTGTTGATCTGCAGAAGGATTCACTAATTTCTCACTGCACGAGGGAAGGCGGCTGTGTGATGGGGAGGGTGTGGAGCTCAGTGAGCAAGGCTTGCAGAGTCTATGCACTTACAGTTCTCATGATAGTCTCCTTTTACATGAAGCTGTAGGTCTTGATTTGTAATTCTTCAAGATTTATGAGTCTTCTCCAGAGGTTTCAGTGGATGTAAGATCAGAGACCACTGACTCTGAAGCCAATTTGGATGTTCTGTCCCTGGCTGAAACGCAAGCAGCATCGGTGCTGCTGTTGCATTTTTGCCAGAATGCACAATTCAGTTCAGCAGACTAGAAACAGTGCTAAAGCATTAAAAAAAACCAGAGCTTATAATAAACTCTCCCTGCTGTGGTAAAGGCAAACTTAGCATTGAGCAAAGCACTAGACCAGAAAATGTTATAATAACAAATACCAACCCCCTCCCATCTTTAAAGGTTTAGAGGCAAAATCAAATGCAGTATGTATTGCCATGTGGGCCTTACAGCAGGGGGAACCAAGCAAACATGTATTTACAGCAAAGAATTACACTACAGCAAAACCCACCTTTTGCATCCTTTAAGTGCACAAGCACAAATCTTTGTTTCCAACATAATTCTGTGATATCCCAGTTCAAAATCAATTCCTGCCTGAAAAACATCAGGCTGAAGACAAGTCCTGCTCTTGCCTTTACTTTCAGCACCAGCTGGAAGTTCATACACTGTGATAGGCAGGATTTTCTAGTTGCACAAATATGCACAGGTATGCAGGGGATATTTTATATAAATACAGAATGAATTGTTGTGCCTGCTCAGACCCATTTCCAATTGTCCTCCCCCAGCTTTTCCAGGGCAGTGAAACTATGGTAAACTGCATTTGTGGTGACTGAAGCAAATGCTGGGCTGTGGCAACAGGAGGGGTTTTCATACTGGTTTGCGTTTGTTTTCTTTTCATACAAAAATTTTGCCTCCCATTAGAGAACCCAGCTGTTC
Source organism: Calcarius lapponicus (assembly GCA_039654755.1). NCBI lineage: Eukaryota > Metazoa > Chordata > Aves > Passeriformes > Fringillidae > Calcarius > Calcarius lapponicus. The sequence goes on along the minus strand of CM077470.1, from coordinate 19,974,012 downwards.
TGTTTCTGGAAAATTAATCTAAAATACAGCAGATTTTCACATCATCAAACCCAGATCCTGGTGACCCTGCTGTTCAACAGCTCCCACAGTCCCTTTTTGGATACTCAACAACCTCCTGTGCTGTGCAGAGGGATGTTATGGAGTGTTACAGGGAAAGACTGTCAGGAGTGTTGAGGCAGGAAAGCAAATGCTTGAAAAGGCTCATTCACTGCTTTAAAATTGGAATTTAAAACATAGACTGTTCTGGAGGATTTGTCCACAGTGCAATAGCATCTCCCTTGCCTGATCTTTGGTAGGTCACCACATCCATCAGTATTCCCACATAGATAATGAACACTGCATACCAGAAAAATCTGAACCAAGCAGATATGTCTGAGAAAGGAAAATGTAAAGCATCTCTGCCTTTCATACTACCTGGTAATTTTATGAAAAAAAAAAAAATAAAATCTGTGCTGATTTGAGGTTTCATTCCAGCATGGTGAGAGCATGTCCACATTGCAAAACTACAGACTCTGACTGCAGATTTGTTTCTTACTAATCTTAACATGTAACTTCCTGACTACAAATGGTGCTGTCAAGCATGTCACCTTCTGCTGAGAATAACAAAAATTACTTCTGTGAAAAGAAGGCAGTTTAGAGGAGTTAACTTGCTTCTCTCAAAAAACCCCAAAACCCAACTTTGATTTAAATTCTGAACTCTTGATTTGTTTTCTTCTAAATTTGTAATTGGTGTGCCTGATTAAAAGGGAAGAAGAAACAAGGAACAAGCAGCCCCCTAAAACCAGAAAAAAAAATCAAAGAACCCAAGAGGACTGATTAATGCTTTTCTTTTCAGTTCTTTGTCTCCTCTTACTCGTACTCCAGAAAAAAATTGCTCTTTAAAAACCTAGCTAGTTGTGAAGACATTTTACATTTCTACCATACAATAATTATAGTTAGCTGAGTTTAACCTTTCTATGTCATTCAGCAACACTTTAACTACTGGAAGCCGTAGCAAACTGAGGCTCTAAGGATAATATTGCTCCAATGATGCCGATACGTTTTGCTTCACACAGTATTTCTAGTAGACAGACTACAACAGAAGCATGGGCAAATTCTGAGGGTTACTCCCTAAATGGGACCAGTAAACTGTGATGAGTCCATTCCAAAAATGGTTGTGTGTTTTTGTAGCCTTTCCACACTGAGGATTGCCACGACCCCAGTGAGCTGTGCAGTCACCAAGATGTGTCACATGCTGGCAACTGCCTATTTGCTCATTTGTGACACTCTGCTTAGGCTGCTCTGGTGCAGCAGCTGTGATGCAGACAATACCTTGTTGTATACAAATATTTAAATTTAAAAAAAGGAAAAAAAAAAAACCAAACTGGGCCCAAATAACCCAATAGCAGGGTACAGAGCTCTCTCATTATTCCAAGTTCTTGTGAACTAAACCATTTTGTAGCCATTCAAGCCAAAGCTGTACCCAAACCAGTGCACCTTGAATAAAATGTTAGTCCTCCTTCCCCAGCATCCCTTCCCTCAAGCACATTTTTTTCAATTTTCTACTGGAATGAAGTTGAGATCCTTTAGCTAACCATGATGGGGGATGTCCTAACTCATTAAAAAAATAGAAAACACTTCACCCAAACAACAAAAACAGAAGTTTGATGGGTCTGGAAATTTTTTACAAACTATTCTGTGCAGTCATCTTCAAATCACTGTCGAACATGAGACTTGTTTCTCTTCTCAAACAGCTGAAGGAATCTGAAGAGTGACACTGCAAATGTCCTTACAGGAATAAAAGATCAGTTACAGCTGTTTTTTATGAATCCCTCCTCTCTTAGTAGATAATTCTGCCCAGCTATGATAGCTCTGCCTGCAGTGGAAAACCTGGACCAAAGTGCAGGGAGTACTAAGGATCTCCTCTCCAAAGGACTCTGGTTGTGCCCAGCTGGGAGCAGCCCTGCTGCTGCTATAGGCAGTCCTTGCAGAGTGCAACCTGCCCCTTGATATAGTCCCTGCAGGGGCAGATCCTTCTGTGGGCAGGGTGGGAGCCAGCACAGCTGAACAGTAGCAGGTCACCTTGGAAAACACAGTGCTTCCTCCTTCCATCAAAAGAGGGGACCAGGATATCGTTTGCAGACTCCATGGTGAGACATTCGATATTATACCTAAAAAGCAAAGCATGTCATCTGCATCACACCTGAGCTCATGGCAGTTTGGTACAGCTTTCAACCTTCACTAAAAATAACAAACCCTGCTCTACTAGATTCTAAACTGAGTGCATTTACAAGTACAGCTTTCCAGAACATGACTTTTCTGCTGTACAGATTCTCTCTGCAGAGGGCAGTGCAGCCTTTACAGCTTTACTGTTTCCTAAAGATTAACAAAAGAAGTTAAAGAGAAAAAGCTGCTTTTGACTATTCCCCAAAACCTAATATTGAAATACACCATGGATTTTCAGTAGGACAGACTCAAAGAATCTGAAATCAGGAGATATTCTCTTTAATTTCAGGAAGTCTCTTCCCCAGGGAAGTCCCCCAGAGCCAGCTGCAGGTGGGTGAGCTGGACTGTGGGGATGAGGGATGCTGCTCCTGGGCTACAGGGACCAGGCCTGCAGCTCCCAGGAACCAGCCAGCAGAAAATGAAAAATGCCAGTTGCCATTTGCTGACCGTAAAGCTTAAGCACCAGGCTAGCAATTCCAGCAAAACCTTGTTTTTCACTTATTCTGGAAACATTGGTAACCTTCAGCATTTAACAGACGGGTTTTTTTCCACAGGATTATGATTTTGTCTAGACAGCTAGAAAAGAAAGTTTTTATATGAGCTGCTTTTGAGCTCCACTGGAAATTACAACTTCTCAAAGAAAATACAAACCCCAACATCTTCTACAATGTAATTTAGCAAAAAGTGGGGATGGAAAACCTGGAAAGCAGATTCCCCAGCAGCCATTTGTGGGAGCCTGGTTTTGAGGACTTTGTTTTCACTCTGAGAGGAACACAGACACATTTCCAAAGAGCACCTGAAAGCAGCATTCCTTTCCTTAATGCACAGCTGGTGAGTTTTACACATCTGCACCAACACCTCCAGCGTAGCAGGGCTCACAATCCTCGATCCAGGACAATGGTGACAGAAGGCTTGTGGCCCCTGTGCTCCTGGCAGGGTGCTCTCAGCAGTCAGCACTACACACACTCCACAAAGCACTGCCAGGCCCTCATTCTCAGCTGGCTGCAGCCAGAGCTGCTCTCCCCACCTTCCCTTCTCACAGAACTTGTGCTTTAAATTCCAAGTGCGGTAAAAATCAGTGCAATAAAGAGACCAAACAACATATTTGTGCTAGAAATACTTACCTAAGCAGAGCTTTGTCCTTGTTAAGATGCTGGAAGAAGGAAGGCTCACAGATGAGCTGGCTTTCCTGACAAACTTGCTTACAGGATTTTCCAGGCTCAGCAATTTTGACTTGAAGGGCACTTAATGGGGGCCACATTACCTGCCCATGACAGAAATCCTGCAGTGACAGATCATGTTTTGTTATGATGTGTTCAGACAGCATTGCACAATACTCAGACTGTATTTTAACATTTGGCAACTCTCACCAAAAGGTGATCAAATAATTTGGGCCTGGTCCATCATGGTTTGCTTCTCTGGACAGAACCAAAACTGGTTCACCTTTTGTGAACTGATCCCTCACTGTGACCCAAAGCCCCCAAATTCATTTACCACTTCTTAATATCAGCTTGAGCTTTTTTCATTCTGTTTTGATTTCCTCTCTTGAAGGAGGAAGTTTTCATAATTCCAGGTCTAACCACAAATGGAATACTCTAAAATAATGAATCACAAAGTATCCTGAGTTGGAAGGGACCCACAAATTTCAAGGTGAGACCAGAGGAGGTGTCCTCCTTCATCTGTCTTTTCTTGCTCTTGGCTCAAATGTCCTCACTCCCTTTGCCAAGCTCTGGGGCTCAGCTGACCCAAGTCAGTTTTCTGACCTCACAGAGTCCTGCCCAAACATTTTCTGCTGGGTTATCAACTTCTCTGCTTGGCCACATCTGTCAAAGTCAGTGTGCCTGCTCCCTCAGCCCAGCCTGCCTCCCCCAGGAGCCCCCAGATCTGCAGCAGGGAGTCCCTGCTGCTTTGGCCATGCTTGCCTGGCTGCTCCTTTGATGCCAGCACCAAAACTGAAGCAATCCCTCCTCCCTCTGCTTCCCAGCCCCTGCTGCTGCCTTGCAGAGCAGACACAAGTGTGTGTGCAGCCACAGAGCAAACAGGAGCAGGGATGGGCTCAGCAGGGATGCTGTGACCCAGGAGCCACACTGGGCAGCTGGCAGGGCTCTGCCAGGATGCAGCTGCTTGGAGACAGGGCTGGGTTAAGGCAGCTGAAGGTGGCCCTGCTGGGTGTGCAGCCACAACCCAGAGCAGCTCTCTGACCTCAGACCATGCAGGCCTTCAGCCCAGCTGCTGGCTCTGAAGGGCAGGGAGGTCACCAAACCTTTCTTGGGAACATTGTTCTCCTTCCTGACCCTCTGCCAAGGCCCCAGAGGGGAACTCTGGACACCTTTAAATGCTACAGTTCCACTGTCCAGAGAGTGACCAGCTGCCCAGTGTATGGGGCACCCTCTCTTCACACTCAAACATCCCCTGAAGACCCCACTGTCATGGGAAACTACAAACCACTGAACCAGTGGTTTATTCCAGCATCCTTATTTAACCAATTATTATTTAACCATTATTTAACTTTATTTAACCATTATTACTTAACCAATTCTTTATTTCAGCATCTTTGTTCCCATTTCAAGCTTGTGCTGCTTTCTCTGTTCTTCCTCCCTCCACCACAAACTCATCAAAATAAGGTCTCAATCTCTATTTTTGCTTTTTATTTTTGGTTCATCTGACATGATAATTAGGCAAAGTGCTAAGTACATGCAGCTAAAAATTGTGCTCGAGCATCCTGGGAGCTGTGAAACACCACCAGCTTTTGACAATTAGTCAAAGCAATGAACAAAATTACAATATTCTGTGGATTTCTGAGAAGCACAAGGGAGGGCTTAGCCCTTGGGGGAGGGCCAGAGGGAAGACACAGGTTTCAGTCACAGGTGCCATCTCTTGTCTTTTTCTCCCTTAAATTGAGCTCCATTTCTTCTTGATTGACAAAAACTCCCAATTCTAACTTGGGTAGAATAATCAAAAGCAGTGATACTTTTACAGGTTTTGTCATCAATATAGCAGCAAAAAGCTTAAAGTGTTTATTGGCAGGAAAGTGGGAATAGCTCTGCTGTGTTAACTGCCCTCCTGACCTGGAGCTGTTTTCTTCTTTGGGACTGTCTTTAATAGCACCCACCTCCAAAAATACAAGGGCAGGCAGATGTCTAGTGCCCTTGAAAGAAATGCTGGCAATTAAATGACACATCAGAGATAAAGGTTATTCCTATCTCTGCTCTGCAGCAGCCAGAACAAAAGGCAGAGCTGGCTACTGCAACAGATCTGGCTTGGGCAGAAGTCCAAGCAAACACACAATTTCTAGAAACCAGGATCCCATGTAAATCCCTGCAGTTTATTACCCAACTGAACATCTTCTGCTGCTCTCAGCTGGCAGTGATGCCCAGGGACCAAAAGTCCTTTAAGTAACTGGGTTCCAAACCCTTTAAATCTTTATTGATTGAAACTAAATACTTGAAAAATCTGCCCAGAGGCTGCAATTCTGCCCAGAGACTGCAATTCCATCAAAAAGTACCTCTGTATTTAAGTCATCCTTCTTGATCCAAAGCTTTTATGTGTGTACACAGCGAAGGAAGTCACATACACACTGAAAAATTGCTTTGCCTTTCTGCTTTCATATAATGCCAAGGTCTGCACAGCTACAATTCCTACTTGGACAGCAGCAACACTGAGGAGCTTTAAAATGGAGATGGTCCTCCCTTTCCAACATAATCCAAGAGTCATCCAAAACAGAAGTTCATACCTGTTTTTCAATAAAGGCATTCATCCTCTGAAGCATTCCCTCACAGGTAAATTCATAGGGCAAATAAGGGTCAATCTGTGGAGACAGTGTGTTAAGGTTAGAGGGGTTTTTGTTTCAATCAACTTTGTTGTGTACTCTATGGCAGCAGCTTGGTCCAAATACTCCATCATAGCTCGAGTAGCAACAAAAAGTACTAATAAACTCATTAAAAATTAATTTCACAAAACCATCAGCAGTTTTAGCTGATTTTTCTCCTTTTTAAAGGCAGTAAGAATTGCTCCATGACCATCTTTATGGAAACTCAGGGTACACTGCCAAGTGGCAGATGTAAGGCTAGCCTGAGACCCTCTGGGATTCCAGAGCTCCTGTTTTAACTAAGTTTCAGTTTTGAAGCTGAAGTGACAAAACAGAATGTGATACCTTTGAAAATTCCTTCATACTCTTCCCCCCTTGAAGTGCCCTCATTGCCATTCCTCACTGTAAGTGCACAAGCACTTCTGTGGGAATCTCAAGGCTACAAACTCAGAGTGGAGCAGTGCAGAGCCTGCAATGCTCTAAGAATCAACAATGAAACTTCCTCACTGAATGCACAGAAAACACCGATTGCTGTGTAATTCACATGTGAAATTCTCATTTCTATACAAATTCACCCACTTATTTTTTTCAAGAACCTCAAATATCCAGTACTAAAACAGGAGAATTTCAATACCATAGATATGGAATAACCATTTTTTCTTCAATATCCTACCAAAATGCAGCACTCATTAGACTAACATTAGGAAGCACTGTATGTGCAGTACACACTCCACACTCAAGTGCTGACAGCAAATTGAAGACACATTTCTCACCTTTTGATTCAAAATTGATTTCACAGCCTTCTCAACCTCAGAAAGATCATTGATGTCCACAGTCCACACATGGGGCTTCCCAATGTAAACTTCAGCATAGGGATGCTGAGAGGTCAACTGAAAGAAGAAATTATAATAGTAAAAATTATTGTATAAAGATATCCTTGCCTCTCACTCTCTTGATGAGACTTGGATTAATCAGTTAGAACACAACAGTCAGCATCATTCCTTCTGAGTTACTTTTCAGATTTTCTCTTTAATTTTAGAGTGTGAATTTAGCTGGAAAACTGAAAATCAGATAACACACATCACAAGTCAGATATGTGCACCTCTAATTTGTGGCTTCAATCCTCACAAAGACCCACATCACAGAAGACTTGATCTTTACTGCAATTACTTGCAGCACGACCCTGCTTCCCCACAGGCTCATTCAGAGAGCCACCCTCCTTCTTCACAACCTCTCACTGCCACAAGTCCTGCTTAGACCTGCATGGCTGGCTCCCAGAGATGTCATCCTCACCCTGCATCCTTCAAATGTCAAACATTTCCATAGTTCTGTGAGCAACGGTGAAGAAAGAATAATTTTTATAATGAGAGATGAATTCTGACTCTCATGACTGAGAGTAGAAGAGTAACCTCACCAAGAGTGATAAACCAATGTTTTACTCACCACTTGGTCAGAAAACAATTTCAATGAATGCCCAAGAGGATAACTAAGAAAAGCTGTATCAGAGTTGCTTTCAGAACTAGCAGGACACCTCAATAAGTATTTTTTGTGACTGGTCACCCAGGAGTGAGAACATGCACATGAACACACAAAAGGGAGCAAAAGCTACAGAAGGGAGAAGTGGTTCACACCAGCCTCAGAAGAAAACTGCATTTTCAATAAATACTAAAAAACCCCACAAGATAGGTTGTTTATAGGCAGTGTTTACACAGCTGCCTCTTTATGCTGTGGTTAGGATAAAAAGACATTGCAGAAGATCTGAAGCAGGAAGCAGTGTCTGTGGGGAAGAACCTTCTCCTGCACTAGGAGATACACTGTACTTGATCTTTTCCTCTCATCTGCCAGAAACTGTTGCATTCACTATTAAAAACCATTAAAAATAGCCATTGCATTTTGCTTGTGGAGAATAGCAACTTGCAAAGGCTACTTTACAAAACCACTAAATGCAGAGTTCATCTTCAAATTCTTGTATGGACAATCACGTCATAGAACCACACAAGCTCTTTTTGTTCTTCTTTAGCACTTGAAGAATGGAGAGAAGCATTTAAGGGCTTTCTTAATCCTAAAGAACCAGCACATGGATACTGGCTATGGGATCTAAATGCAGTTGTGAAGACCAGTCAGAGAAATGGTTACTCTCAGGACAGGTCAGCAGGGCACGTGAAGGCAGCAATGTATGGATATATATGATGTACTTTGGACTTGAGCAGTCCATAAGGATTATTTTTCTGTACAAGTCAGGCACACAGCATTTCTGTTAGTGCTGACACATGCCATCAGGATTTATCATGGCATTCCAAGCCCTGAAATTCCCACAAAGCACTTAGATGGGTTCAGATTATTTACTGAGCCTGACCAGTTATGGTGTTTGGGCAGAGAACTACTGGAAATGACACAAAAACTGAGGGACTCACAGAAGAAAAGTCTTGAAAGGTGTCAAGCCCAAGGAGAAAGTTTAAAGAGGTTTTTATTCCCTTATTGCTATCTCCTTTGTTATCAACACAGACAGAGCGAAGGGGCAAGCTTCAGCTTGTACCGGACATGAATTCAGTGTATAACAAGAAAGGCAAATACAGTTGTTGTGGATCATAAAATTATAAAGAATTTTTTTTATGTTTCTGATTGAAAATGGGAAACTGTCTTCTGCTTGTCAACCAGCTGGTGCGGCTCAGGACACAATTTGTATGGCCCAAGCATAACCTGAATCATCTGCATGTTACCTGAGAGCTTTCCCTTGATGTAAATAAATAAAGAATATATGTACATACACCTATGAGCAAGCCATGGCCACAGACATGAGGGCTGATGTCAGAAATGGCTCTGTTAAATGTTTACAAGTATAGGTTGAATTTTACCTACACTGAATAAACGAAAAATGTTCCAAAGTCAGTGTCAGGATGAAGGGTTACTTTACTTAGTTTCAGTCTTCTCTCACTAGAGCCTAAAGACACTGACTGTTCTAAAAGCTTGGAGTTTGGTTTTCCTGTTTTCTTCAAGAGTCAGTTCTGCAAATGTCTTCAGCATTTACCACAACCACGATGGGTGACCATCAGTGTCTTAACTCAACAGTGCCTGAACAGGTCTTTTCTGAAGAAAAAAAAATAAATCCAAAACACACATAACCACCCACAAATGCCCCTTTCATAATTTGCCTAAACACCTATTTACTTCCTGCACAGTACACTGCAATGTCTGTTTCTTCAACAAAATAAAAATACTTTCAAATGATGTCAAAACGACACGATCTGTTCCTGGGCAGAACATCAGGTTTCCAAGAGAAACTTCAGTTTATGATGTCTCAATAAGAAGTAGCAGAATGCACCTAAAGCAAACCTAGAGGTAAAGACTGAAGTGTGCTAACAACATCATTTTAAATGTCCTACAAAAATAAGGGCTCATACTCCTATCAATGACTAGAGAAAAAAGCAGTTGCACACCTCTGGCAATAAACCTTGAACATTAATGCAATTTCTCTTACACTCTGTTACTAAAAGGAAACCCAAAAGCATTTTCAATAAAAAAAAAACTGTTGATAGAGCTTACCTCTCGGAGTGTAGGTTTGCCTTTGAAAAAATCTGTATTTTTGCTACTTTTCGGTGGGTTAAATCTTAAATTTAGGAAAGCACATCCATTGGCAATAGCCTCCAAGGGAGCTGGCCCTTCATATGGAAATCCAAGACCAACAAACAGCTGAAAAATACAAAACAAGGGATATTTTAATTTTTGTTATTCCCAAAAAAGCTAAGAGCTAGCCAAAAAGAAACAAAACCACATTCTAAATGTACCAGCCTGAAGAAAATGCAATGCTAAGAAGAAAACGGGAGACATTCAGCAGCTCAACACCTCCCACCCAAGCAGTAATGGAATGTCCTGCAAAACACATTTGACAATCATCATCTGTAATGAGCTGAGGTGGTTTTTCATGGAGCTGAGGCAACAACAGACCCTTTTAGGGCTTTTTTTGAGCAGGGGGAGAAACTGGTGGTTTGATTGGTGTTGAAGTGGAGCTGCTGGGGCTTTCCTACAGGCACAGGCTCCAAAGCAGCGATCTCCAGGAACAGCTGCACCAGTGTTTTCCCGACTCCCAAACCAGCCAAGGCGCTGGCTTTGCCAACACAACACGCTCCTGGTACACTAATTAAACCTCCTAATTAAAACGGTAGGTGGCAGCAAACAGCAGCTCACGACACTGGACCGAGGCAGCGAGAGCCTGCAGGGGCTTCAGAGGGTTCAGCCTTCAGAGGGTTCAACGCCTCCAAGGGAAACCAGAGCAAAAATCCATCCCAAAGCTTTTCCTCCACCAGCTGAGGTCCCAGGTGCTCTAGAAAAGGCACTGCTCTGCTCCAGTGAAAATATATTAATTTTTTTTTGAGTTGTCTAAAAAAATCTTGACCCCTTTCCTGGCTAAACATAATGAAACTCCCTGAATTAAATATAGGATTCCTCATCTTCATTTGAATGTTTGTGTATAATGGGAGAAGTACAAGCTCTGAGTTGGAACAGCAATTTCTCAGTACTGCTGCAAAACAATGTGTATATAGATATCTATATATCTCTCCTGCTTTTATCAGGAAAATAAAGCACAACCTTCATAACTATGAGAGTCATGCAATCAGGACACATATTCAAGGAGGTCAAGGCACACTACTCTGCATTAAATCTTGTGCAACGCAGAAATGAATCCCAGTAGCAGAACATTCACAGCTGCAGGCTCTTCCTAGGAGCTGATGCTAACATTGATGCATAAACCTGTAGTCAGCCCTGTCATGCAGAGGCATTGCAGCATCAATCCTCCCCAACCCATGGCAACAACAGTATAAATTCAGAGCTGGCTCATTTTAGAAAAGCAAGTTAACACTTCTCAGCATAGCTGGGGACATGCAATTTGCACTGCATGGAGCTGAATATTCTAATTTCAGTTCTCAATATTCAGGTTAAAGAAGTGGCAAAAAGTTTCTCAACTCTCTCACTGATTTAAATCTTGCAGAAACTCTCTAGTGGCTGATAATAAAAAGATCCAGAAGCTATTTCTACTAAAGACAAATCATATAAATTCTGGTTTTATATATGGCATAAAATATACCACCTTTCAGTCACAGAAATGCATACTACATATAATCTCAAAAGAGGGAATTTAAAAAAGGTAGTCTGTTGAAAATAATGAATTAAGGACATGAAACCATTTCATGCAGCCTACACATAAAATATTATTTATTTAAACTACTCCTTAGTTCAGGCAGAAAACCAGCTGAGAACCAGCAATTAAACCTATCTGAAGTATTAATTCCTCCTATGATCCTGTGTTTGTCTGTTATGTAGGGAATGCTGGGTTGTTTGCTTAGTTTTGCACTTTTTTAATAAACTGCTGCTGTGCACTGCTGAGTTCTGTGTCTGACTGGTCCATTTATTTGGGAGGAAGCTCCATGGGAAAAGAAACATGGGTTTGTGTTTTGACAGCACTGAGAGCACTGCCATCACTTAATCTATAATAAATAGCTTACCACCTGTTTCCCATCCATTTTCCAGCCTCACCTCTAAGCAGAACTGTTCCTTTGAAGGAAGAAAGAAGGTTGTGTCTGATCCCTAAAAAAGGGTGAGTGTGCGTGTGCTGCCTGGTGGCCTGAGCTTGCAGCCTGGCTCACAGCTGCCTGCAGCCCCTCAAATCCTTCTTTCAGCCCTTCTATCACCCTCCAGCACATCATCATCAAACCAGCTGAAATTCCCACACTCAGTCCAGACCCTTCTCCAGAAAGTTGGCCCCTATAAAGTGTCCTTGCCCATGGCAGGGGGTGGAACTAGATGATCTTCAAGGTCCATTTCAGCCCAAACCATTCTGTGAGTCTCTCTATGATTAACCTTCCTTGGTTAGGGAGTCAGTGTTTTTGTCTGGTATAAAGAGCAAAACAGAAATATCTTACATGCCTCAAGAAAATCACATTCATTATGATTAAAAGAGCAAGCATTAGAATACACACGCCTTTTCTGTAACTCACAATGCTCTCATTTGCTAATCCTTTGAATTACAAGCAGTTTATTATTTCCAGAAAGGCTAAAACAATCTGTCAAGGTACTTCCTAAGCAAATACTTGCAGCAAATACTGCAAGCCACTAACTGAAAAAGAAATTAAAAAAAGAGAAAAAAGTAGACAGAACAGTCAACTATTTTCAGGTACCAGTGAAGCAAACATCATGCTCAATACAGATGAGGCTGTGGGGAAGACAAGGCTCTGTCCCACAGAGTGAAGACTTAGACCAGGCTGTGCTCCCCTAATTTGTGATGCAGCTGTTCACTGCTGCCTCCAACACTGCAGGTGCTGACTATGGCTCTTAGGGCAATTTCTCATCAGATGGAGATCTGGTAACCCAGCCCACCATGGGAAGGCACCTGCACCCTAGGGCTGAAGATCCATATTGCAAAACTCCAAATGTGACTGTGTTGGTAACACCACAGCGGGAAGAACGCCTGGCTAAAAAATATTAGTCCAGATCTCACTCTGTGAGCTGCAGCAGAACTGCTATGTAGAGGAGATTGCTTTATGCTTTACTGGTTGATTAGTGTTTGGAAAAGAGTCATAATCTGTTTTTGAGCATTTTTCTCACCTTTCCAATGTTTCTGAAAGCAAAAGCCATTATTTTTCCTAGACAGCTCTAAGTGGGCACACGGCACAGCTGGCTGTGCATGCTGACGCCCCATGGAACATGGTGATTGCCAGAAGGAAGCTGCACTGTAAAAGTCTATCTAAAAGAGATAACTGCCAACAAATACAGAAACAGAATGATCATGGAAACAGCAATGTGGGGTTGGTGTTTTTTTAACCTATTCCTTTTTATCAAGGTCTGCTGCCCCAGCGCGTCTGTGCCTGTAGATCTGCACGGAGCAGAGAAGGGGATTTGTGTCTGCAACATCACTGGCTCAACTTGAGTAAAGTTGAAACCCTTAATAGTTTGGTTTTCATAACAAAGGCTCCTCAGGAACCTTCTCCACCTTTGTAATGAACTGAACCTCTGGTTTGGAATGTCAGACTTTTGTGTTGGCCACCCAGCATCACACCAGCCAAGACACCACTCTTCTTCCTGTAATGTGAACGGTCCTCTCACAGTGCGGAGGTTAAGTGGAGACATCTCTGGCACAAAAAGTGACTCACAACCCCTCTCATGAAAAGCAGTATGGGGGTTTTTTTCGTTGTTTTTTTTTGGATGGAGTTTACAGCACCACATCAGACTACTATTAATATAAATAAGTAAACAGTCTTCCTAACTTATAGCCAAAAGTATAAAGTAAGGAGTGAATGCTTTACTTCCCTGACTGTAATTATGACTAGCTGAACAGTTAAGAAAAAAATTCATATTCCAGAGAGCAAATGCTCTAGTTTCACGCAGAGAAGTGTTTATCTTCTCCTCTCCCTTTTCTAGAATTACTGCACTTTATTCAATTTATTCTGTCAGGTTGGTAGGTTTATCATACCACTTTAATATGCCTCCTTATTCAACTTATATATTCTCTTCTAAACTCCAGAAAGTGGAGTATAGCAAAGGTTAACTATCTTGCTATATTCTTCTCATCAATACAAAATACTTTCTGCAAAAGCCAATCTTTTTGTAATTCAAACAACTTGAGAATAGAATGACTAGGTAAATATCTTTTCAGCTGATTTTATGAGGTGTAAATATATATTCCTTCATAAAAGGCCATATGACAACAAAGTTTGTTTGCCTGTGTCTGTGTAAGGGTGTTGCTCCTACTTTTATTAATCATACAGAAATAGTAAAACCCACTTAGTAAAAGAATTTGAACTCTCTGAAAAATTCACAGTGACCTGAAGGAAAAAGTTGCATCTGAAACTTTCTCAAAAGGAGAAATACTTCTCAAGAATTCAATACTGGTTCCTCCGAGAGAGCCTGGTCCAACTCCTCCAGCTGCCCACTTGGCAGGGAGCCCTGGGAGTTGGCAGGAAGGCTGCCAGCTCGCCTACCCCATTCTCCTCCAACGTGATGAATGGCTTCACATCTTCTCATTAGGAACTGCAGACATGGCTCGTTTTTGTCGTGCTCCACACAGCTGAAGCAGCCATGATGAATCTCAAACAGCCCCTCCTGCCTGCAGAGCTCCCTCCCTCTGAAATGTGCTGCTTTACAGCGCACACAGAAGGAAATGGCAGCTGCACGCTGCCCGGAATAACTGAGTCCTACCAGCTGCTGCAGGGACCAAAGACATTTTGGGAATGCAAAGTTCTGATTAAGAATCACAGGACTGAGACCTCACCTACTGGTATTTTGCTATCTAAGGACAAAGTGAAGCAGTGCAGCATAAGCTTACACTTCTGACTAGGCTGAACCATGTGATTTGTTAAATTATTATTTAGCTCTCCCGTTCTGAAAGGCAGAACATTCGTCAGCTGACCTAACAAAAAACCTGCTAACACAGTGCTGAATTCACAACCAATGACAGACAATTCTTGCCCATGGTCTCAGCACATCTGAAGATTTCTGGAAGTTTAAGGACAAAGGTTGCTGTCTCGCCATGATGCTCCAGAGGAGCATTGCACCCACAGATGCTCCCAGCCTGGAGTTATGGCCCTGATTATTCACACACCTGCAGCACAGACACAGTCTGGTGACAAAACCCCATAAGTAAATTCATTACAGGACTCTGACTTTAGTGAATAAAGTGATTAAGATTAAAAAGTGTCCTTGAACATCACTGCATGCATGTGCACACACACACGGGGCTCCTCCAGACACAAAGCTCTTCTTCAAGTCACCTTGATTTTTGTGAGAAACCTGCACTTATTTTAGCAATTCAACCCATGAACCAGCTGATAAAAACACAATTGACCCACACAGGCAGCAGATGGCCACTGGTGACAGGTGAGCAGTGTTTTGTACTAAGCTGTGCTCAAGTATTGCCTCTTAAAGGGTATCAAAATCTGGAACTGTGAATATGCAGGCAGCAAGAAGACTTGGAGCAAGTGTGTCTGTTGATCAACACTGACAGGTAACCATATGCTGAGGCAGAACAGCCAGAGTACCTGTGAGATACAAAGCATCAGCCAGCAAAAAAAAGAAAAAGAAAACAAACAAAAACCCACCCACCCCAATCCCCCTCCAACTGAAATGTCCAAAAAACAAGATGGGAGATCTCAGTTTCCACTTTCAATCCCAGGATGCTGCTGTTTTACTTTTTCTGTTCAATTAGATACATTGAAACTGTATTAGACAGGAATAATAAGCAAAATGCATGATGCAATAAGCCATATTTAATTTCATTTCGTTGCAGAATTAGAAATACATTGCACTCTCATTTCCATGACAATACTTATGTATTAGGAGAAGCAGATGGACTATTAACAGCTTATCATCAGGGCAAAGTTTTGTTAGCCTGGCCATATCCTAAATAAACAATTTCCTTAAAAGGAAAACAGCTTTTGTCATTTGCAAGCCTGCTAGCAAAAGTTCAGAAAAGCCATATAAAAATACTGCTTGCAAATGTAATTTTTAAAACCCTGACTTCCTGATACAGGGTTCTGAAACACATCAATGATTTTCTCAGTGCCATCTACTAAGAAATGCAGCAAATTCTAAAAATTATTTTCCCCAATGTTATGAAGGAAAAAACCAACCATAACCAATGCACAACAACAGAATAAAAATCATAAAAATCTAAAATGCTCTAGGACTCTGACAACACTACAGCACAGATCCACACTTTTCACTAGATACTTTTGGTGAAAAATAAAATTTACTATCTCAGGAGCACTTCATAATCCCAACACAGTCTCTTCTATCTGAAGCTGCAACTGCTGCTCAAAATCTGAGTGGAAGTAGTCTGCTCCCTCCTGTGTCACAAAATCCATACAACTAAACTGTAACACATAGGTATCAACTTGAATTTCTCCTAAATTGAATGTGTCTTTACACTGCATCTTAGAGCCCAGCAAATATAACCAATAACAACTAAATGAGATACCTAGTTAATACTGAAAAGCAAGCTTTTTAATGTGATACTTGTAAGATGGCTGATAAAAAATTAGAGAAAGGTTTAGTTAAACATAACTACTATATGAACTGGCACTTTTATAGGGATTTCAGTAATTCTACAGGAAGTCCATTTGCTTATTTTACTATTTCAGTGAATAGAACACATGTTTTTTTAGGAGGTAGTCACTGCTCATGCTTGGGGGTTATTACAAGGTCAATATTCTTCCCACATTATGATTAACACAGGGATTTCATACTCCACACAGGCAAAAGCTGTGTAATCTCAGATTATCTATGACGAAAGCAAATGCTGACTTTTTAATATGCAACATTATATGTATCTGCAGGCATTAAGCACATACAAACAGTGGTTGCACTTAAAAACTCATAATTTACCAAGAGCTGTCACACAGAGATGTCAAATTACCATCATTTTCCCAAGTACTTCAAAAAGGAGATCTCTGCAGTTGTGTGGGAAGCCTAAGAGGTGCTTGCTTTTTCCTTTTCTTTTTTTTTTAAAGAGATTTTTCTGTGGAAGTGCACAGCAAGAAACTATCAACAGTGGTGCGCTTCCACAGATTTTGCTAATTTTAAACACACAACTCCCTTCTTTCACCAACTTAAACATTCTATTTAAATGTAAGCTACTGAAGTGTTTGAATGCTGCAAAATGCCACAAAGATTATGGGAAGGGCAGAGAATCCCGACAAAACTGCGGGAACAAAAGTTTATTTCCATGTACATCCTGTCCCTCATATCGAATTGACTCTGGAGCCAGAGGCAAAGCACATCACAAGAAGCCACGCTCCTGTGCTCCCTCTCTGTGCCCAGCTGAGGCAGAGGAAGGACATGAATGGCAAATGAAGGGCTGCAGCTCTGCTTTTCTCCCTGATAAAGCAGGGTCACTCTGGGTTAGAGTCACTGGCAGGGCACAGCAAGCTGTGCAGCTTTTGGGTGTTACCTAACCTTGACCTCAGGCATGTCAAACACAGCACAGTCTCAGCTGTTAATCTCCTTGAGCTGAATATCACATTCAAGAAAATGAAAAATGCATTTATCCCTGGTTCTCAAGCTGGTTGTTAAATGGGACTGTAGGTTGTCATCCCAATTTTCTAATATGAGCTGTCAATCCACCAAACAGAGACATGATGAAAAATGTATTCTTGGCACACTGAACACAACTTAAGCTCCTTTACACATGATAATTTTTTTTCCAGTGCTTTTAAATTAGGAGCTTATTCATAGGAGGTGAAATGCATGCACTTCAGACACCCTCTACTTGGAGATATTTTTTGCCACCACTCCTGCTTGACAAACTTACTTTGGTTTCCCTCAGCAGAAACTGCAAATCCCGCCCGCTGAGTATTCCATGGTTCTTTACATAGCCAGGAATGTACATGGTGCTTGTCCCATGAACAGTTCCATGGACCTCCATATAGGTGTGGATGACATCCAGGTAAGCCTTCTTATCCTGTAATAGCAAGGAAAAAAATATTTTCAGTTGTTAATGAATTTGAAGTGGCAATATTTAATCAGAGCTGTTTTTTTATCACCTGTACCACAAAAGCCAGGGAAAGAAGTTCACTCTTTCCTATTTGATTTCTATGTTTGATCTTTCATTACATTATTAGTTTGGTTTTCTACTAAACTGGAAGAAAATTGCAGCTTTTTCACTTACAGAGAGGGTATAAAGAAATTAATACCAAGGCCCTCTTAATTTCTAATTGGAAAAAACCAAGATGCCATCAGACAGCTGTAATCTCAGCATGCTGAAAAGATATGTGGCCTAAAAATACTAAAAAAAACCATTTTGAAATATCAAATTTTCACTGTTTTGGTCAAAGATGCAAAATAATTATCTTCTTTGTGAAGAAAAAGCTGAATGTCACCTTAGTAAGATGCAGCCTTGCCAACTAAATACTGAACAAACCCCTTTATTTAAATACCCAACATCTGAGTTCCATGAGAGACCTACAAATGTTCTGCCTACCTGAAGCTTTAAAGGCATTTTGGAAAAGACCCAGAGAAGAGCAACGGCTTTAATGTTGCATTTAAAAAAAAATTAAGAAAAAATAGTACACCATCCTAGTTTGCACACAAGAATTACTTTAATTTTCAATGCCATATGTTTTTTTAAGTTTTAAAGACTACTGGCATTCCAAGGCAATTAGCTGAAGACTATATTTACATGCAGTCTGCAACACAGATCAGAAGACTTTCCCTCAATATTTGCACATAGTCTTAGTAATAGCTCTAAAATCAGGAAACAAGTTGCTGTACTTGGCAGCAAGCAAGTTTTTACCAATTCTACTTTCACTCACTACTTGTATCATGTAAATTCTGTGCACGGTTCCTCCACAGCCCTGTGTGAAAACTGGCCAACAATTTTACTGAAGTTCATTCAAAGGACAAGTAGACTGGTGAAAATCCTGTCTTTTCCAACGCTGGAGGAGCAGGTGTCACACCCAGGTGGATGAGTGCTACTTCTTCCAGCTTCCTTGCTGAATTCATTGCTGCAGAGCGTGTTCATTGTGTGTAACAATGGTTTCTGCTTTCACCCTGCTCTGCTGGTGACCTGCTTGTGCTGGGCAGGATGGGCTGAGCCATCCCTGAATGCCCCTTTGGCACCTCTGCCAAGGCTGCACCAGCCAGACACTGTCCTGGGCTAAGTATTACATAAACCAGCCAACAGATAAAGACGCTTTCTTCTTCAATGTGGCTGCTCTTGTTATTAATTAACACAATTAAAAAAAAAAAAAAACAAAACCCAAAAGCTTGTTCCATTTTTTGCTTCAAATTTGAATTACTCTGTAAGAGATATTCCTGACATAATTGCTAAAATACCATAATTAGAAACTGTGAGAAACTCATACACTTTGTCGAGAGAAAATCCATTTAGAACTTTTTCTTTGGAAATGAGCATGACAAATATAAAAGAAGTGGCCTGGTCTTCTTTCCAGAGGATACCTTAGTCCTGCCTGCCTGGCTTTTAATACTTCCAGAACTTTGGAGTGTTCAGGGTTCTGAAAGGAAGAGAAGGCAAGGAAGCAGCAGGTGCTATTGATATGATCCACCTGTAGCAACAACACCAAGGCACTTGCCTCAGATTTTACTGGTTCAGGACACAAATGCACTCTAACTCAAAAAAAACCCCAAACTGGGCAAAAAGCAGCTAGAAAGAACAAAACCAAGATTACCTAAAATTGCACTTCTTTTCAAGATTGCAATGACAATTTTACAAACTTTTTACAGAATACTTAGCTATTGTAAAATGACATTAACCATGCACACACTTAACTGGAAATAGTACTTCAGCATATAACTGACTTTCCCAATTCAGAGTCTAAAACCACAAATAAAATATTTATTATCCAAATAAATGGATAATTTATCCAACCAAAATCTCAGTGTTATATTTCCTTACTTTGAGTCAAAACCAACTGCTTTCATAATCATCTACAAAGTACCATAAAAGTACTATTAGCACCTTATACTTTACATAAAGCTCACTAACATTTGTCCCCTTTTGCAATTAAGTAATCCTGAATTTCCACATTCCTTCCAGCCAAGTGTTATTTTGGATCATAAAAGTATATATTCTAGGAAGCCACCTCAGAAAAATGATCAGGACACATAATCAAATTCTAGGCATTAAAAAGAGTGAATTAGAAAATGAGAGAGTGCAAAAATGGCATTTATAAATAGAAAAGCTACATGTAAATAAAGAAAGAAATGTGACTAAAAACAAAATACTAACATTCCTTCAACTATTTATCTGCTTCCTGAGTTGCTCACTTGGGAGCAGATATAATTATTCTTTTATCTTAAACCACTTGAATGTTATTTTCTCCAAGATGGATTCAAAGAGACAAGACCACGAGCTGCTGGGGACTAATGCCAACCTGACATTGTCTGCATTTTGTGTCAGCCTGCACTGTTCACCCTGCTGTCCACACTGCAAACCCAGACTTAGAGGATGGAAGATAATCATATTTAAAAAAGGCAAATCATTTCTCCTCAGAATCAAAATGGAAACGTAACAGTGAGTAATAACCACACAAAGCTTTTCTGAAACAATTTTTCAGCAGCTAAAATAAACATGCCATTCAGAAAAGTACTTTTTGTTGATCACTGACTGCAGAACTGCTATTACTGTTCATCAATCATTTCCACCTACTTTTACAAGCATCATGATAAGGCCTTTCTCATCAAAGAAATCAAGTGACAACTGTTTGATAAGTCTTTCCCCAGGACAATGTTGACAAGAAGACACAGTATGAAGAGGTAAAATTTTAAGTTTGGTGGGTGAATAATTTAAATATAAAAGCTATAAAAATATGAGGTGGAAACACAGTTCATCAAGAACTAAACTCTGCTTTTAGTTTTCTCAGTGTAGTACCTGGTGGTGATTAACAACTCTGCTTTACCAACAGTTTGCCAGTCCAAGGTAATGACAGCATTTTGCAATTTTGGACCATTTGGGTGCCCTCACAGAACACTAAAAATTCAGCACTGAATGAAATTAAGCATCACTAGAGGCCAACTGCATTACAGAAAAGCTTGATTCAGAGTCCTGAACTGCTTTATGGCTTGAAAGTTCAGACTGCAAAACATATGTAAATCAGCCCATGTATCCAGCCTCACTTCCTTGCATTGAAAAATTCAGAAGGCAATGGTTTTATAAAGCTTGACAAATGTAATTCAGAAAAGCAAGTACTGGGATACATCTTTGTGTATATCCTAAATGCATACTGTAGAGAAGCCCCATCATCTGAGTGCTTATCTGTAGAAGTGTCAAGTCAAAAGTAAGCCAAAAAGAAGTGTACATGCAATGTATGACAATCAAGATTGTGACACAAACATAATCTCTGCTCGGGAACTGTCACCCTCTCAAAGACTTCTCAAGACATGCCTGAATAATGAAAATTCTGTCTACCAGGGAGCTAGAAGAGTGCACAAAGGCTGGAGAATATTAAGAGATTCAAGTGCATACACAGTGTTTTACAGAGGTAAATCACAAAGAGTAGATTAAGTCCACTCAAAGTCAAAGATGAAACTTTCAAATCTCAATTTGCCCCAAATTCATAAATGGATGTGGAGAAGATTCAGTGATTCATGACTAGTAAGTATGAATTCTACACTGACCAAGTAATCTGAAATTTAAGTGAAGAGTTAACTATGTAACCACATAAACCCCTCAAAATGACAATGACAATTCTTCCTGCCCAAGGAAATCCTCTCTCACCAAACTGGTAGCATTTTCTAAAGAAGCCAAGCAGCTTGTAGGAATTCTTTGAAGTTCTTAAAGGAATTAAATCTCTTGGGGGGAGATTGGGAATCACTTTTATGAATGAACAGTCATCATGTGAAAGAGAACAGAGAAGTGACAAAAGTATGCTGTCATTATTCACACTAACAAAATTCAAACTAACTTCAAAATGTAGGATAAAAACATCACAATATTGGACACCTGGGGTTTTAAAGCTTTTGGAAAAGCCCCCTCAGTAATCCAAGGGACAGAGAGACTAGAAAATAGACCATCTAATAAATTCAACTGTCTCCAAAACCCAGGAAATAAACTCTCCAAACAATTAGTCAGGTTAGAAAGCTGACATTACTTTATTAGCAGCACTGGATGCACAGGGAATTCTCCCAAAGCATGCATGCTCAATAACTTAAGAGACCAGGTTATATTCCTGAGATAAATGCATATTCATCACATTTTCTGAATACATGCACATGTGCTAATTATTGCCATGGACTTGTCTGGGTATGGTCCTGGCTCTTTTGATGAATTTTTTTCTCCCTGAGAGTATCTCAAATATGTCAAGTCATAATGTACTTCTCTTATCCTTCTTTTCTCAAACACACAATCCTTGTTCTCAAAACTAAGATATCAGCCAGTACATATTAATCACTAATACAAGTAAAAAAGGAGGCATTAGCTGGCACAAGACTTATTAATCTCAGACACAGGGAGTTAACACAAGGCCACATTGATCTCTGGCATTTGTACCAAGCACTGTATGGTACAAAACTAAGCATTAACCATGAATATTATGTGTTGAAGTTGAAAGTATTTTCCAACATGTTCCTCTACTGCTGCATAGACTTCTCACAGAAATAAAACCTGTTTGGTAATTTAACTAAAATGACAGAAATGTTCAAAACCAGTCCTCACTTAAGTGTGGAAAGAAACCCCCGAGCTAACCAGGGTCACTCAAGAATTAAGACTTTGCATTATAATAACACATGATTATACCCATGAAAAAATCAGTCCATTGTTCAGTAGTAGTCAGTCCAGCCACCAACCAAGTAAATGATAGGAATTTTTTGGAAAGAAATTAAGAAATAAAGATAATATTATTGAACCATTCTCTCTCTCTCCTCATACACCGCTGCATTTCTGGTCCATTTTCTCAAACAGAAGCTGAAAACACTGGACAGTGTTCTGAAAGGGGTAAGAAGAATCCAAGACACAGGACAGTTTCCACTGCTACACACAGAAATCTGCAAGAAATTCTTTAACAATTCTTCAGTTTGAAAAAGACAACTTGTCAGAATATGAGGGAGGTTTACAAACCCATAATTGGCATAAAGAACGTGGGTAGTGACTGACTATTCAAAATGTCCTGTACAAAGAAATCCAAACAAAGCTCATAGGGGACAGGTTTAGAAAAACGCCCAAGTTAACTATTTTTCCTGCAACAGGTCAGAGATTTGAGGGAATCCATGACAGAGAAAGCTGCAGAGGCAAAATAAAGTTTGCATAGGTTCCTGATCAAACAAACACTTTGAAATCACCTCTTACTGAGATCTCAACAATGTGTGAACAGACAGTTTATCAACAGAGAAACAGATTCAGGAGATACACTGAATTAGCAAAGCTGGAGAGAGAATTTGCAAGGGAAGTATTATATAACTTTCCCATGCTCTTGCTCTTCCTGAATGTCCATTTATAGCATCTTTTTTAGGCACCATATACCTCTGAATAAAACACACATTAGCACATATATAAATTCTGCACAAAGAATGAATAAAACATCTCAGTGAAGGTTTAGGATTTCTGGCAGAGCTTGAAGAACCTTATCCACTTCCCTACCCACATCTTTTTCATCCATGAAGGTTTGGGGATTTTTAAACACTGAGGTTTTCCCAAGATTTGACAATTTCATAGCCATGCAATGCACACTAACACCTAAGCAGTAATTTCCTGTCCTTGGAATGGAAATTTCCAGAACCAATGAGACATCCTTGCTCACTGTAAGTGCTGAAGGGGAAAAGTGAAGGGGTACAGATGAAAATAGAAAGCGGGACCAGAGGAAGAAAAGGTTGTGTTGGTTTTGTCCTAACCAAATAACAGCAGGTGATTGTGTTAATCAGTTCTGTAAGACCTCAGTAATTCATTTTGCAGCTGTCGAGTTCTGCAAAGTGAGAAGCTGATCACTGGCAGGTAAATATCCATGAAAAAAAAGGGGTTTTTTTCTTCATTAATAATAAATTAAACTCTAATTTTCATAATAAATGTTAAAGAGTAAGCCTTTAAAGGTGCACACTTATTTACTGCACTCATTTGTTTTGACTGACTTGTTTCTGAGCCATGCTGCTTCCAGAAGGAAATGGTGAATTTCAGAAATGTTGCTGAGCTAAAGTGTCTGGCTCATTCCAATTAGTTAGATTTATGACATAAGGCAGGACAGTGCCTTCTGGTGCCAGGCTCTAGGGTGACTTTTGACCAATTGATAAGCCCCCAGTGCTGCTGCGCATTTGGAGGAACACAAAATAGAAGGACCACAAGAAAGTCTGTGAGTGCACTGACCATGTGGGAGAAAAGGTGAGAAGGAACCTCTGTCCCTTTACTTATTTTTTTTTCTAGTTTAACAGTTGAAATACAATATTTATTCAAAGTACAGTGCTAAACATGAAGTACAAAAGCCAACCAGAAGGAAGGGACTTTCCCCCTGCTTTGTGCAAGAGGGCGTATGATGGGGAAATTACATTTAATCACATGTTCCCTGGAGCTACAAAGGGAACACTAATGTGAACAGCCTCAGTGATGTGCTTTCCCATTGAGAACAGGCTAAAGGTAGCCATTTCCAATACAGCTCTTCAAAAGTTGCTATGCAGGCAGTACATATTGAAGGAGAATGCTTTTCAAGTAGCATTAGTAAGAAACTCCCACATTATTTTACCTCTAAATATACAAATATTTTCAATATTTGCTCCAACAGACAAAATACTAAAGCAGTCATCATATGCTTATGTTATGCATTGATGCTTATTTTCTGGTAAAAGCAACCTTCTGACTTCTCTCACGACAACCCACAAAAAAAGAAAAAAGAAATAGCAAGTACTGCAAAATTAATCTTGACTCTTTCTTTCCTCTAGGATAAAGGGTCAAATTAATGGAAGAGTATAACAGTAAGTTGCAGGAAGAAGAACAAAGAAAATACTTAGAAACAAGAGCTAAGGCAACATGAAAGGCTTCAAACATTCTCTTTTAATTGAAATGTTCTGTAATTAAAGTAAATTTTGATAATGGAGAGCATTATGGGTTTCACACACATTTTATAAATTCCTTTTTTTCCCACCAATTTGGCATAGATAGGACTCTCTCTACTCCTTAGTACTGGCAAAAATCCCAATCAAAACCCCAAACCTTTTATCCCAACAAACACTTTCCCAAAACCTGGTAAATGTTGCCCTTCATAGCTTACCTCTAAAGATAACCTTTAGAAATGTGGCAAAAAAATCTTTAGGGCCTCCTGTTTGTTATCCTTAACCCACCTAGGACGGATTTACTTATTAAGAGGGAAATATTTAGTTATTATAGAGGGAAATATTTAGTTATTATAGAGGGAAATAAAGGACATGTCTTACACCCTCTGCACCACACATCCTTCCTGACCTCAGGAGGTGCACCCACACTTGGCCACTGTGGGATGGGATGGATGTCACCGGGCTCAGGCACAGAAAAACCCCCATATCCACGGCTATGTAAAGCCATGGTGGGTGGTACAGCCCCAGGGAGAAAAGGTCCTGTGCACACTTCAGTCCCACTTCAGCCTGCTTGGTTTAAAATAAACAATTGATTTGTCATTGTTACTCCCCAAAAGCACCCAAGTCTGGGGACAGGAATGCTCTCCCCTCCCCACTGTGCTCCCCTAATGAGTGATCAGCCCCAGCAGTGACACATGTACTCTGTGCAGATTACACTTCTCATTAATTGGCCATGTTGAGTAGAAAGAACAGGAGCAGGATAAATAGATTAGTCCGGTTCCATACAAGCCGTGGTGGCAGATGAAAAGAGCACTGAACAGGGAAAATGAAAGAAACGTGAAATAAGCAAATTACACAGACACAAGATTAGTTCAGGCTTCCTCTTGATCACAAGAATTGGATTTTATCAGTCCAGATAAGAAATCCCACACTGTAACTGATTCAAAGTCTATCTGCAGTGATTTGCACTTTATATACGAGTGCATATGGGCATGACTGCAGTTAAAATCTGCAAGTTACAGTTTTAATCTGCTCGATGTTACCAGCACACAGTACACATTTTAACATGGCCAGATACCAAATCAAACATCTTGGAAAAAACAAGATAGGAAATACTGATAAAATACAGCAGTGACTTGAAAAGCAGCACTTCGAAAAATTATACAAAGCTCTTGGCTGAGAGTTCCTAATGGTGGAAGGGGACCTGTCTAAAAATGAGATAGTATGTCCTTTTGGATTTGATGCTGGTATGGCCCACATGCCCTTTGCAAACATTCGCTTTCCAAGAGGAATGTGAATAATCTTGAGAAGGTTCAGAGAAAACAGACATGTGAAAACTCTTAAGGATTAGAAAGCACAAAGCTCTCAGGGGCTCAGCATACATAGGCTTTTCAGGAGATGGCTGTGGGTTACTTTGACCTCAACCTATATATTTCTACAGGGCAACAGAACAGAAGCACCAGCAGGCCAGTTGAGGAAGTTTATAATTGCTACTAAGACTGGAAGGAACCATATGGATATCTGTACCAGAAATAATGCCAAGTCTTAAGGGAGAAGGCAATTGTTAGAGGACTTCACCAGAGGAAACAGTGGCCTTTCCATTGTGTGCTATTTAAAAATCAAGACTGGATATTCTTTCCCAAAAAGCCATGTTTTTATCTTAATCAGTCCATGAATATCCTGTGTGTCATACAGAATCTGAGACTAATCACAAATCTCCCCTCTGGGCATATAAACTATCCATACATATTTCTGAATCCATACAGACTGAATAAACTGAGAAAGTTATGTATGTCAGTGAGAAACACCCTGGTGACTAAAGAGCTGTCTTCTTCCTTAAATCCAACTAGTATTCAACAGGTCTTTCTGCTGATGTGCACTGCAAATCAGGTCAGAAGTTTAGATGTATATTGCATGCTGCTGTTCTTGAGAGACTGATAATGAGATCAGTCACAAGTAAAAGTGTAAGTAGAGTCACATGTAAAAGTACAAGAGCCTAAGCTTGAAAAGACTTGAAGAAAGGATTCCAGCTCTGCTCCAGCACTCTGCAGAGAGGAGAGACTGGGCACACTAAGTCCTTCTATACCTGATCCAAACAGAATAAATAAATACCTTAATGTATTTACTACATATTTTCTCAGCACAGTAGCCAAGAAACATCCAGCTCTACCTGCTCTGCTACCACTGCAAACATTCCACTGTTTTTACAAAGTTTTAGTTTTGTTTTGTCTTACAGATGGACCATTTACTTGCAGCTATCATCTTTAGAGAATTTATTCTGTATAATCTGAGTCATCAGAATGAATGTTGCTTCTGTGGTTTGAAAAACTGTGCAAGGCCAACATTCTCATGCCAATAAAGAGAAAAGGAATGACAATGTGAGACCCAGGTGGTCTCCCACTGTCACATTGTTTGGCCCTATGTATGGCACTGATAAGTTTCTTTTTCAGTTGACAAGAGGCTTAAAAATAAGGTCTTTTTAGGCAGGAGGGAAGGCACATGGAGGATTTGGGCACACAGAGCTGGAGGTAACTAGGAAGAAATCCAGTTACTAGTAAGTAATCTCTTTGAAATCTGCATGAGACACACACTCCCAGGTGTGTCAGCCTGGAAGAAGGAGCCACAGAAAAGGAAAATTAGTGAAAAAAAAAAGAGAGCACTATGACTTAAAAACACAATATACTTTAATTTAGTGAAAACATCACCAAACCTTGGTGTTGTTATTCTGCTGCTCTCATCTGCAGATGAGAGAAAATACAATAATGGCAATAGTAAAGAAACAAAACTCTGATATAATTACAGGGAGATAAAATAAGACTGCACACTTTTACAGCCTTTCATAAAACAGGCTTTCCAGCTCAAAATGCAGCACATTTTTCGATGTAGATATAAGAACAGAAGTAATTGAAAGACAGGTTTGCTTATGATTAATGAAAGTTCACACCTTAAATTTTCCATTATGTTTACCAGCCTTCTGCATTTTCTAAAATTATTGTGACATTAAGACTATATTTTAATTCTACCAGAAAGGTGTACAGAAATAGCAAAGGATCCACATCAATCTAGACAGAAGTGTCTCTAACAGAAAGACTTCAAAATGTTCAATTTAATGATTCAAATACATTTGTTTCCAGAAAAAGAACTTAATGGGTTTAGACAGATGGGATACTTTCAAATTTCAAATGATGCTTTATTTTATTGATCAACATAAATTTACTCAAGCATATGAGCATAAAAAACTCACCTTCCAGAAATTATCTACTTTGCCATAAACGAGAGATTGATTCTGCCTTTTGATGTCATTAATGTGTTTAATATCACTGGAATTCAGGTGCTGCTCTACCACAAATCCAAGGAAGCTGTTATCTGGAGTGTGAGCTGTAAGAAACAGAGCAGATTCAGCACCTTTGAAAATACTGGTTAATGCTACATTAGAGTGAATGTTGTCAGAAAAGAAGCTGTAAGGAACATATTATGCAACTGATCACCTCCTTCTTATTAGTACTGAAAGACACATTTGCTTGCTTTATTATCCAAAATAGTCTTTATTAATTTTAAGACCTGCTCCATATGCCTACTGGAGTAAGCAGCTATTTTCTGTCTTGTTTCTGATAATAAAAACTCAGCAGCTGGACTGAGTCCAATGGTAATGATCTTTTTTGTCTGTGTGCTAAGCTTTATTTTATTATTAGAGATAAAAGAAACAGAAGAACTCCAGCTTGACAAATCTCAGAGATACAATACCAACAGTTTGAAAACCCCCTGGATTTATGCTTGTTAGCAAAGATGCAAGCAAAAATGGATGTTGCTCAATGGCATAAATAAATTTTAGCCAATTTCTTGGGTTCACCTCCTACACTGGAATTACCAACACCAACCACCCAACTCTCTGTGTATTAGGTACCCATGCTAATTACTGGCCTACCAAGTCACACTGTGCAAATCAGAACACAAACTGCATTGCCTAATTCACCCAGACATAGTGATCATGAAATATTTAAATGCAGCAAGTGAAGTCAGCAAAACTGTTTTCAATCCAATTCAGGCAAAAAAAAAAAAAAAAAAGACTGTGCAAAGGATATGTAATTTATTATCAGTACTTAATATTAATTTTAGCCCCTTTTTAGCCCCAGTGTCGGTCACTATTCCATCCCCTATAAAGACACAGATATTTAGGCTCATTAAAAGTAAGAGGCTTTGTTGTTTTGGATTGTTGTTTTTTTTTTTTTTGTAGATTGGGTGTTTAATTCCAGTGATGGACTCCAACACTCAATGCTTCAGGTAGAAATCCATCCCTACTATATAAAAACTATTCCAACACATGGGGGTTTTTTGCCTATAAAAAGTGCCATAGCCTCTCTAGTGCACATAGAAAAAGGCTGCAATAAACAGCAGGATCTCCTCTCTAGGCCTCCTGTTAAATTCTGGCACACAAGCTGACAATTAATCACATTTTGAAAAGCTTAAGAACCCAAACCAAAACAAAAAACTCCTAAATCCAAAGACAACACCCCAGGCATTTTCGATACATGCAATACTAAACCTCTAGTAGAGTTATTAAAAAAAAATTCTATTGCAATTATGAGGTTTTGCATTTTTGTTCCTGAAAATCAGCCAAGACGATAATGCAGGAGAACAGAGAAACCATACACGTCCCTCTGCCATTACATTTAGTCTTCCAAATGACAATTACTCTTTTTCACAAAAAATGCCTCAGCAACAGCCAGGCACCCACTTAGACCCAAGGACTTTTTAGAATTTTACATAGCAAACAGCACATTTCAAATATGTCTGAAAAGAGGCATTTTTCCATCCTTTCATATTTTTGGATGCGGGACTGCATTCAAAGGAAGGCAAGGCAGTACACACTCAAAAGAAAAATAAATCTTTGTTAAAGTTAGCACTTAAAACTGGTGGAATTTTGTGCCTCAAACATCATGGACAGGAAGCAGCACTCAGATGGATTTTTAAGCAAGATCACGCACTTTTAGAAGTACCAGGGCTGTTATTTTGCATGAAGGTATTTGAATTAAAAACATGGTAAACATAAAAAGAGGGAAAAGCTCTCATGCTTCTGGGAAATTCAGAGCACAGTCAGGCACTTGGTAATATGCCACAGGTTTCAATATGGCTTGCTTGTTGCTCAGGATAATTTTCTGCCCTTATAATCAGAGTTCTCAGAACATAATAGAGTCTGGGGATCTTGGGAAACTGTCCAGTGTTCCAATCTGCCATAAAATCTTTACTGATGCATAACATGCACTTTTAATCACAACCCCATAAAGATGGTGCTATCTCTGCAGCAGAGAACAAAACAACAAATATAAACTTTAAATGTCACAAACCATATTGACTCTTCTGCACCTAGTAAAAAAAAAAGAAGGCAGAAGAAAAAAAATCCTTGAATAATCCGCAGCACTGAAATCACTCATGCTTCAGAATTCATTTGCCTGCAATCTATTTATCCCTTTTCCTGCAGAGGAAAACCCACAGTTATTTCCAGCAATGAAAATTGGAAATGGTTATTTATTAAAATTCCAATACAGTCGGTACTCTTTGGAAAATTCATTATGAAGCAATTTTCTTTGCACAAGAGACTGTACCAGTGGCAGTCCGCACTGCCACAACAGAGATCTCTAGAGACAAGATTTACTTTCTTCTGCATTTCATGGAGTGGGACTGAGCAGTGCACACACAGCTGTCCCACCAGCGCTCATCCAGGTATTTTGACTGAGTGCATCATCCCCCTTGGTGCTATCTTGAACAGGCCTCACATCTGAATTTCCCAACAGCTGGACAACTTAAACAAAGCACAATTGAGTCTCTTTTCCATTTAGGACATAAACCGATAAATATTAGCAAATGTGGATACAAAACAAGCTCTGCTTACTAATACCCAGACACAAACTCTGCAACCACTTTCAAGTCACATTTCACCACCGCATGTTTTGTTACTTGCTTCCCAACAACTGTGAATGCAGCCTTTTATCTCTTGAACAACCTTCACTTATATTTCTCTGGAAAAACTTGCACAGCAAATGTTGACAGACAAAATATGCCTCTGTCAAGAATTTTACAGGGCAACTGAAATCAAAAGTGTGTCAACCCGACAGCAGCATGTATAATTCTGCTGTGAAAAGCAGGAAAGTTTCAAAGATTGATGATGAAAGCTGATGAGAGAGAACAGAGCCCTCCCCGGTCTTAATGTCAAACAGGGACCAGCACCAAACTCTGGGGGTGGGCTGCTCACCATGAAATGTTTCCTTACAGGTTTGGGCTGAGCAGGCTCTGCACACAGCTGAGGGCTCTGCCCTGAGCCTCCCTGGCCCTGCACCTTTCAGCAACAACACACCTGAATTATTGCTACAACAGCCAAGAGTCAGATCCCTTGATTCTGGGACCTACTGCCAAGAAGCCAAAGACTAGGTATAGACCAGGTCACACTAATCATTTAATCTGACCCAATTTATAGAGAATTTGCACCTTTTTTTGGGTCTGTTTTGTTTCTTTTTTTAGGTTTGGCTGGGGTAATTTCAAAAGATATTTGTTGATGCTTCAAAGACCTACAGCAGTGCTGAAATCTACTATTTATTGTAAAATAGCTTTGTACACTGCTGGTAAATAAATGTTAGTCAGTTTACCTGAGGATAAATACTCACAATATGAAAACAAGCTAGGTAAAATTTTTTACAAAGCCATAAAAAAGTAGTGACAAAAAATTTTGCTGAGTGGTCATTTTAAAATTCTGAGCACAAAGAAACAGTGAAGGGATGGTGCTACTGACCTGTTGAAGAACAAAATCAGAAATACAGCACTATACCTAACGTAAGTCCAAACTTCAACGTGATGAAATGCAGGAGTTTATAAAAATGTAACCTAGCAAGTTCCTCAAAGATCTATTGCTTTATAGTAATATTAGAGAAAGCAGAAGTAACAAAAACAAACTCCCTGATACTTGAGGGAAAAGCCAAGCACCACTTTCCACAGGTACCCAGGGCATAAAGATATCTACCTCTATTTATATTACCCCAATATTTTTGTTTTCTCATTGTTGGGTGGAAGCACAACAGAGCTTTTGCATATCTACAGACACTGCCACAAATCTTCCCATTTAGCAGTTGCATTTTATTAAACTGTGAATTTGTCTTTCATAATGAAAAAATTATTCTCAATGACAGCATTCCTTTTTAAAGCTCTAAATAATTCATAAGCATAGAGGTACTTACGGAACATTGTATAAAACTGCTGTGGATTGAGGTTCCACTTTCCCCATGGAGTCTTGTGGCCTTTAGACTGGGCATAATGGGCATGGTTAAACTCTGGCTCAGTCCCAAAGGAATCCAGAACTCTTAGCATACACCTGAAAAAGAAAAATAAATTACTGTAGGTACACCTACATATGTATATATAGGAATGTGCATATATATGCATAGTTATGATAATTAAAATGTGTTTTGTCTTTGTTTGCAGCTGTGGAGAACATATAAACAGAAGGTACATTTTAATTTCAAACATTTCTGTTCATATTACATTCACAAAGATTTTATGAACAGCAAATTCAAGGATATATCAGATATTCAAATAACAGCCCTGGAGCTTCTTTTGTCCTTACAGAATGAAAGTATGCTTTAAAATCCAAGTAGAGCTTATGGGAATGCCACAGTGGCCACCTGCATTTCCTAGGGCTCTGGAGCAGAATTTAGGCAGAAGAAAGAATTTTCCCTGTGTTTTCTAAAGTTCTCAACCATTACCACAAACCAAATGCAGCAACCAGGGGCCACATGCCAAGAAGAGGAGAGCAGAAGAGGACATTGTCTTTAGAGAATTGTATTTGGTTTCCAGGTTCTGACTTTCAGACCTACTGTAAAAGCACTGAAGATGGTTTAATATGCTGAGCTCTTGAAGTCAGCTTATTTATTTGTTTATGAAATATTTTGTCACAGACTTTTGAAGAAACAACATAAAACTCAATTACCTGCATCAACCAACACACAAGAGAAAGAAATCCCGGCACTGGATTAGAAAGGGCCTGGGATGAGAGAATCATGCTCACCCTTCATTTAAAATCCTATTAATTTCTTGAAAAAGAAAGGGCTAGAAGTGTCAGTATGAAGAAGACAGCACATGTTATAGGATAGAGATTCTAGAAGTCATGTTTCCAAAATGCAGCCTGCCAAATCTTTGATATGACTTGGACATCCTGACCACTGCCACTGAAGTGCATTACAGGGCTCCAGAGTCTACCATTCTTCAGCCCTCTACAAACAAAATTGCAGAAAAGACTTATTCAGGAATTAAACATCACGTGCAATTGTGTTATAAACACAAACACATTGTAGCACTGGGCTCTTATGTGCTAAGAAGGGACACAACCTCATGGGTAGCAGAGAAGGGAGGTTGCTGCAAAATGACAATTAAAAATGCCTATTTTTCTCAGTTTTCAATATTTCCCATACTCCAAGCACATATGTACATCTGTTCAGTAAAACACCTGAATGTGGCTTTTAAATGTGAAAGAATTTAGCCCTCAAAAGGTGAAAGAACTTATCTCCAACTATTTGTCAGCTTTAAAAATACAAGATTTTAGTCCCCAAAATAAATTTACATGTTGCTCCTTTCTCTAAAAGTATTCAATAATGTGGGAAGTAGAAATAAAACCCCAGCAACTTTTAAACTCTTCTATGAAATGCTACCTGTGTATTTCAAAATACAAATTGAGAAAAATGATGTGTTTTTTTTAAACCTTCACAGAGATATTTCAAACAAAAAGAAAGTCAAAATAGACAACATATTATGATTCACCAAACAACAAAGCTGACAGATCAGTTTCTGTGCAGTGTTTTCTGTCAACTGTTCTCAATGAAAATATTTTACAACAGTGGCAATTATCTCTGCATCACACAAAATACTCCAGCAGGACCAAAACAAGTTCTGCACTGATGAATCATTCAGTAATAAAAGCCCTCTCATTTCTTGGCAGGTCTTTAAACAAAATTCCTCTCAAACATACAGCTTTTGGCCAGGTACTTGAGTACAGGAGAATGAAAAATAGGAGAAAACTACTGAAAAACTGCAACATTACTGGAGGCTGTCAAGAAATATATGTAAGGAGCACTACTCTGCTTTGTTGGCTCTCTTTTTCCTGAACTCAGATGTAAGATAAGAAGCACTAATGGCTCACAGGGATATGAGGAACCATGTCCAGTACATGCAGGATTTCTGAATCAGGACAGGCAATGTGAAGCAACAGAAATCCAAAGCAGAAAAAAAAAAATATTTGTATGATTTGGTATAAAGTCAGAAAAACAGATGAGAGAAAAAAGAACAAGTCTGTGCAGGAATGGTATGAGAGATCAAAGCTTCAAGTGGTGAAACTAATCCCTGAAATGCAGCAGAAAAGAGCTGGTAAAGATTTAAAATTTAGAAATGAATGTAATTAATAGCAGTTATGCTGAACTGATATTTTAATATATGTAGAAATGCCTTGATTGTCTACCCTACTAGCATATTCTCCATTTGTTTCACTTAATAATTTAGATGCCTTTCATTTTTTTATTATTTTTGCATACAATGCATTAGCATTTCTAAAGTGAAATAATTAATTAAAAACATGACAAACAGTATTTTTTTTTATAACTCAGGGGTATATTTTAAATTGAAATGCTGATTTGGTATACCTTTAATTTCAGTTTTTCCACTCTTCCTTCCCAAAATGTCACCTAGCTTTAGCAGTGAAGCTGCAGAGAATTGCAGTGTGCCCTGAAATTGGTGTCAGAATAAGTCTATTCTCTGCCTAATTAAAAAGAGGACTGGTAGGTAGTAAATTGCTTTAGAAACATCCATATTAGTATTTTCTGTCTAGCACATAAGAAGTGACAATTTTAGGGCTTAAAAAAACCCCAAAAACCAGACAAAAGTAAACCAGGATTATTTAAAGGGAGCTTTTCTTTCCCCTTGAGGATTGGGCAGAAGCACAATCTTAACAGAGCTGACCTAGTGGACATATTTATACCCAGTTTTTTTTTGTATCCTTCTCCTACTTCATCAGGCCACTCAGTATTTGCATTTAAAATCTCAGGACAGAAAATAACCCTCCTAAAAAAGATGTGTTCTAGAGAACACGCACAAAGCAGGAATGTTGCTCATTTCTCAGGATAGCTGTCACGTTAATTTATTTCAAGAAAAAAAAGCCAGCTGGATTGTTGGCATATGGGAATGAGTCATTGCTAGAGAGACTGTGGAAAAATGAAAAAATACCAGATTTTTATGTTCTGTATGGAGGATGAGGGTGCTAAGAAAGACTGCACTTCTCAAACTATATTAAACTAATTATTTGACTGTTGATTCATTGCACACAAACTGCATTCAAACATCCACACCTCAGAACTGAAAAATCCAGCAGGCATTGCTCTGCTTGGAAATAAGGTGCACTCTAAAATGAGACGTGCTCTGCTGTGTTGCTGCTATTTGCAGCACCAATTATCCCACAGATAAAGCACACACTACCAAAAGTCACTGGTGCTCTCAGCTGTGCAGAAGAGTCTTTCAGAAATACTCACTCCCAAAGCAGCAGGGTCATTCTTTCGAGCTTGCAGTTCCAGAAACCTGATTTGCAACTACCAAAAATTTCCTCAGGGCTCAAGTTCACCCAGAAAGATTACATAAAGCACTCTTACCAAGCGACTGTTCTGAAGGCAGAGGCTTATTCTGCCACTCCATTCTGATCTGAAGTGAATAAAAACATTTTAATTCATTTCTATCTGAGTCTGGTCTGTATAAACCAGGCTGGGCTGACCTGCAGCTGAAAAACCTGACATCCACTGAAAAACACTTTCTTTTGAGACAAACAATTATTCCTACTGACATAAAATACAACTGAGAAAAAAAAGCAGAGTTTGTAAAGAACAAGGGCTAAAAAGCAGCTTTATTTGTGATAATGTTTATTTTATTGGAATTAAACTGAAACTGATGCCTATGCTGTTATAAAGAACTTTGTGGTTTTAACTTCAAAACATTTTAATGACAAAATTTATAACATAACTCATGATGCTGGGAGAAAAAAAACAATGATTGGAAGAGGATCCTGAAATAGGAGACAGCATGCATGCAGCTACAAATTAATTCCTCTGCTTTAATCAATTCTGTAGTCTCTGCTAGACTCCAGATCCTCTTTGGTACCCTCAACTTGAGAAAAAGCCTCATGTAATTAGAGAGATTCACAATAAATGTAACAAGTTTCAAGAAAGGTATACAAAAGATTAATTGTGTGCAATGACTCAAACCCCTAAATGTATGTACTTTAAAAAAGCAAATTGAAGGAAAAACAGTATAGAAGACATCCTAGGGGCTAGCAGAGAAGAGAAAGAAGTAATTTATTCTCCAGAACCCTATTAGAATAAGCAGTAATGGGCAGTTAGCAAAACATCAAGCCAAGAAAAACACATTAAAGAAAAGCTTAACTATATAAAGCAGCATGTTGGGGCATCTTGTTCAGCCTTCAGTAAAAGATGAGGCAAAAATCTCTCATGAAAGACAAATGCATCCTTATCTATTTTTCAGTCAGGCTATGGACTAGATGAGACTGCCTTCCAGTCCATGAAAAGCAGTGCTGTAGAAGACAGGCATTAAGATACCTTTTTCTCCCCCCAAAGCCTCAAAAAATTCAAGTACCTAAGGTACTTGGAGTTAAATGTAAGTCTGCTCTCCTAAACAAGAAAACACCACCCATTACCACAAAGTAGTAATCAATGTAAAACAGATTGATAATTCAAGATGTAATTATTCTATGAGGAAAGAAAAATTGAATAGCTGATCTATAATCTCAATATGTATTTCCATAGCTTTGTTATAGGATATACCAGACAGGTAATTGCAAGCAGACAGGAAGAAACATTTAAAATTTATAGGAAGGGTTTCATATCCTGACCACAGTGCTGCATGGGATCTCCTAGTGACAATTACATCTGGCAGACAGACAAGTAACTGTTGCTGGGTGGAAAATGGGATTATCTTTATTAGCAGGCTCCTAAAAACTAGAATATCCATTTACTCCCCTGCTTCAAAAAAGAGATTAAGAGTAATCTAATCTGCAACGTTGATCACAGTACCCTCATTTACAATTACACTGGAAAGATCCAGTGCTCTAGAAAATCCTGAGGCTGAAAGAAAACAGTTTTTCTGCCATGAACACCTTCCAAAACCTTCCTCCAAGTAGGATTTACTGGACTTTGAAGATCACAAACCACAGCTAATTCTAGCAGGTACAAAAAATTCAACATCATTAATTGAGATTTGGGTTTCTTTCATGCTGATGTGTGTTTGTACAGTGCATGGGAGGCTTAATGATTTAAAGCCATTGACAAAAAGAAAAGAGGTTTTAAAACTGCGGATGTGAAGAAAGGTGCACAGAGTCATTTCTCGTGACCCTCATCTTCCATTTCAAATGGAAAGATGTTTATAGATTACAAAAGCAACAGTAACTGCAGTTTATTCTTCAGACCTGCCCCTGAACTCTGTCCAGTATCTTAAGGAATGGAACAGAAAATTACAGCGCAGTCATTGGGCAATAAAATTAGAATAGATAAATCTCCACAATCATCGATCCAGTGTGGTTAAAAAACACCAAAAAGCAAAAGATGTCTCTGGTATTCCAACCAAACAACAAAATGCAGTAATCTCTCAGCTCACCTACTAATTTACAGAAAAAATGAGGAGGGGGAAGTGCAGGTAAAGAAAGGAGGGAAAGGAAGGCAGAAATGGTGATATATCAAGAGGATAATTAAGATTTTTAAGATTAAAAATACTTGAATCCAAGAATCTCAATCTTGCTGGGGGAGG
Source organism: Calcarius lapponicus (assembly GCA_039654755.1). Classification (NCBI taxonomy): domain Eukaryota; kingdom Metazoa; phylum Chordata; class Aves; order Passeriformes; family Fringillidae; genus Calcarius; species Calcarius lapponicus. The sequence continues at coordinate 19,936,685 of CM077470.1, read as the reverse complement.
ATAATGATGGCATGTAAAGAACAAGTATTAGCCTCTTTAATCCTAAAAGCCAAAGTCAACAGAAAAGTGCATTTCACTTACACACAAATTCATGTGAATGGATTTATTTCAGTATTTTGACATGTGCTATTCAACAAAAGCTCCTTAACAAAGCAGATTAGAGGGCAAGTGAGTGTTATACTTACTGGTAATGAACCCATGATGGACCAAGGGTTTTCTTAAACTGAGTCAGTCCCACAATATCAATGTAAATGAGTTCTACAATTTTATCCCCCTGGGTCGGGCAGCCAGATCTGTTACCTACAACCTTCTTCATAATCCTAAACAAAGAAAGAAGCCACACGAAAAAGCATTACTTTCCAAATACCTTGAATTGATGCTGCAATACTCTTTTACTGTTTTGAAATCATGATCCATGTAAGGACACTGAAATGCTAGAGATGCTCAACATTTATTAAATGTAAAGCACTAATTTTCACTAAAAATCTCATCTAGTTCAAGCAAAAGCATGATGTTTGAAATGCTTAAAAATAGTGTGCTTTGAAATTATTCAAAATAATTTCTGCCTTCTATTGACAGCTTTATAGTATAAGAGCTCTCTATAAAACAATGCTGTCATGCAATTTAAAAAAGAAAGCTGCAGAAAAAGCACACGTGCTCAAGCTTCAAACAGATGTTTTATGTCTGGTGCTGAAATAGTTGGCAAAGCAGGACAAGGAAGAGTAAGGAGCAATTTGACCTAACACAAGCAATTAACTACATCAAAAGTAACATGTTTAAAGAATATAAACCTTTATCTTAAAAAGAAATACTGAGTGAAGAACAGCAGAAACTGAAGCAGAGGACACAGAATTAAGCTAGTCTGTAGCATTTCCCGTTGCAGCTGGTTAAAGCACCTGGAATGCTAAAGACTAAGCTGCTTATTTGGAATTTTACAACATTCATTTATGAAGTCCCAGGAGCCTGAAGCTACAATGAAAACACATTATCCTTTCCATGGCACATGTACTTAGCTCATGAAAATAATCTTATCGTCTGTTTAGTGAATTATCACTTTCATTTTATGCTTCAAGAAATTATATACTGTTAATAGAAGCTTCAAGAGTTTACAATTCTTTTCTTCTTATTCTGGTTTCAAAAGCGAAAGTAATCTCCTTACTCCTTGAGCTCTGCCAGTGAAGCTGAAATCCTGATGTCATGGCCCAGTAAGTAGAGAGATGTAATTAAATCACTCCACTGGACTAATTCACCAAGTGGGCCACCGCTAAACGCATTTTCTGCAATCTTGAATCCAGATTCTTTTGTCAAAAGCCCCAAATGAACAAGGATCTGGAAAGGAAAGTCATATGTTTGAGTTATCGACATGAAACATGTAACTGGTATACATTACAGCAGTTTTTCTTTCTATTAAATTCCAACTATGGCAAAAAAAAAAAAAAACAAATCAAAGGAAACAAGCCAATACTTCCACCTGAATAATTTAATTTTGTAATGAATGCAAGGACTGAGAATATCCAGCAAGGAGCTGAGCCAGGCAGGCTTAAGAGAGGGTAGAAATCTGAACATACATGGGGCTGCTGCCACTCAGGACTGGCTCCAGGAATAACAAGGCAAGAAAGCAAACCTGTTGTTGTGTTTGCAACTTTTGGCTTTATCTTAACTAGTTAGGGTAATTAAAGAAAAATTAAATCAAATCAACTACACCTTTTCACTTCAAGTATCTCATGGCTTTAAAACTGAACTCCTTACAGGAGGTCTAAACTGATCCAATCCAAAGTTTTGGTCAACTTTAACTCTACTCAAATCCAAACCCAAGATACACCATTTAGTCACAATTTTGGACAACAAAGATGTACAGTTGTTGTTTCCCATGACTACATAAAATGCTCCAGTGTCATCAGCTTACAGTAAATTCACAATTCCTCCCTTTAGAACATAATCTGTATTTAGCTTACATTGTCTCTATTTTATCCAAAACTATAGAGATCAGAAAACTTAGTCCAAGATTGACTCATGCAAAACATGTAAAACTATCTGTAAAGCAAACATCTATCGCAGCAGAATTTCAAACAGCAAAATACTTCTTGAACAAAGTATAAACATGAGACTGTTTTATTTTCTATTTCCATTCTGAAGATACACCTGCAACAAGAAGCTTGAAAGAGCTCACATAACAGCAAGTGACATGAATAAAAGTGTTCTCATTTACCTTTTTTCGTTTTCTTTTCTCCAAATTTTGTTTTTCTGCAAGTGATTTAATGGCCTCAATCCAGGTATCAGCCATTCGTCTGATGCGCAACATCATCCACCTGAACTCCTCATGCCTTGACATCATTTTGTAGAGATTATCAAAGTTGATACGAATTTCAGCCTTCAAGCAAAGCATTAAGAAACACCCCAAACATTAGTTATTCTTCAACACACTTTCCAGAAGTTAAAAAACTGCTCGAATGTGAGCTGTTTATATTCCTCTTTGAAAAAAAAAAGAAATAGAAATAGGAAAAAAAGATACACTCCTAGCATGTTAAGGTTTTAGTTCAAATATTAAAGATATACTTAAACAGACACTTCTAAGCTACATAAATTACTGTTATTTTTATTAGTAGTACTTGGTGGCCCAGAATACATTTGCAATGTTTCACAATGCATTTATTTCTACAATATAAGGTCTGGTATTGTTCATGTGCTTCAAAATGAAGTACAGGTATATCTAAATCATAATACAGAACAGTAAGCTCAAGATTTATGTGTGTCATGAATCTTCCAAACACAAGGAAGTCTCCAATTATACCAGGAAGGAAGAAATATTACTAGGGTCTAAATTTTAAAGGAAATACTTGTTTTAAAGCTAGACTGTTCTAAGATAAATTGGTTTTAAAAAATGAGGCAGCCTATATCTATATGATGTAAGAAGTGTTCATATGCAGCCCAGCAATTATCTTAAATTATCTTAAAATACCTAATTGCTACATAATTAGGCTGCAACAATTTAGAAACAACTCTATGTGCTTACAGTATTTAATGGGAAAAAATTGGGAGTAATCAAAATGTTATTACAAACCTGAAATGGATATAAGCCTTTTTCATAAATGCAGCTTTGTAAAAAAGGCCCATATTTTTGGGACAATAAAAATGGACATTTTCACATATACTTAACACTGGTGAGCAGTCTGTGGATTTGTAATTTTTCTCAGTATCTGCATGGAGTATTTCATAAATTTAAACACAAAAATGCTTTTAATGAAAATCTACCAGCAAGATCACAATACAATGACTGAATACATGAGTTACACATGTCAAGTAGAACTCCTTTCAGCTTTGAAGAATGGAGGAGTAAAAACTGTAAATTCTAATATTTTTAGTATTTATGTGGCACAGGATTCCAGGATATTTTGCATGAATCACAATTACTGAATTATTTCTCATATTTGTCCTGACATGGTTGTTCTTACCACTGTTTTTTGATCAGTTTCTTCATTAGGATTTTTTGCTCTCCAAGGTAAACGAGGACACCAATTTTCAACCTATAAAACAATCACATCAAAATAAATAATGTTGCTTTATTTTCAGCTGCTTGACCAAATCCTCCACTCATGGCCTTCATATTACACCTTTATGCTAACCTGATGGCATAAATAAGTAATCAGCTGATAATAATGTGATAATTTCAAGATAAAACTGCTTTTTTTTCAGAAAAAGCTTAAGATTGCTTTTTGTAATTCAATGCTCTTTTAACCCAGCAAATTTGCCACCAGAAGTCACATTTAGATATTCATTAAAGATAATGAAAACAGAAGATCAAGGCAGAGGTCAGCTGTTAAATGCTCAAAATATAATTTCTCTGAGCAGTTCTAAAATGTTTTCAATAAGCTTTTTATGCTTCTACACCTTACAAAAATATGTATTTTGGAACATTTCCATCTCCCTAGAATACCTTTATAAAAAGACAAAGCCAGCTAAATCGAAGGATCAAAGTTCTACCTTGTAGCAATGCAGACCAAAAAAGTAAGAATCATTATAGAACCAAAGCCACCATGTTTGAAGGCTATAAATAAGGTAATTGTAACATAAGGAACAATATTCACAAGCATCAATGATCACATGATCAATGCAAATACAATACTTCTACTATTGTCCACTAGAAATAAAAAAGTACAACAGGGAGCAGTCAGTGAAGAAACAGCAAATGGATGCAAGTCACTGAGAGCTCCTGAGCTGCCTCAGGGATCGTGCCTGTTGTGTAGAATCCTTATTATTTATGTACCTTAAGAAATTAGACTGCTTGCTGTGGGGAAGGAAGAATCCCAGTGTTGGAGGCAAACCCATGAAAACTGAAACATGACTCTACTGTGAAAAGGGGGAAATGCAAAAATTTATCAGCTGGCTAAGACACCCCATCACTACTGATTAAGTTCACAACTCTCACAGAATTGAAAGTCAGAGTTGCTTTTATGGTTCCTCCAATCACAGACCTGTCAAAACACAATTTTAGCTTAATCATGCTGCAGAAGCCTGGAGCATTACAGATTAAAGGCTTAAGATCACACCATATGATTGCCTAGAGGGCCAATCACATGAAAATAAATGAATAGCCATCCTAACCTCATTAAAGGGAAGAAATGAACCAACTTTGGGTTCCTCAGATAAATTATAGAAAAGCATTTTGAATGCTGTGACTTAACCTACTCAATGTGTTTAATATAACATTTGAAAGCAGTGACTTATCAACCTCCTTTGAAAACATCTGATTCTTCAGTGGTCTTCTACTGTGGAACCACATCAGAAATTGTGGCAATTATCAATCCTAACTTTTACAATTATAAAGTTGTGTCAGGAAAGAGTTGCAAGGTCCACACTATAAATCATGCACAGTCACAAACTCTGGTTTCTCTTCCCTTTGTTTTAATAGTACAAATTTTGCATTATTCCTAGCATTGGAACTGATCTAAATTAAGATATGACATTTCAAGGACTACTGTACGTGCCCCTTTTCTGACTTTATGTATTTCACATTGCACCACAAGGCATCCTAAAGGAATTGCAGATTTTTCAGGGCTGCCAAGGACAGTTCACTGCATGCCTCACTGACTGGAAAACAAATACAGTTCTTTTGTGCTTTCAGAAATATTCCCTCTAGTCTAAAAATAAATTATAATAATTCTCATCACAAATAAACGCTTAAGGAATAGATTCAAAGTAATATCAGTGTCTGCAGTTGGTCTGACTCTCATTTTTCCTTATTGATCTTTAGCAATGATGGCAGAAAGAATTATATCACTAAAGTGAGTCTAGATGAAAACTCCATCAGAAATATCCTTCAGCTTTGCAGTTGTTTAGGTACGGAACTTAAACATACAACAAACCCTAATTTTGAGCAAGGTGAAGGAAGGCAGTAATGCTCATTTGGATCCTGCTCTTTAACTTGTTCATTTGATTATTTAAGACCAAACACTGAAGTTGGCCCTGAAGAAGGAACCAGGGCTCCTCTTGCCCATTTCCAGCACTGCCTTCCTCTCACTGGGTCACCATCAGCTCTTTCTCCAGCTGATTCTCTCCATAGCAACCTACTGTTGTACTGCCATGGAGATGATTTAATAGGAAGGATGTGATACCAGACAGATTAGCAGCTAAAGATGACTGTTGGGAAGCAGCAACTGCAGATTTGAAGACAGACCATTTTTTGGATGAGTGATATAAATGCTAAGCTATTATTCAGAACACACTATATTTATCTTTGTACTGTCATATTTTTGAATAAGACCAGCTGCGCCTCCTGTTCCTGGTACTGAATTCAATGCAAATCAAGGATTTTAGATAGTCTTTGATCTTGCTCAGGAAACTGTGTCTACCTGAGAAGCCAAGTGTTCCCTGCTTGGTTTGGAATCACATTAGTCACAGCACAGCCTGGAGTGTAAGTAGCCAGCTCCTTAAGGTGAAGTTGCACAGCAGTTTAAAAGTTCAAAATTTAAGTGCTACATGATTCCAGATACTAGAGAAAAGCTGCTGTTCTGAACTGCTCTGAGGTGTAAATGGCTAGGTTTAGGATGAAAAAAAAAAAAAAACCCAAACAAACCTAATAAATTTGAAGAGTACTTGCCTTATAGAAGCATTGCAGGTGTCTGTTCCAGTGACTCTTCCTCAGACACACTGGAACTGAATGCAAGGCAAGATTGCAGCACTTGACTCTATTACAGAGCAAGTACTTCAAGCAAGGTTTTAAGAACCTGACAAACATCTGTAGCACTGGAGTAGTCTGAGCATCTTCCAAATTGAATCAAAGTATACTCTGCCAGCAGCTCTGCACATTCAAAATTTCAGAAAGACCTTTATGCTTTCAAAGAGTCACAGTGGGAGATGAATAAAGCTGGAGCTGAAGGGCACACTCTGAGCCCTTGGGATAATCTTCATTTTGGATTCTGCCAAAGGGCAGGTGCAGCCCATCCACAGGGAAGCTAAAACAACTTTCTTTACACACCAGGTGAACACTGCTCACTGTACTTCTATCCATGGTACAGTGCTGCTCTTAAGTGAGTCCAGGAGAGAAGAATACACAAACAAAATAATCCACTGCAATATGTAGTGAAAGAAAGTGCATCTTTAAATTTATTAGGCACCATGAAGGCAGGTAGTGAACTTGTAATGCCAGAAATCCCATTGAGACTTTGATGTGAAAGGACTGCCCCAGTTGGGAAGATGACTTTTTGAACTCCTATTTTTTGTTTAGCATTTCCTCAGTGACAGAATCCCTTGGAAGGGGTTGCAGTATCTGTGATGTGCAAGGTGAGTGCCTGTCTGGTTAGTGAAATGGAGCAGGACACAGGCAGCTTTGGATGTGCCTGTTTCCAAAGGCAGTCTCAAATGTTGGGTGTTAGGTACCCAGAGCCCTGGTGACAAGGCAACACAACATTTCACACATCAATCAACAAACAGCCTCTTGTCTGCCTTCAGCAATGTGCACTGTATTTGACTCCTCTCGTACACTGGCATTTATGTTTTTTCCAAGAAATCATTAAAAGACTAATCCCATTTTAAGGCGACAGAAGAAGAAAAAAATAACAGCCCAAATCACCCAAAATCAGGCCAATCCACCAACATGTAGTTCAGGGACAAAGTGCTGACTATCATTAGCATTTCAGTTTCTGAGGGACATATGTAAGATATCTAAATAACTCTGAACTTCTGGTGATTTACATTTCAGACAACAACACTAGTTTTGTGAAATTTCTGAGTATTTGCATAGAGTTGAAAGAAGCTGGTTTGATGTTCCATTACACTGAAGAAATGCAAATCATTAACTCAATGTCCAGGATTAGCAGCAGAAACTGTGGAAAGGGGACTTCCCCATGGATGTGAGCAAATTGTAGTAAACTAGAAAAACCACAAGGATTAAAAGAATCTCTATAATTATGATACCCAGGAATTTTCACTAAATTATGCCTCAGACTACAGCTTGCACCCTGGAAACAAATCCATGTTCAAAATCACCTTTGGATTGTATCTTTCTGCTTTAGCCCTGAAAGCAGAAATATGAAGAAAAATACTCCCACTACCAAACTATGCCTCGTGTTTCCATCAAGTCTGAAGGACTGAAAACAAGAATTCTCTCCAGCAGTGTATTAGCACACATGCAAAAGCTACAGGAGTCTCAGAGACTGGAATTCAAACCAGTTTTAAATCTTTGAAGTGCTGGATTCCAAGATGGGTACCAAAAATGACACATGAACTTGAAAGGTGAGCTGGAGATCCAAAGCCTGGGATTTTAGAGAGACCTGCCCAGCTCCAGCAGGTAAGCACCAGTGTAATGGGAGGGGGTAACTTCCACCACAGCTACCAGCTGACCACCAGTCCCCTTGTGAGTGGAAAGCAGTCCTCCCAGAGAAACATAGATGCAGATAAAAAAAGAAAAAAAAATATCCATAAGCCCCCTCCACTTTCTCCACTTTTAAAAAGCTTGGAAATAGTGTGAAAAACTCATTTTCTAGAAGTTATTTTTAAGAGCTTCATTCTTCAGCTGCAAACTGACATTTTGCAGTGAAATATATTTTTGTACTGCCTAGAAATTAATTTTTTCACATTTCTGCCCAGAGGCAATGCCATCCCTGAAAATGACAACTGTGCCAATGCCATTACAGTGTAAAACAACTGCATTTTTTCATAACTAAATGCTAAGTTTAAAAGTAACTCTTCTCTATGGGCATCACAGTTAAAAGGAAGCAAGTTTAACTTGCTGTTTAATGTTTGCTATTGCTAATCCCTGTCTGGCTCTGTATTCAAGAGGATGCAAGCCATGTTTTGCTATTCAGGCCATTTGTATCTCACCCACTCTTCAAAGACTCCAGCACAATTTGTGCTCTGAGGACCAGAGGGTGGTGAGGCACAGGTCACCCAGAGGAGCTGTGGCTGCCCCATCCCTGGAAGTGGCCAAGGCCAGGTTGGACAGGACTTGGAGCAACACCTTGGAAGGTGTCCCTGCCCATGGCAGGGATGTGAACAAGATGAGCTTTAAAGTCCCCTCCAACCCAAACCATTCCATGGGTCTGTGACCACACAGCTGCATGTCACACCCCAGAAAAGATCCAGTGCCTGAAGCAAAACAGCGAGAAAGAAATGCAAAAATTCTCTCAGTTTCACCTGCAAGTTTGCACAGGGGACAGCTTTAAATAAAAGGCAGAAGCCTGGACATGCTGGGTTGGTTCTTGCTTTCCTTGGGCTGCCACACTTGCCTCCCATTCTGCTCAAGCAGCCAAGACACAGAGCAATGCAGAAGAGCTGTTCCTGAGTTCCTGCAGGTGTTTTTGCCACCCAAAGCAAGGCAAAACTGCTTGTACCTGCCCTTGAGCAGGCTCTTCAGGAGGGAACACCTGGGGCAGCCTGGATTTTGTCAGCATTGTTTCTGTTTTGCAGACACTCATGGGGAAAACATAACAGAGCACATGGCTGATACCCAAAGGCTGGGGTTTATGGTAGCCTTCTGTTTCTAAACCTTTACATAAACTGTGGACAAATTACTTTGTGTCTCTGTGGTTCTGACCCATATTACACACCAAAAAGAAACATTTTGGGCTCCCTTGTTTACAAGTTTAAAATTACATTACAAAGAGAAATGAATGAGCATAATGTAACACCCTAACTGAACTTCTTCAGAATAAAAAAAGTAGACCCCAGAAGAGTATGAAAGAGCACAGCCACTTGTCATACTAGATTGTAGAGGTGATTTGAAGATTAAAAGTAGATATATGCATGATTTCATGCACATTGTTTTTCCAAACCGAGATTGTACATAATGTGATGCATATATTGCCTTTTGAAACATGCATGTACACAACCATCTCACTCCAATAGTCTAACCTTGAAGTAAAAAATAAAAATCTTAACAGTAATATCCTTTCCATTACCCTAATGCATTTTAATATTTTAAATCATCAGTTCTGACTTGAGAGCTCTGTAGGCACATTTATCATTCAGCTGTGCAACCACGCTATAAACTGTCAACTCTTCATCACTGTCCACGTTGACAAATTACTCTTGCAACAGCATTTCCAAGTTATCCCTAGCAGCCAACACACCTCATAAATCCACATCATTGTAGTGTTATTAGAATTTCATTTCATGCTTGCATTCGCAAACATTTAAGCTTTCAACCTCTGCTGCTGGACATTAATCATGAAATTAATCATAGGATTAAGGATGCCAAATTTAAACTCAAGGTTAATAACACACTCACCCAATATTAGTTTTACATTCTGTCATAAGAAAACACTCTAAAAGAAAAAAAAGGGACAATACCTTTTTCTGAAGTTAACAAATATGCACACAGGCTAATTGCACTTTTATTCCTTCATTACATGAAAAGTTGACCAAATTAAATATTGCTGCTTAAAGAAAAAATTCAAATCCTAAGACCCTTGAAAAAAACAACCATTTGGCCTCTGAAAGTCTGTTCACATTTGGCCACGAAAGATCAATTATGAAAGACCTAACAGCATCAACTGACTTTTCAAGACTGATGACAAGGGAAGATTGTAATGTAAAAAAATGGGATTTAACAGAAATGCAAAATAGTAAATGTCATTGAAGAATATTAGAGTCTTGGCTTCAGTTGAGATACATCATCCTTTTAAGGATATATCTGCATTAAAACCATGAAGCACCTGCTGGCTGACAGAATACTAATGACCAAACATAGCTCCTCTGATGCTAAAACAAAACCTTCTGGTAGAAACCTTAGATCAACTTCAGCTGATTATGAAACCATATCTCTAGCCTCTATGATAAATAACAAGATAAATAATATAGTTGTACTTTATCTTTTCCTTCTACAGCTTCACAGCCCATAAATAAATCAACACTTGGTGCTAGAAATGGAATGAGTCAAAACTGTGATTCAACCCAGCCTTTGTTATGCCTTCAGATAAACGTTTTGGATATGCATTGAACTATTGCTGCTTCAAGCAACACCCCCAGAAGTTCAATGACAGTCAACTGAGTAAATCAACAGAAACTGCTTTGATTACAACCGAGTCATTTATTATAACAGACGTACTGTTTTAATCTGAGGTATATAATTTAAAATCCCAACCCAAACCTCCCAATCCTACAGAAGCTACAAAATTATTATTAGTTGCAATCCTACAGCCACATTGGCTCTTTCAGTTCTTTGCAGGCAGTGTGCTACTGGATATCAACACTCCTTCTAAGATTAATTGCCATAAATGATCAAAATTTCACTTATAAGAAAGAAGAGGCTGAGAGATCAAATACACCTGACTATATCTGGTGCGTGCACACTTCAAGCCAGTAATAGAGCTCATGATAATTAACTGAAAAAATTAATTCTTGGGAAAGAAGTGTTACCCAGGAAATAGAAATAAAACCTCACAAGGACCAGCACCTTACTCAGCTGTGTACAAAACAGCTTAGGCTGTGACAGGTACCAAAGGCTTTAGCCAATATAGCTGCAACTTCACTCAAAAACGTGACATTCAGGTTCTTTTTTTGCTCCTGCTAACAGATTCCACAATTCACAAACAGTCTCTGAGCAGGAAGTGGCCATGCTGCTCAGGACAATGGACCATCAAGCACCATTTTCTAAATTTTCCATTCCAAATGCTCTCTATTAGTACATCAGCAGCTGCATTAAAAGCAACAGAAAAAGTGTTTAAAGGCAAAGATCTCTGACTGAGCTTCACATGCAGGTTTAACAGGATACCCAACATGGCCTCCCTGGAGAGCTGCTACTCACATCACTGCAGTTACAAACATTAGAATTCTTCAGGCTAGAAACCCCTGCAGAGTTCATGAATAATAGCAACACACTTAATAATTCAGTTTTAATAACTTTTTCCTCTTTACCCAATTATTCTGAACAAAATGATGATTTCTTTCGAGAAAAGTACAGCTACCAAAGCTATGAAGGCAATATGATGTTCCCCTTCTGCAGGTGAGAAGATTACTGACCTCACTGAGGTAAATAAAAAAGGAGCATGTGGACCCATCCACACCATAGCTCGCATAACAGGGATCCGACCGCCACATATCTTTCATCCACTGCAACAGAACAAAAGACACAAAAGTTTATTAGGGTAAAGTACAACGAAACAGCTCTGTTTCACACCCAGGAACAATGGAGTGGCCATAAATATCACAAATAACAAACCAGGAATTCTATTAATGATTAGCAGCACTGTATTCCTGCATTCAGTAATGTTGGGGAAGCAACAGCACAGCAGATGTGAGCACAGCTTATACAAACTGGCAGCCAGGCAAGCAGAGACAAATATCAGAAGGAGAATAAAACTGGGATCCAGACATTTGGCTCTGGCTGGAGTTGAATGCACTGTGTGTTCCCCACCAAGATATGCTCCCTCTAGAATTTCACATATCATTTCAGTTACCAAGACTGAAATCTGCCATTTCTGCAGAAGCAAGTAATTAATTTCAGTTCATATGTCAATATTCAAATAATTTATTACATAGTTACTATACAGCCTGTTTGCCAAAACAGATCAAAACACAGATCAGAGATTCAAAATGTAAAGTTTTAATTTTACCAATACTTGGATATATTAGCAAGCAGAATTTTTACTATTGTCTACCATTAATCATAGAACCACAGAATGGTTTGGGTTGGAACAGAGCTTAAATATCATCTCATTCCAATAAACCTGCCATGGGCAGGGGCAGCTTCCATTAGACCAGGCTGCTCTGAGCCCCTTCCAACCTGGCCTTGAACTTTTAGGGATGGGGTATTCACAGTAATAAATCAGTATCCCTTACACTTGAAACATAACTTGGGGAAAAAAAAAACCAACTTAAAAACCTCTATCTCTGCAAGTTTGTTGGAGTTTGTGTCTTTGCTTTTGTTGCCTTTTTCTTTTTTCCCTTCCAGCTAAAGTCTGATGGGTTGTAATATTTAGCCTTTCCAAGTGTGTTATTAGTAAAATACAGGGACTTATGTAGAATGCACTGTGAATCCCAGAATTCTGGTTGCACACTTGGGCACTGCCTAATCTTAAGCAAATTACTCATCATGGGGAAGAAAACAGGGCTTTTTCAAAAGGAGAAATTTCTGAATAACAAGACAGCATTCAAACAATAAGGCTTTTCAGTAAATAATACAGCATTTTAATATGGCAATTTTTTCCTGACTTAAGAGGATGCCACTTTATTTCTATGCAGCAGTAGTATTAAAGGCTTGAGGTGAAAAATGCTGCAGTGACACACAGCCCTAAATAACCTATTTTTTGACTCAGTTGTTCTTGTTTAACACCTCTGAGTAGAGACCTCTTGCAACATATGTTCCATTTTTAATAGAATGCACATAAGATTAAAACCAGTTCACTTACCTTTATTTTCCCTTCACAGTGAGGAAAACCATCCATAGGAGGCAATTCACACTGTTCCTGGGCTCCATTTATGAGATCTAAAGAGAAACACAGATCATAACTGAGCTTCATTTCACAGTTCTGACAGATAGTTTGATAAATCCTGCCTTTTATTTTCATGAATCCACAGCCCAAACTGACTGAAGGGGCCTACTGGGTAGGATATTTGTTACAACATTAAAACTCTGTGCTCCTTTTTGACCACATGAGAAAATGGTTGCATAGATTTCAACTCTAACTTGAACTGAAAGTGCTGAATTACAAAAATTGATGTATAAAGACTCAAAAATTAAGCTCATCCATACTGAAAATAATAAGAAAATAATTTCCTAATCAAAGTGTGCTGGAAACTACTAAACTGCAACAATTTGTTTTCATTTGTCAAACATTTATAGGATGTATATGGCTCTTAAACATAAAACTAGTTTTTCAAGCTCTGCTATCACTTTATCAAATACCCACGATCCGAAACTTGGCACCAGATATATGACCCAATTAATAAATGTTGCAATATTTAACAACTGAGTAGCACTACATCACATCTCACAAGAAATATTTCCTATGGTCTCCCAAGGTATTTTTTCTCTTCTTTTTTGCCCATTTTAATATTTTTTTTCATTCTAGATTATTGCAAGGCATTAAAGACTGTAATAAAGAGCAGGTTTTCTAGCCCATGAGCCAAGGAAAAAGCAGCAGTTTTAAAGGACATTACCCCTTCAGTTCCAAGGGACTTTCTTAGAAGAACCTTCTAATGCAGGCCTTTAAGGCAAGAAAAATTATTACCATGGTGGAGAGATTCTTGCCAAAGGCAGTGGAGGAGGTTTTCAATTTAGGTAGTTCATCCCACAGCTATCTAAATTATACCTGCATCATTTCTGGCTTTTTCTACAGGCAAGAATCAAGATCATTAAAGTCAGTCAGCCATCAACCTGGGAACACTTTATACTGTGGCAGTAACTGTGCAAAATTTCATCCAGAATATGCTAATTAGATTGCCCAGAAGAAAATACAAAAAAAAAAAAGTTGCAGTATTAGAATAGAATAGCGACAAAAATCTGTGGGTAAAAGTTAAAATGTTGCATTATATTACTACATGCAAAATCCACTACCTGATCTATCTATTTTCCATTTTTTTCCCAAATAGCTTCTTTTAAAGATAAAACTTGAAATGTGAGCCAAGCATTGCAAAATGAACTTGATGGGGGAAAGAAGAGTCATGGCAGGAAGTCCCCACTTCTTTGTCAGTCTCTGCAGCAGGAGAGATTTGACAAACTGAGCTGTACTGCCAGTGACAATAGCACTGAAGCAAAGTGGTTTGTACAATGACTTTGTAATTTCAAATCAATAAGCACTTTCAAAATATTCTGCTTGTCTTCTCATCCTTGTGGGGTTCTTGCAGACCAGACCACCGAAATCTAAGGCTCTGATTTCTGCTCTGAATAAGAACATACAGAGCATGCATACAGATAGCAGCAATTTGAAGTATATTCTCAATTCAGTCAGTAGAGCTACATAATAATAGGACTATTGGCTTTACTGCAGTTCAGGAATCAGACCTTCCACTTGCATCACACCAGAATCAGTACATGAGATCTAACAGAAATGAAGAGGCATGGTTATTATATGGTAATTTTCAATAATCAGTACAATTCCATTAGAAGACCTTTATGGTTTAAAAGGGTTTGTGGGCTTTTTTCTTTTTTTCCTTCTAACTTGTAAGTCTGAATGCAAAATAACATTTTTACATAAGGCATGTCAATTTCAAGATCTTCCTAAAAGAAAAAAAGACCTCTGAAATCTCTGGTACAACACCATAGCTGCAGCATAACCCTAGAAAAAGTTTAACTTTCAGCACCATACTAAATTTAGGGTGGAAAATGCTGAATGCCTGGGTATAGCTTGCCAACAAGAGTGAGCCATGAATTTTGTCATTTAAATTTAATAAATGTCTTCTATCTCAAGTTAATTATGCTATCATATTATGGCTTTCCTCTTCAGAAGGTTAGTCAAGCAAATCCTCTCTTCTCCTTAAGTCCTATTAAGTACGGGGTAAAACATAAGCACAAGCTATAATTCCTTATTTTACAGCACACAGTGCCAAGTCTATCACTTATACCATATTTCATTTTAATGGGGATTTCATGGCCTGGTAAAGAAAGAAAAGATGCAGGAAAAAAAACCCAAAATCCAGACAACAGCCTGATTTTTGGTAAATACACAACTGCACTTTACAAGTTTGTTTCTGTCATGTGTGAACATATTCTTTGCATCCCGGTGTGTTTTTGTTGAGAGGCAAAGATCCTTGCTGCTGTTCATTACTCACAAGGTTTTACCTGCAAGAATAAAACCCCTCTTCCAACATTCACACACTGCACCAGCCTCACACTTCCACAGCTCCCATCAGCTGTGGCAGTACCACAGAGACTTCCCAAGCACAAACCCTCCCAGCTCCTGTCCATCCCAAGAAGTAAAAAGAAAGAGACAGACATTTTTCTCAGCACAAGATGCAGATTTTCTCAGGCTTCTGGTCTCCCCTGTGGCCAGCTGCACTAAGGCTTTTTCAAAGCAGTCCTACTATTGCTTTTCCATAGGGATGTCTCCAGCTAATCTGTATAGGGAACGTGGAACACTAATGCCCACCTTTATCACCTCTAACCATGTTGGAATATTAATGTGTCTGGGAATATTACCAAGAGCATCTGACATCTTTCCTCCTTCTTGCCAGCAACAGTAAACACTCCTAGGATTCACCTTCCTCAAAGACATTAATGTTTTTTCTCCACCATAGTCCACAGACAGAGGAGATGCTTCACACAATCACCAGCTTCCCATTCAGCCTTACCATGGATCTGTATCCCAAACACCTACATCAGCTTTCACTTGCTTCATTCTCAGCTATTGATCAGGTAACAGCACAGTGAAGGCAATTCCATAAAACTTAAATCTAAACAGTCCCATGAAACAATTTATATAAAACTACTATTCTGAGCAGGAAAAAAGAGCAGGAAAAAATGCAGCAATTGTGTGTACGAGAGGAAATGAATGTGAAAGAACAGGAGAAGGAACAGAGAAATGCAATTCTGTTCCATCTGAGTATTCCCTAGTGAAGCAGTCTTTCCTCTGTGCCCATGAACAGGAAGCCAGCTGATGCAGTCAGACTGGAAACACATTTACATCAAGAACTGCTGTCCAAAGCAACAACTGCCTGCAGAAATGGGCAAGTCACTGCTGGTTTCCACACATAAGCCTGAGAATTCAGTGCAGAGCTCTGAATTCCCCAGAGAATAATCCTGACAGTTCCAGTCAACTACTACTTGCTCAGGTTGTACCCTTTCTTCTTGGCCATTGGCAGTGGGAGTTCTAGGTTGAGAACCATCCCTCCCAATTTTTTTCTTAATGATCAGACCCTGTATGAAGAACTACATTTCTGCTCCTCCTGCTGCTCATTTGAGCATGGAGGCGTGCTTAAGCTTGCTGGTAACACCTCATAGCTGGCTCTCCTTACACAGGAATCCAGAGGTGAAAAAAATCTTGTGTTTCCCATGAGCAGCTGAGACCAAGCTCAACCAGACAGCAGCAATTCACACTTCTGAGTGTGATCATAAAGACAAGGGAGATGAAGAAGTGGAACCCTGGGGATGCCAATCTACACATCAGGATCTTCCAAAGCATGAAAAGCAAGCATTAACATACAAGTCAAGACTTAGGAGTTTTTCATCATTTGGACATAAAACCCCAAACCATAATATCTCATGAGGATTCTTGTTAAGAAGTCTGGATAGATGTATTATGCTGTTAGCAAATTCATGTTGGATAATTCTTTCCTGAAGGGGAAAACTAAGTCAGACAATAAAGTTACTTTTGTTGAAAAATAGTATTTGAGAAGCCACAAGAATTTTTACCCTTAATTAGGATTTATGTAATTTAAAATGCAAGCTCTGAAATCTCTTTTCCCAGCCAAAACTTAGAACTTACAGCCAGAAAAAGTTAGAAATATAGCTGTCAAGTTAGTACAAAACAACAGCAGTTAATAAACACACTTTTTTCTCCTAAACTTTGTGTGAGGCATTATATTAATTTATGTTTTACACACACACAAGTGTTTTTGAATTAATGCATAGCTTATCTCCTCTTGACTGCTGTTATGAAAAGACATAATTATTAAACATTTATGTCATATGATGTTACATTAAAAGTCAATGCATTAACAAACTAAAAACATGAACATACCACATTATAAACCTAAAAGCATGCAGTTGGAAAAAAAATATTGGTAACACATCCACCAACTGCAGATTTTAAAAAATCTCTTTAAATACTTTTTGTGAGGTCCTGGGATATTTAAAATATAACTACCAAGCTCCATCCTCATGTTTAGAAAGGAGCCATATGTTCCCTTCACAAATGATCTACAGCTTTGCACCAGACGTCGTTGGAGCACAGCAGGTGAACCTGAACTTGTGAACAATCCTCAGTTGTTTCAGTGCAAAGTCTGGCACGTCAGCATCAACCACGTGGCACATCTGAGCTAAGCCACAAGCCCTGCCCTGGAAAAGAAGCTTCTCTCTTGTTGTTTGCTATGAGCACTGCACCTGCTAAAGCCCCAGGCCTCCAGAACCTCAATACCAGCTCACAGATGCAGCTCTTCATTGCCTCCTGCATTTCAACTCCACAGGTTTTGTTTGTAATAGTGAAGGTTTACAACACCCACGTTGAGAATGATGCGGCTAAAAGCACAGTCTGTGGTAGGGAATTGATTTTTGTTTGCTTTCCAGTTGCTCTTTAATAAAACAGTAAAAATGAGCAATAGTAAGTGCTACATGCATATTTCCTCCCTTTCCTACGTTGTACATTCTTCAAATAATGTGCTTTGTAATAGGCTAAAAAAATTCTGCTTCAATTTTCCTCCATCAGACAGTTAGGAAGTCTAGAAATATTCCACTAAGACAGTACTCTGAATAAGAGTTATAATTAGTCACTCAGCAGTGAGTGCTGCTTGATAGGTGCTCTGTTTGTCATAAGAGTTTTAAAATAGCAATATTGGTTAAAGCAAATGAAAAGGCTGCAATACAGCTGAAAATGCAAGCTGACACCAGCAGCCTATCTACTCTGCTAAGGACCAGCTTGGTGTTCTTCTGAGAATAGAAATGTATTAAGAATTTAACACGACACTAAAAATGATCTACTTTGGAACCTTGAGGCTTAAACTCTGATTTTCAGACCAGTGCATATTAAAGTATTTTTTGATATACAGCACAGATAATATCTCAAGTCAAAAGTGTTCCCATCAGCAGATTTCATAAAATACAGAACCTCTCTAGTATTATAAGGTCAGAGTAATCACATCCGATCAAAGCTATTCACCAATTTTATCTCTGTTCTCCTTCTGGTTTTGATCATTAAATATAAGTACTATTCTTACTTTAATTCCTGAAACTATTCTCTTGTTTTTATTTCAGTCCTGAAATCTGGTATCTGTGGTTAGACACAGACTGTAGTTAAGGCTGGTTTAGTTTGTGTAAGGTCTTCTTTCCCTTCTCCAACTAATTAACACATTCTCAATTCAATTCACATTTTTCATCTCCAGCTGGTAAGATTTCTTTAAAGAGAGAATTTGCAGTGTGAGCTGAAAGCACTAACAACATATTCAACCAAATGAGCTAAAGGTTTCGAGATTTTAAATGCAGAGCACAAAATACTTTCTACCAACATTTTAGAGACTTCTGTAGCAAAGTGTTGGTATGATTTAAAGAAAATGAACTTTTCTACCTCTAGTCCATCCTCACAAGCTGCGCTGCTGTGTTCCATTAGCACTACTGAAATCAATGCAGTGTTAGCAGAATTCAAGTAGTAGTCAAGTGGTTAATCAAAATGCAGCCCAGGGGACCACTAAGAGCCCCCTTCAGCATTATTAACACAGCTTTGCACTGCAGTGGAAAATATTCACCAGTGGTCTTCTGCACACACCACACTGTGCTGTGACAGCCAGGTTTGAGGGCACACAAAACTCCCCAGATCCACACAACTGCCTTTGTGGGAGGGGAGAAATCTTAATAAATATGTACAGTGTGGAAAAAGAATACAATGCATTAGGCACAACAACCACGAGTCAAAGCAAAACATCACCTTCAGGAAGCTGCTATCTTGACTATCAGAGCCAATGCAGTCCCACACCCTGCTCCAACTGGTACACACTGGTGCCCTGTGGGGACAGTCACTTTGTGCTCTGACACACCGTGCTGACTGAAGAAAAGCCTACTCTAGTCCTCTCAAGACAGGAGGGCAGCTTTCGAATTCAAACCAACACGCAGTATCTTAGCTTTTTTAATCTCTGCAAGTACAGGACTATGGTGGAACTGTGGCTGCAGACTGCTAAACACAACTAGGCTGTGTAACAAAATTAATCAGAGAACCATGGAAACAAAGCCACTGATTCTGAGGTTACCTGAGTCCTTCCCCCCTGACCTAAAAGGCTTCAGTGTGGCAGCCCCAAGGCTTCAGGAATAAGGACATGGAAATACCACGACAAAGGTCCTTCTCACCATAGTAACATTATAAAAAAGAGCCTTGTAGCATTGCCAAAGCTGACTTGTCAGCCTGCCTTGCTACAGATTCACGAAGGATGCCAGATATCTGACAGGCATCCAAGCCATCATGTCTTAAATGACAAGTATACACTGAAGTCTGCATCTTAATGAGTGACTTGAAAGATGTTAAAACTGAAGTTGTTAGAAGGGAACTGAACAGCCAACACAGCAGAACAAGTTAATGCACAAGGCAGAAAAGCTATGGAAGCTTTGAACAGACACACCAGCAATGTCCTCCCTCACTGTGCAGTGTTCCATGCAGCAGCCTGAGCCTGGGCTGTCCTGAGACTCTGCAAGGGTCCTCCCAGCACCAGCTGTGTACAAGGGGAAGGCTGAGGAGGATTTAACACAAACCTTTACTTGCTCATTTTTCTGGGATCAAAGATACACAATTAAAATCATTCAAAGCAGCATTTTTCAAAGCAAAATAATGTTTTGTAAACAACCAGTCTGGCAGAATTTTCAGTACAATTATTATATCTGGGGTGTTAGATGGTCAAGATTATCAAAAATTTAGCTTGTCACTGAAGAAGCACAGAAAGAGCAATGACCACCTCTAAAGAAACCCATCCCACAACACAACACTAATCCCACTCCCATTGCTTACCAAAAATATCACATGAAGAAAACAGAGGACTGATTCTCTGATCATGCTTGTGCAGATTTCCCTATCTGATAAACCATGATAGTGCAATTCTGTCCCACAAAAATCAAGGATTTCTTTTATCATTATCTTAGAAAAGCACAACTATTAAAAACTAAATTGCCTAAACCAAACTGATCTTGTGCCTGTCACATGGAACCAAAGATGCAGCTAAAACAGAGGCAGCCCTGTAGACAAGCTCTGCTTTTAAGTGCCATGGTTTTGTATTTCCCAGTTTCTGTTTAATCATCTCTACAACAGCAACTTTAAATCAACTTATGGTATCATTTGTGGCAGTGCCTCAAAGTTTCCTGTTCTAAAGGCTGATGAAAGCTCTTATCTCCTAGACACCCAAAGTTTAGATTAATACTTTTCTGTGTGTATGGGAATATATTACATCCCACAGATGCAAAAAGGACGGCTATCAAATATCTCAGAAGCTTTTCAGATACTACTTAGATAAATAGAAAAAAGAGAGAGAAGGAAAGACAGCTTTATTGCTTTTGAAACCAATCAGCCAAAGCTTTATAAGCATCTTTATATTATTGTGTGATGTAGCTCCACTGGAAGCAGGACTCTTGTAGAAAAGTCTGCTAATGGCATTGCACTGTTTCACTGACAAATAAGGCTATAAAACACAATTTAGTGCAGAGTTTTAAGCAGCAACTCAAGAAGCCTTTAAAAAAGATTCTCAAAATCATTAAACATTATGTTAATCAGATGCTTAACAAACACTCTGGTTGTCCAGACAGAAAGACCAAAATTATTAACAATCACTACTAACATGAATTTGTCTAAAGTCAGCATTAAAATATTATAAGTGGTAAAGAGAGGAAGGGTAATCCTAACATGCTTGTTGTGATCACTGCATAGAGTAACAGCTGAATGTTATAAAGAAAACTATCATCTGTATTTGTAAACATACCTCTTTCAACTCCAGTAAAATGACAAACTGTTGGGTAACAAAATGCCTTCACCACAATTTTCACATTACCTCAATTGCTCTAACACAATTGAAAAGGGATGTTATTGAAATATTACAGACAAAACCCACATTGGTATTATCACAATGCCCTCATCTAGCTTATTTTCTGAACAATCCCTTCCCAACAGAGAAGATACTTATATTACAATTATGCTGGAATCATATGGCGTCCAGAGTGTGCTGACAGGAAACCGCCACGAAGGAAGAAGTAGAGACAAGTTTTTCATTTCCATTTGGCTGCCTCTGATCTGAGTAATTTCCACTGATTGCTTCAAATGGATGAAGAGCAGGCACTTAACACAGGGATTAGGTTCAAATCCTACTCTAACTCTAGGTACTATCCAGTCCAGAGGTACCTGAGCAGTGACATCATCCACTCATCAGCACAATACATTAATTGAACCCTAAGGAGCTCTTACATAGAGGTTTTTTCCTGCTACTGCTGTTTAATGGTTGCTTCAGACATTTTAAACTCAGGGTACCAAGAGTCAAAGGTGAAAAACTTGTGGCTCTGATGAGAGGAATTGTGTTCTTTGCCGCAGAGCAAGCCTCGGGCAGTACAAAGTAATGAAAACACTGCAAACGGAAAACTCTTACCAGGCTCCTTCAGTGTTGCTCCTGAATACCAAAACTGTGAAGCTAGCCCACTCCAAGAATAATAAACAACATTCAAATCACCCTAAGAACTGATGAAAAATGTTTCTTTCTCAGGTAAGAACAATGAACCTTTGCCTATAAATTTTAAAGCAACAACATGAGTATACATGTTCCAATTATCTGCAAATCTAAGGAAATAACTCTCTTTTGTCCAGTTACAAAAAGAAAACATACAGGGATGTTTTTCATTTTATATATATGGCCCAGAAACTCTAACAGTGCTGTACTCGTTCACTTTCCATCTCAGTGGAAGTTTTTCCAAGATCTGGTGCTGGATGCCTTGTGGCAGGAAGGTGGCCTGTCAGCACTCTGCAGGTGCTGCACCTCTTCTCCTGACCTGCCTTCAATTCTACCAAGGCAAGGCACACTGGGGAGGGAAAGGTCTGTCTGACCAAGAGATAACATGACTTTAGCACCCTGGTACAGATACATCCAGTTAGGACTGAGCAGCTGAGAGCAACTCTGCTGCCACACTCTCATGAGGCAATCACTTGCAAATCTGCTTTCCTAGACTTGTTCCAGTGACATTTCCCTACCAAAGGCAGCATTTGCTCCTCTATTTTGAGAACTTCAGCAAGTAACACCTTCCCAACAGAAATATTTTTGCAGGAGACCCAAGGACAGACAAGACATAGGAGCACAGTTATCAACTTATTTACTAAGTTGCCTTAACTCTTCTGCTCTGTTCTCTTTTGGAACTGCAAAGATCACTGGACTTTACACTCAGACTTTCCTATGAGTCAGGACTGCCAGTATCTCTTTCAACTTGGTGGCAGAACAAAACAGTCCATTCATTGAAAACAAAATGAATGACTTCAAATGTCATCTCAAAACATGTTTTTATTTTAACTGAATGTACCAGGTAGGTGATCTCTCAGTGTCAAATCCTAAGAGCCATTAAACACTGTAGGGAAAGACATTTTTAAATCATGACTAACAAATATAAGAAATGTTTTCTTTCAATTAATAAAGTACATATGGTAGAATGGCAGAGCAGATTGAAACCAATCTAAATAGTTAGGCTTTGAGAGAAAAGATCTCACCAGTTTCATCATTCTAAAATGCAACCATTTAAAGCATGAAACATCTACTACAAATGGGTGAACTATTCCCTTGAGAAGAGGATGTGTTCAAGTTACCACAGAAAAAAGATCTTCCACTAAGCTTGGACTTCAGTTTGTCATTGATAAAGGCTAGACTTTGAATTTGTTTTCTAAGTCATTCCAAATATTGAACACTGAAAAATCATGTTATGCTCAAGAGAGAAAAGGATAAAGATGCTTATTTATTATCATAAATAATTTTAGTAATTGCCATACACACCTGCTACATTAAGCTTTTCAGCTGCTCCTAAGCTGGGAGCAGAAGTGGTGGTATTGTTGGTCGAGTTTGCTCCTGTTCCATTAAGTACAAGATTCTCCACCTTGGACTCCAACTTCCCAATCCGCTGCAAGATATTATCCAACAGGACAGCAAGTGTCTTTTTCAAATCTGCAAATGAAAATGAAAAGTTAAACTGCTTAATAATGCAGCGCACACTTGTCAGACAGAATCAAACAATAGATACAAGAATGAGACTGGATATATATATATGGATACATACATACATATATATACACACACATTTTCTCAGTGCAAATCTTTGTCATTAGCAGCTCTATGCACTCATGTTCCCCACTTTGTTCAGCCTCAGATCCAAGTTTCCTTGGCCATGGAGCTTGTCAGCCTGTATATTTTATGAAGCACAGTGCTACTCATAGATATACACATTCAAGGTGAAATGTGAGCCTTTACAGGAACAGAAAAATGCTTGCTTTGCAATGGCTCAAGTAATAAGAAGCTGCTTAAATAATAATGAGGCTAAACCTAAATCCATATTCAAACACTAT
Source organism: Calcarius lapponicus (assembly GCA_039654755.1). Classification (NCBI taxonomy): domain Eukaryota; kingdom Metazoa; phylum Chordata; class Aves; order Passeriformes; family Fringillidae; genus Calcarius; species Calcarius lapponicus. Next base: position 19,913,040 of record CM077470.1, on the reverse strand, counting down.
CAGAGGAACTGTCTGTTGATACTCAGTCACCTGGGAACAAAAATCCCCTTCCCAAAAAGGAGAGCTTTAAGCCCGTACCAAAACCTTCTCCTGCATCTCCTCCATATAACCAGCTTCTGCACTGGTAAATTAAAAATAGATAATAATTTCTAAAAAAAAAAGTTAAGTTCAACCTTTCTGTTGTATTTACACAACACCAAAAATTATATTTTCTTTCTTCAGTCTGCTGGTGATTGTCTCTGGTCTGACACAGGGCTTCCTTGGCATGGAAGGCAAAGAACAATAACAGGAATTTGTATATCAAATGACAACACAGAAAGAGTTCTCTTTTTTCCCTTTTTTTTCCTTATTTTTTCATTTCATTATCTTTTCCTATTTTTTTTCCTTTTTTTTTTATTTTTCTTGTTTTCTTATTTTTTTCCTTGGCTTTCATTTTGTTCAGATTCCTTGAAGGAACACAAGACACTTTGGCAAGAACGGAGGGCAAGAGGAGGAACCTATCAGACAAAACTGTATAATTATAATGGCAACAAGCCAAAACAATGAAACTATTGTGCTTTGTTCATTTACCCTTGTAATGATTAAAGAATTTGGTACAAGGAATTTACATTATTTTTCCATCTAATTACATAAAATAATTGCATGTGTTTCGGTATAATGTATTTTCTGTTTTACACAACTTTCAAATCAAATAATATTCTGATCTATAACAGAAGACATTTCCATACATCTGAAGACGTTCTACTGTCTCTACAGCAGTTGTATTTTTGCCACATTCATTTCATGCTTTTTAAAAATTTTTCCCATGACTATCTCAATTCTTGTGCAAATGAGATAATAAATAAGAAAATGCTATTACTTTAGAAAGCTTATAATTGTTTTCTCCAAACAAAAGGAGAATCATATTTATTCCACAAAGAAAGCCTTACTCATCATAACTGTGTTTTCCTTTGTCCTGAAAAGATCAGAAGGTGGAATTTGAAGCACTAGTCCATACATCTATACTATTTTAAAAGTGGTCCAGAAGTTATTTAATGGCACAGTGTGCAGAAGAAAGGGAAACCCTGGACTTAACAGGAACAAAACCATGGTACAAGGAAGGAAGGAAGAAAAAAAAATCAAGGAAAAAAGTAGTAAAAATAACTCAGGAAACAGTGAGGAAGAAACGTAGCCTACATAAAAGTACACACTGATCATAAAGACAAAAGTGGTTCAAAATTATTATTTTTTAATTCTGATACCAACACACTGATATGAGAGACATCTTGTCAGAACAAAAAGGGAAATGGAGGCTAGTTTGAGAAGGGGAGGGCAGAACACAGATTCACATAATTTTTGTAAAAGAACCATTTACTGCTATAAAGAAAAATCTAACATCCACTGTGTATATCTGAACTATAACTTTTAAAAGGAAAATATTTGAGCCACCTACCTGACAGGTGAATACACAGCAGAAAGAAAAAGTGAGAAAGTAAACAAGCTGCGCAACCACAATTAAGGAATGACTGAAAACCTTTCAGGTGGGTAAAAGCAGCCAAATCCAGCAAACATTTAATATATTCTTGAACATGGAAATCACGACTGTGCTCATTTAAAGCAATCAGAGGATAACATTAAGAAATATAAAAAGGCTAAATAAGCAAGAGCATTAATTTTCACAGAATATTGAAGAAGCCTCTACCAATTATTATTAACATCAGTTATTAATGTGTTTATTTGTGAAGAGCTAACCTGATTATTTGCTAGCAGCAAGTCATTTGGTATGTCAAACAGGACAAATTAACTTATTAAGTAATTACCTTACCCAGTTTCATAAACTATTATTTAATATGGTGTTATTCACTCACCCTAGTGCTTTTCCCTGAAATATTTTAAATAACTGCATTACCATTATTTTCCATCTTTCCAAACTACTTTGTTGAAAACACCTGGCCAAACTTAAAATTTAAGTCTTTGATCTTAAAAATCTTGTCAGCCATGGACTTGAAATTGCTACACAAACCTTGGCTTTCCCTTCACAGAAGTGTCACAAAGTTATTTCACTTGCTTCCAAATGCAGTTTAACTTCTCCTTGGGAACTTGACCAGTGTTTGGAGGCAAGTCAACTTATTCCCCAGCAGGATTTGGAACAGGAAATTAATGCCACAGTCAACAAGCTACAGGGGGAGCTTTCCCTATGGATATCTTGTACCCATATTAATCCAGTTACCTTCAGTAACTGGCGCCAGATTGTTTGGGTTTTGTTGTCTATTTTCTTTTTCAATTCATCCACCATCAAGCACCCCTGCACAGTAACAGGACACTGGTAATGGCTATAGAGCAGATAAAGTTTTGTTTTGAGCCTAATCACACAATCCTCTAAGGATCTCTACTGGCTCAGAGATCCTCAACCCAAATATTGATCTTTAGCACTCTGTTTTGCTTGTGTTGCTTTGTATGGCTACAATTCCACAATAGCTCAACATGCAGCCACAAATCTGGAGTTACAGAATAAGGGCAGGTTGTTATTTAAGCAATGAAGCAACTAAATTGTTAGCTATGTTGGGGATAATAATCTCATGCTTACAGGCAAACAAAGGCACACCAACTCAAAATTTTGCTTCTTAGAGGAAAAAGGACTGGTGACAGAAAAAGACACCTTCCAGCAGGATATTTTCACTGCATGCACCAAAAAGTATAGAGTACTAAGAGAAAACTAGAGAAAAAAGTGCAGTTATTCCATCTGTTGCATCCTAGCCTATATTCTTTGTCTAAGCATAAAAAAACTGTCTACTCAATTTCTTCAGAGCTGAATATTAAGACAACTATAAAAGAAAACAAATGTAAATGACTAATTAGTTTTCCAGACATTCTGGAAGTGCATAGGTAAGTTGGAAAGAAAGCGAGTCCAAAAATTGCTATGCAAGTAAAGTGGATTATGTGATCTTACACTGAAAAGGAACCACACCTAACCTGAAATTTGATTATATTTTATTTTTTAGTAATATTTTCAGGTAATATGCTTCATTCTTTTCTGCTTGCTTTGTCTGACATATGCACAAAAACTGATCTCTCATGTACAAACTGGAAGAGAGTAAGCATTAGAAACAACTGCCAAACAAAGCATTAAAACTCACAGAGTTTTCTGCCCTGAGGCAAATAGGATATACTTAAGCTTAATTTAGGATTATACCAGATAAATAAACTTAAACATTAAGTAAATTGACTGAACAAAGAAGCAAAATGGGAAAGAAGAAATAAATAGCAGGTCTCCATTTTAAACTAAGGCAAGTTTTTCCACAGGTAATTTCTTACATCACTGAAACGAAAACAGAAAAGCCTCCCAAACTTCTCAAAAACACCAAAAAAGTTTTTTTAAAACTGAGTTCTAACAAATAACCTAAAGTATACTAGACAGAGGTACTAGACAGACATAATAAAAATTAGCAATGTAAGTTTGTCCCACTAAAAAGGGAAGGCCATTTTCTCCGTTTGTACAGAAAATTCACAGGGTAAAGTACTGCTAATTGAGAGACATTATGAAGCAAAATGTTTGGACAATTGAGGAAGAAGCCTTAATCAGATTATCAAATAATCCAGAGAACACACTTACCATATGCTGTCACTGTCCCAACATAAGGCCCATCAACTACATTTTTATTTTCTTCAGCTAATGCTTTGATGTATCTCTTGCTGAGATCCAAAATTTGCTCACGCAGGACTGAACTGCTTTCGTGTTGTGTTTGCTGCTGAATAGTAAAATGCAGAAGCATCATTCCCCAAATAAAACCGAAAGTCACCAGAAAAAAGCCTAGTTTCTGAGAGGAGAGCTTCCATGGAGAGAATGCCATGATTCCAAACAGCTTCACACAGTTACTACAAAGGTTCCTAAAGCATGAAGCCAAACAGCAAGTTCATGGTCCAGGTATATAAGTATCACAGAGCAGGACTCAGTCTTATTCCAACTCCTTTGTCAACACATATCCATGTTTCAGTCCCATCCTGCTGCAAGAGAAGAGAAAAAAAGCACAGTTAGCACACCTGAAGTTTTTACTACCCACTCTAGTTCTTCCCTCTAGCTGGTACAAACCAGGAGCAATGTGCTTGCTTTGTAAATGGTTAATTTGCATGTCTCATCATTGTACTGTAGCAGCCAGAGCAAAAAGGGGTTGAGAAAAGCACTGGAAAGACAACAAAGCAGGAGTGATGTGCCCGAGCAGGTGGAGAACACCTCACAGGATCTGGATCAAATTCCCTGCCTGAAGTGGTTTCTAAGCTGTATCTCAAAGTGAGGCTGCTGTAACATATTTATTTGTGTGTGTGTGTGTGTGTATGCAAAACTTTGCAATGTTGCCAGTGCAGCAATTTAAGACAATTCTCAATGTAATTCAGTTCTCAGAAAACAAGTAATTTTAGCTGGCAGTGACACTGCTCGGAGTTCCTGGCAGGAGCTACAGCATATGGCTAGATAGGTGATCAGGAAATCAGACTCCCTCAGGGGGAAAGAGGAAAGAAGAAATCTACATTATTTAAGCCAATACACTCTCCTGGCTTCCACTGCAAGCAGTTGGGGGGCTGGAATAATGTCCTGCTCCTGTGTGGCCTCTGCTGTGCAGTTACTCCTCAGCCATAAAACATACTCCAACAAGGTTGCTCTTTGCAACTAAATTGAAAACACAAACTTCTGAATGCAGCAACATGTCTTTTATATATAAACTAATATTCTCAAAGCTTTTCATACACAAGGGAAAAGGTATTGTAATAAAGGCCTTCAATATACAGTAGGACCAGCTTTTGAAAATAAACTCAGTTATAAAACTTGGCATGAAGAATCCAAAGGCAAGAAATGGTCTGTGATGAGAGTTAGAGGCAGGGTCCTTCGCCTCAAGTCCAACTAGAAGAGGGGTAATTAAAAGGTAATAAAGTGTAACCTATCATGTTAGAACACAGATTTGGTAAAATGTTATCCTTTTAACTTCATAATGCTCCCAGACAGGATTAGAGAACATAATGTTCCCTTCCATCCTCTGCTTGCACAGATAATGCAGATGTTGCTCTGTTTTAATAGGATAATTACTCAAATCCCTGCTAGTAGTGCTCCCTGCTTGTTAAAATTCCCTGTAGATCTTCTGCTTCCAGTTGAACCAGGAGTTGTGCAGCAGGACAGAAATACCTGTGGGGCACTTCTCTTCAATGTGACTTGAGTGTGCACATTGCACATCACTGATGAAACTGATTGTAGAAGTGAAGGCACATTACTTAAACTAAAAGCAGGCAAGGCAGACACTGTCCCGTGCACTCACACTGCTAAAGGAACAATCTGCAGCCCTCTTTTGCTTAAGGAGGAATGGGGCAGAGAAATTAATTGCAAGTACAGTGAAAAACATCATAAAGCCCTCAAGTTGGCTTTTTTCACACTGAAAATATCTCGGGAAAGAAAATGAACAGTTTCAACAGAGAAAATAAAGGACTCTATTAAATGCTGCTCTACATAAATTGCAGTTAATTTTCCAAGAAATGGCAGGGAGAAATTTTACTTCTTTCTGTTTGTTTAACTATAGTATTGAGATATTTTTGGTCTGACTGAATAGCAGACTATAGTTACTTCATTAAAAGCTGAAAGTTTTACTATTCTTTTGCAATATTGGGTGCGATAAAATATAGAAAAATCCATAGTCTAAAAAAATATAATGACTTTTAAAAAAATCTAAAATATTCCAGATAAACTCCCTCAGTAACTTAATTTCAAGTAAGCACAGACAACATCCTCTACAGCAATAAGATCTGTGGTTAAACAGTCAATATTTCTTCCTCAATTATCACTTGTTTGTGAAGCAGAAAACACTGAATAAGAAAGTAAACCTATCATCACTGTGTTTTAACAGACAAGTGCTAATGATTGTTTATGACTAGTTGATAATGGGAAAAAAACACCTCTGAACATAATTAACATTAAAAACAGCAATTAAAAATGCAAGTATTTCACAGCCTTCTTTTTAAAGTTCCAGAACAGAAAGAAAGATGGTGTAAGAAATAGTGTAATGACACTGAACTATGAGAATGATCTCCTTAAAGAGGTATTGAATTTTCTGTTCTATTTATCCACAGAAAAATAAATCTTAAATCCACTTAAAAACTCTAAGAAGGTAGACAGCAAATATTAAACTTTTGCCATAAGAAAGGACTAAAATTCAATGACAGATGGAAGAATGACCCCCACTATTTCAAGAAACAAACAGAAAACCCCAAACCCAAATATCACCAACAAGCCTTATTTTTCCTGAAGCAATTTCAATGGCCAGCAACCTGATGAGCTCCCAACAACTTGTACTTAACTAATTAACTTTACAGCCCTGCTGGTGGCCATGAAGGTTTATAAAGTGCACAGCAGAATCCCAGTGCTCCCATGGGCAGCTGCACTAACTTTGGTATCTATTTAATACATATTTATATGACTTTGGTATAAATTTCATCCCAGATCTGACAGCTGTCAAGGACTGCAACACAACTATTCCCCAGTTAATGATTACCACATACCTATAATGAGTCATTATTTGGTACCTAAGTGGACAGTGGACAGAAGATATCAAGGGTGATGTGGAATGCATGAAGACAGCAGCACAGAAATGTCTCCATGTATTTCTGTTTTGACAGGAAATTAATAACTGAACTGAGCAAGAGCTGAAGCAATAAACACACATTTGTCTACCATAATCACTGATGGATTTTGACTGACAAGTTATCTCTCTGCCCATACCAAGTAGGACATTCCAAAACTCCAGGTGGTAATGTATCTCCCTTATTCTCCTGCACATCTTATAAATGTTCCAAAGGAGGTAATCCTGTTAATTACTAAGGCTTTTTCCTAGTCTAGTCTCCAAATGCACATATCTAACAAGGATATGGGCACCCATATTTATTTGGGCTTCTAAAGAATGACAGGTGCTTTTTTTACCCACTTCCCACCCCTTTTTTTAAGCTTTGGAAAAATGTGGTCCCACTTTAAGACATCTCTTGAAATAATTCCAGTACCTTCTGGAAACTGGATGCTTTAGTTGTGAGTTTGTTTGTGAAACTGTTAGGAAGAGAATTCCTCCTGACTTAGTCAGAGCAGTTAATACACAAAAATTAAACACCAAGTGTGAAAAACAGGATGAAAGAATACATGAGGCAAGAACACTTCTAATAAACAGAATCTTTGTCATGTTCTTTCTCAAATTCAACTCTAACCAGCCCAAATCCCATCACAACTGAAAGAACTTTCTGTGGGGTGGTAGGCAGGTGTTTGGGGTTGTTTTGAAACAGACTAGTTACAGTTTCTGTGAAAAACATACCACAATTTACAACTCAATTGCGCCTACCCTGAACAAAAATTATTCACATATTTCATTGAAAAAGGGCTAACTTTTCACCCATTTAACCAGGCACAAGAATTTCAAAGTACTAAAAGTACTATTATATAGCTTCATCAGAAACACATTTTTTCTATTCTGTATTTAATAAATCCTGTCCAACAGCTGGTCAATTCACGAGTTAGAGAGGATAACATTACCATGCTGATGTCATTGCTACAAAAGAAGCCTCACATTATCAAGAAGCATCTCAGATAAGTACCCTAATTAAAGTGATCTGTATGTCAGGGGTGCAAACCACACATTTCTTAGCATTTTAAGATTTTGCCTTTTTTTTTTAATGCTTAAAATAGAATACAAACAGTTCATCTTCATGTGAACACATTTTGGTGACACATATCCACATATTCCTCTTCACTTTTTAAGGAGGAGAATTAATCATCTACAAGAGATTAAGCTAAGTCTCTTTATAAGTATGTACATATACACAGCTTGATATTCTCTGTCCAATCTGTACCTATATTAGAAATGGTACTTAGGGTAAGCTTAGAACACCACAATCCTCAGGATACTCAGAATTAAATCAGGATACTCAGGATTAAACCCTTCATCAGCTGAATGCACCATTCATCAGTAGCTACACAGTTCTAAAACCTTAATTGTCTGTAACCAAAACAGAACTCTTGCACCCATAAAAACAGCAGCTTGAGTGGTATTTAATTATTAGTTTGTTATAAACTCAAACCTAAGCACCCTTACACATCATCACAAGTAAACAGCATATACGTATTTTTGTACTATGTGGCTCAGTGAAAATAGTATTGCCACTGCTAGGAAAAGACCTGTATTCCAATGCCAAATGTGCAAGTCCCAAATTCTGGCCTCTTGTGCTTAAGAAATTATCCTAGGAATAACTGTATGAGTGATAGCTAGGTACCAGGTACCTCATGTTACAGCAAACAGCTAAGATATGAGATAAGAACCATGGGCTGGGAAATACAGGCACAGGTTGAAAGGAGAGGCCTCAAAATTGTGAGTTACTCAGTAATGGTCAAATACTAGTCAATGATAAGACACAACCTTGAATTTTTGGAAAAATTTCTTTTGACAGCAGCAAAAGCTGAAAAGGAGGCATAGTACTGCTTAGCACATGTGACAGGCCATCAGTGCTAAGTCCATGGCACCAGCTCTGTGGTACCCTCTGCTCACAATTTATAATGAAACTTTTACACACTAATTGCTTTGACTATGCACTAGTAATGACCAAGGATGAGTAAAACCCAGACATTAGTAACAGGTATTGTCAATCTACCAAAGTTTTGTTATAAATTTTAAAGCTGCTTTTAAACTGCTTTGTTCCATCAGCCTCCTAAACCTTCAGTCACAGCAATCTCTAATTCTCCTCTTACATTTATCCATGCAGACACTCACGATGTGTATTCAGGTGCACTCATGCCACCCTGCCTGACCTATTTTCCACATTATTTCCTGAAGAGGGCAAGCTGCCCTTCTGTTTGCAACTGTTTGATTCTGCAGAACAAGTTGTTGCAGAGCAGCCAAACACAAACACCATGACACGAACCACCTCTGATCTTCCCAAGGGCGTGCTAACCTAAAAGCTGATGACAATTCAAGTGTGCAGCCAGTGGGCTGCCAGCACACCACAGCTACAGCCAGCAAACACAGGGTGAGTGAGAACACCTGCCCTATCCCAGACCTCCTCTGCTAAGAGGTGCCAGGAGTCAGGCTTCATGCAGAAACTGATGCAATACGCCCTAAAATCCTCTAAAGCCTCTTTTCTAAGAGTGCTACGTTTTAAGAGTTTAAGCCAGACATACTTCCAGTATATATAAACTGGAATTCCAGGCTGATGTTAACCACAGTCTCCTACTGCAGCTGTATTGCCTAAACAGATGTGCACTACACCCCAACCGAATGCAAATTACTGGATTTCCGGGTATTGCAGTTGTTTATTCCTGGGGGAATATCCCAGCATCTGTCCCACCCCAGTTGGCCAGACTGTGCTCTGAAACAGCACAATCTGCGCTGTGATTGTGAGATGCTGGCTCCCTCAGTCCTTTTGGAGGCTCAATCTGCCTTTCCCTCTTTCAAACCACAGCATTAACAACGATAACTTACGGCCTCCTACTTAATGCAGGCAAGTGAAATCAAAGAACAGTCACATGCTCTGTTGGTAGAAGATAAGAAAGGATCAGAGAAGAGAAAAAGAAGCCTGATTCCTGATAAGATTACTTGCATTTAGACACAGTGTCTGCTCATACCATTGTCAAGTGTCTTTGTACCACACACATCTTGACTCCAGTACTGACACTGCAATTAATTAACTGATACACTTAGGAAATATTCTCCATTAACATTAAACCATCCACACGTCTAAACAAAACCTAGAGGCCTCAGTTACACCAAGTGTTCAGAAGCAGTTTAGCTGCTGTTCAGCCACTGTCCATGTCAAATGGATAAAGCAGAGATCAGGCAGCGGGACAAGCAAAGGCTTGTCCACACCTGCTTAAAGTTCCAAGGGCTGTATCCTGCCTGAGTGGGTCACAGAAACAAAAGAACATTCATTTCAATAGGTCAAGTCATAAATTTGAAGCGACCTCAAAACACTTTTGTTAATATTAAAGCAAACTTTCATTCAGTTGTGATCAGTCCAATAAAAGCAGAAGTCTGATAAAAAAGCTGATAGAACATCCTGGCAAGGGCAGAAGCGTGTGAGCAAAGCTGACAATACTAACTCAGATCTGCAAGTCCTAGGTCTAGGTAAGGGCTTCCAACTGGTTGAAGCTGTACATATTCCCTACACACCTCACAGGCTCCTCAGGAAGAAGAGGTAGCTGAAAAAAACCATGCAACTATCCCAGATTTATGCCTACTTTTGCTAACTGCACATTTTATAATTTACATTCCTTAATATGGAAAATAAATGCATGAAACAATTTCCCTTAACTGTATGATGGAGTCTTAGTTTTGCTGTTCCTACTGCTGCTCAATTTTATTTTCAGCAATGTTTCTGCCAACCCATTCTCTTCTTCTAGCTGACAGATGTCACTGTGTCTTCTCGCTCACCACCCCTCTACAGCTGATGTGGCACCACGTACTGTGCCTGAAGTGGCAATTTGGGATGTAATCCCATGGAGTGAGAAAAGCAAAACAACACTGGGTCACAACAGAAGCAGCAGGACAGATGGACTGAGGGAGACTAAGAGTATAAATACTCCAGGTTTGGGGTTTTTTTAGGTTGGGGAGGCATGTTTGCTTTTGTGCATGTGCATGTAGTACAAATTGGCAGGAGGTGGTGGGATGAAAGTTGAAGGAAGGGAAAACAGTCTCTGATAAGGTGCCATAAAACAAGTAAAATTTCATCTTGAGCAAGCAGCTTGCCTTCAGTTTCAAAAATAAATTCCCCCACTTAGAAACAATTTGGGTTGCATCCCACCTTAATTCCCCCATGTGGGTCTGTGCTTTCACAGAGCACTCTGAAGTGTTTCAAATTTTCTACCTAGCACATCACTTGCTGTAGTTCAGTCCTACAAAAATTAAACCATCTGATGTTCTTCCTTTCATGCTGTTTGCTTACTGTGATATTTCAGGGAGGAAAGAGTAGAAAAGGAAAGAACACAACAGATAAGGGGAAGAAGGATCAGAAGAAAATCCATAAGGAAAAATCCTTATGTGTTGAAATCCTTATGGTACATACACTGTTTACTGATTAGAAACACTCCAGGCAATGCATTTAAGAACATAATCACAAACCAACCTGATCTTCTTTCAATAAACTGAATGAATGTTAGGATTAGGAACAGGACTTCAATGAACTTCAGAAAATCAGAAATGTTCCTGACCTTGAACATTTTTACAGCCATTTACAGTCAAAGGATGGGGAATATTAATAACCTTCTTGCTGCTGCATTAAAATCATATGCCCAAAATAGCATTTTCTCAACTGAAAAGAACATTTTGGAATGTCAGCATGCTGACCAAGAGATTAAGAAACAGTTTTTGGTTTTTTCTGGGTTTTGGTTGGGGTTTTGTTTGCAAGAAAGTAACTTACAGAGCCTGAGAGCCCCAGTCATCATCTACAAAATCCCTAAAATCAGTGAAAAAAGTACCCATGAGCATGCTTTCATGGCTTCAAGAGTCCCTGAAGCCTGCTACACAAACAAACCTTTAAGTTACTTCATTAATTTTAATGAATTTTAAAAATAGGACTCATGGCCAATAAGTTTTATCCTATTTCTAGAGTGGATAAAGTACATATATTTTTTTCTTCCCCTCCTCCCAGCGAAAGGCTAATATATGATATCCTCTCCTGTCATTCTCAATTTTACATTTGGCACCTCTGAAGGGTGAAACCATGGCACCTGCAGAGAAGCAGGGCCTCACCCTTTTCAGATCACCTGGATGATCTCCACAGTCATGAGCAAAACCTCCTTGCTTCCTACACAACAATCCCATATTCTGGTAATGCTCTCCCATTTCTTTAGTGCACAGAGTATCTGTGGCAGCAAGAGCTGCAAGCATTGCTATGAGCTTATGCAGAAAGCTTTATTTATTTTAATGAATAATAAAATTAACCTCAACCTATAATCAAAGCAACCAAATTATGAGGCACTCCAAGAATGACTAAGTTTATTACATAGAAATTGGATCCATTAGCTCATTTCTTGCATCAAGCTGATACTCCAGGCTCCAATCTCACCCACTGCTATAAACCACAAATCAGCCTGTTACATCACATCTTGTGGTCTGTCCAAGAGGAAAAACAAGCAACTCTCAACAGGAGCTCTGTCCAATGCTCAGAGGAAAGTCAAAACCTTCTTTGTAGTCAGCAAGAAAGCTCTCATCAATGTGGATGCCCAGCTATCATCCCCTCTCAAATCCATGGTCAACACACTAAATGTGGTCTTCAGCAATTGTGCTGGACCCCAGACAGACAGCCAGCCAATAATAAACACAAAGTTCTAAGGAAAGATCCAAACACGTTCATGCTCAAAGTACTCACTACACCTTACTGAAAAAGCTTTTCAAAAATAGAAAACAAAGAATACAAGTATGTCTGTATAAAAAAGTTAATTTTATTGAATTTTCTACCATTTGCTGGGAATTGTAGATAATCAAAACAAATATGAATTCTCATTTAATTTGGTTTAAATTAATTGTTGCTACAGCATTCTACACACAAACTTTTTGCAAAGGACAAACACCAAGGGAAAAGACAGCAGGCTCATATTAAAATAGAGGAAAGCAGAAATAAATACATAGAAAATTTTTATGTGCATGCTATTGAGCAAGTGCATATCAGATCACAGGGAGGACAAAAAAGTAAACAGCAAAGCTGAACATTAAACGAGTCTTCAGAAATATTTATCTTTTGTTGCTTTAGAATTTCTTGAACTTGGGTCAAAGTATAACATTTCTTCCAATGGATTTGTTCTTGGCAAGCATGTTGAACACATTCCAGCTTATGTGGCTAGATAAATGGCTGAAAGCACAAGCTGCATCTCCAGAGAACAAAATTTAATGGAATTAAAATTTCAGTACTGTCACCTGTTTGGAAGCAACAGTGCTGCTGATTATTCACTCACTCTGCATTTAAGACCTTTATTATTGAAAGGATGAAATTTTAATTTGTAATCTAATTCAAAAGTTAGTAGGCCAGCAAAATATTTTAACTTCTTTCCTGCATATATCCAGTTGCTTAACACTGGTATTTTTCAACAGCTGATAGCACCAAAGATTAGAGAAGCACTTTTAATTGAAATAAAAGAATGAAAACTGCCAATGTTTCTCATTTCTCTTTGTAAGGAGCAATAGAGGTGTCAAAATACTTGAAAGGGCATACATGAAGTTCTGTACATGTGCAATGAAGCCCCATTAGAAACCTACAGTTACAGAAGACAGAACCTTATAGCAAAGGGCTTCAAAGTAATGTTAGAGGAAACACAGACAAAAGTTTCACTGTCTACACAGTTCTGATCCATTCAGCTACAAAGCAGTAATAACAAGAGCCTTCACACAAAACCTCTGCACATGATTCTCACAATGCTGTTAAGAATTTTAAAGCTTTGTGAGAAAATGTGACAAATACTGAACAACATGGCCATGACCCCAACAGTAGTTTCAAAGGAGAGCCAGGTGAGGGCAAGCATAACCTGTCACTGACTGTAACCACTGCACTGCTGGGAGGGTATCAGCTTTCCAATCATCTGCAGGATCAATAAACGACACAAATTTCCTCTGCAAACAAATGAGCTGTACTTAGTTTATCACAGGGCACAACTTCTGAACTATTTTGAGTAGGTGGAAAACAGCCTCCCCTCTTTCAGCATCCCTAGACAGCTGTAGAACAACTTGTACTGGCAAACTCTGAGGAATAGCTCTGTTTCAGCTGTAGCCCTTACAAAGCTAAATGGGGAAAAAAAAGAAAGAAGTGACGTGTACAAAACAGCCGGCACAGGCAGCATAAGGAAAATGAATTAGTTATAGGATTTTGTGGTTTCTCCCCAGACTACTGCTAGGCAGGGAGAGGCAGGACAACCCCACCACCACGATAAAAAATAATGTGAAAATGTCCTAGCAAGCAGCACAGTTTTCTGATCTGATGTTTTGCACAAGACAGTACTAAAGAAACAACACAGAACTCCCTAAGCTCTCCTCACTGCTTATACACCGTCATTAACAACAACATTCCTCTTTTTAGCCTCTCTCACTTCCAGGTTTTCAGGTTCTCTAGATAGTGATAAGCTACTACTCAAAAAAACTATTTCATCTGCTGGTTCTGGTCCACACTGCAGTAATGGTCTGGGTAATGAACTTTCTTTAATGCCTCAGTGCTTTTAATAAATAATCCTAATTACTAGAAAGGCCTCCTTTCCAAAGCATGCTTTGTTGAAGCTATTATCAATACTCCCATTCCAGGTTTGGTAGCAAAAGTAGCTTCATTTTCAGTGCTGAAAGAAAACATTTATTCCCCCTGCAATGCAGTTTCAAAGCAAATGTACATTCACATCTTGGAAAATGTAATTATTTACAATATTGAATACAATATTGAGTAGTCATGAGCTTCCCCTTCCTTCTCCAAGGTTCTACATAAACTTGAATAAGAAAGTTGTCCTTAAGTGAATCAGAAAATAAAGCCTGAGGTCTGTCTTCAATAGACATGGAATCACAACTTAGGTCTTGAAATCTCTCTTTATGTGAGCAAATACCACAGCAGAACAGGAGCACATCTGCAAAGAAAAAAGAACCCAACAGATTTTGAGGACGTGCCATTCACACCAAAAGCATTTCAGCTCGGAGGTGTGGGTGTCTGTCAGTGCTGGTGCTGTGGATTGTATCTAATCTGGCTTTAGAGAATAAATACCAACAGTTCGAGGACATCACTTGCATTCCTGGAATATTTTCATTGCAGAGCAACTCAGGTTGTGGCCTCCTAGAGTACTCCATTATGTGTGTGCACATATATATATATATAAACGAAAGTGCTATTAGTGGGTCATCAATTCACTTCCAACAGCATGTCTCATGCAAAGCCATGTTTGAGCACATTAAACTTCTCTGAGCTACCAAGCTCATTCATGTCATAGATACCATCAAGAAAATTGCCAAGGAGGTAAACTCATAAATCAATTGCCTGTAGTTATTCTCTCAAGTAACATAATGCAATTTGCAATGTTAATGGCCAAAAAGATATACAAAACCCCTATCACTTCCTTTACATGCATTTTGGTTATGGAACAGCACACAATTGCAGATTTACTAAGAATGCACTTGAAAACAGTTCAGCTCATCCATGAATGAGCTTTAACTTTATCCAAAAGGGTTTCTTGAGCTCCTGCAGCTCAAGAAATGCTATGGCTGCCCCAACAGGTATTCCCCCTTTTACAGCACCTTAACTATTGCAACAAAATGCAAATACTGCAAAGATGAATACCAATTCAGTGTTCTGCATTTTTCTTTTTTCCACCTCTTCTACTTTTTTCTTGTTCCCTATCTTCTCTGACTGTAGAAGCAGAAGC
Organism: Calcarius lapponicus; assembly: GCA_039654755.1. Taxonomy (NCBI): domain Eukaryota; kingdom Metazoa; phylum Chordata; class Aves; order Passeriformes; family Fringillidae; genus Calcarius; species Calcarius lapponicus. The sequence continues at coordinate 19,897,670 of CM077470.1, read as the reverse complement.
TTTCTCAGCCAGCTACTGATTCACAGAAAGCTTGTAGAAATTTCATCACCAATTTGACTGAAATTCCAATAGGAATTGGAAGTATGAAGGAAAAAAATGGATGACTGAAAGAGTCTCATTTCATTGGGAAGTCACAATAGAATAAAATTAAAGAGGCAGAAATTTTGTGTTCCTGCATTCTAGGTGCAACAGATTACAGATAAATAGTATTATCAATAGTAAGGCAGAGCTAAGCTCTTCATTTTAATTATGAGCAAGAACTTGCAAATGTCATCAGCATTTCATGGATGCAGTAATAGATAAAATTTCAGAATAGCAGATAGGAGAAGAAAGTTGTAGAGGGAACAGTAGGTAAGCTTGAAAATCTGATGAGTGGGGAAATCATTGTAAGAAACACAAAGTATTAACCTGGTAAAGAAATTGAAAGATGAGGAAGGGGGAAGGAAAAAAAAAGCCCTGAGTGAGATGAGGTAAGCAAATATCTAAATGCAAGTCTAAGAGAGTAAAGGAAATGAATGTTAAGGGGATGTAAAGGTACTAAAGAGAGCAGCCTGACAGACAAGGGCTACACAAACTGAATGGCTGAATACATCAGGTCAGGCAAGACCAAGAAAACACAGAACATGAAATAATGCTAAATCAACACTGTGAGTGATTTGCCGACAAACACAAAGGCGACTACAAGTGCAAGTGGCAAGGCAGAACTAAGGCATTCCCATAAACAAATAAGACTTTAACCACTGATAGAGGAAAGAGTTTGCTTGTCAAAAGTTATTGCTATTTCCTGATACACTTCAGCTGCTACAACTTTCATCTTGAGTGAGAAACAAGTGGAGCTTTTAGTTTATGAGAAAATCACAAAGAGTGAATAGAATTTCCTATATCAACACCTCCCTTAAATACAAAATACTTAAGATAATGGGGAAGGTTATCAGAATGACTATTCCTCAATATTACCATTAGTCTTATCAATATACCAACTTCACCAAACAAAAAAAAACTTCTCATAGGGTCAGGTCTCTATGTAATTTATCTTCCAAACACTTGCATTGATTCAAACCATAAGGATCCAGTCCTTAGGAAATAGGGTTTGTTCCACTACATATATATACATTCACCAGTATAATAATTTCTACTACTATAATAAATTCTCTAGTATAATAAATTCTAATAATTTCTAGCTTTCAGCAGTCCTCGGGGACAAAATGCAACATTATCTTTGCATAAGACATTATGGGTCTATGTAGATGTTGCTTCATAGGCAGTAAGAGGATTCTGGAGGCAGAGGGTAACAGGAAACTAAACCACAGACATTGCAAGAACATATTCAAGATCTACGTGGAAGATGATGAAAGTATTTGGTATAAATTACATATTAAGCATTTATGGCTCAAGAAGTCCAAGGTCTAGGGTCCCATTAATTACTGAAATTGGTGAAAATCATCCCATGTGGTCAGTGACAATTTGCACTAATACTTTGAAGTGTTCCAAACCCATCCACCCTCTTTCACATATTTCACACACAGAGTCACATAGGAGAGATACTCAGAAACCCCACACACCTACACAGCTAACCACAGGTGACAGAAAAGAGACAACTAAACATCCTTTATAGACTTTGGTGATTTCCATTAGTTCCTCCACTCCTATTTTGAGAATAAATTCCCCTCAATGCTCTGACAATGCATAATTAATTACATTTATTGACACTGAGGTTAGAACATAAATCAAGTGTTGTCACATTAAATATTGCACAAGAGTGCCACGAGGCTTTTTTTGATACTATGAAATGTGAAGATGCCCAAAGAGATGTTTGTAAACCCACCCTTGTGCAGAGTCATGTTTCAGCAGATTTTTACAGGAATCAGCTGGCAGCTCAGTGCCTGTTACTAGCACAACACCACCTCCCAGCCCATGCACTCCCCCCAAAATTTGTATGCATTCACTTGATCAGGCTTTCAAATTGCACTTTTCTAACAACAGAATATGCTTCCTGAAGGTTGCTACACATCCTTGATCACCAGCAGCCATGCTTTAGAGCTTGCACTGGGAATCTTTCATGTTTCAACAGCTGGCTGCATAGTGAGTGTCAAGCAAAGAAACACTCCCTTGCATAACACTCGTTTTGCATTTTTATATAAGCACTAACCAAGAAGCACATACTGCTAGAGAAGAAAATTATTTTGCTGCATATCAGATTTTTCAAATCTGATAAAATTTATTTAAGAATAATTTAAATATCTCATCTTGCTCTTCTCCCCCTTTGCTTATATGCCATCCAATCCTCAAATCCAACAAAAGAATAACCCACCAAATACTTGGTACTTTTCAGAGCTTCATAGAAGCAGCGGGTCTCATTTTTTTTAAAGTACTATAACACACTAAACTTCATTAGATAAAATATTTCATTCTTCCCTGAAGGTCAGCCATTTCTGAGGCAACTCTCAACAGTCAAATAAAAACACTTTCATCACTTTAAAATAATTTTAACAGTAAATTTAGTGGGGCAAAAAAAAAAAAAAAAATCAATACACAACATACTGGGCACGTATATGGCAATTAAAAAGAAAAACACCATACAGGACTTCTTGCAAAATCTGCTTTACAAAAATACAGAAGGAAACTATCTTTCAGACTACATGATAATGAAAAAAAAATACGGTAGATTGGCATTTTCCACCACTTTAGTCAACATTTCTATTTTTTGGACAATAGGGAGAAGGAAGGAGTTTGAAGGACAAAGCAGGAACCACAAATAGCCCAGATCTAGCATTAGCAGTGGGTGAAAGATAAATGCTTAAGAAGTTTTATGTGCAAAACTGAAGTGACATTGCAAACACTGCAAGCAAATAAACATCAGGAAGATTAAAAATGCAAGGAAGCAAGACTTAGAGAAACGTCAGCAAAACCACTTGCAAAAAACCTCCCCGCACTACAGCCAATTCCAAGGAAGTAGTTTTTAAAGTACAAGAGCAGAGAGTTTTTCCCTTTCAAAAAGAGAAAGGCGCCAAGACATCCCACAATTTTTATTCAAGAACCTTGACAAGAATTCATTTTAAATTTAGTGTTGCATAACTCCAAAAAAATAGTCATCCACTGAATTAAATTTGCTTTAAGTATATTCACTAACATTTTCTATTTTTCATCCTTTGTTGAAGTTGTTTTTTTATTGCAATATGGCAAGAAAGTTTTGGAAGCTCAGGTCTGAAAAGAATACTAAATTAAATACCCGTTGTGCAATTTTTCTAGAAAAGCAAACAAATGGGACCAGCTAAAACAAAGTAAAACAAAACCCAGACAAAAAAAAAGGATGAATTCAGGCAAAGAAGAAAAGTAGTAACCCTTAGATTTCAACAAAACACATTACCTCATGTACCATTTGCAACATAATCAGAATTCAAAGGAAATAAAATGTATAGAATTTGTAAGAAGGTAAGGCTGGTTACAAATTCCAGTGATACAGACAATCCATTCATCTCCATTTGACCTAAGGTTTCAATTAAAGCAGAAGGGAAAAACTAGCTTGCCTAGCAGTATTGTTAAGGGCTAAATTGTCAAGAGGTTTTAAGTCGATAAATAAAATGAAATTACAAGGACACACCACAGCTCAAATAATAAATATGTGTGAAATATTATAAACATATAAATGCAATTCCTATGAATCACAAAAGCCCCACAATCCTGACCATATTTTTCACAAGTCAAATTGCAACCCTTATGCATAATTTTGTTTGGAAAGTCAGATTCTAGGTAGCGAAATGCATCAAACTGGACAATACAGTATAGGCCACAGAACAACAAAAGAAATTTAAAAAAAAGAGGAAAATTACCACAGCTCCCTCCTTGCCAACCCTGGATTTCACTGAGGTACACAGTGAGCACCTCCTATCATACAGAAAGGGTTTTTAAAGCCACACCTACCTCTCCAGACTGGTATTTACACCGCAGTAAATCCTGCTCAAGGATTAGGAGACTTTGCTCTCTCATACCAAGGACGAAGTTCTGTCTTGTTCCCAGCAACCAAGCCATGCAACCAGCAATAAGAATGTGTGGATGGACTGGACCACAAAGAAACAAACCTCAGGAAAAATTGCTAACAAGAGTGAGAGTCTCATTTCCTTCTGGTCCTGTAGGCATCACAGCAGAGTTCTCAGAAGAGATCTGAGAATGGTCAGGCTTTGCAGAGATTAAAGGGAGATTTCTCACCCGTGGCTGGGAGGAAGAAGGCAGAAAGCAAAAAGATGCTTTTCACAGAATGGACCTACAGGCAAAGCTACCGTGGGCAGCACGAGGCCTGGGGGAGGTAGGAAACCTCCCAAACCCTGCTGGGGAGGAGGATGGGGACAGGCAATGCGATCACAAAATGATGATGTGTCAGTGGGGGAACTGGAGGGGAGCAAAGGATGGGAAAGGGAACATGGTCAGACCAGTGTGTACAGGAAAATACAGGTAGCTGTCAGCACAGCAAAGCCAGAGAAAAATGCTTTTGCACTAAATTGAGACTAGAAAGGGGGGAGGTGTGTTTGCCTGTTGAAACAGGCTATACCTCACAGAAAGCGTGTCAAAACTCTGCAAGACTCACACTTGGGGGTTTTCTGCCTTTTTATTCTTATTTTTAATATTCTGACATTCAGAATTTGGAAAGAGAGGCTGCCACTGTGGCTAGGAAAGAGTGGGCATAGAGATGAAAATGACTTCAAGAAAAATGAAATTTGATTTATTAGCCTAATGGAGGCTTACTGTGCAATATAAGACTTACATGCAAGAGTATGTCACTGCAAAATTAATACTAATTTACAGGAGTTTTTTTTTCAATCAAAAGCTCTGTTACTATCTACATTTAATCACTATAACTATCAAGGAGTGAGAAAAAAATCAGAATCTTTGCCAATACCAACATCTTCCTTTACTACAGAAATGTGCCTTAAGTGAAAGTAACACAAAGAAAAATAAGGGGGTTTTTGTCAGTCATGCCAGATGACTGTCAATAAAAATATGCCTAGAATTTGTTAACAGTTTCTAGAATATTTTTCCTTCTAAATTTCAAAGAATTGATGTCTCAGAGGTGTATCTACAGAAGTGTTGTTTTTATTTTAAAAAGGCTGCTTTTTGCATTTATCATTAAGACTTCTAAAGCACAAAAGGTCCTTTTCCTGAATTTTAATGTATCCAACAGTTTAAAGAATCCTAGAGAGATCCTTCATGTTATGCAAAGTACTGTCCTTGAAAGTTTTTGTTGTTTCTACCTTTCAGCCTACAACATTAGGATTTCTTTTAATTAACTGAGAACTATAAGACAAGGGGGGGGGGGGGGAAGTCACTTTAATTATGGCAACTGTCAACAGCACAGCAAGAATTTTAAAGAAATCTCAATAAATATGCAAAGAAGTGTCTAAGAGATTTATGAACACGCCCAAATACCCAACTAACTCCCACAGCATTTAATGAGACACTCCTGGGTAGTCCTGTAGGTGTCTGAACACCTTCTACAAAGCAGACTCGGGGAATGGCTGAGCATAATTCACACCTGTAGTCCCCATCAACGTCAGTGTGGTGTGGTGGGCTTTTGGCACCTCCAGAAAAGCCCACACATTTAAGTCACTTCTGATTATCTCCATCTGTGCACATTTATTCCTGTACAAAATTATCTCATCTCTGTTTATAGCTTCAACTTCAAGCTTAGACCTCGGGCTCACACATGGAGACAGGAATACTAACAGCAACTTATAAAAGAGTAGGAGTGAGGTTGGAATTTTTCAGCACCAGCTAATTTCTTCTTTCTCCCTCCCCATATCCTTCTTAATGTGTTAAAGAGGGAGTGAAATAGAAAAAATTTCTTCAAGATTTGGAATATTATACTTGCTACATTTGGAAATATAAATCATAGCTGTAACAAGAATTCATGAGAATAAGAAAAGTTTGAGATTTGAATTCTGGTACTGAAAGTTATCTTTTCAGCTACTCTTCGTGATTTGCTTAAACATGGAAAAAAATTAAGAGACTTGTATTTTAAGCTTTAAGTATTCCCAATTTTCCTCATAACAAAAACTAAAAGTTTACAGCTCTGCTTTTTTACATTGTATCAGTTAAGTACCTGAAGTTAAGATTTTTTTTAGTAGTGCATTTTATATGTTATGAATATAAATACCTTCATAACTGATATTATATATTAATAAAAATACAGTATATTATATAGAAAGACTAACATAATGAATTAAGAAGAATCTGAAGTGAAAGTAAACATATATATATACATAAATATATACATATACACACACACATATATATACACATACATATATACATATATACAGGTATATATATACATACATACATATATACACACACATATATATGTCTATATATACGTATATATATGTGAAGTAATTTTCCAGCACTTGACTTTTGAGAGGGTGGTCAAAATCTGTTTAATTGTGGTATTCAGAAAAGAACGTGATCACTTACTTCAAGGACTATCTATTCCCATAAAAAGTGTGTATATTTAGTAAAATCTTTCTTGGCATCATCTTCAGAACATTCATCTTAACAGATGGAATAAAAATGTGGCTCACAGGCAGGACAGACTGACCTTCCAGGACAGGACTCACTTAACCCACAGGCAGATGGGAGAGCAAAGTTTAGGAACACTGCACATTTCTGTCTCCAGTTAGTTCAGAAAAAGTTTTACTGGGTCAGTCACTCAAATCTGAAGACCTAATAGTATTACAACTTCCTCAGGTCCTGCAGAATTGTAATAAATCCAATAAATACAATATCCCAGCAAGGACTTGTGCACCAGAACGCTGGGCCTCCTGCAAGGAGAATTATTGTTGTTTCAGGAGTTCAAATTGCTAAGAAATGTGGTCTTCATGAACACAGGACAAACCTGAGAAGGACCCTGCAGAGGCTGCAGCAGGCAGGGATTGCTGCTGCGCTCCCTTAGAACTCCTCAGCACTGCACAGCTGATGGCACGGTGACAGTGACAGCCCACAGGGACCCAGCCCAGGCTGCAGTCAAGGTAAGGAGACAGAGATGAGAAGACAAACCTTGGAAAGCCTTTTATCCTCTGCAAACTGAAGTAGATTCAGTTAACAGTAGAAGCAGGTGAATGGGTGATCACTGACAGGGTTGTCAAGCACTGGCACAGGCTGCCCTAGGAAGTGGGGGAGCCACTGTTCCTCAGGGATGGAAATGTCACATGGATATGGCTCTTAGGGACATGGTTTAGAGGTGAACTTGTCAGCTACAAAAAAATAAATCATCATGGCTTGCAGCACTTTAAGAGGGCATAATTTCCATCAATCAGAAATCCATCTAAATGATGTTACTCAAACTGAAAGTGCATACATTTACAGTACAGAGAAAATGAAAACTACTATAAAATCACTTACAGTCATGCATTTTTCCTTTTTTTTTTTCATTCTTAAGTAGTGAAAGTAGCAGATAGTTTCAATTGGAAAATAAAACATAATACACTGAGTGGTTAACCCACCCACTGAATGCACTTAGGTCTCTTTATATAAAAGATCTTTAACAATGTACTCCTTGAAGAAGTAAAAGAAAAAGTTTGACCCCAAATCAGCATTTCTGTCTTTACATTTCTGTTTTCAGCATCGTGCCTGATCTCTCCATCATCCTTAACCCCTACTGCAGTGCTTGGCAATGACCCATTGTTACAGCCTTGCAAAGTGACAGAGCATCTCTTTCAATTTCTGGTTAAAAAAAAAAAAAAAAAAAAAAGATTGGGAAAAAAAGCCCCCAAAAACCTACTTTCAACTTCTTAAGAAGCCATTCATTTGGCTGAACATGAATATGGTGTCTGTCAATACAAAAGGTGTCCTTGTTTTCCAGCACCTGTTAAGTGGTAGCTTTCATAAAAGCAAGACTTTTTTTGACAGTGTAGGATTTCATATCCAGCTTTTAAAATGGCAGTTGACTTCCCTTTGCCATTCCTAAGTATTTAATTGCCTTAGTCTACTGACACACTGGGCCACCGTCACATAAATCTCACCCAGCACACAGTCAATACTTGTACTTCAAAATTTGCTATTAAAATATAAGAAGGCCTGTGTTCTACTTTTAGATTTAGATCATGTTTTTCTCCATTGCTGTTAACTTTTTATTTGGTTTTGTGAGTGATTAATTAAGTCCATCACACAATTCAAGTAATTCAAACAAATACTACAATGTTTGTGATAGTACTCACTGACATAGGTGTGTATGTGGAATTTACAAGAAACACAGAGCAAATTTATCTTTAACTATTATCTTAAAGCACCTCATCTGTTCATGGAGCACAATCAGGAGGAATCTGTCCCTGTTTTCTCTACACCCCCCCAATCTGATATTCATAAAAATGAATAAGATTCCCCCCCAAAGTTTCCCTTGTCTGGGTTGGACAGTCCCAGCTCTCTCAGCCTCTCATCCCACAGCAGATGCTGCAGCCCCTTACAGGTGTAACTTCTCCAGTCAAAAGTTAAGTAGGCAAGGCAACTCATTTTGACAGAGTAGAAAACCACTCAAACCTGAACACTTCAAACCAGACACAGCACCCAAAGTGGTGCACATGAACATGGGAATTCCAGAAGTATCCATAAACATTGTGGCAGCAATTCAGTTACTGTTCCTGTTAGCATTGCATCATCTGTGAAAAACCAAATACTATTCCTCACATAGATATAGTACTTGTAATACAGAATAACATAGTAAGCATAAAATGACTCAGAGGTTAAGCACAACTTACAGCTTCAACTGTGTTGTTAACTCTTTAAAGTGTTTTTAAAAAAACAAGGTACTTTGATGCTTCTCACACTTACTTGAACTATTCTCTTACTACCATAAGCCTTCATTTGCCCATCTTGATCTGCTGTAAGTGAAATATTTTCAACAGAATTGTAAATACCAAAGAACAGCATCAACATAAGTCTGTATGTAACCAAACTCAGAGTCAGCAACAACAGCAGCAATAAAAGTCAACCAAATGAGAACATACACATTGGAAACACAGTCCAAGGTACCAAGCTGGTACACTGTATAGGCTTTTAAAGGCTTACTAAAACTTCAAAGGCTAAATTAATAAGTTTCATGCTTCAGATATCTATTCCAAGCATCTTACTTGATTTATGCACTTGATTTATACATAACCCATACAGATAAAGAATTTTGGACCCAATACTACAAATTTTGCAACCATTTACTAGAAAAAGCAATTAACATCTTGCAAAACCTTTTTTCCCTCCAAGCAATAAGCATTTCTTCATCAACACAATTTCTAACATACAAGTAAATGTATTTTGGCCTCAAATCTTGGCTGCCTTTATCCGAGTAAATGATAGAAGTCTTTTGAAAATGCTTTGAAAGAACTGTACATCCAGTATGAAAGAAAGGATAGCCATAGACATTCTTCCACTCAACAGCTTTCAATAATTGCATCATTTTATCAATGAAATTTTATGAAGGTTACTATCAAACTCATGTTTCCCAGACAGTCCCAGAATACATTGCAAAATATCATAAAGCAAGTGTGTGAAAAGCATCTACTTTCATCCCAAGTGACTAAAGACAAGCTTGGTCAATATGAGGTCAATTCTCATATTTAAGTTAAGGCAAGACCAGAATGCAGTATACCTAATTTCAGGTCCCTTTTAAAGATCTTCCCACTGGCTCTTTTCAGCAGTACCCTCCTCCAGGTACCTTCATCTTCAGAACAGGATTCTGGTTTGTCTGAGTTGCCTTATGAGTAAGACTTCAAACTTCTGCTTTAAAATGCCTGTTTACCAAGTATCCATGCATATATGCACTCTTCAGGAATTTAATGAAATTAAGTAAAACTTGACCAGCACCTCTTAAATCAGATGCAAGTACCCACTAGTGTAATGAATGTGCTTATCCTACACATACGCATGCAAATTAAGTTAAAGCCATTCCCCACAAACAGTTCCCTTTTGATATCTCAAAATCTGAGTTATTAAAAATAAAGTAAATTAATTATCCAAAGAACTCGAGTATCTAGGCAGTATTGTCTCTTCCATGTGACTGCTGCCAGGTAATAAAGAGCAGAAAACTGAAGCTCTGTATGATTTATACAATATCCAAATCAGCTTCAGAGAAATGATTAAGTTGACCAAATCTCTACAATTTCAGCTTTTTCAGATTTAAGAAACACAAGTCAATCAAGTCCTGCAGATATTTGATATTATTTATTTCTATATTGTGTGAGTAAAAAAAAAAAAAAAAAAAACCCACAGATGATAAACAGGAACTACAGAGGAAATGGAAGGGAAAAGGAAGAAAAGGAAGCAGACATGGAGAGTTGTTAAGGCAGTTCTGAAGGGACAAAGGGGGCACATAAGCCCCAGTGAGAGATAATGCTCCCTCTACCCCAACAGCTGTTGAAGAACAGTAGCTGAGAATTGATTTCTTCCTTAAATACAACCTCAATAACTCTCAAGAGTTGCTGTGGAAGGAAGCACGGGGGAAAAAGCCCTGCAAAGTTCATCTTGATTTGTGTGGGAGAACTCCTGGGACCTGGCTGCTGTCTTTCGCTGCTGACAGTGCCCCCAGAGCTGCACCTTCTCTGCCTTCTGAAGACAGGAGCATGACTGTAACTGGGTTCTAGGATGCAGGGACGTCACATCAGGCATGACATCTCCCACGTGAATGTGACATCCTCCTACTCCCCTGCCTTTCACTTCAGCCCTCTTTTCCAGAGAGATGAAGACCTCACCAAGCCATTAGGAGAATTCTCTGTGCAATGGGAATAGAACAGGCTTCAGTACACAGTGTGCATTGCAAGAGCTTTTTGAGGCAGTAAAACGTGGGGCAGGGGCACCCACGGAAATTTACATCAAGCTCATTCCAATATATATCTTTTCATTGAAATGGGCAAAGCCTATCAATATTAGCATGCCAAGCCAGCAACAAAACCCACACAGTTTAAACAATATTGTCAATACAACACAATATTACTCATACACTTCACACTTAGAGTGCAAATTCTCATCTCTCCACCTCAGTTTGGCTTCCTTTCCCATCATAAAGGGCACAGAAAAAGGAAATAAAACAGCTACAGCAGCTAAAACCCTCCAGATAACGTTCTAACATTCAAGCTACAATAGCCTTTATTTTTCTGCTTCCTTACGCTTTTCACAAAGTTGAATAAAAATTCACAGAGGTGACCTCATAAATAAGGCTGGTAAAGCATTATGGTCTCAATCTGTAGGAACAGGTGACAAAATGCTTACCTTCCAAACAGACACACACAGAGCAGATGGCAACCCCTCACTAAGTGTGGAATTGAGGACCGAGGCTCTCTCTGCAATCCCTCACAAGCACATGAAAGGTACTGCTAACAAGGAGAAAAACATCTGGAGGAGAGTGTTTATATATGGAGCAGTTGTTGAATAAGCAAACGGAAGTGTGAATTTGCATTTGTTAGTGTATCTATGGTCTGGCTGCTTTGCAAACAGCTACAAGGCAATGTAAGGAAAACCAGACTTAAAGGCTCAGAGCATTTTTGGGGCAATGGGTACACAATGCTTTCCCATACCTCTTTTACAGCATGTGCAAAATGAACAGCTTCAATAGGAGATTTGACTTTTATTTAAATTTTAAAGAAAAATAGCATTTTTTTTGAACTTGTGCACGCAGAAAATAATCATGTAGCAGAAAGCCACAGCACAAGACAGTGTGAACTAAGCAAACAATACATTGCTTTTTCTGTACAATTTCCAGTTGTCATTCTAAATTAAAACAGAAGAATTTAAGGAGCTGTCTGTTTTCAGATGAAAATCCCATTCCTAAACAGGATTAGCTGGTAACCTAAAAATATCAGTCAGTAATCTCCAAAAGTCATAAGCTCGTGCACCCCACAAGTCCTATACCAATCACTAACTAAAAGAAATTAGGTCAGAATCCAAATCAGATCACACTACAGTAGCATCAATCTTCTTATTTCAGAGCTGTCACATTTTAAATCTTCCACACAATTTCCACATAAATTATTAAAAACAGAGATTTGCCTCCAAACAGAGACTAACTAAAAGTGACATTCCAGTTTATTGTGACAGTTTCAAAAAATACATATCTTCAGTCACTTAAGACATAAATCTCTAAATGCTCTCCATCGAGCAAACAAACAAAAGTTATCTGACAGACTGCTTTAGTTTCCTTAAAATGATCTGCGATCAGGTGACAGTTCTTCTGTCACTGTCATGGACTACTTTCCTTGTACATTCCCATATCTTATTTTCTATATGTAAAAAATAATAAACAGTATATAATATCTGTCAATTTTTGAAATTTATTGGTGTAAAGCCACACAATAAAATCACTGTCTCTCCTGCAGCCTGGTTTCCTTTTCCCAATGACAAGAGTCTTGCAAGATGCAGACTCCAGGACACACATAAAGTATTTGAGCATACCACAGTAACTTGCATCTGCAAGTCATTGGCTGCACTATTAAAGAAGTGGCCACTTCAGCTCGCATTGTTAGGTTCCACATCTTGACTGAACTGCCATTTGGGCAAAACCACAAATATCCAATGAAAGCATCTCTCTGGTACTGTGTTCCCAGAAGTGGCATCACTGACTTACTGACAATTATCACAATTTTTAATGGCTTTTAACCTTGGTACAGTTCACTGACTGCCACTGCTGGCAAGGAGAGGCATGGAGCAGCTATGACCAGAAAATGAGTTTTATCTACAACTTTTAGATAGAGGCTGACTCCATTATGAGAAGCAGTGTGGTACTCAAGTCCTATGACATCTTCAACTCTAAAATTCACGCTTTATCTACAAACTTGTCACCAAAGCCAAACCAACTGGGTAGCTAATGGCAGCAAGACACTTCAACACTCTTATTTTGTCTAATTTTATGGTGACATTTATGAGCTGTAATAAGCTATATGAATCAGTGTCATAAACCTTCATAACACATAACGAACTAGAGGGCAAAGTAAGTGGTTTGCCCCTAATTAAACAATAGTTTAAATTCTTGCCATGCAGAATAAACCTCTTATTAAATATCATCATTTTTGACTTCTTATATAACAAGTTTCTGTCTATCCCTGGCTGAGTTACAGTGACAATCACAAGTCTACAGACCAGAAATTCCTTTGGGAAGGGACATTTACCGACTGCAGTTTGAGAAAATATAGAAAATGTCATGAGAAAAGCCAAACAAAGTTTTCACTCCTCACACATAACCACCCCAAAAATGTCCCAAAAAACCCACATCCAAAAAACACCAAAATAACCCCAACAATAAAACCCTGCCCAATGAATTCTACAGCCTCATCTTTGCTAGCAGACAAAATCTCCACTTCCTCATGTGCTCTGAGCCCATCAGAAAGTAAAGTAGTGTCAGCATGACCTGGCACATGAACAATGCTCTGTAGACACAGAGTGCAACCAGCAGACAATTATATCACCATATCAGTGGTGCAAATGGCATGGAACAAGCAGGGGGTTTGTTTGACTTTGTTCTGCTTTTCCCTCCCTTGGCTCAGTTTACTTGCAGTGGACCATCTCTGCTAATTTTAGCTGCAGTTCTCAGTCATTTTCAGCCAAATCCAAATAGTTTCTCAGGAACCCATACTCCCAGGCATGTAACATCACACTGCTTAACTCTGACAAACCAAGTTTGCATATTCTTGCTACAGGCAAAGCAGAGAAATTGGAGTTCTCTTCATACCACAATCTAGCAGTGATGCATAAAAAACAATCAAACCCTGAAGTGAAGAAACCTTCACTTCATGCTCTCTTGTGATAGGATATCACAGCTATGAGAGGATAAAGCCAACCAGCCAACACAAACTCAGTTTGAATGCAAGGCCCAGTGAAGAGCTGTGGGACCTAACTTATACAGCCTGTCACGGATGACAGGCATGAAAGGCCTTTTTTCTGCCAAAGTGGGCTGACAAAAAGGTTAGCCTGGACAGTTAAATTTTCTTGCTGCCACAGCTGTCAGCGAGCACTCCTGCGTGGCTTGTCACTTGTCTTCAAAAACTAGAAGTTTCACAAAAGAAGGTAAATCTATTTCTTTTCCTCTTCTCACCCCATCTCCCCTGGAGCTACAAATTAATTAAAAAAGCTTAAGCAACTATAAAAGCCATCAACAAGAGGCAGGGAGAAGTACAATTAAATAAACCCAGTAATGTAAAACCCAAACTGCAGGCAGACAATTGAACACAGTCTCCCTGGGTTGATGTCAATATAAGGAAGGTGGAAAGAGCATTGTGTTACAATCTAAGCCTTAAGAGTAAATTTCTTTACACTCATATCAACATAATAATTTTCTAATGCAGGAAAGAAAGCAGTTCAAAGCCCCAGCTGAAATATAGACTGAATAGTAATCTCATAACCTTTGTTCTCTGTTAAAAGCTTGATGGACTTAGTATTTATAATGTTACAAAACATTAGGCCTCCATGAATTGCTTACCCCATTTTGAAATGATGTTGAAATGAAAGGCTGATATTTCTTTTCAAGGAAAGAAGAAACTTCTAAAATATCTTGTCAGCTCTACCCAAAAGGTCTACAGAGCTCTTCAGTTCTAGTAGTACTGGTCCCATGATCCTAGAGCTATTACATATGGGTTTGTCCTTGAAGAAAGCCCTGCCAGTGACACAGCACCTGAAGGGGGTTACTCTAGAACAACCCTTACATTTCTCAGTAGTTACACCACATTTGTTATGAACCAAAACCTACTAATGCTAACGTCAGAATTATCTTCTGATACAAAATCCACCAACCTTTGTTACAACAACCACAATGAATTAATTAACTTTCACCAACCTAACATCTTTCTTATCAACAATATTTAAACTAAACAGTACTGCTTGTATAAAGAACAGACAGCTCTTAATAAGGGGTCAAATGAATCAACTTATAAAGACCAGTTTATCAAGTGTGTACCAATATACTGTGGATACCTTATCCTGAAAAATGTATTAATGGCTGCATGCCAGTCCTACTTCAAAGAAAGCTACCATACAAGTCATAACTAAGCCCTCCTAATCACAAACATGATAATTCCTTAACTCTTGGAAACGTGTATTCAGAATTTAAGGGGGAGGGCAGGCAGACGAAATGAAAAACAAGAAACCCATACACGACTTGTTTTCTGCCAAGGGCAAAAACACCAGGCATTCTCTAAAGGGCTGAGATGACTCTGAACATTTTAGAGGATGATGTCCTGGGCATATTCAGCAAAAATGCACTAAGAACTTGGAAGTTAAAGAGAGCTTCCACAAAAATGATAATAGATCCTTTGAAAAACAATTATCAGAGTAACTATGGAGGAAAAAGTGCATATCCATAAGGAAATAGGACTGGACAGAAGAAAATAGTTGGCAGAAAATCAAGATCTTTAGATTCAAATAGGGAAATACATTTCCTTCATTTTCCTCATTTCTCTCAAGTTGTTAGTAACCTCTAATGTATTTTGTAGTATTGCTCTTAAGTTAACTAAGATTTACCAATATGTACTTGTTATAAGTACATATTCTAACATTAGATAACTTATACCAAAGGTTATAAGTACATATTCTAACATTAGATAACTTATTCCAAAACAAAGTTAGTGCATACTTTTGCTATCACTGTAACTAAGATCTGGGAGAAAGAAAAGCCAAACAAACCCAAGAAGAAAGGTTTTTTGTAACCATAACAAACAATAGTGAGGTTTTATCTACATACCTCTTTGAAGGTCATCATAATGGGCCATAACAAAGGAATTGTTATCACCTAGGTTAAAATCTGATGAATTGTAAATAAAGATCACAACTGCTTATATTTGAGCTGAAGTACTTATGCTGGAAAAAAGTATACATCCACCATCTGGTGCACAGTAATTACAGAAATTAAAACCACAATTCTGTGGCCTGCCTTTAACAATTTTTACTGATACAGTCATACTTGATCTTCTTAGGGAGCATAATCTAAACTCATGCTGTTAAATGATCATAAGACTATGCAGTGCATGGCATAAGCAGTTCATTAAGCTGGACTCTTTAAAAACACTTGCTCCCCAGTATTAGTGGAAACAGTTCCTGTAGGTTCACGTCACGCCGTTCAATTTAATCCACAGTCAAGGCAACTTAATTTCACACCTGCTGAGTGATATCATGATGGATGGCACCACAGCAGGTCATTAATTTTGTTTCCTTTTGATTAATTTCACACCATACACTGGACACAGTCTTTTGAGCTATGATGTCTAAGATCAGGGCTTAATGCCTGCAAAGGGCTAAATCAGGTTTTGACTGGTTGCCAAAAAGCAAAGAACCCAGATGTGATACAAGTGAAAGAGAGCTTCACTAGGCTTGGCACTGAACTCTGACATGGTTACAGGTGTGGCAGCATATTTTAAGTGTGTTGTTCTTAAGTACAGCCATAAAATAGAAATTCTGGATTTACCGTACCTACAATCAAGAAGATAAAGTTAGTTTTATTTGCCACAGAAACCCTTCCACCATCTACTTACTGATGATATACCTAACAAGGTATAATGATTTACTAAGGCTACTATACTTTCTGATTTCAAATTAAAAAAAAGGAAAAAAAAGCATGTTTACACAGGATGAAAGAAGAGGAAGGAAAAGCTAACATTCAAAGATGACAACAGCAGCTAATGTTGCTACCAGAGCAGAAGGGGAAGCAGTGGGTCATTTTGTCACTCCAGTCAGTGAAGACATCTGGGGTCTTTGGAGGCCTCTGGACCCACAGCAGAGGGTCCAGGCACAGCAGAGGGCTGAGCAGAGCCAGCAGCTCACAGCTGAGGAACAGCCTCATCTCCCTGCACTTATCCTACTGCTCCAACTACCCAGGCTCACACCCCCCTTTGTGCTACATGTGCCAAATCAACAGATCCCTCGATGAGCTGATTCAGCTCATGAAAACAAAAGAAGCCTTTTTCTTACATTAGCTTTCTGCTTGTTTCACAAACCAAGCTGTCTAACAGATGGGTCAGGTGCGTATCAGGGCTGGTGAAAATGAAAAGGAGAAATTGTATTTTAATTGTATATCTGATAGCAAAGAGATGTGTAGCTTAGCCCTTCTCCCCGTTTTTAGGAACTGATTCAAAGCAGCAGCCCCAAAAGCCTCGTTCTTTCTATTAACTATGAAAGGATCTGAGCTTCCTAAACTCAGATTAGGATGTGATTTCATCCCTACTTTTCCTTTTCTCTGTGCACCCCAATATTCTACAGCACAACAAATACCAGGGAATCATTATTGCTTGTCACTCATTCAAAGCTTTTGCTCTTTTGTTCTTCAAAACGGTGCTTTACAACATAGCACGAGCAAATTTTTAGTCTCTTTCTGATCATGAAGAATAATTTAGAAAACACAGAAATGGTCATGCTTACCAGCAGCAATTTTTGGTAAGAGAAACTATCGCAGTCAAGTCAAAATAGTGGAAACACTGACAGGGACAATGGTTTTGTGATTTGACAAATGGAAATGACATGGGACACGTGATTCAGTATGCATGGCTTAAATCTCTCAGTGTGACAGGCTTAAGTGAGGAAGACACAAGCTACTCTGACTCCATCTGTGCCAGCAGACTTCTACTTCTCCAACCAGAAGTCATTGCCCCCTCACATCTGCCCATGGAATTAACCTCAGTGTCCCCTAGACCTTACTGCAAACTAAGTAGGGCAATAATTAATTTGCTATTTCAGCAGCAAATCTGGTCTTGCTAGTTTGATTAGCATAGTTCAGGCTGTGTAGATTGGCCTGTCCATCAAGGTTGCAGGAATCTCTCCTACAATCATCCTGTTGTCCTCTTCTGGTTCAGCACACTGACTGACATCATGACTTATTATCAAGTACTTGATCAAAGGCTCCGCACAAAGCTTGAATAGATGCTGATTTGATGTGTTATAATGGTTACCTGTTTATTTGCCAACAAGTAATTTTCAGCATGAACTGAAAAGTTTTACTGTCAGCTCCTATAAAGAACCTAAAATCAGGATGAACAAGAAGCTGGATTAATAGGACTTAGCCACAGAATGGAAATTCAAAGTTAATTATCTCAATCATCAGAAGCTGTGAGCTGGATTTTGTGGATGCAACTCCCATTGCTGGCAACCAATTATGACAATTTTGACAGTCAGGAGTACCCAAGGAAGAGCTACAGCTTCAACAAGATTTGCAGCAGTTGTTGTTCTTGCTCATCATCGGCATCACATGGTTCACATTACGAATGGAAAGTGAACATTTCAGTCCTTTCCCCAATTACCCACAACACAGTATAAAAAAGAGTTTGTGAGAGAACTGGTTTTTGGTTTTTGAGATTTACATTCTTGGATGTCTAGAGAACACCTGAGTGCACTTCCCTTTGTATGTCTCAGTTCTAAGGGGCTGCTGAAGAAGTCACTCACTTTCTATCCAAGATCTCTTTGTAGCTGAAAAAAACCCAAACAATAAAACATTCCCTACCCCATACTAAAAAACCCCCACAACCTAATACAAAACAACAGCCCAAAACCCCCAAACTGAACACCAACCAAAACCCTAACTAAGCCACCCAGGTCACATTTCTCAAACAACCAAATTCTTATCCTCCCCTGAAAGTGGTAGTACTTTCTAAATATAGAAACCTAATCTGCCTGTACATAATTTGAAATTAGGAAACAAGAGAAGCCAAACTCTCAGGGCAGGTCTTAAATTGTTTTTTTTTCATCTCACACAAATAATAAATAATTAGGGTGAAATTTCCCATAAGTGCATAGATTAATGCTTACCAAATCTCTTTAATTATTACAGCAATTTGTGAACTAAAACCCAAGTGCAATAAAGAATGAATTTCAAACTGCTATATGTTTGCATATATTCATTATGCATGTTACCATATGTCAGGCAGAATCTCTGAAGGTGAATCTCAAACAAGTGATTACCACTGAAGCAATATGATGGAGAATAAAGTAGACAAGTGATATATTTAGCTTCATCCTATCCTTGTCCCTAGAGGAAAGCATTCCCTCTAGTGTGGGAAGGGGAGGGGGGGGGAAAAAGCCTAGAAAATTAAAACATGTTTTTCCCCAACACTAATGACCCATTTTAAACAGTCTTATGTAACTCAAAAATGAGATTATATTTGCGTTGTCATGGATTTAATTTCATATTTTCCAGTCTGAATAATATCAGAAGGTTATTTACCTCACCTGTCTACCTTCTGAACTTTCTCAATTTAAGAAATTCGGTCCTCTGCAGCTTTTCAAATAGATTAAATTAAAAAAAGGGGGAAAGTTTGGTGAGGTAATTTTGCACTTGTCTGAAGTGTACAAGGTTTATACAATCTGAAGCTATGTAATTATGTTAAATACCTTCTACCTTCTGAAATTTTCACCAGTCCTGGAATTCCCCCACGTGGGAACACTCTTCAGCCTGTTCTCAAACGTGCACGTTGAGCTTTTCCCCCTGCAGTGCTGGGAACACAAACCAGTTCTTAGAACACGTGGTTTAAACTGAAGCACTGTCATTAAATGAAAAGCTTTTCCAAAAACAAGGAGAAATGGGTCTAAAATGGTCACATAAAACTCAGTATTCACAAATGTCTTTACCACTCACAGTTGTATGTACGGAAGAGACAAAAAAGTGTTCCTTCTAGCAGAAAATCTTGCTGTGTACCAACTAAAAGCTCCTCCACACATCAGATGGACATTAATATAAATTGAAAACACCACCTATGTACAACAAAATATCCACATATTTGTCAAACATTATCTGAATAACAGGGATAAGATCTACAAGTCAGTTAAGACAGACTTCCAAGGTCCACTCAAAAACATTAGGGTATTATTTAGGTTTCAACAATACAAACACATGATAAACAATATAATGTAAACACCAAGGCTTCCTTTCTTCTCCCTCAAGCATTAAAAAAAAAAAAAAATCTCTAGAAAATACCTCCTAAATCCAAATGGTTTCCAGAATGAGAAAGGAAATTCAATAGGCAATATTGTCCATCTCTAGAATGGTGACAGTGAAAAGCTCTGCATTTTGATCTAACAAGGTTCTTCCTAGAGCCATGTTTATTCTAGTTAGGTAAATGTACAAGACATAAAATAAACCCACAGACAGGAATACTCATCTATAAATATGTACCCCAAACCCTCTACTTTCAGACAATCCATTTGAAAATTATTACAATCCAGCAGATAATGTAAATGCACAAAGCTGCCAAAAAGATCACTTACAGCTCTGAGCAGAATGTAAATGATCTTGAAATAGTACTGTAGTACCAGCAGAGAGGAAAACAGAGACCACTTTACTGATACTACCACAGATGAATGGATTTTTTTACTGTTTAGTCAAACCTAATGAAGAGAAAAAGATAGGCAGAGACAGAGGAATAGATTTTCTAATATTATGAAAATACTCATTCCTTTCAACTCACAGGGGAAATGTGCTGGCAAACACATCTTAAAAGTTGATACAAAAAGCCTCTTTTAAACTGTGTATCACTGGGCTACACTGATTTATCTTTGTAGCAGCCAGGATTTGACAGATAACCTGCAAATAACTATTTCAGGCATTATCTTAGCACATTTCAACATCCTGAGCAGTCCATTTGCTGTGTAAGCTACAACCACGAGGGTCCAACACAGACCATGGTATCCTGTCAGCCTTACACCCAAATTCCTCTGCCTGAAGTGGGTAAATGGGTATTTGAGCCATCAGAGGCCACCAGTGGCTCTGACTGCAGGGGGGATACCAAAACACCACAGTGTCCCTGCAAGAAGGCTGGAGTAAGATGAGCCTTAAAATCCTTTCCAACACAAACCATTCTGTGATTTTATGATTAACTCTAGTATTAGGTCTGGTCTTAAAGAGAAGAACAGTTCAAGATACTAGCCTGACAAAAGAAAGAATAATTTTTTTTCAACAACATTTTTTCTTTGTATTTCAGAGGAATATGATATTTCTTTCCACAGCTTTTATCACTTAACAGTTTCCAACATAGACTGTTATTTTAATAATGGGAAAAGTCATAGCCTACATTTGGACTCATATGACTTGAGGTTCAGGACTGAAAGAAGCAGCTTAATTATGAAATTACAGCAGTTAGCATGGATTTACTGGACATTTCAGAAAATAGAATTTTAAAAGCTATCTAAATTAAGATTTCTTTGCTGCCTTGCTCCGCTCAGCTTTCCTACATTCTAACAGACCACTGAGACAATGTAAAGTTTCAAACTTACATTTTCTCCATAATATTTTCATTTGTTCATCCTGACTAGCTTTTTTTGGGACGTATAACGATAACCTTAGATGAGATTCCTACACAAACATTTATAACAATCAAGCCAAATATGTTATTCCAATAATATATTGACTAAATTAGCAAAAACATGAAAGATAACTCTGGTGCAAATAATCCCAAGGGAAAAAAAAAATCTGTAGACTAGGACAAATTACTGGACATTCATGGATTACCCAGTTTTTCAATGTGCTACTTCCATTTTCTGTGAATTCAAAGCTTGTGCAACATAAGCATTGTGTCAGACCTTCAGTAAAAACACCCTCAATCCTTATGGACAACCTGAGGTCACTTGAAAAAGCCTCATCAGAAAACAAAAAAAACAAAACAACAGGAAAGAGGAACTGTGAGGAAACTTTGTTGTGAAAAGATGAAAACCATCTGTCCTTGTGAAAGCTTGAAATCAATGCTTCAAATCATCTGTTTTCATAAATAGGTAATGAGCAACAGAAAGGTACAAGATAAGCTAGAACCTATTATTAGCTGATTGTAACAAAGATTCTGCACAGCTGCACATACAGCATTCAGAGACTTCTTCAACTTTGCCTTGTACAGAAAAAAATCCATTTAGGCTTGTCCAGTGGGTGGAGCAAGATGAGTGGGTTCTCTTTTAGTCAATTCAAGAAGTCAAGGAGTTTAGTGAATAAGGACATTTCCTAACTTTTTTAATAAAAAAATTACGTTTTAGAAACTGAAGACAAAATGTTTGGAGTGAAATAGCAAAAGCCATTCAGAAGTCTGGATTAACATAGAAATCATGCTGTTTTTACAAGCAAAACAGGGGATACAGAAAGCCCTCCTCACACAAAACAAAACTCACAACACCAAACCCAAATTATGCATACTTAGATTGAGAGATTCCCATGATATCCTAAATAAATTTTGATACAGGAAATTAAGACCTGAACAGCATAGTAAACTGGACAATGGTTAGCACTGCACTGAGGCACACACACAACACAAGTGAGAATATATTAGCAAAAAAAAAAAAAAAAGAAGCATGAAAATAACATTTGACAGATTCCTTTCTCTGCCAAATGCAAGGATGACAGAGCTGGTCAGTAAAAAATAACAAATGAGAAGGTTTTAATTCTGCATTTTTGTGGCCTGGACAAACATCTTTATCCAGAGCAATGGGCTTGATCCCTACAGTACAGGTAAGGTAGACACTATAAGGTTCCTACAGTTATTTCTGCCAAACTACAATGCTGCATCAGCAGTCTTTTTAATTAAATGTCAAATTTTAGTTAAAGAATAAGGTGGGTGGCATACTTAAAAATATTCTGTAGCTTGTCAAAGGGCAAGAGTACACCTTCATTAAAAAACTCTTTTCATAATGCACACCCAAAATCAATACTGTGAAATCTGAGTTGTACATCAGCAATTTATACAGTGAGGAGGCTTTTTTATTTTTAAATTTGCATAAACAAACATAAAAATGTGTATTGAGAGTAGGCAATGGAGCTCAAGTTTCCCATATCCACCATGAACAATACTCAAAGGTAGAACAGACTTGAGATACAAACAACAGTCTGAATAGAGCCCAAGACAATTCTAACAAACCAGAGTACTAATGGTGGATGGGGGGGGGGGGGGAATCCATTTTTTAAGTACAAAGGATGAAGAAAACTTGCACTTCAAATGTAGGGGAAAAAAGAACCCCTGCTTCTTAAAATTTTTTTAAACCCCAAATAATGAGAAAACAGATTCTTCAGATCTCCATCCAACCCTCTTCTTAAATCTAAAAAATGTAAAATTGATGTAGACCAGTTTTCTGCATGTAGTTAAACTACAATACTATTTTTCAAGTACAGCTTTTTAAAAATGAATTTTTTTTCCCATTTATAAGGCTCACAGTTTTCTTTGCTCTAGAAGTGGCCACGTACATGCCAATATCTCAGTGTGTAAGAAAGTGTTCCCAGCCATGTTTTAGGTGACTCAGAAATGGCATTCTGTGACATTACACAGTGCAAAAGCTATGCATCCAGTGCATATGGAAACTACGACGCCAGGAAATGAATCAAGGTACGAGGTCTTTAATAGAAACTGAACAGAAGCTAAACCTGGTGCAAGTTTTTGCTCTGTATCAGCCAGTACAGCCCTCAAAGGAAAGTTTAAGTGTACACTTGGGCCTCATTGTGCTGGCTTTAGTATACAGAGCCAGAGGTTTAAGTAGCATCAACTCAAAAAGAGCTTAAGTAAACTGCAATGTGCCTTTTACACCGGCACAGAATTCACCCACTGTGGTTAAACTCTCCTGACATCACTGGAAAGCTCCAGTCCTTTCACCACAGACCTGTGGCAACACTGAATCCCTGCTGGTAACAAATCAGCAGCGCTGTAACAACTGCTCCTTTACTGCAGGTTCAGGAGCCAGATTGGATCAACCACCAAAGGGGAATTCCAAACTTTTACAGTGGGAAAGTCCTATTTCCACAGAACTTCATCACAGATGCAAGTATGCAGAAATTTGTGGTAGAACCAAGCCCTTGAGCACCTTCCAGCCTGAAGCTCCTCCTTGCTGCCTCAAATATTCTCTAATTTACCTTGGGGAGAATTTTGCATGATAGGTCAGGTGAAAGTTACTGGAACCTTTTCCTCAAAGGAATCATGAATCATCCCTTTAAGTTATCAATCCAGAACCCAAGGGGAGTCATTTCAGACACTCAAAGACTTGACAAATATTCACAACTGGGGCCAAAACCTGATATCAATAAGCTGCCTGAGAGGCTTCAAGCCACCAGGCTGTAGATCCAGTAATAGGTCAAATCACTTTGTGAAACCAAACGCTGCTTCAACTTGGCTTCATTTCTCACATCATTAATACAGCCAGAAGTTTTTATTTTACTGATTATCCAATTTCGTGAACTTAGGAATGCTGAGCTACTGAAAACACTCAGGAAAAGTACTCCAACAACACCCACATTTTATCTATAAGGAGCATGGTTTATCTTTGTCTTTCAAGGGAAGTTATCAAGATTTTTTTTTACTATTATTGTTGATTTATAAAAACCCTCTACTGGTATTTAAGAAAATTTCTATTAAAAATAACAAGCTAATGTTTTATTTTAAGCTATAGCCATAAACGTATTTAAAGTATAACCATAAAATATGGCAACTTGATTACAAGCTCTTAAAATTAGATTAAATATTCAAAACTGGTTAATTTAAAGTGTAGTAAAATAGCTGTTAGCTTTAGCAGAAAAGCTACTAGAAGCATTCTGCTCCTGCAGGAGTTTTTGCAGTCTAGTAAAAGAAAAGTAGCTGTATAACAGAAAGAGATGTGAAGTGTAAACAGAATGATACTGCATTTCACCATGCTCTTGGAGGATCAATAATCCTGAGAGAGAAACTGCATTTCACAAAAAGAAATACAGGGAAGCAAACTGCTCATTTTTACAAAAACTTAGAAAACCAAAACAATATGCTAAGGGACTGATTGGAACAAGGTAGCTTTAATAATGTGGTCAAATATCCTGAGACACCTAGGCTGAAGTGTGAGTGGTAAAGACTGAGAAATCTTTTTTACTTTTCTACAGCATGTTCCACACCTTTTTTCCTCTACTGTCAGATCAAACCTGTACAGGGAGAAGCAGAGTCTAAGGAAAAGGAAATGAATTGGAATGCCTGATACAGAGGTGTAGTGGTGCAGCATGAAACTTTCTTGTGCAACTTAGAGCTGGTGTTTTCACTCTTCTAAATCTAGAATATAGAAAATTAAGTCATTGCACAAACTGTACTTGAACAGGGCCTATCAAGAAAGACTCATAGAAATTACTTAACAAGCAATTACATAAGCTTGTTAGGAGGTAGATTACCTCTTCAAGGATTTATTATTAATGGTATACCAATTTTCAAATTCACTGAATGAAGGAGTTATGTATATTATGCAGACAAGGTTTATGTGTCTAATGAAATGTTTCAGACAGTGCATCTTCAATCAAAACACATTTTATGCCTCATTTTATAAAAAGAAAATAAAAGTTTAGTTATGTGGGTCCTTAAATACTTGAAATTGTCTTCCAGGTTTATCACATGCATTCTGCAGAGTTCAAAAACTGCATTGAAGCTGCATTGAACAGTAATAGTTCTCTGCAGAAAAGGATCAGAGAGAAAGGGTGAGGACAGAAAAAAAAAGAGAGGTGAGGGATAAGACAGCATTTCAAACTCAAGAGAACTACTGCCCAAGGGAATATATGCTCATACAGAAGATTCTTATTAGTAAAACAGTAAAAATGTGTTAATCCACTCTGGTCACGCACATTGCAGACAAGAGGACTATGACACAATGTGGCAGAATCCAACTGTTCAGTATCTGCCAAAGGTCAAAAACCATCCAGTTCACACAACATAATCTTGGGCAGGAACGGTAATTCACTGCAGTTTGTACCTTTTATGACAATGTAGAGTCACAAAATCTCTTTGGTTGGGTCTGCATGTCTTTTAAACACCTCCAGAGATGCTGACTCAGCCCTAGGCATTCTGTTCCAAAGCCTGACAACCCTTTTGGAGAAGGAGTTTTACCTAGCATTAGTAGCTGTCTGAGAATGCCTTGCTAGGAGCTCAACACAGGTTAAATAAAAAGCTGAACCAGTCACGGTGCACACAGGAAAGGAGGAACACAACCTCAGCAGGCAATGGGAACAAGCAGCAATAACCTCATTACCTAACTCTAACAAGAGTGAAAAAAGCTTTTTGTTTTAAAACTATTCTAGGGGAACATAACCACAAGGAATACATTTCATGTCAAAGATTATATAAAAAAATGTAACAAACTACATGACCCATGAGCAACAACCAATTAAAGTAAAATCAGGTTCAGCCTGCTACTTGTAATCTAGGGAAATCCTTTTATCTAAAGGACAAGGTCAAAACAGGTGGTTGATCACTTTCAAAGATTACTGGATTTTATCACGATATAAAAATCAGTAAGACAAATGTCAGCAGGTTAGACAAATAATCAAGGTTAAACAGTTTGGAATGCCTGTGGGATATATGAAAGAATACAATTGGCTAAGAGGAATAAGAGGTCCTTGTGAGACTCAAAGGGCCAGGATCACAGGATTCTTAACTCATACAAACCATAAATAATAAATCAAATGAATCACAGCATTGACTTAAGCTTTAGTCGTGAAAAGGACTTTGCTGTTTAGAGTACTGTTAGAGGGAATCCCTGTCACCCAAAGCATTTCCTCTTGTACTTTTCACTGCAGTGTCTCCCTCGTACAAAAGCTGTCACACAGGTATGAAATCTCTTCAGCAGAAGTTTCTAAAAGAAAGAGCTGCATCATGGCCTGACTGCATGCACAGACCTTGGGCTTGAAGGATTGACCTGATTAGAGCAGCAGGACTTCTCCTTGTGGAAAGGTAAGAACAAAACTTCATAATTCATCTCAAGACAGCTGAACTACTCCAGGTTGAGTAAAAGAAGAAGGCTATCCAGTCTGACAAAAGTCTGCATTGCCACGGAAAGGCATTGCCTCACACCTGAAACCTCTGTCAGTGTTTGTGGTGTCAGTGCTTCGTCATTATGGTGGCTCCTCCTCGAACCACATCCACTTTAGAGAGCCTGTTTTATTATCCAAAACCCTCCACTGAACTACTCTAAGTTCGTAAAAAACTCTACACACCTTCTCTTTATAGCCATAATTTACAGTAAATTATCAACTCACAGTAACAAGGAAGAAATAGTAAAACAAAACAGGGTCAAAAGCAACAGAAATCTACCAAAACACGATCTGAGTGAGATTTATACCTCAGAGAAATTATACTTCCTTACATTATAGGTCTGAGCTCTTCAAGAAATGAAAGTTAAATAGATAAGGAAGCCTTCAAAACCTCAGTATGCTATGCCAATATTAGGAGGTGTACTGAGGAAAACAAGAGGATTTTGAGTGTGCAGGCATACAGAGGGTAGCAAATGCAAAATTCTACTTTTTCTTCTGAAGTATGGAAGGACAAGAGATTTGTTAGTTTTTTGTGTTCAAGGTCTGGGTTTTTTTTGTTTTGTTTATGTGGCATATGAAATACAGAGATGCATAAATATTAACTTTGCAAAAGTAGAGAGAGGAATAAAGAATGACCTTATTCCACTCCAAGCAGTTAAGAATTTTTTTGAAATTGAAGATGCAGTAATAGCAAAACTGCTTGATTCCTGAAAGAGTTTCCACTCATCAGATTCCCAGCTGATTAGCACTATGTAGCTTATTCATTTCCTCAGCAGATGCTTCCAATATTTTTTTACCAAGAATTGCTGCTGGAGTACTCTGGTTCCAAAACAGGCTAAGTGAAGAGTTCTGCAGATACTTTGGGAACAATGTGATATAAGTTAAAATGCAATCACAACCTGGCACCTTGATATTCATCAATGTATTTGTTTCCACATCTACTTAGGAGACTAAGCAAACACTAAGTCAAAAAATCTGTTGGCAAATAACCATGATGTTTGCCACTGGATCTCCCTTGGGACTGCTCTTCCTCAGAAAAAAACCTGAACTAATTCTCCCATCCTCTCATAAAACACCAAGTCTCCTCAATCTTCTCACATAAACACTGCATGAAAACATGAACACTGCATTCACATAAGCCTTTAAAACACCTACCAAATGTCTAATAAATTTAAATAAATCTATTAAAATTTTGGAGCCAAGATGAGGAATGAAACTGCAAACTAAGCTATTTTACTCAACAGAAGCAAAAGCAGAGTGAACTTGTTAGATGACGGCGGCATACAATGCCAAAAACATAACCCAGCATATGAAATAAAAAAAAAGAGAATAATTTCAGACTTGAAGCTAAGGGAGTGGTGCTAATAAAATTCCACATACTATCTGAAGCACAGAAATTAACAATACAAAGCTTTCTTTTACTTTTTTTAAACAAGGGAACTGAAGGGAATCTGGTTGGAGGGTGAGGACTTAAAACTGGTGAGGAATTGTCTTTATTCTAAGTCATTTTAAGAATTCAGAACGCTTCACTATTTTGCCAGATTCTATTTCATGAAGCAGATTAAGGATTTTACATGATTTGCACCCAGTGTTGCTGGCTGCTTCCCAAGTTTTAGGCAGTCTAGTTTGGGGAGCTTAGACAACCTGATCTTCTTATATTCAGCATTCAGTCACTTTGTCTTTCAGCATCTTTTCAGTCCAGGCTGTATAAGCTGCCTTCCTCCGGGACAGCAAGATGGATTTATCACCCAGAAAAGAGGAAGCATATGTTCTTATTTAATCCTTATTCTGTTCGTACAAAATAAATCCATATTCTACATAAGAGCAACAGAAAACAGCCTGCATATGTTAAATCATGAAGAATAGATACTTCTTTCAGTAAACAGGCCATTTTAAGAGTAAACTACTCCCTACACCTCAGATAGGGAAAGAAGAGAAAGCTGAAGTGAAAGTACCTTGAATGCAATAAAACCACCAGAAAAAAAGGTGGAAGGCTTTTCCCCTATTGTTAGGCTTGGTACAAGCAGCAGTAATTATGTGAACCGTGGGTGCTGCAGCAAGCAGGGTTTCTCATGAAGTACAGTCAGAGTCATTACAGAGAGATCAAGAAGGAAAAAGGGAAATCATCCATTCAGACTAAATTGAACTTTGCGTCCCCAGGCAAAATGGTTTCAATAATATAGAAACCGAGAACTAACCGGTTCCTCCTTTTTTGAAAGCTTTTTATGAAATGGCAGAATTATGCTGGAAGAACTGAGATCACCTCATTGATTTGGGAGCAAAGACATACCCCCAATCTGGAAGCAACTTTAAACGCTGTCCTCCTGAGGACAGAGATTAGCAGATGAGTGCCAGCGACTCCCTCCACCCTACTGGCATTTTACACACAAAGCTGTTTGCTGAGATAAAGCACTTGCACAGCACTAAGTCAAAATTCATTCCTGTATTTAGGATTATGAGTCATGCTGTTGAAAAAGCCATCCTACTATTTCATGGGGACAAGGCGACAGAGCTTTTTAGGCAAATAAGACTGTATAATAACATGAATCTCAAGAGTGAGCCTTCATTTAAAGTGTTCTATTCTTGCTGCAGTTATCAAGAGAGATTGATGTAACAAGACCTAGTGCAAGAATCGAGAATTCATTTTCTCAGGTCTGCTGACTCCAATGCCGGCAGGAAAAATATGCTCTCAAAAGATGAGACTGATATTGTACCACAGCTGGGAAAGATGGAACCTGCGAACTCTTTGACAGGGGGGAAAGCCTCTACCAATATTTACTTCCTCAAAACCGGGTGACATTTATTTTCCCCCTAAACGTGCTAAAAAGTAACTTTGCATTAAACAGTTGCTGAAACTCAATACAAAACAGTACAATACTTGTTCAGTGTTAAGTCCGCACACCTATGCAATCACATCAGGTCAGCCTGATGTGATTTTGACACGGAAATCCCTGCGACCAAAGCACAAGGTGATGTTGATCTGTCAGAAACACTGAAGCTGGCAAATAAAAAGCACCGTTTTTTCCAATCCAAACCTCAATACACTTCTGGCAAATTAAAAAAAAAAAGAAAAAAAAAAAGGAAAAAGTAGTAGCTATGGCAGCCCAAGGCACGTTTGGCACTGAGATGACAGCTTTCAGGAACCTCTTTCTCAAATTCACTTCCTAGACGTTTACAAAGCATTGGAGAGGGAACAAAACCACCAAACCGGGTGGAACCGAGAGCTTGTAAATGGCATCACAAGGGGGAGATTTCAACAGACTCTCGCCCAAGATTCATCCTCCCACCCGCGGCACCGCCGCCCGCGCTCGGCGAAACCTCTCCGTGCGCCCGGGGCCGCCCCTGCCCGCAGCCGCCGCCCGGCCCGGGGCCCCCGGCTCCCCCCGCCGCGGAAGGTCGTTCCGCAAGGTGACGGGGGCGGCCGGGCCGCGGCCAGCACGGGCCCCGCCGCTCCGGGGCGGCCGCTCGGCGCTCCCCCCATCCCCGCATCCCTCCCGCTCCGCGCCCGCCGCCGCGCCCGGGCAGGCGGGGGCGATGCCGCCGGGGCGCGGGTGGGGGGTGCTGGCGTGCGGCCCCCCCCGCTCGGCTGTAGCGACCCCCGCAGCGGGGCCGGGCGCGGCGGCGGAGCCCCCGTGGCCCCGCAGCCCGGTGCCGCCTCACCTGTCCGGGCGGCGCGCAGGTCCCCGCGCCGGGCGGAGCGCGGCGCAGCGCCCATGGCCGAGCGCGGGCGGAGGCGCGGCCGCGCCGCCGGGGGACGGGCCAGGCGGGGGCGGGCGGCGCCGGGGAGCGTCTGCAAAGTGCCGGCCGCGCACGGGGGCGCAGCGCAGCGCGGCGCGGCGCGGCGGGGCGGGCGGAGGGCGGGGCGGGGGAGCGCGCGCGGCCGGAAGCGCCTGTGACAGGGCGAGGCACAGCCAGGGAGTGTCTGCAAAGTGCGTGCCCGGGCGCCGAGCGCGCAGGGCGGCCCTGAGGGGAACCGCCCGGCCACGGGCAGCGGGCACGGGTATGAGTACGGCCACGGGCACCGGGCACGGCCACAGCCGCCGCCCGCCGTGGTGAGTGTGCGGAGGCGGCTCCCGGCCCCTGCCGCCCCGGGCTCGTCCCTCTCCTGCGAGGGTTTCCCTCAGCCAAGCTGCCGGCAGCAGCGCGGCTTTGCCCGCGGTGAGCGGACGCGTTACCCCGGCCCACACGTTTCCTAAGCATTAGAAACAGGTATTTGTGTCTGTTCAGCCGCTTAGGCTGTCCTTAGAACACGCTCTGCACGGCACCAGAAGTTGGCCTGTGCGAGCCATTAGCGCAGAGGAAGCGGTGTGTTGTTGCAGGGAGGCGATGACTGCTTTGGGCTGCCCACACAGGCTCTCGTTCGGCTCGGCTTCAGAGCGGTCTCTGTTTCCTCCAGCCTGCCTAAGAGCTCATAGAGGCTGGGTGACATCTCGTGGCGAATCCTGCTCTTCTGTATGGATACAGCCTTCTTTCATAAGGACAAACATCAAAGTAAAAAGCTGTTTCTGGTCACCTCCACAACCTAATATAAATTAAAGAAACATATCTGTAGGTTATAATAAGATGCATAACTTTGGTCTATATCTGTTGCAATATTCATCAGATGCCTTGAATCTTCAGGAAATGGTTACAAAATATTTTTTTGTTTGTTTTAAATTAAAGAAATAGGTATGGTTTTGATGGCAATGGACAAAATTCTCTGCTGGTGTTTGGTGCCGTTTCTCTGGGATTTCTCCACACAGGACAGAAAATGATGATTCACTTCCTCGAGGTTTACAAATGCATGCTGAAAGACACTTGTCTGCACCCCCAGGCATCTGCAACAACGCTGAGTACCTGGGAGTTTCGCTTTTCACCCTGCATTGTGCTGTGTTCCTGCTTAGAAAAGCTCACTGGCATTTAATGACAGGTTAGGGATTTGGAAACTTTATGAGGCACTGAATGATCAAAGCCTTGGACATCCTTCTGTGTAAGATGGGGAACTTCTTAAATGATCTGCTGTTGTTTGTATAATGGGCTCGCATCACAGGGAAACAAAGCAGGTGAAATAACAGCAACTGCAGCACTTTCAGTCTTTCCCATTTATTATGGTTTTAATTTGTATAGCTCATATACAGGAGCTGACCTAACACTGCAGTCACTTTTGAGTTTCATAAGTTCTTATGCAGAAATGTTATACAACAGTGGTTTCCTAGCAGAGCCCTTCCCAAAGGGAACAATAGCCCTTATTGGCTCACAGTTCCCAAGCTGGGTTGTGTCAACCAGATCCCCCATTCAGGAACAGAATGGTATGTTACATATTCCATAGTATTTATATCTGACAGAGCTGCATGAAAAAAATATGGCAGCTATGAGCAAATTATATGCCTTGATTAGGGAAGTGAAAACTGCATAGGTGAGCGGGCTCCCTGCTCAAGGGTGTTCCTAGAGAAGGTTTGGAAATATTGGATTCTTGTATCATAGTGAGCAAGAGACTGAAAGAAGAAAGAGCATAACTCCCTGCAGCACTGAAGTATCAGTAGAATCTGAACTGACCACTAACTTGTTTATTCTGCCTTTACTGTGCCACAAGTAGGCCAGCAATTATTTTGATTTATCTCTGCCAGGCCTGTCCCACTTTGAAACTTCCACCCATCTGCTTGCTCATTCCATGACCATAGGAAGAGAATGGGTGGAGGCCCCAGGAGAGGTTGATTAGGACCATGAAGGCCTGGTGGTGGCATCTCATCTTGCCTGTTTACATCTCTCCAGGACTCCATGTACTGATCCCTGACCCTTGGTGCAAGGTGGAATCATTATAAAAGGAATTAAAGTGATTAAAGAAGATGCTTGATACACCTGGGTTGTGTGAAACCCCCTAAACCTTGTGTGAGGCTGGTACTGTACACCTCAGCTGTACCTGTTGCTAACTGAGAGCTTTTGGGTTACTGCGAGGCCTGTGTTTTCATGAGGGAAGCAATTATATTCTGGTAGAGACATTCAAGGTATCATCTACTGACAGTGTTTTCCTGCTTGATTTTGTGTCCAAAACTTGCAGGTACAGCCCTGCCTTGAGTGGATGGCTAAATCTCCTTGGTGTGATTGAGTGCCAGTCACAGCTTTGGAATAACAGAGAACTCAGACAGCCAAGGGGCAGAAGTCACATCTGTACCAAGTTCTGCTTGCTTGCTGTGCACTCAGCATGAAAGGACAGGAATAATCTTAAGCAGACATTGAACACAGTTGGGACTGTCTGTGTTGTGGGACCAATTCTTTGGCACTTCTCTGCACTGAATTTCAGAGAATTCTGGTTACAGACCAGCAGTGGTTGATAACATAAAACATAAATGCACAGAAATCACCTGGTCTGGAGTGCTAACTCCAGAATTGCTTAATGGTACCTTTAATATAGCAGACTTGTTGAGTTTTCCATCTCTAGTTGTTCAAATAAAAAACTACTGTAAGGTGGAGAAACATGACTAGAGCATAGAAGAACTCTGGAATTATTTACAGGCAGTACCTCCATAAACCTTTCCCTAGGGAAGTACATGTCAGATGTGTTCCCTTTTGACTTGTAACACTGTACAGCAAAATTACAGCACACACATAAAATGCAGTTTGCCTTTCATAATAGCAACATCTGTTATGATGAATTAAATATTATTATTATTAGAGAATATAGACAGAGAAAATATAATAGATATAGTAATCTCTTTCCTGTGAGGGGGACTACATTCAGCATTCCTGCCTTTGTTGAGGTTCATAGTCCCCCTCTTGTGTCAGGTAGACAGACACAGTGTTACATCATGTTATTCTTGTATTGCCACAGCAGTAAAGCACTTGGGATAGGCACTAGAGAGAATCTGCTTTATAATCTGCATCTCCTTCAAAGCCCTGTTGCCTGGTTTCTGGAAGGGCTTCATCCCTCTGTGTAGGATTTCTTCCCTTCTTTTATAAGCCCCTCATAAGCTCCTCAGAATAAAAGGTTCTTAGCTTTGCAGACACTAAGTGGACTCTTTGGTGATAGGCTGAATATTGCATTATTAATGTTGGACGTGACTTCAAAACAAAAAAGGAGAAAAGAAAAAAAAAAACAGGAAAAATGAAATTTGAATCAGAGATAAGATAAAAAAGACCTTCCTGAAAAGTATCTTTGTCTATTCTTTGCTAAACAAAATAATCGTGCTTGAGGATTCCAAGATATGCTTTTAAAGTTTTCTGTTTGATGTCTACCTCAGCTTTATTGATGGAATTGAATTTACTGCAAAATGATAACTGACTCAAACCACTGTGCTGGAGATCAGAAAACTCTTGTTCTTGTTCAAGAATGTATCTTGCTTTTTTGTTTGATTGCTCTGATTTCTCAGGACCTCATGTAGGCTTTTTTGAAATGCAGTACAATACAATTCTGAAAAGCTCAAACAGTATCCAATCCCACTAATATTCTGATCACAAAGTGAAATCTTGAGGAGTCACATTCTCTCTTCTTAGTCACAATTTGAAGTTGCTGTAGAATAACCTTGGTTTAACTCTGATTAAATATAAGAGTAAGTAATAGAAAATGTTCCTGTCCTTCTCCCATAATTGGACAACTGCCCTGTTTTTAACATGAGTAAGACTTTGAAGTTAGGATTTAACTGTATCCTTTCCACTTTGCAGTTAGGATTTACTGTATCCTTATCCTTTTATGAATAACAAAAAGTCAGATTTTAAAGAAATATTATAAACTCTGCCCAGCTGAAAACAAACAAACAAGAACCTCTGCAAACCTCCATAAATTATTCTTTGAGTCTTGCTTTTGAAAGTTTTATTCAGCTCCCTGTTCATAAAAGTAACAACTGGGCTATGCAATTTTCCAGCACCAGAGAATATTAATCTATATTCAGACCTGCTCATTTCCACAGATATTGTAAATATAAATTCTACAAGTATTTCCATTAACTTTGCACTGAGTTGTCAAGCAGGAAATAAACTCTTGGCTTTAGGTACCAAACCAGACATTTCTAATAGAGATTTACTGTGTCCACTACGTGTACAAAGGAGCTCCCCATTTGCAGGAAATTATTTGAGATTTCTTTTCAGATATCCCTAGCATTTTGAGCAAAGTGGTATCTAATTGTAAAATCCCATAGGCACAGTATAATCCTGGTTGAACTGATTCTCCATTGTCTTCTTTCCTTTGCCATAATTAATAAGAGTGGCCATACTGTTCATCCACCTTGCAAAGGTTTGAATGACAGCTCAAGGTGCCAGGGACACTCTGTGTTCTCATTTGAATGCAAACTGAAGTTCTGTCATGATTTA
Organism: Calcarius lapponicus; assembly: GCA_039654755.1. Taxonomy (NCBI): domain Eukaryota; kingdom Metazoa; phylum Chordata; class Aves; order Passeriformes; family Fringillidae; genus Calcarius; species Calcarius lapponicus. Next base: position 19,862,671 of record CM077470.1, on the reverse strand, counting down.
TTTTACAGACTTCATTGGACCTGGGAGAATTAGAAGCTTCCCTGAGGAAACAAGTCACCAGCCACTCATGGAAATTTGCCAAAGAGATTGTGCAGCAGATAAATTACTGATGTATAAAAGGAGAAAGACTAAGAAGGAACAAAAGCAGTAAGAGCAGAGTAGAAAATATGGATGAGTTATATGTCTTAGTGTTCACCGTGGAGGTAGTAATTTTCTACATTTTCTCTCCGGTATAATTTTTATGAAGCTATTGAAGTAAAATAAGCAGTACCTGGGCTTGATGGTATTTGTCCAAGGGTTTTAAAGGAACTTAGGTAGGAAATTTCTGAGTGGTTGTCTTTGTTGCATTGTCTAATCAACCTCTTAATGCAATTATCAGTAGCACAAAATTCAGAAAGGTCTTAGTGGTAACTCTGACAATTGGGAATGGATGGCTTAGTCTGGCTCCTGCCCTGGTGAATCTGCAGAAAAGGTACTTAGGCTGCCTATTGATAGCATGTGTATAATAGGTAAATATCTATCTGTGATCCTCTTCTATAGAGGTAAACAATCAGCTCTCAGGTTGTTTTGTTATTTGAAGGAGCCAGTAAGCACCTCTCTGATCTGCACAGTGGTCTCTATTCAGATATCAGTAATGTTTTTCACAAAGCCATGAGCAAATACTGTTCTTAAAGGAATGAAATCACCTTGGGATGATATAAAATACTTAAAAAATAGTAGAAAATATAAAACCCAGAAATATGGGATCACTTCTTGCTGTGGAGGAAATTTGGAATCTCTCGGGACCTTGTTTTTCTACCTTGCTTTTCAGCATATTTGTAAATGATCTGGAAAGAGGAGGAATATTGAGGTGACAGTTGCAGATGTTATAAAATTGCTGAGGATAATAAAATCTAAATCTGATTGCAAAATGTTGCAAAAGGATACTGGGATGCTACGTGACAGGGAAATGAAACAGCAGATATAATTTAGTGTTGGTAGTACTTTGCATGATAAATGCAAAATCACATTAGAAGTGAAAAGTGACTGCCTATAAAACCAAATGGACTTTTGATATTACTAATCAGCAATGAGATTGTGAAAATACTTCAAAGAGTCTCTGAAAATAGCAGCTCAATATTCAGCAGTGATCAAAAAACCACAGAGCTGGAAATTATTAAGAAAGGATTTGTGAACAAAACAAAACATCCCTTTGTCTATGATCCATGATACAGATCCATGGTACACTCAGATCTGAATCTGTCAGTTGTCTTTCTCTACATCAGAAAATATACAGTAAAGTAATAAAGGATGCTAGGAGTGATCAGAGACTTTGAATTACATCATATGAGCAGAGATGAAGCTGACTAGAAATTAGAGAAGAGGGCAATTTGGGAAGGAAGTGATAAAGTTCGACTAAAACAAGATTATGAAATCACAGATCACAAATGTATGAACAGGGAGGGGTTGTTCAGTGTTTGACACAGGAAAAATTCCTGTGGCACCCAATGAAGTTTTGAATAGTGGATTTCAAAGAAATAAAGTTAAATACTCAGCCAGGGTACATCTAAGTTAAATTATAGAATCTACAGGGTATCCTGAAGGCCAAAAGTGTAAATGGATGCAAGGAGAAATCACACAGTTTAAGGATAAGAGGTCCTTTAGCAGCTGTTAAATAGGTAACAACTTTTAAGAAGCCTCTGACTGATAGGAAGATGGCAAAATATTTCCTGGGATGCACCATTCTGTATTTGTCCTGTTTCCTACACTGCTCTTCTAAGTGTCTCCTCATGTTCTTCATCTGAGATGTTGAGCAGTTGGTCGGTCCTTCATGATTCATTGCATCTCTTACAGTGTCCTCATTCCTTCCTTTTAATGTCTAACTCAAGAAACAACCTAAACAGGACATAATGCCTCTTCTTAATGGTGAAATTCAACCTCTCCAAGGCACAGAAGAGCTCCAGCTCAAGAAGGCCTAACTGTGTGCAGACTCAGTTCCTCTTTCTGGCTTTTGTAGGTTCCTGTGCAGCTCCTGGCATATTTGAACAGTCAACTTGAATGACTTCTATCATTCTAAAAATATTCTGGAAATATTACTCTGCTTTGTCTCAGATGAAAAAAGAGTATATATCTATTTCTCCATATATTCACCAATTCTTTACCCCAGTATAGCCCCAGGCATTTGAGGCTGTTCCACATCTCACAGAACTGTGTCTCAAAGCCAAAATCTGGACAATCTTGGTAGTGAAAAGTCAAATTCCTTGTTTTCTAACCAATGCATGTTCTTAGTGTTACAGTGTGGTTGTGGCCAGTGTAACAGTGCTGAATTTGGAATACAAAGTATCTGGCTGCACCTCTGCTACATTATCACAGGTGTAACAGAGGGTCAATGCCAAAAGCAAATGATGAAGTTCTTTTTCATTCTTCATGTATCTGTTTTTCTGTTGTAACTTGATATCCAAAGAAGATACCAGGAGTGAAATAATCCTTATTTTTGAATCTGGTTTTGCAGTTTTAACTATGATATCAGCTGTGATTTCAGCATCAAGCCTATGCTTTGAGCAACAACACAACTAGGAAATACAGTATCTCCTACAAATCTCCAGAACTTCTGACAGACTTCACAATCTGGATATTACTGTTGTGCGTACCTGTAGTTGTTCTTAAGTGACCCTTGACTGTTCTTTTTTTGTTTCTCTAAAACTTATGAATTTGAAGCTCAAAAGGATGTACAGGCTCAGAAATGTACCTTATCTTTACTCTTCATTATCGCTAAATGCATTATTACCCAAGGGTGGAGAAAACAGGTCATGTTCACTGAAATTGGCATCTTTGTCTCTCAAGTGGCCAGGTGATGTTTCACTTGCAGAAACTGTTGAACCAGAGTGTTAACAGCAGATTTAGTTTATTTCCTGCCTACTTAATAGAGAACTGTCGCTCCTATCTCAGCAATTAATGTTTAAAAGTGGAAGGCATTTGGTTTATAAAAGACATTAAACTGAGTCTGCTTTATAAAGCCAAAAGGGAATAATTATAAAACTTCAGGAAAATGGAAACTGTTTTCAGCCATTTATGAACTGTGACAAGACTCTCTTGCTTCAATGGGCAGTAGTTGTAAGATACAAACTCAAACTGTGATATTTACATCATTACTTTTGAATACTCTTTTCTTCTCAGCCCCTCAAATGGAGGTTATCTTAAATATGATATATATTTATATTTATGTACATATTTTCCAATTAAATTATTTGCAGTAGAGCTTGTCTGTTATTTATGAGATGGGCAATAAAAATTGGGTTTTTGACTCTAGAATTACCACATGGAAGAGCTTACTTGTGGGCTTCCTGGTGGTTACCCAGATCTGGAAGGTCCCCTTTAATCTAATTTAAAAATGGAAAATGTTGAGACTACTGTGGTCAGCAAATTACTGGCTTATGCATATTTATATTGTTATTTGGGTTTATTTATAAAGAAAAACCTCAGGCTGGCTAGGGTCTGAACAATATGAGCATGTGTTTGCATTGTTTGGTGATAAATGACAGTTTTGGTGGGATTTTAATTGCTAAATAATAAATTAAATTTTTGGGTTATTATAGATGATGTCTCCTTGGAACGGAAGTAAAGCATCATCTGGAGAATTTTAATGTGATTTAAGTGAGATTTTTTTAGGTGCTTGCAGTTGTCGGAACTGCTGATATTTTTGTAACTGTGCTCCACCAAGTTTGCACAAGAAAGTCGATTTGTACAAACTTTGAAACACTGCAAAAGTCACAGAGGAATGCTTATCCCTCTCGAATTTCAGTGACCTCTAAATCTTTTCATGTTGTTACTGAACATTTCTGGGACATGATTCCAATTGCAAAATGTGGAAAAGCACCTTTAATTTTGTGCAGTTTGGAGTTTGGTGCTTGCTAAGCAAAGCAAGCTTGCTAAGCCCAAAGTCAATATTCACTTAACATATTTAGAATTGTAAAAATACAGTGTAATTCCTAATTTCACTCTTAAAAGAATTTTTCAAGCGAGATATCCTCATTACCCACTAGAAGAATTATTACATCTTCTTCATCTACCACCATCTTCTCCTCCCAAATCTCTTGTTATTTTAACGTACTTTTACCACATGAGGTTGAAGACCATTAAAAAAAGTATTCTTTCTGCCAGGATGCTTAAGGAAATCACTTTCTAATATGCCAAGATCCCAGACTATTCAAGGACTTGTAAATGTGATGGAAATGTGACCCAACTTGAACTGCAGTCAGAAAGGAATTGTAATCCCATGTGGAACATAATGGAATGAACTTACAGCAGTTTGTTCAATTTAATGTTATTTCTGTGTGAGAAATCTGCTAGAAATTGGGCTGATACTTTGCTCTGGAAATCAGGTGTTCTGTGGATTGTCCAAACACTGAAATAATCCTGTAATTTTTTCCCCCTCTCTTTGGCATTGTTATAAAAAGCCCCAAGAACAATAACAAACAAACCCCAATCTCAAGAATATTCAAGAGGACAGTCTCCAAATCCATTTCTCACATCACTCTAGTCTTTGAGCCATACCAGTCCCTGTGGACAGGAATAATTTAGAGATATTTGGTTACTCCTGGAGGTACATCCCAATGTTAAGCAGATGCAGTCAAGCTCTGAGTTTCCTAGTACAACTGAGAGCCTGGAATTTTAATGCATTCCTAATTAGGTCCCTTGCTTCAAATGACTTTGCTCTCTGGTCTCTTTACACATCCCAGGATATAATTCTCATAGGTAATTATTTCTCCTTAGACATATATGCCTAACAAGTATGAGATGCAGGAAAAGATTGTGTGCCTTCAAATGTGTAGAGCTGAATATTGACCAGTTTTATAGCTGAGATTCTGTTTCAGCATCAACATTCTAAGTCTCTTTTGTTATTGGTTGTTACAGAAGGGTGTTTGCACAAAAGCTTTCAGTGCAGCTTCTTCAGCCCAGGTTGGAGAGGTGTGAAAATGAGAGTTTCAGGTTTGAACCCAGTGACCCTTGGCAGCCTCACATTTGCACATGGTAAAGATCCTAAAGGGAATCATTTAGACCTTAATAAGCTGGAAAAAGTGTCTGTCTAAGGCTGGCAGTGGATTACTGTTAATATATTACACATGATCACATTATATATTTTTAGGTTACCTATGTAGTTTAGAAGAGTAGCAAGGGATTTTGGATATGCCTGCAGTTAAAGAAAATCGGACTAAATAACATATAAATTGGTGTTTGAAGACTTGTTTTTAAAAAGTCATTAGGAGCTAGGGTATTGACTAGTGACAAAGACAAATATTCGATCAGAAGAGCCAGTGCTGAAAGAAATGCCATCTTTTTGTGTGTATTACAGGGAGGTAGATCAATGAGCTCTGGGGTGCTAGCAGGAAAGCAGGTATTTCTCATATGCTGGTTAATTAACCATTAGTCAATGCCTAAAAATACTGCAGTTTGAGTTACATCAGTCTGTCAGATCAGGTAGATGAAATGTTAACTTTAATATATCTAATCTTGCCCCTGCCTGCTGAGCTGGGGTGGTGAAGGACGGGTGGTACCAACAGTGGGGCAATTACCAGGCCCATCCCATGAGCTCAGACAGGTGCAAGTGCAAATCATTGTGGCAGTCATACAGCAAGGTTCAAACTGGCTCTTCCTTCAGGAAGGAAGGTCAAATTTTGGATAAAATTAAGGGTTTGAAAGAACAGAAATATGACTACTCATTATGGAAAAGGATATCTGAGCTCACAGTCCTCTGACATCTCAATGATTTTTTCAAAGCTAGAGAGAGCTCAGATGGTTTGATGATCTCTGTGGGATATTCTGCATAATCTGCTGTCAATTACAGAAAATAATTACAAAGTAGACTGGAAATCATGTAAACTGAGTTATTCTGAGCTCAGCAGATTGTTGAGCAGTAGGTCCAGAAATGCTAGAATCACAGGATAATGGGATTATGGGCTTTGATTAATTTCCATAAAACATCACTGCACAATGATGCAGTTTTGGACGGTGCTTTTCAGGGAAGATGACATGCAAAATATCACCAGGACATATGAATAAAAGCAGCATGTTCTCATGAGTGATTTTTATCATTAAAGATTATTATTCAGAATTTACTGTAGGAGAGCTGATAAATCCAGACCACAAACTCCATGACTGTTCCAAATGGACCTTTAAGGGATCATCTTAAAATTTGCTTTGTCTTCTTCACTAGTCATGTGTGAATCTGAATTAATTGAACAGCTTGTGTATAAAACTTCAACAAAGTTAACGCTGCAGATTCCTTCTTTTTCTCTCGGTTTCAGTCCTCATTTTCAAAACACAATTTTATTGCTAACCTTGCTTTTCAGTCTTATTCTTCTTTGGCCAAATTACATTTTGAGCCTATTAGCTGCGACAGAGTCTTGTTGAATATCAATCACAGGGGAAGGGAGTCTGTCATGCACAGCATAGGAAACTGTTGAAGGGATGATAGCATCTTTCACTTCTAGGTATAGGCTGATTGGGGAAGTGAAAAAGAAATGTTGCCCATATGGGTACCATTGCATAATCACTTCTCACGTTGTGAGGGTTTGCACCTTCCTCTGAGATATAGTAAAGACAGACTACCAGGATTTGATGGCCCAGTAGTCTGATCTGCCATGACAACTCTTTATGTTCTGATATATGTGACCTGTCAGTGCCTATACTGGAAAGATAAAAAATTAAGTTATTGGTGAGTGAAGACTAAAGTATGTGGTAAGGGATTTCTAAGCGAACAGTTTTCAGTTGTCAGTGTGCAGTGAGCCACCATTGTGGAAATGAGGTAAAACAATTTACTGTAACAACTAGAGTTCAATATTTAGCTTTACTTAATTATTTGAGAAAGCACTGCTCTATGAAATAAAGATAAGGCATCATTTTTAGGGACACAAAACTGATACTGGGAGATTGTTTGGGCTTAGAGTCATTCACAGTCTGGCTGCAGTTATGCAAATGGTAAGAATTTCTCAGCACTTCATAAAAAATTTAGAATTCAGAAAAATTGATTGGCAAGCCCTCAATAATGCACTACCTGAGACAATCATAAGGATATTCATGGAAGCTGATCATGTAAATGATGTCTAGTGGGCATGGGCATGGTCTCTGTATAAGAGCTCTTAAGAGTCTTTGTAATTGGAATGTAATTGCATAAATGTATGCATAGATGACTTGTTTATTTGAAGAGCTGAGCTCTGTGAGAACCTGAGTGCTGTAAAGTCCTGTCAGCTCTTAGAACTGAGTTTTTCAAAGGCTCTACAGGCTAAGCAAAACAAACGACATTGCTGTTGTAGCTGATTTTACTTTTGAAATTATCCATTTATGTTATAAACAGAACAAAATAAATCCAGTATCAAATGTGCATCAGGTATCACATTCCTTAAGGACTGATAGTTCCTGCTAACTACATGATTTAGGTGGAATGAAGAAACAGAAGAAATAACTGCCTGAAAAACACTAGATAGAAGGACTGATGGATACTAAATTATATTTAGGGCACTGCTTTGGTACCCACTTTTTAGAGACCAGAAATGTTTTAATTTGTCTCAAGAAGTTTCCATCAGATGCCTTCCGCTCTATGTGACAGTCTGTGGCTTCCTTTGGCATTGCGGTTGATTCAGTCAAACAGTTCATGCTACATCCTGTCATGTTGTCCAGCCATGGCTTCAAAGGCTTCACAAACACAGCACCTCCAGTTCTGGAAGGGCTGAGTATGGAAAAAAAAACTGCTCAAGAGGAGCATTTGATTTTAACTTGTTCTAGCAGACACTTGACTTGATTAAGAATAAAGTTATCTCCCTTCTATCTTAGAGACCATTATCATGTTCCTTACAGGGAACTACATTTAAAATGATAGTAAAGGAGGCAGTTTTACAATATTTATTTTTAAATGAATATTTTATACATTATAAATGCTCTAGGTACATGAATAATATAAACAGGTGCTATCTGATTGCTTTTATCCTTTCTAGATTTTTCCCATCATTTAAATAATAATAAAAAAATCTTTTAATATGTTGTTGGATCCTTTGCATTCTTCTTAATCTTTTGTATCTTTTTACAAAGATACAGTAAAGCTCCTGTTAAAAAAGTAAATGTGCATAGCATGCTATTATCTGGATTAATTGTTTTGGGCTGATTTTAGAATAATGGAACTCAATGCTTAACTCTTCCACAGATATTATGTGTATGACCTTTGGCAAGTCAGTTTGGCAATGGTCTAGCAAAAAGTTAGACATTTATGCTGTTAGAAACTAACGTTTATTTACTTTAAGGTGCATCAAGGTGCTAATTGCACTTTGCCTGTTTCTCTCTTCCTCTTACTTTTTTTTAAATTTAGACAATAAAAGCCCAGAAGACCCTTCAGTGTGTCTCAACTATATCTAGCACAACAGAGATCCTGGTCCCCGCTGATTCCAAGGAAATGCTCTTACACATCCTGCTCACTGCACTCCAGCTGACCCTAATGGAAGTGTTTGCATGAATGATTTGAGCTCTTTGTATATAATCACATAGGAAAATTATATTGCCCTGGGAAAAAAGAACAGGCCCTCCTTTCCTTCCAGGATGCACGTTCTTCATTGTGGTAGGTTTGATCTTTCAGTGTAGCCTTCTACTCTCTGACCTCAGTGTCAAAAAGCTTCCTTTTTATTGTTGGGTTTTCTTTAACTTGTCTCCAAATGTCTGATGCAACCAATGGCAATAAAAGAAATCAAATAAAGAAATTTAGAATTCTATTAGGAGCCACAGAAGCTGTGGCTGTGCTGCCCATTGATTTAAATAAGTAATTTGCCAAAAGAAATTTAATGGACTGTTTTAAAAGTAAAATCAGCTACAGCATTTGTGTCTTTTTTGTTTGTTTTTCCTGCCTCATTATCTCAACAAATACATTGTAATAGTACTTTCTTGTATTATGGATGTACATGCAGTTCAGACTTCTGTAACCTTTCAAGTATCAGTTACTAATGAATGACTGTAAATGCTAGTTGGGTATGTAGCATAAAATACTATAGATGTGCTATGGAGTATTTTTATAAACATAAAACCAGAGGAAAAATCAATAAGTACAAACCAGTTTGAAGCTCAGGTAAAATGACAGCTGTTCTGAATTGTGGATGAAATTTTCAGCATTCTTGTTTAGAAATCTGAACTCTGTGAGTGGTTTCTATGGTTTTTAATTCCATATGCTAAATGTGTCACTAAGAATATGCCTGAATTTGATGCAGTCATATTCTACAGCAAGGGTTTATCCCAGTCAGAAGTGCCTATTAGAAAAAAAATCATTATGCACTTGCACACATGCATGTTTATTTGTATATATTTATGCCTTTGGAGCAACAGTGAGACAGCAAGACTTGTGAAATTAGACTAGGTGAGAACAAGAAACAAATTCTTTACACCTTCATTCCAGTTTCCTGCCTTTCTCTTGGACCTCTCTGTAACAGAGTCTATAATAAGACAGGTACTTAATTGCAGGAAGATTGCATCATTCCCTAAAGTGTAATAAGTGAATAGATACCTTGCCAGAGATAGCAGCAGCAAGCCCTCTGCCTCTGTGTATAAAGATGTATGTGCTGGAATATTGCTTACTCTGGTAATTTTGTTTAAAAATTAATCTCATTCTAGGATTTTGCTAATGAATCAGTTATATACATATCAGAAAGCACTGATGCAAGTTATATCTGTAGTATTACAGTTTGGATCAAACCCTTATCTGCTGTTTATTTGGTATCCCTACTTTGTTCCCCATCTGGCACAAACTAAGATCTGGAGCACCGCCCTGAGCTCCTAGACGTGTTCTAATATCATATTGGTGTCATAAGGGCTTTCTCAATGAGTAGTCTTGTTGGCAATATAAAAAGAAGTATTCTTTGTCTTGTGAAAGATTCCCCCCAAGCCATGATCAGTCTAAGAAGTGCTGCTGGATCCACAGATGTTAATGGTTCCATTAAGCCCTGCATTCATGTCCTAGACTGTCCCTGCAGATCATTGTCCGTCATTTTTTTTAAAACAAGCAGCATCTCTTTCAAATACAGAAGATAAAATTTTGCTTGACAGCCCCAATGTTTTTCCCTTTCTATGTTTCTGAGACTAATTCTGACCATTGTGAATTTTCCAAAAGGTACTTTTGATTTATAAAAGTCCTTCAATTAATTAAACCCTAACAACTTTCATATTTTTCCTTTATACGGTGGCAGCACCAATCTGCTGTTCCTGCAAATGGTGTTAGTGTAAAAATTATAAGCAGATTTGATGACTGCCTTGAAGTATCACATTTAGTATTGAAAGGAGGTTATGCTGAACAGGGAATTATAATACTTGAGAAGGAATAATAGTGAAGATGCTCAGTTGAGGTAGCAACTGATTTTATTTTGTATTTTTGCTAAGAACTATGGGATAAAACAATACCCCAAAGATGGAAAAAACTGGATTTCCCAAAGGCACCTGCAAAAATATGAGGAGGAGCTAAACTACCTCACTTATAGAATTGCATTTCAATTTAGTAATATAAAATGCAAAGTCCCGATTTAGGTAGATAAACAGAAAAGTGTTTGCTGCCAACTGGAAGATTTCCTCTTCAAAATTCAGTAGTAGAGAAGACTCAAATAAAACAGACCTGACTGTATGATGCAGCCCTGAAAAATACCAATCCTTGCTGAGAAAATAGAGATGAGGGGAAGGATCCATTCAGTAAGATCTAGACATACTGTTCTTACTATGTGCAGGTGCTTCTCTTTGAGAAGGACTAATTAATGCTGGAATGTAAGCCAAAAAAAAAGGCAAATGGTCTAGGATGAATTCTTTTTAATCCTAGGAAATCAGGAGTAAAATAACTTAGTTTATTTAACTTATCAAAGGAAAGGCTTAAAGGAAATACAATTTCTGCATACAGATGTATTGGCTGAAAAGCACCAGAGAGGGAAAACCACCACTTATCTAAAAGAAAAATCTGGCATGAAACCAAATTGGGACACAACCACATTTAGGCAGGAAATGATTGCTAGATGTCAGATGTTTGAGTTTCTACATTGTCCTTCCAGGAAGAGTAATGCTGGTAAAAATACCTCTCTCCCCAGATAGTTTTGAGGATGTTCTTCTATAAGCTTATGAAGGGGACTGTGTGACACAATGCTGGCTGATAGCAGGGACTGAGTTTATCAATTTCAGAAGTCCATTCTAGCATGTTGCTGTATGTATTGGTAGTTTCTTCTGGGTGCCAGAAGCAGGAAGCACACTGTGTGAGGTGTATACAGGTAGTACACACTCTCAGAGAGCTGTCATGCTGTCAACACTCTGTAATGAAACCACTCACCACTCAGAAGGCTCTGAAATGGCAATTGCAATTGTCACAACTCATTCCATTTTCCCCTGCTGGGAAGTGTACCTTATCTTTAGTTCTTAGCATTTGGAAGCTTTTAGCCTGATCCACAGGGGTAAGTGAAGTGTCATTTCTTTTCCATTTTTCTGGCCCATCAGAGGATTTGAGAGTCTCAGACAGTGTGTGAAGCCCATTGACCAGGAAAGCCATGGCAGCTTTTCCATGATGTGCTTTAGCCAGGCTTTCCCTTGGAAGGCAGGGTCCCTCTTAGAAAGTGCAGGATAAGCGCACAAGGAACTTTTTCCTTTTTACGTAGCACACTCCTCCCTGAAGAACCACTGCCTACTCATGTTCTCAAAGGCACACCCTCTTAAATACACAAAGAGGGATTTACCTAAAAATACCTAAAAATCCAAGATGACTAAACACAAATATTCTTGATTTACTTTATTAAGCCTGTTCACTAATTTCAGTTATTTTTGTGAATGCCTCTCAAAGGGCAGCTGATGTGAGGCATCTTTAGCATGAGAGATAGGCTGCCAGAACTGACTGAGCATCTGGGCTAAGTTCTTAGTAAAGCAATGCTTTGAATATCCTTAGAAACAGTCAGTAGCACTTAAAAATCCTGAGAAATGTTTGTCTCATCAGTTGTGTGGAGGAATCACAGAAAACTTATGAGTGCATAGGCAAGCAAATGATATTGTCTCAGCTTTTTCCTCTCTCTCCAAAATTAGCACAGAAGAGTTCTGATGTCCTAAAGGGGTTTAGAAAACATGGAGCATGTATTTTAGGGATGTGGAATGTATTGTCTTTGTAAGTGCTTGTCATGAGAATCTACAATTTTTTTCACTGGCTGGTTTTCCCTACCAAGCAATCCCTGTGATAAGAGCAAATTCTGTCACTCTTTATTTAAATTAATGTCTCATCCATTGCTCATTAGGTTAAATTGCTAATAGCAACTTTTCTTGAGTGGGGGGAGAGAAGTTTTTCTTTTTAAATAAGTAGTTTGATTTAACCAAGTGGTGTAATTTGGTTTAGGGGAGAAAGAACAGGTAAAACATGCATAGACCAAAGAGTTTACTTAAAATACTATCTGTAGCTGTAGTCAGGAAGCAGTGCTGAACAGACAGAAAAAAATTGACTTGCAAATAGGCCTTTGGGAGGTTATAACTCAAGTTACATGTATTATTCAGGTAGTAATAAAGCCTGGAATCTCCATTTGGAGATAAATATTTAATTGTTCAAGGCACTGCCCAGGTAAAATATAGGGGGAGGGGTCCACTCAGCCAAACACCACTTTCCCAACAATCACTTTCCCAATTTAATGAGAAAACGTGTGCAAGAAAGAAATATGGGACTGCACCATAACAATGAGCAGTTTGAAATCATTGTTAAGCTTTTTGAAGACACAGTGGTAGCTTTGCAATCTTAGTTTCTATACTTTACCTCTCCATATGTCCTGTTAGCGAGTCGTGCCTTTATTTTACAGGAACTAAACAAAATCTACCTCAAAGGACGAGCAGGTGGAAGCATGAAGGCAGCTTTCAGGCTCTCATTTGCAGAATTCCTGTTCCTTTTAGGTCACATTTGTTAGACAATCAAAGTTCACATATATTGTCTTTGATTTGGTTCAATTTTTAGCGTCCATTTAGGTTGGTTATCTTTTTTTCAGAATTTTTGTAATGCCAGGGAGCAGCTGATAGAGAGTCAGAGGTGCAGGGGCCCTGCAGAGTCTGATTCACCTGCTCATATCCTGCTCTCCCAATGACTTGCATGGATATTCTGCTAAGAACAGCAACTGAGATAATCTGGCAGGCAAATAATTTAATCATTGTCATTCATTTTCTGGCTGCTGAATGTTAAAGGGACAGGTGAAAAATAAGGATGAAAGGAGGTAAAAGCTCTAGTTTAGGCTCCTGGTTTTTATTCCTTTCAGCTGCTGTTACAAGTACCTTATTATTTAGACTAGCCAGTAGGAACTTGTAATTTAGTAGACATGAAAGTGGATCCTAGCTAATCTACATAAGCAACATAGGGCATCACTGACAGTACAGTCATCTGTTATTTTTATCAGTTAATTTAGGAAAAATTATAATGAGGTAGACCACTCAGCTTTGCTTCAAGTTTCCACAGGAGAGGCATGTCAATGACCAATTTTTCATCCATCTGCTGTTTCTTTTGGTGGACTTTAACAATAGCTTTAGGTCTTCATTTGAGAATACAAACACTACTAAAACACAGAAGCTGTATCCTCGCTCTCACCAGTCTGTGGGCATGGTCCAGGTGAACTCCTGAATTATTTTCATTTGAATAACCAGGACTGCAACCCCTGTGTGCTCTGCTGGCAGTGGTGGAGGCTGGGGAAGGGTGAATGCAGCTCACAGTACAGTGTGAGGTTAATGCACACCTTCTATTGAATGTTTAGGATGCAGGAATTATGGGACAGGAGAACAAAATCCTCTCTTGATTGTTTCACTGAAGTGTTTCTCTGGGGCACTTATCACATTAGAAAATACAAACCATAGTCCAAGAAATAAGTGTTATAAATAAATCCCTGGAGGAAAATTTTACTGCCATTGTCTGCAACTAGGGCCATTATCCATAAATGGAGGAAGCAATTGGAGAATGCACGGGTGAAATACTTTGTGGTTATTTAGTTTTAGTACCTTGTATGCCTGTCCGTCCCCAATCTTTGCTATGATAATTGCAGGGAGCTATCATGAATGGATCATTGATTACCATATATGGCTGAAAGCAGCCAGGCTAGGGAGCAATGCTAAACATTGATCATTTGTATGTCAGTGTTGGATGGCACTGCATCATGGCATGAAAACAGCGTGGGGATTTTTCCCTTAAAACAAGACAAAAAGATGGTTGATGCATGATATTAATTACTTATTGCACAGTACCTTTGTAAGTTCCCATTGCAAAACTCTTGCTTCCATCTCTATGGTACGGAGCTGGCAGTTGCTAATCCACTCTTGCAGATGAGAAGTAATTTTGTGCTTTCCAATTTATTCTTTTTGGGAAAAGGTATAACCACATATCTCCAAGAAGTTTATTTTGCTGTGCTGGTGGCTCACACAATGCTGCTAATTGTTCTGTTTACTAAAGCATCTCTTGCCTCAGCATCTGTGAGCTGCTGCTACTGACTGGGTGCTTGAAATAAACTGGAGTGATAACATCAGATTTTTGTTGCTTCTAATTTGGCTCATGTGTACTTACAAATGCTCTGTGACTGTATACCTACTCACAGCTGTAACACTTGTTTTCAGCAGCATCAGGAAAGCTTTTTAAGGAGGATTGGCATAAAGCCTTCTGGATAGAGTCTTTTGAACCTACTTCCAAGGTTTTTGTCTTTAACAAACAACAGAGAAAAAAAACTTCCAAGTACTCTAAATGCAGAACGACCATCTGTTGACTTCAGAAATGAGCTAAGTAATAGTGATGTCTTTTCTATGTCTTGGAACCAAAGAATACTTAAATCACTTTTCTTTTTACTTCCTTATTATTATTATTATAATTTTTTTTAATTTCAAGTAATTTCTAATACCTGAATTTTGGATTTGAGCACATTTCAAGGGGCACTTCTAATGGTTATTTCAGCTGTGTCTAGAAAAGGGCACAGAGATTGGCAAAGGGGGTGATGGGTGTAGGGAGGGAAAGAGCAAGATTACAGTGTCACTATTCTGGTCTAAAAATCTCCAGTCACTGACTATTTCTTGTCTGCCTCTCCTGGTAAATGTCACTGTGCAGACACTGATCAGACAGTCGAATGCTTAGGAGTTTATTTTGAGTTAATGGGCTGGTGGAAGTTGAGACTGTGCAACATGATAAAGAAAACTATTTTTCTTTGCAGAAGTATCAATTTTCACAATGTAGCTGCACCTCAGGAAAAGAGGAGGTGAAATGAACACAATTTATGGGAAGCCCCTATACACAGTCACCAGGAACAAGGAGGGAAAGGAAAACAAGGGCTACTCTTGTTTGGAGAAGTGTGTTTTGATGTACCTTCTGCATCACAACGACTGTAGCTCAATACAGAATTGATTTACACCATGCATTTGAAAAGGAAACCCTAAAGACTAGGCATACATTTTTTGGCCAAATGTCACAAAACACTGTTGATAAGGAACTTGGAAAAAGATTCTATATGCATCTCATCATGTAGGCACACAGTTTGTGGTAATTGGATGAGGCAGTGCCTCATCCCCAAGGAGTACAGCTGTGAGAAGCAGGTGAACAGCATTAAAGGTAATGAGCCATGGAGTGCCCAGGGGCACTGACCAATCACCAGAGGGAACAGAGGGCACACAGGTGCAGTGCATGAACATGAGGGGTATAAAAGGTTGGGCTAAAGAACAAGAAGGGTCAGTACTGGAAGGCTTCTGAAGTTGTGTTCCATTCTATGGGTTGAAGTCTTGAATTGTATGATGATACTTTGTGTATTGTGGCCATCTCAACTGTGACCTGTGCTGTGAAACCATCCTCCTGAAGTCAATGAAATACCAGTGAGGATAACACAGTGGGAAGTGTAGCCTGAAAGGAGAAAGAACTTTTCATTCAAAGCCTGTGAGATCACTTCACTATTTATATTTAGCCATTCCCAGAAAACAGACTGAAGGAGAAATCAAATAGAGTTTTATGACTTCATAACTTTTACAAGTCTCTTTAAAACTCTTCATTATTATTCACTCTTCAAAGGCAGCCTGTGGCATTACAGAGGATTCAAGGAGCAGTCTGGAAAAAGCGAGCTTTGAGAACCAATTACTAGAAAGCGAGACTACAAAATGCATTTATCTTTTACCTTATCAAGACTGGATAAAGATTGATATGGAGAGGAGTGTCTGCCTTCACAACATTCACTGCTGATAAATCACCTGTCAGAAATCCTTGGGGAATCTACCTGTGACTAAAATTAGCACACACATTGTAGTACAACCGATGTCCATGGCTCAGGTTGGTGAAAAGCAGCGTCCTTACCATTGCTACATCTTCAGCATAAGTCAGGGTAAGTAATATCTGCCTCCATACCCTGTAGTTCCAGGTTGCTCCTGAATGCTGTAGTCTCTGAATATTGTCTTGTAACTTACTCAGCACAAGAAGACCCTAGGAGGACTACATGATATCTTCCTATTTCTCCCCTTCTCAAGGCCAATGCTCTGCTTGACAAATTAATATGGGATATGATTTACCTTTCGGGGTTCAATAATTTAGTTTTGTGTATGCTTACTGCAGTGTTCTAATGTTTCCATTAAATATGAATTTATATTCCCCCCCTCCCCTCCCTTTGTTGCCCCTTGTTATAGGAGTGTTTGTGTCTGGGAAGCAGGGATTGGTCAGTATTGTGGGAGTTGCTCTTGCCATTGAGTGGACTTATTTAAAGGAGAGCTTGTCTTGCTATCTTCTCTAAAGATGCCTGGACTCTGAAGTCATCTAATTTCCTTTGCAATATTATAGTTAGATCCTTCTGACGGAGCATGGTCTATCCTTAGCTCTCATGTATGTCACCCTGACCTCTGAAATCTCTATTGTAAGTCAGCCAAGTCTAATACCTTTAAAGGAAAGTTTTTAATAGTAAGAGGAGCGAGGTAAGAATATGTGTGCGTGTGCATGTATGTGATGTGGGAGACAAGGATCAAAGGAATTAGGGGATGTCTGGTCTCCATTAGGAAAAACAAGCTCTGCATGACTCAGGAGGTACCTTCCAACCCTTCCCATATTCCTAGTTTGAACAGCAGCTCATATTGCAGTTCTTTTTTAAAAACAAGCATTGGGATAAAATGATGTATTTTTTAGCACTAACACATTACCAGCAATCATAGTAGCAGCTCTGTCAGGAGCCTTTGCTGCAGGAAGAGTTGGTACATGCAGTTTGCTGTAGTGGCTGACAAATGGATTGACTGAAGTAAAAAAACCTTGTTGGCAAGAAAGAATGTGACCTAGACTTTTATGTGGTCAAGTTACTAACAGCCCCTGGTGTGTGCCAGTGTGACAGGGAAGGCAGGAACAAGATGAGATGGCCCCAGTGAGTACTGGCAGCAAAGCCAGCTGCTGGGCTGTGGGGTATAACCTCCTGGAGAAGTTCTGCCCTGAGATTCAGAGCTAAAGCCCTTTGAATGCTTCAAGGTGAATGTGGCTCAGCTTGTGACCTGTGCATGCTTTCATCTGGCTCACCCCTGCTTCTCTGGAGCAGACAGGGAGCAGCTGAGGCAGGAGGAGCAGCCCACAGGGCTGAATCAGCCCCAGGCCTGCCACAGGAACAGGCACTTGAGTGTTGCTGCTGCTGCTGTGAAAGATGGGGGGCTGCC
Organism: Calcarius lapponicus; assembly: GCA_039654755.1. Taxonomy (NCBI): domain Eukaryota; kingdom Metazoa; phylum Chordata; class Aves; order Passeriformes; family Fringillidae; genus Calcarius; species Calcarius lapponicus. Next base: position 19,845,043 of record CM077470.1, on the reverse strand, counting down.
AAGGGCAACCCCGAGCCTCTGGGTGAGGCTGTGGAAGAAGAGGATGGTGCTTCTGGTGATCACTGCTAGGAGGGCTGGGAAGGGAGTGCCCTGGAGTGGGTTTTGTGGAGCTCAGGGACAGACGTATCTGCAGGTAGATAAGTGGGAAGAAGAATCTTCATTCCTAGAGCCTTAAGCTGGCCACAGAAGAGTTGAAGGCTGGAATGCTCCCTCCTGTATCCTGCCAAATGTGCCTGAGGAGCCAATGTTTTTTCCTCCTCTTTTTTCATCATATCAATTGTTGCCAGACCAACAATTATCTCAAGTAAATAGGAGCTCCAGGAGGTAAGTCTTGAATGAACTTTGACTTCATAGGACTGTTGGCTAAGAGACAGCAATGGATGCTGATTCTCTGTACATAAACTGTATGAAATCATTGAGATTCAAGGATTTGACTCTGCAGGATTGGTTTTCTGTGCTTATTACTTTAGCACAATGTAGCCAGGTGAGGAGACTGAGCTGCCAGAATAGTTTCTGGGAGGAAGAATCTACATGACTTAGATACAACTCTTCTATGCTTTCTGAGTCTTTTTTATTCTGCCTTGCTCTGCTTTTATTTGCTAAATACTGGACTGTAATTGTAACAGAGACTGTCACACTGGAACAGTAATTTGAGAGATTCACTGCAGATTTACTGAGAAGTTCTTGTGGACACTGTGCACATCCAGAAGAAATTGATTGAGGTAGGCAATAAAAGTTGTTGTTCATTAAAAGTATCAATCCAAAGCACAAATGAAAACTTCTCTTCCATTTTCAGGCTTGGTTGGAAAACTAAAATTGCTGAAAAAGATTCATTTTCATCTCCTTATCAACATCAATTTTTTAAAAATGCCAGTGTCCTGGCTATTTCACATAATTATTTATTTCTAAACCTTTGAACAAAGGTTTTGATTGTAGGCAAGTTTCAGTAATAGCTCTGTACATTATGAACAGCAGCATAAGAATTAGTCACATGAAAAATACAAATCTCTCCATTTTAGACATTAAAGACTTGTTTACAAAGTCTGTCCTAACCCTTCACTGTGTTTGCACACAGACACACTAAGTGTACATGGGTTGTATGAGCTTGTATCTATCACCTGACACCAGAACAGCATTGAACCCACAAACACTCAGTCACTTGTAGCAACTTCAGTCTTTTTCAGCGCATTAAATGGGATTTGAAAAACTTGATCTTTAGTCTGAGAAAGGAAGAAATCAAAATTTTCCTTGTTTCTCCTTCTTTTTCTTCCTCTCCTCTGTCTGCCTCTTTCCAAGGATTGATATTCAGATTGGAACCATAAGTGGTTTCATTCTGTCCTCATATCTCCCTGCCCCAGAAATACTGTGGCAATTCAAAAAAGCCTGAGAGAAACTGCTTGCATTGAATAATATTATTAATTAGTTATGCATAATCATAATAAAGAATAAAGGATGTAAAAATGCATGTGTAAACTAGTAAAAAATTTGTAGTTCTAAGCTAAGTCCTTTTGCTTTGTAATTATTTTTTATTTAAACTGAAACTGTTATAGTTGTTTATTTCATGACCAGAATCTGGTGTGTGATTCATAGCACTATCAAAGCAAACCAGTACTAACTTTGTGATTACTCCCTACCTTATTAAATAATTTAGAAGCCACTTTATTAACTTTATAAATTAAACAGTAACATTGCCTTCTGCAAATAGCAAAATCTATTTCAATTGCTTTGGGAATGTTTCCCAAGTGTTTATCTTTGCTAGTCATTCCATAACAAAAAATGGTCTTTTACTTGTGTCCAGCTGCCACACAGAGAAACACTGAAAGCTGCTTCTAACTTTTCCCAATATTGTTTATTTACCAGTGACTAAGTCAAAACCAGTGCTTTTGTGTCTATGTAAAAAATCCTATTTTAGATCATGTAGGCTATATATATCCATTTTACATAACAAAGATACATATTACCCAGTCACGTTTTCTAGGATTTAGACAGTTATCTATCTCTCTCTCTCATATTTCCAAAGGGAAAGTTTTCTCTCATGATTTAAATAGAAATAGTGTGCTTTCTGTTAAGATCATGTTCACCAAGGCACTAAGAATAAGCATTTGAACAGTTCCTCTAAGTTTTATTTGCACAACACACTTAATTGTTTTACAGAGTAGTTTCACAGTATTCATTTTCCTACACGTAACACATATTAGGGATTGTTGTTTGTCTCTTCTTCAGCTGAGGCAATACATGGCAATAATTTTCATTCCACCAAATCAAAACCTACTGGAATACAGACAGTGAAACCAAAGTTTTCTAAGATCAGTAGTTCTGAGCAGACCTCACCAGCTGAACTCCTTCAGGCCTGGCAACCCTGATAATCTAAGCAGGATTTTTTTCCTGAGCTCTCTGCATTGGAAAGTTTAAGAGCCCAGTTCTGAGTAGCAGTAACATAACGCTGCTGGGGGAAGAGAACTTATATGCTATATGAAAAATATTTTGATTATTTCCTTCCATTAGATCAGTTGCATCATCCAAGCCAGACATTCATTTCTTTCTTTGGATTCTTCGTTAAATGCTCAGTGATTTTTTTTCCAGTGTCTTAAGCTTGGAATGCTTACATTTACTCAATTTCATGTAGTACCAGAGGGCTAAATGCTGATCAGTGTTCTCGTGACAGTGGTCACCTTATGATCTCTTGGTTTCAAAATCTGTAGCTCTCTTTAGACAATCATGTTTTTCTTCTCTCCCCCTCTCCATGACCATAAGCACTGCATGCTCTCCCAAAGCTGTCAGCCTGGGTTTTTCTTTTCCCTACTGATGTAGAATGGGGATGTTAGCCCAACCCAAGAAAAGGTTGTTGCACTGGCCCTAAAGGTCCAACAGAGGCTGCTGATAACAAATTGGGGTCTTAAAGCTGGCTGTTCCCAGGCTTCTGTGGAGGTACAGTGCTAAGGAGTGGAATTCTGTCTGCTTGGTACAAGGTGCATTGGGTTCCAGTTCCAAAGAGCAGCGAGTGATGTAGTCTGCCAGCTTTTCTCAGCTGTCAAGAGTCAGACTTCCTATACAATCTGTGGTGAGAAATAGTCCTGACATGAAAACAAAGCCAGCCAGACATGTGCTTAAATTAGGCACTCCAGCAATCTTGTATCTCAGCTCCCTGGTTGTGAAGGGGAGACAAAAATAAAATTCCTGCAGATTTTATTTTTGTTTGGGAGACTGTATCCCTCAATGCATAGAAATTGCAAAGGCACAGTCCACTTCTGTGGATTGTGCCTTTCTACTGTACTCAGGAGAAAGGTCTGCAGTACAGATTTTTGAAGTCTTCTGTTTTAAAACATTTTTGAGTATATAATGCAGAGATAAGAACTAAGAAATACTCTGTCACTTGTCATCTATTGTTTCAATTTCTGGCATCAGTTCTGAAGCTCTCATGCAGGCTGACTTCTGAGAAGTGTGAATTCAAGTTAACTAAAGGTAAAATGGTCCAGCAATATATATTTAATTCAGTTCTTGAGGGGAAACAATGCCACCTTTCCCACTGCTCTGCTTGGTACAGCTGCTGTTGCTGACTTGTCGTAGTATTTTGGGGTGACTTAGAAAAAAGCAAGGAAAAAGAAGATTTAATTGTACATTAAAATTTAAAATAATATGAAGGTATTAAAGTACAAATCATTAAATAATACATTCAAGGTTATCTTGAATTATGCTCTCTAATCATGAAAACAAATAACAAGTGTGGGTTTGGTAACATGATGAGACCTGTCAAAAATACATCCACTGAGCAGAAAACAAAAAATCATTCATTCATCAAATCCACTGTGAATGAGCTGCTAAATCACAACTAAACTGAAGTTATTGCAGAGTGTTTTGTCTAATGATTTAGACAGATGTATCTAGAAATGGAAGCTCTATTTCCTTTCTTCTCTAGTAGCATAAGTCTGTTAAAAATCCTAATTTTCTTGAAATCAGTGAGAATTTTAGTCTTGATTGTAGCAAATTTATGGATTTACCCCTGATTCTTGCAGCTGTAAAAGGAATATCAGTACTAGTGAGCCCAGATGCTAAAACTTCTCAGGCAGCAATGAAAGAGAATCACTGGAAACTGGCAGCCCCAGTTTTAAACAGACTGTGGTTAAGTTTTCAGTGGGGAACAGAGCTATGAAAAGCCGAATTTCTGTCTGTTCTGTATTTGCATCACCAAACCATCAAAGACTGTTTCATATAAAATAAGGAACTGAGATTTGATCTTTTGCTGGGGGGGGAAAGCACCAAGCGTGAAACCACAAGAAACTTCCTGCTTAGTTTATTAAAGTGAACCCCCCCAAATAAAAACTTATTTCAGTTGGAACAGGCCTACAAGAAATTTTTTTGCTAGAACTGAAATACCATGGGAATCACATTCGTAATCAAGAAAACTAAATTTTCCAGTTGCTAAAGCAGAACAAGAAGCAGTAACAAGGGCTGTGAACACAATGGTATTAAAAATCCTCTTTTGTGTGAGGGTTGTCCAGAGAGGAAAGATGTGTAATTGCCATAATTCCCATGAAGTGCATATGACCCAAATTATTGTGTTGGTGTTGCTACTGTTTTTGCTGGGAGAGAGTTTAATAATTGATATAGATCCAGTTTAGTAGCAGTTTTATGGTTCTTAGAATGGTATCACCTTGGTTAAAGGTTCAAGCAGACAATGTATAAGTGTGGAGTGAAGCACAAACATTTTAGTAGGATGTGTATAATAACCGTCCATTTTGTTTCCCATTAATACTTGGCATTGAGAGGAAGGTGGAATTCCAGGTAGTCTGAGATCTGCATTTATTGCTCAGGACATTCAACATCCGGACTTTCTAATGGATGTCTGTTTCTGCAAATGTTTTACTGGTTCTAGTCAGGCTTTAAGGTTTCCCGGTTCTCTGAAGAACAAACAGTCGTGGCTGGAGGGACTGAGTGGGGCTGACGCGTTTACGGCAGGGATGGGTTGTGTTGGATCCATCTGACAGTGACATCTGGTGACCAGTAATTTAAGTGCAGGTGCTTCAGGGTTCTGCTCTGCTTTACCTCCACTGTGACAAAAAGCCAGCAATCTGAAGCCAAGGACACTTAGTGCCTGCCACCTCTCATGTCACTGGCTGGATGCCCTACAGAACAGATATAGCAAATTGGACCAGAGCAGCTTAAGGCTTTCATAGCCTTGAGTGAAGTCTCTGCATTCTGCTTTCATCCCTTACAGCACCTGTCTGGTGCAAATACATTAAAGGAGCAGAGGAAAATCCCTGAGCATTTGTAATAATCTTCCTGCTTACTTTTTGTTTATACTGAGATGCTTAGAAGTAGGGACTTGCTCACCTTTTGTTCTGGCAAACATGATAGAGAAGACTATTCCCAATTCCTATGCTATAAAACAAATCTCATGAAAAGGTTGAAGCCCGTAAGAGCAAGTAAACAGGGAGAATTGTGTCCCAACATTGTTGGGATACAGGTGTTCGCTCCAGACAGGCTTTTCACTGGATAGGGAGAATGTGGATAAAGGCACACATAGGTTATAAATAACCTTCTCATTCAGTAAGCTGTTGACATCCCTTTCTAGGCTGTTCAGAGCCTGCAGTAGCTGCCCAGATTCCTCTTTTGCTCACCAACTCATCTTGACTGTTCCTTGGGTAAACCTGGGAGAGCAATCTTGGCTCTTCCTAAGCCTGATCCATAAAGTAAACTGTTCCTGCACTGGAGAAGGGGAGTAGCTTATCTTTTGACACCTGCTTTATGTTGCTTCTCCTTTTACAAGATGAAACAGAGTCAGAGATATAAGCCTTGACTCCAGTGTCAGATCTGAATGTTCATGAGTTTGAGATTTGGGATGAAACTGAAGCATTCCTAAAGGTTAGTTTCATCCCATGAACTTCAGTTTGTTCTTCAAATCAAGATTTTAGTCAGTGTCGGCCAATGTCACTGGTACTTGGGTTTGCAGATATTGTTTATCCCTTTTCCCCTTTAAAAGGGGCAGATCTGGGGGTGTAAACCCAACTTTCCACACATTTTGAATTTTCTTCTGGAAGTAAATCAGCAGTGGAGCATTACCTGTGAGCAGCCCTGGAGATTCCTGCAGTTACTTGCTTTGGCACTACGCTGCTGTCTTGCCATTAACCATTCAGCTTTTGCCTCTTTCTTTCTTGTCAACTTTATGTAATAATGCCCAGATTCCAGCAACAAAATGCCTGTTTGTTCCTGCAGGCCTGGCATTGTTGACTTTCGATCTCTATGACTCTGCACTGTAGGCTGTGCAATTCTCTTTGCATGAAAACTTGGTCTCTGTAATTGACATTACCTTTCTATTCTGTGTTACCTAAAACTTCACTACCATGCACCTTGGACCACCTTCTCCTCAGACCAAAGTTTTTATTAAAATACTAAGCAGAGCTGGGATTAACACAGACTTGAAAAGTATGTCCTTCTTTCCAGTAGTATAAATGGTTGCAATTGCTGCTTCTTACCTACCTAACAGTTATTCTTTTAATCTCAATTTTCCCACTTAAATAATTAATATCCCTTAAGGCAGTGAAAGCAATTTTTGATTAAGTGTATTGAGATTAGTTCCAATGCATTGAGTGTGTCTAAAAATCCAGTTATTTTATTGAAGACTCTACAGATTACCACAATCCAGTGTGATGAAACCATGTGGAATTTTATCACAGTTTTCATTTAGTTTTCCATCCTAGATTTACTCATTCTATAATAATAGTACTAAAGTCTTGCAAAGTGTCAATAATATCCTCTCACTTGCTCCATTTAAAAATACACATAGCATGTTTTCTTTTGCTCTGGGTACAAAACCCTGGACAGTCAAAAAGATATTGCTATTGAAAAGAAGCATTTTGTGTGTTTGAGTGTTGATTGAGTGGTTCTGTACTTGTTTTTTATTTGAGCAGGTAAAATCCCAGTTTTATAGACTAAAATCTTACAATTTGCTTTATTTTATATTTATATATATGACATTTGCATTCTATTCAATTATATTTTAACCACTTTGAGATATCCACAGAAGTTCAATCCACAGGCATGTGGATCATGTCAAACCCTTTCTTTTTTAGGTAGCTGTTTGTGCATTGTAAAAGCAACAAACAAACAAGAAGGATGTATTCAAACTTTTCAGGCTCCATCAAAACTTCATTTACTTACTATGGACTCTCACTGAAACTTTCAGGCATAATACAAATGAAGGTAGTGCAGTGTGGGTTCTGACAAATGCAGAAATTTCAAAATAATTAAGAATGCATACTACTGATTAAAGAGTATTTGAAATGCTATATCAGATTAGGAATCATCTGCCCATTGGTCATAACATACAGGAAAATTAAAAATTAGCTGAAGGATATTAATTAAAGAAGATTAAAAGAAAAATGCTACTTAGTATGAAAGAATAGAATGTGTTCATTGTTGAAGTGAACTTCTAACACTTTAATATGTATATAAGCTTATGATGTGTGATTCACTCATAATTGCAATATGTGGAATCTGAAACAAACAGAATGTGCCCCAGAATTGGCAGTTTCTTACAGGGCTGAGATTCTTCCCTCAGCCACTGCTTTTTGAAGTGGCTAGTCAAATTTAGAGCCTGGACTTTCCAAATGGTTTCTTTAGCTCAAGATTTTGAGAAAGAGAAATTCTGTCTTTACTTGTAGTCCTTCAGAGAGTTATGTTCATTATGGTGGGGGCAGTTTCTGTATTGATTCTTAATGTTACAGTATTGGTAGCTGAATGTTAACCTAATGGTAACCGAAATGTTACTGTATTTGGTAGCTTTCTTATCTGTAATACCAAGAAATAACTGTTTTTAGTGTTCAGGAGCAGAAGGTCCCAGACATTGTACACAAGTACCCATTTGATTTTGGGAGGTCAAACAGACAAGGTGACCTCCCAATGTTTTTGATCTCTCCTTTTCTGTTCCAGTTTCTCAAGAAAGATGGTAGTATTTAGAGCACGTAGCAAATGTGTCCTAAGTTTAAAGCCTCCCTGTAATGCATGAATGAAAGTGTTACCTTCTGTTAAAGGAATTTCCTTTAGAGCTCCAAATAGTTTATGAGAAGGAAAATCTATTTTAGGAACCAGTTGTGAGTGGTGGGAGAGAAGCGGAAACGAGGTCTCTTGGGAATCCCTCCTCCATACAGCATTGCTGTAAACTTTTCTTTCTGAGAAGAGAAAGATTCCCATTTGTTTTTCATTCAAAAATGTTTAAATGATTGCAAGAGTAAATTACCCCTAGTAATAAAATCTAATACCTACTATACCCATATTTCATAATAAAATCTAATACCTACTATACCCATATTTCAGCACAAAACTCAAATCTTGAGTGCATTAGGTAACAAGAGGAGAAGCTGTGAAATACTTTCAAAACTATTTTTCTGCCCAGTTTTTATGTGCTTTTGGAACATATTTTTCATCCTAAATGTTGAAACCAGTATGCCAAGATGGGTGATGGCCAGGTGAAGCATTACAGCTTCAATACTGGTATGGCTGTGGCCTCAGACTTGTGGAAGAGCCGCTCAAGAAGGCTGCCCTGGCTTCACCTGATTGTCTGTGGTGCAGCTGTGCAGAGCTGGAGTGTTTGCAGTGCTGCCCTGGGTTTGCCTGGGGCAGAGGTCACTTTCTTGTGGAAAGACTCAGAAATTGAAGCTCGTTTGACTGAAGCTACTGGTGACGCTGCACCAGACATGGCTGGCTTAAAGAAGTGCTGTTTGTTCCCCAGAAACATCAGAACACAGCAGAGTGTGTGGGTGGCAGCTGATGGAGGAGAAATGTCTCTGCTAAGCCATGTCAGGCAGCTGCATGTGTGCAGTGACCACTGCAGTGGGGATGAAGGATGGGCTGCCAGGCCAGTGGTGCTCCTTTCTCTGCCAGGTGGCCTCTTTGCCTGCAATGCTGGCAACTGCTGGATGTGCTAAAAGGTTTCATTGCTGCTAAAATTTGAGAGGAAAAGCAACAACAAACTGTACTATGCAAAAATGCATGTCAGAGGGTTATCACTCCTTACACTGCCTGTCTGCCTCATCCATTTCTCTTCCAACATCCATATGTTCTGGGTACCTAAACACCTTTTCCACCACAGAAGTGATATTTTCCAGCAAAGTGCTGAGAAACGAAGGGAATTGTACAAGGGCATACAAGAACTTGTGATTAAACACACAGTTGAACCTAAATTTCTTGTTTGAGGCTGGAGGTCTAACCAGTGCCCCACGCTACCTCGATGGAGGGAAACGTCCTGTAGGTATCACCCTCCATAACTTTGGGGGAAGGCACCCCAGAAGATTGGCACCTCTGCAGTTGGTGCTGATTTCAGTGTGAGAACTCATTTCTCCAAATCCAGCATCCCTTGCAGGGTGTGAGTTCCCAGCAGTGTACTGAAGGGTTTGCAGTGAAGCAGCTTTCTGGGCTCCTGCAGCAATATATAGAGACAACAGAATGCCTGAAGTTTTTCCCATTTGTCTTTTTCTATGGTAATAAAGGGCAGAGAAGTGCTGTGAATCAAAAGGTTAGCTGCAATCATACAGCTGACACAATGAGCTGTTCTGCACCCTGCTGTGCCGGCATTGCTTTGTGCTGGAAGAGTGAGCTGTGATGTGCAGGGACAGGTAAAGTGTGTTATTGACTCCAAATGAATGAATTCTAGAAAGTGAGCATGTGTGGGATTTGGGCATGTTTCCTGGATTCTCAAGGAAGGCAATGAATGAGCAGTGAAGGAAATCTCTCCTACAGCATTTATGGTAGCTTGGAGAATTCATCTTCTCTAATGTTCTTATAATTGCTGTGACCTAGAGCTGGTTGAACATTCATCCCCCTGTAATGTTTTGTCACTGAAAGATGTTGATTTCACTAGTCAAGGTGTATCTCTGCTTGTAAAATTGTCTGTGAAATTCCTTTGAGGTTACTCATTTTGCTATGATTGATGCAAAATTAAAGTTATTTGGCTATTTGAATATAGATACTCTTTATTAAATATTTGGGATGCTACAAATGCTTGTCTCAAAACAAAAATAGAACATTTACCCAAGAATTTGGAAAGGTTTGCTTAATTTTTATGATGAATTTATGTCCTAAAATGTAAAATTTTCTCCACAGATGTTAAGTTCTGCACTTAGAACTTCCCTCTAAGTCTAGATGACATTGCTATGTCAACTCTCTAATAAAAACATAAGCATGGAGAATATTTGGCTTTTCCCACCTTAATGCAAGCTCTGTCTGTAATGCTGCTGTGTTGACATACTTCTCAGAGCTTTGTGAAACACTAATTTGAAAGGTTTTGAGTGTCAAGCTCATTTTGAGGCAAGAAGCTCCATTTTACTTCCTCTCACCAGAAGGACCTATTGCCTATCTGCTTTCAGAGCAGGAGAATGTACACTACTCAAAACTCCACGGTGTTCAGGGTGTTCTGACATTTCCTTCCTCCAAACATGAAAAACTTTGACACCCAGCTCTGATCAAGCTTCTGTTTCTACTGACATACTTCATTAGTCTGTGTTTCCTACTTAAAATTTATCTGTAGACTACCATTCCAGGGTATGTTGCATGATCTCAGAAAAGGGGGAATGTGATGTAGTGGGAAGTCGGTCATATATTTATCAGCATACCTAGGTGTTTGGTGATAATGTGTATTCATCTGTCTGCAGTTTTAGTCAGGAAGTGGTCCCAGATCAAAGTCTGTCATCTCTTTAAACATCTTTCAGTTGGTTCTGCATTTTGGAGCCACTGTGTTCCCTTCCAGTTCAAAGAAAAGCTGGTTGCCTTTAACCATTTGCAGTTTGTACTAAAACAGAAGAGAATACAACGAACACACAATAATTATTTTTTGTGCCTATTAAAGTGTACAATTTTTGGATGGAGGCAGATCTTGTACAGACATCTCACCATTACAACAGGCATTCTCATTCCACTGCTCACTACCTCTGTGCTTTCTTAGGAGTTTTCCTAAGAAAGCTGGAGCTCCTCTGGGTGCTAGAGCTGCTGCATGTGCTGCCTGTTGCATTTTTCATGATCTTCCTGCAGTCACCTTGTACCTCCCACCAAGTGATTGTCTTTCTCTGTCATGTTCTGCCAGTTGGTGGGTGCCTTTCCCAGCAAGGTGTCAATCTGACTCCCCCATGTCTCACTCACTGTAATGATCCAATGTAAATGTTGTGAAGACATCAATGTCAGAGGAGCTTTCTGTTCACAATGTGCTTTGATGCTTTTGAAATGTGCTTCCTTGCTCTCAGGAGACTTTATTCAAGGTTAAGGAGTTTTAGGAGAAGCTTGAAGCCATTTGCCATCTAGTTTGAAAGAAGCATTTATAAGAGCAGTAGCTTCTATTCTCTCCTGGACTGGCCTAGGCTTAATAAAATCTATACTTCCTAAATTTTAATGTTTAGTTCTTAGCAGGATCAACCCCAGTAATTCATAATTTAAAATAATGTGAGACAGCATTTAGGCTCTGAAGGATGATTTTAGGGGTTTTTTTTTAGTTATTCTAAACCATTTCTCATAATATCTTGTTTATTTCTAGCTAAATGAATTGTTTTAGTTATTCTGTTCTGACAAGGTCTCATAAATTACTTATTATTTAACAAATCTAGTGTTTGAAGCAATCACCTTTTAATTTTTTTTTGGTACTGCCTTCACAGTGAATGCCACTTCCTTTGGCAGGGGAAGAAGCACATAACTGCAGACTTTGCAGTTGGCTTTTCTGAATGTCTCACACAAGACTCCCAGAACGCTAACACACGGGAGCTCACGCCCTGTTGAACGTGTCTCTTTGCTCTCAGCAGCTGTCTTGTACTTCTGTTGCAGCACTTCTGGATCCATTTTTTTTTCATGTTAGAAAGTTTGCACAACAGTGAGAAGGGTACAAAATTTATGTGGCAGCAGTGGTAACTTCAGTCCTAAATGAGCAATTACACTTCCTAGTGAAACATGACCAGCTGGCCCAGCCATCTGGGTCTGGCGATGCTTCCTGAGCTTGTTTTGACTGATTTTGAAGGTGTCTCTGCGGAAGTGCCAAAAATGAACAGAGACTTTGCTACAAGGGGACTTTCATCACCTGTTTGATTCTTCATTACAAAGACACAGGAACTAAAACAAAGATGGCTGTTTTCACCTCTAATTGGGGACCTCAGCTGAGTCAATCATTGAGGTCAATCATTGGGTAATGATATGAGGCCATCCCAGGTTGATTTGCCACTTGCTCCATAGTAAAAGTACCAGCAAGTAATAGGTTTAGATAAGAGACTTCTCTAACACTTAAAGTGCTATTTATGTCTTCTGCAGAGAGCCCATCCTTGTTCTGGCATTGCTGTTTTGACACAATTTATCCCAGCACTTCTTTTGTGTGTGCATTAGCAGCAATAGAAGATGGGACATGTCAAACCTCTCTTGACAGAAAATGCCTTTAAAAAATTTCCAGGGAGCATTCACTTTACTATAAATCCCTTTCTTCCCAGTAAGATACCTGGAAAAGAACTTTCTATTTTAACACATTCATCTCTTCTGTAAGATTAATTTTTAAAAGTGGAAAGTCCTTGTTTGTGTCTTTGCTCTGGTGCACCTGCACAGCATTGGATTTTTCTTCAAAGTAACATGCTTGAGGGTTTTTTCCCCTGTTTTTAATGTAGCAAAATGCTTCATTTCAGCTCTGATCTGTGCCTTGCCTCAGTAAAATTGCCATCAAGATCCTACTGCTGCTTTTTATCCTAGTGGGCCTCAGACTCTCATAGTTGTGAGAGCTGCAGCTTTGCAGGAATCTGGCCCAGGGAGGAGGCTCAAAGTACTGATCCTAGAGAGTGATGTGTTGGCGGCTCTGTAGCAGCTTTCAATGTTATTGGACTCATCTGAAAAAATACAGTTAGGGATAATCTTGAGAAAAGGAAAAAGAAGCAAAAATAGTTTGGAACATTTTTATTTTAATAAATTAAAAATCCTATGTTAGAAAGCAGAAAATCAGTCCAGTAGAAAATTCTCAGTGTTTTCCTGGTTTTACTCATAAATTAGCCACCTTTCTTTGATTCCAATTATTTTAACCATTTCAATACCAAACCAATAGCAGCAGACTACTAGATTTGTTTCTTGGTTTTTTGCTGTGTAGAAAAATCCTTTACTTTTTCAGCTTTGTTTACACATCTACAGATATTTAAAAAAGACAAAATATTTTCCCTTGCCCTCACCCTGGTGGAGCTGTTTGGTTACATGGGGCTGGGTCTGCTGCAAACCTGGGGCACTCACCTCAGTATTCCTCTTGAGTTCCTTCCTTGGAACTCAAAAGTGCTGCCATTTCTCACAGGAAAAAAAGAAGGAAACAGCGAAATGGAAAGCTGAAAAAGCAAAGTGTGGTTAGTTTTAAAAGATAGCACAGACAATAAATGAAAATTGTGACCGGTTGTGAACAGGAAAAGGACTGACACAAATTTATACTCTTCTAGCTCCCTTCCAAATGAGAAATGGGTATGAATCCCTGTGTGTGCTGATTTGCACGCATGGGGAGAGGGACCGGCTGGGTGAAAAATAGCCTGTCGTACTCACCCATCACTTGCTGAACCGTCCAAAGGCTGGAGGGAGATTCACTGCCGGGGTGTGTCTGAACCCGAGCGGCTCCTGTGCCGCTGTCCCAGCCGGGTGAAGCCCCGCGGCAGCTCGGCCGTGCCCTGTTCCCAGCCTGCTCCCGGCAGTCGGGAAGGGCAGGAGAGGCCCGGGGCCGGCCGGTGTTCCGCAGGCAGGGCGGGAATTCCGAGCGCGGCTCCCGGCAGGTGTCATCAGAGCCCCGCGGACGCCGCGGGCTCCGAGCGGCGCTGGGGAGCGCAGGGTCGGCACCGCACGGAATAACTGCGGCGGCACAAGTACTCCCAAATGTCTTCATAGCCTAGAGACGAGGTGTTAACAAGCTGCAGTGACCCTTGCTTCAGAGCTGGTGTATGCCCACTGTAAATGAGCTCTCTAAAATTCCCTGGCATCCTTCCTCGCAGCGTTTTAAAGTGCCGTTTTCGTGTTTCCCTGCCTACTTATTGCTAATGAAGCACATTAATTCATAGTGTGTATTGAGATAATGTTAAGGTTTGCAGGAAAAAAGGAGAATGGCAAGTACTCGGCCTTTGCTGATAACTTAGTTGGTTGTAAAGGGAAGGTCAAAATTCATATGCTTTACAATGAATTTCTAGCAGCTGTCAGCTGCTTCCTGAACCTTATGTCACTCTAGTTACACGTGATTTTTATACTTAACTTCTAAACTAAAAAAATTGATGAGATCTCAAAATCTAGAGAGGTGATGTGCTGTCTTACAGCCATTTAATCCATGGATATCGGTCCATGCTTTTCAAAAGCTGTGTAAATAATTATGTATTAGCATAAATATGCCTATTGACTTTCTGTGACCTAATGAGTGCATTTTTGGAGGCTGCAGTGAAACTAAGAAATGCTTTAAGAGATGTTCTAACATATGCCTTACTTGTATGTTTCTAGATGGTTTTAGAATATTCTATTGTTTTTTAACAAGGAAAGCAAAAATGCTACTCTGTACATACAATCAAAACTGTTGAAATTATTTTCAGAAGTTGCTTGGCTGTCTGGAAAGCTGTCTTATTGAAAGGCAAAGATGATGAATAACCACTGTCCTGTATATCCACTTCTGTGTCACAGCATTTTCCATTTGCAGATCGCAAAATGCTTTCTTTTCTGTGACTTGAGCACTTCCATGATCTGTCTCTTTCCTGAACAGTTCTGTCAGATGAGTGACTTCTTGTTAATGACAGGCAGAGCTCGTAGGAAATCCTCTTCTAGAATTTAGGAAAATAAATTTATCTCCTTCAAAATGCAAGTCCATCTTACTATTGTCCTTAATGGTAAATTTCATTTCCTTAATGGAAAATTTCTTCTTTGAATGTGTTCATGTATAATAAATTCATTTCTTTTCAATGTTTCCTTTTCCCTGACTAGAGCAATGGGGAAGCCCTTGGGCATTACAGTGGATTGTCCTTCTCTTCCTCTCACCCAGCTATCTCCAGCCACGGGTCATGCATTGGAGTGTGGTACACAGCTGTGTGTGTCTAAATGGGGAGTGGTTCAGAGAGCTCCTCTGGGATTAACAAGGTGAAAACAGACCCCTGGGACAATGTAGATGGGCTGCCCTTGTCCAGGTGTTCCTGCTTTCCCTACAGGGTTTGCTTTCCATAGGGAATGTGTAAGAAATCACTTTGATTTTGAGATTTTGTCTTAAATTATGGCAATATCATTTGATGATGATCATCTTTATGTGAGCAACAGGAACAGGGCTATAGTCTGCCATCCCCCTGTTCAGCTTCCATATCACATCTACTTCAGTAGCATGCTCAAGCACAATCTCATTTGCCTTTTGTACATATTTTTCAATATTTTTTGCTAAAGAGATTTGCTCATCAATATTTGAACTCCAACAGAGAGTTAGTATTTCAGCTGATCTCTATCGATTCTCTCCAAAAGATATTTTACCAGTGAAAATGGATTGAATTTTTCTGAAGTGCAGAAGATTTAGAAACAAGATACAATGAGGCCTCAGCCTTTTTTTTTAATTTTAACTTTCATTTGTTAAAATCCCAATGCATTGAGCATAAGTGAGAGAAAGCAAGATAGATAGGAAAAGGCAAAGTAATATGGTAGAATTAGTTTCAATTTCCCTTGCAGGGCATGTATGGGTCATTTTGACATCTTGCTGTGTACATTTAGAGAATGGAGTACTCAAATAAGCTGAGCTTTTCCCTCTTCACATTGATCTGCTCAGGTTCAACATGACCTATCACCTGGCCAAAAGCTCATTATTTTGTTAAGTGAGTCTGTTGCATAAGCAATTCTCCTGCTGAACGTGCTGATCCTACAAAGTTATAAATTATTTAAGGCTATTTTCTGTTTTGTTTCAGCCAGAGAAATAAGGACACCTCATCACTTCTGCTCATGTGTTTCTTGGGGTTCACACAAATCAGTTTCTAGATGACAGTGTAAGGGTGAGGATGGCTTTGCTGAATCAGCAGCGCTACCTGTTTGTGTCCAGAGAGGAACAACAAACTGTTCCAAGAGCACAGCAAGAAGGGGCAACTTAGCAGTGGTACTGTGAGGTGGGAACAATGAAGGGACAAAAAAACTACCCCCAGCTTGTGAAACTGTCCCAGCTTGTGACTGGCTCTGGCCACATCTGTCATTTGCTGCATTTGACCTTGAGCAGCCCCCCAGGGGGAGGGTGGCCAGAACGTGCAGGGACCTGTATGCCTGGGCACAGCTGGCACTGGGGTAGGCATCTGGCAGGAGTAGAGGGGCTCCAGCACAGCTGGGCTCTCCTGGCAGCTGCCTGGGGAGGAGGCTGGCTCTGAGGGCAGCCCTGCCACAGCTGTCCTGCTGTTTGCTTTGTGCTGTCAGCCTGAGCCCTGTGCCTGTTGTGCTTCCAGAGCTACAGCATCCCCTCCTCGGGACAGCTTGTGAGCTGAGTGTCCTGAAAGCAATGGGGAGTCAGCACTTCTCTAAGCATAAAAGATCTGATAACTGACTTTTAAAGGGCTTCCCAGTGTGTCTCTCCAAAGAGTCAAATAATGCCTGATGATACATCAGTTTTCACAGAGCTTTGAGGTAGATAATCACACTGCTCAGAGACAGGCTGTTCTGATTACTTCTGCAGGGAATAATATACATTTGAGCTACCTTTCCACCAAGAAGTTTCAGTGGAGAACTGCATGGATGATTGACAAACTTGTGCCAATGGAAATTTGCAAGACCTTGTCAGGTATTCTGTACAGGACAATGGCATTATTCAGTCTTGTGGCTTCATGTGGTGCCTGCTAAAAATGAAACCTGACTATTCAATTAAAATTATATTAAATGGTATTCTCAGGCAAATGCTTGTCCTAAGCGGAATTGCAGCTAGGGGTCTCTATGTACTTGTAGGAGGCAGCAGAATGCCAGGCAAAAAGTGCCTCAGAACTTGTCACTGTCAGAAGTTTGTCTTGCAGTGTACTGGAAGGATTTTCTAGTTCCAGGAAAGTAAAATACAGACTTTCTGTTTCTGTGACACAGACACTTAGACTCACTCCTGCTAACCCCATTCCTTTTTGTGGGACTGTGTTCTGCATCTGCCAGCACATTGGTGATTGTTGCAGGCACGTCTCTCTTTGCCTTCTCTGGGATTTAAGGTGCTCCCTCATGGGCTACCTGGCAAGAAAGGCAGGGTGTGGCTGTGCAGTTTAGTTTGTGAGATGCCAACAACACCTACTGCCCTCTGTAACTTTGCCTGAGAGTGTTTTACCAAAAAAAGTCATTTAATGTGAGACAAAGAGCCTGTCTTAGTGGTGCAAGCTCTTCCTTTCTGCAGATCTCTATATCCTTTCCTCTGTGTGACCTTGCAGGCATGACAATGGCCAGAGGTAGTGACGCTTCCTCTGAGAAAAATAAATTGTCTTCAGGAAAAACTTTGGCTGACCAGAAGTGCAGTATTACTGACTTGGTCCCTTTTTAGCAATAATACACAGCATTAAAAAAATGGCATGCACTAGTGTAGGATGAGGAGCCCAGCCCTGAAGCCATTTGCACAGATCTATGGCACAGCCAGGAACAGAATTGCAGTTTCTTAATCCAGAGGTCAGTGGGGGTTTGGATGCAGTCTCTCCTGCTAATGTCTGTTCCATAACATCTGTGGTTTTCAGAGCAAAATTAAAATGGATTGTTAAAAAGTGCCTGCAGTAGGGAATGTGATAAGTACCCACAAGTGAACAGAGAAGCCATGTAAATCTCCTGGATTGGTTTAGTCCCCAGTGGCTGAAATTTGTTTAGATCAAAGAAATGGGAAACAAGTAGGAACATGTGAGAGCCCCAAATGTAGCTGCTCTATGTTTGTCATTTTGCAGGGGAACAGAATCACAATGGAGGGAAGACATTTCTGCCTTCATTCTTGCTGTATTTTTGGACCTGAAGATAGTCATTCTCTATTTGAAGAGTATTTTATAGATTCATGATGAGCTGCAGGTGGCTTGTGGAAGCAAGGTGACAATGTATCATTCATTATGACACTTTTTCCTAAGAGTGTCTTTTAAAAATGAATTGGTTGAATAATGCATATTTTTATTAATATTATTAATTCTCAGCCTACTTTGTATATGGAACTCACCTGGAAGAAACTTGTTCAAAAAAGCATCAAAATTTCCCAAGTAGCATAAAGTGAAGTAGCAGCCATCTCTCTATTGTGTGCAATCAGTCAAAGGAACAATAAAATTTAGCAGAACTGGAAACTTCCAATTCTAAAATAAACAGCAAAGTTTTTTTGAACAAAGTACATGAGGAATAAATGGTATATGTGTAATGTATGCCCTAGCTCATAATAGCAGTAAAAGTTATCCCTTTTACTGGTACAGAATGCATATGAGAAAGTGCTGGAAGGGTAAGAGGGGACCAGCCCATCACAACAGGCTGTCTCTTGCAAAGTGCTTGTATTTCCCCTTTTCACAGAAGTCCCACGGGAGTTGAAGACATGCTGCACTTAGCACATCTAATCTAATATAATCAATTTTTAATGTGGCTTTCACTTTGGGGCCTCATGCTGTATATGAAAACCCAATCCAGCAATGTGAAGCAATTGCTAATGTTTCTAGATGCAGTGGGGTCAGAAAGTACAAAGTCTTTGAACACACAGCTCCTTTACTCTGTTGACAGCTACTGAAGTTAGCTAGATAGACAAAGTGGTTTCACAATTTTCAGTATGTTAACACTGTTTGAAAATCCCGTTTCCAGTTTGCATCAGCAGGGTAGAAAGTAGACTTGACCCTCTTCACACTGGCATCAAAAATGCTTTTGTTCTTGATTTTTCTGAGGACATTTTGAGCCTTGTCTCTGATTTTTCTAAAAGATGAAATTAAGGGACATATATTTATAGGGGGAGGTTGTGGTTGTACAGGTGGACCCCTTCTGTTCATACATCAAAGGACATTTGCAGATTATGGAACTGTATTTTTCCATAGTCAAAGTTTGTTCCCTCTGCACAGTTGGGATATGTCATGTAAAAGTGTTTTGGATGTCCTCAGTCATTTTCTCCAGTGTATGTAGGGCACAGAGAAGTGAGAATAACAAATGCAGTCAAAGATGGACTTCCACTGTGATCCAGTCCTGCTGCTGACCAGTTAAGGATGCAAAGGTTGCACATACATAGAGTCAAATGTTAGAGGTCTGAATTTCTTTGGTGTCTGGCTGACATGGCTTTGTCCTGTGGAGTTCCCTATCCAAACACAGTTTGCTGTTCCAGTTCACTGCTTCATGATGCTCTGAAAAAGCTGAAACCAGAAGCTTAGATAATTATGAAACATCTCATCCTTACTTGGTTGTTCATAACTTTCTGGGTTAGCTGCATCTTCCAGCCTTCTTTATTGGTTAGAAAAATATTTGGGCTTACCCTGTATCAGCTGCAGTGATTGTGATCATTCCTTGATTTGAAAGCTGCTTCCATAGAAATAAAAAGGGCTCATTTTCCTTTTCCACATCAAAGCACACTAAGCTTCTTGTCTGTACCTCATCAAAGGAATGATTTCAACACATGTATTTCTCAGAAGATGACAGGAGGAACTGGGAAACAAAATTGAAATGAAACATTAATTTAAAAGAACACAAGCCTCCTAATTGGAGCTTTACTTTAACAGATTTCCCCATGTCTGAAAAATGATGGTTGGGAGCATAATCAGGCTTTCAGCAGGCACCATCTCTGAATTGTTCCTAATAACTCCTAAATCTGTTTGCTGTGATTTTAAAATGAATTTAGAAGCCATCATCTGAGTGGGTAATCTAAAGGACCACATCTTGATCCTTTGCTCAAGAAAGATGTATTCATTAAAACTGCTAAAAACAACAAAGAACAGAAGGCATGTCAAGGTCACTGTGATATTCTTATTCTGAAATTACTGCTGTAGTCTGTACAGCATAAATCATATCTGGGCCAGCTAAGTTCCCCTGATTCAGATAATGTTACATGAGGGATGAAGTGGAATAGAGTATCACTGCTTCTGTGTGAACCCAAATCCAACCATGCTCAGCTCATGCAGGTAGAAAAACACTGCAAAAGTGAACATCCCCAAATTCTTATCACTAAGGATCACAGCGGGTATAAAGACTATTCCTTGAGGCTGGGAAGTAGAGCCTGCCAAAGTGCAGTCAGCAAAAAGAAGCTGCCTCTGTGTCCTTTATAAGATAAATAATTGTCTCATTAATATTAACAAAAAATACCCAGCCTCATTCGCTGGGATAAATTCAATCAGGTATTGTGAATGATTGAATAGATTGCAGCTTACATGTGCAAAGACATCCAGTACTAATTCTTTCAGAATACCCCAAAGATTGATTTTTGAAGGTTTCTAAGCAAGAGATTCGAAAAGCCACACGTCAAGAGTGCAAGGAAGACAGACACACAAACACAGCCTCTGGGATGGAGGAGCATTTATTAATAAAGAGAGACATCCATACACTGCTGACTGCTAGCAAGTGATGCACACCCCTGGAGTGGGTGTGAATTTCCCATGGAATTCGATTAAGTTTCATTTAATCCTGTGTATTATTTAATTAAAAGGCAGGGTAGTGGGAGACCTGCATCTCCTCTGTTGGAGCCCTTCATTTTTTAGTGCTCAACTTTGTGTCAGGCAGTATGAGATAGAAAGCAGCTGCACAGGCAGTGTCCTGGGTTTCAGGGCACAGTGACAGCACTGTGTGTTCATTGAAAGGATGAATATTATTGCATCTTGTTCCTTCATAACTAACACTCAGGAAAAGAAAATAAGGGAGGCAGGCAAAGGACTTTTTGATAAGATGGACATACAGTGTAATCAGAATGGGTTTTTTACTGCTCGCTTTCAAAAATCTCGTCTCACTTTGATTTTCTACCCTTGGGCTATGCCTTGCTCCAGATTTGCTGCCAGCTCTAGATCTGAAATGATGACTGCATCATGGCCTGAATGAAGCTGTAAATGATAAAACAATTAGGGAAAGAAAGGCAACAGGTTATCTAGACTCTACAAGAGAAACAGGAACTTGACCTGGGCCTCTGGAAATAGACAATAGATGATGGGATGCATGTGGGATGACAGAGCAATAAAAGTTAGGATGATGATAATTCTGAGACTTCATCTGCTTCTTTTTGAAACTCTGAATTTCCTTAAGGAAAGTGATATAAAATATCTGTGTTCTTTGGTCAGGCTTCTGATTAATTTCAGGGTCTACTGTTTCATAGGAAGTGATTCAGGAATCTTCCTACAAACTTGCTACTACTGCTGCAAGTACTTCAGCAAGGTTTTGCATTAGATTTTCAAGTGTTTGAGTTTAGAAAGTTAGCAAAAGGATTATCTTCAAGTTTAGTCCCTCAGGAGAGCCTGTTGTACAACTTCAGTGTGCACACTGTGTCTGTGGGAGCCGGCTGTAGATTCATGTAAGTGCAAGTGTGGCAGAATAGAATTTTGGCTGCTGATGGGTGTTTTTAGGTACAACTGGAATGCAAATACAAATAGCAGGATGCTGCAATAGGCAGTGAGATACCTACCTGAGCAGCTGGGTACCCTGATCCATAGCATTCCCCTCAACTATGCAGGCTTGCTGCTTTCTCAACACCCAATTTGGAGGCCTGCCTAAAAGCAATCTCTTCCAAAGATTAAAGCAGACTAGGCTGAGATGATGCTAGACAACAGGAAAATGGGTGAAAGGGGTATCTTTTTCCAAAAAAACCCCTTTGGTTAATCAGGCCAGCAGATTGAGGAGTATTTTCTGTTTGGGAGTGATTGGACTTTCCAGATTCCTAGGGCAGCAGAGGCAACTAGGATAATTGGTTTGAATTTTGTTTGTCTAGGAATTTGCTGGTTTTTTTGATGTAGACCATGTGAGAGCTGCCTGTGTTTTGTTGGACCTCAGGACTGAAGTTATTCTGGGTGACCACTTTTTGTGTGGTGCATCTCTTTTTCCCCTCTACTTCTGCGTCTCTTTCCAAACACAATGGAAAATGATGACTAGTCAGCAGAGCTGAAGCTACCTTTTGGACTGTCTCTCCCTTTATTTGCCCTCTTGAAAGAACATCTGGGACTCTTCCAACACTGCTTTGATATTTTTGCTCAGGAGGAATGGGAGCAGGATGTTCTCTGTGAATCAGTCCTAACCCCTGTTGGTCTGACAAAGCAAACCCCAAGTTTTTTGACCTTTTTGGCAAGTCTTTTCTGTTTATTCATGAATTTTACTGTGGTCAGGACATGGGAAAGATTTTGGCTTTACATGTTTGCACTGGAAAATGCTTCTCCTTTTGTTCATTCAAATGGAGAAAAGGCTTTTGTTCTCCTCCTTGTATTGCAAGTCTAAGAGGAAACTGCCTGTATTGCCACTGCTGTTTCTACATTGCCATGGGAACAGATTTGAAGTGCTGCATCCATTAAGTCACTTAGCTGAAAAGTGGCACAGTTTACCCCTTCAAACTGCACTTTTGCCACTGCTCTGTTGCAACATGGATTTTGCACCACCTTGGTCCCAGAAGAAATATTGCTGCTTTGATGGCTCTTGGCTCATGGTTTGGGGTGGGATAAATGGCACAGTCAGAGCATTGTGCTCATGTAGTTGTGATGCCAGCTCACAACCTTAAAACTTTCAGTATCCGGGGTTCTAACATTTGTGTGAGATGGTTCAGAGGTAGTGCAGGTATCTACACTGACAGGACATGACCCTGACACAGCCCTGCATTTCATTGCTCAGGACTTCCTCTTAAGACTTCTCACAACTCTTCACATCCAGTCACTATTTAATGGCTCAAAGATTTAATATCTTACCCACTTTTTGTTCCTTTTGAGGTTTTTATGGGTCTGGAATGCTAAATCAGACTTCATGTTACTAGAATGTTTCTAAAGCTTTCAAATATAACTCTTTTGTGGTACAGTAATTGCTGCTTGTTAAGCATGGCAGAGTCAGGAGAGAGTGAGGAACAAATTGAAGCAAAATGAAGCCTCCTGGAGAAACTACAGTGCTTATTTTGTTGACTGCACAATGCTTAATTGCTAAAGAAATTCTAAGCATATATTAGTATGATAATATCTATCAAAAACTGTATGAAATTGTGTATTCTTACATAGTGTTGATTTTTTTTCCTTTTCCCTTTTAAAACCTACCTCAAAAGTGAAGAATAGAGGAGAGTAATTGTTGAATACATTCATATTTCAAATAAGACCAAACTCACAGCCTTTTAACCTCATCTACAGGACCTGCTGGTATGAACATTTTTTATGAGGAATAGCATTACTGTTTCAGGTTCTATATTTGAAGAGACACAGAATGCAGAATATCGACTATAGAAGTTTACAAAGGGACTTGTATGTAGTTGATAAATGCCACTGGTGTTCTGCTAATTTGTGCTTGTCATGCCTGGTGCTTTAGGTGCTGCAGATAAGATTGTTGGCTGGGTTCAAAAGGGCAATGAATCTGCAATGGGTTGGAGAAGATGGGCTGCTAACAAATCATACTGAAGTCACCACAGGAGAAAGGGAAGGAAGGAAGGAAGGAAGGAAGGAGTGAGCAGATTTTTTTTTCTTTTCTATTTTTTTTCCCTCTGACACCTCCATCTTTAGTACTGCCAGACTTTCCCCCAGCTGGGGGAAATGTTATTTCTCTTTATCTCTTGCACAGACACATGTAGGCTAGTTTCCAAATACCTGCCAACAATAAATAATTCAAATCTTTGCTGAGAATTCATGATGTTTAAAATCTCTTTAGGCAGTTACTTGACAATTTATGAAGAGGAAGCTGGGTGCAGATGAGAAGCCAAGTGGTAGTAGCTGAGTATTGGAAAAAATTGAAACAAGTTCACAAGGTCCCTAGAACATAAAAACATTAAAAAAATCTAGCTCTGAAATGGAAGTTGAAATACTTCTACTCTCCCTACAGTTCTGCGTAAAAATGACTCTTTACATTGATTCTAGAGAAAATGGTGCATTTTGAAGTGCAAGGAAGGGCATGGTTAAGTCTGAGCTTTGGCATTTGAAGAACAAGGTGCAGGTTAGAGTGACACTATACAGTGCAAAAGACTCTGAGCTTTCTGCAGTGGGTTCTGTGGGAGTGGAATTCTGTTTGCTAGCTGATGAACTGCTCTTCAGGAATCTATTCCAAGCTACTTGACCAACAGATACTTACCAGTAGCACAAGAGTGAGTATTTGGAATATGTCAGAAAAAAGGTTTCATGACTTAAAAGGAGAATTAACCACTTACCTGAGTCTCAGCCATGCTGGTCTCGTTTAGTGAGAGAAGTTCTGGATGTTTTGCTTGCAAAGTGTGTAGAAGATAACACGGGGGTTCTGTGAATATGATGGGAATAAAGAAAAAAAAAACAAAAAACAAAGGAAGAGGGGAAATGAAGGGTGAAACAGACAGGGCTGGAGCAGTCAGTGCCTTCTTTGTTTTGGTCTTAATTAAGTTAATTATGATTAGACACATCATGAAGTTAATTTTAAGAAGGGGATAGTTGGGAAGGAGATAGTTGTACAAGAAAAGAGTAAGTTTTGTGCTTTCTTGTTAAAGAGCTCAGTGGACCTCAGGCTCAGTCTAGAGTACCTCAGGAGTCCACTGGAATCATTTTTCAACTATTTGTGTCTATCTGTAAGATTTCATCAGTTATATCCCAAGGGAGAAGAGACAAATTAGCCCAGCCATTACCTTTTCAATGAGAAAGTGTGGAAGGTCCAGTTGATACCAGAGCAGCCAGTCAAATTTCAGTTCTTTGTGGATTCTTTTCCAGACTTTATCTTGACAAAAATTGTATTGTGGTAGAATAATTGAACTACCAACAGGGTGGAAACAATGTCATTGTCATCTGAGAGATTTTAAGTACTTTTTAGATAGAGATTTTTTTTGACAGTTCCAAATGCCATTTCTCATAGGCCATTTATGTAAGCTACTCTACTGCCATAACAAAATGGTTTTTTTTTTAAAGTCAACTGTTCATCTGTCTGAGTCCTAAGCCATGGCTTAGTATGCAACTGGGAAGGCTTTTGAAATTGAGGCAGACCAGATGGAGCTGTTGTATACTGAGTTCTAGTCAGCATTTTACTTAATAATGAAACAACCAACTCAGTTACAAAATTTGTTATGACTCTAAATGAAGAACAGGAAGAGAATGAAACATCCTGAAGGATGTCATCAGAACAGAGACTAAAGTGAAAATAAAGTGCCATTCTATTTTTGGAAATCAAATACATATGTACCACAAGACATTGGCTAGTCAGCTGTGTGCCAACTACTTGATGCAGTTGCTAAAAGGCAAATATAATTCCAGGATGTTGTAGGAGGAGTGTCAAATGTAATTACTCTGCTCACCTGAGTGCTGTTGAAACCTCAGCTGGAGTCCTGCCTTCAGCTCTGGGCACCATGCTTCCAAAAGACGTAGAAACAGCTGAGAGTAGAGTAATGAGAATGGCAGGTGGTACATGAGATTGGAGATAAGTTCCCAGGAAAAAAGGAATTGCTTAAGTTGTGGCAAATATTTGCACAGGATTTGAGGTCTCTAATTGGATTTATAATGTCTGTCTGAGAAGACGCAGGGCAGAGTTAAGGTGGTGAAACCTTACTGGAGCACCACAAAACTCCTCATGGGGTAACTTTGAACATGTTTCTGAGGAATTTGTGTTTGGTGTTAGTTTGTCTGAACATACTGGGCTAAAGTTTCTGCAGCCCACAGTCTGCTTCCTAAGCCATCCTGAAGTGTGGCTGGGCCTGGCCTCGCCACTGCAGTGCCTGGCTCTGTAACTGTGAAACATTCAACACATTCCCATGGGGAATGGGATTTTCTTGGTGTTATTCATGTTATTCTGAGCTTTATTTCCCCATGAGTACTCTATTTTTTAAAATACCCTTCTAATACCTTCTAACTCTCTTCACTTTCCATATTTTCCAAGCTTTTTGCTTGCTCTGTTTCTATCAGCCATGCTCCAGGCCTTCCTTGGCTCTTCAAATTCTTGCAGCCCCAGGACTTTTTCATGGTGTCAGTGCAAAGTATGAGAAAGAATTTTCTCACTAATGGTGACAAAGTGATTGTTTAGACCTTCTAAGTCAACCTCTTACATGCTGAAACAAAAGCAGTATAATATGGAGGCCCATTTCACTGTGATTTTGGTAGGGCTTTAAATAACACAAAGCCTGAACAACTTACCTAGGGAAGATATAGTCTTGATTTTTTTCCATGGAAAGATGCCAGGCTTTTCTCAGAAAACATTTTCTCACCTAAATTGTTCAGTACAGTGTAAAACAGATGTTCTTTTACTGTTTATATGGAACATATAGGATTCATTATATCTAGAGTTTTCAGGCAGTACCTAAATTCAAATTTATGTATTTAACCTGGAAAAGGACCTTGAAAGTGCTTCTCTTACACACATATTTTAGTCTCACTTACCTATCCCTTTAGGCTAGGTAGGCTGCTACTCTTATCTCAAGAGTTGCCATGGAAACAGTTCTACAGTCTCCTTCCCTTTCAGTCTGTCTCTCCCAGACAGAATCTGTCTTTTTTTAAACTGTGGCCATGCTAAAATGGAAGTAATACCTTAATTATTGAATACCAAGAGTTACCTCACCAGCTGATATTGAGCGAATAAATTTGTCTAAATTAGTGAAGCAGTGCCAAATGACAAGGTGAGAAACTGTCCCTGAATTTTTCAACCCTTTCACTCCTCATTTTCTCCAAAATTAAATTTAAAACTGCTTTGGGGTTCAAGCCAGGTATTTGTAAAAGAACAGTCTCTTTTCAACTGCGTGTATATTTTTCATCCTGTTGCAGCTCCTGGATAATGGCAATTTTTTATGCAAATATAATTGACAGAAAGTGATAATGATTTTGAGGTTTGAGGAGTTTTCAATGCAGTCTTCAAAAGGAAGATGTTCCTCTTTCCATGTACTGGTGTATGGATCTGATCTCCACATGGCAATCAGATAGGAAGGTCATTCACTGAATTAAGAAAATGTCAGAAATGTTGGTTTAAAATGTGTAGACATCAAAACAATCATACTGAGCAAAACAGATTGAAGTGGATGTGACTTGTCTCATCCTCAGAGCTCAGATTTCAATAGGGAAATTGAAGCTAAAATGAAAGAATCAAGAAAACCTGTATTCCTGCTATCCTTTATCTTGGAGGGGAATTTATCACTGTCTGATGGAAGAGGCTAAGCAGCACCCCTACAAAAAGGTTAGGATTATACACTTGCAAAGTGAACTCCTAACTTTAGGACTAATTGAAAGAAAGGAACTGTGGTAAATGTTACCAACATTTAGAAAATGACAGGCATTAGTTCAGTCAGTGCCTGGTCTCAGGAAGATTGACATCTGTGTCTCATGTTTTCTGACCAGACTGTGGTGGCATGGTAGTCAGTTTTAATTTCAAGTTAATGGCAGCCAGCTACTGTATCAGCAGGTTTCTGAAGTAGTACCCCATGCAGCCACTGTATGGTCTAACAAAAAGTGGAGACACCACAAACAATTTAGACTGAATTTCCTTTTCACAGAATAAATCACAGCATCACAGAATAAGCTGAGTTGAAAGGGTCTTCCAAGGATTATCAAGTCCAACTCCTGGCCCTGCAGAGGACCATCCCCAAAGATCACACTATGTGTCCAAGAGCCCAAGAGCCCAAGATTGTTCAAATGCTCCTTGAGCTCTGTCAGGCTTGGTGCTGTGGCCACTTCCTGGGGACCCTGTTCCAGCACCCAGCTGCTCTCTAGGGGAAGAACCTTTCCCTGATATCCAACCTAAACCTCCCCTGGCACAACTTCAGGCCATTCCTTGGGGTCCTGTCACAGTCACTACAGAGAAGAGATCTGTGCCTGCCCCTCCTCTTCCCCTCCTGAGGGTGTTGAGGACTGAGATGAGGTCTCCCCTCAGACTCTTCTTCTCCAGGCCAAGCAAACCAAGTGCTTCAGCTGCTCCTTGTATGGCTTCCCCTCAAGGCCCTTCCCCATCCTCATGGCCCTCCTTTGGGTGCTTTTTAATAGTTTAATGTTTTTTATTAATTCTGGCACCCAGCACTGCGCACAGCACTTAAGGTGAGGCTGTCCCAGTGCAGAGCAGAGTGGGAGCCTCCCCTCCCTTGCCCAGCTGGTGATGCTGTGCCTGATGTACCCCAGGACACAGCTGGCCCTCCTGGCTGCCAGGGCACTTCTGACTCATATTCAAACTCCTCTCAACCAGGACCCCTTATTCATTTCAGAAATAATTTTCTAGCACCTTTGAAGATGAGTGGTTGATACAAACCTGGGCTAAGAGCACAAATCATTCTGTAGAGTACATGTAGAACAAATCTGAATCAAGAGTAGGGGGCAGAGCTGGATGTCAAAAGGGCTGATGAAGTAGGGATGGATACAGGGCAGATGTAAATTCCCGTTTACCATTGGGATAACATTGAGGACAGAAACTTGAGCTGGGTTTGGGACTGGAGCTCAAGTTGTTACTGAC
This sequence comes from Calcarius lapponicus, assembly GCA_039654755.1. NCBI lineage: Eukaryota > Metazoa > Chordata > Aves > Passeriformes > Fringillidae > Calcarius > Calcarius lapponicus. The sequence goes on along the minus strand of CM077470.1, from coordinate 19,816,597 downwards.
TTCAGAAAGGGTGTTGGCTCAGTGAGGTATCTTTAGGTCATGCAGCCTTTTATGTGAGTATTATTTCAGGCAAACCAAAGACTGTGGCACTTTTTGGGAGAGACTGAAGTTCAACAGATCACTCACAGATGCCTCGTCAGGATGTTGTAAAGGAGATATAAAATAAATCTCTGCTATCAGGTATTTATTTCTATTTCCTTTATGAATCCTTTAATTGCAATGTGACCACTTCAGGTGGTTTGTCTGCAAAAGTATCTGAACTGGGCTGAAGTCTATTCATTTCAGCTTGAATATCTCCAGTTCTATAGCTGCAGCTGACTTAATTTCTATAAAAATCCTGCCATACCAAATCCTGTAGTGAGGATGCATTGAAATAGAACTATGGTAAAAGCTATTCCCACACTCCTTACGTGGTAATGAACTAAACATCTGCTGGATTTCAACAGATTTAGAATGTGTTTGTGGTAACACATCTTTTAAGGCAAGATGATACAAGTTTTGAGGCCATGTTATATATTCCTATAAAAAGGGGAATTAAAAATTATTAGTGCAATTAAAGCTTGTCAAAATAATTACAATAATGACAGCAAATATGAGAATTTATCTGCTTGTGTATAATATAAATGACAAGAATAGGTAAGAAAATCAACACATGCAAAAATTATAAAAGTTAATACTCTAAAAAAACAGAGGATCTATCATTAAAGAAAGTTTCTTTCATCTTCTTATGACTATGTCTATTCATTTGAACCTGCATTGTATTATACAAACTCCTTTGTATGGTTCAGTGTGTCTCAATTAGGATTTTACTGCCCTGTCATAAAGCTCATCACAGGCTAAAAGTTTTCTTTTATTTCCCTGTTTGTGAAGCCTGCCAAGTTCTGTATAAGCTGTCACTCACTGTATTACACTCAATGGATGAATAGAGGTTTGTCCACAATGAAGTTGTCCCATATTTCTCAGGGTTTTTTTAGACCATTTACAGTCTATCCTATCTTCCTAAATCCCCTGCACAGAGCCCTGCCAGTCAGAAATGCATCAAAACATCATACAATGGACCTGAAAAACCAGCAAGAATATCTATCATTTAAAAGGTATTCCTGGCAATCTTTTTCACAAGTAATTTAAAATAAAAAAGTATGGTATGTTAATGAATAAAGTGATTCACCACTTTAAACTGTAAATGTGAAATGTTAGGATTGTTGCTAAGAGTGCTGTGTCTGCAACCCAAGACAAAAGGAGTCAGTAATAGCTCCTTCTACCTGTCATCCTGATATCACTGCAGTGGTTACTCTCAGAATATGCACATGAAACCTGTCACAGAGGCATCACCCTCCCCCTGCAGAACTCTAAATAGGCTGTGCAGTGTCAGGGTACAGATAAGGGACACTGGAAATGTCTGCTTGCTTCCATGCACATAGATAAGTGCCTTGCAGAATGGCTCACACCAGGTAATAGGTCTTTCCAGTGTCTTTATTTCCGAGGTAAATAGCATTTAGTAATGAATCCCAGGCTCTGAATGCATAATGGAGGTATATTTGGTGCTGAATTGCATGAAGACATTAAGCATGAGGAACAATTTAGAGTATTCCTAGAGAATTTGCATTGATATAAAAATGCAAAAGATCAGAGACAGTTTTTGATAAAAGGCTCACAAAAGGTGCTCACAGTTCTCTCCGGCTACAACGGGATATGAGTGCCTCAGCACCATTGCCTGATATAAAGATGCAAAAAAACAGATTAAAAACAAAATAGTTTTTCAGAACATTCAGTGCTCAAAAAGGGAGAGAATTTGTAAAGTGTCATCTGCATCTGCTCTGTGGCCTCTATTAAGGTGGAGGAGAATGGAAGGAATTACATTTTGGTGACTAAAAAGGATGAGCAATCTTTCTCCTAATGCTGCATTACCTTACTGCACCTTGTGTCCTGAAATAAGTCTTGTCTCTGATCACTTTAGGTTTTTGAGTTTTATTTGGGGTTTTTTTGTTGGGTGCACACATATACCATGGGCTGATGGGCTGAAATGAATACCCTTATTGTCTAAGTTAAGCCATTTACAGTATTTCTTTTATCAGTTCTCCTTTCTTAGCATTATGCAGAACTGTGGAAAAAGAGCTGTTATTGGACTGTGTTTTGACCTGGCTATGTGTGAATAAAATGAAATACAGTTCACAAATGTAACAGGAATGAAGAGGAGTGCTGCAAAGATCATTGCTAAACTGTTCTGAGGCTTTTCTGCCATCTCTGTCTGGGTGAGATATTTTTGTATGATTCACTCTGATTTCATCTGGAGGGCACTGATTTTATTAGTTTTCAGTTCTGTAAATCAAATACTTTTGTTTATTCATGATCCTTTTAGGGTTGACCCTGGTGTTGTATCAGTGTCTCAGTGAGATTTGAGCTAAAATCCTGACCCTTCTGCAGTTAAGTGGCAGGTTTGGCACTGAGGTCAGTATATCCAAGATTTGCATGTGGTGAAAACACTGATCTTCTCATACTCTACTTAAATGTCACGAGGCACAGCCATATCTCGGGGCAGGGAGCTCATTTCTCTGGAATTTAGCAGTATGACTTTCAAATTGAGAAGGACAATAAAGCTCCAGCTGTAAGGGTTACCTATTCTTCTCCTTGAGGAGAAAGACGTGAGGATGTGGTGCTGTGTGTGTGCTGCTGTACAAACACACAGAGAAAGCTTCTCCAACAGTGTAATTTGTTAGCCAGGTCTCCAAGAGCTGGGATAATTGTTGGACCTCAGCAGACTGCTGAAGTTTACATGGTGATTAGGGGACATGCTAAATAAACCAATATTTATTTCTGCAATTGCAGGCAAGATTGTAAGCCCAGCTTTCAGGGACATGCCACACTGAGCTACAGAAAGCCACAGCACTCTTTAAAGAATGAGTTTCACTTGTCACCAGCACTTCCAGCCAATATTCACAGTAGAAGTAACTCAGTTAAAAAGAACAATCAACAGTAACATTTCACATGCACTCTTCCAATACAAAACTGTTCTGCTGTTAAATTGCATGTCCTGCCTTTGGTTTTAAATGCTTCAATGTCTTCTCTCTCTGGGTTCCTTCTGAAGGAATTATTGGACAATTTATCATTATTTCTGTATTATTTCCCTTGTGAAAATCAAATGCCTTGTCTGGGCCATAAAATATGAGTGTCTTATTTTTAAAGACACCAGACATTTGAATAGGAATGAGAGCTTGAAATCATTTGGAGAGAGATCCCTATTCAATATTGAACCCTGCAAGCCTTCAGTGAGCCACAAAAAAACCCAAAAAAAACCAAAACCACAGGGATCCATGCACAGATTTGGAGGATATTTGGGCTGAAGTGGCCAGCTGGGCTTTTAAGGAAGCTATACCATGAAATTCCTCTGAGTGAGGGAGAGGTCAGTTCATGTAGGGGAAGGAATATTAGCTTAGCTGCTTTTCCTACATAGAAAAGCAGCCCCAAAGCATTGGGGCTGCTTTTCCGTGTAGGCAGTCTGGGTTTTGTGCTCTCAGCTCTCTCAGGAGCTGGAGTTATCATCCATGGGGGGTTTGGGATTCTGTGGGGGCAGCTTTGTCCTGGTCTCTATCTACAGAGAAAGTGGTGCTCTCCTTGGGTTTGGGTCCAGACAGACCACTTAGGAAGGATAGATCTCTCTGGTAATTCCATCTACGATGGGAAAAGGTTTGTGAACTGAAAATGATCCAAAAAAATCCTCCAAGATATCTATAATTATATGTAGTTGAAGTCTTCTAAACTGAAAAAGTGTTATGCAGGGTGAAAGGCTGTTCACTGGCTCTGGAAAAGGACTCTTAATAATTTGGGTGGAAATTTTGTCAAGGGATCCATGTCTTTCATCCAGCAGTTAGAGATCTATATAAATGCAATTATTTCTATTTTAATTAATGATTATGATAAATGAGAGGCATCTCTTGCTCATTTTCTTTGGGCTTTTATGCTTGAATTCCATTTTTAATAGCACTGAAGTACCTAGAGGAGGGGTGTAGTGTGTTACCACCCCCGTATCTGTTGATGGGTCTGAAAAAAAAATTTGAAGCTGTGTTTCTTTAGTGGGGAATATATATATGTGTATTTTGCAAGAAAGATGATTTTGCTGAAAACTGTTGATCTTGTATATCTATGACTTTATTCTAGTTTTTGAGCATGAAAAATGTGCCATTTTTTGTATTTCCACAAATATCATAAGAGTATCACTTAAAATATTGGTTTTTTAAACAGATTTTTATTGTAATTTTAGTTGTGTTTAGAACACCTTATAAGACATTTAAAGGAAAAAAAAGCACAGGAAAAAGCTTATCAATAACTAGATAATGTAACTTCCTCTTTTGGAAACCTACAAAATAATGTTTCCACATATCAAAATTCTTAATAAAGGTAAATTTTACCTTTATCATATACAAATCTTCAGTGAAAAATTTTAGAGAGCAGCAGCACTGACATTTTTTCATATTTACCTCTATGGCAGATACAGCCTGCTTTGTCTTTGCAGACTTTATGTACAACTGTAATTCTAAAAGTAATCACATTCACATAAAGACAGCAGCACCCAAAAAAGCACTGTGAAAGACATAAGGGATGATGAAAGTTCTTCTCATTAGGTGTTACCTTTCATTTGTGCTTCAAGAACACTGAATTCTATTAGTAATAATTCTTTCCTAAAAATTAGGACAAAAGTGGTATTTCTGTGGTTTTTGGCTGCAGAAACTGACTTAGTGTTTAAAGTGCAGCTTTTGAGGAGTGCTGTGAATAGGTTTTCAATATAACATATATTTTTAGAGCTCTGAGATAAGAAAGATGATGCATCTTAAATTGATTAGAGAACATCTTTTATACTTAGAGATGCTGCATGACCACTGTGAGTTGTGCGTAAATCTTATTTCTTTTTGGCAATGATTTTTATACGTGGTTTGATTTATGTGATGAGGTGGATGCCAAGAGACGAACAACATAAATCACAAAAATGAAGGAGCCTAATATGCAATAGCTAGTTACAAAATTCATGCTTGGTATTAGATGAAATAAATTGTAAATACTCAGGAGATGATAGAGTGCCTTAATTCACAGAACCCTTAATCCAACTTTGCATGCAGAAACTTGACAAGATGACTGTGCTTGTTCCTTTGGGCAAAGGAACCTTTGGGCAAAGTTTGGTTTCCTTTTGATGTTAATGGCCACTTTGCTCTCCTGATGCCAAAATCTCACCTTGGATCGTGATCCTTCACGAAAACATTTTAACAGGAGAAGCAGAAAGATGTTCCAGTCCCTCTAACCAGTGGAAAAGAGGGAGCAGGGCACTAGAAAAGAGGTTTTACACAAAGGCTTTCTGCGGAGTAGATTTTTTATGTTGTGTGATGCTATCAACCTGTAGCAGCTGGATGTCTGTGGAATCCTTCTCCAGGATTTATTACAGCGGGCTTTTTTTGCTGTCAGCCTTGGCACCTCTTTCCTGCCTGTGGTCACAGGTTATATTTATTTAGGATCTATCTGAGGGACAGGGCTTTGAAAGCACAACAGACTGTGTTCACCAGAAATCCAACAAGTAGTACAAGCCGGCAAATTTTTGTGTGTGAAAGTTTATATGAGCTTTTTAGTGCTTATATAAATAAAGAGGGGACATCTCCATCTATTTTTCTGGTAAGGATAAGGAAGATTGAAATGACAGCATTAGAAGAAATCAAATTTGAAAACATGACATACGTGACATACAGGCAAACAAGCATACAGGCTACAGGAATTATGGAATTGTGCAGCTGCTATGAAAGAGCACATAATAAACCTTGGGGACAGAAATATCTATGGAGAGGAGAGGCAATCAAAGAAAGTCCTGGGATTTCTAATTTAATTTTGAGACTATTGAGGGAGATGAGCCTGGTGGTAAGCCTGAAAGCTGCAGATAGCTAATTCCCAAGAGGATCTAAACAGCAGGCCCCTTTGTGAGGTAGTTAATGAGAGGAAGAATGTGAATTCGAGGAAGGATGATGGAGAGATTGGCTAGAGCAGCTAAAACCAGCTAAAGAGGATGTGAGTGGTAAAGGTGGTAGGTGATAGAGTGTCATCAAGGAACAGTCAGCCCTTCTGAGAATATGAGAGGAAGAAATGAAGGAACTTCTGCTTGCTGTTGTGTACAGAAGCTCAACGGTGATCAGTGTGAAGTTCCATTTAACATAGTTTTCAAAAATATTGATGGCATCCCTTAGGATAAACTAAATAACCTCCCTCGTAGCATACTGAATGAGCAGATGAAATTCTGTGGCCGTAGAGAGGATGTTTAGTCAGTCTGTAGGCAGATACCTCTGCCTGGTTTTCAAACATTCAGAAAAGGAGAGGAGGGAAGCCTTGTGCAAGCACAGACATGTCGTTTTGTACTCTAAAACTACATAAATTCTTGGATTTTGAAAGAAAACTATTTAATGACATTGAGGCAAGCTTGAATTTGGAATAGCAACAGAAGGAGATGATTCTGTGTAGCTGTTTAGTGCCAACAGTGTTTTTTATAAGGAGATAATTCATACTGAACTTTTTGCTATATTCATCCTGTCTCTAAATGGACTTGAGGTCTTTTAGCTCAAAAGACACAAGGACTGACACTTGCTGTGTAGATAACACTGTTGTTTTTTCTCTGTTACCTCGTCTAAGACAACTGTGAAGATGGCAGTGACACCACCCTTACAGAAATGTGCATTAAATCTTAGCATGAATACAGTTTGAATGCCTAAGACTTCAACCCCAAGGAGGTTATCCCCAACACTAAAACTGTCTCAAATCAACACAATGAAAATGATATCTTCTGGATTCCTGCCAGCTCTCTTGTCATATCTTGCTCTTTCTACTGCTCCAGCTCCTTTCAGGGCATACATAACCTGAAGACTAGTAGCAACCTGAAATCCACCAGACACAAAAGAGTATTTGCAAGACAGAGAGATTTTCTTTCAATGAGATTTCAAATGATGGGTATGGGAAATATCTTCCCCTCCTCCTTTCTCCTTTCTTTATTTATAACTGTTTCATTCCCATTTCATCACTAGATTAGCAGGCTTTGTGTTAGTAGATATATGTTTTCAATATATAAAATTGAATATACTGTGGTCACTGAATGAGTGAAAAAATACCCTGCATGTGGCATGTGAACAGCTCTCCATGTGCCTTCTCTGGCTGACCTTGCTGGTGAGACCTGCTAGCATGGGAGCCATTGGGAAGGGCAAGAGACAAACAATTACAGGTTTTATGTGCCTAATCTTACAGGCAGGCAATATCCTGGAGAGTTAATAAGATGTGAGATCACAAAACATCTGGAGAAATATCAGCTGACAAAACTTACTAGTTCTGATTCATACGGAATAAATTGTGTCTGACAAATCTGGAGATGGAGAGAAGCAGTAAAAATGAGACATTGGATTGGCACTTGGAAAAGACTTGGAGAGGAATTGTGACATTGATGCTATGTGTAAAGATTTGAAAGTAAATCTGTAGAAATGACTTAATAGCCATGCTCAAGATGACAGGTACTTGGTCTGGAGAGTTCTTTATGCACAGTCTATAATTAACCTTTAATTAAATTAAAACTTTAATTCATCTTTAATACACATCTGATCTGTGCTCAGTGAGCTCTGATCACTTCATATGAACTATAATATTTCTAAGAGGGTAATATAAGAAAATTAGCAAGTTAAGAGAGAATGAAGACAATATGATTTTAATTCATTGGCTGAATACAGCTCTTCATGGATAGGGGCTTTTTGTAATGACTTGATCTTCAGAACAGACCACTTTCCCCCCCTGTGTCAGAATCTTTAAAAGTGATCGTTCCTTGTATTCCCAATAATTACAAAATCTTCCCTGTGTATCTGTATCTCAGAAGAGATATAACCTCATGTAAACCACAAACTTCTAGCCAGAGGGAAAGCTACGTAGCTGAGGAGAGGAGATTATTCTGCTTGTATACAGTATCACATAACAAATTGCTGTTCTGCAACTGGAAACAGTTTAATATTGATGATCCATGTGTGTATGTTTGCAACAGGACTGAAATGAACATTAAGTTATTCATTAATTTAGCTAAGTAGCTTATACTGTTCTAGAGGGAATTAACTCTAACCACCTACTTGCTATTTTATATTCCTGGAAGAGACTGTGGGAGATTTTCTGCAGTGTCCAGGAACCCACAACACAGTTCACCATCTATTCTGTCTGTTTATCATGGGCAGTAGTTTATTAAATGCTTTGATACCCATTGAGATTTCAACTGCTGTGCATGTAAATGGGTTAATGTGATCTGGTTCATCTTGTAGCTGTTTGTGGGGAATTATTATGCTGCGTGCAAAGTGCTGAGCTGCCTGTCTGAAGTTCTAACATAGGAACTGCAGAAAAGATCTGCAATTTGATCTGTTTAGTACTGTAAGGAAGCAGTATCATCCTGTAGGTTGTCACAGTCATGTTCCTAATGTCGAGTCCCTAATTTTATACTAGTGACTTCTTTTTCCAGCTAACACCTGATTTTGAGCAAGATTTGCTGCAAGCCTGAAGTCAGTGCAGGCTGTTTAGAGCAGAACATGAATAGTGGCAAATGTGTATCTGCTTTCTAATTTCATCATTGACAGACATTTGGGAGCCTGAGCTGCCTCTCATGAGAGACTCTTTCCTCCCAACTGTGGTCCTGAATCAATAAAGTACTTGAGCACATTTTAGCCGTAGGTAGGCGCCTCAGCCCTGTGGATTTTCACAATTTCCAAGATTTGTTTTAAACATATGTCTTTTAATTGAAGTTGCTTTCCTCAAGCTACTTTATGAGTCCTTGTGTCTGAGCTTCAATTCCTCTTCCAGTCCTGGAGGAGACTGGAGTTCATCTTATGCCTGCCAGTGTTATCTAGTGTTTGAGGGATGCCTCCCAGTGGAGGCATCTGAAAGCAGAGCACGATGCTACTTTTTTCTAGCTATGGAAGATGAAGGCTTTTCTATAATGATGAAGTTTCTTCCATAAATTTTAGTAAACCAGTAAATCTTTTTTTTCCTTTTTTTTTTTTCCCCAGAGTAAAAAACATCTGCCTATTGCAAATGATTAGCATAGTTTTTCACACAGGAGAAAACTTATGATGATGCTATGCAGAGATAAGAAGGCTTTGAGGTATAAAAGTTCATCTGTATTTGTCCTTAAGAAAGTCTATGTGCATAGGTGTTGGAGAAAGCAATGTCCCATACGTGCCTCAGATGGGGGGTGTTTGAGGATGAATGGATTTCCCCAAATAATTAACAACCTGCGTTTGCAAAGTACTTCCTTATCTTTGGATGGGCAAGGATGCAAATTCAAAAGTACTGGCAGTGGTTGTTCTGAAATCTGTACAGCTATTGTAGATAAACAGCATAAACTGGTGAGTGGGACTATCACTCAGGGAAGAGTACAATTTGGGAAGATTTTTTAAGGTGTTATCACCCGTTAGCTCTTTTCTTGGCAAAACTGTTCACAGCAGAAAAAACAGAGTTTGCATATTAGAGCTGTTTATTAGGTGTCACATCTGACCCTGTGCAGGCCAGTCCCACAGAAGGTTCTTCCCAGTGACCCTGGCTGGACAATGATTCAGTGCCACGTCACATGTGCACCCAAACACAAGCCTTAATTGTGCTGACTCTGCAGTCTGTGGCACAATACCATTTCAAAAGCCCTCATTCCTCCATTTTTGTTGGATTTATTCCTGGTTAAACTTCTGCTTCTCCTTTTATCTCCTCATTATTTTTTATCTTTTTTTTTTCTTATGGGGACAATGGATGTCATTTTGCATTACCATTACAATTTCTCCCAAAAAGGCGGAAATGTCTTTTCTTCTTTATACTGCGGGAAACCAGCATAGCTATACAGGCCCAGAGCCAAAATAATCATATGCTGATAAATAGAGAACAAAACTCCAATCTGGATTTTTTCCCCAAGTGGGAAAGGTTCCAGCAAACAAGGGTAGGCAAAGAACGTGTAAAGAATTATAAACAGGAAGTTCTAGCAAACTGTTCAGTAAGGTGGCATAATGTTAAATACATAAGATATTAACATAAATTTTCTTTGGAAGTTATATGCCTGCCCCAATGATTTTTAATATGAATGTAGTAAGATATGAATTTATTAGAAATTTAAAACATTTTATAACTTTTAAACAAATCCGTAGTGAAATAAGTTTTCTCTGGTTTTGTTTTTAAGAATTATTTTTGTGAAATGAAAAAAACAAGGTTTTTTGCATAAGCAGGGGAAACATAGGAAGAAGCTCTAACAGCTGGAGTCCTTTGACTTTACAGATGAGGGCAAATCAATGTAGTTCAGCATCAATCAAAACCTGCCTCCAAATTCAGGCTTAGGCTGAATACCCACAGAACATATGTCAATACCCATAGAACATATGTCCACCTACACGTTAAGCACAGTGCAATTACTGATGGGCAAACTCCAAACTTTGTAAGAACTTGGCTCCTAAATAACTAATTTGTTCAATATTGCACAATAACATCACCCATGAGACGCAGGATCTGCATGCACAGGGAGATTTGAGAGATACCAACACAGGTACCAGAGCAGGGGGAGCTCATTACTGGGAAGTAATTTTTGAGATATATAATGTAGCTTTTTCATAGAGATAAAAACACAGGAACTGCTGAACCTGTTGAATTGAATCTCCATTTCTTGATGATCAGGGGTGAAGGAATGACTTTGTGGAATATATTTGCTAACTAAGCACATTTTGCTGACTGTATACAGAAATGAGTGGGTGAAATTCTGGGGCTTTTCTTGTCTTGTTCTATTGTGGTGTGGGCTTGGTTTTTTTTTTCTTTTTTAATGCAGGTGTTAGATGAGATGATCTAATGGTCCCTACTGGCCCTAAGGCAAAGTGCAGCCTCCACTTGACAATATTCATGGAGCTTTCTAAACCCTTTTTACCAGGCCTTTGGGGAAGGAGGTTTCTAATAGGGAAGAATTTTATAGAGCAGAAAAGTGTTTGCCAGCAGAAATATTTGCTGTTGGCAGTTGATTGTTTTGGGGAGGAGGAAAGGTTTGCCAGGGTTTCCATTTGAAATGTCTTTTAAATCTTCATTAAAGGTGCCTGTGGTAATGCTCAGGCATGTCTTTGTATATTTTTCCCTAGAAAAAATAAATAGCTTTTTTTTTCAAGAAAGAGAAACAAGAATTTACATATTATATCATGGCAAAGGTAAATTAAGTCTCACAGTTGTGTGTCTCAGGGGAAAAAAATAGGGAATATGACTAACGTCTGTCTCATGTCACCTTTCTCAGAAACAATGCTTTCCAGCTTTATAAATTCATCCATCTCTGCAGCAAACTGTCAGAGATTTAGAGAAGGAGGGCTGAACTTTGTTAGCTCTGGTTCACCTAAGAGCTCTGTGGGCTGCTCACTTTTGAAAAACAATGGCCACTTTTAAAAAGCAGACCTAGAAACATTTATAAAAGTAGCAAAAGGTAACAATGTGCTTTGTAACCATGGGTAAGTGATCAAATAAACAACTTGCCAACAACCAAGGTGTCAGACAGGCCATTGCACAGGTTATGCACAGCAGGCAGCCTGCTCCGTGTCCGCAAACAACTGGGACAAGTTCAGACGGTCTGTGGGCAGGAACACTGACAAAATGCGAGTTTTTTGCACTGTTTATCCATAACTTAGAAATGGTAATAACTGCTGGGAAAACACTCTGCCTTGGACCTGCTGCCTTCAGGAGGACCCTGGGAGCAGAGGCCAGCGCCAGGAGCCCATGCTGTGCTGCACAATCTGTCACGGAGCCGCCTGAATAGTGCCCACGACAACCTTTTGTCCCCACCACAACAGTGACAACTGGCCCTGCAGCTCGTGGGTGCTGCCGGGTGGGGTGTCCTGCGAGGGGACAGATGTCATTAAGGAGAGATGTACAGCAGGCACCGTGACTTGTGGGGCACACAATGCCCACAACATCCAAAGGCCATATGTAGTGATCTCATTAATTCCTTGATTGCCTCCTGCACAGGCTGTTGGAAATGTTTAAAAGTGCAAGTTCAAAAGCGAAAGTGATGTATCATGTTTGGATTTTCTCCTTCAGTCATGCAAAACAAACAGAGAACCTGCTGTGCTTGGAAGCCAGAGATTTTAGAGACTAAGGCATATCTTAATTGTGTCTCTGTTACGTGGCTTTGCTTCACACTGAATTTCACTGCTGTCTGCCACAGTCAGAGAGTCCAAAGAGGTATTGAAGATATGTAAAGTCCTTTGGGCATTTTCTACCTGAAATATTTATCTGCTTGGTTCTGTTTCAGTCCCAGCAGTTATTTATCTTCTGTTAGGAATTTAAGGGAGCCATCTGCAGAATTTCTGGGATGTTCGACTTTGGCTATGGCTGTGAAGAAAAACACATGACGTGGGTAATGTTTTACTCTGTTCTTTTCAGTTTTATTTCTCTGTTCTCAGTTTTAAGTCAGTATTATAGGCAGACTCACGTTCAGCACCTCAGTCTGATGGGTTTGCCTACAGCCTACTTTGGCAATGTTGGGAAAATTTTGCTGTTGGTGCCCAGCAGCACATTGCACTATCCTCACTCCCTGTTTTCATCATTGGGAAGTTCCCTTCTGGTCCCCTCTTTATACTATTTAACTATGATTTCCCAGCTTTCTCAGAAGAGCTTGTTTCTGCCTGAACTGGCAGCCCTTTTACAGCAAACATGATGTGGAGAAAGTTTTCTGGGTAAGATTTTTAACAGAGGCAATGACTTTGTTTTCAGGAGGATATATTCAATTGCAATTGACAACTTTGAAACCACTGTAGAGCCTTTAAACTTTAACTTTTAAACCTAACACAAAGAGATGCTGTTATATTTCTTACCTACAACTGCGTATCTTTAAACATGCAAAGGCATCTTGGATGCTTTGGCAAACAAAGGCATCAGTAAAGATTCTAATCTTGCTTTCCCATATAATTTACAAACTTTCTAGTGAAATGCAAACTCTCTAGTAAAAAGTGTGATTAGATATTATTATAGAAAATAATTAGTAGGAATTGCATTCTGCAAGGGTTCTTCTATTTTTCTTTCACTGTCCTGCTCTCTCTGATTTTTTTACTATGGGCTGTAAAAATTAGTCTGAAAATTAGTCTTGATTTTGGATTCCCAACTTAACTGTCAATTTAACTGCTAATTCCCAGTTCAGCTTTTTCCTGAGCTTTGCTGTCTTCATACTTCTGAGTTCAGAATCATTGTGGTCCCTATAGCCTCACATCTAAAATCAATCGGCATAGCCCTTAATTACTCTATTTGTTCTCCACAGACAGTCTTTCCAGAAGGGATCATTAATCCCTTCACCCACATCACAGAGCATTGCATTCCCTCTGTCTCCAACTGGGAATGCCTGTGTAGAGTGAACTTGAGATTGGAACAGGAAAATGGTGCGGTATTAGTGAAATATGGCAAATAGTTCTCTGCCTGAGCTATTAGTTTATCCTGAAAATATTTTACATGACTCTAAACTGTGTTTGCAGGCTACACTGGACTGGCTTTGAAAACCATCACTGTGCTGGAAACTCCTAAAAGGTTTGTGTCTGACTGACTGAATGCAGTGGGGTGTCCAAATCCTGAGGGCAAGTCCATTCTTGTGTCTCCCAAGTGGTGGTGGCTGAGGTTGGAGTCATGGCCCTTTTGTGCACATTAGATTTCTGGTAGGACATCCCAGGGCAGCACAATAAAATTGGCTTCAATATTAGTCATTTCCTGGCTGCTCTTTCCCTTTAAGGAAGACACTATCTATGCCTGTGACATAAGAATAAGTACTTTAATGTAAATATTTTCCAAGTGGAATTACTCATTATTAACACAGTTCTGAAGGCAAATAAAAACACTATGTGTCAGCAAAAACATTATTATTAAGGAATTCAGATTCAAACCACACCATGATTCATAGAGCACCTGACTGGGATTTTTTTTCTTTTTGCTTCTTCTTTTTTCCTCTTTACTAAATATGAAAATATTTTATGGGGCATCAGGTTTTTCAGAAAGCTTGTGCTGGTGTTTAATAAACTGGAAGAAGGAAGGAAGATGCTGTGGGTAATAAGGGTCTGGTGAAATTTTGTGGAGAAATGAAGTAGTTGTGGTGATGGAGAAATATAGTTAAATTTTTTTAAAGTAAATTCTGAATTTCCCTCTAGTTCCCCCTCAGTTTTTCACACTGTACTGAGAAACATTCTTGCAGGGACAATTAGAGTTTTGTTGCAGGTCTGAACTTCACTGCCAGAGGGATAAAGCAGGACTCATGTTAAGTTGCTGGTGCTCTAAACTGACTGCAAAGAGTACTTCTGATTTTTAATTTTTTTTCTTCTTTAAGAATACTTTAAATGGAATCACATCAATTTAGTAATAGATTTTTACACTGTTTGTAATCATCTCTTGGAAGAAGAGAGGATGAAAGATATATAATTAATGGCAAATAATTGAGCTTGTAATATTTTAAGTAACTAGATTTTAGTGGGTTTAGCTATTTTTTTCTTTCATTTTTCATCAAATAAGTCTGCTATGCTCTGTACCTTCCTTTCTCAGGTCTCTTAAATCACATCTGAACCTCTTTTATGAGGCCTAAGGGAGAGTCGAAGGTTATGTTCCTTACTTTCTTTTGTAAATATGTTACAGTCCATTTCATCTAGAATCTGGCTCTTTTCACAGCTGGTTGTTGACTCAGTTGTAAAGGCTCTGCTGTGATTTAAATCACTTAATAACCTGTCTTTTTTGGTATTTTTTTCAAATATGAAGAACACTAATATTAATGTAGTTGAAGATTCAAAAGAGTACACCCTGGAATTGTAAAAGTGTGTTATATTTCCTTTGTAGATCTGGTATGTGCAAAATTAAAAAAAATAGTCTTCATCCTAACCCATTAAAAAAAAAAAAAAGACTGCATATTCAGTCTTAAGTAATACTCAGAGCAAATAATTCTTTCACTGCTTAGTTTATACAGAAAAATATACCAAGTTTTACCAGATTCTTTTCCAACTGAAATGAAGCAAGAGGACAGGAATGCATATTAAGATGAATGACACTTATTTCAGAGGAATGGATGACTGATGCACTTTTCATTGTCCAAAACTCATGTTCTAATCTCTGGGAAGTGGTTTTATTCTCTTTGCTCCCTCAGACCTAATCAGTAAATCAGCTATCAGAACTTATGTTGAGACACATAAATTTATCATCTTGATTTTGGTGAAAATTTCATTATTTGAGGAAGTCAGGAGTTTTGTCCTTTTCTGCTTTTTAGTAAAATAATAATTTCCACAGATTTCACAGTCTCTGTCAATATGAATAAAGCATTTTGTTTACAGAACTGTGTTACCACATTGAAAATCATTGAAATAATTGAAAACCATTGAAATCAAGTCGGTAATGAAGTCAAAGGAAGGAAACAATACCAGTCCACTTAATGGGGATGTCCCTGGTGACACTTCTGCCTGTGCTTGGGGCTGCTTTCCTTCCATCACACGTGCACTGCAACACTTGCTTTTCTCTCAGCTGGCCATAATTACTTTAAGGGCTTTGACTCTTGGGCCAAGTTCACAGATTTAGGGAAATAACTACATTTCCCAGGCACAAATATAAAAAATTTGGTACTTTTGCTGTTTGTAAAACAAAAGGAATGCTGGCAAGTCCCATGGTCTTTTGTGTGAGGAATTTACCAATATTTGTGGGAATGTTCTCAACTTTGCATGTTTTGCTGTCTTTATCTATGGAGCACAAATCAGGATCCTGTTTTATCTGCAGCTGAAGCTGACAGCTGGGAAAGGAGGATAAAAACCGTTGGGGTTTTGGCCCATCATTAACTGCTTTATAGTGAAAACTTTTAAACATCTGAGCTTAAAAATGTAATGTGCTTCCTGCAGCAGTACATGTTTGTTCTTGATTCTGTGATCTCTCCTTTTCTTGCCAGAGGGGTAGGTGGATTTGCTGTGCTGTGGAAAGTTGACTAAAACTTGGCCTGAAACTTAACAAATTGTTCACTCTCTGCTTATAACTATTAAACCACAGGTTAGCAGATCTATTTTTAAATCAGCAGCAACCCTGAGCCCTGAGAATCCTCTTTCTGCACTAGACATGAGTACAGGTGATGGAGCAGAAGGAGCAGAACTCTTCATCATGCAACTCTGAGCAGCCCATTGTTCCTCTTGTTCATCTATCAAAGCTCTAGTTGCCACTCATGTTTCTGGTTTTTGCTACAGCACTCTTCCAGTGCTCCAAGACATTTTTGTATGAAAAATTGCTTTTTCTCCTCTATCCTCTTCCAGATCGACTTTACTATTCTATGATTCAGTCAGCTTTTCTGTATTTTTTTCTATGAAATGACACAAGTACCACATATGTGCACTGTTTTGTTCTTGTACAGACAGAATAAATAGGAATGATAACAGAATCCCTCCCACAACACAGAATGGAAACAGCTCAGCCAACCTGGAAATCCTCAATATGGTGCAAAGCTGGGATTTGTACAGTGATTTGTAGTGCTGGGGTCCCTCTGATCATTGACCAAATGAATGCATCCTCATATTATATTTTCCATCCAATGTCTGCCTCTTCTACATAAAAACATTGCTGAATCTCTGTAAATTCCCATTCTGCACCTGCAGACTACTGCTTTGATGCTGTAGACAAAAAGTATTACTATTTCCTTGGATGAATGTGACTCCTTATTCCCCTACAGCATGCCCAGTCAACTTCCATCTGGAGATTTTTAATTGGGAAGAAGGGGGTGGCAAATCTTTCCTTTTAATTGACAGTAGAATAAAAATAGCATATCAAATACATTTTATCTGCTAGGGTTGTTAAGGCTTATCATCCTCATTTTCATCTGCCTTCTGAGTCATGAAAAGCAGAACCTGTATGATTTTTCTTTGGAAGAAAATAACCAGAACATGGTGATGATAGTTCAGGAAAGAAGCCATGTGAGGCCATTGAGGCCCTGTGCAGCCCCGTGCCCAATTACAGTGGGGGCTGAGTCCAAAGAATAGTGGCAGAAGAAGAGAACAATGAAATGCTCCCCACGTGCTCCCAAGGTATAGACAAGTCAATCCATCATGAGTGCACAGCCTAGCATCTGGGAGATCCAGATGATACACACTGGAGCTTTCCTGGATCAGCAGTAGTGTCTCTATTGTTGCCTTTTAAAAGCACTTTTCTAGTGAGGCCTAGGGCATGATTGAAATGCTTGTTATTGCAATTGCTCTGCCTCAATCAATCTTCATGTGTGATACAAGGCTCAGGCTCTTTATCTGCCCCTTGTGCTTGCAGGTTTTAAGAATGTACTTACTGACTTAAGAGCTAAAAATTTATTTTATATCAACTGTATGCACGTACCTCATAGTGAAGAGGACACATTTAATTGTGATTCTAATTGCTCAGAGCAAAAATATTTGTTCTAACTGACTGGTTCCCAGACAAACCTTCATCTTGCTGTGTTTATGGCTGTGTCTTTCTAATGTACATTCCTGTGGATTATTTTGCAAGCCGTCCCATGGGTGTGTTGAGCATCCAAGCATCTTTGCAAACAGTTACTGCAGATTTATAGCTATAATTCAGGTGAATCATCATTCCCCTTGTTAAAGTTTTACAGCAAAATATTTGGCTAAATGCAAATGGGAGAGGTCTATTTAGGGATCAGATTAAAAGCAACCTAGGTTTGTCATGCAAGGAAGAAAATTGCCTTAGACATGCAGTTTATTTAGATTCGATAATTCCACAGCTGGGCAGTATGCTTAAAAGTTAATTGCTGCTCTACTGTCAGATTCTCAGGGTCTGATTCACTGTCTGTGTGTTATCAACACAAGACCCTCATACAGAGTTTCTGGGGTGGAAAGCTGATGTAAGCAATCATTTGCAGGAGCCCTCTGCTGCAAGTGCAGAAGGGTTAATGTGACCTCAACACACATGGTGCTGACCTGGGTAACTGGAGGATGCATTGACTCAGAGCATCACTGCTGGGGCTCTGCAAACTCTGGCTATAAACACCACATTTGTTCCTGCAGACGTCCAGCTGTCCTTTCTCAGTCCTGCACCATGAATATGCTTAAAAGTGCTTTGTCATCAGGAGATGCTTTAAGTAATCCATTATATTATTTTGAACTTAGATAAAACCCATCTGTGGGCTGTGTGGTCAAGGAGGCCAAAAGCTGTGCTGGCACAAATCAGATTTGATCTGGTGGATGCTTATTGTTATCCTGGAAATAGAAACAGAAGAGCAAATTCAGCTGCCCACACTACGGCACCTAAGGGGCTCCAAAAATGGAGGAATAACGTGAAGAAGTAAAAAATACCTTAAACCTGAATTTCAGGTCAGAAAATTGAAATGCCAAACTTACTGCTTTGTTCCAGTCTGGTTGTTTTATTCTCATCCTTTTTTCAGCAGTGGTTTTGCTTTTTTTATCCTGTTGTTTGCTGGTTCATTGACCAAAATGCTCTTGTTCTCATTGGAGTGTTTATATGTGCTCATGTTCACTAATATGAGTAATTGTAAATAGCACCATCCTAGAGAGGTCTGTTTGTTCAGAATTCAACCACAATTATTTAGTGGGGGAGAAGTGACCATATCATTCTCTGCTGTGCCCAGAGAGATTCAGTGGCTTTTGGAGGAAAAGTGAAGCAACTGGAAGATCTTACAGAGCTCCGTGGCCTACTTTAATTTTGTGACCTAAGAAAATTTGGATCTGTTTACAAGTCATGCTGCAACTCTTTGTCCCACTCTCTTTCCCATATCCCTATAAACAAAGAAAATTCTGCTAAAAATCACCTATGCTCAGGAAAATTTAGTACAGCAGTGTGTCTAGAATAGATTTTTAGAAGAATTATGTTTTTCAAGTAATAATACAATGTTCAGCTTCTGAAAGTGCTTCCAGCAGAGGATTTCATAGCTAAGTTCCTTGCCTCTTTCTACCACAGTCATTTGAGGAGAAAGTTATGCCATTCTGCAGAGCAAGGAACTGAAAGAAGAAACAATGACAGTAATTCTGTGCTGACTGGCAGATGTCCATTCTCTCATTTCCACCTCATGATTATGATTCCTGGCTCAGCTCTGCCTTTATAAACTGGGTTTTGCTTCTGCATCATCCTAGAACCCAAACCAACTACTGCCTGGTGACTTCTGAGGGCACAAATCCTCTGCATGGAGATCCAGTCACCGGCACTTGTGCAACACCTGGTACAGACATTCAGACCTTGTCAGCCAAGCCTAGATCACCTGTTATTACACTATTTTATGTCATGCTTTAACACAGACCAACTAGCTTTCAAAAGCAGTTTTTCACCTTGTTTTAGGCCCTTCTTCAGCCAAGGCCTTTATAACAGCCCTGAAGCAGGTGTAAAATAATCAGCTCTCAATATTAATGCAGCCGAGCCTTGTTGGTTATATTCCTTTGACAAAACCCTTGGCCCATGGACAGTCTTACCTGATGAGGGCTCTGAGCTGGCAGAACTGCCCTTCCCTTGCCCACCTGCAGGGGAGGGGCAGGACGGCAGAGACATCCAGTTCACCCCAGCTGACTGTGGGGGCCTCTGTGGTAGGGCCCCTGCTGTTGGGGTGGATGTTTGCTTCAGGCTCTGTGCTAGTATAGAAAATACTGATGGGTGGCACCTTTCCTTAGCACACTTTACCTTTAGCTGCTCTTTGGACGACACAGAGGTGGTTGGTTCTTCTGGGAGCTTTCTGTGTAAGGCTTTCAGAGTACTTTTATTGCCAAACATCCTTAAGTGATGTAGGCACAAACTGAAATAAAAGTAGGCAGAAAGAGTTCTAGAGAGCTCTGAATCAGTGCTTCGGGTTCAAGATGGGTGGAAGTTCATGTAGATTCCTGACTTCAGCACGTGCTGCTGGTTTCTTTGTTTGTTTGTTTTCTTTTTCTGTTCTTTTTGGTCTCTCCCCATGAATCACACAGGGCACTGAGGCCAGCCATCGTCTCAGAGATCTCACACCAGATATAAAGCAACCACCACTGAATTTATACAGGGCTCATTAGTGTGGTGGCTTCTTGGATGCACTGTTTTGTACACCTACAGATAGTAAGTGGTGAGTACTGCCACAAAGAAAACCAGTCGTTAACCAAGAAAGTTATGTACCTTGCCCAAGGACACACTTTGAAGTGGCTGGTTCCACCCAGGTGGATTTTTGTGGCGCACCACTGAAAGCAATTCAGTTTAGCACGAGCAGAATCACCTATACAATCTTTTAGCAGTAAGCTACAAAAACCAAGCTTTCTATACTAAGCAATATGCTTGGTATCAGCTGACTGCTGACTGCTTTGTTTCAAGGGATTAGAAATTAGTTCAGATTGAAATGGAAAAAGGTAGAAACAACACTAATTCCCAACTGTCGCTGTATTTCTCATTTGCTGTACTGAAAATCCACAATGGTGTAATTGTGAAGACAATCTTAGACTCTTTTGTGCTTGAGAATACAGTAAGTTATGTTTTACCTGTCTGTCTCTGGAGAAGAAAAGCTTTAATTAAGTCTTACTTTAATTATGTCCCATCTATACAGTACCTAAAAGCATTATGAGAACATGTCATTTACTATATCCCTGCCTTCTGGGAAGGTTTAGATGCTGAATCCTCTAATACTGTAAAAAGTTCCAATTGCTGTTATTAAATGAATATTTGAAACAAGTTTATTAATATAGACATTGTTATAATAATTGCTAAGTAGTGGTGAAAACCTGAGTGATTAAAGTACAGTCTGGAACTTTCTTCCACCAGAGGAAAATATTAGGATTCTGTGTTCATATAGAAATTCTGCAATGCTGGTGGTCCAGCACTGGTGATCTGCTGGTGTGGCCGGTGCCTTGGATCAGAACCTTATTTCACAAAAATTAGTATTTTACCAATGTCAGTGGTAACACTGTACATTACCATTCTGTGCTGTTCCAAGACAAACTTTAATTAAAAACCACCTGCTCTTTCCAGGTTGTCTTATCCTAATTAAGCTAATGAAAATGTCATCACTTCTGATATTTATAGAAAATAATGCCCTTGAAATGAACTTTTGGGCATTATTTTGTTACAAGCTGGGAGTGCTTATGAGGAGGAGATTATTAGAAATGTGCATAAATAAAACTTTCAGTTTTGTAGAGGTCCCTGATATCCTTTGCCAAGTAACCATCAGTCTTTCTCAACCTGTTAACTTAATAGAAAATTAAGCTGATAAAAGTAATAAGAATGAACAGTCACGGACTTCCCTGTGTCTTTCCCACCCTTTAATCCTCAGTGAAAAGTCCTAGGATAGCAGTAGGTGTTTTAAATATTTTAAATAATTTCAACAGGGTGCTATATGTTTTCCACAAGATGAGAGTGACACATTGATACCTTTTAAAAATATATCATTTTCTTATAGTTTTTTATATTACTTTTCAAGTTGTCACAGCTTGACATGTGAATCTGCTTGGTTAAAAGGTAAACAAGCTTGCAGCAACTGAAAATGACATTTGTCTTTATGCATCAAAGTAAATATTGTTCACTTGAAGATGACACATCCCCAGGGCAGCAGACTGACTCCCCTGAAGGTGAATGTGCATCCACGCAGGATGCATAATTTGAATTGGTTTTGCCCCACCCCTGTTTACTTTTGCCCTCCAGTCAGTTATGTTGTCCAGACCTGTTTGTAGTCAGATGCATTATCCCACAGCCTTTGGTGTCTTCTGCCCTGAAAACTTGAACTCTGGGGCCATGCCCGTGCAAAGGAATGGTCTGGAGATTTTTGTATCAGCCAGGTTTGGTTTTATTCTCCTCTTCATGAACCAGACAGATCGCTGAAGACAGATCACTGTCTTCTCTGACTGCAGTGATTTGCAAAGCACATGATTCCATCAATAAACTAATATTTAAAATATCTTTTTCCCTTTCTATGTGAAATGAGGCAGCAAGAAAGTCATGGTATTTTGAGGAGAAAATTTGAGAAGCTGTGGTAAGAAGCCCAGGGACATGAATACCACAATAAGCTTCCAAATTTATCTTCAGGCTGAATAATATGACTTTACAGCAAGCCAATTTTGCTGATAGTATGGATTTAACCTTGGACACAAACTAATTGTTATTTTTTTGAAGAATTTTTTCCATATTTAGCACTGAGGCCTACTTAAAAGAATGCAATAGTGCTGGTAATACCTTATCAGAGGAGTGTGTGTAGCAGATAACAGAGCAGCAATGCAGGCAGCTTATCTTTAGGGAACTGATCTATCAAAGGGTATCTGTCCTCTCAGCTCCTGGTATTCCCTAACATGCCCTGTGTTCCAATTCCAACCTCAGAGATTTTGTTCCTTCAAGGGATTCACAGACAGATGACATTTGAACTCCCAGCAGACCAATGACATGGAAGCATTTCTCAGAGCGCTGCTTGCAACAAGGGAGGGGTTGGTTTCTAACATCTCCAAAGCTGTTGCAGTTGATCTCAAGAAGGTGAGGTGTTAATGCACAGGGAAAGTGAATGTCTTCCTCACCTATTCTACTTCTGCATAGCATCAAGGCCTTGTAATCAGGTCACCACCATCCAAAAAGCATAAGATATCTTTTGTATAAATTATTTTGTTTACCAGGCCTCAACTTTGCTGTTCAGAAGCATAAGACATATTCATAATTGGTCATGGTTTTGTTGAATCCTGTTTCCACTGGGGATATGTCAGCATGGATAAGCAGTGCAGTGGTGCAGTGGAGTATAATCTTGCCAGGGACCTGGCAGCCATGCTATGAGTTTCAGAGATTTTATACAGTCTTCATGAAGATACACCCTATGTGTATGAAGGGCTGAATTGGATGTGCTTCCCTGAAGGAAGAGAGCAAGGGTTGCAGAACCAGATTTCAAAAGAAGGTCAGGGAAAGAAATGTATTTTAATAAATAAACATCCCTTCCCATGCACCTCAGCATGGAGGGAGAGGTGCATGTGCTGTGACACCATTTGGGTGATTCTTAGGAAAGTATTACAGGTCAGTGGAGCTTAACTCTGCTGTTATCCTACACTTGTCTGTGCAGATTTGGAAATCTTGAAATGTACAGAAGGCAGATGGAGAGGCAGAAAATGATGTAGAATGTACAGAGATAATCCCACTTAGTAAGAGCAAAGGCTGCAATTTATTCTCTGCTTTCCTTCTGCCTTCCTATTTCAGTTCGGACCAGGGTAAGCCTGATCATCCAATTACTGGCCTTGAGTGTTTCACATGGGCAGCCTCTGGATTAAAGAAAAAATAATTGGGTGACCATTGTTCTCACCTAGTTTTCAAAAGGTAACAATAAGCTTCATTTTAATACTTCCACTACCTGGTTTCTGTCATACAGGCTAGGTGACATTTTATTCCTAGAGTCCTCTTCAGAAACACCATTTTTGTAATTTCTCATATGTTTCACTAGGACTCTGCTGGGCTGATGTTTTAATAAATCCTACATGCTTGTGTTCCCATCCCCCTCACCTCCTTCATTTTCAACCCGGTATCAGTTACACTAATAGCCCTATATGTCTCCTGGAGGTTGTTCTGTTAGACTGGAATCTGGTTCACTGATGCATAGAATTTGCATAAGAGCACACCAGCTTTTCATTCACTGTGGGGTGTCTCCTTTGCCACAGTTCCTTTTTGCTTGTGCGTATGACTGTAATGTGTTTTATTTCCCTCTAGTCTAGCCGAATTCCAAGAGCAGTTAGGGAAGGAAGGCAGCAAAGAATTGCCATTAGGCATGGTGGAAGTATTCTTTACTGCTTGATACTTCTGCATTTGAAGGATTGATTATCTTTGCTTTGATAGCACCCATATTTCTCTCTCTGTCTCCTATTTTTAATAGTTTCTGAAATTCAAAGAAATGCTTTTCCCTTTCCCTGTGCTTAGGGCTATTAACTGTCTTAACAGTAAAAGTGTCTTATGCTTAAGTTTTGTCAAGCCAAGGGTTTCCTTGCAGAACTGCTACCAGAAAATTAGTTTAGTGTACAGCTTTTCTGAGGCTTATTGTTGCTGTGACTTGAATCTCATATAAGGCTTGAAAATAAATCAGTCCCCCTCTTTAGAAAATCACACCACTACTGTTTCTTTGGAAACATTTGCCAGTGTCTCACATTTAAATAATGGTGAAGATAGATATTGAAGCTAAATAATGGCCAATTGTCTTCAGTGTCCTGTAAGAGTCAAGGACACATCAGGGCTTCATGGCTGTCACCACGCAGTCCCTGACAACGCAGGGGATTCCCAGAGTGACAGCATGAATAGTGTGCTGACCTTTCTCTTCCCAAGTTTGCTGCTTGCCCCTCAGCAGAGGCAGGGGGACAGGAGCTGGCTGTTGTCATTTGCCTTCCTGCCTAGAGCTCCTCTTCATCCATCACACCGTTCTTACTGATAATCCCCATGATGTTTGCACCCTAGTACTTCTATTAGGCAGAGTCTTTGTTTTTTTTAAGCAAACATGTAAAATCATGTAGGCAATGCTGTGATGCATGAGTAAGGATTCAAATATGATGTATCTTGTTTGCTTGTAATGACATAGGATTTTCTTTTCGTTTAAAGCTGAGGTCACAGATAGTTCTACAATTCTTCTATCTGTGTCACCTTTTGAACACAATTGTACTTCTGTCATCTGTTTTGAGAGGCTACAGATGAGACAAAGGTATGCAGCTCTCTAATCTTCTTTTTCTGCTAGGATGAGGGTGAAAGTATTCTGGATTTAAGCCCCACTTCTGTTTCCTTTGGCTTTCAGAGATCTAAGATGCTTCTTTGTGCTTTTCAGCTGTTAACCTGAGTTAGCTCTGATCTGGGTTGTGGCCAGAAGTCTCTCTACATGGGACAATTATAAATTGAGGAAGGCATGGAGGAGCTGGCATCCTGTCACAGGCTGGTCATAGGCATTGTGCCTTCAAAAAGAAGAAAGTAAGAATATTTTTGTATGTCATGAATCTATCTGAGGATGAAATACATTCAGTGAGTGTGGTACACTGGGTTACTGTAATAATACAGAGTCTGGAGAGCTGTTTGGCCCTCTCTCAGTGAAGTGTCATAAGATGGTTGAAATATAACAAATTATTTGGCTTCTCATATTTTATCATCTGCTTTAGCAATTTCTACATGTTTTCAGGACTCTTTAAAGTATTTTGTTCTGTAAGTTTCCTTAAGAACTCAGTACACTATGGGTTTCCCCTTAGGAATAGAAGCCAGTTAACTATGGAAACTTCCAGAGTTGGATGGAGTCACATTATTAAAATATGCAGCTCTTCTATGGTATAATGGTCTCTCTCTGTGGCATTAATCCTTCTCCTTTTCATACAATGCACTTGAAATGCTGCTTTTCTTTGTAGGTGGCAAGTATTGTCATAACTTCACTTCAAGAACTATTCACCTTTTAACTGCAGAAAACAGTTCTCATTGTACTTCAGCTAGAGAATAATCCCTTTTCTTTTGCTCCTTCATCCTCCATGGCACGCTGATGATAAGTGAACTCTCAAGCAGTTACAATTTCACAGGAGCTTTCATGGATTGCAGAGCTCTGGGTTTTTCAGATACCACACATTCAATCAGCACCACTTGGAATGTCTCTCTGTTTTTAAATCTGACCTGTTAATGTCACTACATTCATCCTAAATACTGCATTTTACAGTGGGATTTCTTGTGGTTCTCCCCTTAATGTCTTCTCATTCTTTTTTTCTGAGCAGCTGTTGGTAGCTCTCCCTACTGCTGTCAACTCTTAAACCTCTGCAGTACAAACTGCAGGCCAGGGTGAACATACTGCATTAAATCAAGGTCTGCAAAGTTGGCTTGAAATACACATTAGGAGCCCAAAAATAAAGAGAAATGGAAAACTGAGCCATTCCTAATGTAATGTCCTAAACTTAGTTTATACTTTGATCCATGAATAACTAGCACATTAGAAACTTTTAAAATAATATTACATACAAAAATCCAGCTGGTGACATTCTTGCTGTGCTGCAAGTATAGAAACAATAATACCAGTGTTAGGGCCACAGTGCTGCTACATCAGATAGAGAAACAGCGCAAGAAAGGCCCCTCTGGAAAGACAGGGATGTTTGAAAACTGATGCTGACTCCTCTAAACCTGAGACCACTCCCTAAATGCATAGGCTGAAAATCCATTCTAGTCCCAGTACAGACAAAAACATAGCAGAGAATTATTAATTACATCACCACACCTTTATAATAGGGTTCACTGTAGTTATGTAGGAGTTGAGGGTATTCAAGCAGTTTCTTTTGATGAAGTAATCGGGCTGCTTCTGGGGTCTGTTTCAGCTGCTAGGGGCGTGCTTCAAATGTAAATGACTGCCAAATGGATTCCTTCTAAATTCCAGCCAATTAAAATACATTTAAAGTGCAGCTGGTGGAGAGCAAAAGGCTTATAATTGCATAAGAAATGTTTGAGCATGAAACAAATCCCTGAAGTTTAGTGAAGAGTGATTATTAAATACTGCATTTCTGGAGAAATGCAAGCAAAGTAGAGCAAGCAAACAAAAGAGCCTTCCGAAAGTGCAGTCAGAGGCAAAGATGACACTTTTACCACCAAGTTAAAAGAGACAAAGCCGGGAGTGTGTTTGTTAGGGTGTCAGTTTTCCACCCTTGGCTCTTTAAACCATGCAAGTTTGGCAGCTTGCCCTATGTGGTGCTGCATACAAATATTGACAGAACAGTGTGGTATTTGTTAAACCCCTTCTTGGGAAGCAAGTGATTGAAACTCTGAAGGAAGATCTGAGAACTGCAGACATTATATTTTTTCTCAGTAGCACTATAATATTTACAGAATGAAACAGAAAATAGTGAATGGGGTGTAATGAATGACCTTCCTTTTCTGCTTTGCCTTGTAAGTAAGGACAGATTTTTTTGTTTAATGCTTTAAATGTTATTGTAAAAGAGGTTTACAGCTAGTAGCACTGAAAGATGCCATTAACACTTTTGATTTAACCTCATGTTTTGGGGAAAAGCTTGGCTGATAGAACAGACCATGTAAATAGGTGAAAGACTTTGCCCAGGAAGTTGCAGTGTGCAGCCGCTGTGGATAATGTGTCCTATAGATGCAGGAACCTTGCAGACATTTTAATTCACATCTGTATTTCAA
The DNA here is from genome assembly GCA_039654755.1 of Calcarius lapponicus. Classification (NCBI taxonomy): domain Eukaryota; kingdom Metazoa; phylum Chordata; class Aves; order Passeriformes; family Fringillidae; genus Calcarius; species Calcarius lapponicus. The sequence continues at coordinate 19,789,522 of CM077470.1, read as the reverse complement.
TGTTGGTGCTTTCCAGACATTTTATGCTCATGTCTGCATCTGCCTAGAAGTGAGATTTCCAATTATTCTGCCTCTACTCTGTCTTAGTAAAATTTGATCTTAAATCCTCAGTAAAATTTAATCTTAATCCTGTTCAGTAGATCATTGTACTGATTTTAGAAATGGAAACAAAATTTTTATAGGCAGTTCAGAGAGGTTTCTTTCTATGTAATATTTTATTGCTTTAACCTTTTGGTATAAAACAAATAACTGAAATCAGGTGAATCAAAATGTTCACTATGTTATCTCAGGTTTTTCTTAATTGAATCAGGAAGTAACTCATGGAATACGAAAAAAAATGTTTTGCAAAACTAACAAATATTGGTTTCTACCTGTGTTGTGTGTTACCACACAAAATTCACCTGAAATAATTTGAAATTCCTGATTACTTTCTCTTCTAACATATCCTACCCAATAAGTCTGTTTTGACTTCACTTTTGTTAACTGTGAGTAAAGACTCCTGCAAAGTTTCTAGTGACAGATCACATTGCAGCAGTAGGGGTTCAGTTAAATGTGCCTTGTTAATTGTTAATGTGAAAGTAGCACAGAGCACGTGCTGAAGACAGCCTCATAAGAAATAAGCTTATTGCCAAAAGAAATGTCAATTCAATTATAAAATCAAGTTTTAAAGACATTTGTCATGAAACATAAAGACAAGTACACATACACTGAAAATAAGTGAAATGCAGTTAATCCCAAAATATTAAAGAGAAGAAACACAAAAAATCTCTGAGTTGAGAGGTTGGTTTTCTTTTTGAAATACCCTTATTGATCGATGATCATTACAGAGGGCAACCCATTGAACAGAGTGAAACTACTGTGTTTCACAGTCCAGCTGATTCCCAGTCACTGTTGAAAAATTAGGGTCAATGTTAATAGCAATATGTATGATGGAAGTAAACAAGTCTTTGTGTTTATGAAATACACAGTATATATAAAAATAATTTTTAGCAGCACCTGGCCTATAGCAGCATTAAAGCTTTGGTTCAAGCCCCACAGCAGTAAGGGTACAGGAAGGTGCAAACGACAGTTAACTGATTGTAAGACATATTTTTATTTATTTATTTTTATTATTTTTATTTATTTATTATTAGTTTTGAGATCTATAGACAAGTAGTGCAACATAAGTCATTTATTATTACAAAAGACCAAATAATCCCTTTCTAGAGTTGCAAAATGAGGAAGCTGATGACTAAATGTAGACTCACTGAAAAGCCAGCTCATGGTTTTTCTTTTTCTGATGGAATCTCAGGGCTAACAAAACTTGTTTCAAGCTAAAACTCTGTCTTAAACAGGCTTGACTCAGTATAAATCAAAAGATTAATCTAGGTCCTTCTGCGTAATAACATTTTTCATGTCATTTACTTTTCATTTCTGCATATGTGCAATGATGGATGTATTCCCTATGCCCAGTGGTTCATGTGATATATCAGTTACCTTAAAGAAAGAGAGAGAGGTGCTTAGGAAGTGGTCAAACACACAGGTGCAGAGGATGCATTAGCCCTCTATATTTCCTTCTTGATCTCATTGTACCAGCAGTGGGCTGGGGTTTGGATGTTTGCAAATTAGAGCCTCCTTTGCTGCACAATTAATCAGGGATTGAGTGTCTCTTTGGGGAGCTCACTGGCCTGCAGGAACTGCTGCCTGGGCTCTGGGCTTGGGGGAGCTTAGGTGGAGCTGTGTGAGAAACCTTCCAAACTGCCCTGCACTTCGGCACAGGTGTGGATGAAACATTTTGGGAACACTTAAAAATTTTTTAGGTGTCCCCAAGGCTAAATATCCTTTGGAAAGCTGGCTTTCTGGATTATTTCCTTGGATATTAGCCCTTAAATTCTGCCAAAACACAGGCAGATTTCCATTGGGCTTCTCCCCAGAATGACTTGCTGAAAAGTTGTACAACTTTGGTGTGTCTCCACAGGGAAAATTACATAAGTCCGACTGAAGGGTCGGCATAATTTATAATGGCAAGCAGATGAGAACTTGCCTGGAGTTTTCCCCTGGGTGGTTTTATTCAGTGATTCTGTACAGTAAAAGCCACTACTACTTCATGCGTTTGGCAGGTCAAACTCAGAAATTTTTGGGTACCTGAATATATACCCTCCTTTATTAAAAGCCTCACATGGAGCCTACACTAGTTATACTGCCCATAGGACTGGGGAATGGCTGTTCTGCTGGTTTCCTGAATAGAGAAGTGCACTTTGGTTTCTACATTAAAACATCTATTAATTTTAGGAAGGATTTACTATTCCTTCGCTGATGATTTTTTCTGGTGCTCTAGAGAACTCTGGAGGACAGAGCCTGGCCCTATATTTAAGGAAGGTGGTACAGCAGTGGAGGAATATCAAGCAAATTATTGGATAAAGATGAAAGTTTGACACATCCTGAAGCCTAGGTAGTAGCAAAATTCCTTCTACCTGGGCAGAAAGGGGATTTTTTTCTAAGTGCATGTTATTCTCCAATAGTTGTGAGGATGGAGGCCTCTGCTTTTTACATGGTGCTGCACCTTAATCCTTGATAATGCCTCATGTATGGTAAAGCACAAAGGAAGGTATTGGCCCAAGGGAGGTGCTCTCCTGTGTCAGCCCTGGTAACTTTGAGGTTTGGCCCTGGTTTCTGTGACAGGAACTGCATGACCTATATTTCTCTGCCACTGCTCTGTCCTCCACTGTGCTCACCAGAGCTGGTCCTGAGCTCCACAGTCCTCCTGGCACAGGGACAGAAATTAACTGTTTGCAGTAGGAGAGGGTGGGAAGAGTGTGTTTGCTTGGAGTATTTTTAGTGCACCTTTCACAGTTCTTTCCTAAACTCATTATCACTCCAGCACTCTTGGTCTGTCCTCGCAGGTGAGGCAGTAGTGTAATGGAATTTGAATGCCAGAATTTTGCCTCTCAGTGCACTATGGTCTAATGGTCTTTATAGGGATTTGCCAAACACCAGAACAACTTGGAACAAAATACTTTAAAAAAAGTCCAAAAGATAATGGCTGTTTTTCAGATTAAAAGTGAAAATCACTGATGCTGATTACAAATAAAGTTTATAATTTACACCAAAGTGGTGTGGGACACTTTGCTCATAATCTTGTGACCTGTGAACTGAAAGCAAGTGCAACTACTGCACTGTCTTCATAGAGAGATTGCTGAAAACAGCTAGAACAGCTCTCACGTTTCTTTGCCTACATCCAACAGTCAACTTTGCTCCTCAGTGAGGTGACCAATTCTTGCCTTATTTTTCTCTTACTGTTAATTTATTTGAAAAGTGCAGCTGAAGAACATTTTATGTCCCTTGCTGGTGGTATTATAGAGCCACACTGTGGATTGCTCCTGCCCTTTGGGCGTGTTTGCTGTTACAAACTAAAATCTGCTGTGAAACAGTTCTGGGACTTTGGGGTTTGCAGAATTTTTAAAAAATAATTTCTCTGTTTTTTTTTTTTTTTAATCATTGATTTGGATAAGATTTTCCATGTAGGAAAGTTGGGGGACAAGTTGTTGTGAGGTCAGATAATTATTACCAAACATAGAAGCTGTGTAACAAATGAATGGAGGAAGAGAAGAAATACTAAAGTAATATAAATAGTTACACAGGGCCAGTGGAAAACTTAAATGAAAGAGTAATGTATACCAGATGTCTGTGTCATGCTGAGTAGAATTTTGCTAGGAATGATTTCCAGTAGGAAATTGTTGAAGGTAAGCAGGACAAATCTGAGTGTACTGCAGGAGATGTCTTGCTGGCAGAGCTCTGTGAGCACCTGTAAGTATTTATTGAGCCAGTTCTTTGGTGAACTTCCTTATTCCTTGTGCTACAGTTTTATGGCTTAAGGATAACTGAAATGATCAACTAGTCAAAGAAAAATGATCAATAGTCAGTGATGAAGCATAAACTTACAGCTATCCTTGAATTACCCAAGATATAGGACTGGCTGTACTGATTCAGGTTGTCCTTCAAATGTGGAAGCCTGCAGGAGCTGAGGCAGCCCACTGCAGAACCTCACCACCATGGTGGATCTCTCTCTTTACAATCTTTAAAGAGATAATCTCACACTATCTGTCTAGAGCCTGTGGATAAACTGACATTAACCTTAGAGTTGCTGACACATTTTGTTGGTGGCACAACAGGCAGCTCTCCAGCCTCCCACCTCAGCAATAAAATCATCATGCACATGGTGAAGTTTTAGTTTTCCAAAATTGGGCAGTGCAGGGCAGTAGTCCAAAACCTTAATTTTGTTGCGGTAACTAGAGTTGATAAATGAAGACGTCATACTTAAACGAGATTTTTAAGGCCTTGATGATCAGTGCAGGTAGCTGTGGTTCACAAAATGGATCCTGGGCCTTAATGAAATTATTGTTCCAGATATATACTGGTCCTACCTGCAGGACCAAAGTTATTTTCCTGTCCAAAGTCAAGTTGTCCCTTTGCCGTCTTCTGTGGTAAGAACCACGAAACAGGAATTTAGATTAATTTTTATGTGATTTCTTCTGTGGTAGCCCACATGAATGCTGTCTTTGTCACATCAGCCCATGAGAACTTTGCCTGGAAAGGCACCCAACCTCATTACTGTGAGCTCTATTCCTGTAGGGTCAAACTGTGTCTCTAGATACCAATTTTTATAAATGCGATTGCTCCAAGGAAGGAATTGCCTTTATTTCTTTCATTTGTTGTAAGAAAAGTAATTTACTTCTGTTTTCTGGCCTCTCACTCACACTGGCTCAGTTTTGTGACTGGTCCTAAAGGAAAAGCCAATTCTTTATTCTTTTCAAATCACCCTTCTGGACAAAATAACAGTAGTTGTGTAGTTCCTACTCTTTCCACCCCTCTGAGCCCATAGGGGATGTATGCAGAGACACAATCTAAATAGTGCCTCTGTTTGAAGTGTTCCTCTGTTTTCAGTCTACAAAGGCTGTCTACAGCTCAAAAATGAAACTGACCCGCTACAAAAAAAAAAAAATGGGGGACAAAATGCATTCTTGGAACCATGTTCATATCCAGAGCAGCAGTTTTACCTTTGGCAACACTCTCTGACATCATGAGGTACAAGGAACAACTATTGCTATGCTTGTTAGCGCAGGTAAATTTAAAAAAAAACCCACTTCATACCTCCCTGATTCTCCTGTGGAGAAAGACAGGGAGGATTTTTTTCTTTCTTGCAGTTTTTGTTGCTAATAATTTACTTTTAATATTGCAACATATATTTGGCTGGAATTATTTAACATAAATACATGAATTGTTATGCAGTCTTGTAGCATAGGGATACATGTTACAAGGAATATTTGAGTATAAAATTTTGTAGTTTACAAAATCCTGCAGAGAATAATGCAATCCTGCTTTCTTTTGCCATCTAAATCCAGCTGAGCTGTGTAAGTGCTCAGCTGGGAGGTTTGAGGGATCACCTGGGCTGTGCAGGTAAAAGGGGATGTGCTGAGGGGGTATCTGTGCATGGGTGGGATGTGCATTTACAGCTCTTGTGTGAAATGAGTTCTCGTAAAGGGCTTTGTGACTGCCCGGCCTGAGGTGTGTGATACAAATGTGATGTATCACTATTGACAGTAAAAACTGAAAGGATACTTCATGGACTGCCGCTCAACAAGGGAGCTTTATGAGGGCAGAAAGCACGGCCCTGTACTGCTGCTGGTCCCCTCAGGAGGCTGTGGTGGAGTGCCAAAACTGAATAATTTTGAAACTGAATATCTTTAAATGGATTCTTTGTTCATTTGAAGGAGATAGACTGAGGAGGACAGAGGCTTCTCTGGGGAATGTCATGGCTTTATTGTGCAACACAAAGACCGTGTTTGAATCAAGATCTGGGTACTTCTAGCTAGGTCTTTTCTAGCAACATGAGCCATGCACTACAATTTCTTCAGAACCCAATTTCTTGCTCTGAAATTTATATTGGCTTTTTGAGATTGCCTTCTGTCTCATCTTCTGAGCTAACTTCTTCTCGATGGAAGATCGGTAATGAGGTGCGTCTTTCATTGATCACTGAGAGTTCTACACAGGTTGTGCTGTGATCAAAGACATTTTCTCTTTTCTGTAATGGTAAAGCTGTTGGTTTACTGCAAGGCAGCAGGCTGATCTCTATGCCAGCACACTTAATTGGAGGAATTTTTTGCTCTACAAGGCTTTTTCCTTCATACACGAGAAAAAGAAATAAGAGGAGATGGAGAGCAGAGAGCAGAGAAAACATGAGTAAATACTTATGTTTTTTATTATTGGAACAGATCCTGATATGGGATTTGTTGAACTTAATAGCTGAACCTCAGTGCAGCTGTGACAGTAGGTGTCATCCAAGAATATGCTTGAGTGACACACTGAGATGGCTTTAGAGACCAACTTGTTCTTTAATGTGATGTAAGACATTGGGATTTAGGGGCTGCTTCATTTGGGCTTTGTTAATACCGAGAGGATGCAGCTTCATGCTGCAGGTGCTGGACACACAAGAACTGCCATGGTGGTACTGCAGGTGTTTGGTTAAAGTCCTTCTCCCCAGGGGGTTTCATCCATCCCAGCCCGCCTGCTGCTCCTGCTGCTTCCAGCACTAATATTTTGACAGTCAAAATCAACAAACCTGGAAAGTTCAGGTTTATTTCAGAGCACAGATTTGTTTGATGGGTCAGAGAGCTTCAGTAGTGTGGCCCAAAACTCTGCCAGTTATAGAGTGATGAAGGGAAGAACAAGTAGAATTCTCTAGAGATTTACTATAAGATCCCAACACCTTGGATCTTTTCTTTTTCTCCTCTACACTATGTATTTTGCTTACATCCCTTGGGAAAATCTTATAAGCTGTTTTCCTCTGCAGAACCCCTGTGATTACTGCTTAGTTTTTTTGTACAACATATTTGACCATTGAAGGGGATTGCTTGGACCAACATGATCCAGGAATAACTATCCTGTGAACAGTCTGCTGAGACCTTACAGTTTTATTTTATGCACTGCAGGCAAAGTCTTCAAGACCCTGGAAAATAGTGTTACAGATCTCAGTCAGATCATTTTGCCACTTTGCTCAATAGAAAACAATAAAATAATTATTCAGGAGGAATATTTGAGAGCTTGAAGCAGTTTTTCTTTACACCAGAGCCATGACCTGGCAAACAATAAACAATGGGAAAGTTTGTCTTAGTACACAATTTAGCAGGATAAAAAAAGCTGGAATTCCTTTAACAAAGTGTGTTCTCTTCTCCTCAGAAATTTCAAAAACTGATGTCACTTGTAATTCTTCAGGAAAGAAAAAAATCCCTGCAGTTTGCAGTACATCAATGCAGGCATTTTCCTCCTGTCTAATCTATAAAAAGACATTGTATACAAATGTTATTTTCTCTGCCAGAAATGCATTCCTGGAACATAATAAAGGCTTTTCTGTTGTTGTTCAGTAATTTGGATAATAGTTTCTCCATGAAGTCTCATAACATTTATTTACTCTCATAAATGATTAGACCAAGGGGTTTCAGCAGTCAAAGCTAGAATCCCTCTGCAATAAGCTTTCTTACTGAAATAATTCTGTAAACATTATGCCTAAAATAATTTCAAATGACAAATTTATATGAATAAAATAATACAGATATAAAATAAATCTGTAGACCTCTGTGTATAAAGTACAGAAAGCTTTACTGAAGAGTCGTCAACCATGTGGATTAAATTAAGCAAAGCTTTTTCTAGAATTATTTTCCAGAATCATTGATAGCCTTGAAGAATTACAAATATTTCTTGTTTGGAACAACTGGATTGCAGTTATTGTGGCAGCAGCACTTTTTTTGCTTTCCTGCAGCCCCATGGTCAGCCCTATTAGCTACAGTTTAATGGAAGGGAATATGAGGGGAGTATTCCTCTGACATGGTTTGGCAGGTGTGGGAGGGAGAGGGAGAGGTGTGCCTCTGCTCACTGTGTAAAATAAATTGTGCTGCACCATGTGTAAGGGTTGAAGGGTCTGACTGTAGCAAGGCTGGGTTGGAATCAGCATTCACACAGCCAAACTTTGGGAAAAGCACTTGTGGCCCAGCTTGTGTGCATCTGCTACAAGGACACCTCACCTTTGCCAGGCCTCATTTGTACATAACCCACAGGGAGGGTGGTGGTACAATCAGTAGTACGACATCCTTTGTCACACAGCTGACATTATCCCGCCTTTTTTATTTACTTTGCTTCCTTGGCCCTTCTGGTTCTGCTTTAAATTGCTCTTCTTGCATGCAGGAAGCAATAATCACTGAAGGTGACCAGAACAGTGGAAATAAATGTATTTGAATTAAAGGTGATGCCCACCTGTTTTGGTTTTTGGGGATCTGTTTTATTCCACTATTTTCTAGGGATGTTTATTTCATCTGTAAAATGAATCCCATGGATTTAAAAGTCTTCATTTTCTTCACTGGGATACCAGGTATCATCCCCCTTCAATGAATTAAAGTTTGAAGTTTAAATTGGATTCAGGAGGCATGAAAAGAGGATGCCTTTAAAAACTAATATATTAGATAGCCCTCAGGACTCTGTGGTAAGAGACAAGGGAAAAAAATAAGAGAGAGGTGAAAATACCCACAATTCATGCTGTCTGTGGAGGCACCATTAAAAAGTTCAGTGTAGGGGTCCATGAATGTGCTGGGAGAGCCCTCTCCTTTGCCACAGCTGCTTCAGGTCTGGAATTCAGGTAACAGAGCAAACCAGACTTAGCCTGACTCTGGTTTTCCAATCATCTAATGTATCCTATGGCTAGAAATATTGTGAGTGTCATCATGTATCTCTCACAATGACACCTTTTTTTAGGTGGAAGCATAAATGATTTCAAATATATTAGGGGGTGAATATGTTTTTTTCAATTTTTTTTTTTTAATAAAGCTTTTGCTAGACTCTCATTTAAGGCATACTTGTTTTTTGGTTTTGTGTTAGTTCAATCATACTGTTCCCCCAAAATACACTTTTTTCCTTAAATCAGACTTCAGTTTTCAAGAACTTCATAGGGATGTTTCATTTTTATGAGTGGCTTTTAGGCCTCACTGGGTCCTACAGGGCTGAGGTCCCTTTGCACTCCTTTGCATCCTCCTGCTGCCATCAGTGGCTGCTGGCTCTTGGAACAGAATTACTCCACGGAGTGCTGAAAGTAGGTTAGGCTGAAACTCTCACAAGCCTCCCTGGAGGGAGTTTCAGATGTGCAAATCCCAGTGAACTATCATCTCAGCAAAATGTCACTGAGACATCACATAGACAGGGCTGACTCCCTCTGCTTCCTCCTGGAAACTTTTGGAAATTGGAAAAGGACCTACAGTGTCAAGAGAGGTCAGAGTGCACGTGTAAAGTGCTCCTGTGTGCTCAGCTCGCCCAGCGCTGCTCCTAAAGTTTCCGCTGGGACAACGGGTTCTTTTTAGCTGGGCAATTAGAATATGAAACAAAAAAAGGAGGTCATCTAAATAGGGCCCCTTTGTAATTTCTTACATAATACTGTGCATGGCAAGAATGACTTATTGACCCTACTTAGGGCACAGAGGGATGATAGACAGTTCATAATCCTTCCTGGGCAAGGATTGCTTTCAAATTGATGGTGCTGCGTTTATTGAAAAAATGCTCTTTATATGTACTTAGTATGAAAAAGCTAAGGTTATATAAAAGAAACATGATTACTGAGAAGACTGCTTTCTCTTTTGTGAGATTTCTATCAAATCATTCTAATAGTAATGAAAATCATTGGAAAATTTTGCAAGGTTAAGAATGGGCTTTGGTCTTGTCCTTGGTATGCAGGAAAGCCTGTCACTTAGACCTGTGTCCTTGGAAAGACTGAGGTTTTCTAAATCCCACCTAAACCCCTTCTGGATGCTAACTGCACTATATTGCTGGAATAGATTTCAAATTTTCTTCACACTGGGGAAGAATTAAACCTTTATTTTTCAGTTTTAGGTTTCATTTAAAGTTATTTCTAAATAGAAAAAATTGCAAAATTCTCAGGTTTGGGAGAATTATATATTCAATGCACCTGAAGACAAACTACAGAAGAAAAGCCATGAAATGATACATTTCCACAGCTAATTAAAAAAACCCTCTTTTCTTCTTCTTTTTTTTTTTTTTTTTTTTTTTTTTAACCAAAGGAAGTATTTTATTAGGGAGAGTAGTGAAAACTTTTGATCAGTGAACATTTTTAGAGTTTTTGGCTCATATCTAGTTAGGATCTTCCTCCAACCAACCACATAAGGATTCAACTGTTGCAAATGTGCAGTGTAGTGTTGATACCCTTTTATCTCTTTTCAACCTTCCCTCAGTCTGTATGCACACATACATGCAAGTCTTTTTCTGTGGAATCTAGAGAAATACTGAGGAAATATACTTTGTACACATGAATTGTGTAGTGTTTCATTCTGCACTGACAAAATGATGTAAGATCTCTTTGGTCTATCATACAGAGCTACAGGTTTTAATTTCCAGAATTAGTATTCAACCAGGTTTGCAAAAGGTTTTTAATTTCCAGCATTATTAGTGGGTCAGGTTTGTAAAAACAGTGTCTGGCTTGTCTAAATACCCTCACTGTGATGTCCCCTCATTCTCCCTGAGCTTAGAAAAATATTGTCCTCTTGGTACTCACTTTGTGATCTATTTAACGAGTAAATGTCAGGGCCAGTGGGGGCTACAGACCTGAAAAGGAGCATTCAAAAAGACAACCCATGGTGCAGTGTCTGGCTTTCCTTTTAACAATTACAAAGGGCACATTAACACCTGATAATAAAAAATCATTCTGTTTCACAGTTCTGTGAAAAAAGTAGCAGGGATTCAGCCTACTTTTATTTATTTTTTTAAAATAACATATGGGTCAGTGAAACAGCATCTCCCAACCCACCTGCAATACAAATCCCAGAAAAATCTTTAAAATAATTGCTTATAATTCAGGCCTACCTGTTTCGATGCATTTTCCACCTATCTGTAAAAACAGAGCACAAAACTATAATTAATAGATTAAATTCTGACTGAATTTACTGAGCCAAGTAGCAGTTAGGGTTGGTCTGGCTGTGCTGGCTGAAGGCTTTGGAGTATTGAGACTTTTGGAAAAGGACCTGATCTTTTCCTGCAAGGTGCCTGAACCAAACAGTAAGGTATTTTTGCAATCAGTCCATCATTGTTTTCTATGCTTATTAGTACAATGTACCAAATAACATATTTTTATCTCTTAAAAATAGTTTTGCTGCAGTTGGAAAATTATTTTGCAGTTTAATTTCCATAGTCAGAGGCTTTTCATTAGCAGAGCTTCCTATGACATTAGTTTATTCTGCACGTAGTTCGGTTGTGTTATGGAATATCACAGCAGTTAAGTATCTAGGTGTACAGGTTTTTGTAATCAGTCCCTGACAACATCTGTCAAAACAATATGGGAAAATCCTGGCTCATGTTGTCATTACAGAATGGGACTGTTTGTTTATTCAATAGAAGAAATAAAGCATATTGAGGGAAGGCCAGAAGAGTCACTCTGACTCAGTTACTGAGACTTCCAGCTTCCAGCTACAGGATATTTTGGTTCCAGCATTTCACATCAATAATAAACAATCCTTATGGGAACCATTGAATGATGAAAATGAGATCAAAAATTGAGAGCCAGGCTATATATTTTTTGATCTGTTGTATGCTATAGTTTACATTAGGGTCAATCTCAAGATCGGAAAGAGGCAGGTTCTGTACCACAGCATTTCAAATAAATGTTTGTCAGCTATATGAGATACTGTCAATAATTCATCACTGTAATTCTCCCAAGATGGTCTGTTGATGCAAACTGTCAGAGCACATGGTAATAATATGAGCATTTATGTGATTTACAGTTCTACAAAATGGCAAATAACTAGAAATTTCTCCCACTGAAAGTATGCATAGGCTCTTTGGATGTCAGGAATAGTGTGTGTGACAGCTGCAGCACATATAAATCATGGTCAACTGTTTAAAATGTTCTCTGTATATAAGTACATGCACTTATACTGGCATCTTCATAGTCCATTTCCAATATCTAAGTGACAGATTGTACTTTATGTAATTGTGCAGTTTCCTATGTTCTTATTAACTCTTTAATCCCCTGATGAGTTCAGTGGTTACAACAGTATATCTTGCTCAGTAGAACTGGTAGAGCTCAAAATGCAAACATTTCCCTACCATGCAGCATCGCCAGGGCCCGTGGGCTTTTTCAGGAATTTGGGTCTTTGGCAATATACTAGAAATGGTATTGCACAAAGGGGTTTATAAATTTTTTTGCGTGTGCTCTTGTTCAGAAAGAAACCAAGAAATGGTGACTTGCGATAATTTATTTTTGTGTCTTGAAAAAATTCAGGTGAGAGGCATTCTTTGATGGCAGCTGCGTTAAGTGCCGGTAGCAATGGGAAGAGCTTCCTCATGTTTCAGCTCAATTCCCATCTTTGTACCAGCCCTGGTTCCAGAGCTGCTCAGGTCTGTATATGCAACAAAGCACCGCCCTACCAAAAAAATGAAGTTGTTCCCACTTGTTCAAACCTTTCACTTTCATAGACTGATCTTTTATCAGTGCATGTTAGTTTTTAATTGGCTCGGGATTTATCAGGCCCTGCACACAACCAGCTCATGAGTGTGTGATTTGGAACACTGGATTAGAAAATGTATTTACACTGAAAGGAGTGAGGACTATTGAGTTTGTTTTTTTTTTTTTTTTCCTTTTTGCTTCTGCCATAGTGTGTAGCTAGAGTTGAGCCAAATTCCTCTTTTTAGCGCCACTATGGGAGGTGAGTACTGTGGAGGCAGGACTATCCTTTGAACTGGAAACTTGTGTGGTATAAGGATACTTAGCAGCTTCGAGCATTTCACAAAAACAGAATTTCTGTGCTGAAGGAAGCTCCATTCTTCCCAGGGGTATGTCCACTGGATGCTATCATTCATACTTGAACAGGAGTGAAGGAAGAGAAAGGGAAGTAAAGGGCAATCTCTGGCATTCAGTTAAGGTAGGAGAAGTGGTGATACACTGGATTCCCCCTTGTTTTCCTCCTTTTAATAATATAGTCCCATGAAGGCATTTTTACAGTTATTAGGTGAGTGACTGGAAGCCATAAATGTTGGAAAGATTTGTGACAGTGCACAGGTGTTTGAGACTTTAAAAAACAATCTGTGCAATAGAGTAGCCTACCAAAAGACTCTTCAGTGGGTATCAGCGGGGTGGCAATGTCAATACTCTTGGCTCAGTATAGAAGGTAAATTTAGTTTTTGCATGAAGTGAGTTTAATAGCTTTTTCATTTCATAATTTCATAAGGAATAAAACCAATATACAAAAGTTTGGGGCACTTTGTGCAAACACAGCACACCTCACTGCACTGAATGATGTGCAATGGAAGATCCTATAGCAGCCTTTTTCCTGGAAGCCCACATGGATGTAACTTCATTTTAATGCAGGATAGCTGTGGCTGTGTGTGCCAGTCCATTTCTGTCCTCCCATTCCCCATGGATTCTCTTCCTCTCCTTTTTGAGGTTTCTCAGAAGGGCATGTGTATCATTGTGGACAGATAGAGCTCATGTGCATGAGCAGCAGGGATGATTTTCCTCCTGGGAGCTGAGCTGAGTCACCCTGAGCTGTGATAGGGGACAGAGGAGGAGGAGGGAGAGCATTCTTGGGATGGGGAGAGGGACTGTGGCTGCTGACAGCTCCCTGTGCAGCTTTGGGCTCAGTGGAAAGAGAAGCTGTGATGTGAGTGACTGTGGATTTGTGAAATCACTGCCATGCCTTGCTGCTTCTGTGGTTTTGTCCTGGAGCAAACCTGGGTTTGTATGGCCTCTTGAGGGTGCCATGACTGAAGTGTCTGTCTGCCTTTCCCTGGAGGCAGGGAACTGTTCTGGAGTCTGAGATGGCACTGCACGGCAGGGATGAACCACAAGCAGTGTGAGGTTTGCCCTTTGGCTTTGGGGAATGTTCTTTGTGGAGGCCTTTCTCCTTTGGTGGTGCTTGGTGTAGTGCAGCTAGTGGCATGTATGCCCAAATCCCATGGAAATTAATGGATTTCATGGACATTAACATCTTTTAATTGTGGTGTTAAATACACGGACAAGAGGCAGTTTTGTGCCAGTGTCTGTGGCACAGAGGCTCATGAGAAAAGAGCTGTGCCCCCATGGGGGTCCTTGCCCAGCCCCAACATCTTGCAGCCTTTTACTGAAACTCTTGGTTGCAGCTCAAGTTTTTTTTGGAAGGAAAGACATTTTGCCTAAGCAAATGTGTCAATACATGCCTGTTGGAAAGCTCTGCTAAATAAATAATTATACTGTTGCTCAGTACAATTTATTGTAGTCTGTCAATATCTTGCTTTTAAATATGTTTTAGATAGTAAAAAGGTATAGGGTTTCTTTTGGGATTGTTGAGGGGAAAATAGCAGAGCTGAAGGCAAAAAGCTTGTAGACTGCTTTAGGAAGGGTGGCAAAAATCCCGTGAAAACTACACTTAAATATTTATTAAAAATCCAGTTTTTTTCAGTGAAGCTGCCTTTAGGAAATGCTGTGATTTCATTTCAGTGTTGTGTTAAGAAGAAAAACAGAATTTCTGAGCGGCTGTCTCAAGCTTTATACAGGTTGAAGGTTTATGTTCTGCTTGTGTTTTGATAAATTTTCCTTGCAGGCATAAGATGTAGAAACTTTTAATTAAAGCTTAAATTCTCAAGCAAGGAGTAAGTGTTGTGGTAAGGTGCAGGCACTTGGTCACTGTGTAATTCCCAGAAAAGATTTCTGTGGAGCTGAGGTGTCTGGTTAGCGGGCTTGAGCACTGGCAAACTCAGATGGAAGATATTCCAGGTGAACATCTTCTTTGGGAAGTGTCTCTGCTGTTGCCTTGTGCTGTTTTCCTCAAAAATGCTTCCAAAGTATGACAGCTTGAGGACAACAGCTTTCTGCAGGTATGTGTAGAAAATGAATACTTCCTAGTTAGAAGGTGCGGGATTAATCATTCTGAGGTGAGTTCTTGACATTTTCTGGAGAAGCCAAGTGCCACCCAGCCAGGCCAGGAGGTGTGGGACAGCAGAGTCAGAACTGGAGCTGCACTGCTCCACCTCTGCTTTGGCATTGTTTGGGACAAATGATTTCTTAGTTCATAGCACCAAACACTGCCATTCCCCACGGAAGCAGGGCCATTCTTTCAGGTGTACAAGGCATAACCCTACTGTTGTTTTGAGTAAATTAAACTGTGTTGGCTTGAGTGCCTTGGTGTCAGACAGCCCCACCCCAGCACACACGGGGCATCTCATCCTGAGAGGCTGCTTGGGTAATGAGCAACTGTGGTTTCAGCTCCTGACAGCAAACATTTCTGAACTAAACCCACTCTGTGGGGATGTGGAGCAGTGACCTGGAGTCATTTAGTGTCCTCATATGGTTTGACTTGCCACTCCATTTAGGGAGAGCTATGCCTGAATAGCTAAAATCAACATTCTTCCTTCTCGTTCTTGGGAAGTGATGGTAGGATTTAAATAAATACAGAGAACCTGGGTATGTAGACTAATTTGCAAGATGTATATAAAATGTATGTAACCTTCAAGGAAGTTGATGGACACTGCACTTGCTGGGTTTGCTCTTCTAGGGGATAAAATCAAATGGCTGCATATGTATTTAAAAATTGTTGTGGCTGCAGGGAAAATATTGGAGCCATGAGGACATTTTCACTAGCTTGGAGATTAGAGAGGCCTTTTTGGCAGGAAGAAAATGTAGTTTGCTTGTAGCACCTGCATATACTTGCATGTCTATGATCTTCCAGTTTTACAGCCTGTGGTAACTATTATCTCCTCAATATACTTGCAAAATTCATATGATCTTCTTCTAGAAGTTCTGCTGGGTGGAGAGGAAATACAGTGCCTAGTACAAACAGTTCCTTGAGAAGGCTACATTCCTACATTTATCTGTCATGTAGAAAAAATGCAACTCAAGAACCTATTTTTAGCATAGTTTCTGACAGTAGTAATTAAATATATTTTTAAAAATTGTACCATGTAATAGTAAAGCAACTTCTGTCATTTTATTTACCATTTCTGGTACATAGCCCCATTAAGTTACAGTAGCATTTACTGTTTATCTTGCCAGCTATGTGGTCATTGAATATTTCTGAGGAGAGAAAGGGAGGAGGGGAAAGATGATACCAAGGTTATTTACATTAATTTCACTATATTTTAATATCATTCAATTTAGTATTGGTTGTAAGTTTCTCTTTTGTAATGCATCTGGGCAATCCAATTCTGTCTTAATCTGTTTCAAGTATGATGGTCAGGATGTGGAGTTTGGTGGAAATTTGGGAAGGTTGGTGGTATGCTGGGCAGCAGCTGGAAACCACAGTTAGTGAACAGTCCTATGGATTCAGCAAAGATGCTGAGAGTCATTCCAGGAGGTTCCCAATGCTGCAGGTAGAAAAGAGAAAAAAATGAACTGTAAACTTCAGTGTCATCTTATAATTTGCCCAGAAGTGTTAAATATTCAGTCCAAACATCTAATACCCAAGTAAAAGTTAAAAAATTCATGCATTCATGACCTTTTCAGGGCTAATGGTAACCCTGGGTGTCCTTCATGCTGAATAAGCTATAATTGAGTATTAATCTGTGAATATTTTGTAAATAAAGTTTTTAATTGCTGTCATTTTATGTAAAATCTTCTGAAAGGCATAAGCCCTAAAAATAGAAAGCTGGCTATAGGGTTTTGTCTACAAAATTAGCAGTAAATCACTACAAAATAGTTATTCTAAACCACTTCTCAGTGCAGATTTTTCTAATGCTACATGGTAAGGTTGCACAGAGTGACAGCTGTCCTGTCCCGTCTTATTTTGCAGCAAAACAAGAGACCAGCCCAAAGCCTGTCTAGCTCAACATAATTACTCTAATTTCTCTAATTTGCAATTGTACTTCACATAAGGTGAAATGCTGACCCTGCAATGGGAGTGGGAAAAGTCTTTTAGAGTAAGCATTTTTTGAATACAGTGGAATACCCAAGTTTCCTATAGAATAAGAATGACTATTATGTTGATTTGGTTTGGGTAATTACAGTTAGATTATATCATAAAAGCACACATCAGCATTACAGTTCTGGCTGAAATCCTGATATTTTAAAATCCTTTGAGTGGCAGAAAGTCAGTATTAGGTATTAATTGGGCCTCATTACAGAAACAAAAAGAGATCCTGATATGACCTGAGGCTACGTAACAATAATTTCTATCTGTTAAAAGATGTGCCAAAGCCAGAGCACAGCAGAAATTTCTCTTGTCCAAACTTCTGGGATATTTGGAAGAGCTCTGAAATGAAATGGAGACAAATGTGCACAGTGGGCCTTATTTTAAATTCTTTAAATTGTCCATTTACCTGGGGCATCACATAAACAATAACACCCACTCATATAGAGTAAGACACACTACTGCATGCTGAGAACTGCTGTAATCTGTAAAATCCCTCCAAAAGGAGGGATAAGGAAACCAGAACAGGGCAGGGCAGATGTCAGAGAAGCTCTTCCAGGTGTCTGCCACGACTGACCTCTAGGTCAGCACACAAGACTTGACCCAAATCATTCAGCAAAGCAACCTAGAACATAAAGTAGAGCAAGAATATCTGAGTTAAAATTGTAAAGGCTTCAAAATTTCAGGATATTCAAAATATTGTAAACAAATTGTTCTGGCTAGTGGCGGCTAATCCCTGTTATTAATACGTGTATATCCATGAGTGTATGACAGCTAAGGGCATGGTACTTGGCCTTTGAAAACAGGCTGGGTTGCTCACCTGATATGCTAAGATTATTTGAAATCAAGGGAACGTGGAGCAGACCCCAGCAGCGCTGGTCAGTGTGCACTTGGGCGTTTGCTCCTTGCAGACAAAGGCCAATGAAGTGGCTCAAGCCTTAGCCCTTCATCTATCAAAAAGCAATGATGAGTCTTGCTTCATGCTCCCACAGACCCATTCAAAGGTGGTACTCAACCTCAGAGTGACTTTTATTCTTTCAGTTAAGAATGGTGTTCTAGGATGAATCAAATGAGCTCACACCATGACTAGGAAAGCCTTTTCAGGTTGTGACTTACACTGTGAAGATAAAGAATTTTCCTGCCTTTTTCTGAAAGCAAAATGAACACTTTTATTACTTCTGTGGTCATAGGGCAGTGTCGTGTGGAGATCCTGAGCTGGCTCTGAAGCTGCTCCTGGGCTGGGGCAGGACTGTAACACTCCCTTAGGCCTCTACCAAGGGTATTTCCTGGGCTGGGCTCCATGCAGGGAACTAAAGAGGCCAAGTTACTTTCCAGAACCAAAGTAACTTATTTAAAGCTGCTTCAAATGTCTCTGCAAAGCATTGCAGAGCCCTGTGTGAATTCACCCAGCTCCACTGCCACGCACTTTCCGCGGCCACATATGTTGGAACAAGGGGAATGGAAAATGCAGCTACATTGGCTTGCTAGTATGCTACAAGAATTTATCATGTTCAGTTCCAGATGAGCAAAAATTTGTCACAGATCTGTTGTTTTCTGTTAGTCATGTTTGTGTTTATACTGATATCACTGAGCCAAAGTTGGATCATGGGATTAAACTGAACAGGGACTGACATATATTCAGACCTGTTGAAGGATTTGAGAAAAGTTCCATGCAAAAAGAGGCAAAAAGTTGGACGTTTATTTTATTTAGATCTAATTCACATGGAAGTCAGCATCATCTGATTTTATTTCCCTATTGGGGTTGTTTGTTTTAACCATGAATTCCCATTAAAACAGCTCTTTGACAACAAAATTAGTCAGTCATTTAATTTTAATGTGTGGCATTGAATAAGCTGGGTGGCAAATTGTCTTCTCAAACAGATTGACTTATTTTACCTGTGGGAAAGGAACAGCTGAACAGCTAGGAGGGAAATCTGCCAGTTCAGAAAATTTATTGTAACTTCCTCAGCAGAGACGAAATTGTTTGGTTTTGAATGCTAGTTTGCTTTTGATGTTTTAATCTAACTGAAGTCTTTGTCATACCATTTGAAATTATCCTCGGGGTTTGAAACTATCACTGGAACTTGCAAAAGTAATTGATACTTATTCTGTGTTGTTCACTGTGTTTATATGACTACAAGATGAGTTTTTCCTCTCTTTATAGCATGCAATAAAATCTTCATCACTGTAGTGGAGAAGGCAGTGTGGTAAACCAGAACAGCTTTTGTTTGATATACCTGTCCTTTTCTATCCAGAGGAACAGGATGGAGGCTTTTCCTTTTTGCAGGAAGACTAAGAAAACTTTCTCCTCACAAAAATAATTTTTTGATTTTCCATCATCTTTTTCACAGAGGCACTTTGGCCTCTTGTCCTGAAAATTGTCTTGCTAGCTGTTATTAGTTGTAATCACAGCATACTGTTGAAATCCCACTGTGTGTACTCTATATTAGTACAGTTTCTACAACCCAGGATTTTTCCAGAGAGAGCTGAGGGGCCTGAGGACTTGCACTAAGTTCCTTTTGAGTAAGACTTTGTGGTATTGTCCAGGGCTCCACTGGCAGTGCTGGGAGCAGTAATTCCTAGATTTTAATCTGTTGGTGTCTTTTCTTGGGCTTTAAGCAAGCTGCTTAACCCTTGAACATTTTACCTGTGACATGGAACAGCTTTCTGCAGATTTTAAGGGTGTTAAGAGACCAGAATACTGGCAATACATTTTAGATCGCTTCTTCTTGATAACAGTCATTCATTAAAATGAGACAGTTTGTATCAATTTATGTTGTGTGTCATTGTATGGAATTATGTGGTATTAAAACCAGGCATGTTGTTACAGCTCTCATTTACTATGTCATCTGCTGGAAGCAATTATTGCCTGTCCTGCTTTGGAGATGGAATGGAAAGACCCAAATTCAACTTTAAATTATAGTAACAAATCTCAGAATGGTTTGGGACTGTTTTTTTCTTACTTCCTTTAAGACAGGATGGTGCTGGGTGCTGATTATGATCACTCTGGATATGTGTCCTGGTGTGGTTGGAGCCCATGGTGATACTGATGTATTGTTTCCACAGGCATCATTTTGGCCACTAGAACTGATTAACAGCATGTGTGTGTGTTTGGCAAATGGTGGGTGATAAGACAGATCAGCTTGTTACTAGGTCTTCATCAAGCCATCAACAGAACACACCAAGGGAGATGGCAGGGAAGATTTGTTCCCTCCTCTCTGTGGCAGGGGCACGAATTGGCCTTTTTGTGTATTTTCTCTCTTCTGGTGAGTGTGGAAATAAGAGTATTTGCACCCCACAGAAACAGCTGCAGATGGTAAGCACAAGAGCAAAGAGTAAAACCCTGCCAGGGGAAAATGTAGCCTGTCCAAATCAGTTCATTACTTATTTTCCCTCCACGAGCAGCAGTACATAGGAAAAAAGGAGAGACAGATTATAATGTAGAATGAAAAGGTGGAGGTGGCTTACAAATGGCTGAGAGGCAGATGCAGCTGCTTTTGATTTTTGTGTATCCCTGTGAGAACTTCTTTTTAATACTGCATTATCACATTAGGTGTTAGTAGTGCCATGTGTTCATTTATTCGAGGGAATTACTCAGAACTGCTCGTTATGTTGTGGATTTGCATAATATGTTTAAAGGCAATTTAAATAAAATTTATTTCAGATTTATGGAATCTTCTCTGAAGATTTTTTTCTCTCAGTAATCTGATATGCTGTTACCTCTGTGCCACACAGTGTAAGGCTGAACCTTCCAGCCAGATTCTTATCTCCATCTGGTGTGTGCACATGGGAGGGCAGTTTATAATGCCATCTGAAATAAAAAAATGGTATTTCTTATTTGATCTGAATTCTGTCTTCTGTACAAAGCAGGAGCTATGAAATCCAGGAAATCCTATTACTAAGTGATGAATGATGCTGTTCTAGTATTTGCTTTCAGTTTGGGAAGACAATGTTGGTGTGTTAAGTGTCAGGATGAAGCAGGACAAGGTTAAGCATGGAATCAAGAGTGCAGGGCTGTAGGGCTGGCAGTCTCTGGGCAAAAATCTCTGCTCTGACATGCAGAGAAATGTGGCTGATTACTCCCATCCAACAGCCAGTTCATTGATTAAAAGGGCCAATGGGCTTCCGTCCAGGAGTGCAGCAGGAAAACAAACAGCTAGGCTGAAAAACAAGACTATTTAACCATCTGAAAGAGCATGGGGCCATCCCAGCTGCTGCAGAACCTGTCACGACTTGGCTGCCAAGAAGCCAGATGCTTGCATCAGAGGAATGTGTGTTTCACAAGGCGCTACCTCTGCTGCTGACACACAGCGACATGTCCGAGGAGGCAGCAGCAGAGTGCAAATTAGTCAGCCTTGCCATTAGCTGCTAGCCCTGCTGCCTCGCTGACACCTGTACAAATACATGCTTTCATCAGAAATAGATTATGGGAATAACCTTCTCCTCATAATTGAGACCACTTTCAATATCCAGCAGGGACCTCTGTCCATATGTGAATTTAAACGCTGCAGGACTGATTTAATGGTTGGATCCACTGGAATCTGAATTTGCAGAGGCTTACTCGTGTGATTAAGGATATAAAAAGCCCTTCAACATGCATTGGTTTTGGGCCTGCTCCAGAATCTACTAATGCCATTGATTTCAATTAATTCTGGATAAGGTCACTGGTGGTTGAATCAATTGTTTCATTCCAGAAACAACAGGAAAGGCAAAGAAGGAATAATGACTTAAACCTTTGGAATTAAGGAGATCCAGTCCTATGTACTCCTATTTTGTAATCATATTTACAATATTTCTGAGATTTCTGAGTTCCCTTGTAATTCAAAAATTCAGCTTCTGCACACTGCTTCCAGTTTCAAGTGGCAAATACTCAAAACAAACTTTTTATGATTTGCTTAATATCGTCTTCTACAATGAGGCAGTTTGTAGTGAGAGGCAATGTCCTTTAAAGACATCCCATCAATTTTCTCCAATGAATGCTTTTCATAGAATTCTACTGAAGCAAAAATTATGGAACTGAAAAAGATTTAGAAATTGATTGCAAATCACTGCTGTGGCAGGAGCAATCATATATGCTCATTTTAGCTCTCAGCTCATCTGAAAAGGCTGGATTAAACATTTCATTTTAGACTTTCTTTTTCCTGTGTGTCAGAATTGGGTGTCAAGGCTTCATCCTGACACTTATGGACAGGATTTACCATAGTGTGGGATGTGAGTTAGAATAAAGGTTTCCATATAAAGGTGTCCTTCTAGGAGGTAGAATATCATATATTTTAGCTGCAGCAGTGACAGGGACTGAGGAGCAGGAAGGTTGTTACAGAAGCTGTCTGGGAGCTCTTGGAGAGGGCAGCATGGCAGTGCCAGGAATGGAGAGCACAACTGGCAAGGACAAAGCAGACTGATGATATCTCCAACCCTGCATGTAGCAGAATGGCCAATCTGAACACAGTTACTGTTGTTATGTGTTATTTGCTGCTTTCTCTGGAGCTTAAATTCACAAATGTGACAGAAGAGAGAGCTATTGTTTGTTCCAGCAGTAAAACCTGCCTTGCTAAGGACCTTTTCCCTATTCTCGACATGCAGAGGAAGTAAAAAACTTTGAAAAAATCACCTAGCAAGGTTAGAAACCAAAATATCGCTGTGATCAAAAGCTTACCAGCCAATCAAACTGCTTCAACTGAAGGCCAGTTTTTGACAGTGAGTATCTGAGGAGATTCATATACTGCCCTCACACACTTCCTTTTATTCTCTCCACTTTTTTCAACTTGTCAGTTGTTTATCTGCTTGGCCAGCTACCCCAGGAAAGTGTTTACTGTGTTAACTTGTGACACCTCAAAACACCTGCACCTCATGTAGGTACATGTTTAGTAAGACATAGATGTGTTGGTAAAAGTGAGCATAATAGTAATTTCCAAAGAACATTTTGCTCTTCAGTACACTGGAGAAATTTCCATTATATTTTAGGGAGCAGCTCAACACTTCCAACCATGTGCAGCTCCAAAGAGGGCAAATTCTGCAGCCTACAATTTGTTTAACTTGTTGTTTTTGATTTTTAAATTTGTATTCCAGTGACCTAAGTATTTACTGTGGGATAAAAATATAACAGTTTAGGATTTTATATTCTATCATATTAAAATCTGTTGGAATTTTAACATTCTGCAATTTTGCCCTACACTAAACTGCTCTTCAGCCTGTCAGCTTGTCTGTCCTTGTCCCAGCAGTGTTTAGAGAGTAAAACAAGGCTTTTACATGGGCTGGTTGTCTGAGGCTGCACTGAACCACACAGGACTCTCAGCCCACTGGGACATCTCTCAGGCAAAAAGCTCTTCACTCTTCCCACCTGCCTTTTAACTCTTCAGGCTGTGGGGCTGACCACCTCTGCTGCAGCTTTAGGGGTCTGTGATGAGAGACTGAACCTTGAGACACCTGGGTCCAAGCTGTTTTCTGCTCCTGAGCTGGTAAGGAGTGAACAAGCACATCACAAGTTCAGGGATTCTGGCATGCTTCAGTAAAGGTGCAGTTTAGGTGACTCAATCCCAGCCAACTATTGCACTTTCCAAGACAATATCCTTGTTTTGGATTCTTCAGTGAGGAGGAACTTTTTAAGTTAATAACAAAGTAATGTCAAAATGTGGATAGCGAGCCTGAAGTAGCATGGATTTTGTGTTAGTGTGAGACATGAGGTCTTTAAGAGATCCTGGCCATACTGTTAGAGGTTAATTGACAAGCTTTCCTAATATCTGTGTGTCCTTAGATCAGTTTGTGATGTCTCATCTTACCTGTCTGTTCCTCAAAAAGGAGGCAGTAGGAAGCTGGATTATTTCCTCAGATACAAGAATCAGTTCAGCCTACTGCACATCAGACCAGGAGTAATGACTGCAGCCCATGACTTTGACTTCTTTATCCTTTCACTCAACCTGCAGCTAGTCAAGGACTGAATTCTGCTGTTAAATTTGTTCTACCAAAATTCATGGCATTCCTGCCAAAAATAAGTTGTATCTGCACAGCCAGCAGCTATATCTTATGACTTAGAATAGAAATTAGATGGATAAGTGCACTGACAGGGTGAGCTAATGGCCACTCCCTTAATAAGTGCTGTAATTTGAAGAATGCAGAATCTGTTTGTCCACCCTCATGGCAATTCTCCTCTTGGGAAGAATAACTCGCTGGTTAAACCCACAGATCTCAGTACTCGTTTTGTTGTGCATTTATTTTTACAATAACCACACTTCTGCAAAAGTCAGAAAAATTGCTTTCAGGCAGCTCAAGTCAGTGCCTCTGCAGGGCTGCCCGACCAGAGACATGTGAGTTGTGGGTGTGCTGTCCTGGTCCTGCTCACTCAGGTGTGCTTAGCCTGGAGATGCATTAACATACCCTAGGAAATAAAGTAAGTGCTAACTTTTGCTAAATAATATAAATTCTTCCTGGGAACAGGCTGCAATTTTCCTTAAGGCTTGTCCTTTTTTATTTCATTAAGCACTTGGCTTTTTCAATTAAACTAGTGGTTTCCTTCTTTTATGACTCTGTACTCTCTTTCTTTCTTCTACACGTGTTTGTCTGCATTAGTGTCTGCATTAGTGTCTGCATTAGTTTTGTCATCAAGAGAGCTTCAATGTAACCTTCAATGTGTTTTGAAATTTTATAACTAGTTCTAACGGCGGGAGAAAAAATTAATTTCATCCTTTGTCTGAGAAAGCTCACTATTAATCTGTGACAGATTTAAGCAAAATCTAACTCTGCTGCTGATCTTATGGGCTTGTTTCTCATGGAAAAAAGCTGAAGCCTTCTGGAGCTGTGTATCTAAGCACAGGGCCTTGTTCATATTTGCTTAAATGGCCCTTGTGAAGCTGGAACGAAAGCTCTATGGTTTGAAATTGATCTGATTCAATGTTATATGTTACTAATTATTACTCCCATAGCCCACTTCATCCTCACAGTATTTTGAAGACTTCCTGGATCAGAATGGTAAGCTCTTAATGAGAAAGATACCTTGCTGAGTGCAACAGAAGAGGAACACAGCCCTGCGTGTTTGAGCCAGGGAGGTAAATATAACCCAGAGTTACACAGTGTGGTGTTTCTCATGTGCTGATTAGGCACAGGAATAAATGCAGGGGATTTACAAAGATCTCCATCAAAAGTACAAACTTATATTTTAGAGGCAGCAAGCGGCAGAGGTAGCAATTGCCTGCATGAGCAGTTGCAATGAACTCAACACCACTGTGCCAGCAGGGTATTGCTGCCACTCAGGGCAAGCACCAAGAAAACCAGGCACTCTGTTATTAAGGTCACACAAATGTTTTTAATGGCACTCTTTCAGGCTAAAAGCAGGATTTTAGCTTGCAGCTGACTGCTCTTGTTCAGGTGTGTAATTGCATCTAGCCTGATTTACAGCAGCCGAGGATCTGACCCAAGATTGGTTTTCTCTCTGTAAATACAGGCAGAATTTGGGTTGAGGCTTTTATGTGTAGCAATTAAAAAAGCAGTGAAAACTTGGCTTCCGCTCATCCCTGAGCTCAAGTTTCGCTTGTTTTGTTGTTTGTGGAACAGTTTAGGGTGTTTAGATGTGAGTGGCCAGGTGTTTCCAATATTGAACCTCTTCGTGTGGAAACGTGCACAGATAAGAGAGCTCAGCCTGTCACAAGCATTGCTGGTGTTCTTTCAGCGTTTGAAGTTCTGACTTGAAAGGACTGACTTCTGAGAAATCGAGGCACAGAGTCCCAGCCCCTCTCTTTCAGCAGGAACTCTGTGACAGAGATTCAGATTAGGAGCTGGACTAGCTCTCCAGTGAATACCCTGTGCCTCGGTGGGAGCTGAGTGTGTTTGAGCTCCACAGTGCTGCTTAGGCTTGCACCTCCCCTCTGAGAAGGAAAGGTCAGTATTTACGCCCTTAGCACCTTGGGAATAACTATGTTTGATGCTGTTTCTTGCTTTCTTATCTTTTCATCTTTGGAAAGTAAGAGGGTTTTCTTCAAAGTGCATTGTTAGTGAAGTTGAGCTGTCTTAAATCTTGCAAAGATTATAGTCTGTAATTCTGTAACTTTTCACGTTTGGAATGAGTTGAAACTTTTATTTCAACCTACTAAAGTTCTCTGCTCTGAGCTTTAAAATCCAGGCAGGTTTGTACCCCTATTATTAAATAACAAAAGAATTAGGAGAATTCAGGGATAAATTGTGAAAAATGCAGTGCTGGTGGGGGTTTTTTTTCCCCTTTTTTTTTTTTCCCTGTACTCTTCACGTGGTAAAGCTCTTTAAGTTTTTCTTACTTTTCTGCTTTCCCTGCAAACACTGTTTATTCATTCTAGAAAAACATCAGTTGGGTAAACAGAAGTATTTATATGTGTAGCACTGCAACTCCTACTAAGATGCAAATTGTGCTGCAGGGAAGATAGTTTGGGCTTTTCTTTCCTCCTCGCTTTTCTTTTTTGACAGTCGGTTAATAAAGACTCAACAATAAGCAGCTGCCTGTGATGTCATTTGGGACTTTGTCCACAGAGCTTGTATTTACAAGTACTGAGCAACTACACAGCAGCAGCAAACCCAACTATCAGCAAACTTCATGTCTGCTGTTACTGAAGGGCTTTGGTGCTGTGCAGGGTGTAGAAAGCTAACTCTGTTCTTCTAACCACAGACTTTTAAAGCTTGGTAAATAAACACTGGATAAACTCAAGAGAATTTCTGGACTGCAAAGACTTCTTACGGTTCTGAGTTCTCCAGGGCTGGCATGTTTTGACTGAACTGCTGCAAGTAAGGCTTTTGCTGTTTTGGTGTTTTTATCATCTCTGTAAAGCTTATTTTCTCTAGGAGTGTCAGCATTGCTGTTTGTAGTTTTGTTTTAATTAAAAGAGCAGCAAGTATGTAGTTGTTAGGAGTAATTACAGCCATGCATCTGACTGTGGTTCAGGACAAATGAAAACTTCATTCTGGCTTTTGCTTGTATGAGATTGGACTGAAGTGGCTCTCTCTTAATTTAAGTGATGAAACTTTAACATTCTTAAAAGTCTCGTGAGTGCTGTCATTAACGAACAAAACCTGGACTGTCTGAAGATTGTTCTCTTGTAATTTGGTTATTTTTATTTGAATATTCTTATATTTATCTGAATATATTTATTTTAATATATATTTGAATTTTTAATATAAATTCCTTGTAGTTTTAGTACAGTTTTCTTTTAAAATGATTTAATTTATTATGCAGGCATTTATTTCAAACACAACTTGATTATTTTTTGCTTTTAGCTCCTGCTCAAGTTCTGGAGGTATATAAGTTTAAAAGAGAGAATCATACAGTGCTTTGAAATCTGAGACCTTTTGGATAGAATGAATTCTCAATTATATAAGAAACTTTAATTTTTGTTTTGAGTGTTTATGCTGGGAATCCCATCACATCCTGAAATATCAGAGCAGAAAAACTACCATTCTGTAAGCTGCTGTGAAAAAACTTTGTGCTGCCTGCTGTTTGTGGGACACACCTGTGTTTCTGACCAGAGATTTAACTAATTTTCAGGACAACTAGCTGTGGTTGGCATGGAATTATCTGTGTTTGACAGAGGAGTAAACTGGTCCATAGATGTGGTTTATTAAAATATAGTTTACCCACTTCAAAAGCTGGTAACAAACCACAGGTCTCTTGCTTCTCATTTCAATCTTTCACCAGAAGCCCATTCTAAATTACTGTAATTTCAGTTGTAGAGGCTTTTTCTAGGATGTAACACAATCACAGTACTGTGTATGAGGAACTTTTTATTACTGTTTACCTCTCTTTAATGATCTGTCTTTGTGAAGACAAAGCACATTTCTGAGGACTGAAATCAGAAAATTATGATTGGCAAGTGTATGAGGGTCAGTCCAAATCAATCAGATAGGAATTGAAGGATTCCTCATGAATTATCACTATTTATTTTGGTTTGCTTTGCTTGCTACTGACTTTATTTACAAGGCCTCTCAGTCCCACCCAGCAACAGATTTTTTGGGGCTTCTTATTAAGGTCAGAGGGGCCACAACCGCAGATGCCCCTCTCAAGTGACCCTGTTTCTACAGCAGATCAAAACTGTCCAGCTCTTCTTTTTTGATGCTATAATGTGGCTTGGCATGTCGAGATACTGTGCAATTCAGGAGCTGTTGTTCTGTCTTTGCAATGGAAGCATATTCTCCTGGGGGGTGGAGGGAACCAACCTAAATTTAGCTCTGCATTAATACCATGGGAATGGCAAAGGCTTTTGGTGTTTCAAATGGGTGTGTAAATAAGAGCATATTTTTATTCCTCAGGTGTTCCTCCTAATTTTTCAGAAATAATATTAAAAAAGTTTATGTGGTCTTTAAAAGATGTTTTTGTAGCTCAGAAACTTCTACCAAATGCAAGAGTGAAGAGCAAAGAGTGTTGTGATAGAGGCGTTGCTTTGGGGAGATGGAATGGGTTTCATCCCTATCAGTGACTCCTGAGAGCAAATCTTTCCTTTTCTCTGTCTCCTTGTGGCCAGTAAAGATCTACTGTTGTAAACTGATTATTTACACTTGCAAAGTTTACTTTATATTGTTGGAAAATATACAAAGAGATTGTATAGATGTCTTTGTATATTTGTATAGATTGCATATATACAAAGTTTACAAAGGTATTGTTGGCAAATAAAAAGCCTTTGAAATCTTAAAAATAATTAGAACAAAGTGAGACTAAAAATCCCTACCCAGGTTCGAGTTATCCTTCTCACTTTAATTTTAAATGCAAATTCTAATGTGAATTTCACTGCTTTTAAAGAAAATTTCATGGGTTCCTATGGTATTGTTTTTGTACATGAATTGTGTATAAGTGTTTAGGGGGCTTAGATTTATGAAAGTAGAAATCTGCCCCAGTAAATGCAAAAGAGGAGGGTACAATTCCACTTTAGTCATGAGCTAATCTTCAGTTAATTCCCTTAAAAGCAGAAGCAGACACTCAAAACCTGATGAGCCCGTGGGCATCCAATTTTCATTTTCCTCTTTTGCATTTTCCTTCTCACATTTACATTTTCTTTCTTATATACCAAAGTAGCAAATTAGGATATAGATGGAGCTCGCTTTTCAGCCAAGGGATCCCCTGGTTGGATTCTTCCTGAGAAATCTGCCCAAAGATACTGAGTATAATCTGATAATATTCTGAGATGGCATTAAGAGGGACAATTGCCAAGAGAATGTCAATTCTTTGGGCTTTCTCACCATCTGAAAAGAAATGGAATGAGAACAGACTCCAGCCTGTAATCATCTGACAAGTGGGATTGGTGTTGGATAAAAGACACGGAACAAAGGTGTCAAAGGGAATCTCAGCTGGCTGAGGAGCTCAGCACGGTGCAGCCAGGGCCAAATGCAGCAGGATGCTCTGCAGCTCGTGTGTGGCTCTGCACGTGTTCAGCTCCTGGCAGGACTGCAGTTATGCTGAAGGAAAATCCATGCCAAAGCTGCCAGAATACCTTCAGACGTTAAAGCATGTAATATGCTGTTTTATTACTGAAACAGGATAAATGTACAATGTAAATAGAACACGAGCCATTAACACTTGTAATTCTCTGTTCTGTAATGTTTACTGATACTGCTTGAGCAGCATGCAGGAACCTGAATTACATTAGGTTTCCCCTGATGGTTACATGAATTAGTCATGATGTTTTCAGGATGAAAAGTTAGATAGCTATTATGTGAAAAATACTGAGAAATCTCTTTTGTGCCCGTTGCTTGGCATTGAGGTGGATCAGATAAACGGGGTTTGTACAGTGGCAATGGCTTCTGGAAACGGGCTGTGACATTGCCTATGGGCTATGAATGATTCAGACCCTGAAAAGCAGGTTGGATTATAAAGCAGTGGATAAAAATTATGTTGCTGAAATGTGGCCTATTAATATTGACATACAGCAAGAACAAATGCCACTGTTAAACTGCATGTTTGATAAGCTTTCCACAGGACAACCCTATTTGTTTCCAGAGCAAACCAGGCTTGGATAGTGTGTGCACACAATAGGTCTGGACAGAATCAAATGCCTGTCACAAATTATTTTCTTTGACCATGCTAATTGATTATTATAATTCATCGTTATCTAAATTGTTAAATTCAATACTTTACCATATCCTTTTGTTTCTTTGTTGCTCAGACATAATACAAAAAGGAAGAGTTAATTACCATATGCAACAACAGAGGCAAATTTCATTGTCTGCTTCATTTTGATTGAAGCTGTATTGAATCACCACTGTGGATTTTCAGCAATGGTGGAGAAAAGAAGGAATTCTTTTGCAGTGAAGTTGCTTTTGGTGGCAGTTAGCATTTGTGTTTCAAACAGTATCCTTTTGGCAGCTGGGCTCTATTATGCTTGTTTTGCCTATACTAAATATTACCTAATAGTGCAAACTGAAATCACGTGTGTGCATCAATCCTGCGGGGAATCAGTGGCAATCCTTGAGGAGCACAGCACAACTTGACACAAGTAGAAGGATTGCATTTGTTTCTAAAATTACTTACTCCTCTAGATATGAGCACTTGGCTTGTTTTTTCAGTGCTCTGTTGATGGCCAGAGCTGCATCTGGTGGGAAGTAATGCTCTCCTCAAGGGAATTCTGGAGAGATTAAGTGATGACTTAATTTATGCAAAGTCCTAAAACTCTGCTCTACTCTATCTTGTAAGATTTGGTGTGACTGCTGTAAAATGTAGGATCTTTTCTGCTGCTCTGAAGTGATCTGATGAAATGGTACACTGTGGTAAGATTTTGGGGGGTTATTTTGCCAGTAGAGGGCCGTGTTAAACTGGATAAAACACCTCCCTCTTGGACTCACATTTTTAGTGAGGAACAGCTTAGAGCATATGGTTGTTTTCGACAGCAAGATGAGTAAATAATTAGATCTTTTAGAAGCTATTGAATGATTAATTATTTAAAATCAGAATCACATCACTTTTACAGTGCGACGCAGTTCTGTGTCAGTGTAATCAGACTGAATTCTGGCCTTTAAAATACATCACACCTACCTGTTTATTCTGAATTGTTCAAGGTTGATAGATAGAGCCCTAATAAGTCATTAAGCTGACGTGATATACAGCAGCAGCATGTGCTTTTGCTATAATGACACAAATGAGAAAAGAATTGTTTTTCAGAGGTACAATCACGTTTGTTTTTGATGTGGCCTATAAACTAGAACTCATTATTCAGGCTCTAGTGCTGCAGGAGTTGACCTTTGGCAAAATATTTTGTTATCCTCAATCTTTTATACAGGCCTTTTGTGAACTCTGCTCAGCTCTCATTTTGCTGATTGCATTTAAAGTCATTTGTTGCACAGTGTTTGCCCTTCTAGCAGATGTTAAAGGATTCACTGCCTCCCCCTTAAAGGCTACTCCTCCTCAGCATCTAATTATAACCTACACAAAAGATTAACAGATGTTATAATTGTCTTTACTCATTGATTAAATAGTTTCTGCATGATTTGCTCTCCCTTCCTCTCATTGCTGATTTGTGAGGTCTTTCTGGATGAGTCTCATGCATCTGCAATTTGTTAACAGTGCTGTCTTCAGTTTTTAACTTTCTGTGATTGTGGTTCAGTTTGAGCAGGTTATTGCTATTCTGCTGGACAATGTGATAGAAATGAGTTAAAAAACAGGTGCACGAATACTTGCTTTGCACACACTCCTGATCTTCCTCTTCCTTTTAACCACTCCATCTAAAATATATGTAAAATGCAG
Source organism: Calcarius lapponicus (assembly GCA_039654755.1). Classification (NCBI taxonomy): domain Eukaryota; kingdom Metazoa; phylum Chordata; class Aves; order Passeriformes; family Fringillidae; genus Calcarius; species Calcarius lapponicus. Next base: position 19,757,935 of record CM077470.1, on the reverse strand, counting down.
ACTCTTTTTAATGGATTTAAACTGAAGGCTGGAGGGGTAAATGCTGTGTTGCTTAGCAGTGGTTTTGTCCCAATATTTCAGTTGCCACTTGCAGAGGAAATTAGTGGCTGAGAAAATCAGTTTAAAAAGAAAATTCCTAGGAGAAAATTTCTAGTAAGACTTTCCTAGTAGGACCATTAGAAAACTGTAGGCTTTTTTCTTTTTTAATGAGGTTCATCTCTCTCACCTTTTCACAAAATTAAGATTACTTTGTTATTGAACTAATTAATCTCATCTATGTTTTGTTCCCATGTTGAGGTGGGGGCTCTGTTCTTGGATAGATCCATAGTCTTTCCCCTACAGCACAGCAGTGCCAACTTAGCAACTGTTGTTTTATGTTCTTATAAATCTTATAGCATCTTGAACAGGGCAGACCAAACAATGTTCCTTTTCAGAGGGGTAAAACATCTCACACTGGGGATTGATTCCACCAGTGTCCTTCCCTGTTTGGATTCTGTACAAGGTTCTCCTACTTTCCTTCATTAACACAAATGTGAATAAATGATAAGTCTACAAAAGCTTCTGTGATAGTCTTGGAAATCTCTCAGTTCTATGGAACTGCATCTGCCCCAGGCCTAAGTCTGAAGAGCTTTGACTTGCTTCACTCCAAACTGGTGGAACAAGAAAGAAAATGAATGGAAAATATTTTGTCACATGTTCTCAGACAAAATCTCTGAATGGGTTAAAGAGAAACAGGTTAAAGGCTTGAGGCTTGAATTATGGGCTTGGTTATTCAAAAGCCATAAAGTATTGCAATGTTTCCCCAGCCCATCCCCCAAATCCTTCTCAAAGCTGTTTCCTTGATTCCTCTTTGTGAGGTTGGGCTCACCCTCTCTGGCCAAAAACATTTTAGCATTTTTTACTACCAAAAATACTTGAGCTCTCTGTGGATGTCTGGGAATATTGATTCAATTAATGTTGGTTCATGCATATGTGGGACACCCTGTACGATTGTACTTTGTTGGCGCTGTGTGTACTCTTCTCTTTACAGTGAACACCATACATGGTGCTGGCTGTGAGTTTTTGATAGAGAACCTACAGCACTTGAGGTTTTTATTTGGTTTTTAATGCTGGTACCTGATGTGTAATTAATGAATTTTAATAGTATGACTGATAATCTTTGCAGCGCACAAAAGCATTTGTCCAGGGACTCAAAACTGCTCTAGAAACAGAGGTACTTTGTTTGTGAGATTAGCAAAGAACACTGTATTCCTCCTTGTCTTTAAATGACATCTCTGTGGCCCTGAATACTTTGAATTTATGAGCTGGGGGGAGCAGATTATAGATTCTTAATAAGAAAATTCCAGGGTGCCAACTGTGCTTGCGAAGTGTATTTTAATCATATAGACACCTGTCCACTACCAACTTGTAATATTTCTTAGAGGTCACTGAGCAGCCAGCCAGCTGATGGAAATCACTTTTATTCAATATCAACCTTATCTGAGTTTGAAACACTAACCCAGAGGTAAAATGCTAAAATCCCAATTATCAATAATGAAACCTGTCTAACCCCCATATTATGCTGGAGGTAAAAGGCCCAGGTTCTCATTGTAGTTACATCTGAGAAAAACTCTAGAAAATATTAAAAGTTCAGCTAAGTCATTAAGGATTTTTAACACCTGCTGCTATGAAGGAAAGCATTAAAATGAAACCTGATGTAACATTTTAATAAATAGCTCTCTGTTATGTCACTGCCTATTAGCTCTAACTTTTGAGACCAAGACCTTCATCTGGATTTTGAGGTTGCACAGTAAAGGAAAGAGAGCACCAAAAGACTGACAAGGGTAGCGCAACCTACAAGGCCTCAGGTTGACCATTCTGCTTGTCTCTCTGCTTGACAATCTGTAGACTTGTCTGGAATTTCATGATGTGCTTTGCTAAAACTAGTAAATTCCTTCCCTTAAGCTGCAATTCTGTCCTGATGTTATTGATTGGGAATGCATCCTGATGTTCATGACAAACCAGTTCTGTCATTTATAGTTACCAATTTGTCTTTAATCAAGTGAATTGCTTTTCCTTTTGATTACCAGAAAATTCTCCCGTCACAAGAAAAAGCTTTCGTAAGACATTGCCAAGAATTTATCACCTAGATGATAGTTTTGGGTACATACCTGGTAACAGAATGGTTTGTAAGGTACACAGCCATAAACCCTAGGCAGGGTTTTTCTTGCTCCTAGTGGTAGCAAATCTTACTGATGGGTCCTGCCTCCCCAGAAAAACACTGAAATGTCACTTTTACCCGCTGGCTTTTATCTGTGTGAAAACAAGTTATGCTTTACCTGTTTTACTTCTTCCTCTTTCCCTGAATTCCAGGTTTGGATCCTATGTGTTACTGGGGATTCTCAGCTTGGATGCAGAGTTCAAGAGCTTATAGCTCTGGGAAGCAGAACTGAGACCTCTCCTGAGGTCTCTGACTTAGCCAGCCCCAGGTTGAGGGAGGCTCAGCTCCTGCCATGCTCAGCTTGCATGTGGTGGCTCAGCCAGCTCTGAAGCAAGGCAGAGGTAGAGATTTAACTCATAGGACCCTCATGCAAGAAGGGGAAAAGGATGGGAAACTTGTGTGTTTAGGGCACACCATTAGGCAAGAAGTCACATGAAGGCCCCACTTGGCTTCTTCTTTTCTTGTTCCTTCCCTTTCCTGGAGTCCCACTCAGAGTTTCTATTCTCTCCAGTAGCTGCAGGTAATATTAATGTGAGCCAGCAAGGAAAATCAAAGGTGAACAGCACTAAAGACTGCAGCAACCTGCTTAATTCCCCCACTATTAAAGAAAAATATGGTCCTGCCCTAATTATTTTTTTTTTAATGCTGCTTTAATGCTTCCTAGTTTCCCCTGCAGGGAAGATGGGTTTAAATCTGTGGAGGGAGTAGAGGATATCTGTCTCACCTGTGTAGCTGCTTTTGGTGGCAGAATCTTTTCTTTGTTGGCTTTAATTCAGTTCTAGCTGAATTTCTCCCATCAAATTAATTTTGACAGAAGCAGCAAAGACATGAATGAAAACTGAGTGTCTTCCACTGCACAGAGCAAAGTTTGGAGAGAGGATTATTCCCCTGTTTGAGTTTATAGTGATGTGCACATCTGGTAGATAGAGAAGAGTAATGACACAGAGAAGCAGCACAAATAGAAAGTTTCACTATTAAAGTCTTTGACAAAGAGGATTTATTCAGTAAATGACACATATATTACTACCTTCACAGGGCTGTGGAAAAACAGAGACAGAAGTCACTGAATTTTCTAAATCTCAGACTCAAAATATGGGCAAACATTTAGGGTTTACCTGAAATGAACCAAGCAGATTCTTTTCTTCCTTGCTTATACTCAAAACAGTTTTTTTCTTCCCAATCCACCCTGAATTCATAAACCTCATGTAGAAAAATCTCCAAATTTTAAAGGTTATATTTAGTCTTCAAATTCACAGTGGATCATTTAGAACATGCAAGTGTATTAACACTTTTCCATACTAATAATACTTTTTATTTCCCAGCTGAATTTTGAGCTAAATAGTAATATAGAATAACTTTGGTTATTGCAAGTCTAGAGAGGTGAATAAACTATACACTTAAAGGCCTTATTTAAAACTGCATAGCATTACTTCCAAGAAATAATCTAGGTAAAAATTATCCACTTGGATTTGTTACATGAATTTTATAGAAAAAAAAAGGTTGAAAAATTCTGTGCCAACCCAACTGCTGTTTCTAAATGCAAGGACATCTTTCAGATTTTAGTGAATAACTGACTTAAAAATTGCCAGTAGTTTTGGTTTGGTTTGTGTTCTTTTGTTTTGTTTTTTTTTCTTTTGTAGTTGGACTTTTTTTATTTTGCATTCAAAATGGACAGATGCTTGAGAGAGAGATTAAGGAATCCTAATAGTATAGCTCATTTCTTTCTAATATTTTCTGGCTAGTACTGTATCCATAATCCCAGAGTGCTGGATTATTATCTGTAATGGCAGTCTATATTGGCACTGACATTTCACTTGGTAGAACTGAGCACAGGTGAGCTAAAGACTAAGAGAATGACATAAAACATAGAAGAGCTATGAACCTTTTAAGTAGGACATTCATTATTATTTTTTTTAATTTACATTTTTATTACATTTCTGGCAGATGGAGAAATTAGAAATCAGTGTGTGACAGTCTTCACACTGAGGAACTGGAATAAGCACTGCCAGCAGCTGATGGCATGGGAAGGAAGGATGGAGTAACATTTTTTCAAATGCAAAAGCCTTTAATTGTCTTTAATGTGGATGAACTACAGCAAAGTACAGAGATGCTCAGAAAAAAGGCTTTTCTTCCTCATCAGGCTTGTTGGATATCTCACTTCTGGCAGGATTCTCACTTTCAGTGTTTTGTTTTGTTTTATTTTTTTTACTTCATCCTGCCCAATCTTTTCATATAACAAGTGTTCCTTTGATTCTCTACATTGGATTTCACTTTAGGTAATTTCTTCAGGTACTCAGCTTCATTTCCCCTTCTTTATTTCTTTTCAGCCTACCATCAATAAACCTAATCGATATCTCGCTGTCCCCACTGTTAGGATATGTCCCTCAAACTTGTGTGGATGGTCATTCCTTGACATTTTAGTCTCCTCTTTGTCATTGTTTAAAGCTGCTATGAAGGGACTGGTTATTCATCCCCACCAAGTCAATACTTTAATCATCTTTGCTGCAATTGCATGAATTTCAGAAAGTTTGTCTCAATCCTTTCAGCTCAGGCTGAATTCAGCAACAGAGATGAGATTGTTCTAAAATTGAAGGGATAAGAGGTGGGGAGCTGCTTGGTATGCCAACACTGTGCAGTGTTCTGTCACCATTAAGAAAATATGCATGAAGACAGAGCCATCATTCACTTTTAATGTTTCCTTGATAGTTTTCTTGGCCATAAGCTGAAGGTGGATTTAATCAATGTGTATCAATTCCTTTCAATTTTATGGTCTTGATATCCCACAGTCCTACATGCTCTGCTGTGTAAGAATAAAGTGAACTTATGTTGGCTGGGATATCTCCCTGGGGTTTTTCTTTATGTATTCTCATCAGTGTATAGGGAATACATCCCACAAAAAACCTGAAGGTGGTAGAGCTGAGTTGTACCCTGTCACCTTTCTGCTGAGACCATGAAGTACAGATACTGCTGAACCATGCATGAGAGTTGGAGCTGAATTCTTTTAGGTCATCCTTAGGTGACATTAGGGCAGCTGAAATGTGAGTAGACTTTTAACTTCTGCAAAGGCTGAAAAGGTGGGCAACCAACTGAAGGATTTCAGTGCCCATCCTTATGAGACCTAGATTAGTTCTGACACCTCCTAATTCTGCCCTGGTACCATGTCTCTTGTGTCTTGTCCATAGCAGTGAACAGAGATGACTGCAGAGTCTGAGGACCTGTAGCTGTCCTAACTGCACAGATGTACAGAGTTCTGAAGGCATTTGCACAGAAAAATAAGTAAAACATGAATTTTCTCTGATAGAAATATGCATGGTGTTCTGTGTGGGAAGCACCTGGAGCTGCTCAGCTGATTGAGGCTGTGTGTTCTTGCTGTGCTCCCTGCTAGTCCATCCCTTCAAACCAGGGGCTCAGTTCTGGTCTGGCTGGAGGAGATCAGTGCTCTTTCCCCTCTTGCTCTTCCCCAGGGTGGACTGTAGTCATGGTGGTGTGGTGGAGGAGATATTTTCACATTATGCAGATGGCAGAGTGGAGCCCTTTCTCAACTGCCCCCTTCCCAGGTCACAGAGGGATGGCATGCATTTCGCTGTACCTTATCTTCCCTTATTTTTCACAGGACAGAACAGGATTATGAGCTTGGTTCACCTTCTTTTCTGGGCTGTTATTGAACTAATACCTTCATCATGAGGTTATTGCCTGTAATGTAAGGACAGCCCCTGGCCCACTGGGAGTGTCTGTACAGCAAGGTGAAATGTGAGACACTATGTTACAATCCACAAAGCCTCAGGTTCATTAGGAGCAAATTCTGCAGCCTAGACACTGACATTTCCCTCTGATGCAAATGAGTTTGGTTATCTAAGGATGCACAGAGCTGGATACTGAACATGTTACTAGTAACTAAGGAAACATTTTTTAGGATACTTTCTACAGGGAGTTTTCCTTTGAGCCACCTGAACATTTTGAAGTGTTACCCAGTGCTCAGAGGAGTAAAACCAGATGTCTGAGCGCTATGTTAAGATGGTTTAATAATTCTTCATATCCACTGAGCTGGAATACCACGCTAACTAAATCATCTTTTATTCCTTTAATCTCTGCTGGCAAGGAGGACCAAAAGGAGTTGCACTTATTTGGGATACTGTGACCATCACAGACATCATCATCTCTTTTAGCAGTGCAGGTGGAAGGGGTGGAGTGCACACAATGAACTGATGATTTTTAGTGCTCCCTCTGGACTATGAGTACAACAGATGGGCAGGCAAAAGAGATGCTGACTGAAGTGCATCTGCCTCAGAGAGGGAGGGATCTTTAGGCACATTTCAAAAGCTCCTAGTTCTAGTTTCAAAAACTGAATTGGCAATCCCCCATTGCTTGCAAAAGAGACCCTGATACAGATCTTGCATGTAGGTCTGAAATTCTTAGACTTTCTTGAGCAGCGCCTTGATTTATACCAATAAAAGAAAAATGAGAAGAAAACAAAAATCAAACTGAGCAAAACAGAGAGAATTTGACTACATGTTTTAAATTCTTCAGTTAGTTGTCTATCAAACTGATTTGGATGTTGGATTTCATTTTTCTGAGTATTGGAACATATTAGATGAACTGGATGTCACTGCCTCTATAGAAGATTTGTAATTCAATGTTTGATGAGATTTTTGTTGAGTCTCTGCTGCCAACCAGCCACTTTACCATGAGAAATAACAAACCTTATTAATGATGTACTAGGTTAGAGGTTACATCTAGTTGATGTCAGAGGAGTCTTTATTGGGATATAAATGGGGCATTTGCGTTTGAGCCTCAAAATCACCACATAACCCTGTAGGTGTGTGAACAGTAACAGTGAAATTTCCTCAGGTCCTGGAGTTCAGCTTCTGCAGGTGGCTGGAACTGACTATTTCTGACTAAGCTCAGCTGTGGTTCCCAGGAGAGACAAATGTGTGTTGAAACCCCCAGAGGCAGCTGCTGATGTGTTCAGAACATGCCTTTTGCAGGTTAACAGCCTTGCATTGCTGAAAGAGGCTCAGTGACTAAGGGAGTCCGTGTTTACCACATAATAACCTATTTCACATATTTTATAATAGTATTTGGTAATAAATAATATATAATAATTGGTGGTTAGAAACTGAGCCAAGAAATGGGAGCTTTGGATCTAACATTTCCTTCAGCCTGAATAGCCTCAGTCATGCTTGGATATCTCTGTCTTGGTTACAGGTCTTACAGTGTTCTGAAGGATTTGATTTCAGTGCAGAAGCAAAGGATACAGAAACACCATTGTCATAATCTGTTTTTTATTGATGATAACACTATAATATCTCCTTTTTCTTCTCCTGCTGTCCTGACTACAGATTCATGCATTCTATCTGCTTATCTTTCATAATTTTTGTCTTGATAATTTTATTGCATGATATGAATGCTTCATATGTCCCATAAAAGCAAACAGGGAAGGGTAATCCTTTGACCTTTCAACATTCTTTGGTGTAATTTACTGGCGATTCCTCTCCTCCCTGAGGCATGGCCCTGAAATCCTATGATAAAAATGGACAGCCAATCCAAATAGAAAACACTGAAAAGGTTAAAGCTTTGATTATGTTAGTCTATAAATGTTCATACTCTTTTTTTTTCTGCCAGAAAGAAAATGAGAGCTGAAAATGGCAATGGATGAATCATGCTTATTACAGAATACGGAAATGATATTGGTTCAACACGTTCCTGTTAATGCTGAAAGAATATAATCTTGAGCCCTCTCATTTTATGTCACTGCAACCCACCTTATCCTCTTAAATGAATGCATGCATCCATTTAATTAACCTGGTGAGATACTGAGATATAAATCTTTTAAATGCTTCTCATGCAATTCATCTTGACAGCTGTCGTAGTAATAACATCTTTAATGCCATATTCTTTATTTTCTCATGTATTGAAATTCCTGGTATTATTTTGAGCACAGTGATAGGTTTGCTGGATTTAAGCCCTTAATCTTAACTTGTTTAAATCCTCAGAGCAGTGCAATAGAAAGCTTTACTGGTTGTTTAGTTTGCTGAATAAATGGAAGATAATTTTGCATGAAGAAAGCATAAATATGTTTTGCAAACTGTGGCTGAAACATGGTGGAATTTGGAGCTGGATACTTTCTTTCAAATGTTTCTAGAACATGCTATTGAGTCTCTTTGCTGGCAAGTGATCACTAGTCAGAAATTGCAGGAGACCATCTGATGTGCTCTACTGATTCCCTTCTGAGGGAAAGGGTAAGGGCAGGAGAGATCCACAGCATTTGGCTCTGAAATGAGTCAACCCTTTGTAGACTGCCATGTGTCAATGTCATTGTACTTTATTAAAATCACAAAAAATCAAAGAATCTTGGAATAGTTAGGAGATCATCTAGTCCAACACTCTGCCAAGGAAGGGTGAAAGATGAGAAGGTTCCTTGTCTAGCTCTGGCCCTTCCCACCCTTCTTTGGGGGGCTACTTTATCATGGCCTGATATATGATGGGCAGATAGTGGTAGGACAAGGGGGAATGATTTCAAACTAAAAGAAGAGAGATTTGGGTTAGGTGTTAGAAATCATTTGCTCAGAGGGTGGTGGATAAGTTGTGGATGTCCCATACCTGACAGTGTTTGAGGCCAGGTTGGATGGGGCTTAAAGCAACTTGATCAAGTTGGATGGCATCCCTACATGTGGTATGGGGGTCAGAACAAGATCATCTTTAAGGTCCATTTCAACCCAAGCTATTCTGTGATTCTATGACTGCTGGAAAGTTTTCAGTCAGAACTATAGGACCACTGGATTAGGGAGTGTTTGAGGTCACAAAATAACTTGCAGGGCACAGTTGACTCTGGGCACTGCCTGTACAGTTCCAATAAACTTTTTTAAGAGCTTTAGAGATTGTAAGATATTTAGGGTGTATGAAAATTAATTATTCCACAGGAAAAAAAAAAAAAAGAGAGGCAACTGGAAAAAGAATATTATTCTGCCCAGATATTTCAGAACCACTTGGCACATTTTTTAATAAAGCGTTCCAAAGCCAGTCAATATCTAGGTATATAGGCAGAACAGTAGCAGGTGCTGTGTTCGCTGTCTTGTAATTCCCATAATATTCTACTCATCTAAGCATTTTAGCTTCCTGCATTGGAATTTTTCTAATTAAATTAACTCATTAATGCTGGCACATGGCACATTCTCCTTCCCTGTCTGCAAAAATGCAGCTTGTTAATCTAAATAGCAACCTAATCCACTGGGTGTGAGTGCATGACATGTACATTAGTGCTAATGAACTGCTGACCAGCCTCAGCAAATACCTGGCAGTATTTGGCATTAGGCAGGGCCTGCCCACAGTGCTGCTGTGAAATACACTGGGCAAAACAAAAGACATTTAGCTAAGTGTCAGGTTGCAGGAGTGCTGATGTTGCTTCAGTTTTCTGTTTCCCAAGAATTGAATTTTGAAACACTAACTCAAGGGAGAATTTAGGAATTTTTTTTCTGCTTTGTCACTTAAAGTCGTGACCAAGCTAAATACAACGATGGGGAGAGATAAGGGGTGTGGAAATGAAACCATGTTCACAGTTGCCTTTTAATGACTAGGCAGAATGGTTGGAATACTCTGCTATTAGAGGAAGAAAAAAACTGACACCTCCCCCCCCCCCCCCCAAAAAAAAAAAAAAAAAAAAAAACCAACAGAAAAACAAAACAAGGGAAATAAAACCTAACATAAACCTAACATATTTTTACTGACCTATGCCTAGCAAGATAAATGTAGTGATTTTATAGAGCTGGACCTTGATCTGTTAAACAAACATCAACTCTAATTCTGGAATATTTTTTTTTCCTTCCAGTTCTGGGAGGCCCTGATATACTGACTTTACCTTCCCTGCAAAGACCACACCAGTGCATGCACATTGATGTTAGCACCAGAGCTGGCAAAAGAAACCCAGCTGCAAAACGACAGACTCAATTCAATTAGGTTACAAGGGTACTGAATCCCTCCACAGATTGGTAATGAGATATAAAATCTTTCACCTTTAGGTTACCTGTTCATTCTAACATTTGCTTTGATGGCAATCTTTACTTTCTCATTGCTGCTTCCTGACCTATGCCAGTGATATTACTCTCTTTGCTGAGGGATAATACTGGTTCTGGTTGTTTTCTCTCAGTCTTAAAGTCTGGCTGTCAAGCAAGCAGGGCTAACAGAGTAGAAAAAGCATTTAAAGGTGATCACTGTGTAACTCTCATTCTGTTACCCAACAGTTGAATTTCTACAAACCACAAATCCTCTCCTCTTGTTAACACCTGGGAAAGACAAGCTGGCTGCTGAGAGGGAATACCTTGCTGCCCCAGGGGTGTTTTGCCTTTTGGCAGCATTAAGTTGTGCAAAGCCAAGAGTGGGGAGGCTGCATTGTATCTACCCTGAATTTAAACAAAAGAGTGCTGGTTTGCAGAGATGTCATTTTTGTCATGTGTCATAACTGTTAAATTTATACATGTTTGTAAGAGAAAAATAAATACAGTCCCTTTCCAGTTACCAACCAGATATAGTGCATGCTGGTTCCCAGCTGGCATATGTTGGCATAACTCTGTTGAAATGTGACTGCAGTTTCAAACTGCCTGAAAATATCTTGATGCTTATCTGAGGAATATGATGTTGTACATTTTCATCAGCTAAAGCAATATGCATCAATCATGCTTTGTTGCTACTAGAAATGAAGAGGGTATTATAATCCAAGAAATTTCTCTCATAGATTCTAGAGAGTGCTTTTCTGTGTTAATCACACTGTTTCTCCAGGGCATACTTTTCAAGCCATCTCCTGAAATAATGAACATTCTTGTACTGACTACTAAAAATACTGCACTTTAAGATATATAATCAAGCTGATGCCTCTGGCTTGCTGGCTTCCTGAGCAGTGAGGGTAATACCCTATTGAAGCAAGATCACACTTGGGTCTTCCCCTGAGAGTTTTTTCTGTGTCCAAAACCTTGAGCCCTGAACTCAATGCAAACACTGAGCACACATCTGGGACCTGCATTCTCTTAGACTGATCTCCATACACTTCTTGGGGATACAGCCTTCATCCCTGAGTGCTCTAAACCAAGTGCCTGCCCTCATATGCTCAACATAGATGAACTTCCCCTTAGGGAAGAGTCCTACAGAAGAAACGTTTCCTGCAGCACAAAGAACTGGAAGACGAGCCCCCAAAGATTCGGGAGTATACACGTCTGAGTGTGGTATGGGTGAGGACACCATAAATCAGATGTGACTTTGCAATAGTTCACAGTTCCACCAAGTTAATGGGATCGGCAGGGTCTGAGTGCTGATCACTGGGGTCTTTGCTGTAAACATATTGACAAGCAAATTGGTCAGGGAAGGCAGGTAAATTTCTACAGTCTGTTCTCTTGGTAACACAAAAAGAGTATTTCTGATGTTTGGGCAAACCGGTTCTCAGCACTTTGGCATTCCAAGACTGTTCCATCTGGACAGCTGTTCTCTTCTGCTGAGCTTCCCAGTGGACGTGTTAGCTCTATTTAGAGTTTTTGTTAGTCTTTTGTTTGGTCTCAGAGGAAGAGAGATTTACTTGGGAGGGCCGTTTTTGCTTTGTGACAAGCAGTATGATGCACAAAAATGACCATTCCAAGATGGAAACTTGTTCTGTTTTTCTGAAGTGCTTCACTCTGCTGATCATTTTTCTTTAAAGGCCTCCTGAGGTGGGTACTTTGAGGCATCAACATATGTTGGTACAGGTGATGTATTGTATTATCTTGTCTGATAATTACCTGTGATTCAAAATGTTGTGTGCTTAGCCTTAGGTGGTTAACTCTTCAGAGAGATGTGTGACAGCCTGCTCAAGGTACTGTGCAGAGCTGGGAGCTCCCATGGTGTGTGTGAGGGAAGCAGTGGAGCCAGCAGGTCTGGAGTTGCTGCATCAGTACTTGAGTAGGTCCTTGTGCAGTGCTAGTTACAGCTACAGTAACTAGCACTTCAAGTGCCCAGGGCAACGTATTAACTATAGGAAAAATTAATTATAATCCTTCTGGCTTTTACTTCTGAACTAGAATTTGGGGTGGCTCCACCAAATACCTGCAGACAGAAATTTCAGGCACTTAACTCATGTTAAGTACTTGACCTTCCATGGGGATTACTGGCTCCAGCTGTAGCTCTCACTAGCTCATTCCTGTGTGGTTCTGCGCTCAACAAAGTCTCCCTTGGTGGAAGTCATGCTCTCCAGGCATGATGCATGCTCAGGAGAATGATATAATGATTACATAAGGTCGTTTGCTAATTTCTGGCCTAATCACACAAACTGCGTAATACATTGCTGCTGTGTTTGTTTAAATCTATTGCAGTGTTTCTTTTGCTCACAAATCAGGAAACAATAGGAATTATGTGGTATCACACCACTGAGATTCCTTATTAGCTGAGTTAAATAGCATGTGTCATTTTAGGGTTGGAGCTACAAAAGAAGCAAGAAAGGGCTCATAGGTAAACCTGAAGAAAACCTCACAAGGCAGGAATGAGCACAGTGCAATAACACATTTTCCTGCTATTGTAGGCACATGTTCTTATTACATGTGTTCCTTTGATGAATATATAGAGTAGTTAACTTTTATCTGTTTGGGAGAAAATGGCCTGAATTCTGGTCTTGCATGAACATAAACCAGAAGCGCAAAAGAAGTGTAGGACCCACCACCAGGTGCTGTTCAATAGAGGGCTGGATTCCCCACTGCATGGTTTGGTAGCTGGAGCACGCAGGGCTTCCCCACAGGAAGAGCTTTAAAAGGGCAGTCCCAGTGTGATGCCCACTCCGTTCCCAGTGATCCCAGTGTGCCACTGGGAGAGCTCTGGATTCCAGCTGGCTTCAGCAGCTGGGCCTGGGGCATCCTGCTCTCCTTGCAGGCAGCCAGTGCTTGGCCCACATTCAGGCTCCTGTGTGCCCTCGCAGCAGAGCATTTGGGGTCAGCTTGAGGGAAGAGCTGTGAAGGTTTTATCCGCTTGATATCCCCACAGCGACAGATGGGATCGTTCACAGGTGCGTGAGAAGCCAAGTCTATCCACAGGCATGCAAATGTGTCTGGAGGGCATGTGCAAGGCTGCTTTTGGGAATGCCAGCTGTGCTACCCTTCAGCAGAGGTATCTGTGCATCACCTGGCTGTGTGTAACCCAAGGTGATGCTCACAACAAGCAGAAAGGATCAGAAACACACACATCTTCTTTTCCAAGTCTCGTTTTTCAGTCAGTGGGACTGTGATACAGTAAATACAGTCACTATGAGATGCAAGAGAAAACTTCTGTGCATGGTTCTCGGAGTATATCAGCCTGCCTTAATTTAGGATGGATTCTGATTTATGTTATCATTTTACTACTTCTGCACATCCCAAATAAATTCATTAACTTTGCCCATATTCCTGTATCACAAACAATGCATATCTTAAAATACAAGCTGAAACTTTCATGTAGCAACAAGAACATTTAGGAAGAGAACTGGTAGTTGTTACTTGTAAGCTGTGGCTTGGCTTTAGTAGAAACCACTGGCCAGGAATTACCAAACCTTACGAAACTTGAAAGATTAATTCCCTCTGTGGTAGCTTTATGGGCTGAATTCCCTGGCTGTTCTGTATAGGCAAGTGGGACTCTCTGATTACTACAGCGGAATCTTTGACCTTAAAAATGTAAGGAAAGTGCTGAGGGCATTTGTCTCTCGTTAAGGATAATGGGAGTTGAAAGCTTTTAGGACTCTTCAGGATTAGGTCCAAAATTTGTACATCCCAGTAGCAGCACAGATGAGCCAACAAGCGGGGCTTACTGAGGAGTGCAATTAATGTGAAACAAACTGTTTCCCTCCCCCTGCCCAGCCTCAGGTAATTCATTGGCTCTGCAAATTCAGCTCCCTGCCCAGTTCAAAAGACTATGGAAACATGGGTGTAATGCTAAAGGTAGTTGTAGCAGATTTCTTTTTTCCTTCTGTCTTTGAGAAGCGACCCGAATGTATTGGTAATATTTCTGTTTGGAGAGTTTAGATTTTTTGGCACAGAACATTTATTCCTGGAACACAGCCTACTAGAAACACAAAGTTATTAGCTGTTGGGCTATTACAAAGTTAATGATGAGAGACAGTAACAGTTTAGTAGGATATTGAAATAAGTATTTAAATATTTTAATTTTTTTTTCTTCCAGTGATGCTGAAAGCAGCCTGACATTTCTAGTCGATCAAAAGGAAAACAAATAACTGCAGCTATGGAGAAAAAAAGACAGCTACAGAAAAGGGAATTTGGGAAAAGACTTTCTCTGGACAGCAGTCTTGTGGTAAGAATGAATATTTGCTGCATTTACTGAATATATCTTGTCATATAAAAATATAGTTTTAAGAGACAATACTCACAATTACATATATTGTAAAGGTGTTTATCTCTCCATCACAATATCGCAACATTTTTTGATTATTCAGATTCTCCAACAAAAAGCATTGGAGGAATTTTATGACATCCTAGGTAGAAACTTGTCATCATAGAGAAACATGTCCCTGACTTCACTGAATTTGCACAAGGAAGGAATCCAGACAATTATAATGGATTTTTTATTAAAATACTACTCAGCTTATGTGGGATCGTCCTGTGTTGCTTCATACTTAATATATGAGGGCTGTAAGTGGCTGAGGTCCTCTGTCAGAAATGTTTATCAGGATATCAGCACAAATGTGTTCACCGTAGCAAATCTATAAACTACTCTAAAATATACTGAAAGAGAAGCATAAATGCCATATGCTGTAAAACAATTGCTTTTTCTTTACCTAGGATTTAAATTCATTGGAGATTGTATTCTAGATTTATTTTTAGTTAATATTTTTAAAGGATGGCTGAGACAAACAAGGAGTTTTTTGAGCTGTATGCTGAAAGTGCTCATAGATGCCAGAAAATGCTCATAGATGTGGAAGAGTTGTGTATGAGGATAAAAGTGCCTGTGTCAGGTATTTAGCATGGCAATCTGCAAATACTGAAACAGGCAAAGCTGAGACATCCAAGGAAACCTGTGCCATCTCTTTGACAGTCATAGAGGAAATGACTGTGAGACCCCAAAGCCCTTTTGCCTGCAATGCCACACCTGTGCTAGCCCCATTACCTGAATTTTACACATTATTACATCTATGTTGTTTCCTTCATCTTATGCTAAAATTGTAGTTTGGGATTTTTTTCCCCACAAAGTATAAAGCCCACTGACATGCTAATAGCAGTGAACATGGACTCAGCAGGTTTCAGTCTATCCATTGATGCTCTTCAATCACTTGCTGTGTTCTTTATTGGGGTCAGCAGAGCAGTCCCACCTTCCCAGGTTTCCACCCCTTTAAGGACTCTGCTCCTCTCCCCCAGGCCTTAGCTACAAGGCACATCTCATGTAATATCAGGTGGCTACTGAAGAAATTTGCAGAGAATGTTTAAAAAGGGCTCTGTCTTTTTCTTGGCACCATTTCTTATGCTGATGAATTAAATCCCTTTTTTTCAGAAAAAATATAATTAATTGGAGAGAAATAAAAGTAGTGAAGAATAGTGGATTCTCTGAGCTGCTCAGGAACCTAAGGCAGAGCTGTTTAAGCTGCCCCTGTTCAGGCCATGCAGCTCAGGGCTCTGATACTGAGACATGACTGTTTTTCAGGTTGTTCAGCCTGCAACAAAATCTGCTCTCTCGGCTTGCACGCACTCAGCAGGTCAGGTTGTGCTCCCAGCACTTTAAAACCCTTTCTAGCTTGTGGGCAGAGAAAGAAGGTTTGGTATGAACTCACAATTTTATGTAATACACCCAGAAACAGACAAAATCTGAAAGGTTTTGTAGGCTCAGAAGTCTGTTTAGTCCCAGGGCCTAAACCTCTGTTATTGGTTCTAGGCATACACAGCCCCAAAACAGACTCCAGCCTAAATCCTGCAGCTAAAATGTACTGCTGTGATCCAAACAATCGACCACAGACTGTCAATATTTATCTGGAGAAAAGAATGCTTATAGAAAATGGGTACTGAAAGTTAAGGGAAATGCTAGCAGTTGTGAATTTTGCATAAAGACATTGCTTAGTATGGAAAATCAGTACTATTCTCCCCTAAATGTTCTCACTGATGTAATGGACTAGATTTAGCCTTTAATAAATGTATTAAGATAGAAACTTTCATTTTTCTGAGGTGACTATAGTGTGCTGTGTGGATGGCAACAAGGAACCAGATATTTCTGGTTTCCAGTTCCACCTAGTGGAAATTTGCATTTGATTTATAGCCAAGGTAGGTCACAATGTCTAATTCTTACCCTTCCTGTGAGTAAGGGGAGAGTAGAGAGAGACATTTGCCAATGACATAGAAAATACTGTGTGTGTGGCACCATCCAAAGTGCTCTGTGTTGTATTCAGTGCTATGTGCATGTTGAAGCACCCATAAGGACTTCATTGGAGGAGAAACAGAAACCATGGCTGTATGGGATGATGATACTCTCTCCCTGCTCTACTGCAAGGGGTAAGTAGGGTGGGAGATTGCACACAGCTGAAATCAGGCTTCAAGCACTAGCTGGAGGTCAGTGAATTAGTGCCAACACGTGGCAGCTGAAGTTCTGTGGCTGACTGACCCATATTGGTGGGAAAGTGTTGAAGGAAATGTGTTGAGGGAACGAAATATTGCAATACTTCAAAATTTTGTACAGCTAAACCCGTCATGCTGTCATCACCATTGTAAAGCAATATCTTTTGCTACAGGTGGCATTTACAGGTTGTGTCACCTGTTGAGTTTCAGGGCATGCATCCATTTGCTGTACTGGGGTGTCACAGGTCTGCGTCTGTGAAGATTTTCATTGAGTTGAATATGTGTAACCATATCTGGGAGTGCCATCCATACATTTAACTAGAAACTTTTGAGTTCTACTTTTGAGTTGCTTACTCTCAGCTATTCTTTCATAACTTGGAAGAGACATTCTGAGACTCAAGCAGCCTGTAGTAAGTCTCATGGCTGCCTTGTGACTCCATGAAATTGAATCAGGAAAGGCAAAGCCCTTTGTGTTTTCCTTGTTGTCCCCAAATTCCTGTTCTAGCATACCTCCTCTAAATTGTTGCCTTCAGGTATGTCTATCTTCTTTACCCTTGTATCATCACATTCTGTTGAGCATCGTGCTTTAGTCCAGTCCCGTGCTCATCCAAGTAATTGGGTCTCTCTTGTCCTCTCTCTTCCCAAATGTTTTGTGTGTAACCTCTCAGGCATTCAGGGTTGGACACTTTGCTTGGGAAATCTGGCCTCGATTCTCTCAGTTCCAGCTTCTCCTTGTTTGGTGGAGAGTTTAAGCATTATCATATCTCAGAAAGAATTTTAACTTCTGGGTGTTTAAAGAAAATATGTTTTTACTTTTGCACTCTGGACCATGAGATACAAATAGGCGTTTCTGATAACATTCCTTACCCTGCCTGGCTCTGCTGCTTTTCCCATCTGCATCAGATTGTAATCTTCTGGAATGGTTTTTTCCATTATTTAATCTACAAGTATTGCATAGTGATGTTAAAAAACCAAAAAATATTCTCTTCCTTCCTCTGCTCTTAGACTCTGAATATAGAAGCTATGAAGGTATTTGATGGCAGAGTGAGAGGAGGAAAGAGGTATTTCTGAAGAAAATACATGACTTCTCCTTCCTTAGGATATGGATCTGGGCCTTCAAAATATGATCCTAAATTCCATCAGTGTTTTGTATTCTGGCCTGCCCATCAAACAATGAGTTTCAGGCTTCAGATAAGAAAGACCCATGTTAGGGACATCCTTCAAACAGGGAACAATTCCATAGCTATTAAACCACTCTTCTTTACACCACAGGCACAGTAACTACTTTTGGATCACACAGATAAGCAGGGCTTCAGTTTTATTTCTTGTACTATACCACTCACAGGTGGTGTCTTGGGGAAATAAGCTTTACAATGAAAGCAATAATAATTTTAAAATTAAAAAAAAACCATAAGTGCACAAATATGTTCATTAAATGTCTTTCATTTGGTATAGTTTTTTTAACTATGATTGATGTGATTTTTTAAACTATGAATGATGATTAATGCTTTACTGGAAGTTAGTAGCTTGAAACCATGGAGTTTAACAAGCTCCAGAATCCTACCCCTGTTAAAAAAAGCCAGAGGAATTGCTACTACTGCTGCCCAGGTGAAAGGGACATCTTGCTGTTAGCTTCAATTAAATTAGATCTCTATCAGCTTTTAGTGATAATATCACAGGTGATATTCCAGAAATCTCCAGTATAGCCAATGGCTGTTACTGCTCTGCAGGTTTCCAATATTGGCACCATGCTGAAGATTTGTTATACACCCACTTATTTACATTTGCAGGCAAAGAAGGTAAGCCTGCAGTGACATTGATATTTTATGGCTTTGTATTCAGGTGAAACAGTTAGAAAATATTAACTTCATAACAATTCTCAAAGCTAATCCTATGAGATCAGTTATAGAAAATAATATCTTTGTAATTTCTGCCTGGCATTTAAACCCTAAAACATACCACCCAAGGAGGATATACCTTTTACAGTTTCAATATAGTTTTATACTACCTTATTGTCTCATCTGTTGTACAAGTAATGCTACTATATTTTGAGTTTATAAAGTTTTCTTCTGCAAATTGATTCCAATCAAAACAGCACAACTCTAAAAATCGAATTGCCTTGAGAAAGGAGAACTAAAGATTGAATCTTTTTTGTTTTAGATAACAGATGTGCATTTGTCATGTTTTTATGACATTTGTAAGTATATTTTATTGTATATGTGGCTATAAGATGATAAGATGGACAACAGTTGAAGAATAAGGTGGAACTCTGTATCTTTCTGCTTTGCTGTGCAAGACGTCAAGACCAAAGTCATTGCTGTTATTGCCACAGTACTTCTGTTTAGCATGAAAACAAACTGCCAAATTCATAATATTGAAAGAGTGCATTTATTTGGAATATGTTGCTTGGCTGTCATGTAACACCCGTGTCAGATTGTTTTCTGTTAAAAGAGAAACAGTTCTTTCTGAAGAACATTTTGCTTTGTGCGTCTTAAATCCTTAAATCCTTTAAGTTTGGTTAAAGAGAGCAGCTTTACAAAGCATAAGAGTGTAAATATTTCATGGGTTTGATTTTTTTCATGAATAATTTTTTTTTCCTGTTGAATTTTGCTTTTAAGCATAACTAGTTGAAAATAACTAGTGAAAGAAACTAGATAAAAACAGTGTGTCCTTTATTCATTTCAGATCAGAATATACAAAGAAAACTAATATGAAAATTTGTAGTAAAAAATGTACTTTGATAGAATTTAGGCACCTATTTTTTAATATGGGTAAAATGAAGACATATGAGAAGATTTCTTTGCAATCTATTTGTAATTTATTATTTGTTACGTGAGGGAGGTAGCTCAGACAGGCAATGATTTTAAAAGGCCTCATGAAAGGATTGATTGTATTTCAGGTTTTCCCTACAAAAGTTCTTAAACAAAAAGAAAAATGGAAAAAACCCAAATCATAAATAGACCTAAAGCCAGGCTTTTAAGTAATTTGTGTGGGATGAGGGGAGTGTTAGAACATACCACTGCCACCAGGGCCACGTTGGCTACTCTATTCACTGGGGTGTTCTTTGAAAATAATAAAAGCCGTATCCTTTGCCTGATCCAAACTGTCCAGTTGCCTCCCAGGCCCTTTTGATCAGGAAAAAGTCAATGTTTCAAGCTGTGCTCTTTATTTATGTGGATAATTCCCAGCCTGACTACACACATGGTTCACCCTTACAGCTGTGGTGGCATTTTGCTGGGGAGATTTGAGAACAGAATATCTTTTTGAAGCAGCCAGCATTTATCAAAGCAGAAGTTTTTGTTTTATTTAAAATGAGGCTTTTGCTTCTGAAAGCAAGTGGTGGTAAAGTGCTTCAGTGGTGGCTGGTGAACTGTGCCCTGCTGCTTTCATTCTGGTCACACGCTCCTGTGGGGCTCTGTAGGATGGGCTTTAATGGCACCACTTTGTTGTAATAAGGGCAGAGTGTAATGTAATGAATTGCTCTGGGGCGTGGGAGGAATACCTTCAGCTGCCTGCAGCTGGATTGGTGGCGTGGGCAAAACCACCGAGCTCAATTGGAGACTGCTGAGAAGTGTGTATGTGTTATCTGGGGCTGGGAGCCAGGAATTCAGGGGTTAAGTCTGACATCTGTCACCTCTAATCAATTCCTAACTCAGTTTAATAAATTTCTAATTCAGTTTTCTCATTAACAAAACTCTGATTCAGTTTTCTTGTCAATAAATTTGGTGTTATAGTAATTTCTTACCTCATAAGTATTCCAGGAATAGTCTGTTATTAGCATGAGTCTGTGGCTTGCTTTGATATCTTCAGATGAAAGGTGTCACAGAGAACATGATGTTGGAGCAGAGCTGGGAAAACTACTGCAGCAGCAAGGCAGGAGGGGAACCCTTCATGTCTGGGAATTAAATTCTGGGAATAGCTCTGAGTATTTTTTTTTGCTAGTTGACTGTGACATTCACAGTGTGTCTGACATCACTGTGCACCATAACATAATCCAGCATTTCAAAATGAAAGGTGGCTTTAAAAATATTGCCTTGTCAGATGTCGGCTAATGTTCTAACTTTTGTAGCCTGAATATTTTTTCCCACCTAAAAGCTGCTGCCAAATTCCTTTGGAGTCTGCAAGTACTTTCAGTCCTCCCAAAACTTGGATTTTGATTTGTGTGCTAATTTATAATTCAGAATTTTGTTCAGCTGGGTACACCATCATAGAAAAGCCCATGCCAAGGTTTGAATCTGGCACTGCAAAATTATGGTTCAGCATAGGAAAATGCACCCAGAATGCGAGCCTCAAACAAATAGTTTTTGGTGTTTTTCAGAGGCAAGGTAAAGCATCCCTAACATCCAGTGCATCCAGGGGGAGAGTAAGTCAAGGAGAACAGTTTAATAAAGGTGACCAGTGTGGAATTTTGAGCTAGAAGACAGAATACAGGGAAGAACAGCAGTGAAGCGCAGGTTGTGTTGCTACCTGTAAAGGTGAAGATTTGCACATTCATGAGGAAAACCATAAGATATGGAACTGACATAAGGGCTCAGTAAACAAAATTCTAAGAAAAATCTATTCACAGCATCATAGAATGGTTTGAGTTGGAAGGGATCATAAAGATTATCTTGTCCTAACCCCTCTGCATCTCCCTCATGGCAAAGATAGTATTACACAATTCTGCAAATCTATCAGTTGGGACATCTATTCCACAGACTGGGCAGATGAAGTGCTATCAACTATCTGCATAACAGACAGTCCTGGAATCTGACAGGAACTTTGTAGAAAAAGAAAATCCCAGTGGGGTCTGAGTGTGTAAAAGCTATCTAAACAGAATGACAGATTCTGTTGTGCACACCCAGGGCATTAGCACCTGGACTTTGAGAAAGCTAAGCTATCTATAAACATAGTGCCAAGAGCACAGACTGCTCTGCATTTGCATTTTTAATAAAGTGAAAATTGAGACAAGAGCTCTGGTGTGTCAGGCAGAAGAAAAGAGCCTACCAAATGGGTCAGTTTACAGCAGAAACTGCTGAGAGGTGGGAGAAAAGGGAAGCCACTGACATGGGACAGCAGTGTTTAGGCTTGATATTAGCATACCAGAAATACAAATAATATGGGGAACTGTGGTCTGCGTGGATTTAAAGACATCACTTTCCAGCACAGCACTACATCTAAGGTACTAGGAGTAGAATCTACATCAGCTTGGATAAAGAGCACAGTCACTAGTTACACTTGTGCTCTTCTGTGTAGCAGTGGTGGAGATGGCTGGTTTGGATTGCATTTGCAGAAGAGGGATTTGAAAATAAAGTGTGTACAGCACTGAACTTCCTGACAGCAGTTGGTTACTGTAAGTCACATTTATAAACTCTGGAGCAGCCTGGCAAACCTTAAATCATAATTAAGAAACACAAGGGGTGTGAGTTCCAAAGGACTCAGTGAACCCAGGGAATGGTGTTAGAAGTGCTAGGTCTAACATGAAGAAATGGTTCTGTTAGGTACCAGTGCCACAGAAAGAACTGAAATTTGTTCTTGTGCTGATACAGACAGTGGCCTATTGCTTTCATTAAAACTTACACCACTAGAAACCAGTGATCCTTTTCAGGAACTGGAGAGGTGGATAAACAGTGAGCAGTGGAGAGATGCTTGAAGAGAGACTAGAAATAAAAACCTCACAGCCCTGAAAACAAACAGTGCATGGAGCATGCTGTTCCTGAGCAAAACTTTGAGTAATATTCCTACTGGAATATACCTCAATGGTTTATTGATCAAAAGCACTGACTCCAACACAGGCACAAGTGCTCTCTGAGAGAGGAATTGTTTACCATTTGTTGCTGCACATCAAAAGTTACATCAATAGGTGTATAGGGTGACATGGTGACAGCTGAAACAGTACCCACGTCCCCAGAGATCATGCTTTGACAAACTGCTGGCTTTTGCTTTCTCATGTCTTTGGCACATAAACTTAAAGTGACAAACATCAGGCTTGAAGGTTAAAATAGAAGCTTTAAAAGAAATGTATGCAGCTGATCTACCCTTGTTCATTGTTGCAGAACTGGATGCAAAAGTGAAGGAAAAGTAAGAACAGAGAACAGGAAAGATGGTTTTACTTGGGCCTGCAAATTAGCTGGCAGATGGACTGGGAAAAACAGAGGGCAATCATATTCTGTTTCCTTCTAAAAAAGCTGGGAAATTGGCCTATGTTGCTGCAGAATCTCAGTAATTTCACTGTCAGACTTTTGACATTAAAGTATTAAATTCTCAACAACTCCTAATAAGCTTTTAAAGACACTGATTTAGCTGCAGAGGAGGAACTAAAAATGAAAATGAAGGAAAATGCAAGAGATAAATGCATGAATTTTGAGAGTTATTCAGGAATGAAAATTCAGCATGGTACAATAGACAATTTGGGTGTTACAAAAATAAAGAGTGTTAAGTGCTTTAGCTGATGAACTCCAGAAATTGAACTTTGTGAATTTTGTGGTAATTTATAGTTGCAAATGTCAGGGCTTGGAAGAAAAAAAGTCAGTTTTATCTTGGTGCAGGGGAGACAACTGTGTTGAGACTTGGCTTTTCTCTTTGGGACACATTAAGGAGAAGTCTTACTGTGGAACTGTTTGCTAGTGGATTGTTATTTGGATGGAACCCCGTGTTTTGATTTGGAGGAGTTTGATGATTTGCAGTGTGCACACCAGGCTCTGCTCCCCAGGGTTTTTGGGAGGAGCTGGCAGGTGCCTGCCCTCCGCTCCAGAGCCAGCTCAGCAGCCTCCTCCTGCTGCTGCCTTTTCCCTGAAGCACAGGGCTGCAGGCAGGGGACAGCAGCTCCAGTGCTGTGAGAGCTCCTGGCTGTGATCTCACTCTGCTCTGTCCCTCTGCCCTGCCCCACCAATTACAGAGTGGAGCTGTGACAGATGTCAGCCCAGCCCCGGAAGAGGGGAGCTCAGGGAGAGCTTTGGATTTAGGGGGAGTGTGCACCACGCTGGGTGTGTACCACAGGATGATGTGCCTCATGTGACACGAAGGCTGAGTGTCAGCCTGGCCAGGGATAAGCAGCCACCAAGGGAAATGGATGTCCTGGGGACCCTTATCAAGCTCTGGTAAGCTCCCAAAGCAGCAGTGAAATTGGACGCTTTGCCTGCCCAGATGTTAAGAGCAGAAGGCTGCCTGTAACAAGAGATCTGAAGAGATTGGGGTTAACTAAATAGGGATTTTATTGACAAACCTTTCAAAATGCTTCATGCCTTCAGCAATTAAGCATAACACATATCCTGAGAAGCACAAGTCTCCTCTATGTCTCCCAGTTGCCCGTTTCAAGTGGAATAAAATCCTAGGGAGAAAAGAAAGGAAAAACTATGCCCTGTGTTGTTTTATTGTGTCGACATAATTCCCTACCCTGCAAGACCAAGAATGAATAGTAAATTTACCTCCTGCTAGGTCAGTTATGGCATCCACTGTAAAGTCCTGTTTTGAATATTGTTGCATCCATAGGAGAATCTAAATTTCTTTTCACAAGCTTGTGTGCATGCCAATATACAAAGGGAACAACATAAATCTTTGCAAGAAGATATGTAGGCATTTCCAGATTGTTTTGTTTTACAAGTAGGTATGGTCAACTTTCACTCACGTTCTTGAATTTTGCTAATTTTGTCCACTTACACAATGAGTGTGAGAGAACCTCAAATCAAAATTACTGCTCCGAATTGTTTGCAAACCAGTGTTTCCAGCCTGTGCTAAAAATTTTGAGGCTTTTATATTTGAATTCCAGCTGGACAATTCTGACTTTGTTAATATTTTATTTATATATATACATATATATATATATATATACACACACACACATATATATACACACACACATACACACTTCTCTTTTGTTCTTTTATATATATATATATATATACACACACATATATATGCACTTTTGGTCCCTTTGTTCGTTTAATTACATACCTGTGATAGATGATGCACGCTAAAACTGATGATGTACAATGTTTTGCTTCACAAGTTTGCAATTTTGATCTTTAGATAAAGTGTGCCTTACTGAAAATTTCAGTTAAATCTCTGTGTGTTTTGCCTTTGTGGAATAAGTGTTTCCCCATTAAAAACCAAGCTGCCAAAGAACCGGCTAAATCTTCCACATGGAAAATGTTCTGCTTCATGCTGTCAAGAGAGCCATGCAAAACTCTGCAGTGTAAATGTGTATTTTGCTTGGGACCCCTGGAGGCAGGGATATTTGAGAGTAGGTACCCCGATTCCAGGCATTTTTCTGTTCTGGGGAGTCTGTAGGTGCTTGTTGAGCTCTAATTGCTGGGAATGGCTCTGCTGGCAGCTCGTTCCCTCCTCTGCTCCGGCACCTCTGAGCCTGCCTGTGTGCTTTGGCTTGCAGGGCCTTGTGTGACCCAGATAGGAAATGAGCTGGGATCATTGCAAGGCGTTTAAAATAATTGGGTATCAACAGCTGGCTTTATGGGAAGCTAACAGTGTAAATCCAGAGAGTTTTTATGATTTCAATGGGTATTTTTCCCAGCGTATAAAGCGGATCCAAGTAATTTTGGCTGGGAAACAGTTTCCCAACTTATTTCTATAATGATACCTTAGAGTTTTTCATTATAGTGAAAATCTCTAGTAGGTCTGAAGGGAAAAATTACCTCCACTGTTTCCAGACACCCAATATGTTTTCTCTGTGCTTGAATTTATGAGTCTTGGCAAAGATAACTCAAAGTATGATCAGGTTTCAGGGCAGTGGTTTCTTGCACTGAATCCCAAACAAAAGTGTAACTGTTCAGAAGGCTCCAGTGTCTTTGGTGATGTAAAAATACAGGACATTGCTCCCCAAAATCCTGCCAGTCTGTTTTTGTCTTAGTGTATTATTTAGTACATAGTGTATTGAAAGAGCTTTATGAAGCACAATTTAATTCTCAAATTCTTTCAAAGTTTTTTCAGCATAAATTGCAGCCCCTGTCAAAAAGAGCAAAATTTGACTGTTGAAGACAATTATTTTGTTTCTATTGCTTTGTAAGTAGATTCAAATATGCCTTTTCATTTAAAACCTTTCCTGGAAGACAAGTGCTTGAATTAAATGACTGAGAGGTGTAATGCAGAATTCCACTTGGACATTAGACTGGATCAGAACAGGGAAATTTCCCAGGAATTACCCATCCTGGGAAATTTGTTTCAATGCTTTGACATTTTGATCTCAATTAAATTTAGTTTTATTTTTTACTTGTAAATGTTGAAAATATCTTCTCTTAAACTGAATTTACTTTTTTCCCATCTTTGTTGCATCTTTTCTGGCCTTAAATGCACCAAGCTTGAGAGTGCAAACAAAAAGCTTCTGATTCATAGGAAGAAGGGGGGTGTGGGTGTGTGCATTGGAGTAATGTAAATTGTCCCCAGAAATGAAAAATATTCTGTTATCCTAAAGGAAATCTGTTATTTTTTAAGAATTACATTGTCATTGGCCTTCAAAAATTCCGATTTTTCATGTGGAAATTACAGTCTCCTCTGGAGTAGTCTATAGAAAATTCCTGAACAGCTTTGCTAAAGCTGTAAAAGAAGCTGCTTTTACCTTTAGCCAGCCTATCTGTTGCCTCACTCTGCTAAGAAGAAACTTCAGTGGCACTGATTAGAGAGATATCTCAGACAGGAAAGTGCACACTCCACATATGTTAAGGTGATTGAATCTGACATCGCAAGTACTTGCATCTTATCTCATTCATGTCTCTGACATGCCTGGAACTCTGGAACTCTATGGACCTGTTCTGATGTACATTTCTATGAGACAAAAATCAAGCCAATGTCCTCCATTTATTCTGTAGGTATTTCCATTCAAACTTTTTTTTTTTAGCTAATGTGTCCTGCCTGTTTCTCCTGCTCTTACTGAGGGTCGGACAGGAGATTTCTCTCATGTTGTGTCTTTGTAGATTGGATTATCTTGTGATACTGAATCATGCTGGTTGTCACTGGCACAGCAGCAGGCTCCTCCTAGCCCTTTTCCCTGTGTGGTTCTGTTTGATGGGATTCTTATATACTTTCCAACCACTTTGTAATCTCAGTTTCATCTGTGACTTCAAGCTTTCCTTTGAGCACCACATCAACTATATTGTCAAGGCTTTCTTTTTTTTTTTTTTTTTTTATCTGTATAGGAATCCAAGAAAAGCTCAGGTCTTGCTGTCTCAGCAGGACACAGAGGGTCTGATTTATGTCTGGATAACAGCACAGGTTGAATTATTGCAGTAGCTGGTTCACAGCCTCCTAGATTGGCTGCTACATGGTGCTCCTAAGTTTGTGCAAAATTCTCTCTGTGTGCTAAAGGACATCCAGTTAAATGTGTCTGAAATCAGCACACCACACCTGTGCAAGGCAGCGAATTATGTTGGAATGTGGCATTGTTTAAAACTGAAAGGTTGTAACTGTGCTTCCTTCCCCACATGCCCATATCCTGGACTATCCCAGTGTCTGTGTGAGGTATGAATGGATTTAATGAATGTAACACCTCTCTGCAGAGGTTGTCTCACAGCCCTCCCTCCTTGTCCTTGAGGCACTTGGGCACTGCTGGTGTCCAGTGTTGCTGCTTCCCTCTGCTGCAGAAACTCTGGTTCCCTTCAGAGTCTGTCCTAAGTGACCTGGGAATTTCCTTTGACAGAGGTTATGAGTTTCAAAGGATTTTTTTTCTTTTTGCATTCACCAGTTTTATGATCATAATATTTTGATTTATAATTGCTTAGTTCTGCTGGCTGTTAATTGACTAATCACAGATGTATTACTTTGGGCATTCCACTTTGGGTACTTTCTTTACAGGAATGTTGGAAATCTTGAAACACAGGTCCCATTAAGTTGGACACTGAAAACTTTCAAACATCTTGAGTCACCAGTTCCTTTGAAAATCTTAACCAGTGTGCCTTCACCTGTCCAGAAATCTCATTTACAAAGAAGTGCTTGACAGGGGGCTGCTAGCTGCAGAAATTCAGCCTTACCTATAAAACTGAAGTAAAGATTCATAATTCTGCACAGATCAAAGTATTCTTCATCTGTCAAAACTTTGCTAATGCAGATATAATCATTAAAATTACTTTTCCGGCTATAAAGAGTAGTTTATATAGCATCAAAATTGCAACATCCGCTCTTTGAGTACAGAATTCATTTTCTGAAATGAGCAATTATATTAGTTAATGCATTTAAACATTAATAATAATTAAAAACTAAATCCTTTAGGTATTTTTGAGATGTGAGATGATTTTTAAAAATACTTTAGTGGAAAAATAGTACCAACTCTTTAAAATTTTAAGAAGTCAGGTTTACAGTAAATACATTTAAATTCTTTTCACACTGTTTTTTGTAGCTACAAGTTTCTTTTTCAGCAGAGATTCCTCTTTCTTCCAAATGGTAATTACATACTCCATGTTCTTTCATTTGCATAAAGGAGAGAGCACCAGTGCTTTCTTGAAAGCTTTCAGAATAAGTGTTAAATCCTGCTGGGGTGGGAGGAGACTGGAAAGATGCTCATTGTTTATCCAAGTCTCCACTACCTGCAGAGCCAGGGCAGGGCAGGTGGTCAATTCCAGCACCCCTGGAGCTCACAGTGCTGTAAGGGCAGAATGAGTGAGGGCATCATGTGTGTCATTGGGTCCAACTTGTACACAACACCAGCCCTTTCTAAGGAGGCTGCTGTGGCTGAATTCTCTGCCTGTCCTGACTAGAGGTGTTGCTGATATTTGGGTCAAGGACAGTGTCACTCACTACTCCATCCTGGGGTCAGGAACAATTTTAGGCCACGGAAAGGCAAGTCTAACACAGCCTGCAGCTTTCTTACCCACTGTGTCCTCAGTGGCACTCAAAGATGTGGGCTTCTCTCAAAAAAGATTTTTACTCCTTTGAGCCTGATTTCAAGATAATACCCTGACTGTAATATGTCTTAAAACATAGAGTTTTGGGGATAGGGGTTTCCAGTTTCAACCCAGAGATGCATCTTATCTAAAAGCAGCAGAAAAAAATTGCAATTTTGTTACAAATAAATAAGGGGAAGCCTTGTAACTCTTGTTTGCCTTGTTTGGACTGTGTGAGTTTGTTTGACTGAGTTTTTCAGGACTGGAGACTGATAGGTATTTTTATCATTGCCTGTAATGCTCATTAAAATACAAAGCACACTGCTTGGGCTTTGAACTTGCTCTTATTTGCATTCATGTACAAACATAGGCAAAATTTTATGAAAATGTCAATCCCTACAGGCAAGATAGGGAACATATAAAGATGTGTTTAGACATAAGCCTGCAGACACACACAGATGTTTAAGGGATGGTGTGCTGGAGAGTTCCTTCAGTCTGCTGGCTCTGTGGAGGTTAATGATGGAGATCCATGAGGCAGCAAAGGTACAAGGGTTGGGGATGTCTTAGGAACCATGAAAGTGCCTGACAATGGTCAGGTAGAAAGGTGATGGGATCAATAGCTCAGCTGAAATGCCTCTACACAGATGCCCACAGGCAAAACAGGAGGAGATGGGAGCCACTGTTCAGCAGCAGCGTGGCCAGCAGAGATTGTTCCCCTGTACTCAGCACTGGTGGGGCTGCACTTCAAATCCTGTGGTCTCTTTTGGGCCATGGGCTAAAAGAAAGGTCTTGGAGCGTGTCTGAGGAGGGGCAATGGAGCAGGTGAAGGGTCTAAAGCACAGGTCCCCAGAATGGTTATAAAGCACTGGAACAGGCTGCCCAGGGAAGTGATGGAGTCACCTCTCTTTCCTGGAGGTATTTAAAGGACAAACAGAAGTGGCATCTGGGGACATTGGTGGGCTTTGCAGTGTTGGGTGGACAACTGGACTTGGTGACCTTAGAAGTGTTTCCCAACCTAAAGGATTCTTTGACATAATATATATGTCAATATCCTAATAAAATTCCTTTTAGGGTGCCCTGGGGGCATCAGAAGCAGCTTTGAGATCACATGCCACCTGAACCAGTCATTGTTTATTTGGAGAGAGGGTTAAGTGTTATGGTAGGATGAGACATGCAGAAGGAGGGAAGGACCAGAAAGTTTAATGCTAACCAGCACACATCTTCTCTTGCTAATGTACATATTACAGATGAATTTTTCTGTCAGTTTCCTTTTCAAAATTAAGCTTTCAACTTGAAGCTTCAATGTAAAGGAGAAACAAAATCTGATTTCACCCCCATATGCTTCAGAGTAAATCAAGCATCACTTTAAAAAAGTCAGTGAACCAAGCTCTTATGTGATATAAGTTGGCACTGATGATAATCAAGCTATTTCAGTTTATACTAAGTAAGAATCAGCTGTAATTAAAAGCTGAACAGTCAAGTAGGTGTGACTAAAATCAGGTCAATGGACTACAAACTTGAAATATTTCCTTTTGCTAAAGCTCTGCAAGGACAGCTTTGAGGCATTTCCATGAAGGGCAAAGTGGTGAGGTTTCTACAGATTGATGCTGGTCTGAGTGAAGGCAGGAGCCTGTGAAATTTCTGTGTTTTGTGAGTGGAAATCTCATCAGCATACCCTTTTCTCTGGTTTTCATGGATCTCCATCAGAGGAGGAAATGTCAATACCTTAAGCACTTAAGCCTTTTCAGTGTTTTGAACAGATTGCTTGGTTTGTATAACAACTCCAGAAATCAAGTGCTCAGTGTAAGTATCCTTCCAATCATCCTAGGGATTCAGTCTGGATTCAAATATCTCATAACCTGTAGGTATTGCAGGTCCTCTCATGTATCAGTCAACTGAGAGCATGAATATTTTCATGCCTCAGCTGCACCATTCTCATAACAACTTATGGTATCTTATCTAAACATCCCTTCCTCTGATGTACGAGTCAAGAGGATGGGTATTACATAAGATATAAAATGTGTTATGTTAAAATTCCATTTCCTTGAGGGAAAACTTATAAAGAGTGAAAATTACTCATAACCCATTTCTTTAACAACTAATATTTAACTAAAACTGAGAAGATTCCCTATAGTTTATTGGAGGAAAGCATTTCTTACATTAGTGGTGCTAAGTGAAATCTGCAGAGTTGCTCTCTGATTTTTTTGTCTGCATTGGAAGGACACACACCTTGTTGGATGGTGCTGTTTTCCTCGAGCAAAAGCTTGGCCTGACAAAGCCATGCTCACATGCAGTTTGCCAGCAAGGCCTTCTTGGGCTCCTGCAGGAGAAAAGGAGATCTGTGGTGTTCTCACTTCCCTCAGACATCTACCCTGCAGCAGTTTCACTTGTCCTGAGAACCTGAGAGTTCCCAGGGTGGAGCTGGGAGCTAAACAGATGTGATGCTTTCCTAAAACATCATGTGTTCTGCATTGATGGGGGAAGCCTATTCCAATTCTCAGAGAAATAAAACTCTTTTTGCTTTCTAAAGTTCATTTCAACAATGCTGAAAAGTAAAGGAACAATGCAACAATGCAATGGTTAACTTGGACAAGCTGTCTTGAATTGAAGAAATCAAGGCACTGAGTGTTGCTTTGTTGCTCGGTTGGTGTTAAATTTTCCCAGAGTGGACACAGGATGTGTCAGAGCCATGTGGCAAGGAAGGCAAATAGTTGTGCAGAGGAGATAAGCCATGAGCTGGTGCTCGTTGTGTGTACTTAGGGAATAGCAAGGTAGTATAATGTGTGCTGCATTTCCACCTGCAGTGCTCCTCAGAGCTGCTGATTTCTGTGTGCTTGGTCTGAAGAGTTCCTTAAGAGCCAGGCTGATTTACAGGCAGCCTGGATTTTACACATTGCATCCGAGAGGGAGTTTGCACAGATTGAAAGAACAAAGCACAAGGCAGTGCTGGATCCACTGAGCACAAACATGCCTCAGTGAATAGCACTCCCTAAGCTTGTTTAGCACCATACACTGCAAAATGCACTAAACAAAGAACAAATTGCTGCTTTAAAGAGCTTCCAGACATAAGAATCTGAATCCATATGATACAGTGAATAATCTATGCCAGATAAGCCTTCTAGCTGAAATGTTCAGAAGAAGTTCTTAATTGGAAGGAGCAAGGGGATGTAAGTGGAAGTTATGTGTGTATCATTAGGAAGAGAACAAATGTCTCCAGCTTTAACTAATGTTGAATACAATAAATTCAAATTAAAAGGAACAAATTGACGCTTGATTTGAAGCCTGAGATGAGTGTTAATTCGAATTTTCTTGATGTCCCTGGCTTGTTTCATAGTCTCAGGATTACTTAATTGGACAGTTTGTGTTTTTTTTATTTTAAGAAATGTGAGGTTATTAAAAATTACAGAACAAAACAATAAAAAACCCCAACCCTAAACAAAAAAACCCTCAAATCTCTTTCAAGCCAGATACTGTTAGAATTTGATATTCTGTGACTCTGAATAGGGTTTGACTCACCCTACCAAACATCCCCAGCCCAGCATTCTATTCAAGCATTTCTTGTAGCTCTTCCTTCAAATAGGTTGCTGCTGATGGGTACCCTGTGATGCCTCTGAGGTGCAGATGTTTTTGAGGGTGACTTGCTGCCATGGAAGTTCAGCTTCCCAAAACTGCAGAGTGGGGTGGGGGAGAGGATTTGCTCACCTGAAACTTAAATGCCGGTGGTTGTCTTTGGAATGAGAATGTTGTTATCATTTACTGATGCTCAGCTTGGATGGGAGGGAGAGTTATGGAAGGCAGGCAGGCAAGGCAGGGGAAATATATTTGAATTTGAGCCCAAAGTCTTGACTCTACAGTGGTCAGTATAGCATTGTATTATTGTGCTTTGTTGAGACACCTCAAGAGCCTCTGTGGCAGTGCTGCGTAGGCACCCGTTGAAATCAGTCTTAAGGAATGCCAGAGAAATGATAAGATGAATTATACTCAGTAAAAGTACAAGGATAGACCACTCAGAGTTTGCTTTTTTATATTCCAGTCAGGTAAGAAACCTAATTTTCTAGTGGGAAATAGAATTAACTTCTGTAAGACCTCTTGAAATCTCTTGTTCATTTCAAGTTTGTGTTGTCTCTTCCCTGATTTAGTGCTCTCTCATGCTGAAGTTCCTCTCCTGCTGCGGGGAGGAAAATACAGTATTTAGGGAGAGACTTTAGATTGACTCTTAACTCTTTATGTTTGGGTAATTTGCAGGTTGAAATGCTGCCATGTGAAGTAGCCAACATTTCTCATCTCACGCTTTTTCCTCACTGGAGCTGTTCTTACCTTTTCACCAGAACACATATTGCAATCACACCTGATTGTGGGTATAAATCTCATGGTTGCCTTTTCCATAAGTAATCTGAGCACTTGAATGTAAATAATGTCAAAAATGTGACCTTTGTCCCTAATCCTGCCATTTTGAAAAAGCATTTTGGGGGATGTTTTCAAATGCAACAATTCTGTATTCTACAGCATTGTCAAATTTACAGTTCAGTCCTTGCTACCATAAACTTTGAAAGCAATAACATTGACAAGTTCAAGCAAGCAGAGTTATTCAGTTCTGTGTGGATCCTGAGAGTCAATGAAATTATGATGGCAGGAAAATTCAAGCCATGATTTAGTCAACCAAAAATAATGACAGAAAACAAATAAAATTCAATTCTTCTAGTGAAGCCAGCCATTTTATCTCATGCATCCAGGCGTTCTTCTTGGACATGACAATGTGAGTTGAGAACATTGTTTTATCAAACACTATTCCAGCTGTAGAATCCCATATCCTGCAACTGAAAATACCTTTAATGTTCTGGTTTCTTGCAGTTTTCTATGATGCCCACTGTAGGAAATATTTCTGAGGTAAAGAAGCAATAAACCTGTCACTGAATGAATTCTGTTTGTTCAAAGAGACAATGACTGTCCTTGCTGCAAAAGCTGTACGTTCAGCTTTGCAAAAGATGGAACTGCAGAAAAAGAAATTGCACTCAAAACACATTTCTGTGTGAGCACTTGTATTAAACCTGAGTTTTTCTCAAGTGTCTGTGACAAGTACAGCCCTTCAGAATATTTTTTTCTCTAATGATAGAGTAAATAACTAAATGAGCACAGCTTGAAATTTGAAAGCTTTTCGTATCTAATTTATATAATATATTTATTTAACATATCAATGCATTACAGCTGAAACTGTGGAATGCTTGATGGAAATTAGTATTTGGATTCACCATGCCTACAATTAAACCAGAATTGATGAGCTTAAGCCATGTTGTCAATAAGAGCCATGGGAGAGCAAAATGATAAAATTATGTCTAAATCCATCTTGTAGAGACAATGAACTTATTTGCCAGTAATTCCACTACAGCTTGAGAAGATATATTTCAAATTGTGCCTATTTTTTAAAAAAAATTCAAAATATAAGTTAAGTAGGGATTATTTGGGGAATGAGCTTCATTCTAAGGTGCACAGATGGGCTGGGACTGGAGGTTTTTAACACTCAAACTATTTTGCAAGGAGGGGTGACAGGTTGGCATGGGCACCACTGAACAAAGCAGGCACTTACACGTGCTCCTCACCTGGCATGCTTGGTAAGAGTTTAGGTGGGTGATATTTTCATTTGATCCATCAGCATGTGCTTAACAGCTTCATGTGTGAAAGCAATCAGGAAAAGAAAACAAAGCACCCAGCATCTGTGTGGGGCCTTTCAGGCAGCAAACAAATGGCTAATAAAGCATTGACCCAAACCAATTGCTGCCAAATGGGCACACGCAGGAGGCATCTGCACAGCACAGGATGGAGAGAGGAAAGGCACCTTTGTCAAGCTGCAGCATTTCCACACATATAAAGGAGGTAACTCCAGTATTTTAAATATCATTAAGTTACAATTTTACAGTGGAGTGCAAGCCTGTGAGTTACACAGGAGGCACATTTGATATGGTGGAATGTATCATTTGGTCAAATTAGGATGCCTGGGGCATGACCAGTTATCATCAAGGCCTCTCTGAAAAGAAGTGAAATTAGGTTTTCTCAGGAATCCCCTGAAAAAGTAGGACTGTCAAAGGAACCACCAGCACTATCAGGAGTGACTCCCACACTGCAGGAGGATGTGGGACACCATGAGCCACGGGGTTTGGAGGATTTTGGTGCCTGGGCAGAAAAGGAGAGATGAGAGCCGTGGGATTTTCTTGATTTCTTGTGGATATCCTCACGGTAGCTTTGGGATACATGGGGTGTTTTGGGAATGGACCCCTCTGCTGGTCCTGTAGCCAGCAAATGTGCCCAGCCTGGCCACAGTGAAGTGGCTCAGAAGAAGCCCTCCAGGTGGGAATTAGGAGAGCTCTGCAAAAAAGGCTCATAATTGGGGTAGCATCTGTTGCAATGGGCTACTGTTCATTTGCTTAAAATGCAGACAAATTGCAGCTTGTGGTGAAGCTTCTCATATGATAAATTGGCCCCTGTTCTGGATAGTTTGGCACTGACACTTCTGTTATGTATTTTTTCTGTGGGTTTTATTGTGATTTCTCAGCTGTAAATTTGATGCTATTACTGTTTTCTTGTTTTTCATTCTGCTTATTTGGCATTGTTGAATTCCTATGAAATGAGGATAAAAGTAATCTTAGAAGCAAGTTTTAAAAATTGTTTCTCCAGTGCTTGAGATACAAAAAACATGCTAAAGTTATTTTCAGACTGTTTTCATTCTATTTGTCTCCCTTCCCTACTGATGTTTCTAGGCAATATGGAACTGTAGAGCAGCACTAAGAAAAGGCAGTGTGGGCCGCACCCCCAGCAGTGTTTTGATCTTTTGCTCTCTCTGTAACTGTGGATAACACACAGTTTACTGTTGTTGATGACACACAGGCACCATGAGTTACCCTGGAAAACAGACAGGTGCTGGGTCTGGCCTGAGAACTCTGATAAACACTCCTCTTTATATGCCATTTTCTATTAGATCTGGAAACAGCATTAAATTCAAATGCAACTGTCAGGCAACCTTCTTGCATATTCTATCAGTCCCAAATTGACAAACAATGTCAGGAATAGAGTAATTCAGAATGTAAGAGTGAATTCATAGGGCAGCTGGCCTTTGTGTCTGCACGAGGCTAACCCAGATTTCACATTACCAAGCTGAGATGCTTCAAGTCATATTAGAGATTTCTAACATCTTTATTCAGACTTTCCATCTCTATCAAAGATGCTTATTTGAATGTGGCCATCTGTGAATTGCTGACAGACTTTCTGAGCGCACAGCATATGTTTGTGCAAACAAATATAAAAGAGAGCATAAAAAAGTGTGTATTGGAAGGGGGATGGTGAAAGAGATTCCTCATCTCTTGGTGAAGGCTCCAGGACTGGGTTGCACTGTGGACTTAGGTTTGAGCAAATCTGCTGTAGTGCTGCTCAGAGCTCAGGGCTTTAGGGCAATGGCTCTGTGCATGTAGATACAGCCTGGGACAGTTGTAAATGAGGAAAAAGGCTTGTAAGCAAATTCTGCCTATTTTTAAATATGGACAGTATAGCGTTAACCTAGCTTTTACAGTCTGCAATGGAGCAACCAGCAGATACCCTCCTTTTAACCTTACAACTAGTCTCAAGAGCTACTTCAGCAGGCAGAATCAAGCATCACTTATTAGTTCCCTCCTCTGACTGGATTACTGAATGAAATTCTGTAGCCTTTATTATTCAGGAGGTCAGATTTGAAGATAATGGTGGTCCTGCTGCCTATGAAATCTAGTACTTCTGCAGTTCTAGAAGGTTAAGGATCAGGAGCTGGATTTTGGTGTCATGCCCTGGCATTATCTGTCCTCATTATTCAGCTCTGTAATGCTGTGAAGCCACACTATTACTTGTGAGATTCCCAGAGGGGAATGTGATTTGCAGCATTTTATGATTCTTTGCAAGCCAGGAACCAGAGAAAGCAAGATCTGGCATAACTTTTCAAAGATGATGGGCAGAATGGAAGTGAAAAAGCAAAGCTGGTAACTAGTGTCTGCTTTCAGTGATAGCTGTGTTTTTGATGTGGCTAATTCTGTGTCTCAGTTTTACTTTCAGCCTGATGGTTTGTACCTTTGCTGAAGTGCTTTGCAATGCTGTGAGAGTGCTCTGGAGGACAGGGTATCATTATGGTGTGCCACTTCTATTTTCTGGGTAGAAGTGACTACCAATAGTTTGTCAAACTTCCACCCTCCCCAGTGGAAGGACTGTGTGCAGAATAGCTGAAGCAGCGGAGGAGAAGCAGCAAGGGAAGCAGCATGGAGGGAAGCAGGGCAGTTCAGGGGAGAACCCAGGCACAATTATTTCACCATCTGGTGCAGCAGCCACGTGCCTTGAGCTGCTCTCCTTTCCATGGCTTATGGGATGGAGGGAAGAGCTGCAATACTTTTTATAGAAATGTACCAGCTTTACAATTTGCCCTTTTGGCCAGAGGAATATGCTGTACTCCAAACACTAATTTAAAACCAAGAACTTCTAAAAAAAAAGTATGAATAGTATGAATGAGAGCGCCGTTTCAAAGAACAAAGATACTTTTATATTTATTTTGGGTTAAGCTTGTTTGTAGAAAATCTATCTGTTCCTGTTAAAATCTATCTGTTCCTGTTAAAATCTATCTGTTCCTGGTCTCTCTGGACTAATACTTCAGACTGTGACTTGTCTTGTCTGCTTGCATTAATAGCACTGCTTTCTGATAAATGTTATAACACAGTGTGACTCAGATGAGTTTCCTCATGCCTTCAATGCAGGACTGTCACAGTGAAACCTTAAAGGATGTGCATCTTTTGATTCACCACTCCATCAGCATTGAGCTGATCCTCCAGCCATTTTTAGAGCTATTTGTTTTATCTTTGCCATGTATTGCTTTGCTTTTGCTTTTAGAATCCCAATGGAATTTTCAAACTGATCTATCAAAGGCCAAGGTGATCTGGTATGAGTAAAAGAAAAGAAATAGGAAGAAGAAAAGTGGGACATTTGAAACCTGTCATATTATTGTATCATGTTCTTCACATTAGGGCCAAAACTCAAGAAGAAAAGTTTTATTTTTAACAATATTTCCAGGACAAAGAAGTATTCTAAAGAAGACCTGGGAAACTCTTTCTGAGAACTGTCCCAACCAGTGCAGACCTCGTGATAAGCCTAAGAACAATGTCTTCATCTTTTTTTTTTTTTTGCTATCCAGTAGAATAAGAAGATATAATTCCCTAACTCTCTCATAAAATATAAAATACCAGATAAATTTTCTTGCTAAAATTTATCAGATTTTTATTTAGAAAGGTCTCTGGCATTCCCCAGTTCAGCATAGGAAAATTCTGAAATGTGTTTTGAGACATTTCTTGCCAAACTCTGTTTGCAGTATATTTACATCCACTGTGGGATATCTTGGATTGTGCCACTGACACATCATGGGGAAATTGTCTTTCCCTAGAAGTGGCATAAATTGTGGAACATCTCCTGAAATGGGAAATTTTTTCAAAGAGGAGCTGTAGGGCATGAGTGGGGTGAGCACAGAAACAAAGCTAAGAGCTTGTTCTAACTGGAACTTTCATATTCCAGAAATGGTAATACTTAACCCACCAGGATTTGTGAATCATATTCGAATGAAATTGCAATGTATGAATATTGTGCCAAACTTCTATTAGATATTTCGAAGTTATACATTTTTTATCATCTAAAGTATGCTAAAATTGTTCTTGATCTCCTGCCTGCCTGTTTAACCAATGTTGACAGCAAGAGCTGGTAGAAGCACTCTGAATTAAAATTAAAAGTCAATACAGAAAAAACCCAAATTATTTTGTAAAATAATTAATTCATTTTGTTGAATGGACTCCATTTGCAACACACTCTAAGTCCTGTTAACAAAGATAACAATATAGTAGATCTCCACAACATCCAGACACCTGAAGCAGGCATTTCTTTCTAAAATTCAGGGACTAAACTGTCCTCTCATATTCTGTCTCCTTCACTTTCTGTATGTGCACACAGACATATAATTATAAATGACATGTCATTTTTTGAGGGCAGAATTTGGTTCTGAGTTAGGTACAGTGTGTTTGTGGAACTAATAGCTATAATATTTCTTTTGAAATTTTATATTCTGTCTCCTGTTTCTATTCTTTTTGCCCTCTAGGTAAGCAAATCCATTTATGGTCAACTGATATTGAGTGAGACATGACTGTAGTGATTGTACAAGTTAGGAAAACTGAAAGTTGAAGTTAAATTTTTTAGATTATCCTCTGCTCAGCAATCAGTGCGTGTACTGTTGACAAAAAAAGAAAAAACTCGGCAAAAGGAGAGACACATATTTTAGTTAAAGGTCTTGTATACACACAAGGCAAGCAGGGAAGCGGCAAAGAACTTAATTTTAGTGGCAAGAATAGTAGTTTTGCCACAAAGACTTTAACATTGAAGTGATACCATTGCTCAAAAATCTTGCGTGTAAGACTGATAATGCTTCAGTAGTAATATCTAAGGGTGAAATGAAAATCAAACGAAAGTGTATGTGGAGCCACTCTAAAGACCTGTTCCTGTATGTGTTAGAAATATGATTCTCCACATAGTGAGGAAAATACACATCAGTGTCATTTCTGGTGCCCTTCATGCCCTGAGTGTTACAGTGCGTAGTAAAAGGTCACAGAACTGAGCGATAGAAAATTCTCTTGTGTTTTACAATCTTTGTGCTCTTCCCACTTTTAGATGCAAGAATAGAAGATATACATGACAAGAAGAAGGGAAACCAAGGGAAATCTTTGTTTCTTTGGGACTAAATGGCTTCAGGTGTCACTGTCGTGTGCTAGTTGTAGTCCCCAGCTGTGTCTGGGGGTGCTGCCTTTTGTATTTGTGCAGGCTAGAACAGCAAGTCATGAGCTGCTGGAACTCAGAAAACCCATTTTGGCACTAAGTAAATGTGTTTTCTCAAGTGGAATTCAGCTCACAAGTGGAAGGGATGCCAGGCACTTGGAGATAGTGTTCCCTGAATCCTTCTCTCCCCAGCTGTGTTTCCTTCAGATATGTTTGGACTTATCCACAACACTGAGAGAGAGAGGAGCAAAGCATGTGTAAGAGTTATGAAAAGTTCTTACTGTGCCTTTGAAGGGTGTGTGGAATCTTGTGCTTATCTTGACCTGTCCAATTTATTTACCAGATCTTTAAAAACGAATTCAGCATTCCTTAGATCAGTTCTTATTTGTTCTGGAAATGTCTGCATTTGCATTTGATCTATTTAAAAGATGTAAATCCATTGAAAGCAGCAGAGTTTAACAGAGAGAGATGATCTTTGAATCAAACTTAAACCAGTCTAATATATCTTTTTTCCTTCTTTATGATTATCTGCCTCCCTGAAAGTCCTTTTGTATCCAATAGTTTGTAACTCCTGTGAAGATACAATGGGTACAGAAGGCCCTGGTTTAGCAGAAGAGCACCGGCTGCCCTCAGAGGCTGTGCAGCTGACAGCCTGATGCCAGCCAATAGCCTGGGAGGCTAAATCTGGGCTGGAGCCTTCAAGGCCAGGAGAAGTCCTGCTCCTGCTTGTGTGGTTGTGCCCATGCTGTGGCAATGATGTGCCGCTGCTCTCTGTGCTGAGGAATCCTCTCAGGGATTCACGGCAGCAGTCATCATGTTGGCTTGTTCCTTGAAGGATAAATTCAGTCCCCCAAAATATCACAGAAGCCCTTGCATTGGGTTGGAGGCTTTCCACTGGGGTCTGTCAGAACCTTCCAGTTTCTTCTCTGTAGCCAAGTATCCCACAGTGGGGTATTCCCTCAAAGAAAAGGAAATGGATTTTGTGAAGATATTGTATGTGAGGGGGAAGCTGTCCTTGGCACCTCAGCTCCTATGGCTTTAGGCTCTGTAATAATAAATTCAATGTCAGCCCAGCACACAGCACATTCACCTTCACTATCCAAATTCCTCTCTTTTAAACTCAGTTTGTTTAGATCTTATTTTGTCCCCCATTCTATTGAAAGATTCTGCATTTCAGAACCGAACTGTGTCAGGGGGTGCCACTCCTGGCTTTGGCCCAGGCTCTTCACTCAAGTTCCTTTCCCTGACTCTGTAGAAGGCAGCAGTGCTGTGGCTCCTTCTGTATCTGATACAAATGTTATCGTTTTTGTTGTCTGCTACAGAATGAAAAGGAGTAACATGAAACACAGCAAACCTGCCTCTTTCTGTTTCACTAGGAAATTATTTTGGGAAAAGCTCTTTATTGCTTATAGGAGAGGAGTAATGATTTAAATGTAAAGATGCTTTTGACTTGTTTAAAAAAATCTCAAATTAACACACATTTGAGAAACCCTTATTTTTTTATAATTTATTTTCTGCTCTGGTTACAGATCCTGAGACCATTGTTCTATTATAACATCATCTTTGTTTGGGAGATGTCAAGCAATTGAAGATATTTTAAATCTATATTGTATAACTCTCTTTTTGATGAGAAGGTGAAATGTGTTTTCTAAACAAATTTTTATCTCAGATTTTATTTCAATCAAGCCTACAATTTTATGCTTTTATCAAATGAATGCAAACTATCTGCTAATTACTCTCCTTCCTGTGGGATTTGTTTCATACAAAATCTTATTTGTATTCAAATAGTAGCTGCTGGTGTATCATTTTTACAGAGGATTAAACTTGAATTATTAAGCCTTGGACTGTGAGAATATACATTTAAAGATATGATGCTGTAGAAAACTCCTACTTTAAAAACAATTCTCACAAAGCTTCTCTGTAATAATGGGTGATATGCAGGATTCATGGAATTATCTCAGATCTAGAAAATGCAATGCCAAATGCCCTGCTTTTGTTACCTATCCTAAGATGACACAGACCAGGAAACACAAACTGTGTCTTCCCCTGCCCACAGTCCTCTAAAGCTCCCTTCCCCCAGATTGCTCAGTGGAACTACAATATTTAATAGTATTTAATAGTATTTAATACTTTTGCTGCTTAAAGATTTCTTCCTCTGGAGTGACAGCTTCTGTTTCCTTGAACTGCTGGTTAAGCCTTGCCTGCTCAGCCTCCTAAACACTGATTTGGCTTGCAGGCTGCAAACAGGGCAGGATCTTCATGGCTTGGGAGGCTGGAGAAGAGGCTGTGCTCAGATTTAGTGATGCTGGGCATTGCTTCTTCCTGCTCTCTGGGAGGACAGGTTCTGTGCAGAATTCCTTGACACCCATTGCAGCCCACCACAACTGCCAGAGCTGCACAAACATGGACAGAAACTGGGGTTCTGACTTGAGAAGAGGCTGTCAAAAACATGGTAAAACTGCATTATTTTCAGAGAATCAGACTCAGTGAGGAGTCTGGAGCTGAGCTGAGCCAT
Source organism: Calcarius lapponicus (assembly GCA_039654755.1). NCBI lineage: Eukaryota > Metazoa > Chordata > Aves > Passeriformes > Fringillidae > Calcarius > Calcarius lapponicus. Next base: position 19,716,070 of record CM077470.1, on the reverse strand, counting down.
AGACTTCACCCTCCTGTGGCTTTCAGTGAACTCCCACCAAGGTTCTCATCACCTCCTCATGTTTCTGCTGCCTGGGTGAGAGGAAAAATATTGTTATAGCATAATGTACTGTAATTCTTAAAGGAGAAACTTTGCTTTAGGACAGGGTGTGAAATAATCAATAGCTCTAATACACAGACTTCCAGATGATATACAGAGTTTCTGGAGCTGTGTTTGTAAAAAGTGAAGGACTTGTGGGAGGAAACCACAAGGGTTAGAAACTGTATGTTAGAGGGGTGGAATGCAGAAAATCTGCAAAGTCCTGTCCTTTATTCCATTATACACAAATTTCAGGGGTTTACCCACTTACTTAAAAGAAAGGCAACAGTAATTTTAATTTGTAGCCCAAATGGGAGAATGTTGTAAATTAGACAGGATTTGATGTATGAAGAAAAATATTTCATTCAATAGGTGGTATGAAAAGCAAATAGCTTATTAGGGAGTAGTAATTACAGGAACCAATCTCTAAAAAGAATACAAAATTGGAGAGCTTATAATATCTTTTCAGTTGAACTGACTGCTGGTCAGAATGAATCAAGCAATGGCCAGGAATTCACAGACCCATGGCAGATGTAATTTCTGTGTCAATTTGTAAAAAATCAACCTGGAAATGTGTATTAGTTTTGTGCATTTTCTACAAGGGAAAAATCCCCCAAACACTGAGGATCTGCATCATCTCTTACATTAACCTGCCAATACAATAGTTGCGAGCGATGGGATTTGTTTCTGGTGAGCCATTTATTCATTGCAGGGACAGTAGCTGCAATTTTCTGTGGTTTATGTCCTCTAAACACTCCTCTGCTGGCGTTGTTGGGATCTCTTCTTCACTCCAGCTTAGCAGCTCTTATTTCACATGAATTGAGTTGCTCTTTTAATCAACCCTTTTACTCTTCTTGTTTAAAACCATATTCAATAATTTCTTTGTAAATGGATTCAAAGCAGGAAAGCAGATGATTTCTGAGCAGCTTGAAATATTGATTTAGCAAATTCCTGGCACAGCCACAGCTTGAGCCTGTGGTTCTGCTGGTGGCCATGGCTTGAAGGCAAGAAACACTGACACCAGTTGAGAAGGAGAGTTTGTTGAGCCTGATATCTTTTAAGTCAAGGCAGTTTATTTCAGAAATATTGCCCAAACCTGATAAGCTTGAAAGCCCATTTTTGCAAGCAAACTCTACAGGATAGAAAAGAACTGAGTATTTTAATGAGCCTTGCTGTGGTATAAAATAATTGTAGAGAACTTGTGAAGAACATCACAAAAATCTTTGTCCAAATATATAAATTATCAACTCTTGGCACATAATTATTGAAAAAAACTAATTGGCCAATGCAATTTTTATGGCTCTAGGGACTCTTCAAAATTTGTGAGCATATCAAATGTCATTAATTATCTCTGTGAACTCCTGGGACCTCAGCTGCTCTTGTGTCTGCAGGAATAAACTTCTAAATCTGACTGCTGCAGAACCAGGAAAACATATTATTATTCAGCCTTTCACCCCAGTTTCAGATCAGTGTCTCCTAAATGTTTTTGTGTTATGGTTTAAAAAAATAATAAATAAGATTGATAATATAATTCTTGGACTCAATGCAAGACTCTTCCTCCCTTTAGTCATTAGGAAAATATTTTCTCTAACTGATCATGTTGTAAAACGTGTTATTTCAAACCACAGATATTGACAATTATTATAAATCAAGCTGAACAGACATAATTAAAATTTAATTTTAAGTTTGTCAAGGTCTTTGGAAGCGTATCCTACGGGCCATCTGTGTCTGGCTTGTGGCTTGTTTCCAGCTGACTTCGGGCCAAAAGTTGACATTGTTGTTGAACCCCCTTTCAAAAACAATTCCCAGGCACTTCAGAGGGTGAGTGCCTGCTAAGCTAAGTGAAAATTAAATGGAGTTTCCAGAATTTGTCATTAAATATGTGTTGTGGGAAGAAATGGTTCTAAGAACTGAGTTACTTTTAATCAATATTGCTGCCTAATTGCTTCTGATTTCCTTTCCAGTGCTGACAAATTCAGTGTCTGGTGTTGCCATCGTGCGCTTCTGACAGCCCCGCTGAGAATGATGAAACATCAGAGGGCCAGTGTGACTCTCTGGGGGCCTTTCACATGTGCCTCAGCTTTGTGGTCATGTGGAAAGAGAGTGAGTCTGTATTTGAGGGCAGGCTTGCATTCTTGAATTTGCCATGCACTTGTGCCATGAACTCACGCGGCTTTCCCACTTTGTTCCTGAACAATGAGGTTTACAAAGTGTCAAATGCTCTCGAAGTGCACGTGGGAATGTACATTTCTAGTGAATACCAAAAATCTGTGAGGTGAAAGCAGTTTCTCTAGGCTCTCCTCCTCCAAACCCTTATCTATATTTCACTTTTTATTCATTGTGTCTTTTCTCACAGACCTCAGCAGCCTGTTTGCAGCACACAGCAAAGCATGTGCTTCAGCCTGCGAGTTCAAGGCTTTACTGACTCCAGCACAGTTGTACAGATATTCTGAGCAGGACTGGCACCAGGTCAAAAAATACTCAAAATGATTCATTGTGAGATAAGACCTGAGCTGATACAGCCTCAAGCTAGTATAGGTAGATGCCTATGTTGTTACTATAGTAATTTATTTATGAAAATTAAATCAAGCCAAAAACCTTGCCTACTTTCAACTACATGTTTACTCTTGGCAAGCTGGAGTGCTGATGTAAATTTTAAGTATGGGTTTGCTTAGCAACTCTTACAAGATATAATTAAATTAATATTATTGTTCTTTCTTTCAATATGGGCACAATCTGACAGTTCTGTTAAAAGGAATTCTGCAAGCAGAGCAGGGAGACAACTGCGAATGTCAGTGAACATGACCAACAATATTTAGCAAGTCATGTCTTAATTATTTTTTTAACTTTCCTTTTGGTTATCTTATAACTGTTAATGACACACAGTCAAAAAAGCCAGAGATTACTCATGAGTTAATAATTCTAATGACCCTTCTGTGATTTTGGTGGATAAAAAGCCACCAACCTCAGAAACCAAAACCAAATCCTCAAAATCCGTAGAATATCTCTGTCTTTTTGCTTTCAAATGGCTGAAAGCATCCAGGAGATCATTGGATGTATTTACTGCTCAGCTCTATTTCATAACTGTATTTTAATTTTTTAAATTATGATTGCTCTAGGGGCTGGTGATTAGATAAGTGTTCAATATGTTCAATATATTCAGATGGGAGCTAAGTACTACTGTTCACGGATGAGACATTATAGTTACTATAGATAGTTTAATGAAAATGTCAGCTCAGTTTTCAGTAGCACTCAAGAAAGAAAATTGAATTTAGGAATTATTGGAGAAGAAATTGAGACTAGAACTGTCTGAAAGTGTTCTGTGAAAGCATGGCAATATGCTTGCCATCCTCTTAACACTTTCACATTGCCAGCTTCTGCTGGCCAGTTTCAGAGCCCTTGATCTGACCTAGTTTGGCTGTTCTTTCCTTTTCTGATACTTGAAACTCAGACTGTGCTTTGTTGTAAAAAGAAAATCACTATTTAAGGAATAGCACTATTTGAGGAAGGGGAAGGGGAGACGTGCACATCTTAGGGGTTGAATGATCATTGGTCTCTACTTTATTGATTTGGTTACATACTTTTATAATAGTGTTAATGAGCTCATGCATATTCTGTAAACTAAGTATTCTATTCATTAAGCTATATATCAACTCTTCTTCATTCTTTCAGCCTTGCATTCTATTTTCTCACGTCTCTCTGCCTCTTCACTATCGCACTTAGAGATGTCTAAGGACACAGTGTTTTCGCAGGTGCAAGAACTCAAATCAGAAGGCTAAACACAGTATTTTTCTAGCTTCTAATAATTAGCATTCCCACACTTTGTCACAAATCACATTGCTCTAAGGTGTTTTTATCATAACAGTGAAAGATTTTCTCTGGTTCTTTTTTCTTGATCTATTAAAAAAAAAAAGATAAAGAATGCTGAATGCAAGGAGGAAAGGGAATATCTCTTCTTGAAAACTTATTCCTAAGTATCCTGTAGCAATTCTGTAAGTGAAAAGCAACAATTGAATGAGAAGATAATTGTACTCTGTAATCAGCCTGATGGAAGCCAATAAAACTTTTCCAGTGTGTAATGTTTGGCCATTGCTTGGATGTCTGTAGCTGCATAAGCTTGTAGAATGCTTTTCAGTTACTAACAGATAGTATTATAGGCTGTTTAAATGAATTTGTGCACATTTTGTGGGCAGCAAAAATATTATTTAACTGGAAAGTCATCTTGTAGTGATGAGCAGTCTTTACACTTTGCATTTAGATGTAAGTGCAGCATGAAAGATGCTCTAAAGCAACTGCTGAATTGGTTCCTTGCACCCTGACTGTCCTTCTGCCCTCTGTCACAATCTGTAGAGCAGAATGTTTTTGGTTGGATGGGGTCAAACAAATTACCCTTAGAAGATTAAACTTTAATTATTTTGATTGAAGATGAAGATTAACTCTACCATAACTCCAATTGTGTTTATTAATTGTGGTAAAATATCATGTGGGATTAGGAACCAGTGGCTGCTTCTGGTTCTGAACCAAAAACAATGACTGAATACATATTTGAAGATTGATTTCATTAATAAAATCTGTCACCAGTTTAGCATTAATGCTTCAGGAAAGTGAAATTGGTGTGGCACAATATTACTTATCCTGCATTGATAACTGTATTTGCGACCTGAGAACTTTGTCAGCAGAATTGGCAACTTGTAATTACATTGGCATGGCAATTGGAGTGCCTGAAAGTCAGATGATTAGAATTGATGAACCCTGATTAATGAAAAGCCCTAAAGGTTAGTCAGTTGTATTTATATAATTGAAGACAATCTCAATTAACTGATAACAGTGCTTTTTTTAAAAAAAAATATTTTATTACTCAGTTAAAGATAAAAGTAAGTTTTCCCTTTTGTTTTCCATTCAGTGAAGAGGTTTATTTAGGTGGGATCAGCAAATTAGTGAATTTGACACTGTTTTTCACTCCCTCAGTCATCCACTATAGAAAGTTTGAATATGTCCTTGCTTACGCCCTGCATCCCACAGTGACCACTCCTGGACTTCTCTGGCTTGATGAAGTTGTAAGTAAAGTAAGAATATGGCTTCATAGTAAGAATTCCAAACACCATATTAGCACAGCAGCTAGCTGGCTGTCAAAGCATGGGGGTGTTTGAGGCATTTCATTTTGTTAACTGCTGCTGCAGGAACAACAGACATGGAGACAGTAATTTTAGCAATTAGGATGGTCTGTATGTGAAGTGATTCATAATATGCTTGTTTGTATCTCATCAAAGCAGATACTGGGTGTTATTATCTATGAATGCTAAACACAGTGATTAATTACACTGATGTACAAGAAAACAAGATAACTTGCATTTTCATGATAAGAAAATGCTGATTCCCTTTGTCAGTATAATAAATGGTTCTGTCTTCCTTCGCTTGCCTGTTTAGATGTATAGAGATAATACTAATTACTTTATAATTAGCTATGTGTACAAATGAATATAGCCCAACAAATGCATACATTTCAAAGTATTTCAGTCTGCATTTCAGTCTGCAGGGAGCAGGAATTTGGAGCTATTAATCTCGATTCACAGTGAAAGAATAGAGAACCTAATACTTTTCCTATGGTGCAGGGACTCCTGGCATATAATCTAAGCCCCTGAATACTGGAAAAATTAGAGACAGAAAAAATGTAAGCCACCTCCTGTCTTTCATTAAGCCGTTTAGAAGTGTTAAGCTTTAATCACTTTAATCCCAGGGAGCTGAATCTGACACAAAGTACCAGATACTTGTGCCAGGCTGGCAGAAGGCCTCTCCAAGGACCATTTGGGAAATCTGGGCCCTTCAGGCTTTTCTAGAGCTGCACTTTCACAACCAAATTTTCTGTGACTGAGGTAGTTCATGCTGCTGTTGTATGGGGTTGTGCAAGTTCTGCAGAACTGGCTGGGACACTTGTGGGGAGCTAAATTATCTGGGTGGGGAAAACAATTGGCATCTCTCTACTAAAAAGATTAAGGGCCTGGTTAAATTTTCACCCCAAGAGGTGTTATTTTATTTTCCATTTCACACTGGTACCTCTCAGACTGGCTGTTCAGCCTTGGCAGGTTTTGCCATGCAGTGGGAGAGGAGCAGCCCAGGCTGTGCCCACCAGGGTGCTGCACAAAGCCTGCCCCACACAGAAAGAGGCTTTCTGCAGCTGCAGTTTTGCATACTCGTTAACCGTGTAATCTTTAATTTATCCACCCTCTACTTCTTTAAGATGAATATGTACTGGAGCTGGTCTTTGGAAGGAATGCAGTTAATTCTATTCTCATGCATAATTGTGGATGTCCATGGGAAGCACTTTCATTTCTATTCTTGTGGCCAGATATGAGTTGGATGATTTTTTAGCTGCACATTGTCTGTGGAGATCAGTGTTCCTCAGGAAAGTGGACACTTCAGAATTTCATTCTCTCTTGGAAGGCAACTGTCTCTGGATTGCATGCACATCAGTTTGAAATACATCTGAATCAATGCTGATCTTAATAGGCATTAAAACCTCAATTTTGGTTTTATAACTATGAAACTGAGGGGAACAATAAAGAAGCACCACAAGCAGCAAACTATTTTGGAGGCTATTTTGGAATGCGTGTGATGTGAGAATGTTCTGCAGACTATGTCATGCCTCCACTGAAGATAAAATGTTTTTTTCAAAATATTTCTTTTAAAAGAGAGAGAAAAATATGCAAATGAAGTCTGTTAGCAAGATGACTAGCTACTAAATGTATGCTATCAATTTCTATAAAATATACATATAGATTTACCATAATATACTTGCACTTGCAATAAAAAATAGAGTATCCTGAAAGATGACTGAAAATAGAATATGATTAGGGGAGTTAAACCCTGACTTTTAGATGCACTAAAAAAATGTAGTGTATGCTCATTTATGTGCAAATGTAATGGAAAAAGGCTGTAGGTAAAGTGGCAAAAGCCTAAACAAAATAAACACTTAATTTTCTTTTATTGTACTTTGTGACCATTAATAATATTACGGTACTAAGGCAGAAACATTAAACTAAGCAGGGGACCAATAAATGTTCCTAGACTGTGCAATGCTATTGATATTAGTGGCTAATAGCTCCAGAGTTCACATAAAATGCAGATTGAAGTACAAAGAAGATGTTTAGTGAAGTCAGCAGTGGCAGTGAACTGTTTACAGGTGAAACTAATAACCAGAGGGCAGGCACAGCAGGGCATTTTCTGCTAAGGATATCGAACAGGAACTTTTGGAAGTGCTCAATCAGACTGTCTCTGTCCTCAGGGAAGAGATTTGATAATCCAAATTTATTTCTCTTCAAAACTGTCTTCTGAAAGCATTAATTATCATGCGCCACGTTTCCATTTATAAATATCCTGAAAAACGCAAGGACTATAGGGTAGGCTGATCTAAAAGAAGTTCACATTGATTTAAGAACATGATGCTGAAGTTATGAGAGATGATTTGATACCACACTGTTGGGTACATGAATGAGAAAGTGGATTTGGAGTTAATGAACCGTAATTAAGTTCACTCACTGTGACACACAGAAGAATGTAAGACTCGGCAGTAGTCAACTGTGCTTTGTTTTGCTTTGCAAATCCAGACACAAACTGTTTCCCACATCTTTATCTGAGAGATCATAAAGAAAATACTGACTGCAGAAGAAATAAATAGCTGTATGTTTAATTGAAGAAAGGAGATCTCCTCCTCTCCTGTGCCCTGCATGCTGAATGGCAGGGGGCAAAAAAAGTACAAAACTGACAGAGTGTTAGACAATGTGCATCTTAAGAGTGATACATTTTACCAGTGTCAGTAGAAGAACTAAAACAAGAATGGGTCCCTAATTATATTAATGTGGAATAAGATCATTCAATCCACAGAGAAAAAAATAAATTTGAAGAAACATTTTTTTTCTGAAATGTTTTCATTCAAAACAGTATATAATTATTTTCATTATTATTTTATTGTAAAATATATTCTGAATTTCTAGAAAAAATTGAGAGATTATAGTTCTTTTGCCTTTGATCAGCTTATATATTTATCTAATTTCCTCCCCCCTCCTTGATTTGATTTATGATTGGAATAATATGATAGGTTAGCAGAGTTAGTAAAATATTTTGTTCGTGTGCACATGGCACAGTAGATAATCACTGATTATGGTATCTCTCCAGGTGTCTGTTTCTTCAAGACAAAGAATATAGTTTGGGGATGGGACAACTAGCAATAACTAAAACCAGAATGATACAAAATAAATTGTACTGTTTATTTAGGGTTCTACCCAGTTCTGCAATGAGCTGCTCTGCTGGGTTTCTCAGTGCAAGAAGGGAGCAGAAGCTCAAGCAGGGGATTTCTTCAGTGAACAAAGAGCCAGGGTGCAATTATCCTCTTAAGTATCTCTGTCTGCATTCGCATCTGTCTAGGAAGAGTAAGGAAGACTGCTGGTAGTATTTGGCATATTTTTATATCAAGGGCTAATTTACATGGCTTTACCCAGAACTAGATATGGATAGAAATCTTTTACTAAATAAATTGCTTATGTTTTAAGATACTGAAAAATTCTAGGCTTCTTCTTTCTGCTGTGGCATTGAACCTCAGGGTAAAACTACAAGACTTGTGTCCAGAAGACAATCTCAGAATTAACTTGTCAGGACTCTGAGAGGCTCCCTTCCAATAGGAGCTATCTCACTCAAAACCCTGAGGATCTGCTGTGATGGCTGAGCCATTGAGCAAACTCAGCATGTATGATGGTGAGCACCCAGTAAGGGAGTGAAATGTGAGAACTTGACTGGAAGAGTTTTCCCTAAGCTGCTCAGAGCGTGCAACGAAGGCCAACTCTGCTTTTCTTCAGTAATCTATTACCCCAGAATCATAGGATCTGTTAAGCAGGTTGGATGTAAACACCACTATTTTAAGTCTGTTGAAGGGAGAGACTCATTTTCCTGTCTCCTCGCTTGTCAAGTCATCTCTCACTTTGTAGTCCTGCATTACCTCACCTTTCTCTCAATGCATTTTAGGAAATTTACCTCTCAAGCCTCTTGTGAAGAGTTGACTTGGCCTTCTGACCCACCATTAGTGTAAAGCTCAGCTCACCACTCTGCTTGAAGAGGTGTCAAAAGACATTCTTACTATTTCCCAGGTCTTCCTCACTCTTCAGAAAAATGTGTCATTAATAGCAAAAGATACTGCTCTCCTTCAAAAACCTTTAAAACACATCTTTAATGCACAGTGTATTAAAAATTAAAAAGGTTAAGGTGACTCCTATTCTGAAATACCTGCTTATTCTCCTGCCCCAAACCCACATTTTACAGAGCATTGCTATGTTTCCCTCCTGTGTCAAAATCCCAGCAAGAAGAATTAATTGTAATTTCATACAGCAGAAATGAAAACAAGATTCTAGATGGTGAGGGGAAGGATTTCCATCACTTTCAAGATCTGGATCAGCATCCTTTGGAGGCAGCAGTGCATCCTGATGATCAGTGTTTAGTGTTTCTTTAGTGGCAGGGAACTCTTCCCCCCTGCCTTTCAGAAGGTGCTGGCTGTCATTCCTGAACCTCGTGGTACAGCTGCCATCCATTGAGTTTTTCCAGCAGGGTAGCACGAAGCCTCTCAGAGCTTCCTTACATGTTCTGGCAAAGTTCAGTTGCCTGGAAACTGCCTGTGAATTTGGGTCACATTTTCCTTGTCATTTCAGGAAAAAAAAAAAGCCAACCAGCAAAAGACCTCTATTACTGAGGGAGAAGGAGATGATTTTGTCCTGCTTTTATGAGGTTCAGTTCTCTCCTCTGCCTCAAGAGCATTGCAGCCTCCGAGCAATAGGCCATTATGTTGCATGGGGCATTCACAGTCCCTTTTGTTGACACTTTTCTACTTTGTATAAATAATTGACTGTCCACTGGTACAGGAATAGGAATCTAAATCTCCCACTACAGAACAAAAAATCTTTCTGCCTAATTAATTATACTGTGCAAAGTGAGGAAGCTTCCACACAAAGGGAGGGAGCAACCCATTCAGGAATCACTTATTTCAGGCTCACTCAAATTGGCAGCTCCAGTGGCATCTCCTCAGTTCATAACTTTTGTCCAAAGCACACTTGGGTTCCCAAGCATGGGATGTCTCCAGCATTCTGGATGTTATGCTCTTTTATTTTACTCAGGCTGTTGGAATGAATTTCTGGCCTCGCTGTCTGGAGAAATGAGATGCTGACAGTTGTAGGCAGCTGTGATGAACTGTCACATCAGTACAAGAAAAACTCGAGTAAAATGTAATATTCAGTGAATATTCAACTGAAAAGCAAGTTCAGCTTGGCCAGCACTGTACTAAAAGACGCTTCCTCAGGTCCCAGAACATGTTATGTCTGAATAAACTGGAAGCTGCTTGGCCTGGTATAGCTCAGGATTTCCAATGCTGTCAGTCTTAAAGAAACCTGTGAGCTTTTCAATTTTTTATGAGTGTATTTATCACCACATACAAACCATCCCTTTCTCTAAGTCATTCTTTCAGATTACTGAAGTAATACTTTATGAGCAATGACTTGACTCTGCATTCATTTATATTCTTAAGCCATAATCCGTCTGCATTTTATACCTTTATTTTTAAAATATCTTCTTATCCTGGTAACATGATAGCACTTGAACTGCAGGTTGTATTCATAAAACCAGGAAGCATTCCAGGAACATTGGCACTTAACACATTGCAGGTTACAGGTTTTGATTTTAAGCCAAACTGCTGTTTTGGGCAAGTGTGTTTTCCCCTGAACCGGATGCATTGGAAATATTGATGCAGAGGAATTAACTGTGGGGATCCAGATCAAGAGACTCTTTCTGCTGGATCCCCTGCCTAAAGGTGGTCCTTCCTTTCTCATCTCATTAATGATGCAGGACTTTCATGCACAAGTCAAGAGTTGCTTTGACCTTCTTTTGACCTCAGCAAATTTGTGTATTTGTGTAGAATCAAATGGGCACTCCATGTTGAAACATAGATATTAGCACACTATTTCTACAAATGACACAAATACTGATAAATTTTAATGCATCTAGTCATGAAAATAAAGTGGTGCTTGTAGAGCTCATTGTGCTCTGATACTCAGGTGAAGGATTCATATCTATTTCATCACTGTTTTCCACCATCAATTTGATTCTTTTGACAGCCTCCACAATAAATTGATTTCTGAGTTGATAAATACATGTCTCTGCAACAGGGACAAAAGCTACAGTTAAAATTTTTTTAGCAATTTTTTTGGTCTTTCAAAGAGAACAAAGTGAAATTCTTTCCTGAAGGACTGTTGGCCCAAAGAGTTAAAAATAATAACGTACATTTTTCTCAATAACTTAGGCAAATGTGATCTCAGATTTAATAATTGGATATGTAATTCTAAACAATGATTCTGATAATGAACCTGCACTTCTTAGTTGAAACATCTGTCCTAAACAACTTAGTGCATTCATTTCCCAATTGCTTTCCAGGACAGAGTTTTGAAGGTATTTGACCGATTATCGAAAAAGATAATTTGGTTGTCTATTTGATACAATATATAGAGCCTAACAGAATAGAAAATTTGGAGAACAGAGCTTGATTCTTCTTTTGTTTATGTTTTCATCTTGAGTCAATGTATTCATGTCTGCGTCCACCTGTCCGGTGCAGCACTTTGAATCTGTAGGTGCACAGCTGTGTTTGGAAGTTAGCACAAATGTGATTTAATATTTATTATTAGGTACAGTTTCTGTTGGATCTATCTCAGAACTGAAAATAGGTAGGAATGGAGACCAAAGCTGTGGGATATAACTGTGCTGTTTAAGTGAAATTCATCCCATGGTGAAGATGAGAGGTACAATGTCTGTGAGCCTCTTACACCCTGCTGCTATTCAGATCTGAGGACAGAAGGGAGAATTTAAACACTTTCCTGCTGGCTTTTGTTATCATTCAATTTCTCACAGCTGTGGACTATGCTGAACACGTTCATCATTTGGCTCACAGCTTCCCTTTCTACTGAGGCTTCTTATAATACCAACTGCAAAGAAAAGCACCAAGGGGTTAAGCATCAAAGCAGTGCAGTAGAGGAGGAGGAGGAAAAAGAAGTCATATTGGAAATTACAGATGACTGGAGCCTGGAAGAATGAGACGTAGCAGATTATTTATAGTTATGCAAAACTGGAAGTCAGAACATCCAGGACTCTGCTGTAGCTGGCAAGGGAGAAAAACAGGACCTGACCCTGCCTGAGCAGAGCACAGGATCCCATCACTGACTGAATTAATTCACATTGCTAGAATGTGGGCTGGCTGCAAAGTCTTTTTTAATTTTGCTCTTGGCTCTTGTGATGTCTTATGAGTCACAAGTCTTTTACTGGCCTTGTTTTACAGATCAGAGAGCAAGGGAGCCACAGTGTTTACCTATCTCATAAGGAAAATGTGAGGCTTAATTAATGTTTGCAAAGACCTGGTGGATCATCCACCAGAAATGTTACATCTGTGCTGTGTTATTCTTATCCATTGCAAAAAGTTCTCCCTCAACCTTTTCTCTCCTTCTAATGACCTTTTAAATCTGAGAAAATATTGTTGCAAATGGCTCAGGGCTTTATTTAATATGGATTACATATTTTTCAGGGCCAATGGTGTGAGGACATGTGTCACTTAGGGGCCCAGTCAACTTCCCTTATGGTGCTCTCTTAACAACTACCATAGGTTGTCCAGCCCTGCATGAATTACAGGATGACACTTGGAAATGAGGACAGAAATTTCAGGAAGCACAAACCTGTGACTTTGGGCTCACAGTGGACTCCAAAGGCTGTGGATGAGAAAAGACATGTTTTCAACTCCTGATGTATCAAGGCTGAGCTTTTTTTCCCCCAAAGCATAGTAGAAAACAGGAAATTTTCATTGATGGGAAGAAATCCAATTGACATTGCTGATAGCTTGTGGAATGACTTGAATTATTTATGATGGTAAAATAATTGTTTATATTTAATAACTGTTTATATTGCACACACAAAATGAAGGCAAGGAAGGAAATATGAAGAACTGTGCTCCCTATTAAACACAATTGCCATCTATTTTTAGGGATATTTTTAAAACTCAAACCCACAAGGTCTTTATATCTAAGCTATATTTATATATCCACATGTATGGCTCAATGCACTAATTAGCAAGCTCAGGAAGCGATGCAGAAGAGATAGGGATAGAGATGAATGTATGAAAAACCTAAAAATAGGGTGAGCTACTCTCTATACACTTGTTGGTACTGTACAGAAAGGAGAACTGTGCTCTTTTTTTTCAGCTGCTCAGTTTGGAATGCACATTCTGGGTATTTGTGGCATTCCGTGTTGTATCACAAGATTTTCTAAAACTCACAGACCATGATTTCCTAACCTCCAAACATCCCCCTTCCCCAGCGTGAAGTGTGTCGATTTTGGATGTCATTGTGCTGTCATTAATTACTGTGTGGGCTGGGAGCTGGTGTTTGCCCACAGCCCAGTGACCAGAACCTAATTACATTCACTCTGCACAGAGCGGGGCCAGTGCCAGGGCTGCGGCGTGTCAGTGCAGCTGAAAATTGTATCTCTCATGGATGCTGGAGTGTGAAACTCTTTTGTTACCAAGAAAAGCTGCCTAAACAAGCCGAGGGCAGGGCTGGTTGAACCCAGCAGAGGAACCTTCAGACAATGAAATTAAGCTCTTCCCAAGTGTTGTTTTTTGTTCTGGCCTTACCAAGTCATTCCCCGTGACTGAGCAGCTAAAACCACTGGATTTGTGATCTGCCTCTGTAAATACTTGTGTTGCAGAAGTCAGCCCTGCTCTTTTTTTTCCCCCTAAGTGAATGAGCCCTCTGGGCCATCTCCAACCAAGCTGCCTGTGAAATTATTGGACTGTAATCTTTCCAGCTGGTTCACAAATCTATGAAGTGCATCTCTGTGCACCTGCGTGTGGGGCACCTCGTGTCCCCAGCTGGATCTGGGTGGAAAGTGGAAGGTGGGGAGCCCTCTAAAGCTGCTCCTTCCCCTGTGGTGACCTTGGGCAGGAGGAGCTGCAGGAAGGCACATCCTGCAGCTTTTTTCTCTTTATTTTAGGTATGGGCCTGTCTGATCCTTTTTCTCAAGCTGACTTCAGCCTTTTCTTGTCTTGTGGCTCTTCTCCAGGCATTTGTTGCCTTTGTGTGTTTTTCTTATAAGTTAGCACATCTCCTAAGACAGATGCAAACAAGTGGCTTAAAAGGGGACAGGTATTATAAAATTAGGACCTTTAGACCATGTAAATGATCACTGCTGCTTTGTATTATTTAATAGGAAACACAAGAAAGGGTGTCATGGTTACAGACTGGGGATCCTCACACACTCAGGAGACCAGATGAGAGTGCTGCTGTGGGAATGGGATTGCCCATGGACTTGTTTTTCCAAACCCTGAAAAAAATGAGCATTATCACACATCCATAGATTATTTAAGCAGATTCTCCCTGAGATTTACAAACCTCTCAGAAAGTTCTGATAATTAATAAGCTTCCAAAGAGAAACTGGGGGAAGTATCTGCACAGTGTATGGCACTTTTCATTATCCTAGTATTTCTTGGGATGTGAATGATGGCTTACTTTCAGTGAGGAGCCATCAGAGATAAATTCCTCCCATCTCTGTGAGAAAGAGCAGAGTCTGTTAAATAGAACTTCATTTCCCCAGAATGGCAATAAGGGTGTTTATGAGCTAATCAAAGGCAATGCATCTACTGCCCTTTATTGAAATCCTTGATAGCCTTGCAAAACAGATAAATTTTTCTTCTCCTCTTCATGACACACATTTTTCCCCATCCATTTGATGTAGGCAATTTCCCTGAGCACAGATGGCACTCTCTGAGTGTGTCCCCACCGGCAATCTCCATTAGGCTGTGTCCAGAATCTGGGCACTGAATGAGGGGCTGCTGACACACTCTTACTTTCACTGCTGTCACTGCTGGGTGAACAGAAAGGACCCCATCATGGGCAGATGTAGCAAACTGGAAATGGGAGCTGAAAAATGCATTTTTTATCTTCTATTGGGAAAAAAATCCCAATGTATGTGGCTGCTGTCAAACCTGGGGCTAATGTAGCTTTTGTCCTTGTGATGGGGTAACCCCTTCGTAAATGGAGGCTGAAATTTGGTGCACAAGAGCACTTAAGGCCAGAGTTAAATAGTCAAGGAAAACAGCAACAATAAAAGGTTACAGATTAAAAGAGGTGATTCTCTTTTCTGAGCCCTGAGGGCTCCTGATCCCAGTCTGTACTCATTAGGATACAGCACAGTGAGAATTCTCAGTGAGGAACTTTGATCTGAGGAGGTTTTGATGGCCTTTGAATGAACAAGCAGTATTACAGCTAACAATAACATACCTGTCTTCTGTGATCTTCCAAACACCCTTTAAGGAAGCAAGTAATTAACCAAGACCTTTTGCCTTGGCTACAGCAGATAGTGAGGCATGATGAGAGCAGAGGATGGTTCATTGATGAGTTCTAAATCAGTGTATGCAGCAGCATATCACTGACAGAGCCTGCAAAGGAGCAGAGTTCAATTCAGAGAAGCAATTCAGAGCCAAGAAGCTCAGTGTCACAGAAAAAAGGGCAATTGCTCAGGATAAGATTTTTCCAAAATTTGCAGCAGAGTTGATATGCTGAAAATAGAGTATCAGGATCAAGTGAGAACATGTTTCAAAGACAATTCAGATTTTTGGTGACTGTAGAGATGGAAATGGATTGAAGAAATTAAATTCATAAGTAAAGATTTGTACTTTACTGTGCTTGTAGTCCTGGAGTGAAATTGATCTTATACATCTAGTGCAGAAGATATTTGATGCCTTCTCCTTGGTTACAGAAAACTCCTGTTACTATTTTAATGTTTAAAATATACAAATCTTGCATGTATTGCCATATTTTTGAAAGAATTTGACAAATGTTTGTGATTTGCCTTTTCTTCCTAAGTTCCTATAAAACATACTTAGTTCGTGAAATAAAACACAAAGCTCTCAGAAGAGTGGAAGACAATTTTCACTTCAGGCATAGCAGTAAAGATTGATTTCCATTTCCTGAATCAGATAAATGACTTGTTTTTGGAGAGGAAAATGATTCTTAAATATTTTGTCCAGCTTTAGGTATGACTACAGGGAATTTTTTTTCTGTATAGAAAGAGAATACTTACTAGTTTGCATGTGCTGCAGCAAGCATATATAAAAACCAGATATTAAAAACCAAATTTTAAAGCAGCTAAGAAACCTTTTGACTGTATTCTGCAGTAGTCTCAAATAGAGCTCTCAAATTTGATCGCATAAAAGTTGAAATGGAGGCTTTTAGGCTCTCTAAACTCAACTGGTTTGGGAAATGCTTAATGAAAATTCTTGTTTAGTCCAGGAGGCCGAACACTGAGTCAATATTTAGACTGAGGGCTGGGTCTTTAGCTGGCACAAAACCACTTCTTCCGCTGATGTGAGCTGGAGATGGACAGACTTTGCAGCCACTATTTCTTCTGGTTTTGTTACTTGCCTTGTGGTGTTGGGTACAAGATTTCCCTTTCATTCCCTGTAACCCAGACTTGGGGAACTACATGCAGTCTCCATTTGCATGAAGATGAAGTGTGACTAAGTCTCTTGCTTCTCTGATGTTGGAAAAAGCCTGGAAAACAATAGCCTGGAGGCTCTTAAACTGTAAGGCAAAGAAAACAGATTTATCATTTCAAATAGTATGGTTTATACAATGATGTCAAGATTTTTTCAAACATAGAGCTAAAGATGCTCTAATTTATCCCAGTGGAGAATCTGATCCTAAATATTAGTCAGGAGACAAAAATGAACTGTTTATGCAGTAGGGATAACCTCCCTCTCTCTTTTTCACTCTCTGTGTGTCTCTGAGCTGACTGTTCCTATGGAGATCGCCAGTCCCTTCTACAAGCTCATCTTATATTCTGTCTTGGATGGCTACTTACAGTTGAGATCCACAGGATGCTGGCTCCTTCCCATTTGCTTTGGAGACAGCAAATTTTGGCAGCAGAACAGCTTCCAGTGCCAGCTGGCTTCAGGCTTGACACAGCTGTAGTAGTGGGACATGAATTTACTTACAAACAAATCTCCCTGTTTGAACCCTGTGTTACCATCCTGACAAACTGTGAATGCACTGAAATGTGTTTGCTGAACTCAGAGGATGCTGCTGAAGCTCAGATTTGTGTGGTTCAGAGTCCAGGAGGCAGCCAGTTAACTTCATCCCTTCTCCTCAGTGCCCTTGACAGCCTCTACTCAATTCCCATTTCCCCCAGAACGCCCTTCCAGCTTGCCCAGTGACCTACAGGAAAAGTAGGTGTTTGCTCCATGCACTTCTGTAGGCTCCCTACTGGAGGACTGGAAGAATCACAATTTCCTTCTGATCTCAGGTGCTGCTGCTCTTAAATATTTTTTAGTTACTGGTGGGACCTTTGGGGGAAGGTGGTGCATTATCAGGCTTTGCCTCACATGGCTGCATTTTGCTATCTGACTTGGGTGTTGCAAAGAACCTGATGTTTAAAAACAGAAAAGGAGCTATTCCTGCTTAATTTCAAAGAATGAAATGTGGAAAGCAAAGGATGCAAGTCCATACATGAGTGATCAACAAGAAGGCAAATATTTCCTTTATTAAAGTCAGTTCATATTAAGCTTGCTAAGGGTGTTCAAAAATAAATATATGCTTTACCAATACTAGTATAATGCATGTATTTTCATTGCTGTGGATTTATCTCGCTTCTGTTGGATTTTCCTCTAGAAACAAGAGATTAAGAGAATGCAGCCTTATTTAAAACCAATTCCCAGAGCTCAATCTGTCCCTTCTGCTTTTGCCCATTGAAAAAACCCTTTGTAATCTGGTAAAGCAGCAAGAGAGCCTAAGCAGGGAACACATTTTGTGTAAAACAGTATATTCCATCCTCAAAGCTTCTGTAGCTCTCAGTCATTAATCACTTTCAAATCAGCCTTTTTCTCTGACTTTACAAAGCAACATTCCAACACCCACTTCTTGACATGGTAGAAGCAGTCGTGCTGCAAATGTTCTCTAGAGATTTGCAAAAAATTAGAGTAGAGCCTTCCAAAAAGGAAGACAACAATAGAAGCTGAAGTACCTCATAAAGAAGGGTTCAAATTCAGGAGAACTGGATAGAATAATCAGTTTTCTACTGTATATCTGCATGGACAGGATGAGGAATAGCGATAGTTAACATTACTATGCCAAAAATTATAAAATTGTTCTACAAAACATTTGACATTTGTCATGTGTGCTGTGTTGCTCAGACCCTTTGCTTTGTGCAGGGATAGTTTTATGTTTGCTGAGTCCTGAGAGTCCCAGATACTCACGCGCCTCCCCAGGAAAGCAAGCAGAGAGCAGAGAAAAGGCAGCTGTCACTACCCAGCTCCAAGCTAGGAATGATGCCATATCTGTGACGTGTGCTTCCTGTGGTTTTAGAAAATAGTTTGGTTTCAAAGTCTTCTAAGATTTCTGAGTGGTCTTGGTCTACGCTGCCATAGTAACAATAGTCTGCCAGCTGGAGCCCTTTTTATTTTTATATATTGGGTATGCTAACGGGGGAGACCTGTCAGAAGTCTGTCTAATGGAGGTCTAGTGGTTCCTCAAGTCCCAAGAAGCCCATTTAAAACTCTGTTTTACAGCTTCTTGATTCCCCTCCTCCCAAGGGCAGCCTAATGGTGAATGTGAAGTATATAATAATGGATGTTTTCCTTCAAATCCTTCAGCTTTAAATCCTTTCTTCCCCTAATTCTAGTGTGAGTTCATCTGCACTCCCCCTTTTGTGCTCTTGTCTGCTGTCTGTGGAGACCTAGATTTGATCTAGTAAGAAAGTGCTGTGTGTCACAGCAGATACTTTACACATCCTTTAGGCTTCTTCTTGGCAATAAACAAATAAATAAAGTCAGCATCAGAAAACTTTGCAGACAAAACCAGTACTATTTTGCTTTCCTTTTAACTTTACAAAGATGCCAAGGAAGATAGTGCAATTGCAATATGTTCATAAATATAAACTGTTCATAAATATAAACATGAGTATTTATGTGAATGTACTGAATTTGGTAATTTCTGCTTAGAGGCACTTTTCAGACTTTATACATTTTTCCATCTTTCCCTGGGGCCAGATGTAATAGATGCTTCTCAGTTGGCCAGTTTTGGACTTTTATGATCTTTCCTACTGTTTGGTAGCTATGAAGGAATGTTATTTCCCTGATAAAGTGTGAAGGAGTCGCAAACTCAAACTTTCCAAAGAAGCTATTTTGTCCTCCAGCTATTGAAGTGCATGTCAGCGTTTCATTATCTGTAGCTATCATGGTGATTTTCAGCTCTGACCAAGAGATTCAGCCTCCCTGAGTTTGTTTTGCTAGCTTGTCATGTTAAACTAATTTTCCAAGTAAAGTTTATAATCTTTTGTCTTAATTATTGATACAGACGGCACACCTTGGTCACAGGCAATTTTGTCATGGATTAAATGTCTTTTTCTCTGTTTTATTTAAATCCAGCAAATTTCTACTCATCCAGCAGTGGAGATGAGAAAAAAATTGGTATTTGTACGCCAGCAAGCCTGTTTTTGTTCATGCAGGAGACAATGGTCCAGTTTAGCAGATCTGTTTATTCAGAAGCTGTTTTATCCCCCAGTGACCTGAGACATTGCACAGCTGAGGGTACCTGCACTGAGGTGCTGCAGAGCCTCCTCTGCTGCCTTAAGGAGTTGAAGCCTTGCAGAAACAACCTCCACACCCCCTCCAGCTCTTGTCAAAGGTGACTATTCACAGTCAGCAGGCAGCCCTTTGACAGTAAGGAGTTTCACATTTCTTGAGCTCAGCTTACAAAAGCTTGCAGAGAATCCAGAGCACTCTAGAAAGTTTGGCCCTTTTATAATGTTTGTGCTGCAAGCGCTCTCTCTGTTTGCTGGGTAAGTGATATGTATTGACAATAGTCACTCCAATCAACAAAGAGATTTTGTTGTTGTTTCTGGTAATTCATAGTCTGTTACTGCTTTGCTTGCATCGATTGGGCTCACCATAATACTCAGCAAAGCCATTTTCCTTTTTTCAAAACAAAATATTTTAAATCTGTGTGGTTTCCTCTTAGTTCGCCATACCTCCTGCTGGTGTGTATCAGCCTTTCAGAGCAGCCTAAAGGAGAACTAAGGGACTTTCTTTCTTTAATGACCTTCAGCTGACCAATGTTTGATTTAAATTTTATGGGTATAACATGTTGTTAATCGCACAGCTATTTGCATTTATGGCCTGCAGCCATCCTTCCCTGGGCTGTGATCTCTTTCAGTCTCACACTGAGCCAAGCTTGGCTTGCCAATATTTGGATGTTAGATTTTCCAGCATTTCAATATATGGATAGCACGGGAAATGGTGTTTGTAGCTCTTGGGTGACACACTCACCTCAGACCCACTGGAGAACCCCACAATGAGCCAATACCCACTGCACTAGCTGGGCTGATATCTCAGGCAAGATAAGGGAACTATAGGATGTATAGGGTGAGGCACTGAGGAGATAAGATTTTGCAAGAGCTGCCGTGACTGCTCCTGGGAAAGAGGGAGAGAGGCGGGGGAGAAGGGAACAACAAATTTCCTCTTCATTCTCCCTCGGCATCCATGAATAAAGAAAAATTGAAGGTAAGGTCAAAGGAGGGTCTTTTCTGCCTCGAGAAAGTTAAGTTGCCTTCTTATGGAAGGCAATGAAGGTCAAAGATTAAAAGAAGTTTCCACTCCTCAGGTTATAGTTTGGGGCAGGAGGCAGCAAAAGTTTGGAAGGGACATGATGATGCTCTGAAGAGAAGCTGGCAGAAGAGGAAAGCAGTTTCCTTGTTTTCTCTTTAGTTTAAAAAAAGCTTAGTGACCTTGCAGCAAATGTCCTTGTAGAGAGGGATGACCTTCAGGTCACTGGGAGCTGCACAGGGAGAGTGTTCCCACTCATGGGAGGGAATGCTGGGCTGCAGGACTAATTACCCTCTCCACATTGTGTGCTATCAGTTTTATTAAGAGTGCCACATTCAAAAATATTTGATGGCTCAGAGACCTTTTGTTTCTTTTTGAAAAGATCCAAATAGAGGATACAGAGAAAATTTCTTTCTGGAAAGGCTGAAGTGCTTAACGCATTCTGTGAAAAGCAGGTATTTATTTTTTACCCCAAGGCCATAGCTGTGTGTTGCACAGTAGTGAGGGTTTTGAATTCTTTCATGCCTGAAAAAGTAAAGTATTGCTGTCAGACAATGCTCTAAACAAGATATTGGCTGGTCCTACTATAAGAAAACCAAAATATTTAGTGTATGTGACGTGTAGTCATTTTAAGTGATATTTTCATTTATGTGTTTTTTTCAGCCATACATACTGAAAAGAAAACTTTAATAATTGATGAACATTTTTTATTGTTTCTCATTAAAAAGTTATGTCTGGTTTGTTGTGTGATGGGGCAGACATGGCAGCGGTGGCATGGCAGTTATGTCAGATATTGTGTGCTGTACACTGTTCAAATTTTAATGAACAATTCTAAGACATTCTAAGACAAAGGAAAAGATTATGAGCTTATAAAAAATTGTATCTTTCCATTCAGCCTGCGGCACTATACTCAATTTAAGTGACACTGAAAAACAATTGCATTCCTTCAGTCTCTTCCAACATCTACTGCAAAAAAATGCATTGCCAATACATGGAATGGGAGAAAAAGGTTTATAACAGTGCTTGGAAAAGAATGTTGTCTGAAATGTAAAACCTGCATACTTGGATCTTAAAATGCTTAATATGAGTTTAAATCTGTTCCCACTGAGGTCAATGGAAGTTTAATCACTGACTGATTTCACTGGGAACAGAGGCCAAAAGTAAGCACCTTTTACAATCCCACACAACAATTCCTGGCACACAAATGTGGCAGCTACCAAGACAGTTCATTTTTCACCCAAACATAGAGCATGGCCCACAGTTTTCTGGGATTTTTAAATTTAATTTTGGGCAAATTTCCACTGGGGGCAATGGGACTTTGACAGAATTAGCTCAGTGCTCCCTGTGAGACAGTGAGGCCTCAGCTGATGTGTCTAAGATTCAGAATTAATCTGTGAGATCCATTTGTTGCAGTGTGTACCAGGAAATGTTCCCCTTTGCACATGCAAAGTCCCTGCTTAAGTGGGTTTCAAGAAAAGCATGACAAATTTTCACTGAGATCTAAAGGTTGGAATTTAGTCTCATTCCCCAAACAGCGCAGAATTTGAGCAACATAAATATACCCTTCAAGGTCCCCATTTCACTTAAAATATTATTTAAGAATGCAAAAATGGAAACTTGTGATGGAAGCAGCAGGTAACTCCTTGGTGATCTGTGGCACAGGCAAGTTTTGGAGAAAATTCTCAGAAGCCACAAGACCACTGAAACAGCTGCTTTATTCTGTACTGAAGTGCTCCACAGACCCATTTATTAAAGAGCTAATTCTGCTCTATGTGAAATTTTTGCTCTTCAGCTCTGAATACCATCAGGGGAGACATCAGTTGGCAGCAGATGTGGAAAGCTATTCATGTTGGCAAACTGAACGGCTTGGCTGGGGAAATTCGTGCAATACTTAAATAAATAAATAATGGATAAGGAGTCAGAATTGCATTAAGTAAACAAAGGTTTTCCTGTACCAGGTTTATAGCATTTTCTTCCAAGGCTCATGGTATTTATATTATTTACATTATTAGGCAGATTGTGATTATTCTCAGGTTTTCTGCACTCCTCTTTATGTTTGCAAACTTTGAATCTATTTGTTTTCAAAAAAGCAGAAAACACCCGAACTTGAACACAACCCTGAAAACATTTAGGATTTCAGCTTCATGGCAAAAACCCCCCACATTCTAAGCTTAAGAATGTAGTCTTTTCTAAAGACTTTCTGATGTCTAGAAATCTTGTTGAGACCTGCAGATTTCAGTTATTAAATATTTTTCACTGAAGTTACATCCAATGATAGTTTTTTGAAAGCAGTAACTCAGTCACACCGAAGGTGACCTCATGACCAATCTCTGTGTGTTATCTTGTAATCCCTGCAGCCAGATGAGCTCTGTCACACAATATCCCTGTGACAAAACTCTCCTTACTCAGTATCTGCTCCCTCCCTCTGATTATGCTGACAGAGGTGAGTCTGCAGAGTTTCCCTAGTGAAGAATAACAGTTAATAAGGCATAATTTGAATGCTTCCACTTTTCCCCATTTTTACCGATTAAAAGGATGTTAAGAGCCACATTAAAATCTTCTGTCAAGTGATCTCCAATGCATTTCTTCCTGTCAAGGCAGTAATCTTGTGCTTGGTGATCTTGTACTGGGTCTGAGCAGGAGTTTTGCAGCGGGATCCAGCTCACAGCCCCCAGCAGCTGAGTGCTTCTAATGGTAGTGTCAGGGAAAACTTCCACTAGTTATGAAATATGGGTCAGCTGCTTTGGCTATGACTATTGCATGTCAGTTAATATTTATCAAAGACCAAAATATCTTGCTGCAAGAGAGTAGCATTTGTTCCACTAGTTTCAGAGGCCAATTGTGCGTGGTTTGGATTTCAGAGTACGAAATCGCTTCTGACTGTTTGAGGCTCAGCATCTATTCCAGGGCAGGCTGAGGGTTTCAGAGAGCACTGGGGAAGGGGGGTGGGGAGTTAAGTTGCTCAAGAGATTGTATATATAGGTTAAGAAGCCTTTTCTATCTGGAATAACCATCACGCGTATGATTTCCCTGGCTGATAACTGTCCCCTGAGGGTTCGTGCCCATCAGGCTGAGAGGCAGATGGGAGCTTCTGCTTCTTTTGGTGATCTGAAATCATGTCATGCTGGACAAGACCCTGTACACTGACCTGAAACAGAGAGCTTGTTCTCTTGGAGACAGAGGTATGGGAATGGAGCTAAGCAGCACTGAGTTCTTCCTGTGCTTATGTGCTGGGGAAGCTTGGCCCAGCCTGCAGGTCAGAGAATGGCAGGAAATCGTCCCAATTCTTCATCAGCCTCTGTGTCAGGCAGAGTGATGCAATGATCTGGATCTGATAACTTATTATGGGAACTCACTGTGTACATCCATGTGTACAGAGATATTTTCAGATCTGAATTAGTCATTAATAACGGCTAGGTTACTTTAAACAATGTTACAGGGATGTAAACAATCTGTATTATCAAAGTTGTGGGAAAAGTTACCCAGCAGCCACAAAATTCCAGAATTTCAGCTGGGGAATACAACTAGGTAGATTCCACCTCTTGTACCTCTACTGCTCCTTGCAGTAGAGTGGTGTGAATCTCCCATCATTTGCTTGAACTGGTTTCTTTGACTCCAAATATATTCTTTTTGTTTCTTTTTCCTTTTTTTTTTTTTTTTTTTTTTTTGTGAAAAAGCTTAGAGGGCAGGGAAAAAGAGATCTGTGAGGAATGTTTGTATCTATTATTTTGAAACCTGTAGTCTTTTCCCATCCTTTCTCCTTTTGGAAAGAGCAAAATTTATTTTTAAAAGTCATCATTCCTTGCCCCAACCCACTCCCCAAAAACCTCCCAAACAAGAAAACACCAAACTAAGACATTGTAACATTCTTTTAAAAAATTCTACCTTCTGAGACAAAATGTTGCAGTGAACTGGTAATAATTGACTTTTTAATGTTAACTACTGTAGCTTGAAGCACTACACAGGTTTTGCATCATTGTTTTTGCTGCTTGGTATTATTAGTACCTCTTAATTTGGAAAGCAAAATTGTGTTCCATTGAGAACAGTGTTGGCAGATTGCCTGTGCCTAAGAGACACTCTTAACGTGCAAATAAATGCACATAAGTGGTGCAAGCCATGAATTCATTTGAGGCTGTTCACAGTAGTGGGTGGCTGCATCTCCAGTAAGTCCAACTGAACTGGTTTGTTTGCAGACAGCAAAAACAGCTCTGGCCATGCTGGATTAGCTGCAGGGAAAAGGCAGCTGCAGCCACATCTGAGGGTGAGATCAGCCCTAAGGAAGCACTTCCTTCAGCCTCTGCTTAAAAAATGTCTGAAAAAACACATTATTTTATACTAGCTTGTTGAAAAGTGCGTATATATTGGAATTCCTCTCATTATTGGGAGTGATGTTCTCATTCTGCGGCCAAGAGCAATCAAGAAGTGCTGAAAATCCAACAAAGCCCTTGTTTCTGTGGCTGTTGCTGTGGAACACAGAAATCGTGGCTGTTTGCTCACCATGGTGGTTCCTCTGGTTTCTCTGGTGCATTGATTTGGCAACTGCATCACCTATATATGAAAATGCATCCAGGAAGAAACCTTCCAGGCCAAACAAATGACTTTGATAAGATATCAATACGTGACTAAGAAGCTGCCTTGGAAGCACACCCACTTAGTTTGAATTAAAGGAGTAGGATTTAGGACAGGAGATATAATCCAACTTGACAAACTAGTTAAATATTGACAAGAAGCAGAAAGGCAGCAGTGCTTGTGCTGAAGAACACGCTTCTGCTTTTCTGATTGAGCACAGCCAGGATTTTCATACCCACAATGGATGGCTGCAGGAACCCAAAAGATCCAGCCCAGTCCAATGTCCTGCATGGTTTATCATTCCTTCAGTTGTTAAAGGTAGGTTTGCTTTCCCAAGAAGCTCCCACCTTGTGAGGGAGCAGGGTGGGGACCTCAAAGCAGCTTTAACTTCAAGGGGGTATTTTTATTATGGGTCACACGGTTGCATGCAGGTTTACACTATTGAAAATTTAATGACTGAAAAATAGACAGTGGAACATAATGCTGTACATTTTCTGCTTTGTAAATCAGAATGGTTATGCATGTGTGTATTTTAAAATGTTTATTTACTTGGTAGAATTATTATAAGACTGTTTTAAACCAGCTATTAGCTAATGGAGAGACCTCATTGCCAGGGGTATTAGGAGATTATGGCTTCATTTACCATAATGCAGAGATAGACAAAGTGTTCTGCTTTTTATTTGTGTTTGTTTAAATTTATATACATACTTTAACTCATTCCATAGAATTTTGTCTTTCAAAAAAATCCTCCTATAATCCAAAAGGTTGAGCAGAGATGCTGCTCCACATGATAACTGAAGAGCTATGTAAATAAAACCTGACATATTAACTGCCTTAGATTCCTGTAACTTCATATTTGGAAATAAGAAAATGTAGTGTAGATATGAGAAACAGCCATGTTTGCTTTTCCAACAAGGTAAATTAGTCAGCAGCTGGAACTTTTGACACAAAAATACTGGAGCCAATCATCTCTTCTGTATTGCCCTAGCAGCAGTGAAATTAGGGCACGGAGGAAAATAAAAAATATGGTTGGGTTATTAGCACAAGTGGTTTTATAAACAAATAAAACATAAACTAAATTGTAACAAGCACAAGAGAGAGCGAACAATAAAATATTGACTGTTTATTTTAGCATGTGGTCTCCCTGGGAGACATTTCATAAACACATGATGATGTACATGTCAGAAAGCGATTGTTCTGTACCCCCATAACTGCAGCATTGTTCTGTACAGTTCCGGGGAGCCATATGGCCTGAACATACCATACAATTCATTAGTGAACATATTACAGCTTTATATAGCCTCAGAGAAATGTGGCAACACGTGATGTAATGCTCATGGACAGTAGTTTGTTGGCTCATTTACCAGTGCTTTAAATAGAACTATGCTGGGCACATTAAATTTTATGGCTTTGCTTCTAAAGCTGGGAAAGTCCCTGCACTCTTTCTTGCTAGCAGTCCCTCTGTGTGAAGTGTTGCAGGGAAAGGGAGTTGAGGAAGGAGGAAACCCTAACATTTATATGCAAGCTGATGTGCAATGGACATGACACTGGGAGCCATGCTGAACCCTGGTTGTGTTCTTAGACAGAAATCACAAGCACCTTCTTGATAAAAAACTTGGATCCTGGCCCATGGTGCTATAGCCAAGGTACCAAACAGAGAAGAAAGCCATACGTGACACTATTTGATTAATAATTAATATGCTGTGGCTTCATCTAATCAGGAATATTTAATCAATTTTGCCTCCTTACAACATGATAACCTTTGGTATCTCAAATACCTTTGGGTCTCGATGTGTATGGATCACTAACATTGAAATCAGTTCTCTGATTTTTGCTTTGAATGAGTTTTCCAAGTGTACCTTGGCGTGCTGAACTCCTGTTCTGCAGAGTAGTGCAGCCAGCATTTGGTAAAAAATGAAAAGCTTTCATTGATTACTCTTTGGACACATCCAGAACCCTTCCACATGCAGAGCAGCCTGGGTGTGACTCACTTTTGCATTACTGGGGTTTTCTGCTGCTGCAGCTTTATTGAGATCAGGGGAGTTACTGCGGCTTAACCCAGAATTGCACAGCGGTGACATCAGCCTTGTTAATCCAGGAGGAAATTCTGCTCATGGAGAGGCATCCAAACTGAATACAGTTTTTCAGAAAGGAAAAATGGAGCTAGGAATCCAATCTAATATAAGGAACTGAGATTATTGCATGTAGCACATAGTGGGATGGTATCTGGTCTACAAACAATTCCGTGAGAGAGAGAACGTTCCTCCAAAATAGTGCCTGATCATTTTAGATAAATGGTTCAAATTTGCAGGAGTGGGGTCCAAATTCCTGTTTCTAAATAAAGGTGATTAAAGCAACAAAGGAATCAATAGTTTGCTCTGAGTTTGCTAGAAATAAAGGAAATATCAGGAGATTTGTGTCAGAGCAAGAATCTCACAATAAGCACTGCTAGGAACCTCATTCCATGCATACTTGAACGTTAGCTCTGATTTGGCTTCAAATCTGAATGCAGACTTCGTTCTCATGCTGAATCCAGAGCCCAAATATATTTTCTCTCTCCCATTTGTTTTCCCAGGCCTTGTTAATTAATAAGATCTGTGTGCATTCCAACCCAAGTTCCAGATTTTGACATCTTAAGGACTTCAGCTATTTAAAGCACAATTCCCATGCATAAGTCATAGTAAACAAGAGTCAGCAGGAAGTTATCTTTTGTTGCTCAAAAAAGTAGTGAGTGCTAAATTAAATAAATAGCATGTCTTTTTAATGTTCTGTCACACAGACTAAAATCAGATAGAGCTTTTATTGAATCTGGCCCAGAGGTTACAGAATAAAATAAATATAATGAAGTTGATTGAATTCTCCTGTTTGTTTCACTGTAGTTGGAGGAAATATTTGCCTGTGGAGGGGAACAGTTTGAACAAATTCAGAAATACTTTTAATTTGCATCTCAGAAACTTGTAAGAAAGTGTTGTATTGTGGAGGAAGCTTAACTTCGAATGATTAGACTTACATTATTTTTCAGTGCATTGTCACTTAATGTCATACTCCTATTTATGCAGTGAAACCCCTGCAGCTACTCTGTGTGATTGAGCTAAACCAAATGTTTGGCAGGAGAATGGGGATTTTCAAAATTAGAAGTTGCTTCTTTGGGGTCTGGTTTTGTTTAACTATGGAAACAGAAGCTTAAGGGGAAGAAATTTTGCCATGTGATTAAATGGCTGGAAAAAAGTGGCATGTAAAGTCTCCTCTATGAAGCAAGGTAGCTGAGTTTTCATGCTAGTTTGAAAAACAATACATCTGTTCTGGTCAAGGTTTTTGTGGTATTTTTTTATCAATTTTAATAAAACCCAAAGAGAGCAGCAAAGATGTAAGAACAGACTTCTAAGCCAAGTTCACAAATTGGCTTTAAAAGTGATTAATAACCACTCAACATAATCAGGCAGTATAATGTAATCACACTTGGGAAAGAATGAGGAGGTTCATCAGGCTCTCCCTGAAAATGCTACAGAAAACAGTTGTTTAGTTACATTTTGTGTTTCTGGTGAGGTTCCCTTTAGCAGGAAAGGAATTTTACCATGGAAAGAAACACAGAATTATCCATAAGGCAGTGTGTGATCCTCATTCAGAACCTGTCACCTTCTCATCAGTAAACAGGGATGTCCCTGGTTCTTTGGCAGTAATACAACAGGGATCCCGTTGCTGCACTTGATATTCCAGCACTGTGCAGTTCTCCCTAATGATAATATCTCTGTGTAGGATATACTTTCAATTCAGGCTGAATTTTGAAGAAAGGATCTTGCAACTTCTATTTTCTTTGGATTGTGTTCTGATCCTTGGCCCTGCCTAGGACAGAATTGAAATTGCTTGGCAGCCCCTCCCTGAGACTGAGGCTTTAAAATCCAATTTAGAGATTTTAGATTTGAAATGTGACTTGAATCCTTCTCAAACTTCTTTATCTACTGTGTTCATTTCTCTGTGTAATCCACTCCTCAGGCTCCAAGATATGATATAAAATGATATTTTTAAAGACATATTATGTGAATATGTTGAATGTCTTCAAAGGATATTAATAGGAGAATAAACTCTGGAAATAGTTATGTGTTTTTAGAATCAAGGACAGAAATGCAGTGTTTCAGCAGTGTATAGTAAAAAAATATTTCTAAAAATAAAAATCATGGAAGATTTTATTTATTTATTTATTATTTGTAAATAAATCTTGTACTATGGACTCCTAATGTTCTGTATGAAAGCAAAAGATGACTTTGTGAGTTATGGTCTAGTTCATGGGAGACAATCAGGCAGCACCTTACAGGTACAACTGTTGTACAAACAACAGATAGAGCCTGCCTGACCCTTCCCTGTGCTCACCCTGGATACTCATGTCCTTCCCATGTGCAGTTTGCTGGGATTCCATATGGTTCCTCTGCAGGCTGCCAGACATGTGGGAAAAGAAAAGCCTGGATTGCACACAGGATGACAGGCCAGCTAAAGCCTCCAGATATTCTGCTCTAAGGTCCAGTTGGCTCAAAGGGTTTGTTTTTCTCCCTGTGGCGTTTGAACGTGCTGATGGTCAGGTGAGCGCTGCGGGCATGTCCAGCCCCATCCACTCCTTACTGAACTTTTCTTTTTAATTCCTAGCTATTCAAAAAGCAGAGGAGTTATTTATAATATACAGCCACAGGCACAGAAACCAATCTAGTTCCCCAATAATTTTAAGCAAACAAACATCTGTTTGGCAAAATATTTACTAGTCAATGCCAGAATTTAATAAGGCACATACAGAAAACACTGATAGAAGGAATTAAAGGAAAAACAGAAGGAAGAAAGACACTCAGTGAATGCATCTGCTAAAAGGTGGATATTCCCTGTAAGTGCTACTGGAGGCTGGAGACAGGATTTTAAATGTGGTTTGGTAGCTGGCAAACTGTCTTAAGGATTCTGCTGGATTCCTGCTGGATGGGACTCTGTGACACAGCTGGTGCCTTCAGGAGCAGCGGTGCTCCGTGTCCTGTGTGTGCTCAGCTTTACCTGCACTTAAGTATGTTACCTTTTTTTCCTCAAAACTGAAATTTTGCTTCACATAATATATGTACATGTATTCGTGGAATTTGGTACCAATATTATTAATTTTCTAGTTCCTTCTACCAGTAGCAGTGGTTTTCACTTTTGTGTACAGTAAACTGAAATAGTGTGAGGTACAAGTCTGTTCTACAGAAGCTTGGAAGTCCAGAGGAAATAGGTCAGGTAGAGAGACATGATCTGGGTAAAGGAACCCCCTAATTCAAACCAATTTTTTTAACTAGGAGAAAAAGCCCTTTGCTGGCATGTTTGCTGGAACAATGCTCAAAAGCAGACAAGTGTAATGCAGGGAAATCTCTTCTGAATTATTTTCCGCTCCAGCCCTGACATGCATCTAAATCCTGGATTTGTTGCTGTTTTATGTGCTCTCAAGAACTTTAGTTTTTTTTTAATTTTCCGCCCTTGCAGTGTAACATCCCCAGTGTTCCCAATGCCAGCAGTTGCACCCAGAGCCTGCTGGGTTTCTGGGTGTAGCAGCAGGGACTGCACTTCACTTCCAGCTCCTGCTTCAGACACCTCACTTTCACACTTGGCATTTGCTGTCTTTTATCTCCCATGCTGTTCAATACTTTATACTCTTTTTTTTTTCAAGGACTTGGCTGCAGTTCTGTGGGATTGTTTTTAAAATTTGACATCCTGAAGTTACATTTCTGACATCAACAAAAACTCTTTGCCCAATATCACTGTCCCTACCATCAGCCACTGACACAGAGTTGTGTGTATTTCTGTGAAATATTTTGTCATCCTAATCAGAACTTCCATATCTTTCCAGGGAGGTATTAGGAAACCCAGCAGATCTGCTAATGTCTGGCTATTGTGTTGTTTGAGAGACGAGTTAATGCAATGGCATTTTTAATGTAATGACCTAAATACTCCTGCAGCTGACTGTAAAGTAAATGGATAAATGAAGCACATTGTTGTTTATGCTTCATTGTGTCATGTTTTAATAGTCTGTCGTGCTTGGTGACAAGGACTTCATCTTAACCTGTACTTTTGATGACTTTGTTGGAAATCTTAAATAGAATTTTATATTCCTGAGGAAAATCTCTCAGGTGGCTGGTTTGGGTTTTTTCCCCTAAGTTCTCTGAACCTGCCCACTTGTGACAAAAGTCAAGATAAAGAGCAGTTTGCTGTGCTGTGCAGTGCTCCCCAGTGCTTCTGCTGGGCCAGGACAAATCAAAGGCTGAGCTGGAGCTGTACCTTTCAGCTGGCTCTCAGCACTCAATGTCACCTTTCTGCCACCAGCCTAGGATGATGTATGTTTGCTCTGCTGGTTCCTGGGCTAAAAACCTGACCCTCAAAAAAACCCCAGCAGCGTTTCATATCTTAGGTAGGGAAATGCCTTATTCAGCTCCTGTTGCTCCCTGAACCAAGACTGCAGCCACAAGATCCTACAGGGATTCATGAGTGCAGGGGAAACTCTGTTGGATGAATTCTGCTCCAATCTCCAAGAAGGTATTTCAGGCTGGGGCCCATAAAAGTCTCCATGGCAATGGAGCCCAAAGCCTGGTACCCCAGGGGTGGGTGCTGCCTTCCTGGTGCATTTGGAGCATTCCCATAATATTTATTGATTTCTGCCAGTATGTAATGGGTACTAGGTGCATTCTAGCTCAGCTTTGGAGGGTTTTTAAAATTCAGTTGTCTAAAGCAAAGACTATGGTCCACCCTGCGCAGCAGAGTGTCGGGATAAAGGGAGACATACACATCCATATTGATGATTATTGGTCTCGCTTTATTGATCCAACTTACACATTCTTATAGTAGTGGTAATGAAGTTCATGCATATTCTTAAATCACTCTCATCATTGGTTACAAGCTACATGTTAACCCCTCCTTAGGTTGCTCATGCTTGTGGCATCTTCATTAAAAATAACACCTGTTTCTCACACTTTGCCGTTGCTTGTTATGATAAGCCTCAAGGACTCCATGTTTTCCCTACTGTGCTTCTCATTATTAAACCAAGGACACAGTATTATTGTTTTTCTTGCAAGGGAAAAAGCTGAGAACTTGGTTCCCACAGCTGCTTCTTCACTGCTTAGCTAACTGTATGTGATCATGGCCTTTTTCTATAAGCCATGTCTGAACAAAATCCCCTACAGCAGAGCATCCTTTAGCTTAGGTCCTGCCAAGACAACAGTGTTGCACACCAAATTATTGCCAGACTGAAGATTCTGGAGTGTTTGGCAGTTTGTGGGCTCACCTGTAAGTTTTAACCTTGGTAAATGCCTCATGGATTGTAGTGAGGGAACAACTGGTATAAAACCTGTGGAGTTGGGGTCCTGCAAGAAAGATTTGTGTGAAGTACAGAACTTCAATTGGAAAGTTAAAGTTATATATAGCTATAGCTAATGCACAGCATTTATTGGAACATGCCTCCATAAATCTTCCTTTTATAGGATAATTAACTACAAGGAGAAGGCAGAGTGGGAAAATTATAAGTGGAAAGTCTTTTATTTGCCAAAGCTCTGTGTTTAAGACATCTTACATAGTTGGTTATACACTGTGCAAAGACAGACATGGGATAGAAAATCCCACTGGCATCACTAGGGTTTTCTGTTCTTGCCTGACATTAATCTCTGCTTTCTTTACACTCAGATTAACAGTTTTCAGTTACTTTTTGTGGTCGCAACTTGGAATTAAATGAGACAAACCATGTTTAAAAATCAGAATGCATTCTGGCAGACAGATTGTTGGCACTGGTTACTCTTTCTGTGCTGTGCACAAAGCTGTGCTCAGGATCTCCAGTGAGCAGAACTAAGGCCACAAGTGGATCTGTGCAGAGGAGGACGTGAAGTTGAAGATACTGCTGGTCTAGGACCAGAAAATAACATGGCATATTAATTACATTGTTTCATATTTTATTAATAGTTTCCTTGGTTTCCTCTTAATTCCACAAAATAGTCACATGTTTTCTGGTCCCCCACTCTGCAGAGTAACTTACAGACATACATTTTATTAGACTCCTTCAAACTGCTTCAGGAGTAAATAAATGGTGGCAGCTTTATAAAACCCTTGACACTGTTCCAGGGTTTAAAACCTCTGTTTATTCAGGATTCAACAATGACAGAAATGACTTTCATAACAGAACTCCAGTAATGCTCCCTGCTAAAGCTCGAGTCCTTGAGATATCATTCATTAGCTCTCAAGTTTATGTTTACTGGATATTGTCTGCAAGCAGAATAGTTCTCCTTTTAATGAAGGAGAACTGGATTTTGCTCCTTGATCCATTTAAGTCAGCATTTGATGTTATCTTGGAGATAACTAACAAACCTTGAGTTTAAAACAGAAGGGCAGTGAGCTGCTCCCCCTGTGTCAGGAAGCCCTCCAGATCTTCCCAGGCTGCTGCTCTGCACCAGGGGAGGAGGGAGGGACTACACTTTGGTGTGAATGTAAATATATCCAGGCAATGATAAAGAAGAGGAAGTTTAAATATAAACAAAATAGTAAAACCAGCACAAACAGCACAGTGAGCTACCAGGAAGTGATACAACTTCCGAAGAGAATTGGAAGGAAAGAGATGGAGAGGGCACAGATGAGTGCAGTGTGTCAGTGGATGTGAGTTCCTCTGGGAAGAAAGGACAGGGTGGGATGGGAGCACTGAGTCTGACCCTCCTGCCCTGCCTGTTCCATTGAGAAGCTCTCACATGGAGCGCTCCTGGAAGCCTGCATCCTTGCATGCTTTAGAGAAACTTGTTTGGCTTTGTTTTTACCAAGAGAACCCTCAAAAGGAAGTAAAACAATCCCCTAGGTAGTATCAAGCGCACAAAGGACAGCAGACTAAAATGAAAAAAACACAATTTCTGGTTTTGGTGTGCTGTATCTTGGTTTGGAAGTCATCAGCCTCTTGCACATTTGGCAGTGGTTTTACCTTGGCTGAGGTCAAGGGCCTCACAGTAAGTGCCTGTGTGTCCTGTCATTGCAAACACAAAATAAGATTCAAGATTCTCAGCTAATTGTGAGCTCAGCATAATTGTGAGCATATTCTCAGAAGTAAGAGATTCCACACTGAAGAACAATTACTACTTGTCATATTTCTCCTCACAGCTTGTATTACACTCTCAGTATTTTGCAGTGCTTGAATTTTTTTTGGCCCGCAATAATTTGCAGTTTTTCTAACACGAAGGACAAGTGATAGCTTAGAAGTTACCTAATGGGGATTTGTCTTATCTGCATCCAGGGATTCAGCTCTTGCAGCTTCAGATTGCTTAGACAGAGGGTTTGGATACCCAGGTGCCCACTGCCATGTGTTTAAATTGTCCCACCAGTGGAATGTGTTGCTTTGGCTGGGTGGCCACAGATCCTCAGTGCATCACTGACTGTGGCAGTTCTTCAGTCACCCAGTGAAGGAATTAAATACCAGGTGTTATGTGGCTGTAATAATGAATAACATGCACCAATTCAGACTAAATACACAAAGCTTGATTTGATGGAATATTTGGGTAGTGAAAAAGGAGCTCTTTTGTACCACAGACTGAAATGTACATTTACATGACTACCGTATTAATTTATTATTAATTCATTATTTTTTGTTATAGCAAGGGATGTATCAATCCATCTTTAAAATAGGCACATTTACATACTAACAAGAGTTCTAAATCATGGGCAGCGACTTCCTGACATCTGTTGAGCTTGGCTTCACTCAAGAAAGGGCATAACTAAGGTTTCAGAGCAGGCAAGCTTTGCTCTGGCAAAGAAAGGCGCATCTGGATGTCCTGGCCATGTTTATCAGTTCACTGATCTGTTCTGACCTGGATAAGAGAGGGTTCAGAATTAGACTGTCTTTTATAAAGAAAAGCTGCTCCCTGCTGAATGGATTCTCCCTCCTCATGCTGAAGATTATTGTCAGCAGAGTGTCTGCAGCATATCTGTGTCAGTAAACACTCTACTGATGACATCCTATGGAGGCACTCACCGAGTCATCTCTGCACCTTTTCAAGCAGTATTTCATACACAAGCAGGCAGTGTAGTCTGTGTTACTGAGTCAGGCCTGGTAGATTATTTTCTAGAGTAAATCAATTAGGCTGCACTGATCTGCAGATGCATTGTCATAGTGGGGCCTGTCCTAAGCAAGCTCTACAATGAGAATCTCCTGGAGTGTGTTGTTGTCTGCACAGAAGATGTGACCTCCAGAGGAGCACAACTGCTCCACTGAATTTGCATATTGCTTATTTAATCTGAATTAATGTGACCAAGTATGCAGGTACACTGAATAACCACGTAATGCTCTCTTAAAAAGCTGTGTGCAGGTTTTGTCCAACTCATTTTGGTGTAGGACAGAGGAGGCACACTACTTTGGCTGTTCAATGTACCCTGGAAAGATGGTCTGAGAAAGCAGGTAGGCAAATCAGAAGTGTGCCAGAGCTTTAATCCAAATGCTGTGTGGATTTTTATGTGAACAAAAGTTTGATTGGCTTGGGGTTTTCATTATTTGTGACAAACAAAGCTCAGATGCTGTAGTGTCCTGCAATTGCTTGGCTGTCTTTATAGGGACATTTGTGAGCTTGGCGCATCTTTCATTTGAATTGAAATGGAAAATCTCCAGCACTGTGTCTGGTGTTGGGTTTCATCACATAACTTTTGAGCAACCATAATCTAAAGTGAATTTTCACTAAAATAAGATACATGTTTCCACAGATTCAGTGAAGAGAGTAATAAAATGTGGATTAGCTGCTGAAAACTCTTATGAAAACATATTTTCAGTATGTGAACGGGGAAGGAAATGATTTCTCTGTCTTCACAATGAAATGGAGAGAAATAATTTTAAAATCAGCTCAGTCTCTTTCTCACTGTCTAACATCTATGATGCTCCATGCCCTTTGTACTGTGTCAGATAGAGAAAACTCATGAATGATGCACCTTTGTAGTCACAGCTGCAAGAGCTTCAGCCCTACACATTTTCCTATGAAGGTTAAATAAATAAAACAAGCAGTTGGTAGGTAGTTCTTGAATTCCTGCTGAAAACCAAGATTTAACATCCTTTCAGCAGTGTAAGGTTGAATTTATTGCAAAAGAACTCCATATAAAAAACCTTCAAACTTTTCTCTGAACTACAGAAAATCAACATTTTTCAGTTTTTCAACTTCTTGTAAAGTTCTTGCCCACCTTGAGGAAGCACTGGGCAAGGTTTTGTGTTTCAGGTCCTTTCAGTTTTTTAAGAGATGCTTGAATTGCATATTGCACCTAGAGTTGTGGTGATGGTGGCCACATAGCATTAAAATAAAGCAGCAGCTCAAATCTGGGCCATTTCCCCTCACAAATCAGGTGTCAGTCTACAAACAGCAGAAGGTGAAAAGCCCCGCTGAAATTCTTTCTCCTTTTCCTGTAAGTTTTTTGTGGTTTGTTGTTTGTTTTTCTTTTTTCCTTTTCTTTTTCTGTCCTAAAATCTCACAAAGCACTTCCTGGCAATGACAGTACAGTTACAGCACACTTGTGTGGAATATCAGAACAATATCACCAGACTTTTGTGTAGCCTATCAATGTTTCCTCAGTACCCCTTTACACTAATTATCTCTGCTAATTCACTCCAAAGCATGGAATAATTGCACATTTCCATATGTCCTGATATTATAGGTCACTACAATGTTCTTCTTCTCCCCAGTGTGTTTATTAGCCCTTCAGCTTTGTTTGTGAGCAAATTCAGCTGTAGTTGAACTTATATCAAAAGGAGAATTCAACAAAGCTCTCTTGGTTAAGCCCTAACTCATTGTTTGAGAGAATGGTTGTGAGCATCCCTGCACAGCAGCCCTGGCACCCAGAGGGGCACAGAGGGAGCCTTGGCAGGGCTGCAGGACTGATGAATGCACAATTGATGCTTTCTGCAACAGCACCACGACCTCTTCTTTCAGTTATTAGGGTAGATAGCTTTAGGACTTTGATTGTGTTCAGGGTGAGGAAAACGGCTGCAGTTATTATAGCGTGTAGGTAGAAGTTGAGGAGGGTGAGTTTAGGGTTGTAGATGATAATGATTGCTATTCAGCCTAGGTGGGAGATGGAAGAAAAAGCTAGGATTTTTTTGATTTGTGTTTGGTTGAGTCCTATTCATCCTCCCAGGGCTGCTGAGAGGGCTAAGAAGGGCTGCTTTGTGCCCTTTTGGGAAGTGCTTTCTAGCAGCTCATTTTTGAGCTTCCTCTCCAAGCAATGGATAGGCTGCCACCAAAAATACTGGACAGCACAGCTGGCCTAGGTGGTCTGAACATCCATGAGTCAAAATATTGATTATTGCGGAACATTACATACAGGAATGAAGCTGGACAATGGAGTCTCCACTCCACAAGTGGAGTGCCAGCCCACACAACATCAGGATGTGATTGTGGGCATCATCCTGGTTCTCTGCTCCCTTTGCTGAGTCTCTGTTGAACAGACAGATCAGGGCAAAGTCTCAGCCCCTCATATTTAAAAGCCTGGCTTTAAAAAGACTGGCTCCAGCTACCTTTGAGAGCTCTTCTCCTTCCAAACACCTGCATCCCAAACAGCTTCCAAACAGCTGCATTAAAAAAAAAAAAGAGAAGATACATTTTACTGTGGGAAATACAATTTTTTCCCCAGAAGTCATGTAAAGTAAAATGGACATAAAATAAAGAAAATATCAATTGTTTCCAGAATTGATGGTCAGATTTCGACTTACATCAATAATTCCATCCCACATGTAACCTACTCTGTTGGCTCAGTTGAGTACACAAATGGACACACAGTAAATTGGGCTATTTCTCCTGTAGAATGAGAAGGGAAAGATAAAACAGATGCCTTATTATTTCTCCTTTTATATGCTTCTTGGATAAGCTGATGGAGTGGACCATGTAGATTACAATTTAAGGAGGAAAAAGCTGCAGTTGGGTGTTTTTCTTGTCCCTACCTGTCAGTGGGCATATGTGCATGGTTGGGATGTGAATAGGAGATGCTAATGAGTCTCAGCAGTTTGTTAATTTTCTCTTTTGTTCTTTCTGCTTGCTGTGATGAAGCAATCTGGGCTGCATCACTGAAGACAAAATTATCATGCCTTGCAAGTGAATAATAAATGTAATCTATTAATTTTTCTCAATTAACCCAAAAGACTGAACTGTGACAATACTTTCTCTCCTGGTGACATTGATCCAAGAATACAACTACAGTCCTGACTAGAAAAAAATCTCAGTTTGGTTAGAAAATATTTAATGTGCTCTCATCAATGAGATCACTCCCCTCAGATCCTCACCTCTGGGAAGTGCCAGGCAGGAATCAGCAGGGCTGCCACTTCCAGGATATCACTGGCTGTCTGTCACCAGGTGCTTGGTACCACATTGCAGCTGGCATTTCAACATGAGCCTTGCTTTGAAAATGCCAGTCTTGGCAGAGTTGCCACTCCCAGAGATAATTCTGTTTGGTATAAATAT
This sequence comes from Calcarius lapponicus, assembly GCA_039654755.1. Taxonomy (NCBI): domain Eukaryota; kingdom Metazoa; phylum Chordata; class Aves; order Passeriformes; family Fringillidae; genus Calcarius; species Calcarius lapponicus. The sequence goes on along the minus strand of CM077470.1, from coordinate 19,677,310 downwards.
ACCTATGTGAGGTAGGAACACAAAAACCCATGTGGTTGGCATGTGATGAGTTCAGTGGAGTTCTAATGTTCACTTTTGGTTGCTGTGTTAGAGCTTTGCATAATTCAGTTGGGAACAGAGATAGTGGGTGCCTGAATATTATAAAAGTAGGGTGCATTGTGTGGTGTAGGGCCTTGGCTGAGCAGTTTTCTTTGCTGTCACTTTGATACTCTGAGGTTTGGAAAGCTGTTACTGAGGCAAGATGATGCACCCCAGAGTGTTTGTTCTGTCATGAACAAACTAAAAGTTACAAGATGTTATTAAAAGCTGTGCTCATTTCCAGGTTGACTTTTTTGCATATGCAATACGATAGCCAAAACCTTTAGCTCCTCCTTATTGTGCTCAAAGCACTGAGCTGTGAAATAATGCTTAGAATTGATCATAGATCCACAACACAGTCCACCTAATGTGATAAAACTCCTTTAGGTATAAGGCACAATTAAACAGAATCTGAAGGGAAGCACATGGTGTGTGTACTTTATAAATTGTATATTAAATTATTGTTCATTTTTACTTTAGGACTCTTTTGATATTCACAATGTCTATAGATCTTAATGGAATAAATGTAGTGTCTGAAGGTGGAAAATATTACAGCTTATTTTGGCATAAATTGCTTGATTATTGGAACTTCCTATTAGAACTTCCTGTAAAGCTCATTTATGGAAATAATTAGAAACAAACTCTTCAGATCCACTTTACCAGACTAATCTCCTTTACAAATTGCCACTCCAAAGTAATTGGTGTCTCTCTGTTCTGAGAAACTTTATCACAAGTAAGAAATGCAATACTAGGTTTGAAAATTAATACACAATAATCTTCTGATGAGTGTTGGACAGCACATAATGAGCTTATGCTTTTGCAAGCAACTGAGTGAGGAGAATATTGCTGAAATGAAGGAGGAGAACTGGGATGGGTCTGAATCCTTTTGAATTAAATTTCATAACTTAGAGGATAAGCAGAGCTCTGATATCTGATTAGCAGCTGGACAAGGTAAAAAGTGTTGTGACTGTTTGGAAAGGAATATTCAGTTTTTAGGGAACTGGGTTCCAATAGAGACAATCAGGAGTAGTTATTTTAGAAACTTGAAACAATACTAGAGTGCTGTACCCTGCCTCAGACTGAGGTATGATAGAGCTGTAAGTGCAACATGAACTCTTGTCATCTGGCAGAAAACCTCCACAAAAGCAGCTAATTGGAAATGCTGGACACTGGAAATGTAAATGTAGGTATTAAGTTCACAGACTTTGCCATAGAGGGGATGCTCATCTGCATTTTCTCATGTCTTACACTTAAATGTCTCTCATGGTAAATAATTACCATTTGCTGCACAGCAAAAGGAAGAGATCTAATATACCTCTTGACTGGAAGAATTTCAAATATAACTGAATATACCTCTTGAGGAGGTATAAAAATCAGCAGGTAAAAAATCAGCAACCAATATTGTTGCTCTGTGCCTTTTAGAGAATTAATCAATCTGTGAGGTCTCTCCTTGTTAAAAGAGTGGGTCTGTGATTGATGTCAGCTGGTAACATCACTGCAACTTGAAACAGACATCACCAGGGGCTTTTAAATGTCATTTCTGCAGAGTCAGAGTCAGATCATTCCTTGCAGGATAGCATGTTGCCATCTTCACTGAGCTCTGGCACTCTTGCAGTGTAGCTACTGTAAATCTTTGGCACTTCAAATTTAATATTTTTTTTTCAAACCAGAGTTTACTTAACAAGAGATAAATAAAAAATCCCGTGCAATTTGCAAAACATTTCACAGGTAAAGGTGCTCCAGAACCAAAAGCAGCCTCATATAAGTGTGCTGTCTGGTGAGGCACACCAAGAGGATGGCCCAAAAAACCTGAATTCACTCATCAGAGATGAGTGGAAAACTGAGGTTATAGATACACCTTAAATACCAGAGTTATTAAAGGTGATGTGCAGGAACATTCCCCACACTGCCTGAGTTCAGACCCTCAATAAAAACCTCACTTGCTCCCAGGGCTGGAGTGAGACTTCTCTTTTCTGACAGCCCCACTATCAGCTGTAAGCAACCTGTGTGAAAACATGATTTGTTCAGGGAGCAAACACTTCACAGAGCCACAGAGCAAATGCGTCCTGCAAGGTCCCCTCATTATCCACCTGCTGATTTCTGTTTCATCCTGGAGACATCTGCATTTCTGTCCTCACTCAGCCTGGAACAAACTTTGGAGCCTGGACAGCAGCTTCCCTAGTAGAGCAGAGGGTGAGGCTGTCCCTCTCACTTTGACCTGGAAACTACTGCACCAAATGAACCTAATGGGGCAGTGAGAAAGTGGACGGGCCACAGCCAGTACCTGAAAATGACAACAAACATTTTCTGCAAACAGATGTTGATGCCAATCCACACATTTTTCCTATTTCCCAACTGTAGAACTACCCACGACTCGGGTTTCATTATTTCTAATCATCTGTAGATGCCTCTTGTTTCATAACTTCATTTTCTGTTCACAACTTACTCTTTTAATTATCTACTCACAAACTTACTCTTTTAACCATCAAGTGACCAGGAATTACTTGGAAATGCACAAATAGTATCTGCCGCTTAGAAAGAAGTGTAGGAGAATTTTAACTCATTACTTCATTTTTCCATTGCAGATCAAGATGGATCTGTTTGCCTACATGAACATGCTAAGGTGTAAAAATATTCTGAAGATATGTATATACATTATGGTTCTCTTTTGAATATTTATTTAGCATTTGGCCAAATATGAAGCTTTTCCTCAAGGATTTTCCATTCCAATCAAATGACAGTAATAGGTTCTGAGCACTGGAAAGAGCAGATCCTTCTAGCAGGCTTCCATGGGCTGCAGAGACGTTTCTCAATTGGTACAGATGCAAATGATGGCTCTGTGCTTCTTATAGGTTTGTGTATTTGAACCACTGAATACTCTACATGAACGAGAAATTCACAGTACAGTTCTAAAATCCTGCAGAAAATACAATTTTCCATTAAATTTCATGTTTTTTTCCAGAAGAGCTCATTTCTTAAATGGGGGGCAAGTCAAAGGAATAAATAGTGAAAGGGAGCATTAAGACCTCTTTAGAAATTTAGACTTCACAGAATCAAATATACATTAGTAAAACTTTAAATTGGCTTCATTAACTTCTCTAAATTATGCATTAATGGGATTCTTATTATTAATTCATGCAATTGTTTATACTACTTTTTTGATAGGGCTTTATTTATTTATTTATTTATTTATTTATTTATTCCTGCTATTCCAGCACTGCATGGAGGAGACTCATTAAATGTAATGGCATTTGGCAATTTATCACACAGACTAAAAGCCCTTTCCAGATCACCTCTACTCACCCTTTCTTTGGGAGAACATTTTTGGCATATATCTGGGAAGCAATGAATTGCACAATTTTCTTGTATGCAGCATTTCAAAACCTGCATGCCTGAGCAACATAGTTGAGTTTTAAACTGTATTTCTTTCATTTTCTCTCATTTATTCTTATTTTAAAAGATTTCTTTCAGGCATTTGTTTTAATTCGAATCACAAAAAAATATGATTAAAAATGCATACAGTAGTATAACACCTTGGTTAAAGTCAATAATGGGCTTTACTTGACTGTATTTTATCAACTACATTCAAAAGGTGCTGTAGAAGAGCTTTTCAAATACTAAAAAGCTCTATTATTTAACACCATTGTAACATCAGGAATATATAGAATAACATATTCCCAGTAATGTATAATGAGGCTGTAAATTCCTTCAAGGGTTCTGGCAACATTATGAACCACCAGAGCAAACTTGGATTTTTTTTTTTTTTTTTTGTCACCAGAGTCAGAGCAATCAATTTATGCAGCTTTTGAAGCAGATTATCCCTTCAGAGCATGGTGGGACAGCAACCAAAATGCTGCAAACCCCAGCCAGGCTGGATGGCAAGGGGGCAGTGCAGGGGATGGGAGGTGTGAAAGAATCATCCAAAGTCCTGTTGCTTCTCAAGCGTAAACCACTGAGTGAAAGGGTGTCATATGGATATTTTTTTTCAAAGGCTTGGCTGTAATAGTTTCTTACTAAAAGTCAGGTTTTAATTAAAGAGTCTCCATTTCATATGTATTCCTGTGCTCACAGGCAGCAGTCCTGAGCAGTAGGTTAATACAAGATTATGTGAGGAAGCTAGCAGTTGCTCTGCATAAAGATACATACACCTCAGGGTGTGTTTGTCCTTCTGTTACAAGCTCATCTTGATGTTTTTCTTCTGTTACTGGTGATTTGAGAATTGCTTAGGCCAGCAAACATTAGTCAGTAATTGCACAAAAATAAAATTTACAAGGTGATCTGTAGACAGGTAGTAAAAATGATGAGCGTCACTTCTGAGGAATGAAAGAGTGGCAGAGGATGATGAATGTTGTGAAGTTTTTAAAGATCTAATTATTTTTCTGCCTCTGTAGTTTTTGCCCCTTCCTTTCCATCCAGAATTATCAGGGTAGTAAAGGACATCACACCTGCACCAGCTTAGCGGCAGCCACACAATGATGACCTGAATTGCAGAGTCTGTGACTGTCCAAGGCTTTAGATTTTATTGTGGAGTTGTCACACAACCAGGCTTTTCTAAAACAGCTCCTTGAATTGCAGTTTCCTTATGAACATCTTGTTTCTATGAGTATGTTTCTTTGCTCCCTGAAACTTGCTGGGTTTGTGCTCTGACTCTGCCCGAAACAGAAGGGATTTTTCTACCAAATCCCTGTGATTTCTTTAGTTGGATCTTCCATGGTGGCAAAGCTTGGCATGTTCCTCTTTTCTTGTCCACTTGTTATGCAAATATGTGTGTTTTCTGGGACAGTCCAAGCCTGGGGAAGGAGGGAAGTTGCTTGCTGGTGTGGGGAAGGGCTAACCCATGACCTTGGCTGAAAGCTGTGTTAGCCCCTGGTTATTGTTATCCAAGCTGGATGGGCTGAATTGCTCGTGACAGATGTGCAGGGATCCACCACAGTGAGCTTGCCCAGCTCTGAAAAGGACGCAGAGCTAAGGATGGGGAAGTTAAGTTTCAAAGAACTGTTGTCTACATAATTTTCAAAGTGCTGTCCACACAATTGTAACTTGTTTGAATTTATACTGTGTCAGATCTCCTTCATGGGAAATCACGAACATTGACTGGAGGCATTTTAGCAAAGGAACTTTATAGACACTTTAAAAATACCTCTGATGCGTTCTTCAAAATATGTACATCAACATCACCGTGCACCAGTTCATATCCATCTGCCTAAAAGAGGGAGCAACCTTGTCCTCTGTGCAGTGCACAAACTTCTGTGTTTATAAACCCTGTTTGGTTTGTCACATCCGGGCAGGTACTTTCTCCTAATCCCTGGGGCGGTGGAGAGGAAAGATTCAGCAGTCACTATTGTGCAGAATTATCTCAAACACAATAGATTTTCCTCATGACAAATCACACATAATCTCCATAGCAACCGCACATAATTATGCACAAGATTTCAATGTAGCAACAAAAATAAGCGTGGCAAGAATTGTAAAGAATAGTTGCATAGTGTGAGACAGATGTGGGAGTAGATTATATTTAGAAGACTGAAACACAACTGTTCTCAGATGTAAAAAAGTGAACAAAAGACAGAAAGATTGCCTACTTTGTATTTTGGAGAGTGATGATTAAGTCAGTGTATTATCTGGAAATTGGAGATGATGGGCTCAAATATCTCCTCATAATATAGAAGTTCCTGATAGTGCCACAACAGTTTGAGGAATGCCAGCAGCAGTTTTATCCCACTTTCATACAATTATTACAGCTATAAAAATTATCTCTGAATTGAGAATTGGCATGCAAGAGTTAAACGTAACACGGTTTGGTTGTTAGGGTTTTTTTTCCAAATTTTGTTTCAGTCTGTTTGTACAGATTTATTAAAAGGAGTTTAAAAATATTATGGGCAGTTTTAGGCATCATCCTTATTTATTTATCTACATTTATATAATCTATGTCTAATCTATCAATCAATCAGTTGATCAATCAATCAATAAATCTATTTGTTATCTATCTCTTTGGAACTCAAAGGCTGGTGATATCTTCCACAAGTGCAGATTTCTAGGAAAGCAGGACTTTTACAGCTTTTGTTTTCAAAACTGCACAAGGATTTAGGGAGAAAACGGGGGAACAATTTTAAAATTTTTTTTATGCCCCATGAAGTGTTTTTTTATTTCTCCCAGTGCTCCTGGTACTTTGTACAGAATCCTAAATTAACAGCCAGCCCACCTGTGAGCACATTAGCAGTGTAAATGCAACACACAGAGTATATATTCTGCTTATATGTTCCCATGCTGATGAATCCCATGATCTCATTCCTGGAGCCTGTCCATCTCAGAAATGGGGGCATCTCAGAGGCCCTGAGTATTTTGAGCTTCAATGGTATTCAAGGATACCCAGCAGCAGATTCAATAATTAAATTCACACTTCAAGGGCAATAATTCTGTGTCAAGACATATCTATGATTAAATCATTCTGATGGTGATTTTCTTTTAATTATCATGGCCTGATCCAGAGCGCCACATTTAACCTGGCTCTTTTGAACTCAGTCAGGTTGTCTCCAGCTGATTTTGACTAATGCCACAAAAACACTGATATAATTACATTAATTAAATGTTCAGCTAAAAATATGGGAGAAGAAGATATATTAAACCAATCCATAAAATTTAATTCAACTATTTGTATTCAGCTAATGTTATGTGCTTTATTCAAATTCAAAGATTTATTTTGATCCAGAACAAATTTAAGCCATAGGAATGGATAACTTCTTACTTTCAGTATTTTATGCAACTTCATTTCAAGTCTGTCTTCTTCCAGTACCACATCCCATGGATAGCAGAGATGGGTTTGGTATTGCTAATGGTAGTTTTGGTTTTGATAATGTGCCTTATTGAAGACTCCCAGTTTTGTTCATAGATGAGAAAAGATAGACCAAGAACCAACCATCATTCCTAAACCAAGAGGTTTTTTTCCCCCTGAAGCCTACATAATTTTTAATTGGAATAATTTTTAATGGGATGTGAAACTCCCAAGACATCTCTCTGCTCTTGCACCTTCTAGAGATATCATTTTTTCCTCTTTGGATCTCCTGGGTCTTTCCTTTATTTAAAAACAAAAACTCTTGTCTTCCAAGAGCTGGTAAATATCTCCACTGTCCTTCCTGGCTGATGGCAGGCTGTGGGCCATAGTTTTGGGCATCTCAGGAACAAATTAGGGTAAAAATCTATGTGTTGTGATTCCTCCTGCTCCTCCTGACAAACAAAAGGTTTGTAGGAGTGAAGTGTGCAGTTCAGAGTGGAATGGCCTTGGCTTGCCAATGATGAGCTCTGCTAAACCTAAGCAAGGTTTATCCCAGGAGTCTCTCTGGCTTTTGAGTCCACTGACTTGCACTGGTGTAAATTACTTGTTTAGAATACTCCTTAATAGAGCATTCAAGATTATATTACCTTCTGTTTTTAATTTATGTCACTGCTATTCAATTGGTTTATTAATGTAAGGTATTAATGAGTTTTAGATTTTTTTCTTGCATTCAATATATCGCTTTTTCTTACAATACAATTAAAATCCTTTTCAAATGAAGCAAAGGTGACTACAAGAAAATAATTGAAAGTTTGACTAAGATTTTCTAGAAACAAGGAAGCAAGCACTGCATCCTGTTGAGGTCTATTAACATTTCCTACCACAAGATGTTCCGTCTGCTAATATAAAACATAATAAGATGATTTGTCAGTAGATATATGCTGAACTTCTTATTCCGCTCTCAGTCCATTTTATTTGCATATAAAGTGGCACATTTAAACTCAACAATAACTAGTCCTGAAGGAATGATATTTAAGGGGAGAATATAATTAATCTATTGAGGTCATAAACATTTTCTTCGGGGCAATGGGCAACCATCTAAGACAACATTCATAATCACTCATGGACATTACTAAAACACTTTAGAATGAGCTGGCAAAGCTGAGCATGGGCAAAATATTGCCATTTTCTTCCAAGGACATCTTTATGTTTGTCTTATGCAGCTTTTTGAGGATTATATTAATGAAAAAATCCTTTCTATTTTTTGTATTTGGCTTTGTGTTGATGCTGCATTGTGTTCCACAGAGTGCTTAAACATGATGCAGTTATTGTGTTTCCCATCATTTTTTGTCAGAACTCAAAAAAGCATACAGGAATTTTGCTATTTTTCAAATATTATGACCAACTTAAATGGAAAATAGTTACAGTGCTTTTCAGCAGGTCTGCCAAATAAGAAGGCATTTTTCAAGTACATTTCCATGCTACTTTATCTTGGGTGTCTTGGCATATGTTTTTATAAATTTCAACTATTTTGGAATTCTTTGAAAGTTACCTGGATGGAAGAGGAGAAGGAGGAGAGGAAGAAATTGGACACTCTGGTCTGCTGAATATTGTAGCACCATGCAGGATTCTGCTGTCTACTGAGTGTATTAACTGAAGGTGCAAGGAGAGTTCAAGTTGGTACCAAATGAAATTTGGGGGTTAATATGCAAAAGCTGTGTGAGAAAACGTGGGGGAGCCTGTTCCAGGTAACAGAGTTCACATGTGCACTCATTGTGACATAGTAATTTAAAAAAAATGAAAGATAAAAGGAAAACAAGCCTAAGCTGTCACAAGGACCCACAGTCAACAGCATTTGCTAAACCATTCTATTGCTGTGGCATAGGCTCAAGCCTGTCTACTCAGCCCCCTTTTAATGCCAATGCAAGTTTTTCAGGCAGATTTACTTAAATGTTTTACTTAAAAATATATTTTATTAGGCACAAAATGGCCAACAGATAATGTCTAAATTTAGAAAGGAAGTACGCTGAGACACTTGTGAGGCATTGCATTACCCTGTGATGAACTGGCTTAACCACACACAGATGTCACAGAAAAGTAACAGTCACAAGAGAGAGCCTGAAATAGCTGGTAATTACTGATCACAGTACAATGCAAACCTTTCTTAGGTTGATTAACTGTAGCTAATTTATGTGAGTTTATCATCTTTATAATTGATTTTAGCTATTTTGTGGATGCTGCTAAAGAAAACAACAGCCCACATTTACCAGACAGGAACACTCAGTTATTGTAGATGCAGCAAGTGATTCAATTTTTTCTTTAAAGTCCAGATTTGCTTTAATCTCAGTTTTAATTTGTTCCCAACAAATTCCAACTGCTCATAGAGCAGTGTCAAAGGACTGGCCACAGCAGATGATCAATTTGTCATGCTCTTATTATCACTGCACTTCACTTGGAGGAAAGCAGAGTTTGGTTTGAGCTTGATAGACAGAGGAACCAGGAGCTGCATATCTCTGTCAAAAGGCAGATGGGTTGGTGTCAGTGTGTGCATTTTGCTCTGGGAGAGAGGGAAAAACTGTGCAGCCACCCTGCATGATTCACAGCATTTTCCTTGAGATTGGATTTTTAATAGTCAGACATCTAATTGGCCAAGCAGACGGCTGTTCAGACAAAAATGAGAAGGCTGTAGGGGCAGAGCTGTCTTTCTGAAAGCCACACAACTATTTGGGATTTAGGCCTTCTCTGAAAATGTGTTTCTAATTTTGTCATATCTGTGGGAAAAAAATTCTGAGCCTAGGCAGGATGGAGCGAAATATTTTACTTTTATATATATATATATATATATAGAGAGAGAGAGAGAGAGAGAGAAGGGTGGGAGGAGGTTCATGGTCTTGATGGCTTTTAAAAATGTAATCACATTTATCCTGTGAGCTCTTCATGTTGTCTCATTCTTGGTTTTCTGACACCTGTTCAGCTGCGTGCTCAGCACCTCTCCCCGAGCAGGTGAGCAGCTCTGACACTGCTGATTGCCGCCCATGGAGGGACTCCCCTGGTCTCATCCTCCCTCTGCTCTGCCCTCTGTGATGGGCTTTTACCTTCCTGATGAGAACTCAAGCCCTCAGAGTGAATGCAGTGGGGCAGCTTGCAGGAAGCAAATGGCAGAGCTGGCAAGGAGAGGATAACAAGATTTTCCATTGGCTCCATCTCTGCAAATTTCCACTGGGATAAAGAGAGCTGGAGCAGCAGTAAAATTCATTGCATCTGGACCAGCTCTGTGGAAGAGGCTTTCTGTCTGTGGTGTGACAGGAGGGGCATGGCCTGGAGAAAATCAATGATGAGGCAGTTGAGAGCAGTGAGCTGTTCCTACAAAGTGCAAACTTTTCAATCACCATTGTAGGCAGGTAATAAGAATCTTTTCATTTATACTGTAGAAACATGTTCAAGGCAGCAGCAGAGGTGTAATAATAGACTTTGCTTCTGGAGGTGACAGCAGGGGATTGAGATAATCCTCAGGCAAATACTGGTCTCTGTGGTTTCCCCTCCTATTTTATGAAAGGTCCTATTTCTTTCCTTAAATCTGAGGCCTGTTTGAGCTTCCTGAAATCTCAAGCCTTCAGTGAAAGAGCTGGATGGAGCCAGGAGTTCAGGCACCTCCTGCCTAAAGCCTAAACCTACCCCACATCACTGGCAGTGACAGAGATTACAGAAATGGGATTTAAAGGAAAAGGCCACCTCCCCTTTGCCAGCCCCAGCTCCCTTGATGGAAGCAGCACAGGCAGATCCAGTGCTGCATTCCCATCTACCCTGGTCTGGTCCTGCTGGAAAGAGACAGCAGTGCACTGTAATGAAAAGAAAATGTTAAATGCTTGGATAAAAGATAAAATTCACCTGTATTCAGTCTACCTTTTAAACATGATAAACCCTGAGAGAAATTGAATTGTTGTTTAAATGACTCAGGTATTTCCCAAAATCCTGCAGTAAAACTTATCTTCTGCAAGACCAGTACTACTGAAATGAGAGGACCCTGAGTCCATCAGCTCTGCTCTCTGTTCATCACCATCTTTAAAGTTTTTTACTCTGAAGAAATGGGAAGACATCACCTGGTACATAATGCTTTGGGAATGTAGGAATAATAACTGTCAGGTTATTCTGCTTGGAAATCTGGGGACAGCCCAAGATTTAAAGCCTTCCAGGAGAGGTCAGCTGTGAAGGGTGTGCTCACTTGTAATGGAGTTCTCTTGAGAAATATAAAGTTCCTCCTGGGACCCTGATGATCTGCCTTGAGTGTTTCTTTCTGAATGCCTGCACTTTATTACCTCCTAAGGAGCTCCCAGTGAAATTTTTTCAAGTGTTTGCAATCACACCAACCCACCCAGCCAGCCCCATGAAGTCATGCTCCAAAACTGCAGAATGTCAAGTGTCCTTAGCATTCCTTCATTGCCTCTGGAGCCCAGGATCCTCCTGCTAGCCCTGACCCAAGACCAGGCTTATTTATGACTTACAGCTAGAGCAATGTATGTGGTTTTTCTTAAGCAAAAGCCCAGGGGACCAGTTTTTAAATGAAGCAAAAAAAAAAAAAAAAATGCACAGGAGCCTAAATATCAGTCATTTCTGTAACATACCAGGCTCTCTAGCAAATCATAATGCAATTGATGCATTGCACGGTTTGTGCTACAGACTAATCATGTCAAGGTGACTGAAATGGGCTCTTCATTCATTTACAGCCTTTTCTGTGTTGTCAAGGATCTAATGCATTCACTTTAACTATAATAAGGATGAAATGCATAGTTATTTTTAATGGAAACCACTTTTATGTAATCAAAACCTTTTTGATAAAGTAAAAATTTTGAAATATTTATGGTCCAGATGAACTGCATGACTATTATTTTACTGACAGTGGCTGGTTACTCTTGCAGGCATGAGGCTGCATTTTGCCTTACATCACTGGAGTTCAGTCCTGGACAGTTAATGATAAAAATATTACTGCAATAACATTGTCACTTGTAAACTAACAGAAGTGTTCTAAGTAACACCCAACATCATGTGAAGGTTTGAGGTTAAGCACCCACTTATTTTAATAGCTTTATTTGTTTCATTTAGCCCCTAGAAGCCATCATTGACACTGGACCATTGCTTTTAATTGCCTCACTTAAAGAGCACATTTTAAAGTCTGTAATTGTTTATAGGGTTCATGATTGTTAAAACATTGGTTGTACAACTGATATGAAGAATTTTAATTTTTTTTACACTTTTTGAATTTTTAGCCTGGCAGATAACAATAAGTAACACTCAAGTGAGCTGTCCCATGGAAAACAGATTTTAATAGTCAGTTTTCTTATGCAGGGCAGAGGCAGAGAATAGCTGTGGAGTCGCTGGTATTTAATGTGAGCTGGCAGGAGCACAGCTGGCCCTGACATGTGTCACAACACATAGACCCAGCACGTGCATGGAAGGCAGCTCTGTTGACTGGGGAGCTTCAGCACTGAAACAGCCTTTGGCCTCTTTATTCCCTCTCTGTGCATCTGTTCTTGGCATGAAGGTGCTTTGAGCTCCCTACAGAAAGGGCTAGGATCCTTTCATGAACATATTTTCACTCACTGCTCTGGGACATAGTGATCTCTTTCAGGACAATCCTGTTTTTTTCCAGCAAAATCTATTTTCATATAAACCTGTACATAAACTGCTTTCATTTAGATACACAATCTCTAATAATTTTGCTCTAAAGAAGAATAAGTTTCTTTAAATAGAAACTTGTGTTTACAACATCTAGGATAAACTCCCTACTTAAAAATTCCTACAAAATACACTGAGGTGATATAAACTTTTCCATTTACATGAAATAATGCAAGTGGAAATTTCTTGATACTCAGTGTCAAGCATAAAATGCACTCAGGCTGCCAGCTGTGCACCTGCATCCACAGGGGACACCTGTGGATTGCACTGCCACTGAGATATGTCACTCCAGCTTTCTGTGGAATTATTTTCCCCTTCTTGGTATGTGGAAATTCTGTTGACATCTATAACTTTGTGAGTGCTCTCATTTCAGTCCTTGCTCTCATTACTTATCACCATTTATTTGGGTAATTTAGCGGTAATTATGCAATGAAAATGGGTGCACTAGGTTCCATGGGCTGGGACAAGGGCTCGTTGACTGGGGAGACAATTACCCTGAACTGTTTAAAAAAATCCTGCCAAACACCAGCAGCAGGTTCTTGGCAAGCAGAATGGAGTATGGAGAACCACAAGGATGTAATTTATCCACAGCTTGCCTTCACCCTCAAAGATGGGGTAAATTAGCCCTTGATAGAGCCACCATGAAGGTGAAGTTTGTTCCATATTTACCCTGTTCTGGACAGTCAGGCAACAGGAGGTGTGGTATGAAATCCTCCAATTCATTAATCTTCACTGGCATAATGCTTCTTTACTCTTTCATTTCTCATCCCCTTTGCAGCCAGCTTGTTTCCATGTATGCAGAAGAGAAGCATTTATGTCATTTGTACCTCAGACCACTAAATATTTAACAAATAACACTGTGACACTCGCTTTTTTCCTTTTGGAAAATAATTATTAGAAAGTAAGTTCTGGTAAAAAGTCTCAGATCTTTTGATGGACCAAGATTTATAAGGTAATTTAGAGATGTAAAGAACTGTATACATTCTAAGTGTTACTATTCATGACTAATCAACCGAACAATTAACATAAAGAATGGCAGTCCTCTTACTTGCACTTTTGATGTTAAATGAAGGGAGACCAATAATACATAATGAATGAAGATAAAGCCAAATGAATTTCTGAATTTTGTTTGTAGATGAGTACATACATCAAATGGCCATCTGCCCACAGAGAAAGGATTAGAGGTCTGCTACCACTTTCATTCACAGCTGACAAAGGAAGGGAAATACAGTATTTCTCTTCTGTAGTCTCAGTACAAATCTGTTGTAGATATGTGTGTGATACTTCTTGTGAACTTTTTCTCAACATTAGAAGGCCATAAAAAGTTAGAAACTGAGTATACAAAGTGCCATTTCAAGAGCCATTGTGAACCTCATGAACTTTCACAGGACAGATTGAAAGATCTGTGATTCACTGATCAAAATGGGTGTAATACTGACTCTGGAATTAAAAGTCAGCTTTTCTAGAGAGTTTTAGGAAAAAAACCACAAGAGAAACAGAATATAAACAATGAAATGAAATGAAATGAAATGAAATGAAATGAAATGAAATGAAATGAAATGAAAATACATCCATATGCTATAGATGTTGGCAACTCACATCTGAAATGATTTGGAATGGAGAAAGCCTTGCATGTACATTATCACTGAATCTTTTGGTACATCTCAGCAAAGACCATATGCTGTATCACAGCTTAGGAAAGATTTTATAGGTCAAGCTGTTAAATAGCAATTTAATTCATAGGCTGCAATTTTGAACAGTTACCTCTGCAGAGTGTTTCAATCTCATTAAAAACTAAAAGCCCTTGTTTCTAGCAGATCACATGAAGGAAAGCATTTCGTCTGTTCTGCAATGTTCCTTCACCTCAAACAAATTTTTGGCCAGCAAGAACTAGTGTATTTGGGAAAGTGTACACTGAATGTTCATGCAACACCATGTAACTTGTGGTGAAACAAAAGCGAAGAAAGGCTGTCCATGATACAAAACACTGCAAATAGAATTTGGGAATTTTTTATTTTAACAAGCAGCACAAATCTAGTTTTCTTCACACAGTTTTCCTTGCATGTTTTTATGTTGTATTTACAGATTTAAATGTTCAATTGCAGCCTACTATGGATATTGTACACTGTGTAATACGTGTCACCTGCAGCCTTCAGCACTGGAGGAGGATTCAGGTTCCTTCTGAATCCTGCCAAACACTATTAGCAAGTAAAAAGTGTTTTTGTCTTCACCACTAACATTGCAACAGCAATGATAGGTGACTGGTTCTGCACACTGGGTCTGAGTGGGGAAGGCAGTCAGAAATAAGGTCACTTATTTTGGGAATACTTGATATATATATATTTGAGAATAAAATCTCAATCTCTCTCTTCAATGCAAGCTTGTTACATTTTCCTAATGTTCATTCATTGAAAATTTGTGTGGTTTTTTTAATATATAGAAGATGGCAAAAGTGTGAGTATAATTATTGTCTGAATAAAGAGATTGCAGACCTCTGTGATCTATCCAATGTGGTAACATAAGACAGATACTTAAAAATGCCTATAAATTGAGAATTCTCTTCTAGTATTTTCATATTTTTCATTTGAAAAAATGGCTTTGCTGCTTGCACTTGCATGCTTTGTTAGAAATAAAAAGATATATAAAGGTGTGTTTTCTTCTGAAACCCCACAGTTGCACTGACAGTGCCTCCTAAATGTGTTTGTAGATGATCCCTATTTTAAATAGTAACAGTTAAGTAACTGTTTAATTTATGTTAGGGAAAATAATTCTTCTTGACTGTTTTTATTATTATTGGCTGGGATAATATTGTAGTAAAAATTGAGAACCCTTATCTTTTAATTCCTGAAATAATGCCCAGTACTGAGGTTGCTGATCCTTTCCCTACAACTGATTTGAGATCCTCTTCCCCAAATCTTAGGATACTGATCAGTACTGTTAGAAACTTCCTTTCAGAATTAATGGAAGATCAATTTTTTTCTTAAATTCAGTCATAACTCTGCCCTTTTCCTTTCAAGGGATTATATATGTTTTCTTCACTTCTGTGAGACAAAATAATTTTTAAATGGCAACAGACTCATGAGAGACAAACTTTGTATATTAAGAGCTACTGTCTCAGCATGCACCTCTACATCCTTTCATGTGTATATGTGTGTGTGTACATATATATATAAAGGTAGTGAATTTGTTTCCTTCATTGCCTTTGGCCAGCTGCAATGTAGAAGTCCAGTTGTTTTAATTCCCATTTTGATTCTGAGGCTTTTTCTCTTTGATAACTGGAGATTGCACAGAGAAAAAGCATCTGACATTGTGCAAATAAAATACCTGTCCCTTTGTCAGACAGGTTTACAGCCACATAAAAACACACAAAAGGAGTGAAAACAACTGCTCAAATGTAGAGCAGGCATGAATCTTGTTCCAATAAAGCTGAAAAGTATTAACTGACTCCTGGAGAAAGGAGGGAGAGGGAGAACATAATTTTTTGAGGTGTCCTGTGCTGGAGCTGAGCATTGTTCACTTTTAATTTCCAGTGATCAGACACAGTTATGGGAAAGGCACTCGGGTTTGGCATCTTTCCCTGTGCTTAACAGGCACTGAAGGTGACATCCAGGGGGATCCCAGCTGGGATTCTGAGTGTCTAACCACTTACACTGGCACTGAGAAGGATGTTTATATTTTTAAGCTCTAAAGCTCTACACAAATAGGCCGAAGATTTAGCGAGGACACAATAATTGCTTTTCTTTCAACAGCAGGTGACATATTTCCCACTGAGAAAAATATAAGCCTGCTGCTTTTAGTCATAACATGAGCAACAGGGGGAAAATAGATGAGAAGGTGGGAAATGTCACCAGTTGTGTCTTGGAAAACATGTTTGCAGGCAAGAGCGAGCCTCTAAGTGCACAAAATTAAAACATTAAATGACAGGTCTATGTTTATTGTTCATGAGCCAAAAGTCTCATAATTTTAGAGAATGGTGGGAACTCTTTCTTGCTCCTTTTCCTTGCTGTGTGTAGCACACCTTGACTGAGCAGGGAGATTTTTGTGTCCCTTGGGTGGTGGGAGGACAGGGAGCAGCCCCATGGGCTGGTCCAGGGAAGGAGTGGGCTCAGAAAGGGCTTTGATGCTGCTCTTCATGTTTAGCAATGCAGACACATATTGCTCTATCATCCTATCATGCTGATTAATAGCAATAACACCACACCTCTCTTACTGAATATCTGACATTTGTAGCACACTGCATCCCTTTCCCTGTCATTTGCACTCCCTAAACTTGGAGTTCATTTACAAACTCAGTCCTCCCTGCAGTTTTGTTAGACTGAGACTTTCCTCTGACTTTCCAAGGCATGAACAGCAGGGTAGCTGAGCTCCACATCTGACTGCCTCTCTGGAGCTGATACACAGTGATGGAAAGAATGATGTAAATTGGTGGCAGAAATGGTGAAATCCAGCCTAGAATTGTGCTCGGGTGTCACTGGGATTGCAGTGCTATCCACTAGAAAACTTCCCCAGGGCTTTAAGGGCATGCAAATAATCATTGTGAGACAAATTAGTGCTCTTGTGTAGACTATATGTTAGTAAATACTTCTGAGTTTGCAGTCATGTTCAATAATTTCCTCTTGATGGATATTAATATGTGCCTCATGTCTTTTTCAGATAAAGCAAATAGCATATCAGTGCCATAAATTCAAAATCAGATGTGGAGGAAATCCTCAGATATCCCGGGAGAATGTACATCTCCACATTATTCCAAATCCAAGCTGCATTTTTATGTACTCTATTGGCTAAGAATTGAATGCTGCCTTTTTTAAAACAAAGGTTTTCCCCATGTAGCACTAATCATGGTTAAATGCATAATTATTGACTTGTGGAAAGCAGAAAACTCTGCCATGATTAATAACTAAGTATTGGATTTGAAAGCAGAGCTTTAATCAGGAACATTTTAGGAGAGAAATAATCTAAAGGTCTTTTTCAGCAAAATTTGAAAGATAATTCAATATGGCTTGAGACTTATCAGCTGATACATATTGGCACAGGAATTGTAATCTGCCAAAGCAGCGAAAAATCACTTGTGCCTGAGATATCTCTGGAGCTGATTTTGTGACTCCCTGACGGAAGGGGCCTCTCCAGATTTCAAGGCTGTGAGATTAAGTCACAGGATCTGAACTAAATAAATACTTTTTGAATTAGCTGTTTTGGTACATGTGTGTGTGTGTGAAATGCGCAACCACACTTGGCGTTCTTTAGATGTCAGGTTAGGATGTAACCAGGCTCAAGGGCCAGAAGGGCTGAGCTTGTCTTGTTTTCACCCATGGTCCTGCCAGGGTCACTCAGAGAATGGGACTTGTTCAGTGACTCAGTTTCCCCCAGTATGCAGATCAGTCCAATGATCTCTGTGAACTTCTTAACTTTTTTGGCATTGCAAGAGAGCCTGAAAATTTTGCAGTCTGAAACAGCAGACTCGTTTGCCTTGTCTTAATCCTCCTGTGCACCATATTTACTTTGTGGCTAGACAGATACTCTCATATTCAGCATGTCCTTCTGGCCCCAGGCATGTGATGCATGAATGCAAAGTAATATAAGGGGAAATTCTGCTATCCACACAAGTGATTGAGTCTTTCAAATATGTACAGAGGGAATTTTTCTTCACCTTATTCAGTATGAATGCAAGGAAAGGAATTTATAAGCTTGGCTTCCTTGCCCTCCTCCTCTCAGAAAATGAGAAGCAAAGCAATGGGATACACAGGAAGGAATGGGGAGACAGTTTTTAAAATTTACCAAAAAGTCAAGAGGCTTTTCAGAAATCTCCAAAGAAGCAGAATGAGCACATTCCCATTAAAATCCCATCAGGTGCCTTTCTACATCTTTAACTGTTTAAATGCTCCATCTAAAACTGTGTTGTTTTTATTCCTTTGTGATTTGTGCTTCTCCTTTCAACAACTGAAGTGACACAGGCAAAAGTGGCTGGACTGAAAGACCCAGGCCATAGTGAGCCCTGAGATTTGTTTTTTTAAGTAAACACTGCAGGGTTAGGCCTTGTCTGAAATCCTACCCCAGCATCCTCATCAGGAGGGGCTACAGCAGGAGAACTGATCAAGATGTCAGGTCCCCTCCCAGGTGCATGGAGACCTTTCCTTTGGGATCCATCAGGATGTCAGGTCACATCCCAGGTGCATGGAGACCTTTCCTTTGGGATCCATCAGGATGTCAGGTCACATCCCAGGTGCATGGAGACCTTTCCTTTGAGCCTCTATCCCATCACTGCTGCACAAAAACCTTTGGGTGGAACAGTTTTGTTTTACAAGACTTGGTCATAAAGGGTATTTGGAAGAAAGGGAGGTAAAACAAGAAAAATGGCTCTGCTCACCTGTAAAACTTTTGAGTGCTTCCCTACAAGTCCTCAACCATGAAGCGTTGAGGCACCTTCCTGCTAAGAGCTCTTGCACTGCTGTCACAGTGTGCCACTGTCTCCACATCCAAGCTGTGGATGTGGATGTGACTGTAGGACACTTGCCTGTGACAAAATGTCCACTGAGTCCCAAACATGGTATTACTGCTGTGTAGGGAGGTGTTTGGTCTAAAACTGAAAAAATTTGGAAAGGAGAAGAGGAGAAAGGTTGGTTTTCAGTGTAAGGACTTTTTCTTCAAGATTGCAGATGTACCCATGATGTGCATTTATATAAAAGCAATTCAAAAACTTTATACTGACTAGCTTGCTTTTCTTCTTAAAGCTTTTGTAGATGATTTATGAAAAGTGTTATTTCTATTATTCAAGCATATGAAAAGAAGCAAATTAACTCATTGCATTATGTGGACAGTCAAAAGAAGAGTTAAATGGACCATCTGACTTTCCCTTAAAACATTAATTTTCTTGTGTTGTCTTTGATTTCCTTCATAATAAAATGTTCACAATAGCCACTGGGTATTACTGTATGAAAGATAAATTAGATCATTCCTATTAGATGTAAATCCTTTTCTAGACTTGTCATCAGGACATGATTATTGTAAATTTCTCTATACATGTGAAATGTCTCTCCCTGAACACATTTCCTGTTGGAAAACAAGAGATTTTCTGAGTCTTTTCATTTAGATACTGTCAAGTTGATGGCTATGGAAATGCTTTTTAAATGAATGATTAAGGACTGTATCTAAAGTTTTGAAATTGGTTTTTCTCCCCTGAATAAGTTTAATTCTGCAGCATCAAGGAGACCTGCAGATGCTCAGCACTTCTCACAGCAAAGCCTCACAACATTACACAGGCACAGCTCAGTGGGGGCAGCAGCTCAGTTTTATGACTCTGGATGTCTGTAACACCTGAAAAACCACACTTACCTGGTGGGCCTCTCTTTATGTGAGGAGTGAGACGTGAGAAATTCCTACCACTGTGATTTCTGATGGGAACTGGGCATCTGGGAGACCTGCCCTGCCTGAGCTGTGGGGCAGGGCAGAACCTTCAACTCTAATCAACCCTTTCAAAAGTAATAGCCATGAAGGGCATGTTGGTGTAGATAATGCAGATTTGAAAGGGAAAAAAGCACTTTCTGGGCTGGAACCTCTCTTAACTGCTAAAGTTTCTTGAAGCTGATGTTTTGGGGTTTTTTCTCCTCTGATTTAATGTGAGATCAGAATTTCTGATCTAGACTATGCATGCAAACATCTTAAGGCTTAGGAAATGAATCTAAATCATTAGCTCTTGTCAAAATCATACAATAAACTGTCTGTGAGCCATGCATGGAGCACCTGCACAGTTCAGATGCAGAATTTCAGCCTTTCTGTTGTATATCAATTATTGACACTACTTTTGAATACTCAAAAACATGAGATGCTTAGCAAATGCTAGATAATAGCAAGAGGCCAGTACATTCCAGAGTGTTTGTGTACAATAATTACTATCCCCAAATGAAACTTTTTTAAACCAGTGTTTGAAAATCTTTTGGTCCAATTATTCTAAAAATGATCCATTAACAGTAGAGAGTGAAACCTGATTACTTTCAGCATCTTGTCTGTGTTAATTTTGAACTGACGTGGCCTCAGTTAATTCCCTCAAGGTCAGCATGATTCCAGTTGAAGCTGGCCCATAACACCCTTACACACTGGAAATGGGATGTCACCTTCATGTGTAAAAAAAAGGCCTTTAGGTACATGATTGATACATGGTAGGCTTTTTAATTGGCTCTCTCAGCCTCAGAACAATGAGAGCCAAGGCTTCTGCAGGATATTGTGTCTCTGCCTCTGGTTCCCAAGACAGAGACACTGTCTAAACATCACAAATTTGGCAGTAGAGTAGTGGGTAGGCTAGCAGGACTCATCACTGGTTGCCATAGATTTTCCAGTTGATGATGATAAAGGTCTTTAAAATGTAATTCAGTTAAATATCACAAAGAACTTTTCCAGTAAGCTTCAGTTAATGACAAGATTGTATTACCAGAAATATAAAGATTTATGCTTATATTTCTACTTTTAATTCCTATTAAGTTTTCTGTGGATTAAAGATTCATGTGTAAGAAATGTGGACAGCTAAGTATATCACTTTGTATAGCACACATAAAATTAAAGGCATTTTAAAGTTACATTTTGAATGCTAACTGGCAAGATGGTGTATAAAACAAAAAGCTGTCATGTAATCTGAATTGTGTCTATATATCCTGTGTAGCAGCAAAAAATGAATATTTATCTAAGCAAATATTTTCCAGCCTTTCATGCTACAGTTTGTGTTTGTTTCAGTCTGATTTGAATAAACACAATGCTCTGCAATAACTAACTAATATCTTTAGGCACATAACATTTGAGATGGATCTGCAATTCAGTGCAGGGGTATTCAGTTGCAGAAAAATTATTGGCATTAACCAAGAGGTAAATTATAGCTCTGATTCCACTGGTACTGCATTGTACTTGTGAATTCTATAACGCTGAATGAAATTGAAGTTTCACTTTAATTTTTATGAAAAGGAAATAGATTCTTGTTAAATTGAGCAGCACCATTATGTTTGTTTAACATCTACCATACATGGCATAATGGAGTCACAAGTGTTCAGCAGACAGAGCATAATAATGCACCACATCACTTACAAAAGCACAAGATAATAATGGTTATTAATACAACTGTAGTATACAGGATTTGAAAAGGGAGTTTTTCTTTGCATCATAAGTTAAGGGGAAAACCTACCAATTCCTATCTTATGAAAGGCTTTGTATTAGGATCAGTTACCCCTCCACATTAAATTCAACAACTGGCATTCAAATTCATCCCAGGAAATGCAGCCCAGGAGCTCTCCTGCTGCCATTGGGCATCTCCCACTTAGCTCACAGGTCTTTTAATTGTCCCAGAGCAAATTGCACCATCCCAGACTGGTACCTATGGCTGGGAGTTTTTACAGCCTTGGTGGGGATGACAGGGTTGGAGTTGCAGCCCAACAAGAAATTGTCCTTGCAGTGCTTTTGTGCTTTCTGTTCCACAATCTCTCCAAGATTTGACTTGGAATTAGTGTCTGTAACTAAAGGCACTGCTTTGGCTTATGTATTTAACAGGTCTACAGAACATAACACACAGCCTGTGTGCTGTTTGCTGACACAAATATTCCAGTTCTTTTTTCCTTTCTGGGATTTTACTGAACCCTCTGCTTATAGCTTACCATTAACGTGAAACATTTTCCTTCCACTAAATCCACTTTCACTAAATCCCTGACACACTAAAAGTTTATCTCCATCCAGGATCACATGATGCTGTCTAGCCTACACACCACTTAGGAAATGCCAAACTTCTTATGATTAATCCCCTGACCCAGAAAGTCAGGTCCCATTGTGCTGCCTGCCTGTCCTGCATGGGGACTGTGAGCTCCTCACGAGAAATCTGCTTTGCAGAACAGTCCACCTTCCTCCCATATCGAACTGAATAGCTACTTGCAAGAAAATACATTGAATATTGCAGAGGTGGATTTTTAAAATTTTCCTACCTTCAGCTATCTACGAGCAGGGCATTAATGAATGCTTTTAATGCATTAATGAATGCTTTTATTTTCTTGGATATCTTGTGGAAATTAGTTCATGAGTTGGACTTGAAGGGTTGAAGAAAAAGTGCGATTTGTGCAGCGGTTTACAACTGATCCATGCCTAGACTCAGTTGTGTTCTACAATCAGTCAATACCCAAAGCTGAACCTGATGCAAGTCCTGGTAGTAACAATAAATGTGTTTCAGGCAGAGTTGACAAAGTTCCCAATGAGCACAGCTCCTGCTTTGTTTATAATAAACTATGAAAATTTAGAGGTATATTTTTGTGTTAGCTTCAGATTAATTTCTTTTTTCTCTGTGCACAGAGTGAAAAATGAACAGGGAATGTTTAGGAGCATATTTATTAGCATGTTCCATCATTTTTCTGTGTGTTTGTGTTTATGTATCATGCAGATGAGATGAATGGATGTAAGTAGTCCCACTAAATTCAGCATACCAGGAAGGGGTGGAGTGCTGGAAGCAGCTTCTGAGATTTTCTGAACAATGTTACATTATTAACTCAGAGACAATCTTTTCTTGACTATAGATATGCACAGGCAAGAAATTGCAAACAGAGCCATTGGCATGGAGATTAATTTTCAAAATGTGCTATAACCAGTCCCCTCCTCTGTGTGAAAATGTCTGTGGTTAGAGCAGAGCATGGTGGCAGGTGGACAAAAGAGGGGTGGTTGGAGAAAGCAAGTGAAATCTGTCTGGAAAAGAGGTCTCAGCCTGTGGTACTGTACATGATCTGCTCATCTCCAGATTCCCTGCTTTTCATCCATACATTACCCCAAAGGTAATTTGGGGTTTGCTAAACCTCAGGTTACCCTTGTCCTTAGAGCGGAGGTCAGAATCTGGAGATCCTCAGAACTTTTCCTCACCTTGTTTTGTCCACTGATATTTGGACATATTTCAGCACCCTCAGATTGATGTGCCTGTAATGTTGTGTTGGATTTTTAACCTTATATTGAGATATTTTATATGTGGGAATGGAGCCTACATTGGAGAAATGGAGAAAGAAGAGAGGTGGACTTCTTACAAGAGCATGGAGTGACAGGATAAGGGGGAATGGCTTCAAACTGAGAGAGGGTTGAGATTTGGTGTTAGGAGGCCCTGGCACAGGTTGCCCAGAGCAACTGTGGCTGCCCCATCCCTGGAAGTGTTCAAGGCCAAGTTGGATGGAACTGGAGCAACCTGGGCTAATGAAAGGTGTCCCTGTCCATGGCAGGGGAGTTCTTCAAGGTGCTCTTCAAACCAGGCCATCCTATGATTATATATAGTGTATACTTTATAATTTTTGCTGTTGACTAATAATGATTGAATGAATGAGCATCTACTCTTTGTTTGTTTAAGTTGTTTTTAGTAGAAATGAAAGATGAAGATAGTCTTGACTTATGTGTATGTACATTGTTCCTCATCAGAAGCTGCCGGAAAAAATGTGAGGACAAGTGATAACAAAGCAATTACAGAAAATGGTAAAGAAAACTTCAGGTCCTGAGGTATTTGTTGTTGGATTGATGGCAGTGGTTATTCCAAGTGAGTTAAGAAGTCTGATGCATTCTGAGAACGAAGCATCTTTATCTGTGAATCCCAAATGTCCCCAATAACATCAGAGTTAAATTTTCCCAACTCTGCAATAGATCCTATGAATGTTTTTCTATCCTTGTAGTAACTTCTTGTCTTCTTTAGACAGTGGGAGTCATATGCAAGTGCCATATGTCTACATAAGTCAAATGCCTCCCACCAGCAGTTCTTCCATGTGTTGTGGTTGATTTATATTCATAAAAAACATTCAAGAAATGATTCAGAAATTGTAATTACTCGGTAATGTCAGGAATTGATTAATTAAATGCTCCAGTGTTTACTCTGCATTTTTAAGGCTGCTAACATTTCTGGGCATTTTCTTACAGCATCAGAGTGTTTGCTGGGTGAAGTTTATTAATGTAAATTGGATTTGACATAAACAAGACTACAGCTAATTATTTCATGTAAATATACACACTGTGTAGCAGCAAACTCATAAAATCTGCACATCTTCCTACTATTTTTTTTAAACTCTGGATATCTGTTTTAGCTAAATAGCAAATTGTCTGTTTTAGCTAAATAGCAAATTCCTGTTGCCTTAAGTAACATTGTCACCTTTTCCTTCATGGAATTGCTGGGCTGTAAACATTTGCATCTCTCTGACACCTCCTTAACTTACACATGGTCATCAATAACTTCCAGCAATCAGGAACTCTTACATGAACCATTCTCTGTTCATTTTATCTTTCCCTGTACAGAGAGGTTTTATACTCAGTGAGGACCAGAACTTTCCATAAGCTGCAGTAAATGTAGAGCAGCCCCAAACCTGCCCAGGAGACACAGCCAGGGTGCACTGACACAACCTGCTTGTCCACATTCATTCCTCTTCCTGGCCAAAAGGCAATTTTTTGCCATTTCCTGCTGAAATCTTTGGCTGGTCCAGTGATCTTGTTGACTTTTTTAGTGGGTTAGAAGCTCAAGGGGTTCTTGGTGTTATTTTTCCTCTGGGACAAGCACTGATGAGTGCAATCCATACTCTGCACCATCACCTGCATCTGCTGCAGTTCCTGCTCTGTCACTCAGGGTCAGGCCCTACCCATTAGAACCTTGGGATAGGAGGGTATCCATGGAGATTTGGCCTTTATGGAGACAGTTTTGGCTCCACATCCAAATTAAGGGCATCCATGTATTGATGCTGTAGGGAATGTATTGCTCTATGACTCTGCTCATGGGTGTTAAAAGCTCCACAACTTTGAGGATGTAAATGCAAACTTTCCCAATATGATATCATCCTTTCCTATTTCAAGACCACTCTAGTAAATTTCAGGTAATGCTTTGTATTTGTTTTTACTGATTTCCACTTTCAGGGGAAAAAAATCAGCCAAAAGCAGCATTGATGTGCCTGCTGGACAAAATGTCCGGTTTCCTTCTCTTCTACAGCTAACTGGAATGATTTGCTCAATATTTAGCAGAAATGACATAATTTCCATAGCCTGCTATTTGCATAGGAAAAATATTTGTTTGTTTTGCAACTACCCAAACCAGCCAAGCACCTGGAAATCTGATTGGGGGTAGTGGTTCCCACCAAATCTGTTCCTCACCTTCCAGCTTATGGTTTACTGGTCCACTAAGCCAGGGAAGAGCTCTTACAGAATACTGGTCCATATATTTCTCCTGCACATGAGACAGGAGAAAATGTCTTACTGGAAAACAGAAGGGTTTATAAGCTAATGGGAAAAAGCATAAAACTGCAGCATTCTCTCTCTCCATTCTCTTCCCTGTGGGGAAAGAGCACCAGCATCAGTGCCACTGAGTAGCAGAGTACCCACACTGTTATCCCAGGGACTGAACCCCTTTAGGGACACACTGGCAAAACCCAAATGCAGCAGGGCTCTGTGTGCCAGCTGCAAATCTGAACAGCATTCCTCTGAGAAATATCCCTTCCCTCAGAGAGCACAGGGTGCAGAATCTGTCTATCAGCCAATGAGCTTGTGCTATTTCAGGTTTTATTAAACTCTGCTGTGTCTGTGGATGGTGCTGGTTAATAGGGTGCAAAGTGGAAGCCAAGCAGCAGCAGGAGGAAAACCCAGCTGATTGTTTATGAAAGCAACTGGCTTCAGATGAATTGGCAAATCAGTTTTAATCACTGCAGCTGAGATGTAATATGAACTGCTCACTGAAGCTTAAGTGATTTTGAACAATTAAGAAATTTGCTAAATATATTTATTAAAATAATCATTACTGCTTTTTCCATGATGGTGTAATGTGCACAAGGGCTCTTGCCAGCCTCCTGTTCCATTGCAGAGGCTCTCAACGTACACTTTCATGCCAGTTGTTAATAAACCTGACAATTAAAATACTGACAATTAAATCAGCAATAATGGCAGTTTTAAAAGATTTTTTTTTCTCTTAGCCACATGGTTTAACTTTCATTGTTCTTTAGGACCAAAAGTGAGTAGTCTAGCCAGGTGTGGTATTGAAAGGAGTGAAAAATTACTAATCCTAAAGGATTTTATTTTTTTATACCTGATTTCTTTTTAGTGTGCAACAGAAAGCTCTCTCAATTCTCATTGATATTGCTTTTGGATATGAAAAACATTGTCTAGACAAGAACACACATATATATATATATAAATTTTTATGTGTGTCCTCTTAGGCTGCTGGAAAAAAGTCTATTTTCTGTCAAGAGTTTATGCAGAGGGATGAAAACAAAAATAAATATTTAACAAAAGTTATAATATTCTCTGAAGTCACTCTCCCTAGATTTAAAGCTTTACCCCAGGGCACTCTTCCAAGATCCTTCAAAAATTACTCATGTCTCCACACTCAGTGTAACAGCTTAGATGTCCCCCTTGTTGCTTTGCTAACATCATTTCCTAATTGCAACAGTCTGCTCTTTAGCTGCAGACAGCTTTGTTGTTGTTTGATTTCTAATAACCTTTCCCTGTGAAAATGTGACTTCCTGAACTGCAGCAGATGATTGTGGGCTCTCCATGGAGCTCCCTGTCTCCAGGGCTGGACGGCTCCAGACACTCAGAGGAACTTGTCTGTACCCTTATCCCGTTGTTCACTCAGTTTTCTCTGCTCCCCAGTGACCAGCATTTTCCTCTGTGAAGCCCAGGAGCCTGAATCTGTGCTGAATCCTGCCTGCTTCCAAATACAAATATTAGGGGAATCAAGGGGTAGTGTTGTGGAAGAGTGGGCATGGGCTGCGTGCACAGAGTTTGTCCCAGCCGAACCAGGAGTGCAATTAGATGTGCTAAGGGAAAATGGGAAGCTTTGGGCGGCGCAGGGCTGAATATGATGTTTACCTCCCAGCCCTGCTTCAACCCTGATCTGCAGGAACATGAGTGCCAGCCTAGTCTCTGTCCCAGTTCCCTGTTTTCTGCACAGCTCAGGCATCTCAGCTGTGCCCAAGGCCCTTGGCTGGGAGCTTGCTCAGGACAGGAGAGCGCTGGCAGGGGGACAGAGGCCACGTCCCCATGTGCCTGGCTGAGGTGTGTGGCTTTGGGGGAGCTGAGCTGGGGTGTCCATGCTGCAGGAGGGGCCAGTGTCATAATTGAGATGGTCACAATAAAAAGCAACACTCCATTCTCAGAAAGCTTCAAACCTGTTTTTCTTACAGCATGCATGCTTTTTATACATTCTTACAAAACTCATAAGTTTGCACTTCACTCATTGGTCACGAAAGACAAACAAAGCGCTTATTGGAATAGACAGTTGCAGGTTCCTCTTATTTATCCTCCTTCATTTCTTGGTTTCTACATCAGTGACCTTGCTAGAAAATTCTTTCAGGGGTAAACATGCATCCTCTTATCAAACTTCTCTGTGGCTCACAGAAGTTGCTGTAAAATCTCTTCCACAGGCCAGTCCCACCCATGGCCCTGCTGCCCAGGGCAGCCAGGCAAGCTCCTGAGTGGCCCTATTGAATTAAGTACGTAATCAAGTGATTTGCTGGTATCCTTAATCCTTTTCACATCTCACTAAGCTCATTAAACTCTCTTTGATACCAAGCTGTGCAAGTTCCTTAAGAGAGGCAGAGACTGTGTGCTATTCCTTTGGCTTGAATTTATCACCTCCAGCTTCCAGCCAGGGGCTCCTGTGCTGGGAGCCTAAGGTTGCTTGAAGGGTTTGCTCTGTAACAATGGATGGGAAAATGTTCTGTGTGCTGGATAATTTTTGATACCCTGCCCAGCACAACAACAGGGATATGCCAGAACAAATACCCAAGTAACCAACCAAAATACCAAGCAGTGGATCCTGGGCCTCAGTGGAGGCACTTCATTTCCTTTCTCTTCCCTGTTTTTTCCTGACAGCTATCCAGCTAACAAAGAAAAGAAAAATAAAACCTTAAAAAACTAGCAAAACAATTAAGCATTGCAAAGTGAGATATTTGGTTCTGTCAAAAAACCCATTTTTAGGTGTGTTTCTAGGCTTGTGCTTCAACTCAAATCAGCAATAATCTGGGCAAAGCAATTCTCTAATGCTCTCTAAATTAGATGAGCTGGTATGTGACATTTGCATGCCATCTTCTCCTGCATGCCAGAATACATGCAGCTGTTAGAAAGATTTTCTACTGCATTTAAACATCTACAGAAGGTTTTTTCCTTAAAACAGTGCTGTCACAGGAGGATAGACAGAGCAGTTAATTTCTCATGGCTGCAAGGTGACTCATTCAGAAGAAAAGGGACAGGTTTCACTCATTATTCTGAAAAGGGTTTAAATTTTTTGTTTGTTTGTTTAAATCTTGAACTTCTCAGTAATCCTACAAGTTGTGAGGAATGGCTGGAGGTAGGAGGGGGACTCCAAGCAGAGTCAGCAGTGCAGGCTGCTGAGGTCTAGTCCAGGTGTGGACAAGAGCATGGATGGCAATTCTACCATCAGCACAATTGCTCTGTAACAGTATCAAATGTACATAAATAATTTAATTTGGAGTCTACAACTTCAGATTAAAAATGCTGTGTCATTTCAGAGATAGTGACTTGGCCTTACACAGCTTTACCCTCTCCTGCTGTGCAGTGTCCATTGTTTTAGGGGGAGCAGGAATAATTGTGACCTCCTTTTGAAACCCTGGGGCAGCTGTGCTTTTACAGCCTTTCTCCCCCATTTGATTGGTCTGTCTCTTTAGTATCTATATGGGTACCATCATGTCTGCCTAAATGATTTTTATCCTTACATCAGAAAAGGAGGCTCCACATAATCTTTCACACTCCACAGTTTTCTGTGCTACTCAGAGCCCGCATGGCACAAGCATTCACAGGACAGAGCTCCAAGGAAGCCACAAAATAGTTGTATTTCCCCTCTAGGTGTGATCTATGGGGCACTGTGAAGTGCTTTAATGAACTGTATACATCGTCTTGTTGAACATAAAGTCAGAGAATCATTTAGGTTGGAAAAGCCCTTTAAGGTCATTGAGTCCAACCATAAACCAGTGTGATTACTTTGGGGTTTTTACTCACATTTTCTGCTGTCACTGAATGTGCCAAGCTATTCTAAATCACAAAGTTGCTCTAAATCTCAAGTGACTGTTTGCTATTTGCTTCACACTGACAAAATGATAACACTGAGTCCTGATCCAGGGATGGCAGAATTTGTCTTATTGGGACAGGTGATAAGAGAGCAGAAACCTGGGCTTAGGGACAGAGGCCTTGTCTGTAGCAGATGGCTTGCTGCAGACACAGCTGGCACGTGAATGTGCCAGGAGAAAGGAGGTGCTGCTAACCACCATCAAATCATGGCTGATTTTTTTTACATCACTTTTGCACACTGGCAAGATTACATACTCCCAGGTTGCTGGCTTTTAAAGAGAAACAGAATAATACTTCTGATCTGTCACAGGAAAACCTTAACATTAAGTCAGCAGTCATATAGGATAAACACAGGGTTTTCTTTTCCCCATTGTGCTTATTTCCAGAAAACAGTTTTAAGAAAATCGCTTCAGACTGAGGTTTTTATGTTATCATGGTAGAATTTATGCAGAATAAAACTGCTGATCCCATCTTTGCCTGTAGGGCAAAATGCACTGATGAATAAATCAGGAATATTGTTTAATATTACATTAAAAACATGTAAAGGTATTAATACTAATTTATGCCATATTCATTGTAGTAAAAATATAAACTAAAATAGGCAACTTGTTTTAAAGAACTTGGTACTGCAACTAATCATCTTTATATATTTGTATAGTATATATTTTGTGAACTCTAATATATGTGCATTGCAGAATTTACTAGAATTAGCTTAGAAGAAGCTTCCTGTTTAATTGGCACTGAAGCTAATGGTATTTCTCAGGATTTCCATTATTTAATGTGTTCTAATAGAAACAGCTATGTAATGCTTCTATTTACAGCAGTTAGAATGAAATTTAAACTTGGGGCAACCACAGAGTTTAATGGAAAGTTTTGCAATACCCAAAGCTTTTCAAGCCATGCAGTTTGAACAGGATATGGCTGAGATGCTTTTGCAGAGGCTCCTTGGGAGCTGAGTCCTACTCTTGCTTACTGTGGACAGAAACATAGAATCACTTGGAACAATTCCAGTCCTGAAAAATAAAAATGTACATTTATATATAAATTATGATCATTAAAATCAGCTAACATTTATCTTCACCTTGAGGAGACACAATGATGTACAGTCTCTGTAGTGGCTGTCTCATATTCCTGCTCATGAAGATAAATGGCTCAAAAGAACCAACCACTTTGCAACAAAAATCCATATTTGTACACAAAAGAAATAATAACAGTAAAGAGACAACTTCTAATACAAACAGGAACCTCACAAAGTGGTTCTGTGATGAGTCCAAAGTAAAACAGTGGAGCTATAAAAATGGAGCCTTTTTCTCCAGAAAGTAAAGATGGATTCTTTACTCCAATACTTGCAATTTCCTGCAGTATGAGGTTTTAGATATATTTTTGCTGTGGTGAGATATTTCAGGACAGTTATATTATTACTGATAGACTTTCAGAATAACAGTAATGTGACTGTGTTGGTACTGCTGTCATCCAAATATATCATATTATATCATATTATATCATGTTATTCTGTGGGCTCATTCTGAAATATTTGATATAAATAACACTGATGTTGCCTTCCTCCTGGAAATGAGGTGCTGTATTTCTATCACTGACAGATTTCTCTGCTGAGAATAAACATCATCTCTTTGCATTGAGTTAAAGAATAGGCTTCAATAGGAAAAAATCCAAATTTTTCATCTGGTCAAGATTATTTATCAGAAGTTCTGTCTAGACACAAGTACAGGAGCTTTCATAGAGATGATATTTCAAGTTATTGCCTGTGCAAAAGTTGGACTGGAAAATAATATAGGGGCTGAGTTATAGCTTCATTTTCAAATAGGGTACATGCTATAGTATTTTTCATACTGTCCATAAAATAAATATTTGAGTCAAATATTCTGTTCACTTTGATTAATATCTAAAGTAAACAAAATGTGCACCAAAACCAATGACTGCACTGCTGGGCAGTTATTTTTCAGTCTGGATCCAGGAAAGATTATTCTGGGCTTGGAATATGGATATGAATTTATATGTACACTAATTTATTTGTGCTGCTTGTGTATCCTCAGTGCCTCTTGTCTTCCCCTCAAATAATCTCTGAAGTGTGCATTAGGGTACTGCCCTGTTCATGTAATGTGAATCCAAATGTGAATTTAATCTAGATTTTTACATCACTGTGATTTTTATGTACATGGGATAACTTTGGGAGCAAAATCAAAGTGCACTCCACAAACTGACTCTGACTGGTTTTTACTCGAACTTTTACAAATACTTTGAACATTGAAAAAACTAATATTGCAATAATTTTTCCTTTAGGAATATATGGACTCCAACAAATACATAGAGCATTTAGTGACTCAGCTGGAAGAACAACGCTGGAATTTATGGAGGCAAGTACTGTGCCACACATGTTTATTTATGTTGCTATTTTGGAAATGATACTGCGATCCAGTTTCCATTTTTGAGTTCAAATGAATGATTGGCTATTCAGTTTCTCCATTTTTAAATTCTTTGCAGACTAACAAATCTTAGCTCATGAAATAAGCAGGGCAGCACACACGAGTGGAATCCTGCCTCTGTTAATCAGGGCAGTTGCACACATGCACAGGTTTGTTCATGTTACAGTTTCTAGGCAGTGGATGCTAACTCTACTTCAGATTCTTTCAATGTGAATTTCAGAAATTGTCTTATATCCCTGAATATAAGTGTTTTCATTGAATGGCACACAAAATCTAGCCAAAATACCACCATAGCAGCATGACCAACTGAGAGTTTGGAAATTATAATAAACACAGGTTTACAATTTTGCAGGGCTCTTGACAGTCTGGATTTTCTGCATCTTCTCTTTTCATGATGCTCAGACTTCACCCTGGTTTAAGCAAATCAGGGATTGCCACATGCTGGTGGGTGTTTCTATGCTACCTACAGCAAATTTGGTAACTGCTCAAATCCTATCTAACATAACATTTAGTACAAAGGAAATGGAATAATAGCAGTGATAAAATTCCTTCAACATTCACAGCAATTTCTTTAATGCAATATTTAACTTTTTTTTTCTGAAGACATATGAACAGTGACAGTCTTTTAAAACACAATCAAATATAAAAAATATATTCAGGGAATAATTTAATGTTCATAGACTGAAACCTATTTCACCTTAGTTCCGATCAAGTGAGAAATAATGATCTGTCTGATTTTTCAGGTGAATGCCTCTCATGTACAAAAAAAGAGCAACTTTGCACATGTCAATATTAGTTCTGCACCTGACAAACTTATCTATACAATATAAAATAGTATCCAGGCATTTACAGCACTACGATATTGACTCTTACTTATAGGCAAACTCCTTAAGTTTGTGCTTAATTCCCCCTTTTCTTAAAAAGTAGCCAAATATAATTGGCACAAAAAGGTGAAGTTTTCATTTCACATTACAGAGTTCAGGAGAGTAACTTTGTAAGAATGAAGGTGATAACATTATATGCAGATGACACTACTGTGATTAAATATAAATGAATAATAAAAAATTAAAATATTTTAGTCTTTGAAAAGTAGCAGGGGTAGTGACTTTATTATAAACAGACATACAGATGTGTTCTGAAAATTCAGTGGTTTTGAAAAACCGAAACCATTAATTAATTTTTAACATTATTTATTTTTGTTATTATTTTTATAGTGTATTGGCATAAAAAGTTAAGACTGGTAACGAGCACTACAAGAAAAACCCTTCTGGTTCAGCCAGTCTTCTTTGAACACTTTATTCCTCTCTTTTAAATCTCTGCGAAGTTTCATGGTGAGGATTATGCTAATAGCTGGCACTACACAGGGGCAGTGCTGGGCTGTCTACAGCCAGACAGATGTCCTAATAAATCAGCAGAGCCCTCTCCTCAGCCTTCATTATGCTCCTGATTTGTGGCTGCATGCTCTGAGCCCAGTGGGTCAGTGGGCGCTGAACCTGACATTGACCGATAACCCCGCGGCACCGGGGCGAGCCCATAAACCTGACACGCACAAATCCTGCCCGTTTGGCTCCTCCAGCCTCCCTCCCAGCCAGCACAGATTTATAGTGCCCAGGCCGAGGCACAGGAGGCTAAACCCACTGCCATGGTGTGCATATCGATTTTACATTTCCTTTACATCTCCACACGTACAATGGGACCCTAAAAGACATGTGGGGGCCAAAATTTCTTTTCAGTTTAGAGGACAACTGTTTACACATGGCATTAGCATCTGCTGTGGAACATTTATTGCTGTAATTGCTGTCCCAGGAGGACTGGCAATGGTTAGGTCACGTTTTATGGCTTTCCACTAAAGCAGACCTCTAACGCAGCTTCAGATTCCTTGTTCTTGAAACTTGACTATCCCACAGTAGTTTGTGATGATGCAGATTTTATTAACACAGCTTTTCTTATACTGAACATTTTACAGTAGTAATTTTCACATTACTGATAGCATATTTGACTTGTCAAACCTATTTCTCAGGTTGGAGCTCAACACATTTACCCAATGTGAGACAAATTTGACCCCCATCAATGTAAATCACTAACATTTACCATAGGAGGTGATGCACAGTACTGGTTGTGCATCTCCATGTATCAGTTTTAAAAAAAGGAAAATAGTATTTTGTATTTATCTGCCTTATCCTGCCTGAAAATAGCTTTAAACAGGACAGAATTGGGACAGGTGAGTGGAATCCCTTTGCAATGTTGTTTTCTACCTAGTCATTTAATGCTTAAATTCAGCTAATGTATAATCTTTATGACAGAATCACATGGACAGTCAACATGAGAAGCAAAAATTTGCTCCTGCAGTCTTTGCTAATTGATTTGATGGTAGATCATAATTTTTAAGCCTTGACACACCGATCAGTGGCAGCAATTACCAATTCTCTTAACAGCAGAAAGAAGTCATAATTCAGCATAGGATGCTTGCCTGAATAAGCAAAGGTCAGATCCTGGTCTTGAGACCTTTCCAGGGAATTTTATTAGTAATGCTACTGGAACCGGGACCAACACTTCAGTCTGCCCTGGTGAAAGCCTGAGGATATGCTGCAGTTCAGACATGACTAATATGTAATAAATTAATGAAGGTCAAACAGCTCTTCCCCACCTTACTACAGAAATGCAAAACACAGAGGGGAGGGACCAGAACTGCACATGAGGTTTGCATTGCATTTCTCCTATGCTGCATATTCAAAGCAGAGTTTGTTAAATAGATCTACTCTGCTTTCATCAGCTGCATTAGCATGCTTCTGTGCTCCTGGTTTTAATGCCTGTGTACTAAAGAGGTGCCAAGTATTAAACAGGTTGCCTTTGCTGTAATCATGAACTTCCATTGGGAAGCCTTAATTGCTAACAAGCAAAATAGCTCAGTGAGAATTCTTAATGGTGAGCACAGATTAAAATAACAACTGTGATTAGCTTTAAACTGCTTGACTAGAAAAAGACTAATCTTAGGGGAATAAATTGCATGGCACACAAAGGAAAACCCCTGTGTATGATATTACAGTAATGAAGGCTGAGGAAAAAATCAAGTGCTACTTGATTTAGTGCCAACTAAATAAGGTCATGCTCTGCACAAGCATCTTTTTCTTGCCAGGGCTTAGTTACTTGGCCTGAGGGGAATGAAGGTGTAAGCAGCCAGGTCTTGGGCCCAAAATCCCATTTTAACCCAATCTGGAAGTTCTCATAACAAACATAGCCTCTGGTCTATGATGCTAATGTGAGTTATAGACTGTATTTGGAATTAATTAGCTTCCAAAATTGTTGCTGTAGTCTATGATTAAGAGGTTGGTGTGGTGTGGTGAGGTGTGGTAAGTGCATGAGGCTTCCTTCTCCTTTGCTTCTTGATCCACCTGTCTGGTCATACCATCTTGGCAACACACAAAGCCAGGAAAAAGGTGTTTAGTGCTATTAGCCACTAAAGCCTGCCTCTTGTCTCTTCATCAGTCTTTGGTTTTGCTAGGGTAGTGTTTTCTTGGGGTTTTTTTCCCTACATCTCTACAGCACTGCTAGATGCAAATAATAAACTTGTACAACCCATGCAAACATTGATTCCTTTTAGATTTCCTTAGTATTTGAATGAGGTAGAGTAGAACTGAGTTTGGCAATTAGGAGTCATTCAGTCACCAGGTACTAATTCAGTTCTTCCAACTAACTTTGTATCATACATATCTCTCTAAAGCTGAGGTTTCTGATTTGTGACCTCATGTGTGAAAAAAACACACAAAAATGTAGATAAAAACCATATAAAACTACAAAGTTGTATTATAGAGTTCACAGTACTGCTTCAGATGAGCATTTCTACAGAAGATTGGTTTAAGTTGTTTGAATATGCACATGAAGATACCAATTAAAAATGTATTTTATTTTTGTCCAAACATGCTTTTCTTTAGCTGAGTATAAATGTGGATGGTTCAGTGAGCAGTGCAGATGTGGTTACAGGCCACAAAAAGCACTGTCAGTCTATCATCTGTGAATGAGAACCCCTTGCTTCCTCTGGCTCCCCAGCACCATGCCCATGTCACACCACAGCTATCCAAGATACTTCTCCAGGACCAGATTGGGTGAGAGCAATCTGAACAGTGAACATAGAGAAAAGCAAGGTTTTTACTATTTGCCTTTTAGATTGTATTTTTAACAGGGTCATAGAAAAGTAAGAGAGGATAGTTTAAAGATTACAAAAGAACCTGATGGACTATGTAAATCCACTATAAATAGTGAGTATGTAAGCACAGGAAAAGGCTGAATAGCTGCTAGAACTCTTGTTGCAGTTGCAGTGCTTATTTGAGGATTTATCTCAATGTTTAAATTGGGACTTATCACTGTCTTTCAAACAAATATAAATGCTTCACAGAAGTTTATACCTGCTCAGATTTTTTATTAGTTCCACTAATTAGTCATATAAAGTAATTGTCCTCATCTGATTAAAGTTGATAGCAATTTTAGGTGCAGCTCTTTACCAGATCAATAAATAAATCTCTTTCAGCAATGATCCACTTTAACTCCAACAGAGCATATTTTTGTGATGTATTTACTAGAGCTGACTTAAAAAATTAAACTCAACTTCATGTGCCCTGGTAATGAGAAATATGATTGGCATTATATATTCATAAACGTATTAATTTTAAAGAACATGACTCTCAGCCTGTTTCCTCTAATTGGAAAAAACTCCCATTAACACTGCTCATCAGTGCTGCATGAGTCAGGAGTGAAGAGTCAAGCCTCAGTACTGAAGTCATTACATAAAGGACTGAGAACCATCTGAACAGAAAATAATCTTGATACAAGCAAATATCCCTGTATCTACGCTAAACTACCCAGATTTCAGAACTGCATGCAAAAGATGAAAAATTGGTCCATAAAAAGTAACTTCATATGGCCATGTTTATGAAATTAAATAAATTAACCAATGCTAAATTATAAAATGTTAATAACATTCTGTAATTAATTAGGGATTTGGGTAGTTTTGGACAGATGTATACTTGTCATAATAGTGAGACTGCTAGAGCCATGAATTGATTTTGTTTCTCTTAAATTATAAACTAGAAGGCCTTGAGCAAAATATATTCTTTAGATATATTTGGTTGAATAAGGATCACAAATGTTCCCTACCAAGTTGAAAGGAAAAAAACTCCAGCAGGGAAGTATGTGGAAGGTCTATTTGGCATATGGATGTTTGTTAAAAGCAAAATGCATGAACAGCCCAGACTAAATTAGCTCCTCATTTGTATGCTGGGAAATGAAATGTATAATCCTGGCATGGTTCTGCATTTGTTTAGGATTTTTCCTAAGAACAAACTCTTTTGTGTATGCAGATATACATATTACTGTAGTGGCTATTTAGGGTTAGGGGGGAAAAAAGCCTGCTGTGAAGTGGTTTTGTCTGACACTAAGTGTGAGTGGCAGGGTTTTGTCTGTCCCCTGCAGTGCAGCCTGGCCCAGGTAGCAGCGCTGGGCGCTGCACAACTGCTGCATCCCTGCATGGGGGAGCAGCACTGAGCCCAGCCCAGCCCTGCAGGGAAACCTCAGGGCAGCTGCTCCCGTGAGCCAGCACCCAGAGGGGAAACCCAGATCACACCCACACAAGGATCCAAAGAAAAGAACATGCAATTATTGGCTGTTGGTGCTCTGAGATTACCTCCTTCTTCTTTAGAAATCAAACATTTCAAATGGAACTGACCACAGTCCCATTTTATTATTTGGTGCTGAATTAACTATTCCACTAATGTCTGCACACAGCCATGGTTACTTAAATTAAATCATATTTCACTCTTCAGATAATCCCAATTATGTTATTGGCTTTACTCACAGAGCAAAGAATAATTTCAATGAGTAATGGTGGCATTTCCCTGAAGTCTTCTCTAAGACTGAACAGCTTATCTTTACACAGATGCCTCGCTCCTATTTGGCAGAGGAAAACCTATAGATTTACATCAAGGTCCTTATAAAACCAGGATATCAAAATGTATTCTAGAAATGAGTATTGCAGTCACAGGCTATGAGATAGGGTTTTAGATGGCATGGTGGGTTTAAAAAAGAAAAGGAAAGTTCATGAATTTGCTGTTTTTAAAGGAATGGTACCTTACTGATCTGTTTTACTGATGAAGTCTACAAATAGGGCACTGCTGATGGCAGATGCAGAAAAGGTCAAGGAGAAATTTTATATGAAGTTATGCAAGTCAGGTTAGCACCTTTCCTTGTGAAAGAGAAGTTAAATAATCAAGTTAAGCACTTTTATTTCATTCTTTAATGCTCAACCTTTTTTCTCCCCTAAATTATTTTAAAGCAAGAGTTTAAGTGAGAACAGGTCCTCATTGTTCCACACAAAGTGTGAAATGGTTTTCATCTCCCCAGCCCCAAGGATGCAACAAGAAATAATATAATTACCTTTTAACTAAGAAAGTTAATGGGTCTCTTGTACAAGAGATGTGTGAGCCAGAGTTTTGCTGTGCTCAGTCACAGCACTGTGTACTGTCAGCCTGTTCAGTCTGAGGGATGAAGTTCCCACATCACTGCTTGAATCTTTAAAAAACTCTGTGGCCTAAAACACACTTGGTGGCAACCTTATCCCATGCTGTGTGATGGGAGAGCATTTTCTTGTGTTCATACCATGATGAGGTGAGGAAGAAGTGATCTTTCTTTGGATGTCTCCTCTCCAGCTCCTCTCCTTGGCCCTTGCCACTCCACAGTACAAAGTAAATTATGTCCCCTCTCAGGGGCTTGGCAGTGGAAAGGGGAGCAGAAGAGAAGGGCTCTGTCCTGTTCTCTTCAGGCAGCTCATTTTAAAGTACATGGATGTCCTGTGCTGATGAAACCATAGGGTTTTTCACATAGAGAAAATCGTGGATGTAGACCCTGTGTCATGTGGCTGGGCCTGTTACAAGACAAATATGGCTTGAATTGAAAGCAGGACACCTGTGCTGCTGTGACAAATCTTATTCCTGCTATTTAATTGTGTGCTGATCCATCACCGTCATCTTCCTGCTTTTTTCCATGACAGTCAGCACCTCTGTCCAGGCTCTGTGTGACACTGGCACTTGAAAATCCAGTTTCCCTGAATTCTGTAGGACTTGGCTAATTTCCAGTTCCCATGTGGTGCAGGAGATTCAGGGTGCATTTTCTATCAATTCTGCCTGCTGTACAAAGTACATTTTATGTTAACAAATGATATTTTTCATTGCTTAATTTGTTAATAAAAGGGCATAATTGTGCCTATAGCAATCCAGATTTTGGGATATCACCCATTCACACTTTTTTTTTTTAATCAGGAGTACATTCCAACATATTCTGCTGTAGGGAAAATATCATGCATTTATAGCATAAACCTGTATAAACATTATTGTAATAGGTTCCACCAGGGACAAGGTTTCAAATAAAAAGCAGCATTCATTACATATTAAAGACATGAACATAGTTTTTTCTTACTTAAATCTTCATAGCTCACAATTTGCTAACTCTTGCTTATATAGATACTCCCCTGAGATTTTCAAAATTTAATAAAAAGCTGGCAAAATGCAGGGCTCTTAGTTTTATTACCACCTGATTAGCTAAGCAGAATTCAGAAAGTATAACTCAAATAAACAACAACAAAAAAAAAAAACAACCCAGACTGAGCGCCACCAAATGCTTTGCTGTAAGGAGATGCCAGCTTTTGCAGGTTATTCAGTTTGCTGTCATTTATGTAGCACCTTTAAGGATGGCAGAGGGAGAAGCTGATCTGCTTCCACACCCTGCCAGAATCAGCAAGTGCTCCTGCTGCCCTGTATTATTGAGGAAGTTTGATACTGCCTTACAAATTCTTCCCAGTTCAGTTCTCAATAGTGCTGTAATAAATCCATTATTGTTCTTCATTCAGTAGATTCTTAGTCCTCTGCCAGGCAAGCCAAAAGCCTTTGAAGCCCTTTTGAAAGTCATAAGTATGTATGTTGTGGCTTCCAATTCCTGTATTTTTATGATCTTCCACTCCTCCTGGTTGGGAGACTTCAAATGCCAAGGAAGTATCCATCCTGAAGAGCCCTGGGAGAAATTGGTCCAAAAACACACCAGAGGTTGTAAACACTCTCAATTTCTCTAATAACAGCTGTAAATTTTTGAAAAAATGGCCAAATGCTGTGCACTTGCTGTGACAGTAAAGTCATGACTTCACTTCTGTTCTGCAATGTGGAAATGTGCAAGTGGCAGCACTTGACCCTTTATTCAACCAATCCAAAAGATACTCAATTCCCATGAAGAATCTACATTCTAATTCCACTGAGATCCAGAGAAAACTTTTATGGAATCCCTTTTGGTTTGCATGTCCCCATAAGCAGCAGGAGCTGATGCTAACACACATCAGCACGAGGCAGCAGCCAGACTGCCTGCCCGCTCTGCTGCACTGGGAAATTCCAGCATGGTTGCTGGGGACCACTTTGTCCTGCCACCTCTCCTCCAGGGACTGATTTTTCCTGCCAGCACAGGGCACTCCTCGAGTGTCCCTGTCACTCCTGTTGCACAGCTTTTTGTGCAAGAGCCTGGTCTGGCAGTTTTCCCAGGCGTGCAGGCAATGGTCCCCAGAGCTGAACTGAAGTCCTCAAAGGGGCAGAGCTGCCCCAGGTCTCACTGAACAGTGCCCCGTGTCAGGCTGAAAGAGCAACTGTTTCCACTAATGATGTCAGCTCACATGATTTCTACCCTGCTCATGTTTAACAGAGCCCTGGAACACAACTGGTGTAACCTTGTGGTAGAACATCTGAAAATCCGGTCTTACATCACCCATCCACAGCCTCAGTCCTGTGTAAGCAAATATAGAAGTATTAATAGAAGGACAAGAAATGAGTGAAGTTTTATAACCTCGCTCACTTCACTCACTTCATTTTGGGAGGTTTCTTCCCTCTCCCACATTTTTGTGTATGAAGCTTCTCTGTAAAGCAGAGACTGCCTTAAAGATTCTTTTGGTTTTTTTGGCATTACTGACTACTGTGCAAATGTGTCACCTCCAACCTGCCAATTTTCCTGTTCTTTCCTGGGTCTCTCCCATTTGGAAGAGTTGCAAAATGCAGCAGCGAGCAGAGATACATCACCTCCACATACATGCACATTATTCCAGCTGAGAATCAGAAACCATTTTAGGAATTATCTGTCCCTCCAATGGTAGCTTGGTGTCTCTGAGAAAATGAAAAAAATCCCCCAAATAATGCATTTGGCCATGCCAGTTGTTAGGTTGCTTAATTTAAAACTATGGCTACAGCAATGTATTGAGCTAATGCTATCATCTACTTCATTTTAGTGTTTTGAAGTATGAGCACTGCAGTTTTTTGTATCTCTCAGAAGCAATGGTGAGCCAAGTTGTGAATTTTGTTTGAAGACTGGTGTATTATCTTGTAAATGCCTCTGCTAGACAAAAATGTGCAAGCCTAGGGACAAGAAATAATGATTTGGAACATATACTTGTTGCTGTGTATGAAACTGAGATACTACTAATCTTGAAGAGACATAGAAGAACAGTATCTCAGCAGTCAGACACAGTGCAGCTCCATATTCATAAAAACCACTTTCAAGTTGTAATTATAGCTTTAAGTTGTAGATAAATATTGGTTCTTTTCAATTCTAAATCACTTCCAGTTACAGAGTAAGAGACCAAGTCTGTCACTCTTGATTTCAATGAATGTAAGCTTAGGCCTGAAAATAATTAACAAACTGGCAATATTTTTAATTTTTTTATCCCTTTAGCTGCTGGTAATCTAGCAGATTTGGTGAAACGATTCCATGTTTTCACTAGGAATTCAGGAAAGGAGAATCATGGAAAGATGAGGTCTTCAAATAGAAACTTTGTATGCAATAATTTGCAGACTTCATAGAAAGACCTGACCCTGACTAGGATAATATTTTAAGGTTTGCAGTACCATCCCTAGGAAGGGACCATGATGATGCCCCAGTGATTTTACTACATCTGGAGTACCAGTTGCAGTTCTTGTCCCCCACTTCAGAAAAGGTGCAAAAAAACTGGGTAAGTTCAGGGGAGGACAGAAAAGGGTAATCATAAGCAGGAGTTGGTTTCCATTCATGGAACAGCTAGGACTCTTCAGTCTGAAACAGCAGGAACACAGGCAGGGGAATGACAGCTAAAATGTGAGCAGCATGGAGAGGAGCTGCTTGTCCACTGCTTCTTTCAATGCAAGAACGTTGGAT
This sequence comes from Calcarius lapponicus, assembly GCA_039654755.1. NCBI lineage: Eukaryota > Metazoa > Chordata > Aves > Passeriformes > Fringillidae > Calcarius > Calcarius lapponicus. Next base: position 19,635,097 of record CM077470.1, on the reverse strand, counting down.
GAAAACAGGCAGCACATTGAAAAACAAATGAAAGGAAGACTTTTCATCTAAATGAGCATCAGAGCATCTGCAACACGGTACCATGGATTTTAAAAATGTCTGTGGGCTCAGTTAGGGGCTGGACAGCCTTGAAAGGGAGCTAGTGAGATGTACTGAACACAGAGGGCAAGCTTGGGTCAGGAGATCCCTGAGCTCCCAGGGGGCTGGAGAGAGGTGAAGTGCTGGATCTTCCCCTGGATATTTGGGGTTTGCCAGTGAAATGACACTGAACTACACAGACTTTCTGGACAGATCCAGTGCAGCCACTCACATGCTAGCCAGGTCTAAAAAACCACACCGCATTGCAGTCCCAATCACTAATTAGAAAGAAGCAACAGGCATTATAGTGTGATTACATTTTACTGGGATTTTTTTTCTATTTAAACAGAAAATTAACATATCTTTTACCCAGTAGGCAAACTGGCTCTTACAAGAGTTGCTCAAGGTGCTTTCCTACACTACAAAGCAGTTAAAACACATCAGCAGATAGGATCATGGTTTAAATTATGAAATCATGTTTGAATGGAGAATAACAATCTCTTTGGAGACCCCAAATTCGACTGGATTTGGAGAGGATCCCTTTTCTGCCATGGTGCTTGGTTCCTGTCCCATGCTGCTTTGCAGCTTTCTGTCACAGAGTTTTGCAGTAGTTAAGAACATCACTGTATCATCTACTGTGATTCACTCATTACAGTTAATTAAACCCCGTGTCTTTGACTAACCCAGGACCCTAGATCAGCCCTCAGAAAATGGATCAATTGTGTCTCATTAGGAGAGAGCAAGGTGTATCCTGGAAAGGACAAACTTACGGGTTTGACAGATTCAAGTCATTTTGGAGGTTCTCATTTCACACTGGAAAAAGGAATTGCCAACTTGGAAGAAAACCTGCATTAACAGATCTGGCTATGGGTTTACTCAAGACACCACACAACACATTTAGCTGCAGAGACTGTTTTCTGTACCACCACAGGAAGAGATTCCTTCAACTTACTGCAGTCTTCAGCCACAGCTAATCTGTTGAGCCTGAGCATTATCCAATGATTTATTTGTTCTTCTCAGCTTCTCTGCTAAGAAACCTCCAAATTCAAACTCCAGAAAAACTCCTGCCACCTTAATTTTTGAAGTTCTGCTTCTCTAGTACTTGTCTTTGATTCCCAGATAGAGCTCTACCTTTTGCTTCTTGTCTCAGCACCGTAAATGAGGATTTACTTTGCACTCTGGTTCCTGCAGTCTCTTCACTCCAGTGCACCCACTGCCTCTCATTTGCATTATGTCAGTTTTTGTCACCCTGTTTCCATGATCTCTCACTTTCTCTCTTTAACCTGGGAAATCCTGCCTGAACTCTTGCTCACTGTTCACTTAGGTTCTCTCACATTTGCCACATGTTAGGTTCTCTTACACACACCATGTATCTACAAATAACCCGCTCATGTACCAGTTAGATCTTCATCTAACCAGGAAAAAAATTGACTTGCTATTTTTGGATTAACAGATGCCAAAGATTTCAGCGATTCTTTTGGCACTGCTCTTTCATATACTACGAGGTTTAAAAGCGTGCCGTGCATGCCTGCGAGTCTCCATCCATCAGAACTCTTTCCTTCACCTGTGTGTCACACACCGGGCCCCCAGAAGCCCTAGGGGCACAGCCGCTGCCCCTTGGCGCATCCAACTCATCCCTCCCTGCTAACTTCCGAGGATAGCTGGGACGGCACCGGCTCCAGCCGAGCCCCGCACCCGGGGCTGTGCGGCAGGAGGGCTTTCCCCGCGATGTTCCATCCCGTGGGCAGCGGACAGGCAGCGCTGCCCGGCCAAGCGGCGGCTCCCGGACACCGCGGCCCCGGGCAGCCCCCGCCCGCCGCCCCCAGCCCGGGGGCACCCGGGGGCCGCCGCACACAATGGCCCGGCCTCCGCCACCCCCCCGCCGCGGCGAGCCCCTGCTGCCGCCGCAGATTTGCCGGAGCCATTCAGTTGCGACCGATTGCGATCGCGGCAGATGGGCTGGATCTGACAGCCCCGCTCCTCCGCGGGGCCGGGGGCGGAGGGGCCCGGCCGCCGCGCTCCCCGCCCCGCCGAAAGTGCCACCCCGGGCAGCCGCCCGCCCGCCCGCCCTCCCCAGGCACATGTTACGCGTCCCGCGGCTGCGGCGGCAGCGGCAGGAGAAGCCGCCGCGGCGGAACAAAGCGGAGCGGGCGAGCGGCGGCGGCGGGGCGGGCGGCCCGGGGGGCGGCAGCCGCTCTGCCCAGGCGGGGGGCGGCGGCGGGGGGCTCCCCCCCGGCCCGCCGGGACGCGCGGCCCCCGCCCGCCGCAGGATGCGCCACCGCGCCCCAGGTAAGGAGCGGCCGCTCCCGCGCCCCCACCCATGGATCCATCCATCCATCCATCCATCCATCCATCCATCCATCCATCCATCCATCCATCCATCCATCCATCCATCCATCCATCCATCCATCCATCCATCCAGTCTTCTATCCCTTCCTTCCTTCCTTCCTCTCTCCCTCCCTCCCTCACCTGCCCGCCGCGCCTCCTGCCCGCCCCGCCGCCGCCGTCTCCTCCCCTTCCCCGGCGCCCCGCTCCCGCCCCGGCGGCGCCCGCCGCTCCCCCGCCCGGGCCCGCGGCGCTGAGCGGAGCCGGGCGCGGCCCGCGGGCGGGGGGAGGCACCTGCAGCCGCTGCGCTCCGCCGCCGGCCCGGCCTCCTCCCCGCCCCGCCGGCCGTGCCGCAGCCAGCGCCCGCGGGAGGCCGGATCCCGGAGCGCCGGAGCGCCGCGGGCAGCGGGCGGACCGGGACCGGGACCGGGACCGGGACCGGGCCGGCCGGAGCCCGCACCGCCCCCTGCGCGCCCGGCCCGGCCCCTCCGCGGTACGGGGAAGAAGGACAGCGCGCTTTTTTCATGCCTTTTACTCCCTGATCCACGGGTCTGCGTTCGAGCCCTGTTGCTTCAGAGGCGGCAGATTTTGTTCACGTTCTGTGCCTCTTGAAGGAGCATCCTAATGAGTTTTATTTCTGTTTTAATTTTATTCCTGATTGTTTAAGGCTTGACCACTCCACATTGCAGTGATGGCTGGATGCAGTCTGTCCCCATGGAAGAAGTCTATTAGGTAGAGAAGAAAATGAAATGAAACTGATTTCTGAAATGAGTTGAAATGCACAAAGATGTAGGGCGTGAGGTAAACACGGAGTGTTGAGTGACCCACTGCAGGCCATGAGGCTTTTAGCTGTTGATTCTTCTTCTTAGCTGTGGTGGGATGTTAGCTCCACTATCCATCTCCTGAGATGGGGTTACCCAGGGAATGACAGAAATAAGGTGGAATAAGTGTGAGTAGGCCTTGCAGCAGGAAAAATGCAGAGCCACATTAATACCATACTGTTGTAAACTTTATTTTGCATGTCATGTAACCATTCAGAGTCCCTTATTGAAATAGTTTTTTAAGTGTCCACTGTCCATCCCTTAAAAACAGATATTCCAGATAAACCCCCTGTTTATCATTAGGAAGCTAGCAAAGTTTTAACAAGAGAAGTATCATGAAGTAGAGAAGTGATTTACATCGGAGGGGCTGGCTGTATACATTAGTGGATTGCAGATAAGCTATGTAAGTAAACAGAAGCACAGAGCTCTGTTATTGTGCATGACTATGGAGATATCATGGGACTCTTTTGCTAGTTAATAGCATAAGGCTTCGTGGGAACTGTTTGATCTGCAGGACTTTTGCTTGGCAGTAGTTTACTTAAGGTTATTACACTCTGTTTGGATTCTTGTATTTGTTAGCCATTATTGCATTCTTAGCTCCAGGCATCCCAGAGTTACAGGTTAGTAGGTCAATAAAAATTGCACTGAAATGCTAGAATGGGCAGTCTAGAGTTTTAAATGTGGTTGGGGAATAACTAGGCAGTAATCAGAATGCTGAGGAATTTTTTTTTGGTACATTTTTATGCTGGTCATTGGTGGTGAACCAAAAATACTTTTCTTTTTTTTTTTTTTTTTTTTTTTTTTGCCATGAATACTACAAATGCTTTTCCATTTCTTGTTGAGAGGAAACAAATCACATAAGCTAAATACAGAATTCCCTTTCAGCAAAAAGCAGCGAGTGCCCTTGGTTGAATTTACCAGGACTTAGTTCCTTTTGCTAGTGAACACTGGGATTAATGCCACTGGCATTACATGGGGCTTGCCAGTAGCAAGAATAAAAATGTCATCAGGTTTCTGCTGCTATGGATTTACGTGTTTCTTTTAGAACCTGCAATTTGCTGTGCCATGGAGGGAAGCAGTATGGAAAAGTACATTTGTGTTACAAATACTCCAAAAAATTTGGAGCCATGCAGGTTACAGAGCTGGTTGTGACCCGCTGGATTCCAGGTGTGTGGAACGAGGCTGAGCGGGGCTGGGCTACCCTGTCTGAAGCCCTGCCTGTTCCCAGAGCAGCTGCAGCCTGTGCTGTGATCCCCATTCCCACCAGTCCTTGGACATGGAGGTTGCCTGTGTTGGTAGAGCAGTCCCACTCCTGTCACAGCACGCAGTTTGCGGAGTTAAAGTGAGCATGTGGTGTGTCCCCCCACCTCGCTGGTGTGCTCATCAGGGAGGATGGATTGCGTGGTCAGGGCAGAGCTCTGATGGAAAAACAAAAAATAGAAAACGTTCATAGTGGTTTCAGCATCTCTAATGTACTTTCCCCGTTCACTGAACATCATGGACAGGAAGATGATATACTTTAACTCAGAAATATTGTATGTTATTGTATGTACTTTTTGGCTTTTTCACTCTGCTCTCTTTTCTAGAGTATTTCCTAGGAAATTTATACCCATTTCAGCATTTCCTCATTTCCTCATTCCATATTTTTGCAGTTTATTTCATTTAGCATGCACTTACTGACAAGTTTTTCTTGTTGATGCTTAAATGCATGCTTTGTAGCACTTCATGTTACACTCTTTCTTTAGCAAAGAACTTCCCTTTCTGTAATAATTATTAATGGTTAACTCTTCTGTGCCATGTAGGGCTGGTTACAACTGTTGTAGAGCATTATTGCTACACCACTGCTTCTCTCCACCAGATAAATCCCTACACAGATAAGCCCAGCAGCAGCAGCAGCAGCCAGGTGTTGTTCATAAATCCACTTCTTACACTAATTAATTTTCCTTTTAAGACCCTGATTTTGCCACCAGTTAGACACCTGCTTAACCTTGGAGTTACAGCACTGAAATAGATAGGCTACTCTGCATGCAGAGCTAAGTGTGTGTGTTTCTGTTCACTTGTACCTTGCAAAGAGGTGCTGCACAAAAAAAAGCCCCAAACAGCCCAATCCACTTTGCTTTGCTCCAGTTCTCAGGAAGTGCAATTCAATAGCTGCTGTTAGATTTAGCTAAAACATAATCCCATCAAGTGATGGAACTGACCTGGGACTGGTATTTAAGACACGGGCATGGTGTTTCTGCTCTTGGCTGATGTTTCCATGGATGCTTAAACCCTCTTTTTCCACCTGAAACTGCACCATGGTGAAGTTGAGGCTGTCAGAGCAGTGATGCAGAATTTCCACTGCTCAGAAAGGAGAGAATGAAAGGGCAATTTAAAAAATATTATTACAGCCGCAAAATTCTGTTTCTTGGTTCTAACTATTTGATATTTAGATGCCATATAATGGAAACTCCTAGGAATTATGAAAGAATTGATCGTATTAGAACATTAGGTGATGGCTACAGTCTCAAGCTGATGTGAATGGAATTTTAAAAAATGTACACAATAGTTTTGGTATATTGAAATGATTTAAACCTTAAAAGAAAGTTATGCAGCAAGAGTTATGTCAGAAACCCTCAAGTTGTCTGTTTCTTTGAGAATTTACTTTTCTTCTATACTTATTTGAAATGAAAATAGGAAGCTGTTTTTTTTTTATTTTTTTTGCAGAGACAATCTTTAAAGTGCAGAAATTAGTGGGTCATAAAGGAGAATCAAGTACTTTTGCATCTTGCTGTGGTGTGTGCGCTGACAGTTGGCATCTGAAACATAAATTATTCTTCAGAATAATCAGAATGAAAGTAAGATCATGAGGAAGAAACCAATATGTGGGAGAAAAAAGTTTGATATATTACAGAAGCAAAGTTCTCAACACTGCTGTGTGCTGTGAAAGAACAAAAATAAGTGTTCTTCTTTTCCCTGTCTCTCTTTATAGGATTTCTCTTAAATCCATGTGGTTCCAAGTGTCTGAGCCAAACATATACCAGTTGCTATCCATGTACATCTTTTTTCCACCTTCTAATAACTTCCCTTGCTTTGTGTATAAACCCCTCTAAAAAGGCTCTTGGCTCCTGATGGCCTGTGTTGTTCTAAATAGACAATGCAGCTGCTCTCTCATTGTGTCCACTTGAATCCTCTCAGTTCTTCTCTGTGCCAAGGTTTTACCCATGCTCTTGATCTGAGCCACTACAGGAAGCTAAAATCCTTATCCCATTGTATAGTTGATGATGCTAAAGTAATTTGTGCCTGAGTACACCACATCCTTATTCTGAGTGTTTTTTTTATTATTCTGAAGATTAACTATATGCTTTAAGCATTTCAAATTATAATTTCAGGTTTAATTGCCATAAATAGTCATTTTTGTGGCAAAAGACATCGATCTTTACAGAACTTTTCTTCCATTTCTTTCCCTTTCTCTCCCCTTCTTTGAATTCGCTGCCTGTGTACCTCTTCTGCATGCCCACTGTGTATGTGTGCATTCCAGTTGATGTTCCCAGTCTCAGGCACGGGAGCCAGCTGGCATTTGTAAAATGATGAGCTCAGTGACTTCTGCACCCTGAAGGGCAGCAGTGTCCTGGCTAAGAACACACCTGTGTGACATGTGGTCAGAGGGGAATGTAGGCCAAACCCAGTGCAATAAATGCATCTTTCTGTTGAGCTTGGGAGAAGACCAGAGCTACCGATGGAGCCACAGTAACCATGTGTTGTGTCCTGGCCTTCTTGGCATCTGCAATAAAGTGATTCCTGGTGGCTACTGAACACGAGATTGAATTGCAGTCATTCCTGGTGGTGTTAATGGGAATCTGACGTGCCAACCTTCAAGCATATAAAAATATTTTTTCATGTAAATAGCACATGTGGTAGTAGAGAAGACTGCTGGGAATGCCTCTGGTATCTGAGCTCTAGATGGGTGTTTGTAGTTCATAACACAGGAACAATTTGCTCTAAGTTTTGCTGCAGGGCTCTCTCTCAAGTAACATTGGCTTTACTCCTACTGCTACAGCTTGCATCCTGGAGATGAGTAAGTTATCAATTTTCAATCTTACCTAATGGAAATGAGCAATTATAGTGGCATTGTATATGGCTATGGTTTGATTTATTTATTTTTTTAATGCTCACTCTTGTTAAATAACTTTATTTACATTTGCTTTGGCACTGTAGTAGAGCCCAGACAAGAAGTACTGGTATTACCAACTGACATGGCACAAATGAGAAAAAACTTGATTATTTGCTGTGATCCCTGGTGGGTCCAGGACCACACCTCCACTTCATCTCCCAGCTGGCCCAAGAGGTTGCACCAGCTGCTGTCCTGGGCATGCAGCAAGGAGTCAGCTGCTGGAGACCTTGCTGCATCTGTGTTATATCTGGGATGCTCAGGGTGTTGTCCTGGAGCACAGCTGCAGGGGGAAATCAAGGCATGCAATCATGAATGATGGGCCCAAAACCTTAGGCATCAACACACATCAAGTTTTCACTGAGAAAATGCCCCTCTTCACATTAAATTGGCAGTGCAAATGCACCTTAAAATATGATCACAAAGGATGTCTGTCTCCCAAACTTGACATTGTATGTGTGAAACACTGCTCAGCCAATGATGAGAGAGTTAGACTGCAGGGTACAAAGAAAAATGAGGAATTGTTAGTCAGAGAGCAAGAATAGATTTGTTTTGATGTTGGGGGTTCTGTTTGTTCTCAAAGCCTGACATTCTCACTAGGCTGGGTATCTGAAGAGCTGCTTCAGAACTGCTGAGCCTCCGTGGCTGGCACTGTGTTTTACAGGTCCAAATGTGTCTGGTGGGTAACAGGAGCCTACAAATGCTGATGTCTCCTGGTAACCTAGGGCTGCCTCTGCCCAAACTCCATGTCTGAAACCCAGGAAGTCCCAGCACATCCCAAGGTTTCCTGTTCTGGACTCCATGTAAAGCAGCTCCTGGTTTAAAAGGAGGAGGCTTCACAGCTCCCTGGTGAGGAGTTAGGAGTTGGTTCCTGAGACTGCAACTCACAGAGGATCAAACACCACTTCTGGTATTTTGATAGGAAAGACGTGGAAGAAAGATGAGGATGAGTGGCAGTGTAGTTGTTCAATGTTCAGAGAATGAAGTAAAGTCAAGGATGGCTGTTGTTTTTAAGCCAGGAAAGACTGTAATAGACTTGTATGGCAAGGAGCTGGAATCAGGGACAGCAGAACTCTAAGGAAGAGTAAGGAGACCAGGTGAGAAGAGGGACTGTGACATCAACATGATCTTGGCAGGTGAGGAGAAAGGAAATTACCTTCTTGAATTTTGATTTGCTTCCTCTTGAAAGAAAATGTGAAGTTGTGTTGAGGAAGAGAACTGCAGGTTTGCATGAATTAATCAAAGGCAGAAAATACTTAACTGCAAAGGGATATTCTATTAAGTTTGAAAAGCTGAGTTTGGAAAGTGTCAGAACTAAGGGAATAAAAAAAATGCAGTGGAACAACCTGTTCAGTCTCGAGATTCGTGATACAGGTGTTGTGAAAGAAGGTGTGGAGAAAGATCCTGTTCAGTCTCGAGATTTGTGATACAGGTGTTGTGAAAGAAGGTGTGGAGAAAGATATTAAGATCTGCAACGGCATGCATTTCAGTGAGGGATGAAACCAAACCATGAAACTGTAGGAGAGTAAGTGTGGCATTAACAGGTGTTAGAAATCTTTTATTTTATTTTACTTGTTTTCTAAGGTAGAGCTACTTGTGTCAAAGAAAGAATCAGATTTTTCATAACTACTTAAATATTTTTTTGTTAAAAGCCAATGCTCTTAAGTTATTGGTGTAATGTGGACTGTTAAAGCATATGGTGGCAGTGGTCCCTGATGGATTTACTTCCTAGAGTAATGAAAACATGCTTTATTATTTATTGTGATTTTTTTTGTCTGATTCTGGGTTTTCTGCAAGAATGGAGGTTGGATGGTTTGGGATTTATCAATATGTGAGTTTATCTCTTGCTTGTCATGTAAAGGCTTTTCTAAGAGAGATATTTTTAGCAATACTTAGATAAATATTATTAGAGTCTGGATTAATCTCCTTAACATCTTCACTCGGCAGCGCGTAGCTGTGATAGTCTTAAGGACACTAGGCAGGACAAGGTTTTCAGTCATGGGTGTCTCTGATGGGATTAACACAGGAAAAGATTCAGGCTTTTGGCACACAAACCCTATTGTCCCTCCTTTCAGTCCTGTTAATCTCCTCTTTTCTGGTGGCAGCATGGACCACGTATTTTTGACTCAGATCCAAGTTAGCTGAACCATAACTTGGTTTGTTTAGTAGTAGCTGGATCAAACCAAGTGTGAGGTGTGTAATAAATAGTTCAGGCCTGTTTTGCTGCAATTTTCTGCTGATATAACCATGCAAAGGTAACAGGTGAATTAATGAGAGCTGTTGTTAGATCTAAAATATAACCCACAGTTCCAGCCAGGCATGGATTTATTGATGGCACTGGGGGGATCTAGGCATGGCATGATCCTCTTCCCTCCAGTTACCCCAATCAATATGTCAGATGCAGAGCTCCTGCATGACAGGGTGGAATCACAGCCCTACAGCTGGGTTTCTCTTCCCATTTGAAGCAGTAGTGAATTTCCCCCTGCCTGCAGAAAACTTGCCCCTTTTTGTTGTGGGGTTATTGTTTTTCTTTTACAGTGCTATTACAAATTATCCCATCAGTGAGGTCTGGATAGGACACGTGAAAGCTCCTTTTCCAAATGGTCAGGCACTTAGGCAATCATTGAAATAGTTCGGATTAAGACTGCATTGAAGGTCTTTATTTCTTTGACTGTCTAATAGGTAGTGTAAGTAAGTATTTCTGAGTGATTGCATCTGCTGCTTTATAGAGAAAGGTGCTCAACACTGCTAATTTATTAAAAATAGGGAACAGGTATGTATTGTTAGATCTGCAAAAAAACTCAGCTTAGATATCTTCTTTCCTCTATAAGAGAAAAAAAAAAACTTTCATCTGTGGAAAATCATACAGCCCTTGCAGGATTGTTGAAGGTTGTGACTAAGGTTACAAGGAGACAGACCAAGGTGAGTGGAAAATAATGTTTGGGTTTCCCTGGGGCTGCCCCTGTGCCACTTCACCCAGTCAGCCCCAAAGGGGAGGCTGTACCACCCTGAGGAGGGACCTGCAGGGGTCAGGATTGGATCATTTGTTGTGAGCAAGAGAAAATGCAGGAGAAAACATGGTCTTGACCTACTTGTTATTTATAGTAATTCACATTGGTTTAAAAGCCTGAAAATCACTTACTTTGCTTGAATTTGGAGTGAGCTGGCCAGTGGAGTGGTTGGGTTAGAGGATCTGCAGCAGGCAAAATGGGGCTACAGCAGCACAGGCTGCTGTGAATGCAGCTGGGTCCCAGCTCTTAGAGGCAGATCCTGGTGAGCTGAGGAGGAGATGGATCACAGCTCCTCAGTAGAAGCAGCAGCATGGGGATGCAGACAAACAGCAATTGAATCTGTGAGCTAAATTGAATTTTAAAGTTGTCTAAATGTGCTGTATTTTAGTACACGCCTTATTTTTTGTTATTTTCTGCCCGGAGGCATAGACTGTTTTGAATGAGGCCATCATTGATTTGAGGGTGCTCAGAGGTTACCAGGATAACAGCCCAGTGCCTCAGACATGCTCATGTTTGGTTTTGTAGTGCATGTCAAGGTCCCAAGGTTTCAAGTCAGATCCTTCAAGAGGTTCCATTTGCACAGCCCCCAGCAGACCCAGCCAGTGCAGGGTGGCACTGGGGAGAATTTGGCTTTTGACTGGGCATAAACCTGCTCTGTAAACTCTGCCCTTCCTGGGTAGTCTCCATAAGCTTTTTAAATAAGAATTGCTGGTGACAGAGGAGGAGTTTTGCAGAGCAACTGGAGATAGGTATCCACAGGGAGAGAAATTATCCACTCGAGAATGCCACAGAGTCACAAAATCGTGTGGTTGAGTGAAATACCACCAACCTCTGTGTATATGCTTGATGTGTATTTATAGTCCAGCTTTCTTCCTTGTGAGTGAGTTTCTTATTGACTGAAATCTTTCTGCTTTTTGAGTTCTGTTCTGGCTGGAAGACACATTTCTTCAAAGGTTTGAGTCTTGTCAGTGACCTGTGACTACATTTCCACAGGAACTCTTCTGTGGCAGGCAGTGAAAGTTGCCACATGCATTTGCAATGATGAACCTCTGGCTCCTTTGTGTCTTATCTTTTTAGGGAAAAATCCTTCATAATCTCTCAACATTCATAAGAAATGATGATTTTGTCAGACTGTATTAGAAACCACAGCTTTTGTTCAGGCTAGCTATATGGGATAAAACCCTTCAGAAAGGAGAAGTTTCAGTTAGTGAAATGTGACAGTTAAATAGCATCATTAGAGATTTCCTCTTCATCTGCAAGTATTTACCTGAGTGTTTCAATCATAATAAGTAATAAAATATTTTCTGTTAAGAGATTGGATGGTTTTCACAGGGATATTTTAGACAGCTATTTTTACATGTTTTTATGTTATTTTTGACAGGTTATGATGATCAGTATGAGGACAGTTTATAAGGCTCTGTGTTATCCATGTCTGTAACAGTGCTATAATATCAGCTTTGCTCCCAATAACATCAACCAATATTTTGCTGTGGCTAGCGTGCAGCAACATCATAGATGTTGATAATTATGACTGGTGCCACTGACTAACCCTCTAAAAGTAGCATTTTGATTTTTTTCTGCTGCACTGGGATGGCGGCCAGTTGGCCTCAGAAGATAGTTTCCATAGCTACTGTCCTACAGAGAAAGAAAATGCTGCCACAGCATTTTTCCTTTGCACCTTTATAGTTTTTATGCAAGCTGTCAAGACAATTAATTTTCATCAGATGTATTGGTTATTAGCTGTTGAACGCAGGGGGGCACGGGTTGGTACCTATGATGAAAAAGAGCATTGAACTAAGTAAAACATCAAGAGATTTCTTTATGTACACAATATGAATGCATTTCAGATTTACAAAATCCCATTACTGCAGCATCTGATATGCCAAAATGCAATCTGTGCTCAAATGACAAGGTCTGAGACTGCTCAACTTTATTTCTGAGAATAAGCAAGCCTGGCACTGACTTCCACTGTTATATGTTGTTGGATGTTATTATCTAGATTTTTAATTCCTTTTAAAAATGAAATGAAAAACAAAATCCTTGCCTCTCAGGAAAGCTCTCAAAGTTTGCCTAGTTTAAAATAAAGACAATTTTATGTGCTTCTGTGCATAGAAGAGCATAAAAAGGGCAGTAAATAATAGAGCAGTATGGTGTGTAACAGTGAGCATTGAGTATGAGATTATTTCTTGTGGTTGGCATGGGTAATGTCTTCATTTCTTTCTGCAGTGAGGCTTAAGGCACATTGTTTCAAAGTTGGGCTGGTTCTGGGATTCATTAATGTGGTTCCATTACCACCTCAAACTGCACATTTCCTGTAGAGTGCTGAGGTAGAAATAAGTGTTTGAGTACTCACATTTTAATATTTGAGCTATTTGTGAAAATTTATGACACCTTTTTTCATTTTGTGTAAAATAACAGGAGGGGCTCTGTCAGCTCTCTGCAATTACTGATCCTGCTGCTTTAATTTCTTCAGAGATTGTAATGTTGGCTCTCCCCAGTTTTGTCCTCTTCTGAGATGTCCAGGGACAGTACACAGATGTTTCTGAATGGCTCTGTCCATAAGAACTGACTTCAGGATCAAACCCAGTTTGCTTAGGAGAACCAGGACCAAAACACATGTATTAGAGCTGGTGAGATCTCATTGGCTTCAGCAGTGTTAAAACCCTAGTGAAAAGCAGAGTGCTTTGTGGGAATACAGAAGGAGAGGATGTGGTGGGAATCAATGCAGGTATAGAAAGGATGGGCATTGAGGGGTACAGTTAATAAACAGGTTAAAGCATGGCTCTTTAGTGGGAAGGTTTGGTGGTCGACCAAGGAATTCCTCTGACCATTGAGGAAGGAGCAGATTTATAACCTAAATGAAAACGTCCACCCAGAATGTGACAGTGGCTGGAGGTCTCTACTGAATAGGCTAAAAGTCTGAAGACTCAGAGGGAGTTTTGCTTTGTGGCAGGGACACAGGACAGGGTTTTATTCCCCTGCCTTTGCAGCAGATCTCTCCCTGTGTGGTTTTTGCCTGGCCGTCTGGGCCCTGGCAGAGGGATGTGTGTCCCCCAGGGTGGCAGGAGGTGGTGGAGCAGAGGGACTGTCATTAAAAGCCCATCTGGGGGATTGTGCCTGGCCCTGGAGGAATGTCCTGCAGGTCCTGCTGAGCCGCTGGGGCTTCCAGCAGGTGCCTGAGTTGTCCTGCTGGCACAGGAAGCAGGACTGAGCCTCTGGGCTGCCAAGAGCTGGTGAGCCCCAGCCTGAAGTAATTTCTAAACCCTGCTGATCTCCAGCTCCAGTTATCCCACTCCATCATTGTCCTGCCCTTAGAAATCCATGCTGCTTGTTTGTCTGGGGTAACTCAGCTGATTAAATACATGTCAGTGGAAATGGGCTGACTGAAACCAGCCATCTGGCTGCCTGTTTAAAGTGTTAAATTACTGCTTGATATGATGGGCATCATTTTCTAGTCATCTTAAATACTCTTCTTCATTAATACTTTTGACAATCAGTATTTGTCTGCACTGAGAAACATTTTCCTCATAGAAGAAAAGTTGACTGGTGTTGTTGCAGGTGATTCTCCAAAAGTATTGCTGCTTTTAAAGAAAGTATGTCTTTGGGAAACTGTGTAGACTATGATTTGTGTATAAGGGAAAAGAGAAATTATTCCCCACCTATCTAGAAAATAAATTGTTTTCTCTATCTGTCACCTGCAACTCTGAGAAATTGGAAGCTCGGGGTTTTTAAACAAAGCTGTAATTTTTATTGATGCATATAGAAGTACTGTCTATATGTAGGTACCATTTTTCATAATGGTTTCACAAGGCAGTGCTGGGGGAAAGTACCTGTTGATAGACTTCATATACCTGGAGAGTTTATCCTTTCCTTATCTTTATCTGAGACTGGGAAAAAAGCAGCATTATACTAAATAAATAATTTTGAATTTAGCATGTGACTTTCTTACCATCTAAAACACTGGAATGTTGTGATGACAAGAGCTTTGCAGACAGAGGCCAGGGAAGTGCTGCTGGTGCTGGCTTTACCTTGGTAAAGGCTTTGGTTTAGGGCAAGGCAACACCTCTGTGCCTGGCTCACGCCTGCTCACCAAAAACGTTTGATGAAGGGATGAATATGTGGGTATTTCGTGCAGAAAGATATCCTAGCATTTCATTTCCATGTGAAATTAGATGATAACAGCTTTCAGTGTCAGCTGTGAAAACTGTTTTTGTGGGATGTGCAGTAATGAGCAGGTATAATAGGGAAAGATACACAACCTAAAAACATATGGGCTTTTTCTGCTTCACTAAAAAAGTCCTTAACTTGTCTTCTAGATAACCTCCAAATGGCAGATGAAACTAATTAAGACAATATCTTGTTAAGGAAAATATGTCAACATGGAAGTGTCTCGGCGTATCCAAGTCTGCTGGTTCTTGCAGCCTGGTGAAAAAGGAGAAGCAATTCTCTTTTGCTTTGGGGACTTTCGGGAAGGAAAGTGAACCCAAACATCTCTTGGATATTGATCCCTTGAGTTCTGACCACCTGTATAACAACTTAGACCATTAGTAACATACATTTCTGTGCAGACAAGAGCTTCCAGCTCTTTATGCGCTCATGTAAATCACTGTGAAAAGCTGCAGTTACAATTTTGCTAATGAACCCAGGGAATGGAGGAGTTTGCTCCTGCAGGTTTCTCTAAGACAATTGCTGGTTATTGGGAGTGGATGTTAAAGTAGGTGCTTGTTGCAGCTTCATTCTTACCCTTTTATTATTAAAATAAGGTAAGGAAATTAAGGCAAGCTTAGGTTTAAGCAGGAAAACCTCAAGGTACCAATGTATGAATTTTGTCTCAGCTGTTTTGATCTTATCTACTAAAGGCATGGCCATGATGCGGGAGATTTACCTATAAAATTAATTACCTGTTTTATATGTGTCTGTTTTAATTCCTACTCTAATAACCTGGATACTTAAAGTGTAGTTCTACTTTATGATCTCTAATATCAAAGAAATTTAAAATCAAGATTAGGGTCACTTACTTAATTGGAAAATACCCTTTATTGGATTTATTTTCTTGTTACAGCTTTTGACTGCCGGATTAAATTCTGAAATAATCAATACCTTGATTTGAAATGGAGCTTTTCCTGGTTCTGTAAATGAAGTAATCCTTGTGGTGATGCTGTGTGAACACTGTGTGATTTTTATTTTGCTTTCTGCCAAAGGTGATGTAGCTGGCTGTGGTGATGACTGTAATAAGTTATTTCAGAGCACAGTTCATTACCCAGATACAATGCATCTGCTGTGGAAAATGGCAAAGAGCTTTATTCAAACATCAAATGATTTCAAAACATGCTTTTTTTGCTGAAACTGGAGAAATGTGGAATTGTCTGTGTCTGGTTGACATTTGAACTGCTGAAAGCATTTCCATTTTAATACTTCAGAAAGTTAGTATTTCTTAATATACATTTAATATGTTTGGAAATGCCTGAACACTAACACATCTTAAACTTTATTCATCCGTATCTTTTAAATGACTTGTTTTGCTTGCTGAAGTTGAACTTCCATTGAAGTTGATGCTGTTTGAGCTCTGAGAAGCTGGCCTCATTCACAGAGCAGAGCTGGCTGCTGTCCTTGGGGAAAATGATTTAAAATGCCCCCAGAGGGTTTCATTTGTCTGGGGTTTCTTGAAGGTGTTTGTTTCCCTGATTCAGGTTCTAAACAGAAAGCCTTTTTTTAAGATCATGTTTACTTGTAAAAGGATGGCAGTACACTCTGTTGTAATAGCATTTTCAGTCACATCACAAATAACTGAAAAGGTTCTAAATAACAGTTCTGGCCCAGCTTTGTGGAGCTACTAGCTGGAAGGACAGACAGTTCTGGCCTTTCACCTGATAATGTTTTGTCATTTAATATTCAGAGAGCAGGGCTGGAGATGTACTGAGGCAAATTCAGGGTACCACATGTTGAATTTTTTAACTGGGCTCAGTAAAACAACTTGAACAACACAAGTGGATCTTTGTGCCTCTTGTGCCTGTTGCTATTCAGTCTTCCCTGTTTTATTCCTAGTTGTGATTTGACAGTATGTGAATTTAAACACCTTCATAAATATAGGAATACTGCCATCGCCCCACTGATATGTCTGGATTTCATTTCCAGTGTTGTTAAGTGTTACACTGGTATATTATGTGGTAAAACTGTCATTGATAACTCAGTTTCTCCGTCTCTACTTGAACATGTTGGGAAGTGTTTTGCATATATTGCCATATGCTGCTTCCTTTATTTAAAGCGACAGCTGTAATTTCTCTGGTGGAATTAGGCTGTGTGCAGGGCTGTGTGCTCACTACAAACGCTGCTCTTTGAGGAGAGCTCTCAGGCTGGGCTGAGCTCCCTGCAGAGCCACGTCCTTTCAAAAGCAAAGCTTTTCTTCTCCTCTTCTAGGTCTACTGAGACAGCAAAGCTTGGGTTTGAGGTTTCAGTTAATCATCTAATTTGTCAAAACACGTAATCAGCCAGAGGCCACTGCCTTTGACTTTATCTAGTCTTCTTTTATAGACAGAATGATAGAAGAAACAATTATATCATTAGCATGGAACTGATTTTATTGCTATAAGTCTGCATGAATATGAATTTGTGTGTTGGGTTACCGAAGGACACTTCAAAGTGATTTTCAGCATGCTGCTTGTTTTCTTCCTGGCCTGGTGAGATGTAGTGTAGAGAACATTATTTTTTTTAAGGCACAGTGAAACACTTTCCTTAGTCTGGGGGAGGACAGTGGGAAGTCCAGAATTCTGGATAACTTTTATAACTTTTTCCAAGGAAGTTTGTGTTACAGCATCACTTTTTAAATTAAAAGAAAAAATCCTTCTTATTAGCTTTCATCTGTTTTTCTCTTCACAAAACAACTGTAGCTTATCCAAGTCCACAGAAATTTATACGAAAGTCTGAATTTCTTTCTCTTTTGAAATCTTCGCATTCAGTAAACAGGATCACATTCCTGAAACTGAAAACTAAGTGGCAATTATTGCCTATTGGTAAATCTTTAATATGTTTGATGTAAACATTTAAGAAATGCTCTCAGAAAAGAATTATTTCATTTATTTTATCTGTCACTTGCTGAGAACCCTATTGGAAGGCACCTGCAGGGGCTGTATCAAAAGTGCTGTATCTAAAAGTGTAATCTCAGTGTTCAGGGTTATTTGATTTTCTGTATAATGATGTGAGAAGAAATTCTCTTGTGTCTCAGGTGGGTTGGTAGAGGAGAGCAGGGGTGGGTTACAACAGAAAACACTACTGCAGGGGCCTGATCTGAGTTTCAGCTCCTTTGGCCTTAAAATGTGGACAGTTCCCAGCAGAAACCTGTCCCCTGACTGAGTAGTATTTCTGGGTCTTACCAGAACAGTATTCTTGAGGGTGCAAAATGAGATTACAAGAAAAAAAACAAAGCAAACAAACAAAAAAACCAAACCAAACCAAAAAACACCAAACAACAACAACAACAACAAAACAACAAAAAACAAGAAAAAAAAAACAACAACGAAAATAAAACCAACCCAAAAAGTAAAGAAAATTATTCTTTCTGACCAGGTTTGTTCCTTTTTTTTGTATTTCCTCTGTGAGTGGAAGGTCATTGCAGATTTGTTAGTCATTTGTACCAAAATACGTAAGTACTGAACAATTGTGTAAACACAAAAAAGTCAAGAGAAAGGGTTGTGAGCAAAATGAGCACAGCATAAAACACTTTGGTCTTGTTTCTTATCCACATGGTTTTTACAAGGTATTTCAGTGTTCATTTAGAACAGGACATGAGTGACATCCAGAAGGTTATAGAGTATGCAATAAATTTAGCTCAGAGAGAAGAAAGACATAGCAAATGCAGCCTGTTAAGAAAACCATAAGTCCTCATGCTGTGGGCTTTCTGCATGGATAGAAACACATCACACTGTGTAACACCTTCCTTTAAAAAGAGATTACAAAGGATACCAGGAATTGTTGTGATGATCTGGGAACAAAGGAGTGGAAAACAGAGGTAAGAGGTCAACCAGTAATGAAGCAAAATGAGGTATCTTCTTTGAACTGTAACAGCAAAAGTGAAAAGCTTTGTAGAGAGCAGGGAGGAAAATCTTTCTGAGCCTTCTCACAAACAAATGGGAACTGGGTGTATCTCTTGGGCAGAGCCAAAGGAAAGCTAGTTATGAAGAAAGCAGTGGGATCTAAAAGTTTGGTTGATTTTAGTATTCAACACAATGAATTTGGGGTTTGTGCCTTACACCTATTTTCCTTCAGTGTTGGGTTTCATCTTTTTTTTTTTTTTGTGTGTGTGTGTGTAAATATGTATTTCTGCCTTTATTTCCTTAACATACAAGAGGCGGCTTAGGGGTGTGTTTCTGGGATCTCTGGTTTACAGACCCAGTTGCCTGTAGTCTTCATCACTCTTTGGGAATTTGTTGATTTTCTAAAGATGGTAATTTACTACCAGGATGTGGAATCAGTACTTTGCATGAATGTAACCCACAGAATGTAAAAGTAATTTAGATTAGGACCAAGCAAATACTTTCTGGTTCTGGTAAAAGGTTTGTGTTGAAGGAGTAGGTGCTGTGAGAAGTCACAGTAGTGTACTGACATTTCTTGCTGTTAGTTTATGAAAAAAATGTTTCCATGATTTTCAGCTTTATGTGAAACAAGAGTTCTGACTTCATTTTCATAGAGGACAACCATATAAATTTCAGCTAACACCCTCTCAGACAGCCTCAGGGGAAAGACTGAAGGAGTGAGAATTCTTCCGTGCTTTGATGCATTGGTTGGGAAAGTTACACTTCTGTTAAGTGTGATGCATTTTATGTTAATAAACAAAAGATCATTAACTGAAGACTGAAGTGCTGCCAATCCTGAATCTTTCATGAGCAATAAATTCTCATTAAAAACCCCTTAGGGAAATGCATGTCCTTTCAAAAGAATTTCCACAGCACATCATCTCCATGTGACAAATCTCCAGAGAAAAAATTTATATGAGGAAAAGTGATTGGGGGAATTTGTTAGCTCAACTTCTGAGTCCTTTGCAATACGAAAACCTTGTTTGCTTGTTTCTTCCTTTGTTTTTCATTTTCCAAGGTCGTTTTGTATCCAGGCTCAGTGAAAAAAATAATTCACTTCTGTTAGAAATGGCTGAAGGGGTTTGGGTCACAAACCAAAGAATTCATCATAGAGCAGGAGATAGATATCTTTTGGATTCTAAATAGCTACTTAAGAAAAAAGCTCCAGAACATGAGTAAACCATACAGTAAAAATGGTATAAATCTGTATGCTGTAAGGATCTGATACTGCAAACATCCATAACAACCCAACCAGAAACATAAGGACTGAGACTCTATCTGGTCTAGAGAAAGGCTTGACCCAGATTAAAACTGAACAGCAGACAGAGAGATGAGAATTTACACACTCACAAGCTGGGAGACACTGCTGAGAGCAATGACACTGAGGAGGAACAGCTTTGCTTGCCCTAACAGGAATTCTGTGCATGACCTGCAGCTGTAGGCTGGTTTGAATTCTGGAGTAGAGCAGAAGTGCTGAATGGTGTGCTCAGGGCAGGCGAGATGGGAGAGCTGCCCTTACACAGAGTGGTTCCTGTCTGGTCCTTGCTCTCTTGAATATGCATTAAAAAAATAATCTTTTGATAGCTATATGGGCAGACCTTCTCCATTCACATATCTGCTGTTGCTTTCAGTGTCACCAAGACGCAGAAGAAAAATCTGCCTCATCTAAACGCAACATCTGCTTCAGCAGCACCTTCCTTGTGTTGGTGGCTGATGTGTCACCAGGCCCATGCCAGCTCGACTGAACAGCCCAATGTCACCAGCTCTGGTACTTCCAGCAAAGAGAGCAGGTGTTTTTGGGGATTAGGACCAAAAAAAGCATCTTCTGGGCGTGTGAAATGAAGAGTGGCAGTTTGTGTGTGTTGGGAATAAGAGGGAATAGAAGGTGGTGACTTACACTGTTTTCTCTCTCCATGGGCCAGACTTTCATGTAGCAATGACCCTGTGCCTCTTTCTTAACCCAGTCTGAACTCAGCTGCACTATCAAGCTAAACTGGGAAGTTTGGAACAACCTGTATGGTCTTATCATCCCACTTAAGGAGCTGGAGCTCATGGACCATGTGCTGCTGAGGGAGGATCAGGTGAATTAGTCATGTACCAGAGGGACAGTTTGCTTTTCACACTCACCTGTACTGAAGAAAGTCATAAGAATAATGTGGTGGCTCTGAGGATGCCATCAAAAAGCAGATAAACATTACAATATGATTTAATTAGAAAAGTGCAAACTGAAGGCCTTGTGCTGTGAAAGGATTCTCAGGAAGAAATTTGGTACCATTTAAGGGCTTTGATTAAACATACTTTCATTAGTGTAAAATATTTTTTAAAAGTAGCACCTGAGAAAAAGAGCAAGCAGTAATTCCCTTAGAAAAGAATGGGGATCTCTGGGCAACAGCTGCCTATATTGTGATGTAAAGGGTTTTTTTTTCTGAATTAATATTCCATACTGACTTTTATTGGTCCTTTTCTTCTTTTTTTTTCCTTTTTGAATGCTGAGGTTTCCAGTGATGATAATTCTTTGAGAACTTGGCATCTTGCCTAATTGTACAAGTTCCCACTGTATGTTTCTTGGATTGCAACTTACTGGCAGAAATAATACAGCATTAAATATAAATATAAATATTACTGTTTACCTAACATTAAAATTGATAAATCAGTCACTTATGTCAAAAAATTCCAAACTACAGCAGTGTGAATTTGTCAAATTACTTTTGCTGTATATTTAAGGTGTGTATTTCAGAACAGAGGCAAAAAGTTTTATAGTTAATGTATCACTTTTTATAATAACAAATTTTGTGTGATGGATCCAGTGCCTGTTTATTTTTAGCAGTGACTTTTAGTAGTTTTGTACTGGAACATATTGAATCAAAAGTTTTAAACAAGGAGCAAATCCATGCAAAATTTGGCCCTGCTAAAGCCTTACTTTGCTTTCTGGTAAATGCAAGGTTTGCATAATGCATGGACTATTTAATTTATAATGTGAAAACTTTTACTTTACATGTATCTCAGAGTTCAGTATTCTGGTGCTGTTTACTTGGTGTTTCTTAGCACTTGGGTTTTGATGTTTCATACTTGAGGAGGTTGCATTCAAGTTGATAGCCAGGTGTAACTCCCTTGCCTGCTGCAATTTACTGCTCTGTGTTTGGGCTGTTTATTAAAAGAAGTCTGTAAGTCCGTAAGTCTCCACTACTCTCTGCAGACTATAGAGATGGTTAGAAAAACATGGGGTTTTCCCTCCATTTTTGTATTTCTAGAAAAACTCATTTTCATCTTCTTTGGTCTGGAATCTCTGACCAAAGAAAGGCTTCAGAGGAATATATGTGAAAAAAGAATTGCAGTTGAATGCATAATCCCATGAATAATGGTCATAAAGTGAGATGTTCCAGGAGATTTGTAAAATGATTGCTTGGTATAATTCATAATTATCTCAATGATTTGGCATTGTATCATACAGACATTAATCTTTTATCCTCCAACTGAGTATGTGCATAATGGGGGAAAAAATATCACTTTTTCTTCCTATATTTTTCATAGTCAAGAATCTGTGTTAATTGTGATGGTTGATACCACACCTATGTCTTGCTTGGTGGCTCTATTTCTTGTCATTCTAATTATTTTACAGTTACTAATGAAAGTTATTTATAAAGTTAGTTATAAAGCTTTTGCTCTTCATTTGATGTTTTTTCTGCATCAGCAAGGTTGAAAACCATTTCAATGTTCAAAAGAAAAATAAACCCATTTTTCACTTTGGGTCTAGACCTTGTTCGCTGTTTTTTTTTGCCAAAATAGGTACAAATTTTAAAGGTAGGCAGTATTGTGGAGTCAGTGCTAATAATGAGAGAAGACACTCCAACACTAATAAATAGATAGAGATATTTATAGATAAATAGATATATTTAAAATGCCTTGCACTCATAATTTCAGTGCTGAAAAAAAATCAATGAAATAATAAAGATTGCTATTGTGTGAGAGAGGATGCTTGTGTTAAAAATGCATTGCTGCCCATTCCCATGCTTGTGCTCAGAGGAGGGAGATTTCCCTGCTCAGGTGCCCGTGCTGGGAGAGTAATTTGTCATGGAAACAATTCAGGGGTAATCTGCCATGGACTCCTGATAACCTTTCCTTTCTAATTTCTTTGCCATAACTGTCTCACTTGCTAGCCAAAGACAGTGTTTTTGATTTTTAACGAAGGCTCTGCCCTCATGATGTTCCTCTCTTGGCCTCCCCCTTTCTGACCTGTTCTACCATGATTTCTCCCATGACATTTCTCTTGTATTTGGCATCTTGCTCGGATGCTTCTGGAAAGTAACTAGATGGTTGTATTCGAACTTCTTCAGATTAATGTACATGAAAATCCACTGGAAATTGGTGAGGACCACATGAGGATTGCTGATCCTTATTTTAGATTATAGTTATAATTTTCTCTTTCCTTGCTGTTAGTGTCACCCAAAGAAAATACAGTTTAAGTAAGTGACTACCTGTTTTGCTTGTCCGGATTTGACAGAATTATGTCTTATAGAAGAGAAATTTAATGTAAATTGTATTTTCTGTAGGCTTATCTTTTATTACCAATAAGTTAGCAGTGAATAGGAGCTGCTCCTTGCTGGTGGCTCATCCTATCTTTCCTGCTTCTGTCTGACAGCATTAGTGCTTCCATTATTGTTACTCCAGTCCTTGCGATTATTGTAAAAGCAGTTAAATGAAGCCCGTACTTTGCTCAGCTTTAAATTTGCAATGAGTATCTTTTTGTTGGGGATGACTCCTTTATTGCCAGGCCTGGCTAAGGCGCTGAGGCTCTGGAGCCCAGTTCCACCATGCTCTGACATTCAGGGGGCAGCGAGGAAGCAGAGGAAGGAGCCTCGCCGAGTGCCGCGCCCGCAGTCGGAGCTGAAAGAGGCGTGGAGTTCACTGCAGCCATTCCACCCTCAGCTCTTCCCCTGTCACATCTCATCCATCCCATGGGGTCAAGCCTGGTCAGCACTCGGATGGGAAACTCCCTGGAAAACCAAGAGCTGAGGGAGGCTGGGCACAAACTGCATCTCGCTGCACAAAGCAGCACCCTGCCCCTGGGTCAGTTGTTAGCACCGTGCTATGTTTAATCAGGGTTGGATGGGGTTTAGTTGTGGTATTTTCTGGTTCATTGGAAAAACAATGCTGTGGCTAGAAATAATGATATAGGGGGGGAAAAGTTAAGGAGAGGTAATTTTGGTAAGTGGTGGACCAGGAGTGGTTCCAAGGCACAAGAAGGTTTGGGAGGCCTTGCAAATTTGGGTTCTAATTCTCTGCTAGTCTTCTGTTTGCTTTTTGTCCATGAGAACAAAGTATTTATTCACCTTCTGAATCTCACAGCAATAGTGTAGAGTGAAAACTTGGTTGGGATTTCTCTGCTCCAAAATAGCCTCCAAGAAGGTATGGAAGGACTAGCTGGAATATGGCTTGGCCACAGTCACCAACAATAAAACAAATGTTTATTGTATTTTCAAAGCTTGACCTTGTCGGTGGTGATTTTATGGCTTTTCAAATAGTGAAAGTTATAAAATGACAAGGAAAGGTGGGCTTCACTTTGTGGTGCGCGATGCTTCTAAATGAAATTGCTTCGGAGGGAAAAATTCCCAGACAGGATGAAACACGAAGAAAACACATTCCTGTTCTTGAATAAAAAAAGGTGGGTAGAGAAACAAATAAGTAACTTGGAAGCTTCATACCTATTGAATTTTGTTGTGCAGAGAAGTAATAATTTATTTAAAAAATAGGAAAAGTTGGAAATCTTCATCAATGTTGACACTTGTTGAAAATGTAAGAGCTGTCAGTGCATGCTGGAAGGTTGTGGGGCTGATCAGGACAGGAAAGGACAGTGTCAGGGTGGATAGAGCCCCTCTCCCAGGGGATCATGGGGCTTAAAGTTTGCTGAAGCATTAACTTAAGTTTCAGATGATATTTCTGAAATATTTCCCATTCTTTTTGGGTCTTGACTGTGTTCTTCATTAAAGATAAAATTACATTTCATCATTAAAACAGTACTTAATTACTGTTTACCACTGAAAATACATCCTGGTTCTGTATAGCTTAGGTCTTGGCAAATGGATATATTTCAGCACAATTTTACTTTATTCAGAAGCTAATTTAAGTAATATCTCTCTTTGTTACATGGAGATGCAAAGCCCTATATCTGGCAGTTTCTGCATCTGAGGTTTCCAAATAAAAATGAAGATCAAAGTTTGGAAAGCTGAAGTACACTGCTAGAGTTTTTGGGTTTATTGTATCAATGTACAGAAGCAATACAAAAAGAACAACTGAGAAAAATGGAGCCTTTCATGGACCCAGGGTGCCTTTTATTGTGGTGCTTGATCTGAGGAGATGTGTTACCATATCAGGAAGAGCATCAGCATTTGTTCAGAATCAGGAGATAATTCTGATAAATTAGGTAGGGGCTTGTGTCTGAATTGACTTCCCTGCCTCTGTGCTGGTGGATGGGGAGAAGCTGGAGCAGAGCAGCTCTGTGGTGGAGCCCTGAGCTGTTACTGTCACCTGATACAGGGTTTCTTTTGTCTGGCAGTCGAATGAGTTGAACCTGAAAGGAGAGTGAAGAAGGAATTTCAGTCTAAGGAGAGTTCTGAATATGCAGAATTATTTAGCACATTTGTGCTTTTCTTGGACTAAATGGGCTTTCCTCAAACTGTTGTTTTTTAGAACAAGCTACTGCAATATCTACCAGTGATACTGAGATTTGAAATGTATCTTTCTTCCATGCACACACTGACTACTTTTGTGCTTGGTTCCATCTGGAAAGGATATAATTGAATCCTTGTTTGGCTTCTTTAATTATTCCTCTGCAAAGACCTTGGCTGGAAATTTTGCCACTTACAATACAAATATTCAAACCTAAGAGCATAAACTGTGCTTTCAAAGAGCATTTTTGTAAACCTTTTATAAGTTGGAGGTTTTTCAAAAGAGAACATGAGACCTCCTTAATGAACATATTTTAATTTTTTAAATCTCCAGAGAAGATTTTGTTTCCTTGCAGGTTGGCTTTAGTTGCTAATTAACTTTGTTAATTAAACATGCTATAGGGATGAAACATGCTTGATTAAAAATAAATAAAACCATATAGCAACAAAGTGATGCTACTGTTTTTTCCTATTTAAAAGCTAAGATTAAAAAACGAGATTAACTTTGAAGCTGCATGTCAAATGTTCTTTGCATTTGAAACATCTGAAAGGCTAAAGCAGCTAAAATCTTATGGTTTTTGCAACTCAATCATAGCAAAATGTTTATTCAGTCGTAACACCATGTTAAAAATGGGGGCTGAGAGTAGTCTCTGAAGGTGCTGCCTTAATCAGAACTGACTGAGATGGTGGATAATAACCACAGGGTTTATTTGGTCATCCTCAGACATGAAGGTCCTTGTTTTTTCCTGTCATCTATCTCATATGGAAACTTCCAACACTGCAAATTAGTTTCAAAGGCTGTTGGCTTGTGCAGGGAGTCTGAGCACGTTCCTTGCCCGGCACGCCGGCGTGTTTGTGCGGAGGTGGCGGGAAGTGGCTCACAGCAGGCAATGGGCCAAGTGCATCCCTGACAAAGCTCAGGAACGGCCTCAGGGATGCCCGTGGTCCACAGGCATGCTGAGCTGCTGCCACTCATCCTGCCCAGAGGAGGGAAACCATCTGATGGTCTGGCTGTGAGTCCACAGCTCCTTCACCTGGGCAGCGCAGGTGGGGGGCAGGAAGCAGGAGCACAAAGTTTGCTTGCCTCAAAGCTGACTATTTGTAGACAGTGTTGGAAAAGTTGTCTCTTCTGTACCCACTATGGCACTTTTTTTTCTCGTGGTTCTGTTCCTAACAGCAGCAATGCTATAAACAAAGTTAGAGAATGCTTTGCTGTCTTTCACTGGGAAAATTGCTAAGAAAACCCTTTGGGAATGTCAGCCAGGGTCTTCAACGAGACAGGGAATACCTGGCATTGATGGAGGAGCCTCCTTTGTGAATGGACCTTGAGTGAAATTTATTGTCATAAAATTCCAAAAATGTGTAACTGATTCCATGTTGGAGTTAACATGGAGTGAGGGAAGATGGAATATTCCTGATGTAGGAGACATAGCTAAATAAATCTCTCTAGACCACTGGCAGGAAGTGCATGGAGGAATGGTTTGTGGGGGGGTTGTTTATTTTCCCCCACCCCCCACATATTTTCTCATAAAATATCTTTAGGCATTTGTTTTGCAATTAAAAGGTCAAAACCTCCTCAAAGGGAATACTTGCTTTTTCCACTAGAACATATTAGGGCACTGAAGCAGTGCAAAAATGCAAGGGGCTATTTCCAGCAGATGAACTAAACCCTAAAAATAGGATTAACCAGTTTTATAATTTGCCTGTGATGGTATCTGAGCAAGGAAGGGGGGAAGTGGTACATGTCTTTTAGAAGGTGAGTTTAGGACACCTGTGCTAAGGCTCTTGACTAATGGCACTTCTCAATTTTCCATAATTTTTCACATGTGCCAAAGAAGGTCTTGATACCGTGCTGGAGAGCACAAACACAATTTCTACACAGCTGTGGCTGTATCATCTTCAACTTTTGCTGATATTCAGTGGTTTCAGCATCATCCCTGTTTACAGATCAGGATTTTGGCAATGCCTGGTGCTAATCTGATGCCCACAGATGTTGGCTGTATGAGGAATGCTGAGGGGTGCTCAGTGACAGAGACTCAGCTTAAACAGCACATCTTCTGCTGAAATGGAGAGGGGCCCTGGTGCAGTGACCCAGGCATACTCTGAGCTGTGGCTGAGTGACAGGAGAGCTGTCATTCCACAGGAATTAGGCAGGCACATGCAGATTTTCCTCATCAGGAATGGTTCCTGAGAAAAGGTTTAAAGGTTAGGCTACTTTTTTTCCTGCAAGTTTGGGAATGAAATACCATAGAGTAGTTAGTTTTCCATGCTGGATGAGACTGACCCAGTCAATGATAGCGCATTTTCCAAGCCTGGGTCCTACTTCTGCCCTGGCTTGGCCCCTTTGCAGGTTTTTGGGGGATGGAGTTTCCCCAGGCCATACAATGGGAAATCATCTTTCCTTTTCTATGTATGCTAATCAGTACTTTTCATTTCTTTCTCACAACTTTTCAGTGTACTTGAAAATGTGTTGTGGTTGCCAAATCCTTAATTAAACAAATTAACTATTAGTTGAGTCGAGCCAAATATTTGTATAAGGGTCTTATATGAAAAAAGGCTAATTAAAAAAAAATCTAATAATTCAGTAGTTGAAAAATGCATCACAGTGTGTTTATATATAGAATAGACGGTTTTAATTTCAATTTTATGCATATATTTATTGATGGTGCAACAGCCTTCTGGCATGTGTTAATATGGTGCAGAATAAAGCTGATGTGCAGGGCTATAGGAAAATAAATAACACAATCTGATTTGCACAGTCTGTTTCCATATCACTGGCATGATGAGCTGCTTTGTTGTTTGAATGATGCAAATGATGTTTGGATTCAGCTGATTTATTGACAGCTCTTGTCAAACTGCCACGAAATGAAATAATAACACAACCACCAGATACTGCAGGGAGCGCAGGGAGGAGAGCGGGGCCTGCCGGGGGTTACCCCAGCGATGTGCAGGAATGCACATGCAGGGATGGGGGAGCCAGGGGAGAATGAACTGCTGCTCACAGGCTTTTCTTTCCTCAGGGAGAAGCTGTGTGTGGCTCGGCTGCAGCGGGAGGTTGCCCAGAGTAAGAGCGAAGGAGCCATGGTAAGCTGTGCCTGCTCGCTGCTTTGCAGTCCTTGTCTTGCTCTCCTTTGGGCTGGCTGAAGGTGGTCACCAGAGCATCCATGTCTTGGACACAACAAAGGGTTGCCAATTCATGGCATAAATTGGCATAAATGTGAGGAAAATGTTCATAAACTCAAGGCTTGGTTTCCTTGGAAAAGGCATGGGAGAGAAAAGCTGCTTCCATTCCTCACTGGAATTAGAAGCAAGGCAAGCACAGAAAGGCAATTTCAGATCAAAAAGCAGTAGATTTACTTGCCTGTTATATCTTAGCTAACCACAGAAAGAAAATGAAAGAACACAAGCATGGAAGCTTAGAAAAACCCCTCAATCTGATAATTTTGTAAATCATGTAATGCTCCTTGTATCTTCATTTTTTGTGTACCAATTCATGAGATTAGCCTTGTGAGCAAAAGATGAAATGGCAGATTTTTAGTTGACCACAAACCTCAATTTATAGAGTGCCTTATCTCTTCAAAACAATTTTCTTTGGGAGCCAACATGTGCTGAGTGTGCTTAATTACTTAATATCTGAGGAACTGTTTCCATCTGTTAAGGAGTTTGTTTGTCCCTGTCTTCAGATAAAATGTCTTAAGCTTCCATGGGATAAAGCAGACTTGTTCAAAAACCTTAAAACCCAAACTATCCCCTTGAAAAGAATGTGGAAGTGCCAGTGATCTGAGTGATTGCACAGTTGGCTGTGAAAGACTTTGGTGGTCCCAGGTTTGTTTAACTTTGTGGGAAGCAGCGGTAGCAGGTCTCTGGGGAGGGGATGCTCTGTGAACTGTGGGATGCAGGGTCCTTAAAATCCCACCTGCCTCCAGTGAGAGCCATTGATAAACCCTTAGTGGTTAACTAAGGTGAGGTGAGGTTTGGAGGGACCTGAGTGACAGGTGGGAGACGCCAGCTCTGGGTTTATTGCTCTCACCACAGCCCCAGGTGTGCCCAGCCCAGCTGTGGGAGCCGCTGCCCCCTCCCATCCCAACACCACCCCGATATTCCTGCCCTTGGGGTCTGCAGCGTGGCTGGGCTGGCCACAAGGAGACTTTGAGATGAGGTTTAAGCAGTTGGGAAGCCTGGCCCATGGGTAATTTATGAGAATGGGCACAGAAGTCCTGGAGGAACTGAGGAACAAACTTTTATCAGGTAAAGTTGCAATCCAGGAGTCCGTGACTGAGATAAAACTCCTGCTGCCTCCGGGAGGAATTTTGCCTGAGGAAGAATGGCAAAGATCAGGCATTGGATTTGCAGTTGCATTTTAGTTTTCAGTGTAAATAAATGTCAAAATCTGGGAAGAGCTGTTTACTCTATTTGAAATATTTCCTTTATTTTTTTTTTAACTAGCATTCCCTTGGAGGCATAGCAGTAATATAATATATTGAGTGTAAAATATACTTAGTGGGATAATCCCAGACTGTATGAAATGAGCAATACTGATTAACCTTCTAGAGCTGCTAAGGCTTTTGGTATGTGCACCCACATTATGGTCTCCTCTCTTGCCTGTCAGACACTTCTTATGCCTTTCACTGTGAGTTTGTGGATCACTTCTCTCTGTAACCAGGCTGTAATTTAGTATAATTTGTTGAGAGGCCAAATGTTGTAACCCATTAGGAGCTGACAGGTAGCTCTCCGGGGGTGCAGTCTTCCCCCAAGGTAAATACCGGGTCGTTTTTTCACTCTTCCCTGAGGGTAATATGCTCAATTATCCTGAGCTAGAGCCGAGAGCCAGCGCGCCTGTAGAGACGATTGCTTTGAAGCAGCTGATGTATGGAAAGTTCTTTGTGTCTCAGAGCTGGTGATTTTAATATGAAACACAGCAGTCATTAATTAACATTAATGAACTTGCGGGGCTGTGAGCAGTGTGAGAGCAGCGAGGGTCCAAGGGCTGGAGCATTTGAGCCCAGGGGAGGCCGGGGATTAAGAAAGTCGTGGAGCTGCGTTCCCAGGGCGAGGAGCCGGCAGCACATCCTGGCTTTGGAGCAGATCTTTTCCGAGCGCTTGTAGCCAAATTTCAGCGAGGGATTGTGAGCCAGCAAGCCCTTGGCAAGCGTGGGGGCTCCCTCCCGAGCAGCTCTGGCTGCCAGCAGCCTGCCCGCAGGGTGCCCAGCCCGTGTGCTGCTCTGTTCCCCGTGATGGGCATCCCCCGGGGACAGCAGGCTGGGCAGGGCCACCAGCCAGCCACAGGGCGCCCCAGGGCCTGGCCGTGCTGTCACTGGGATCAAAGCAATGGCATCCCCGCAGCCTCCCTGCCAGCGACAGGCCACGGCTTTATTTAATCACTAATTAGCTAATCGCCTTTACTCGCTCCCATTTGCTTTTTGTTTGTTGTGCTGGTGAGATTGGCGTGGAGGTTTTCATGGAGGCAGCTCCTTCGTTTGGGAAGGGCGCAGGTGACAGCACGTGGCACCTTTAGTGGCACCTCCAGTGCCTCGCTGGGTCTCGTGGAGGGCATTTCTTGCAGTGTGAAGCAAGGCAGGGAGCACAGGGAGCTGCCCTGCATCCCGAGAGCTGTGCAGGGCATCACACAGCCTTTGGCAGGCTGGCCTTGTGTAATACCCACTAGCGTTTCCTGCTTCTTTAGAACAACCAGTTCTTTGGGTTTTGCTGGCACAGATAGGTCAGAAGGGCAGGAGGTGCCCACTTTATGTAAAATACATAAGGGTGTGTGTTTGTAAGGCTCACTGGCTGGACAGTGTTCAGGCAGAAAAGGGATCTGGGGGTGCTGGTCAACAGCTGGTTGAACATGAGCCAGCAGTGTGCCTTGGTGGCCAGGAAGGAATTGTGTGGCCAGCAGGAGCAGGGAGGTCATTCTGCCCCTGCACTCGGCGCTGCTGAGGGCACACCTGGAGTGCTGTGTCCAGTTCTGGGCCCTCAGTTTGGGAAGGACGTTGAGATGCTCGAGCGCGTCCAGAGGAGGCAACGAGGCTGGTGAGGGGCTGGGCACCCAAACCCTGTGAGGATTGTTTGAAGGAACTGGGGCTGTTTAGCCTGGAGAAGAGGAGGCTCAGAGGTGACCTTATTGCTCTCTGCAAGTTCCTGAAGGGAGGCTGTGGCCAGGTGGGGGTCAGTCTCTTCCACCAGGCAGCAACTGGCAGAACCAGAGGACACAGGCTCCAGCTATGCCAGGGAAGGTGTAGGTTGGACATTAGGAAAAGATTTTTCACCGAAAGAATAATAAAGTACTGGAATGCTCTTCCCAGGGAGGTGGTAGAATCTCTGCATGTGTTTAAAAAAAGACTGGGCATGGCACTTGGTGCTATGGTCTAGTTGAGGTGTTAGGGCATAGGTTGGACTGGATGATCTTAGAGGTCTCTTTCAACCTCATTATTCTGTGATTCTGTAAGGGTGAGCAGAGTCAGGGAGCAGGGAACATGTTCCCTATCCCTGTGGGTGCTGGAAGGACGTGGTGCAGTGGGTTTTCCCAGTCCTTCTCACACGGGTTCACCCAGCACCCAGGAACCACTGCAAGGTGGACACGTACATAAAACCAGTGACTTATAAACACAAAGCATCTGCTGTAGAAGCTGCTTACACTGGGGTGGCTTTGCTCACAAAATGGGTCTGTGCATCTGTAAACATCTGGTGAGTGATGATGGAATGGATGTACGCAAGGATGGGTTTCCTGAGGCTGAAGGTCAGTCAGTGTGTGCTGTGTGGTACCAGCGTGTGGGACCCACAGTGCTCCCCAGTAACTGGGTTTTTGATATGTCCCAGAGTTCCAGTTTTCCCGACATTTGTTACTGGAAGATACTACAGAAAATGAAATGAAGACACATGCTTTCAAGACAAACATCACCAAAACCATACAAGTGATCTTGCAATATGTTTTTTCCATATGTTTGCATGGAAAATCTGACACCTCGTATATTGGATGATGTGGATTTATGACTTACTTTAATTGTGAACTGAATAATTCAGGCTGAATACCTGAAAATTGCTCAAGTTTCTTTATTTTATGAACCACCATCAGTAAATATTGATTTTTCACTATCAAAATGTGGAATTATTGCATCCCTTGAAAGCTCCAGCAGCACTGACCCAGGATTGTTTGGTTCTTCCTGTCACTCATGGTCTTTTATTTCACAGTGTGCGTGTTCACAATTTTCTTAGTCATGTCTCTTCTGACTCATCAAGGATGACTCTTTGTAAAGGAAATTGAGATGATCAGTTCATCTGTGTACACTTCTCACTGCATTTGATGGGGACTGTGCAGGTGTCTGTAGTGACAGAGATCCCATTTTTAAAATAAGCAGCTTTCAAAGCAAATCACAAGTTTATTTCAAAACATTCTGAAGACTGAAAACCACGTTAGTCATCAAAGTATTTTTTGTATCTTTGAAGTGCATGAATTTTCACCTTTGGACACAAAACATGATGAGAAAAAGTGTTCATTGTGAAATTTTCTTAACAGTGAACAGTGCCAGGTTAGGAAAAATAGGAGAACAGTAACAGTAGAGTTCTTGTGGCAGAGTGTTGTTTTAGCAGAAGCTAGCTTAAAAGCCTAAAATGAACCAAAAGGATATACAATTACATTTTGATAACTTGAATAAGTTTAATAATTACCCAGAAAAAAGTGACATTTTTTTATTTGATACCTTTATTTGTATCTGTGCTATGCAGTTTTGTTGGTTTGTTCTTCCGTCCAAGTCCTTTAGTTCAACTCTGTTTTCCATTAGCTCAGTGGCCTGTAACCTACGTAAAAGAAATTGTACCACTCTGGCAATTTAGCTGTGAAGGTTAAAGTGGGCTGCTACTGCCTTTTATATCTACATGGGTTTCACTTAGGGTGGGCCCTAGGCTCTGATTTACCATGTGTCCTGCTGCGCCTTTAAGAGATGGAAAGTGATTATCATGGGCTCTTCCTGGTGCCCATCCATCCCACACCTGCACCCTTTTGTTGAAAACACACCATGTTAAGTGAATGTGAGCTCCCCACTGAATAGGTTTTCCACCCTCTGGTAATCCTTCTGCATTAGATTGATTTATGAATGTATCAGATTCTTTGTTAGCATGTAAACCACTAATTAATTTAAAGCTCTCTGTGGAAAAATTAAAGCCCTGGTTAAGGCTTTCAACAGGCTCAGATGGTGCTAATAATGGAAAAACAAGTTTATATTAATGAGTTTTGATGTGATCAGCACAATTCTTGCTTTACAAACAGTTTTTGCAGTAAAACAGTGGAGACTGCAAGTTTTTAAATAAAGAGTGGAAGAAATAGAAAAGGCTTAAGAAAACTAGCAGAGTCAGTAACATGTCCCATTATTGTAAGGAACTGAGTCACTTCTGCTTGTTACCACTTTCTTAAATGTAGTGGATTTAGATATATGTAACAATCTCTTCAAAAACCACGGGAAGTGCAAACCACTCTTGTTGCCAGATTGAAACGTAAATTGTAATCAGCTTTGAGAAGATCTGCCTCTTCTCATCAAGCACTGCCAAACTGGAGTGTTCACATGGAGATGGATGTGTTGAAGCGCAGAAAAGGTCTTGACTGAAATTGCATTAAAGTCAGTTGAAAGTTTGACTGTGTTCTCAGCTTTCCCAAATTACCTGGGGGTTTGTATACATTTTCAGTTGTTTGCTCTTTACTCCAGTTCAGGCTTTTCGCCATGGATGCTAGTTTTTGGTGAGAAGAAAGAGACCATACCCCAGCTCGATGGTGCTGTGTTGAGCTGAGTGAGATGAAAATAGAAAGCAAAATCTTCTTTATTTATTTTGTTTTTATTCTTTGTAGGAAGCTGAAAATGCACAGTTAGAGAGGCAGCCCGTGACTGTAGGAAGCTGTGCCTCTCCTGGGAGCTGCATTTACCCCTCCTGGTGCTCAGGGCACTGGGACTCAGCCACCACCCCCGTGGCTGTGCTCAGCTCCGCAGCTGATGTTGGTGCTGCCCCATTCAGCAGCTGCAGGGTCAGCGTGCTCAGAGCCCCAGCCCCCAACATCTGCACTACATGCCAGGTGTTCAGGGAGGAGGGGAATGCTCAGGCTGCTCTGGAGCCGGGGTGTTGCAGGTGGCAGCACAATGTCCTGCCATGAGCGCAGAGGCGCTCGCTGTCACCGGTGTGATGAATCCTACCATCCCCTCCGGCCACGGGGGAGGCTGCTGTAGCAAAAGCACCCGGGGCATTTAAAAATAGAGGATATTTAGTAATAAATGAAGTGTTAAAGATGAGGTACGAAAGGTTAAATGTTCTTTCCCACCTTCTGGGTCCTTATGTTCTAGGAAAGCATCTATCTGTGCTTTAATTAGAAAGTAGCATAGAGAGAGCGCAAGTAGCTGTTTTGAAATGTCTCATTGAATATAAAATATCCTAAGCCAGAAAGAAGCAATCTGACCCTTGTGCTGCCCTCTCTGTGGAGCTGTGTATTTATGCACAGATAGCCCTGCTGTCTGGCTCCTTTTTCTGAGAAACTTCATCATACAGCCCTCGTGGAAGCTCAGTGACATTAGCAGCAGCTTTAGCATCAATAATGATTATTGAAATTCTTTACAAGCCCGGTTTAATGCTCCTGGACCTCATTAGTTTTTCATACTTCATTAGGCCAAATGCCCTCATTCACAACTTTGCAGTTTTACCTTCAGTGGTTTTAAAATAAAAACCCTTATGTCCTGTATACCTTTACACAGGACATACACCCTTATCTCCTGGGTACCTTTTGTTCGCTTCAAAATTGCAAATATGTGGATATTTTGAAATTCTGTATTTTAAAGGTATTATGAATTTAGCTATTCTCTATGATTTAAGTTGCCGACACTTTCAGCAGTCATTTCCCAACGAGAGCCCGATTGCCTGTGCTCAGGGCCGGCCGCTGTTCCAAGCAAGGGTCGCTCTGGGGCTGGCCGTGAGTTCCGAGCGCGGCTCGTCCCGCAGGCTCCGCGCTGGAGAGCGATTCCCATGGATCGGGTCCGGCCGGGCGCTCCCCGCTCCCGCCAGGAGAGGGCGCTGCAGCCACGGGAAAGGCGCCCCTGGAATTCCCGGGCTGCGCTGGGATCTCGCCATTCCAAAGGCAGCGATGCTCCCGCTCCACCCGCAGCGTCTCCGGAATCACCGGCACGGAAAGACCGGCGCTCAGTCCAGAGGAGCAGAAATAAGCTTTCCCCCTTCAGCTGGAACTCACCGAAGTGGTGTCTCTCTCTTCAGCAAGTGTTTAGTCAACGTAAAAAAAAAAGTCAAACAGAGTTATGTAAAAATCACTGAACACGAAAAAAAAAAATACAACATCAAAATGCATTTATATAAGGTCTGGAAGTAAAACAGAGGCAATGTGTAGAAAGCATGTCATGTTGGCTAAAGTGCCCTCCAGTAGAAATTGCCATTTTTAGATAACAAAGGCAGTGGATGTGCAGTACAGAAAGAGCAGGGGCAGTTCAGAGCATCCATGAGTATTGGAGTGGCACTTGGCTCCAGCGTGAAGCAAATCCTGCTTTATGACTGGGAGCAGATGGATCCTGCTCTAGGCAATACCTCACTGCCTAATGGGAGTGATGTGCCCATGCACTAATAACAGTGAATTGCAGACATTTTCATATCAAAGGTTAAGCTCTGCAATCCTGAGCTCCTCCAGGCAATGGCAGGAGTTGACTCAAGTAAGCCACACACTCGCTGGATTAATATTTTTGCAAGGGTGACCTGAATAGGGCCACCAATCTGCAGGCTGAAAAGGCAGAACATTTCTGCTCTGGTTTTAGGTCGTGCAAAAAAGGGATCTCAGGTAGGACTGCATTAGTCACAACATCTAAGGATGAGGAACAGGAAAGGTGAATGTGTGCACTGGGCCAACAGTTTTAATTTTATGCAAACTAGGAAGGTAAATCTATACAGATTAATAGTAGTGAAACTGCTGTGGTATACTTGGTGTTGCAACTTTTTTCTTGAAGCACATGGGGAAATTAGTGTGTTACAAGAAGCAAAAGAAGTTGCTAAATTTTTGTTGGGCTTGGTTGTTTGGTTTATTTTTTGGTGGCCAGTAGTTAAACTATTACTTTAGAATTTATAATACCAGCAATTGCTTCTGTAAAAGGTGTATTTCTGTTGTTAATTTGGGGAACAGAGAGAAATCCATTAATTTATCTTCTTAAGACTTCTTTTAATATTTTTTTTAATTAAAGGTTTTTTTCCCTGCATGGGGCAGAAAAGGTTACCAGGAGGGAGAGAAAGTTCCTGTACAAGGAAGGACAAAATTTATATACCAAGAGTCTCTCAGTTGTGCTGCTTCTATTAATTTCCCATTTATTTAAATTCATGCAGTGTTCTTGGAGCTTGTTCTGTGAAGTCAGTGCTGACCCTTGGAACGAGCCAGCTCAAGCAGTGCTTTAAATTGCAATGCTTTAAATTGCATGTGAGAGTACAAACTCCTTACTGCAACAAGTCTTTGTTCAGCATCCTGCCCAGGGAGCCCTGATCCATAACTGCTCCACAGCACCAGGAGAGCTGGGTAAGGTTCTGCTGGCTTGTCAGCTCCCTCTGGGCAGTGACACAACACAGGTGTATAGAAAATAATCTGCTGAGGGTGAATAAAAGAGAGACAGCAGAAACTGGGAAAAACTCCTGGCCCAATTCTGTCCACTAAACACTTTGCAAGTAGACAGGAAAACTATTTACAGCTCATCTGAAAAAGATTTGGACTTTATATTTTGGACAATATTCTTTGTGCCATTAAGTCCCATGAGCTTTTTTGTTGTTTTTCTCTTGGCCGAGCATAATCACATCTCTCTGCAACTTCTCTCTCAGATTTAAAAGAAATATCAAAATGTAGTAAGGAAGTAATGTCTTCCTGTACTAAACCTATTTAGCTTTGTACAGATTCATATAATTTGGGCAACTGTGATTCTTCCTGTCCTTTCCCTCCCAAGTCCAGTTCTCATTAACTTTAATTCAGTTTTTGCTTTGTCAGGAATTTGCTTTTCCATACTTTCTGTTTGTTTTGGCTCCATGTCCATTGCATTGTGATAATGCATCTCTTGATATTCTACGGGATCTTTCATAATGAAGATCTCATGACACAGTTTTCCAAGTCTGGAGCTGGTGATCAGACTTGCTTGCATGTCCTGCAAGAGGAGACTGTCTAGACTGTGGGAATGACTGTGGTGTTTGGATTGTGTTATTTCCATTCTGCTTGGCATGATGCACTCTGTAGTTAGTCTGGAAATTAATGACAGTGCCAGGCCTGGTGCAGGGCCTTACCTGGCTGTGAAGTGGCTTTTCTTCCTTCTCCAAACTACATGGAAAAGTTGTGCTTTCCCTGTAGTGCCTTGCTGTGTTACTGTAAACAACCAGGTGCTTAAAATCCTTCTTCACTACATTCATTAATGGTCATGTTCTTTAACTTTGGTGTCCTACAAGGCCTGTAATTACCTTTGCCACCTAAATCCTTTATAATAATAGAAAATATTAAATTCCTGATCTGATTTGCAAAACAAGCTTTGTTCTGACTCTTCTGCTGTTTGTCTGTTTGCCTGTGTAGGTAGTGAACTCTTTGGGGAAGAGGCAGGGTCTTCCAAATAGTGCTGGTTGATGCTTGGATCCTGGAGTGCTGGTGTGCCATGATCAGTCACAGCCCAGGGGCTTGGAATGAATAGTGAGAGGGGATTTGGCTCAGTGTGTGCTGTTCACACCACTGTCATTGTGTAATTACATCTTTATGATGCACACTGTGATTGGCATCCATGGTGACGTTGCTTATTTAGAAATACTTTCTGAGTGTTGGGGAAAAATCATTATCTCTTGGGAACATCCTCTTCCTGGTGGTAAGTATTAAAAAGTGCCCTGTGGCAGTGGCTGGCACCGTTTTCCATTTAAGAAACTTTTTCCATGGATGTCTCTAGAGGAGCAGGTCAGAATTTCCAGGTGCTTGTTGGAAATCTTGAGTTGTGTACTGCTTCCTGATGTCATTCTTAATTAACCACCCAAGAAGGGAAAACCTGTGATGTAGGAGATACCGTCAGAAAATGCATGCACTAAGTGAGAAGTTGAAAATTATTTTCATACTACAACTAGCCTTTGAGAGTTGCCAGCTCTCATAGTCTAAAGGCAGGTGTACAGTGCTTGTATCTTCCATCCGTGGATAAGGGAAACCTGTTCACAAATAGGTGGGAGGAGATAAGTGGAAGTGAAGGTGAGAAGACTGCAAGTGATCTAACACACATCAGAAGGAAGAGCTTGAGAAGGAACATGAGCAGGTGAGCAGAATACTCTTGTGAACCACAAGAGACAAGAATATCAGCTCTGAAAATGTGTTTAATGTGTAAAGGGAGACAGGAAGGAGAAACTTGTCTTAGTTTTACTCTCTCCATGTAGCTACTGGCTTGCAGCTCAGTGTCTGGGCAGGAGCAGGAGCAGCAGTGCTCTGTGGCATTGGTCCCCATAAACCCACAGCAGCTGAAGCTGAACCAAACCCTTGTGCACCTGATTCCCAGCTCTGCTTGCATGGTCATTTGCAGTGTGAGTGGTTCTTCTCAGCTCCATTTAGACAAGTTTGTTCATAATTCTCCTGTATTGAATTTGATGTCAAACTTGATGGCTTGAGTGAGTGACAGGAGTTGTTTGCTTTAGTAATATATTGCAGGAGTCCCCAGAAGCACTGGGGAAGAGCATATTTCCTGTTCTGTAAATGTGCAGCAGAATTTATTTCTTGCCAAAACTTAAAGACTATAGAATTACAAAGAGTTTGCTAACCCACTGTTCATTGTGCCCAGTGGGCTGTACCCAAGCAGGCATGGCTGGGATTCAGGAAGCATTTAAGCCTCACTGGGCTGCCCTGATTCAGGGCAAAGGGGTCACTCTCCTGCTTTTAAAGTTTCTGCCCCTGTGAAAGACAAGGGAGCTACGTGTGGAAATGATCTGAAAATTTAGTGTGCTGGCCAAAATGTACTAAAAAATTCAGAATGACTCCTGGTAGAAAATGTTCATGCAAAGTCCTGAGTTTTAATTATGTGATTATGTGTTTTATTGTCCGGGAGCAGAACTTCTGCTCAGTCTAATAGCTGCTGATTTTTTTCAGCTAAGTGCTGAAGGTGGAAGTGGCAGAAGAGGGTAGAGCTGCACTACTTGGTTCTAGTAGCTAGTTCTTTCTGTGGAAAAGGAAACATATTTTTTCTCTTCAGGAATAGCAAGCTAACACTTAAAATTGTCAACACTCACTATTAAGTTGAAAAAAGCCAGATTGTTATTTTATGGCTTAAATGAGATGTGTACATGACTATGTGCAGTTAATAGATGAGGATAAACTAGGGTTAAATCAAATAAAACAGATAATCCTGCATAAAAAGATTAATGTGGTAATGAAGACCAGAGAAGTAAGTGTCAGAGATTTTATATCTGTTTCTGACCTTCAGCTGTACAAGTGTATCCAGGCTACTTACTTGTTCTAGTAATAAATGGGACTAAAGGAGTAGAGCCTCTAAAGGCTGGCACTTAGATTTGAGCTGAATTTGGTCTCTGGAAACACAAACAGAAATTCAAATGGACTTATTACTGAAAACTGATAGTGCAAAATTATGCCAGGTGGAGAAAAAGTCTTTTAATTATTTCATTTTCACCAGTAAATGAATTAAAAACTGCATAAAAAATTGCTTGGGTATCTTTTTTCATGTTCTGCCAGGTACCAGACCTTTAAACTCAGGCTGGCCCCTGAAAGTTGAGTCAGTTCTTTTGAGTGTCTGTGTTGTCAGCACTTATAAAGATTTTGTAGTGGCAGCTTTGTTAAAAATACCACAGAAGATGTGCCAGCAAACAGAAAAACCACATCATTTCCCTACTGCCTATGGCAGTGCCTGCAGTGCTAGAGGGGTAAATATGGAAAACAGACACGTTTGTCAGAAAATGAAAGCAGTAGGACTCTGGAATCAATGCTAGGAACAGCTGAGTAAATAAGACACCTTTTTTTGCAGTTACTTACCAACCATAAATGGGCTCTGCAAGTGGACGCAGAAAAACTGTAATAAAATCTGACATGCTCATGAGGAATGCTGTAAAGAGCCTGAGGAAAAGAAATGCTGTATGGAAAGGGAGCAGCAAAGTAGTGATGCCAGAGGTGTTGAATGTGTCAGCTGAGGAAGGCAAATAGAAGAGTGTGTGTGAAAATGAAATTATTGTTTTATCTCAGATCTGTGGGGGTCTGATGGTACTGCTGACTACTCTGAGCTGCTCTCTGACTGGCATAGTTAAGTTCTACTCTCAGCTTCATAACTTTTCTTTAACCTTAGATTTATTTCAATTAACTCCTTCACACCCTATTTACTATCAGGAAATACAAACACATGAATGAAAAGTGCAGAAAGTGAAGACACCCTAACACCCCTCAGCATCAGGGCAAAATACCACACACTAGCCTATGGGTAAATCCCAGAGCTCCCTGGAGCACCAGGGTTCCACTGCCCAATCTGTTCAAGCCAAATAAAACTCTCAGAAGTGTGTTTTTTCCTGGTTTTACCCTGCTGCCTTAACTCCTATCTCAGGAGCACAGATCCAAGCGGGAAACGCTCGATTCAGCCCCGTGCCTGTTTGTTGTGTGAGCATCCAGTCCTTTGGCAAAGAAAGCATTTCTGTCATCTGAAGGCCACCTTGGGCAGTGGCAGAGGAGGCACTGCAGATAAGCAGGGGGCATTTAGGATGTGGCTGTGTCCCTGCTGAGTGGGCTGGGATTGTGCTGCTCTGCTTCATCCCAGGTTACTTCAGAGCCCTGCTGGGGGCTCAGCTAAGCCTAGTCTTGTTCCTGTGCTGAGCCTCAGGCAATTCTCTGCTGGCTGGAGAGCCTGCTGGCCTCCAGGTGCCATCAGGGGGGATCAGTCTGGGGCAGGAACCTTGGCTACCAGCACAGCTGGATCTGCCTGGTGGCTGGGCCCTCCTTGGGGCTCATGCTCTGGGTCTGTGTCCCCTCCCTGCACACTGCAGGGCATGAAGCAGGAAACACTGACTTGCTTCATGGGGATTCCATAGGTTAAAATCCATCTCAGGTGGGCAAGTGTACCACGAGTGACACATCGCCTTTCTTTGACTTTTTTACCTGCCCCTTCTCCCCTTTCGAAATTGTGTTTTATTTCTGCTGGGCACTGTTCTGTGGGGCAGTTGAGAGGTGTTATAAAAGATTTTATTCCATTATCTCGATGAAGGGGGAGACATAAGAGGTGTAAAACTCAATGCCGTTCCATCAGAAGCCAACCTATTTCCTGATTACAATGTATTATAAATGTTTTTCAGCCTATTAGCCTTTGCCACACAATGCTGCTATTACTTCTAACACTAATCATCTATATTTTGACCCCACGTGGTCCTGCTACAATGCATCTTTCACAGTTCTAATTCTCTAAAATATCTAGTATTTTTGCAAAGCTATATTTTGAAACTTGTTGAAAAATTGTTCCTAGTTCCATCTCCATAATGTCCTCTCTATTCCATGACCTTCCTAAATCAGCTTCCACTGTAACAAGTTTTTTTAAATGGATAGGATCAATGTTTGAGAAATCAAAGTCCAGCATGACTATGAATTCATAGTCTTCAATTCACTTCTCTCCCCACACTCTGTCTGGTCTTCATAGCCATTTGCAAGTATGCAAAAAATACTGTTCTATGGTAATTTTTACATGGTGGCTTATCAAAATAAACCTGGTTAAAAGAAATTTAAGTCTTCTGAGCTGACCACTGTTTGCCACAGTTCATGGAACTATCTTCTATAGACACTCCAAACAATGAAGACAGGACCTGGAAAATACATGAATTTTTAAATGCACTTTTCTAAATCTTACCTGTGGGATACCCTGGTTTTCAGACCTCAAGGATTCTCTTCACTCCTTCTTCCTGAATTCTAGGCTGAAATTTCATCCAAACTGACAGCAAATACCTATTACTTAACTATAAAAGAAACCCGTGCCACATCAAAAATTGAATGTAACCTGAGCAAGAGCAAGTGTGGAAATTACCCTAAATCATGTGGCCTGAGGCTCATGCTGTGCACCTACACAGAGCACAGC
Organism: Calcarius lapponicus; assembly: GCA_039654755.1. Taxonomy (NCBI): domain Eukaryota; kingdom Metazoa; phylum Chordata; class Aves; order Passeriformes; family Fringillidae; genus Calcarius; species Calcarius lapponicus. The sequence continues at coordinate 19,592,909 of CM077470.1, read as the reverse complement.
TGCTGCTGCAGGTCACAAAAAGTGCAAAGAACTTGTAATGTACTTGAGAGAACTTCACACAAATCTTCTGGCCCTCGCTGCAAGACTTCTGATCCAAGAGGGAGTTTCTGCCTGCCAAATATAGACAATGTCCCACGAGATCAGGCATATTCTTGAACCTGGATCCTTCTTGGATCATTTATTTCTTATCTTTGGGTTAATTTATTACTTATCTTTGTGAGTAGGGAGTTCATTCCATGGCCTGTTTGTTCAAATAAATCCACTAGAAAGTGGCTGAGAAGCCTGCAGTCTGTCACCAGTAGAACATTCCGCTCTGAACTCTCAGTCTGTGAGCATTTAGATGTGCAAATGCAGGCTATACCTGTGTTATAGTTCATGTTTTGGTGCCAGTTTTATTTATTCACAGATACAGTTTTGTTCTTAGGATGAACTCAAGTTCCAAAACCTCAGTTCTGTGTCTGTGAGCTGGAGCATTTCTTTTGCCAGACAACATTTTACTGTCTGTTTTCTGTGTTGCTATGTTGATATCCCTTCAGGAAATGTTTGAGAATTGCAGATCTGATAGAAAATTGTAGGAGAATCAAACAACTGACACTGAATCAAACAACTGACACTTTGCTGGCCCAGGTGGGTTGCCTTTTGCAACTTACTCTCTACACGCACTCCTTTGTGCTGTTTTATGGTTCAAACACCATTATTATAAAACTTCTGGAGTCAAACAAGTGGGAAACATAAACAGAGACTGGGGATTTTTGCTTGTTTGCAGCTGAAACAGACAAGGCTCGTTGTAAACTGGTCACCTTGATTATATAACATTGGTTCTAATAAGAAGATATTGTATATATCTGGTATTAAAAAAAAAAACCTAAACAGCTTTATGCCTAGTTAGAAATCTTAATGTAATGCAAGTCACCCTACAAAATAAAAAAAAAAAAAGTAGCAAAGGGCTTGAAATTATAATTACCCACTGTAATCTGTTTTAGGAAATAATTTTTCCTTTTTCTTCCCCTTAGCAGCGTAACTCTTTCTAATTTTGTTGTTGACCGAGTTTTTTACTTCACACTTTTGAATACTAGGTGTTCATATGGATTATATCTATCTTAATACAGTTTGCAAGTTTTTATTTGAACTTGAAAAATATTTCATTATGTTTAATTTAGAGAAATGAGATTTCTTTAATTGCTGTCTGTAGAAGCTATTAAAAGCTCAATTACATTTGCAAATTCATTTTTAAAAGTGTTATCATTTAAAAATTACTAATTAAAAAAAATAATCATGACATGACTGTGTGGGACTTCAGGTTTACTAACAGTATTCTCTCTACAGCCTTCAAACTGTAAGAAAATAACATTTAAAATGGAGACATGAATTATGCTAAGAACTGAAGCAAGTCTTCAAAATTGGGCTAGCAATTGTGAATTTGAGTAAATAGCAATAGTTTTGTTAGGGAGACAAGATTTTCAAAATATGTATTATATGTTAAATATGCAATAATATAGATAATAAATATGTAATATTTGTATAATATATAAATATGTAATCATGGTATATTTTTATGTTATATTTATATATGATATGTATTATATACATATATATTTATATTAAAATATATAATATTTCTATGATATAAAATATATATAATGAATATATAATAGAATATGTATTATAATTATATGTACTATTTGACTCCATTCAACAGTGCAAATATGACTGAGCTGAGCTCTAAGGAGCTGAGAGAATGATGGGTGCTGGGTGCAGGTGTTCCAGCTGTGTGGAGCCTACCTGTGCCTCTGCTGCTGCCAGGCGCTGTGTCTGCAGCTGTGTCCCCAGGACACAGAGTTCACTTCAGTCTGCTAATTCCTCAAAGACTATGAGGGGCATTTTTTGCTATTTAATCTCTTTTCCCAAGGTGACTCTGATATTTGGTGGCCTGTCATTGGGTGTTTCACAGAATTCAAGAGCTGCTGGGCAGTCAGAGCTCCCTTTTGGAGCAGTGGATGTTCACCACAGCTCCTGGAGGGGATGGGCAGGCAGTGGTGCTCACTATCCAGCTCTCAGCCAAAAGGTTTTATGAGCTATTTAATTTTTTTTTTCTCCTTGTAAAATAAATGTTATCACAACTCCAGCTATATATACAGTACTGCTGGGGTAATAGCCTGCCTAATTCAGATTAATTGTAGGCTTGCAATGATAAAGGAGCTTCAGCACAGCAGTTATTCTGTCGCACAGATGCAATTAAAACCATATCAATGCAATATAAATAATGCTAAATTAAGTTGCTGTCCCTCCACATGGTGGCAATTTTGAGCTAGTGCACAATGAAATCTAGCATCTTATTTTGTTCAGAAGGAGCAACTACACCAAGAAACAGTTTCTAATTTCCTTGAATGGCTCTGGAGCAGCTTTATCACCCAACAATATGAAGTGTGTAAATTGCTGTCACCAAATATCACTAATAATAATAATGAGCATTTCCTGTTTTGTTGTTCATTGTAAAGGTCAGAAGAGCTTGAGATTTACATCTGAAAGTCATGGGATACCTGCATTAGTCTAATATGAAGTGAAAGAGACAGATGTGCTAGCATATAGAATTTTCATAGTGGAAAAGGCATGATTTGATTCAAATTATTTTATTTTAACTGGTTTCAAGGCATTTTTAGAAAGTTCTGAAACAAATTATTTAATGTCAGTTAGATTTTCCTCTGTTTTTTTTGGGCAGCCTGTCACTTTTGGAGCAGAACGCTGTTCTCAAGAGCCATCATTTTTTCTTACTGGTAGGAAAAAGCTAGAAGATACCAGCCTAAAATTAGGATACTGCTTTTTATACTATTTATATCTTACTGTTGCAAAGCTGTAGCAGGAATAAGTTTAAGGAAAATGGTTACATCATTAAATAATTGCGGAAAAAAGTAGAGATTTAATATAAACCAAGGCAATGTCTTTCTTAGTCTCTGTAGTACAAATCTCAGGTGAAAGGTGAAATGAAAAAACTCATTTTGATTGCAAAGCAGCCACAGAACCTCACCATTAACTTTCTTATATTGAAGAGATGTGGAACTAAAGCTACCTCTCCTTCCGTGAAGCCTCCAAGTGTTTATGTTATTGCTGTTTTCACTTCAGTGCTCCACTGTGCTTTAAATACACCTGTAACTTCATCCCTGGGAAGGCTTTGGATGTTCCAGTGTATTTGTCAGTATTCCCAGCGTAGCTGAAAAAGGTAATGAGGGACAAAGGCATATTAACTGCTGCTGTTGGAAAGCCCTGCCTTCAATAGCTGATTAATTTAATCAGTCTTTCTTCAGTAAAATAATTCAGCTTTAAGCAGCCTGTAAAAGTTGTAATAAGCACAATAAGCAGTGCACTTCTTTTCTCCCCATTCTATGGGGGAATGTTTTTTCATGCTGACAAAGTCCACTGCAACAAATGCTGCAGTGTTCTGCAAAGTTGTTTGTCAGTGCCTGGGTTTATTTTTGCAGAGAAGTATTGATTACAGAATGAGAAACATTTGGTTTAACAGGGATCGATGAGTGGCAAACAAAGGACACTGAAGTTTGACTCATTTTAATTTGAACAAAAATACAGTACCCAGTGCAATTCATGATGAAGTAAAAAAAATGGTATATCCTCTCTGGTTTTTAATCACATTTCTTTCCTGTCATTTGTGAGTGAGATAGGTTCAAATAGGGTGATGGATTTGGGACCAGGTTGCATGTGAGGAGTTTGTGGGGAGACCCCTGGGCTTTGCAGGAGGGGGACAAGCAGGTCCACCTGCCTCTGGAGAGAGGGGAAAATCTCACCAAAGGGATTCCACCCACCTTCTGTGTAAGAGGGATGTGGGAGAACTACCTTGGTCTGTTTGATTTGCAGGGCCCAAACACAAGCTCTTACAAAATACCCATAACACAGGGAACATTTGTGCTTTCCCCAGCTGCTTGGGCTGTGAGCAGCTGGGGCCCAGGTGTATCTTGTGGCACTTGAACAAATACCGTTTGATCACCAGGCATTTTGTTTGGGAGTATTAAAGATTCATTGCATCAGAAAGAATGAGTTACTTTGTTAAACCAACTGGGAGACCAAGATGCAAATCCCAGTTTCTATTTCAATTAATATTTCATAATTGATTATTGAAAAATGGAACTGCTTCACCATCCCTCTCTCATCTCTCGTCCCAGGCTGTTCTATGGCTTCTGCCTGCAGCAAAAGGGCATACAAGGGTGATAAAATAGTAGGCTTGAATACTTTGAATATGCACATTTATTCATAAGAGTATTGGGCATTGACTTTTCTAGAAAAACTAATTTTAGTGTGCTTCTAGTAGCTGCTATTTGTTTGCTCCATTCACTTGTCTTTGTTGTCTGCTCTGTGTCTACATTCTCTCTGGCTCGTGGGATGTTGTGTTGTAAACCAGGCTATGAGTCTGTTAATTTGTGACTTTTATGGCAAGGTATCAGAGGAACAGCATCAGAAAATGCATTAAAAATAAACACATAAAAACTCAGTTTGAGTTTGCAATGACTTAATTGTACTTCAAACTCTAAACCAAAAAATATTTTAATCTTTTCTTCTCATCGTTTAAATTCATTGCAAAGTATCTGTTTGAAATCAAATTAATTACACAGAAATTGTGACCCTCTTTAACAAATGCTTTAAAGTAGTTGTTAAAAATTTAATGTGAAGGTTATTAGCCTGATTTTGGGCAACATTAAGCCTGTGCTAAATATTGTCATGTAGACTTTTTCTGACAAAATATTGGTCCCATGTTTGCATAATGAGCAGCACCATAGTAAACCCTTTCTTATGATGCACAGGGGAAGCAAATAACAAATTCAAGACTAGAGGATTCTTATTTCTACTTAATCAGTAGCTCTTTCCCCTACTTATAACCTTAATGATGAGATTTCATATGTGCCCCTTTTAAGATGTTTTTGATATTTGAACTAACCAGTCAGGTTATATCTAGCTCTTCTGAAGAGCTGCTTTTCATAAGACCCAAGGATAAGCTAAAAAGAAGGAGGAGAAAGCAGTTCCTAATGGAAGTGTTGGGCTGTCCCTGATGGACATCAATGCCCTGTACAGCCTGCATGGTGTGTGTGCTACCCCACACCTCTAATTCTTCTCTTGCAGTCATCTTGACACACAGACACGTTTTTCTTTAACATGTAGATAAAAGTATTGATTGTGATAGAATGATTTTTAAGTGCAAGATAAATTAACAACTTAAAAAAGAAAATGCTCTGATGTGGTAGGCTGATCTCAGCCTTGGGTCAGCTTTCCTTCTGCATCCCATCTTCAGCAGGATGTGGGGTACACAAAATTGCAAAAAAGTTTGTATACCAAGATAGGGAGATGAAGAATGAGAAATCTGCTTGAGTTACTAAAATGCTTGACCCTAATGAGGAGCAATCACCAAGTACTTTTATGAGAAGTATTTTCATGAAGTTGGTCCTGCCATTCTGATGAGACATTTGATGAATTTACCTGCAGTAACAGGTAAAGGAGGTAAAACTCTTAAGTCCCTGACTTGGAAGGCTTTAATGTCATCCATGTCTAGATTTAAAGGTAACAATGAAATAGCCCTGAAATGAAAAAGAGGTAAGACATCAGTATTTCTGTGCCAAACCCTGCTGTGCCACACGTTCCCTCTGTGTGCTGATGTCAGGCTGTGCAGAAGCAAAGGATCTCTTGTGCATCCCTCACCCCACAGCACCATCTGCATGTCTGCCTTCCTGGCTGCCACCTGCCCCATCCACACTCACAGTTCCTCACATTTGCACTTTGGTAGAACGTGAAGGAACCGGGTGCTGACATTTGTGGCACATCCCAGGGTAATTAAGGGAGACACAAATGGTTGAGCTCCTCTTGGCAGACACTTGTGTGGCTGCACAGGGTTAGTCCTTAGACTGTGAGCACAGGTATTAACCAGTAACTCTGAGAATAAATGGTGCCTCTTGGTCTCTTCATGGAGTGCTGAGGAACAAATCACATTTTTCTGTCAAACACACGCGATCCTTCCAATACAGTTATAAATAGTTCTCATGTGCTTTGTTTTGATCGCGAGTAGCTCAGATCGGATTCCTTCCTTAACTTTTAGAAGATGGCTTGACATGAGGTGCATGTCCCTGCCTGGGTGAGGAATGAAACATTTTGACACGAACATTTCCACAGCTACACAAGAAGGAGCTTGCTGAAGTGCAGGCTCTGGCTCAGGAGCATAATGAGCAGCCCCTGAAACTTTGTTCCCTGTTAAAATATTCCGGTACTTGCAGGAAAGTATCCGTAGAGTTTGCTAACACTGTCTTTCACTCCAGTTTGTTCACATGAATTCTTTGCCTGTTTGGAATGCTATCAGGAATTTGACTGGGTGGTGTGATGAAAGTCAGGCTCTCTGGGGAGGCTGAAAAGGGGAAGCAGGAATCAAGTAAAGGTTATGCTTCTAAGAAGGGAAGGGTGCAGCTGTGCTGCAGAAGGCAAGGAGAGGAAGCAGGGAAAAATGCTTTGAGCAGAGCTTGTGGAGAGAAGAATCTGCAATTAAAGAGGAATAGGCAAGTGGGAATACATAACTTCATTGGGAGATGGCAATGATTTTTCTAGTGTTAAAATGAACTGAAGCATTTCACATGACACTTTTTTAGTTCAACCTTTTCTTCACATAGCATGCTAATTCTATTTCTTTCTATTAAACTTATATTCACTATAAAACCTTTAACCAGTCCTGTTTATTTCTTCTCACACACCTTTTTTTTTTTTTTTTTTGCACAGGAATAAAGTGGGGTTAGCACAGAGGAGCCTATAAAGTGCATTATGTCAGCACAAAATTCCTGCAAAGTTCAGGGATATTTTTTCTTTTTCCAGGAGACAAAAATAAAATCTAAAAAAACTCTTTTTAATCCTGGCCTTTCTGTATGTTAGGCTCACTTCTCTCTTCTGACACTTCATTATGGATTTTCTGAGTTTGAATAAAAATCTAGTTCTCTTTTCTGGTGGATAAGGTCACTACTGCTGGGAGCTATGTGTGTGTAGTATACTTTAGTGTTTTGTGTCTTGCAGACTGAAAACTTCCCAAGTGTGGGTGGTCTCTTGCACCTTTTTCTCCCCACTTCACAGTATTTACTGTCTGTGATCTGGCTGAAAGCAGATCTGCTTTCTGCCTGCAAGAAATGGCAGAAGTGCTGCAAGGTTGCCAATAAATTCCTGTGAAGAATCCTGGCAGTGAGGGCTGATGGTGGTGTTGCTGTGCAGATGTCCTGTGGGCAAGTCTTGGCCCCATTCATGCAGGAGGGTTTTGGTAGCTAGGAAGAGAACTCAGAAGTCCAGGACCATAGGTCAGTGCTGTTTCTGTCTTGTAGCCTTGTGACTGGTTTGTTGTTCATCCCCAAACCTGAAAGGAGCTGGAGTTTTGTACAGCAACAGTACGTGCTCATGTAACTAATAATGTGTTGTAATCCTTGCCCATGAGGTGGCTGAATTGGAACTGGACATTTAGCTCATTCCAGAAGTTCCTATTGTTTAGGGATTACATTCCTGAGATGTTATTGTTCTTGTAATGCAATGTGTTGCTCATTTAAAAGTACTTTTCTTAAAGTAATTCCTACATTCTTTCTCTTAAGAAAAAAGTCCCCATGTGGATTTGCAGACCTCTTTGTGTAGGTTGTGTGTTATCACACAGCCTTCCCCATGTGAATAGGAGTAAATGGCAGCAACAGCATTCTCTGACCTATCAGCAAGAGATAAAAGAAACTTAGAAATAGCTTGTACAGCTCTTTGACCTGCAGGGAGAAGTTTGGGTTGTGCATCTGTGCTGTCTATGCAGTTCTCCTCCAGAAGGTGAGGGTTTGTGATGAGCAGGAGCGTGGCTGTAGGTACAGCTCAGTCCTCATGCAGGACAGGAGAACAGGAGACTCATCTGCATTTTAGTGTCACTTTTTGTCTGTCCTCCCTGTGGAGATCTGGCTTTGAACATCATGTGGGAAGATTCCCTTGGGGACCAGAGCGTGGTCAGCGTAGCAGACATGCAGAGGTAGCTGTTGTGTAGGTACACACTTTGTGATAATTGGGTGTGGGGCTGGCCCAGCCTCATCCCCAGCCTCCTCTGTAAACCATGTAAAACATGGTTTTACAGCTGTGAAAAGCAGGAGAACAGCCTTGACAGCAATGAGCCATGGAGTGCCCAGGGGCACTGACCAACCACCAAAGGGAACAGAGGGCACACAGGTGGGTATAAAAGGTTGGGCTAAAGAATAAGAAAGGCAGATGCTCGAAGCTTTCTGATGTGGTAAGGTGTTATTCTGTTTGGGTGAATGCTTAAAGCCTTCTGAAGCTGTATGATGGTGCTCTGTGTATCGTGGCTGTTCTGGCTGTGTCACGTGCTGTGACATTGCTGTATCAGAATAAGGTCACTGTGGCTGTTGTGATGCTGACTAAGCCTTGAAGGTGTGGCTGAATCTCTGGTTTGCAGTCCATTGTTGTAGTTGAGCTTTACAATGTCAGGTTTCTCAGGCACAGCCTTGGGTCAGCTTGGCCACTCAGGTGTTCATAGTAGCTCCTGAGTTTCCTCCAAGGTGGCTTCTCAGTTCCTGAAGGAACAGCTGCATATTTGGTTTTAAGCCCAGTTTCTGGAGACACCGATATCTTCTGAAAGCTTTTCTTAAGTCCTAGGTGGTAGTTATATATTTCTTTTATGTCATTTTCCTTGTTACCCACGGACTTGGGTGGTCCTAGACACCCCTTTAGCAGCAGTGAAACTCCCCTGCAAGAGAAGATGCTGACAGCATTCAGCAAGAGTTCCTGGAGCAGGATCATTTTGAAGTTGGCATTGATGGGATCTAAGCTGGAGCAATACTGACTGCTGTGAATATTCCTCCCATATCGTTAACCTGAGTTATCCTCTGTGAGCCAAGTGCTGGCTTCTGCCTGGTGCTGAACTCTCTGCAGAAAGTGAGGATTACTCAGCACCTGGCAGGACAGGGCTATGTAACACTAAGGACAGTGATTAGATAATTCAGTTAGAACAATGTATTTATTTGCCAGTAATTTGTTTCTTCTTGTGCAGTTTTCCATTTTCCAGGCATTACATATGGCCGACCAGACAGAACCACTCTGTTCTCTGAGTAATTCCCTCTATTTTTTCACAAGCATATAGATATTTCATTTAAACCTTTGCAGCCTCCCTTTGTGGCATCTGCTTATTTATCACTGTCTTTAAGATCCGTTTTCCACTTGGCAATGTTCATATTTTTGGTCCCCTGGTTACTGCTATTGTAAATTATTATCCAGTAAGATTTATAGCTGTGAGATTTGTACAAATAGCCTGTCTCCCCCATTTAATGGCTTATCTCTAAGTTACCTCTGTTATTTACTAATGAAACTGTATGGATAATTTTTATATACGTTTTTGCAGGTATGCCATGAAAATTTAGGTCAGACGTGGAATTACATCAGGCTGTCTGACAGGCTGCAAATCTCCCTGCACCATAGGCACGAAGCAGATGGGTGGGGAACCCACTGTAGCTTTACAGTGACCTGAGCTGTTCCTAGGCATGGGAACCCCATCACTGACAGAGAATAATGTAGTGCCACGTAAAATCCTTGGGGGTTTTATTGATTTGTTTTCTCATTTAAATTCACAAGGAGGAAATTTAATTTCACTTCATTTCTGTTTAACAGGGCTCACATGGAAAAGCCTCTAAATATTTGACATTTTTTTTAAATTGCAGTAACATTTTTAATAGTTTTAGGTTAATTTTTCTGCTCCTCTTAAATCATATTTAGCCACTATTGAATTAAGATTTTAAAATCTTTAGGTACCCTTTACATGATGGTTTTTTGGTTGTTTTGTTTTGTTTTTTTAAAGGGTTAGGCCATGACATATGTAGATTGGTGTGGGTTGGGTATTTGGGTCCTACATTTTAGGAATTAGCAAAACCCGTGTCCTGCTTGCCTTTGAGAGCTGTTAGTAACATTAATGACACTCTTATCACTCTTGTATTGGTTTAATTTGTACTCAGATTTTAAAAACATGTTCATTATCATAGTATTTCACTAAGTAAATTCAAATAAACTCTGTTCTACTGATAGGGATCCTCCTCTCAGCCAAAACAAGAAAAGCAGCGACTTTAGAATTTCCTTCTTGTGAGGTTGAAACATTTAGAGATGGGTGACAAGTTGACTCTTGATTTGTTTCATTTTTCCCATGTCTGCATTCAAGAAAGATGGGTCACAGATCTCAAATATAATTTTTTTTTATTTATTTGGAATGGAAGTAAAGGAAAAACACTTTGAAGGAGAGGATGGGTGTTTGTTTTTCAGTGTGATGACATCCATGAGTGAGCTGAAGAAGGGTAGCTCAGAGTGGTGGAATACTCTGAAAAAATTATTTCCTCTGTAGCATTGCTGCACAAAAAAGATGGCACTGGTGTAGTAGAGTGATTGTTTTGATTTTATGATGATTTTTCCCAAATTAAATATCATTTTTTTTTCCTAAAAGTGTGTTTTGTGTAAAATTAATGAATACATTTTTATGGCATTTCAGCGTGAGAAGCTGATACATGAGTTGGAGGAAGAAAGACATTTGAGACTTGAGAGTGAGAAAAGGCTACGGGAGGTGACGCTGGAGTCGGAGCGGAGCAGAGCCCAGATGCGGGGGCTGCAGGAGCAGTTTTCCAGGTATGTACCACCAGCAAACTGCATCCAAAATATGGCAAAAACATCCGTTGGTGCCGGTGGTTTCTGCCTTTCTATGGCAGAAACATCCTTTGTCCAGACCTGTTGGTAACTCGAATGGATCTAATCTGAGGCAAAACCTGCTCTCCCTCAGAAATTCCATAAACACCACAGGCTCTTGGCTAAATGATTGTTGGAATACTTTAAAGGTTTATGCCCTCATTTTATGGTGTGGTGAAAATTTTCATTTCTAGGGATTTTGCGTTTGCTAGAATTCCCAATAATTTTCAAGTGTAGGTCTTCACTTGTCAAGAAGTGCATGCCACTGGTAAGTCAGTATGTGGTTGTTTGTGTCTTGTAAGCAAGAATGGGTTTGATCAATCTGAATAAAGAGAGGAAGAAAAAGTGAAGCCTTTGGGCAAGCTCATCCTGCTTGGACCTGCTTCAAATCTTTTCCTGCATTTCTTGGGCCAAAGCTTTGGGCTAGAGCAGAGCTCTATTTACAAGAGAACCAGCTTAGAACAGAGATTAACACAAACCATTCATATAATAATAGTAAGGATTTGAGTTATTTATTGTTTTCATGATGCATGATGAGATCTTGTACAGCAAACAGGTTTTTTTCATTGTTTTTTGTCATGTGCACAGAAACAAAACAATCCAAAAAATCAAAAGAGACAATGGAATTTCATGTATATTTTCCATCAAGGCTGAATATTAACTCCTTGCCTCAGCACTGAATTGTTAAAAGTTCAAGTTCAGTTTAATAAGCTGAAAAAAACCTGGAGGGTTTTTTTATTATTGGTTAGGTTTCTTGGGGGTTTTAGAGATTTCTGCTTTGGGCATTTTTTGTGGTTTTTTCCTTATTTCCTCGGTGCTTGCCATGCTGCTCCTCTGATTTGAATCTGGGTTTCTAGGCAACACTGCAAAAACCATTGACAGCATTAATAAAATTAGTTCTCCTCTGTTATTTTGTGTTTGGAAAAATTTGCATTAATTCTCTGCAGAATTCAAAAAACTATTTCAAAAATCCTTAAGTGTTCAGTTAATTCTGAAATGTCCATTAAAAATGCTAAGGCTATTTCTTTTTTAGTTTTCTGTTGTTCCTCTTCATTGATCCTCAGTTTCAATTTTACTTGTTCTGATGAGACTCCTGGAGTAATATACACAAAATAAATCCACCCCATGAGTATTCCTGGTTAGAATATTTTGCTCTATAGTATATTAATCTTTGTTTAAGGAAGAATTTCCTGAGGTCCTGATTTTAGAACAGTATTATTGCTGCAATAGCTAGCAACCTGTGAAATTAACTTTGAAGGTGATGGAGCCATGGTTAAGAAAAGAAGGGGTGAGGGGGAGCCAGTCTCCAGAGAGATACTCCCAGTACCTTCATAAAATTTTAACTGATGCATATTCAGATCTTTTCAAGAGAGCTCTTCATTATTCCTGTGGAACTGCAGTAGTCTGATTCATTTCTACTGTGTTTCTGAAAAGAAAAACTATTTTATTAGTCAGGATCCCTGAAGTCCACTATCTTCAAATTAATCCATTCTTTTTCTTTCACTTCCATTTGCAGTCGAGCGTGCTTGGGTCTATTGAGAAGCAGAGGGACACAAGTTCTTTGAATTAAAGTTGTTTGTCTCCTTATGTCTGTCCCTCTGATTTAGATAAAGGTGAAGGCCCTCTAAATCAGCATTATGTTCTTTTTAAGGCTGTCTGCACATTGGCTAAACTGTTTGAAGGCAAACTTAAATATCATTTTTCATTAATGGCAGCTTGGTTAGCCATGTTATTCCAGAGAGGAAAACTCCTGCTGGCCTCATCAGGCTTTGGTTTTATTTTAGTGTAGGACAGAGGCTTGGAGGAGAATGTGTCACCTAATGTGTTATTTTATTTTAAAGCATTGTTTGTTATGATGAATGTTAAGGGTTATTTTTGCGGATTTTTAGTAGAATATTAAGATATTTGCTTACATAAACAGACTTTCTCTCTAAATGAGTGTATTTTTTCTTATCCTGTTTCAACAAATAATGGAACTGGAAGGTGGATAATCTCGTGCCGCCAAAGATTCTGTATTGTTTGAAGGATTTGCAACCTTTGCTTAATTTGAGCACAATTAAACAGGACAAGACAAATGATGATGGGAGGAAATGTTAAAACCAAGTGAAGAAGATGTCTAGAGGGTAGTATTTTGGACTCAAACATTCTATCTTTCAGATGTGGGTATGTAAGAACATGTACTACAGCATAAATCTTTTAAGTACGTGTAATTCCTGAACTGAGAGGATTTACCTAGACATTTCTACATATATTTCTTTACTATTTTCTTTGCATGATGGAAAGAATGAAATATAATAGTTGGTGGTAATCTGTAAGTTGACCTTTGTAATCAGGAGAGCAATGCTCCCTATTCCTAAATGAAATTGTGGGGAAACTTTAATCTGTCATATAAGCATATGGTTTGAGATGGAGGACTTCAGAAGGTGAGGGGTTTCTTATTGAATGAAGTTTCTGTTGTTACCAAGTAAGCAATATTTCAGCCTAGTAGTCTGAAATAAATCGAAGTTCTCTTTCTTAACACCTGCATAAATCTGCCAGAGCCTTAATGTGACACAGTAGTTAGTTTGATAAATATGTGATACCTGCTGAAAAAGCTTTTAAACTGAAGTTTCTTTTCCAGAATTGTAACATGTGTCCATGTAGTTTTAAATCTGTGTTTTAATTTTATTACCAATGAAATATGTTTGAGGTGTGGAGAAACCTTGCAGGGAAAATATTTAATACTCAAGTTGGGTTTTTACACTGTAGTTGGATGCTGTTATCTTTCCATTGCCTTAGTATAATCTCACCTTGAGTTGAAATACTTGATGTTTTCGTTCTTAAACCCACTGAGATCTGTGGCTTTGCTGCAGCTGTTAAATTCCATAAGGCCCTTTTTGGCATGGCATTGTACAGCTGCACAGTTCTTAAATGCCCAGTTTCTTCCACGACAGTGCCATGCAGTCTGAGTTTCCCATTTTTGTTGCTGTACACCGTCTCATTTACCTCCTTGCTGTTGGTTTCAGCTGAGCTTTTCTGCTTTCAGCATTTTCCTACAACAGTAGGAACAGAAATGCAGCAACTCTGCCCACAGCAGTAGGTGTGATTTATGGTATCATTGTAAAAAGCACACTAATAGACACAATATAAATTGATTGCATTTCCCTGCTGTACATCAGTAAGCAATAGAACTTGTTGTCTGTGGAATGCATACAGTTCAGGTGACTAAACTGTGATTAAATGTTAAAGCAGTAAAAGAAGTAGCTTAAGTTACTTTGAACACTGTTTTGGTCTGAATGAAACAAGTTCAATAAACACTATTATAATGTGTATCTGGAAACAGTAATTGAAGACCCCATTATTAAATCTTAAAATCCCTTTTGGGTAAATTTCAAAAACTATTTCAGTTAAAGTTGTGTTGTTTATTGGTACCAATGTCTGCGACTGGAAAATTGCCTCAGGCTTTTAGATGTTATTGGAAAAGTAGGAAATGGTCCTTGTTTGATCTTCCAGGGCCCTGTGAATGGGATGAGTGCAATTCTCATTAGACTGTATATTCCCCTCCCTTTAGTGTTGACTGTAGGGTTAAGACTGTTGCTTCTGACAAGGGAAAAAATGACTGCTACAACACTTGGCATGAAAGAATGGTGTGGTTGTAGGTTTAGGCACATCCTTCATGTATTTTCCAATTATTGTAATCCCCCTAGCTCCACTCTGTCTTGTCAACAGGTGAGTGGGAATGATAACTGTTTTCCTTGCAGCTGTGATAAGGAGATTTTTATGCATTGCATCAGCATGTTGATGTGGAGTCGTCACATTGTAATTTCCAAGATCTCCTCAATCTGGAGGTCACACCTGCTTTCACCTCTGTGGCCTCACTGCCATGGCTGGTGACCCACAGCCAACTGAGGCCATGTCTGGGGAGTGCACACCAGCTCAGCTGGCCCTGTGTGTGGTCACTTTGCCTAAAGTCAACCATTAATAACATTTTAATCTAATTCCTTGGGAGTTTAAAATGTTCTCCTAGCTGCTATTGATGTCATTCCTTTGATTCTGTCATAGCAGGGGTGAGTAAGGTGTTTTGTGGGAGTTCACTCCTTTTCTCAGGGGGAGATTACAGAGGAAGCTGTCTGCACTTCTCCTTTGTGTAGCTCTGCAGTGACCTCCTGCCATTCTCCCTGCATGGCCTGTGTGTAGGGGTATTGGAGGAGACAGGTTGGCCCAGAGATGGAGTCTGTATCAAAGGCTGACCTTGTCATCCTGCCCTGTGGTTTTAGGTACTCACTGAATTTTATGAGCTGATACTGTACGAAATGTCACGAGGAGGAGAACTGGTGAATGAGTGTCACACACAAGTGGGTTCTCCATGTCTGGAGTGTCTCTCCTGTTCACCTGCTCCTGTCTTGCTGCCAGCTGCAGGATGGGCACTGTCAAACATGGGGAATATTGACCCTGAGTGGCTCCCAGGTGCCCACCCAGCCACTCCCTCACTCGCTGTCTTCAGGAGGGCTGGGAGAGCAAAGAATAGCAAAAAAGCCTTCGTGGATTAAGAACAGGAGCTCACTCAGCAGTTGCCATGAAGGGGAAAGATTTGACTTGTTAAAGATTAATTTAATCTATTGCTAATTAAATATAGTGTAGGGTAGCAAAAAACAATGACAAAACTAAAAAAAAAAAATTATTCCCACCCATACCTTCTTCCCAGGCTCACCTTCATTCCTTCACTCTTGACTCTTCCACCTGAGCAGCAGGGTGAATGTCAGGGTTGTGGGGGAAGCTGCTGGACTCTACAAGCCTCAGGACATGGTGTGAATGCGGCTTTGCTGGGAATCTGACCTACTGCTTAGGGTATTGATCTTACCCTTTGATTAGAATTGACAGAGTTAAAGAATGAAGTTTCTTTTAGGTTAACACAATTGGGGTGAGTTCATTAGAATTTTTATTTATGTGCATCTACAACACTTAGGTACATATTTCATCTATAACAGTTACTTAGAACTATCAAGAACCAGTCTAAGATCCAGGAATGGCTTTACTAAACTCATGAAACTAAGCCCAAAGAGGAGATTGCCTCAAGTTTTTATGGAGTTTGACCCCACTCAGTTTCTGGGCTGCTTTGTACTAAATTTGCTGGTTTCCTGTTGTTTTACCAACAAAAAGTAAAATGGAAATTTTGTCATTTTTGATCCTAGATCCATTTTTTTTCCACTATTCACTCACTCTTTTCCATTCTGTGTGTGAATATGATGGTTTTGAAAGTACATGCACAAGAGAAATACCTTCAATGAGTGTGGTGGCTCAGTTTTCTTCAAAAACACAATTGTCATTGTCGTATTAGAAACCATCTGGTTGAAATAATATTTTCATACTGAGAAGCTGAGAAAGAACAAAAACAATGAGCTCAGAGTGACTGCAGAGAGCAACTGAAGAACCAGGGTAAACTTGAAACACAGAACTCCTGCCAGGACCAGAAATTATAGCAGATTTTATTGCATGAAGTATATTGACTTGTGTAGCCCTTTCAGAGAGCAAAGGATTGCTTTACTCCAGGTGTTATTCAAGATGCACAGGAAGGGACCTGCAGTTCTCCATTTTCTGTGGACTCTGAAGGCACAGAGGCTACATGAAGAGCCAGCCCTATTTCAGTACCAGTGCACTGGTAAATCATGTATGATCTGTCATGACAGCAGCTCTTAGCTGCTGAAAGCTTCTTGCATGGGGGCCAGGGAAATTGGTAATTTTATCTTCCTGAGGCAAAACCATGGTGATCTGTGTGCTCAGGAAATCCTGTGTCTGGTTTGTCTGTGTGCTCACAGGATGCATCATACTCATATTTCTGCAAGTTTGCATCTATTGCCTTTTACTGATTTCTCAGACATGAAATGATATTCTGCTTCATGTTTCAATGGGATAGAAGTCTTCAAGTGTAGTTTATTCATGTAAAAATCAGATCTTCCTGAACCTGAACATGGGAAATTCCCTACTTTAGACTGTTTGTGTACCTTTGTCTTTTGAAAAATATCTACATTTCATAATATCTGTATAGCAAAAAATATTAAAGAGGAAATACCCAGACAGTGTGGTGATAAAGACCTTAAATCTTTAGAGTGAAATAATGTTATGGAGAGTCACCTTTGAAACCTTGTTGTCATTTACTTTTTTGAACCCAGTAATTCAAAGAAATCTGTGTCAATAGAAATTATGTCCCCATAAATTGATTAGATTTAAACTAGGTAAGAGCAGGTGAGAAAAAGGGCAGCAAAGAACAAGTGTTCTCTTAGGCTCTGTCATGGATGACTCTGCTAAAATAAAAGGCTGTTTGTTTTCTTTAAAAGCATCAGTCTGGTTTGAGCTCCAGGATTGTCCAGCAGAGTTTTTTCTTACACCAACCCAGTAATTCCATGTCTCTTTGCCTTCTTGTCCTACCCTGTTGTGTTGTATAGTGGCACTTTTTATTAATGATCCCCATCTGGTATGGAGATTATGGGACAGTTTTCAAACCTCCACTACACAGCCTGGGGTCTTTCCTATGCTCCACAAAGTCACACACGAGATGTCCACACTTTGATTTCTGTGTCCACACTTTGATTTCTTCAAAGTGAGTATTTGCCCTGGAGAGTCAGAAAGACACACACATTTAAAATCAATATAAATAAGACTGATCCTCTGATTTCTTTATAAGCTTTAATTGCTACCCAAACGACATGGATTTTATCCCGTTTTAGTTCACTGATCCTCGCAGACTTGTGGTTTCTTTTGTCAAATGATTGAAAACCCCTGCTCAATGTGAAATTTGCAGATTATAGACTGTTCCTCTTTACTAATGGATCAGAGAGAAATGTGAGTTCATGATCACAGTTTTTATGGTTGTTTTCCTGTTCGATGCTTGAGGTGGCTTGTATTAGTAATTTTTCTGTACTATAAAACTTGTAAACTGCAAATGTAACATTAATGGGCAGTGGTGTGCATTCAGATTGATGGTGGTAAGTACAGAGCAAATTAAACCATGAGTGAATAATATGATTAAAAAGCTGACATAAAGTCAAATGATCTTCATAGTTATACTTCTCTTTTATGAACATGATTGGAATCTTCAAAGGTTCATTGGTTGACCGAGTCTATGTTTTACCATTACAGTTTAATATCAAACTAAACCAGGGAGCCTACATTCCCATTTTAATTGCAAGCAGATAAAAATCTGATCCTGAAAAGTGCTCATCCTTTTTAAGATTCTGGGGTGACTTCTGTGAATCTGATCTAGTGGGTGGTATCCCTGTCCATGGTGGGAGTGTTGGGAGTAGATGATTTCTAGAGTCCTTTCCAACCCAAACCATTCTATGATTCCCCTCTCATTAAGGGCAGAAAGAAAAGTACTCCCAAGTACTTTTGGGGAGTTTAGCACCTTAAATAGTAGAAAGATACAGATTTGTGGGAAAGAGGAGAAGATCATGAAATCCTGACTGTTGTCTCTCTGAGTAGCATAATAGAGGAATACTTAGTTTTGTCTCAATTTAAAGCAAGGTTTTGGAGTATATATGAGGCAGGGAGGAGAAGAGGCCTTTCACAAAAGTACTCTAAAGGAAGTGGTACAAGAAAATACAGAAAAATGGGCACAAAGCTGTCCCTGTCTGGCTACCATCTGCTGTACCCAAAGGTGGGCTCTGTAGATTGGCACTTCTGCTCTCCTCAGCAAGAAACTTCTGTGGAATCATATATTTACTACAGTTTGCATAGCTGGCTTTCTAATGCTGGTAAAGAGCTGGTCCTTGAATGTGACCAATACATAATTTGCAAATATAATCAGTTTTTCATCCTGCTCTGTGTAACCTTTTAAGTATCTCCACTAAGTAATGAAAATAGAATTATTTATCTGCCTGACTTGAGGTGGTAATGCATTTTTTCAACCTAGTAGCGATTCATAGTTTGCATAGATTGGATTGTTTCACAGGATAATTATTATGGTAATTTCAATTTTATCTTAGAACTTGTAATTATTCCACAGTATTGTTCTAATGTAACAGATTGTGCAGCAGTTCATTTGTTTTTAAGTGCTCAAATTTGGACAGAGCAACTTAAAAATTTTGTTTTAATCTTATTCTTTTACCAAAACATTTTGGGTGTGTATGCCTCTATGCACACATTTCAAATATCATTATTAAAGGTTGCAGTGACTATAGTTAAAACTGAAAAGCTATTGTACTAGATGCACACTCTTGTGGAGTTTTGCTTCTCAGGGTATATAATAAACATTAAGAGAACAGGATGGAATTTTTTTCCTTGTATTTATTGGCTCATAGACCTAGTTCTTCTAATTATTCATGCCTTACTCTGATACTACATTTTCATAGTTACTCTACAAGTCTGTCCTCAGGGATTTGTCTCCTTAATGCATAAGGAGTTTGTTTCAGCTGCATGGATGTTGCTTGTTCATTTTCTTGACATATATCACATAGAGGGAAAAATGAGGTTTAAAAAAGAAACGATGCTTGGGTTTAGTCCATCAGTATCAGCAAGAACAGCTGTGAGGTCCCTCCTCTGATTCTCCTCGGGTTTAGATCTACACTTAGTAGAGGGAATGTCCTTTGGGAAGAAACAGGCAACAATGAAACACTGAGGGACAAATTGAACAGTTTTAAGTCATCTGACATGATTCAAACTTTTGAAACAAATAAAGAAAATTTGTGGACCAGATCCCCACCAGCTCCTGAAAGGTGACATGTAATTGCAGCAAAAATGTAACAACGAGAGTAAGGTGTGTCTGGCTTATGGCAGAAAGGCATCTCAGTAATTACTGTGAGCTTTGCCTGTAAAAGGGTTAATTGCTACAATCTTGATCATTTTTGCAGTATCATTAATCATCCTGAGCTTACATAACTAATATTGTTATAACTCCTAACTCTACAGGGATTCTGTCACAATTTAGTAACAATTACTGTCTTCTATTTCAGATAGCTTCTATTGTAGAGCATTGCCAAAAATCTTAATGTGATTATCTTTGGTCATAATGTGTGCTTCAGTTTGCAGATACTGTAAGCAAATGTAGATTGATTTGAATGATTGTTTCAGTTTAATGTGGCCTTAATTCTGTGTGTAGTGCCCGCCCCATCATCTCAAATTTTACCAATTGGGCACTATTCTACCCTTCAGTCAAGCTGTGTGTTAAGTATCATTAATTAAATATGTATTTCAGAAAACATCCATCTTCTAATCATGCAGTGTAATAACTACAGATAGGTTATCCTGAAAACATTGTCAAAAGGATGTCAGTAGAATATTGTATTGCATCAAACAATGAGCTGCTCTTGTCACAACAAGATAATTAGGGATATGCTGCAAAAGGATGCAGAGAAATTGCAAATCCAGTTCAGAACAAGTCACATTGTAGAAATCACTTTTAGCCCTTTAGGATGTTCTTGCACACTCTTAGTGTATGTTTTACCTTAGAGAAGATTTTTCTTTTGCTTCACTCCCTTCCATGATAATTGAATCCCAGTTCAATTGCTTTCTAGGAAGATAAGGGATTTTAGTCTTCTTGGTGTTCACCACCACTCCAGATAGGAAGGAAGTGGCATGCAAGGGAAGACTGCATTTGTCATGAGAAAAGTGGTTAGGTGGAAATGTGAGATCATGAGACTTAATTCTGCAAGGAACAGGGATTTCTGTAGTCTTGTTTGGCACAGGAGGTTGTGCTGCATTTTAGAACGTGACATACCTTTTTCTGCAAGTGTTTCTGTTCTTTGATATCTGTGGGATTTAATTGTCCATTTTTCCATGTCAGTGCATAGCAGAGAAAGGTGTGCATCGTACCAAAACTGGAAATCCAAGCCAGTTGTGTGTTTTGAGCTGAGCTTTCTTTCTCTAGGAATGCAGATTAGATTATTTAACTGTAGTATCCTTGTCAGTGTCTGCAAGCTGCAGTCTTCTAATTGAATGAATGCGGCACGAGTTGAGACACTGCCTCACCTGATCAGAGGGAAACAGAAAATTATTCTGTCTTTAGCTGTAGGTTTCATCCTTCATCCTAAAGCCTTTTTTTAGGCGCTGAGTTGATTGTGCTTTTATTGCTGTTCACTGTTTGTCTTCATTTGGAAGATTCCTTCCAGTTTGTGTCTACTAAGCATGAGGAAGCTGATTCTTTATAGGTCACATATGGATTATAAACAAGTAACAATGCCCTTGTGTATATTGCTTTTTACTGGAAAAATCAGTAGCAAAACAGAAAATTCTGACCAACGTTACTATGAAAGGCAGGTAAAGGCAGAGTAAGGTGATGAGTAGATTAAAAAGCCAGAGACTTGACTGATTAAATTACAGTCACAATTACAGCACATCAAAGTGAGTTTGTGTTAAAAGGGGTCTACAGTGGAGATCCCTCCCATTGGCTTGTTGAGTGCAAGTGTATCTCATCTTATGAATTCTGTTAAAGGCAAAGTATTTCTTCATCTTCTCAAGTACTGCAAATTGCTGCTGCTGCTACACTTTTATTCTCAAACTGTGCAGAGAAAAGCCACAGAACAGTCCAGCTGTCAATGTCTTCCTTAGAAAGCAAATGTCTCTCAAATTCTGTTCTTACTTCATGGTCTCAGCCAGTCACTGCAAAAAGAGCTTCTTTGGTCTAAGCCTAGGCAGTAGTGTATAGTGGGAGGGTCTCTTATATTGGTGTGAATTTGCTGTAGAATGGTAAAAAAATGCTGAGTTTCAACCAGGCCATTTGGATTTGTTTCTGAAATATTTGTTGACAATTTTATTGTGTACTGAGGAGAATAATGGGTCACTGGTTTCACTAGTTTTTTACTTTAGTGAGTGTCCTTGTGAAAATATTTAAAATAGTCTGGGTTTCATTCAGCTGAAATTTATAGCATTGCAAAATAATGAACAATATTTTCCTGTTCCAAACTTACCTGTGTTTCACTGTGAGTCCTGTGCTGCATATTTTGTGACATATTTAGTGTTTATTGCAGTGCTGTATGTGTATTCTCAAGCAGTGTGTAATACTACAATTATACTGGCAACTGCAATGTGGAACAGAGGCACCAAGATCCATTGTAGTGCTGGCAGGATGAGAAATGTCAATTGAGGCTGTCATAAGAGGTTTCCTAATCCTGCTGAAATAAAGAGTGAGATTCTTTCTGAATCATTGCCATCTGGAGTATATGAAAATTTGAAATAACCTTTTATCATTAGGTTGGCACATGCTATGGAACAGTATTGGCATTGATGGAGTCCTAATGAAATGAAATACTTTGCCTGTGAGAAAAATTCACTGCTACATTATTTTGTCTAGGTTCTTCAACCCCCCCCCCCCTCCATTTATGAAGGTTATTGAGTAGTTAATAATGTTTTGAATCTAAAAGATACAGTCTCTGTTTACAATAATCTGGCATTTTAATGTGGATATTAATCTAGTTACAAATACAAACCAACATGCCTGTGGTGGAGAACAATTTGTAATTCATACTATAACCAGGTAATTTAGTTCGCTTTCTGTATTTTCTTGACTTACTCTACTTATTTTATAGGTATTTGTTGCCCAGAAATTTTTGTGCCTAAAATTAGGTCAAGAAGCTTCACCTTGTCAGGAGCAATTGTGGCACATACTCCTTCCATGATCTCCCCATGCCTACTGTGGAATATTTGTGTCCAGCTGTTGCTGTCGAACACCTGTTCTGTACTGAGCTCCTCCTGTTTGTAGCACACATAAATACTGCTCAGTTTGTGCTCTTATATCAGGTTCTTTTTACAAATATATACTAACACCCAGCAGAGTTTCTGAATGGCCATTTTTCTAATTCTTGCATTCAGAACAGACTGATATTTGCTGAGTTTGTGCTGTTTGGGAATGCTCATGTGATTAGTCATGTTTCTGCTTAAATGTACTGATGCGGTGTTGGAATCTTGGGATCTTCATCTTGAATCTTTGGTCTGTGCCTTGTTTCTCATTTTGAAGGGTTAATCATCATGTTGTTCAGAGAACTAGATGATGGTCCCCTTCACTGTTCAGATTAAACAGTATAAACTCTGAGAGTTAGTGCTGGATTTAGAAGATGAAGGATTAGGACTGTTTAACTAATTCCTTTGAGGATGTGATTTCATTCTGATGCTTAAGTTGAAGTGGGCCAGTGGTTTTTTATCCCATAAATATAGTAGATAAGAATATATTTTATTTTAAGCATCCTCTTTAGTCTCTGTATATTCTTATGTAATTCTAACAGAAATTTATGTCTGCAGTATTGAGATTAATTTAATGCTTAAAGAGTGCCAGCCAATTCTTGTTCTAGTTCTGCTTATTTCTGCTACACAGACAAACCCAAAACATTGCTGGTTATTGTGTAAGTGATATTGCTCTCTATTTCATAAATGCATTGGGATTAAATTAAAAAAAAAATGAGTATCATCTTTTATTTCCTAATGTTTTGTATTCAAACTTTTTAGTTAAACCTCTAAATGCATCTGCTGTTGTGTGTACATACCAGTAATATTAATGTAATATTAAGTACATTTTAGGTATTCTGAGCGTTTACTTGATTTACCTGCTTTGTTATAATTTTCCAAGACAAGTGCAGGTTTTGCAGTTAGCTAATAGCCTGTGGATCTGCAGAGATAAATTAAAAAGAAAAACAGCACTCTTTCTCCCACCAAAATATTTTGGGGTAAGTCCAGATTGGGGTGGTAGCTGATGTGTGAGTGTTCATTGAGTAACACAGCACCAGAACTGGTGTCTGCATCACTGTATCCTACATTCTCTGCTCCCCCAAGGAATATTCCCTGGACTGAGGAAGCTCCTCAGTGCAGAGCTGCTGGTCTGGATTGACACCAGCTCCTTGGTTGTTTGGGATGCAGCACTGCTTGGGATGAAGAGGATGTATCCTGCAGAAATGACTTTCAACCAAGCATGCTGGGAAGAGAAGCAGTGCTTTCAAGGAGAGATAATCTCACTTACTGAAATTTAAAATCTACATTTGAAAAAAATTAATAAATGGTAATAATAGCTTTATTGCCCTCATCATCCATGAAAATAGAGATTTGTAAAGATTGGTTGTGTTTTGTGTTACAGAAGCTGATGAGTGTAATAAACAATATGATCTAACAATTCAGAGTATTCCTAGCTTAAATTTTTCTGTTTCTGACCTGAAGAAATATTTGTGTAAGCATGTTTCACCCTTTATTTTTCTGTTCCTAAATCAGTTGTCTTTAAAAGAAGATTATGAAAATGATTCAAAATCTCTTGGGATTTGTTTCTCTGTTGTCTTCTAAATGAAAATAGTGACGTTTCACAGCTAAACAAACAGACAAATTCTGAACCATTCACTAACTAATATTGCTGTGAAATTATATATGGAATTAAGAAATAGGATGGGAAATATTTAAACAGTGAAAGAAAACCTTGATAACTGAAAATCTGGTCCATCTACCAGGTGAAAAAAAAAACCCTACAAATTAAAAGCCAGAAACGAACTCTAAACAGATGTCGAGTCTTTCACAGACAGATTGCATTTAATGGAAGCCATAAAAATGTTTCAAGTGGCTACTGACCCCATTATTTCTAACCCCATGCTCAGTGGCTGATCATGAGACCTGATGTCTTTCAGAGTAGTTGTACATGGATGCTTACATAAAATCTGCCTTGTGCACCTCTGGAGTAATCCAGCATGTGCTTTGGTGTTGTGTTCCCAATGATGAGTGAGTAACAAAAGAGCACAGTCCACCTGAACCTGGTGTGACTAATCAAAATTGTGCAGTTATGGTATGAAATGGGATCTGTGAGCAGAGACAGTGATTATAGCACAGAAAGTATGTGCCTTTGCTCTGACCCAGCCAACTCACTCCCATTAAAATAGATCCACAGCAGAGGAGCTGAGCAGGGAAAGTGACAGCTCCTTTTGTCTTGTCTCCCTTTCCAGAATCGAGAATGGTAAATTCAGGTAACGTGTGCTTAGTGAGGAAGGAAATACTGCAGTGCTTCTTGTCAAGAATTTTAAGTTATATTTTAAAAAGCACATTTGAAACGTTTATTATAGGATTTTTGGGTTTATGAGGGTTCTTTTAGATTTGAGGTGTTCAGAACAGGGGCAGAAGTGTTTCCTCAGGAGTTTTACAACAAAACTAAATTCCCCAGTAGGATGTGGGTAGAAACAGCCCTTCTCCTTTAAGAAAATAACCTCATAAACAGGCCACCTGATAAATCTGTGTGTTTATTTTTGAGGGGGAGTGGCAGAACAGAAGGTTTCATTTTGCCACCTTTTTTATGAGTGGAGTGCAGGGTTGAGAGGGAAAAGTCTTGATTTCATTACAGCGTTGACTGAGGGCCTCCTTTGCGTGGGTTTGTGATGCAGGAGGTGTCCCTGGGGCCTCACCAGCAGCTGTTCTAGGTAGCTGAGAGCCAAATAACCCAATTTCTGAGATGGGGATTTCAGTCCCCATCTTCATGTATCCTGTGGAGGCAGCCAAAGAAACTACTAGTAAAGGAAGCCAAATTTGTTTGTCATATATATATGTACATTTTTATACATGAGACTTCTCATCTGTAGAATTCACAGTGTTTTGCAAAGTAAATATTTTTTTTCAGTAAAGGAATGTCACATCTGAGACAAAAGAGCCCAATCTTGACTCTGATGATCTTCATAAGGTGTGTAATAGGATTGAGTTCTTCATCAGGCATTGAATGCTTGCCTGAAAAACAAAGGGAAGTAGCAGTTGATCAAGCCTATTAAGCAGCATTGAATTAATATTAAAAAATACCAGAAGAGATTAAAACTGAATATGAAAAATGGGGTAGATGGGAGAGAACAGCGTTGGCTGTCAGGAAAATGTTTTTCAATCTGAATTTCCAAGCTCCATATGCTGCTGATTATACAAGACCTTTTACAAATACATTTTCTACAGACCCTAAATTGAAAAATACCTGACACAGATTTCCAAAGGTGCCTATCCACTGAAGTTTTCAGTCAGCACCAGTTTTCTCACAAATCGAGAAGATGAAAGCTCTGCTTACCTGGTCTAAGTCTGCAGGCTTCCAAATCGGATTAAGAACCTTTGGAGAGGGGAAAAAAATCAATCCACTGTATAAGTTTGGGTTTCAAAATTCAATGTGGCATAGATGATGCCCTGTCAATAAACAACTTGCAGATCCAGTATAGAATATTACTCACTGCAAGCACGTTCTGATTGAGTTCTTTAAAGCTGATTTAGAAGGTTTATTGTATTAAATACTGCAACAGAGATACCTCGCTTCCTGATGAACAGAGTAATGGCAGATCATATCTTTTTAATTTCTGAACACAGTAAATTATTATAAATGTCATTAGTTTGCTCTGATGTATTTTTGCAAAGAGGAAAACAGGATATAAAAAAAGAAGTTGAAGAACAAGAATATTAATGAAAGGTGGGGGCAGGAATAACGCTTCTTGTCACATGCCTGGCTTTCCTGTTTGGGGTTTAAGAAAGTCTGGCTATTAGGATGTGGATTAGTGGAAGATTCATTCTTCTTCCTGATGTAGGTCAGACACTGGCTAACATGTGGTGAAGAAAAAGCCTGATTTCCCCAGCAGCAAGTGGGAACAGGAGCTCTGCTGACTTTGGAACAGAGCACCAGACAGAATGAGTGGCTCTGATGTCCCGTGTGCTAATGCAACAGATTTGAAATGTATGAGTAATGAAGGCTTCATGCAGAAGAGTCTCTGCTCAGTGTGGGGCCACGGTGATGCTTTTTTAAAAAGCAGCTCAGTTGCTGAGTAGCCCTTTGTGAGAAGTCATTTGTCCAAGTCAGAAAAAGGAACCGGCAATGTTCCGGAACGTGCCACAGAGGAGTGTGCCCAGCAGAGCCTATTCACTGGAGCCTGACTTTAATTTCATGCTAAGAGAGGCTGTTTGCAGGTATTGCATCTTTCTGGAGAAACTTTTCTTATTGATTGTCTTAGGTCTGAGAGAATTTAAGATGAATGATACAGTAAAATTCATAGAGCTGATTATATACTGATAGAGTTCATACTTGTGTGCAATCAATTTTAAGAGGTCTTTAGACCCCTTTTGGAGAACTTGGAATGTTGGTCAGAGGAGCTGTTCCTTCTTTTAGTGTTTTATGTGAAATCTCATAATTTTTCATGCCATTGAAAGCACATAACTCTGATATGTAGCAATGTGTGATTTATGCAAGCCACAATTTAAATTTACCCATGATTTAGATACTTTTATTATAATAATTTCACAGATTTATCATGGGCTAGTTCCGCTGCAGCAAAAGTGTTCTGACAGCTGTCTTAATCTCATTTACAAGTTGTGATAATGCTATTGTTGATTTAAAAACTAATATCCAAGTTTTAGCCATCTTCTGTCTTTCCTTCCTCACCATTTTAGTTCAATTTTTAAAATTTCCATAATTTACAAACCTGTCATGGCAATGACTTCTAAGAACTGACTGCACATAGACCACATCTGTCTCATGTGCATCTCAGACTGGATCTTTGAAGGTTTGTCTTCTTCAGAGACAAATTTACAGTTGTCATTAACCATCTATCTTATAATTTTGAGGTAGTTTTGCTCTTACAGTTATATTTACATTTGTAGAGTTTTTGCTGCTCAATTACATATTGCTCTATTAAGGACTAGAGTTTAGAACAAAGAAGAAAGAGAGAGCATAGCTGTAAACAGTTGGAGGAAAACCTTGTTTTCATAAACCCAGTATTAGGCATCTTTTTCTTCTTTCTTTTTTAATTTCTAGTTTTCACTGTCTAAATTTTTCAGTTTAGTCATCACAGGAGGAGAATAGAATTGCAGAATTCTTTTTGTGCAGTTAAGTCTCTGAGTTTTTAAGCTTTGATATCAATAAGGACCCTTGGTGTATAGGATGGGACAGTGCACAGGTTTTTAAAATGTATGGAAGGATTACTAGAATATGAGAAGTTCTTGATACAGTGCAGTACTATCTCTGTAAAAACCAGAAAATCTATTGGTTTGTAACTTTTGTATTTTTCAAGCAGGTTAAACTTCTAGCCCCAGTATACCATAAGTCCTAAACTGCAATACTAATTGAAGCTATATTCAGGGTCAGATATGAAGTCATTGTTAAAATTTTACTTATTTGGCTTCTCTAGCACCTTTTGGATGGATGCCTCATGAAAAAGACATAACTAGATGAATTAAAAAAGACAGTATGATTTTAAGGTAGTGTATTGCGTGTTGTCAGTTTGCTAATCAAATTTGTTGTGCATTGATGTTGCAAAAGCAATGACTTAGACATCTTTGAAGACTCCTTGTGGGCATCTTTTATTGTAGAACATTATCTCCATAAAATAAGTGTTCTCATTTGCAGGTGATACACCTTGCTATGTCTGTTGGAGCTTCAGTGTGCTCCCATGGCATGTAATTCCTAAGAGGTGGCTGGAAAATATGTGCATGCTGCAATGGAGTTAGTTACATCCATTGAGGTGAACTGAGTGCCTTTGTTGTGTATAACTGCAGGCTTTCCTCTTGTCAGCTCTTCTTTCAGATTTCAAAATTATGCTGGCTGATATCATTTTAAGGAAGTTCACAGTGGAAATTTTAGTAATGGGAGTATTGATTATATGTTCAAAGCATGACACTTGGAATCGGATCTTTAATTCATTTCTAAGGAAAGATTATATCTGCCCCCCATGGGCATTTTAGTAACTAATCTGGATAAATCAAATTCTTCCTGCTGGGTGTAATTAATTTTTAGGCCAATCTAATGTTTTGTAGACTGCTTGTTTTCTTTAGATCAGTTCGATTGCAATGAGCTGTGAACTGCAGAATTTCCTTCTGGTTACATCAGATAACTGAAGACATCTATCTATCTATCTATCTATCTATCTATCTATCTATCTATTATCTATCTATCTATCTATCTATCTATCTATCTATCTATCTATTATCTGTCTATCTATCTATGTTTATATTTTCCTGGTGATCACACCAGGAATGTTTTCCACACATTTTTGTGAACACTTGTCTCTTTATCCTCCTGTCAGTCTACTGCCAGTACCCTGGGAGAAAAGATTGATGCAGAGGTTTGGGGCATTTCCTTTCTTAGTCTTGCTAGGTTAAGCATCTTTCTGAGATGATTGTATTGATAAAAATTTTTTTAAAAACCCCAAACCATACCAAACTTTGGTCATATAGATTATCTAGGGATATTGAAAATAGTTTGTATCTTTTATTTATATCTTGCACATGTTATCCCGCAAGACGGTGAGAAGTTTTAGACAGGCTGAAGTTTCTTTCCTTTTATTAGGCAGGTTTTGTTGTACAAATACATAATAAGATTACTAATTCCAGGAATTATATACTTCCCCATCAGTCCCTTCAAGTACAACTTGTGCAGTTAATTTAATACTAAAGGCAATTTTGGTCACAGAGCAGCTCTAATGGTGCTGCTGACATGGGTATGTTCCACCCACTTCGTGTAATGCAGCACTAAAATGGGAATATTTCTCTACAGGCATTTCTGTGTGTCTCAGCACTGCTGAAAGACCTAACAGAGAAATTCTGTGCTAAGTGTGCAGCCCTCTATATAACTGGTGAACTGTATTCCTGGGGATTGTTTCAGCAACAACAGTGGCTTTTTTTGGCAGGTGAAGTTAATGGTTTCTGACAGGAATCACTGTGTGGGCTTGTTTTCTTCAGTTTGAGCTCTCATGTGTTAAGCTTTCACATGTCAGACTTTAAAGAACTTATCTGTATTTACAACTCAAGGACATATAAATAGGACAGTTTTTGATACCACCATTCTAAGGCTATTTTATGTATTTTCTGGGTTTTGGTGTTTTAAGTTTGCATTTCAGTTTTTTGCAGTCTGTTACCTCAATCATTTTTAAGCCTGCATGAAAATTACTCATTTCTAAACCTAATTCCCTCGATGAATTTTCTTGTGCTCAAAATATCATGAATATCTTTTGTTCTTGAGGAGCTACCATGTATAAAATCTGGTGTTTAAGCATTGCATACTGCAGTGCTGTGCTCAGGAGATTCTTCATTGACCATAAGCCTCTGTCAAAACACAACTGATGGTTTTCAGCTCCAGAAACTGGGAGACTATATAGGGGAAATCCAAATTTATCCAATTAGTCATACAAAATCTTTCCCAGTTATTCAGGAAGTCTGCTTCTATGACTCTAAAAGGCATAGCTAGTAGAGACGTCTTTGGAGAACTATTTTAATCAGAAGGGTAAAACCCACAAACCAAAAGCAAATGCCAAATATAACATTTTTTTTCCATGCCTGGGTATATGACACCTGTAGCTTCTAATTGCTGAAATATCCACATGAGAAAAAAAAAGGAAAAAAGTTTGACAGTACTGTTTGTGAATATAATTCCCAACTTCCTCTTATGAGTGAAAAAAGTAAAAATATTTTATGTTACTGCTATAAAGTTTTTCATCAAATTTCCTACCAATATAGAAAAATGCAAGAAGAAGCCTTTGTTGCAGTTCTGCAGTTAAATATTCTACCTCTGATTCTAAACTGTGAGGTTTAGGATTAATGAAGTATAGATGGGCAGAGTTCTAACATACTCAGATTTTGTGGAGAAATATCAACTTGTCCAAAGACAGATACATGCCTGCATCTGTTACTGAAACCATGTGAAATTAAAAATGGAATTTGCTTCATTTATAATTTCCAAGAAGAAACACACAGGGAAGTTATTTGTTGATAAAGGAAATGAACGATAGAATCACAGCACCACTGGAGAAAAATAAACCAAGATTCTTAATGAGCAAATATTGCTATCCCACATTTCACAAAGAGCTTTTTTCTTGAGGTTTTGCTCTTATGGATCTGATAAGTAATTAATCTAGATTGAAAATCCTCCTGTAGTGGAGGACAAACCTCTCTTGCCAACAGACACATAAAAGCAAAAAGATGTGAAGCTACTTAACAGCAGTCAAAACCTAAAATAGGTGAATTGTGGCTGTCACCTTTCTCCTGTGAAGCTGCACTGAATGTGGCTTCACATTCATAGAATGTGAATAGAGGTAGGTAGATATTCTATGATATATTTTTTGGCTCTCTTTGCACTTACATAATTCATGGGCATACATTAACATGCACATAAACCAACCTTTCATAATACTTCAGAATCCTGTCTTTGTGCTGAAAGACATATGTGAATATAGATTGTAACAGTCCCTGTGGCTATGGCTGAAGAGAGGAAGTTGCAAGTGGGGAAAGTAGATGTCTTCCAGCTGAGGATGAATGTGGCAGCTGATGCTGGAGTAAGTTATGTTAATACATAGTTAACATTTAATTTGCTGCCTGCTGTCATTCTGTTAGGAGTTCTTAAGCAAAAGCTTTGCCCTGTACAAAAAAAAAAAGTCATATCTCAAATACTTCTTGTGATTTTGCACATGAGCCTGATATCAGTACTAAATACCTGATATTCTTCATTTTTTTTTCTGTTGTGAAAAACCTCCCACTGATTTCAGCAGAGTTCATATTTGTCTTGTGCAAGTTCTTCTCCTTGGCTGGTTAAACTTGTAACCATCTTGCTGGTATAATTAAAATTACAAGAATTGCTTTTACTCAAATCTTATTGCCCATTTAAAAGATTTTCAGCAGCTTTTTGATCTCCTGTTCCTTATGATAGCCAAGTATTGTGGTAAGATCTCTTCCAGTAACCTGGATTTGCTCATTGTAGTTCAGGCCCAAAACCTCTGCCACTGGGTCTGTTCCATGGGATGGCAATACAGCTACATAGGGAGAAAGTCAAACCTTATTGTCTTGTTTTGCTTTTTAATTAGTACTTCTCTTTGCTTTTATTGGAAGAGGACACTTTATCCTCTTAGAAATCTGGTGTGATTAATCTGCTAGTGATGGCTCCCATACAGGAGAAATCCCAAGCAAAATAAACAGCAAGAGAACACATGGTAGTCAATCGTGTTTTTACTTGGCATGTTCTTTCTAATATCTTAATTTGTTCTTAAATTTTTACTTTGCTTTTTCTTTTAGAATATTTTTTAATTTTCATTCATCCTTTAAGTTGCATACTGATGAAGAGCATCCCCATGCTTAAAAATAAACAAACAAATTGAACAAAGCATAAAATACACTCCTGGGAGAACTTTAGTCTTAAGCTCATCATTTCATATGATGCTGTTTAGTAATAGACCAACATAAAACATAATTCTACTTTATTAAGTTGATTTTACTACTGAACATGTACTACTGAGCTTTGCTACTTTATTATGTGATTTTCATGTGTATTTGGCTGGTGATAATTTTCTTAAGACGCCCCAAAATTTCATTTCCTATCTTCTGGGCATGCGTAGATCTAGCACTTAACAAGTATATTTCTTTCCACAGTGCCTTTTGCAGTCATAGATAAAGCTTGTTCTCCACACACTCTCTTTTTGCTTTATGGATACTTTATTTGTATCTCTCCAGCCAGCAGTGTCTTAGCACAACCATCTTGCCTTTTCCACACCCCTCCCTAAGCTCCACATGGATTTGTGTGTCATTCTTCCATGCAAGGGTAAGAGAAGAGGCACAGTTATGCAAATTACATATGAAAATATGTCTACAATAGTAACTTCGAGTCTTTATCCTATTTATTATCTATTTGTTCTTCTGGAGACAGAAGGTTGAGCCTAGTTTTCATTTTAGCAGCTCAAGGAACCTCTGAAAGTGACAGGGAAAGAAACAGGTTGCAAAATTTCATCAGATCAGTGTGTGCTTGGGCATGGAAACTGGTAACTCAGACAAACCTTATCTCCAGAACTGATCAGCGTTTTTTGCCTGCTCTCTGAAGAACTCACATTAGCATCTTTCATGCCATAATTGGCATTAATAATGTGTTGTGATAGAACTGAAATGCCTCACTAAGCTGCATGCTCTCTAAATTTTTAGTGAGTGTCCCATCCCATTTACAGCTGGAAACTCCTAATGGCTCCATGGTGTCTCTGGGTCAGTCTGAAGGAGTTGCAGTCCTAACACAAGGTCGCTGCAAGATCCTGTACCCATTCCTCTTCCATTAGTATTTCATGTGCAGGAAAGGAAAAGAAATGAAATGTGTTTCCCAGCTTATCAGAGCTGTGAAGGGAGTTGCTATTAATTACTGGAACAAAGTGATAATATTAATATCTTTGCCTGGCTGCTCCTGCATGAGCAGTATCATATTAAATGGAGTAAGAAAGCGTTTGCTGTCTTTAAGGAACACAGGCATGAATTCGTTCCACTTTTTCTGGGCTTTGTAAGTCTGTTGTGTAGCTGGAATTTAGTATAAAAAAGTAAAGGAATTTCTACTGAAATAAAAATATACCTGCAGAGGGAACAAAACCCCCAAAATTAGGTGCACAAGTTCCCACTGTGAGAAAGGTGCTTCTGAAGGGTGATTAAAAAGGTTTTCATGCTGAGTGAGAAGGCAGCCAGAGCTGAGGGTCAGACTGTGTCACTTCATAGGGCCCATATGTGTAAATGAGTGCCGCAGGTGAGCTGCTCAGAATTTGTCTTTTAACTGTTTGGAAGAAGAAATGGTGGCTTAGGGGATGCTCTCTTCTTCCCCTCAATGAAAGCAGCACCTGAGTCAGAGCTGGAAGACACAGGACCGACACCAGGCTTGGGTGAGGCTGTCTGGCTGCTCTGCTGTCCTTCAGGAGGCTGCCCTGACTGGCACAAGAATGGCCTCCTCATGGGAATATCCTCGTTTCCCCTAAAGCTGGTGTCCTTCTAGAATTAGTTCCTTTTGCACTGGAAAAAGAATTGCCCCACGTCTCTGCTGCAGCTGGTAATCTTGAGATTCTTCTTGTCGTTCTTCACAGTGGCCATGGCCAGCCAAGTTCCAACTACAGAGCTGCAGCACAAAAGGTCAACATCACCTTTCTCTCCTCACACCATATGGGTGTTGTGACCATGATTTAAGATGCTTTCAGTCCTTGGCAGAGGTGATAGTTGTATTCAAAGTGCACCCACCAGAGTTTGATGAACTCTAGTGCTGCTCTCTGCCCTTCTAAAATCACACTCAGCTCTGTCTCAGGTGCTCACTTATGAATCCAGCTCACAGTGGTCTTACTGATGAGGTTTAAAATTTTCCTTGGCATGGCTGAACTTTCTCCTCTATGAGTTGAATTTGACCAAAGGTGTAAAAAAAAATTGCAACAGTGTTCCAGCCTTCTGTATTATTGTGTACAAGACTCATTCTGTCATGACTGCTGATAGCAAGGAATACCTTTTTCTAAGTTGTTATCATTATGGCTTATTAAGATGGTTTATTCATTCAATTGTAGCCATGTACTAAGTCTCATAATACATAAAACTGCAAAAGCAAATAGTATTAAATTATTAGGAAATGAGTAATCTGTAAGAGTATACAAAGCATTATCAAAATGAAGACTTTTAGATTGTTAAACCAAGGTATGAACAAAAGAATTGGAAATTTTATTTTGGAACCTACCCTTTAGACAGCTTAGACAATGAAAAATTATCATTCAGCCAGGGAGAGTTTAAATAGCAAAGAAAACTGAGATAAGATTTACCAGGCAATTGATGGTCATGGCCTGATGCCACATGATCCTGACAGAATGCACAATTAACCTTTTTGTTTTAGTATGTCTGCTTCAAATACCTGCAAGGTTATAATATTACCCTGGGAAAATGAATTTGAGTGACCTACAGCTAAGTAATGACATGAATAGTAACAAGAGATGATAGGTGCAGGGAGGAGATAAGTATTCCTGCTCACCCACTGAACCTCATTAACTATGTATATTGCAGTATTCTTGGGGCAAGTACTTGGTTAACATCTCCTTATTGTCTCACAGTTTGTTACAGGGGGTAATGTTAGAGCTTCACAAAATCCTTACTCGGGTACACTTAGCCATCAAACAAAATCGAAGCTGTTGTGTTTCTACTTGGCAGTGTGTTGCATTCTAAAAGGATTACAAAATTTTCATGTGCAGCAGTGATGCAGATCTGGGGACATTTTTTGAACTTGTGATCTGTTACTGTTCCTCATAATTCCCCGTGTCATTGGTGAAGATGCAATGTCTGAATTCCTGCCCATGAACAGTGGAGAAATTGCTGTAACTATATTGCCTTTCTAAAATACATTTTTTTTTTTTTTTAAGTAGAAAGACATAAACTCATATCACTTTCCTCTTCTTTTAAGTAGAAGTTACTGCTGTTGCAAGATATTTGCCTTGGTAGTGAGGTTACATCACTTGAAACATCCACCTCAGCCTGGTTGTGTCCCACTGAACTCAGTCAGACCCCCACGGTTTCCTCACCTGCTCTCAGTGTCTTTTCCATAGAAAAGACTTTTCCATGGAAAAAGGAGTAGCAGGGCAGCCACTCTTGTGAAAACCAAATGCCTCCCTGACACTTTAGCAGGAAATGGCAAAAATAGAATTACAGAAATGGCTCCCAGCCAATGACTCAACTAATAAAAAGTGAAAATTGAGGATAGGAAAATGAGCTGAGAACTTCCAGACAAGAGCTGGCCAACTTGAGATCTAGGGGCTGGGTTATGCAGCATGTGGGCATTGATGATTTGGAGGAGTTGATGACCAGCTAATAAGAATGAAGTATTCTGGGACAGTTTTGTCTTACTGCTATGTGAATATTAGCCTGAAAATAAAATAACTGTTTTTCGTGGGGTTTTTTAAAGTGAAATTTCCTTATAGCTGAATAGATGAATAATTTTTTGGGAAGTGTCTGTTGCACCTAATTTAAGGAAGCACAACACATGGGCAGTGCTGTTGGTGATGCTTCTCTGAGAGAGAATTCCCATTAAAAAGTTGGTGTTACTGTGTTTGAAATAAGGATTAAAAACAAGGTTTCCAGATATTGCTGATTTCTTTTTCAATTGTTTCCTTGGACTGGGAAGAGCTCTGTGCTGACTGCCACTGAACCCCAGGATTTAGCTGTGCCTGACTTCACTGATGTGCTTTTGTACAATGGGCTTCTGCTCGTGCCTCAGGTCTCATTACAATTGCTGTCATTGAACCAGCAGAATTAATATGCTAATGATTGTGATGTTCCAAGGATATCCCTAGTAGTGGAAAAAGAAGCATATTTTGCCTCTTCAGGTACCAAGATTCAGTGAAAAAAAATCCATATAAGTGTTGAAAATTTTCCCTTAATTACATTAAGGTGTCACAAACACTTGCTGTTTATTCTGTAGCAGTTTGTTCCTGTGTTACAAGAATTACCAAAAGAGAGAAACACGGTGTTATAGTTAGGGAGAGGAAGACCTGGAAGGGGAGAAGAGGAAAATATAACAAACATGCATGAAGAATTTTGTTGTGAACAACATTTGATTGTATTCGTCCTTAAAACACATTGCTGTTTAATGTATTGGAGATAGGCAGTATACCAAAGTCAATCTGTTGATGTTGAGGTCAAAACATCTTTTTCTTCTTTATTGCAGTACTCTGCTTCTTGTAGCAATCCAGAGAACTTAAAACGTTCATTTTCTTTGAGGAAAACAATGGGGATAGGATCCCCACAAAGAAATGTACTATTCTAAATGACAAGGAGGAGGTAGGAAAGGAAACAATTTCCAACAGTGTCTTTCTCTTGTTTGGAAGATCAGATCTTCCTGACATACAGCTGCAGACCAGTTTTATTCACAGTTCTGCAGTGTTTTGAATTGGCTGTAATAACTGATTATTCTGAACCCTTGGAGTGGATGGGCAGCCTTTGTGATGCCTCATCATAAATGTTGACTTACAGGTCCCATTTGAAAACAAACTGCTGAGCCATCTTAATGAGGCTGTCCTACACTGTGCCCATGTTCCAAATAATTGAATTAAATTGAATATGAGTCCTGTATAATTCCAAGAGAATTTATTTGATTATGTTCCCCACAAGGAAGGTAGATACAAAAGGTTTCAGTAATTTTAAAGCTCCTTGCAGTTTGTAGTTGTTATGTTAATTGTGAGTTTTGGAAAATTAATGATATTGGAAGTGTTTATGGAGTGCTTATGCTATCTTTTATCATAATTTTTGGCAATATCCACTTAATTCCAGATCCTGTTTCTTCTTTTCTGAGGGTGTTTGTGTACAGTGGGGCTGGGGAAGGTTGTGTAGCAACCTGTGACTGCAGACTGGGGATGGACCAACATCAGGCAGTTTTTTCCTCTTCCATTTGAGATCCTAAACATTTTTAGTATTTTTTTTCTTACCATTCAATAAATCAGTATTTGCTTATAAAGGTGAAAGCTGAACAGAGAAGAAAATGAATCACCCTCCTAGTGCATTTTTGTATTGGTCATCACTTCTGCAGTGCTCCTTTATGGGTAATATCTGCAGATTTCTGTTCAAAATGGAACAAAATAAGTCAGAGGTTAAAGAAGGCTCTCAATATAAAAAGTTGTAAATTATTGTTAAATTGGTGTGAATAGTTGATTAAATTGGTGTGAATGTGTAAACTTTGAACATTTGTACTCCACTGATCATTGAACTGAACCCATAATAATACAGTGATCAACAAAGTGATATTCAAAGTAAAACTTTAGGATAATGCAGAATAGGCCATCAGAGCATTTCCTGGAGAATATGTTACTGAAGTCTATTAATAAATTTTTATTAAGTCTTTCTAAGTAACATATGTGTGCATTATCTGGTTCTAAAGTTAGAAAAACATGGCATTAAGATCCCCAATCTTGCTTTTTATAGTGGTGAATATGCTGTTAGTAACTTAGATAAAAAGTGCAGAATTAAGTTCTTGTAAAAGTAATGCTAATTCTGAGATACCATTTTCTTAACTGTTGACATAGAAGTAGCCAGAACATTTAAGGAAACCTGTCCAGCAGAATTTTTGAAATTATATTCATGGGAATTCCTTCTTTCCTATTTTTTCCTTTATTGAATATTAAATAATATTTAATATTCACATAAAAATTTGGGCAGGCTCTGGATTTGAGTAGATGAAATCTGCCTATCATGTCTGTGGCAGCATCAGCACTGGACATAATCTAGCACAGGGACTGAGCTTCTGCAGAGATTTAAAAATAAGGCACCAAGGAGGAAGCCCTGGAGCCACACTGGTTATGTGCACATGTAGTGGAGTAAATAAAATTCAGTCAAAATGACAATGAAACTTGACAGTAGCAAAGGTAAAGTGAAAAGATTCTTCTTTAGAAAAACAAAACAAAATGAAAGCACAACCCACCACCTCCTAACTCTGCTCAAATGCCACCAAACTGGACCCATTCAATCATCCAGCTCTAGCTTTAAGAATTTTCCCATTGGAGGAAGTTGAGGATGTGATCTGAGCTTTTCTAAGGCTTGTGTTCTAGGAGGTAGCTTGAATTCAGCAATTACATTAAAAACCATAATGAGTGGCTTTCTCTGTCTGTTATTCTTGTTGCATGATGAAAAACAAAAACCTGAATGCAGACATGCTCACCAAAAAAAAGTCAAAAAAATTAAATATATTTAGTGGAAATAAATCAATTTTGTTTTAAAGTATTTTTTTTCCTGAATGAATTTTTCTGTCAGTTTTGATATATGCCACGGATGATAGAATTATTTTACACTGTCACAGGAAAGCATGTCATCTTATGCTGCTGAGCACAGGTACCTGCTGAAAAGAAGAAAAGTGACAGAAATGGAGACACTGGGTGAATTCCTACTTATTCATATTACTAGGTCACACAAAAAGTCTGTATACAAACGAGATTGGAAATTCTATTGAAAGGCCTTGGCTCAGAGGAGGATTTCACGCTTCTTTGGAGGATGGAACAGTTTCAGCAGCAGCTGAAAGAAGCATTTGCTTCTGGTGGTACAGTGTTTTGAGAAGTCCATGCAAGAGTGATTTGCTGTATTTTCTGTTTATTTTTTTAATAGGCAGTTTATATTCCCTGGCCATTGCAGTTCTGGTTGTGATTCACAGTGCTGTCCAGATGTCAAATTTATCTTGCAGAAGTGAAGCACTACTGACCTTGTGTTTGTAGTTCATAAAACTTTAGCCATCAATCGTTTATATATTTGGCATTTTATCTCAGTTTTATGCAATGTGTGGGCAGAAATATATAAATTTTATATGAGATGACATTCATTAGTAGATATACTTGAGAGTTTTAATAAAGCATGAGTGTTGTAATTCAGTATAATCTGTGCAGTCTGCATGGCTTGAAAATCTCAAGCAAAATTTTTCATCCCAAAGTAAACATGAGTGAAAAAATAGACATCGATAAATTTTTTCCCATGGTATTTTAAAAATAATTAACAGTTGGAACTGGCTGTCCTCTAGCAAAGTTTAAGTTCAACTTCAATAACTTGAATAGATTGCAATTTTAAGAATATTTTTCTTTAAAATCAGACTTGCACATTTATAATACTTCCACATTTATGTATTACTAGACATTCATATAGAATGAGTAATAATATTTTTTAAAACAGATTTTATAAATGTTTTCCTATATGTATGTTTGGACTGTGAAGGTAACCTGGTTCATTTCTACTGCCAAATGAAATATCTTTATGATTGTTAAAAAGTGAAATTATTTTGCTTATATTAAAATGCAAGCATTTAAAACCCAATATAATACTACATCATAAAATATTCAGTATCTTAGATCCACACTTATTATAAATTTTCAAAGCTCAGTTCCGAAGCAGATGATAAATTTTTTCTCCCAATCATAGTTGGTGAATCTGTATTAATTTATTGGAGAATAATTGTATTTTAAATACTGGGCTTAGAGAGGAAAGTTTAAACCAAACCAGGAGTTTGTATTGTGTCTAAATAAAGGACTCAGATGTAAAACAATGCCTTTACATTGTTGAAGAAAGTAGGAGGCAGAGTATACTTGGCGTGGTTTGGTAACAAAAGACTGAACTGGGATGCTGGGTTTTGTTCTGACTAAATTATTAAGTTATTAACCCATCCAGGTTTTGCTTTCACTGAAATCTAAAAGGAAGTTTGAACCCGTCTGGCTGACTGACTCTGGGCAAGTTATCCACTTTTCCTGTGCCTTTTATTTTTACCAAAAATGACAAAGTTTTAGAACAGAATGCAGAATGTAGAAAGTGCCAATTTTTTTTTTTTTTTTTTTTTTTTGGTTGTCCAACATTAAGGCTTTAATACTGTCAGGTATTCTACAGAATACAGGCAAATGGGATCTTTTATATTCAAAGTTGAAAACTGTTGTTTATTAAAGGCATGTTTGTGCTGGAGGTACATTCTCTCTTCAGATTACTGTTAATACACAATCTCTTAGGTCTGTTAACCATTTTTCAGCTCTTAACGCTAACATTTAAATTCCTCCAGTTTGTATGTGTTTTGATAATGTTTGTAAGCAGGTGCTTGGAACAACTCTCTTGACAACAGCAGCCTCTGATAAATAATAAATAATACTCACTAGTAAAATGAGTAGATTACTTATGTTTTAAGCTAACAATAGCTTTTTCCTCTTGCTTTAATTTTTCATCAGTGGGAGATTGAAATACTTGCTCCCAAATGGATTAAAAATCCAGAAGCTTTCCACTTGCTCAAAGAGTTGTGGATATAATCTGTTGATTAAATTGGTGTGAATGTGTAAACTTTGGAATCAAGATGTATTTGCTCAAATTCTAGAAGATTTGCCTTTATCAAACAGTGTTAGGAGTCAAACAGTGTAAGTGATCACCCCAGCAGTTAAGGATTTGTTTCTTCTCCTCCCATAAGACTGTTTTTCATTTGGAGATGCATCAGTGTAAATATCAAAACAAAAAAAGCCCTGTGTGAAGAAGAACCTGGCCTTTATTGTAAAATGAGTTACCATATTCCTTCAGCAGTTCCAAATATTGTTGGTTTTATAATTTTTGCATTTCCAAAGAGCAAGTTTGTTTTTTAACAGGTTTAATTCATGCCGTTTGCAGCCAAGCAATTTCTCAGAACATCCTATGTCTTTAGTGGCTTCAGCAGTGAATTAGGGTTTGAGATCATGAAGATTAAGGAAATCTATTTAACTTTATTGTAGTATTCTGAAATTACTTCAAAGTAAATCATTAGCAATGGGCTTAACAAAGGTATAAAAATACTGGGCTAGCACTGTGCTAATAAAAAGATTGTCAGCATCCTTATTTTATAAGAATCTTGAAATAAAAATGCTGTTTAGAACACACTAGTACAGACAAATATGAACAGACAAAATAGACAAATATGGATTATTTACAAATTGCTATTATATCAGTTATTTTAAAAATAACGTGAACATGGGTGATTTAAAGCAATTCAATTTCATTTTAGTTTAATTTTACACTCAATGTCAGCATTGGATGTTCTGCAAGATGACATTGCTTGCATTTGTGTCAGGCAGGATTGTCTCTGCTGTGAAGGCAGATTGTCCCACTCTACAACCACTGCTCTGCATGTGGCTTTTTGCAGGGATGGGATTTTTGCCTCCTTGTTTTATTCTTCCTTTGCCTCCTTTTGGCTGACATCTCTCTAAAGCCATGCAGGCTGGCAAGATCTGTGTTTCCCTGAGTGCAGCCCCCCTAGGGAAGTGTGACCCATGCTGGGTTCTTGTTTCCTGAGCCCACCCTCCCCTCTCTGCCCACCTTGGCCTCTCCAGGTCACATCTGACATAAAAGTCTTTTTTCCTTATAACTACAGAACTTAGAAACCTGAGTGAATTATTATAATTGTGTCATAAAAGAGAGCTTAAATTGCCAGAGCAAGCAGGAGTCTGAGATGTCTCCCATGCCCACAGGTTGGATTGTTTTCGTGTAATTGCCTGAGAGTCCAGCTTTCCCACCTGCCCAGCTATTGTATTTGCAGGGAAGCCCCGACGAAGTCAGGAATGATGCATGTGACTCCTGATCTTATCAGAAGGCTAATTTATTACTTTATAATACTATATTATATTAAAGAATACTAAACTATACTAAAGAATACAGAAAGGGTACTTAAAGAATGCTAAAAAGGTAATAATGAAAACTCGTGACTCTTTCTCGAGTCTTGACACAGCTTGGCCCCAATTGGCCAAAGAGTGAAAACAACTCAGAGCAGAATCCAATGAAACAATCACCTGTGGGTAAACAATCTCCAGACACATTCCAAAGGAGCAAAACACAGGAGAAGCAAATGAGATAAGAATTGTTTTCCTTTTCTCTGAGGCTTCTCAGTTTCCCAGGGGAAAAACCTGGGCAAAGGGATTTTTTTCAGAGAATGTGAACGCCACACCCAGCTATGGATATAAAAGGACCTGACAAACCTTCTTCTCCCATTATGGCAATTCCCCTGTCATTCACAAGAGGTCCTGCCCTATGCAGCATTTTTGCTCATGATGAAGGTAAATGGTCCTTCCTTTCTGGAGAATAAATGGAATATTTTAAGTTTCAGTACTGTGAGGTGCTGCTGTTCAGTTCTTGACATTCATTCCCAACATGTCCAGCCCAGCCTCTCTTTCCTGTATCACTGTGACTTTTTTTTGTTGTTATTGCCCTTTTCCCCTCCTGGACATAGATATCTAAATCGGTTTGCTAGAAATCAGTCTCCAGCATGGTAATGGTGTGTTATAAGATAATGATAGTTTTCTTTCATCTTTTTATAATATTTAATTGAGGATTCAAAGGGATCTTTTTCTTTGTGTTGATTCTTGCTTAGAGGGGAAAAGAAGTCCCTCGGGAGAACCACTAAATAATTTCTTAGCAAGGCAGGCTTGTGAGGCTGTCTCCACCAGATCAGCTGAAACACAGCCTGGATGTTCACTTAAGTCACAAAGGCTCTGACTCTATGGAATGAACTCTTGAGTTCAGTGGAATGACTTGTGCTCAAAGTTAGGCAATTTTGCAATAATTCATGCTGCTACAGTTTGGAACTGGTGGACACAGTAGTTTCTGGAGTCATCTAATTTTTCTGAATTCCTCTGACATAAACTCAGAACCTTGCAAAGTGCTGAACCTCGTGTTTTACAGGTATTTTTTGAGGTTTTCATATTAGACTGGCATATCTGGTATCAGTTCTTGTATATAGGAAAGAGTGCTAATCTAGTTCCTAACATAAGAATTTTATTTGCTGAATCAGATTTTGAGGCATTTTAACATAAATGTGTTCGTTCCTGTGGCGATCTTACATTTTTGAGGTAGCACAAATTGCAAGGGTAAGGTGACAGTTTGTAGTAAACTTGTGATGTT
Source organism: Calcarius lapponicus (assembly GCA_039654755.1). Lineage (NCBI taxonomy): Eukaryota > Metazoa > Chordata > Aves > Passeriformes > Fringillidae > Calcarius > Calcarius lapponicus. The sequence goes on along the minus strand of CM077470.1, from coordinate 19,550,138 downwards.
AATATTGCATCTAATATTAATTTCTGGGGCTGGAAATATGTGTTAAACATGCTCTGTTTGCTGTTCCTTGGTTAAACTTTTGCCTAGTGAATGTATCTGCCTTTTCTCTGCCGCAGAGCTGTTCCACTTAGCACGTGTTCAAAAGGCTGAGGATCTGTCCCTTGAAATGGAAGTCCCTGAAACTTCCTGTGGATTTTATTCCAAGGGATGATGGAAAATGATCTGCTGTTTGGGTCCATGAAAGTTGATTAAAGTTGTGTGTTCACGGATCTGTTCTGAATGCTGCTTGTGGAAGGTGAAAGCACAGAAATGAAGCTCTTGTCTTTATAGAGCTGGATGGCAAAGATTTGCATTTCCCAAAGCTTTCAAGTTATGTCAGACCTGATCATGGAAACAGCCTTCCTCTTGAAGGGAGTGAAGAGAGTTCATTTTGAGGCTTTTTTCTGATGAATCTTTGATTAGTGCTTCACTGGTATTTATAATCATCATAAAGCTGTTATGAAATAGAAACTCTTAACTCAATTTTCAGAGGGAAATTCTGAAACAAAGCCACAGAGGTATCCTATGACAGTGGGAAGTCTTGAAAAGAGGCTTCTTGAAGCATAGGCTGATGTGTTAACTGCTGGATCTTCCTTTCTGAAGCAAATGAGGTTTGAGTTGATTTTGTTCTCTGCTTTAGATATTATGAAAAAAAAAGAATCCTAAATATGCTATGCTAAATATTTTTACAGTGGAAAAAATCCCTATAGGAAACATTAATGAGCTTTGCAATAAATACTGCTTTTACAAATGACCTAACCTTTGCTTCATTATAGTCATGTCCTATGAGAAGTAAACAGGGTAATGTTCAACTAGTGCATTATTTAGAGATTTTTGGTGTACATTTTGAAAGCCTCATACTGAGCTGTGCCCACAGGATTCCCATTAAACACAATGGGAGCCGTGTGGCTAAAATCCTGCAGAGCTGTTTGAAAATGGATCCCATGCTGTGCAGAAGATAAATGATTAAAGAATGAGTGCTTGAGAGTGGAGGAGGGAGTGATGTGATTCTCCACTTAGGGCTGTAGTTGGACTGAAAATCTTTCTCTAAGCCCTTCTTAAATGATCTTCTGTTTCTCAAAAGAAATACCAATACAGTACAAATGGTTAAACATTTGCACCTTAGAGATGTCTAGACATCCTTTCACTTCTCTTCTCTTTACATTTGAATTTTTTGTTTTACTTTTCTTTTTCTGCCTTCTTACTTCTTACTTAAATTTTTCATGTCTTTTTTTTTTTTTTTTTTTGTTCTCAAAGTTCTTTTATGCTGTGTTGTCTTTATTTCTGATCCTCATGTCTTGTATTGTTCTCTTCCTCTCAATTCTCTGCTCTCTTTCTTCAAATAGGAGCAGGCAGTTGTGGAAGCCCATCCATGCAGCAAATATTTCTGTGCATTTCAGTGCAATTCCTACATACAGAAACATTTCCCTGCATTTACCCTGTTTGGCTCCAGGATAATCCAATTTAAAGAGAAGGGCTTCAGTAGGTCAAATTTGGCATTTTGAAGCTGTGTACTCCTTTTGTTACATCATACAATGGATAGTGACAGAATACTGTGTTTGGAAAGATGGTAGAGTGCTTTATGGAAATTGGAGGCATAAAACTGTCCCTGCCTTTTTTGTTTGTTTGTTTGTTTGAATACAGCTGTTACTTTTTTCCTCTTGCATTTCATTTGTATCTTGATATTATTCTTTTTCCCTTCTTTTTCTTATCTCCTTTTGCTTTCGACAAGCGTGCACACATACAGAAGGGGAGAACATGAAAAGTTATTAATGACAAAATACATATCCTTGATTTTTTGTGAGCAGCTCACAATTGGTTTCGTGCAGCTCTTGTTTGTTGGTATCAAAGCTGATGGTGCTGTTAATGACACTGCTGCAGCACTTTTCTGTGTGCACTGTCATGTATTTTTATTGCCTCATTATCAGCTGCTTGGTTTTAGAAAAGCTGTCAATATAATTTTAGAGAGGCTACCACTACCTAATGACACAGGTAATTAAGCCCTTGGAGACCATTATTCTGACCATCTATTACTTGTTCAGGCTGGTTTGCTCTGCTGCTGTGGTTTGGAAATCTAAAGCCACAAGGCTTTCATTCTGACATCTCTGACATGACCTGCTCTTGTGGGTGTTCTCTAACCACCTGAACATTACACTGCAAGAGTAATTATTTGTACATCTGAGGTTTCTTTAATAGCAATATTGCTATATTGCTGCTTAGTGCATCTGTCCTGCAGGGGGATAAACTCCCTTTGAGATGGGCACCACTGGAATAGGAATCTGTGTTGTTCCAGGCAGTGCTGCAGGAAACCTACCTGGATGAAGGCATCCCTTATGCTTAGGAGAAGATACTCGGCATTCACTCTCCTGGCAGTCACTTTAGATCTACTTTGAGGCAAAACATGTTGGAAGCATTTTATTTATATATTTTTCATTCCATAACTTTGTAATTTGGAGAGTGTAATGTGGAGGGTTTGTTGTGTGAGCTGGTCCCAATCACACAGAGGGGACACGAGGGCATCAGTTACTTCTGATCACAGCTGGCAGTCCCAGAACAGACTCTTACCCTCTGTTTGGAATACACCTGAAGATCCAAAGCAAGCTCTCTGCTGAGGAGAAGCAAGGAAAGACAAATATTAGATATGCCTACAGCAGCACATTATCCCCCTTGGAATTAAAATATCATATCATTATTTGTAATGCAAACATCATTTGGAATATTCCTACACATTTCATCCATCTTTGGTGATCTTATATTTAGAGGTTTTCAGGAAATTACAGCTGATGGGAAGATCTCCATTTTTTGCTTTCTTTATTGTAGTAATTTTGAGCTGAAGTTTGGAAAGTTTGAAGTCCAAAAATTGAAAAGAATTTATATTTATTAAGACTGCCTATTGTCTCTTTAAAAATACTTTTAAGCAAATCTCATGGTTGGGAGCTGGAGCAGTTTCTTTGTGAGCATCAGAGGTGGCCCATTTTGGGGGAATCTAAGTTCAAGGTGGGAAGCTTCCTCTCATAGCTGAGTCCATGTGCAGGAGTTTGGGCCTTTGCAGTTGGCTGTACAATGTCAGGAAGGGGCTGGAACTGTCATGTGAATTTGATTTTTGATGTAAAATTTAGGTTATTGAACCAAACTAGGAATGGTTTCTCGAATTTATCTTTCTTTTTTCTTTAGACTCCATTTGACTCCATTGGTAGTTAGTTTTTCAAAGTCCTTAAATTCACAAATAGCATTGTGACATAATGCAGAAATTTTTGCAGCTGTTTGAGGATGGTCTTGGTGCCACCTTGAAGCTGTGACTCAGAATTGAACAAGAGCTTTTTAATTTTGAGTGGCTGTACAATTCTGTACAATAGTGGTTGGTCTGCATCAAGGTCCTGGTATGCAAAAAGAAATATGAGTATTTGGAGGAACTGGTAGATATATCTTTCCATCCAGCTCAACATTTGCAAATATGGAAAAACCAATATTTGTTTAAAATGCAGAAAACAAGAAAAAAGTAAACCCCTACCATTATTTGAAATTTTGGAGTCTGTTTGTATAGTTGCCTATAATTTTTTTCTGAAGCTTTTAGTTGTGACTATTTCTGGTGCCTCCAGCATGAATATAGTTTGTACTTATGAACATATGTTTAAGATGACACAATAATTAACTTTCTGTTTGTGCCTGGTTCTATCCACTTACAGTTAATGAAAATATCTCCTAAGGTCCCAAATATGCTACTGGGGACCTGTAGGAAGGAGAGATCTTCCAGCTGAAAAATCCTTTCAGTTGCTGGTGAGCAGTTTTTCTGCAAGGTTAGTCTTGAGCTGGGTTTTGTTCCTCCATGCCTGTAACTTCCAAAATCATACACAGGGCTTGTGATGGAAGACACCCATGCAGTCCATATGGCATTTGTCTATCTGTCAACACAGAAATAAACATTACCACTGATTTCTATTGCTGTTCAGAAGTTTTTAGCTGTAGATAGCAGTTTGATGAGTGAAATCCATATGACTGAGAGAGACAATGGAAACACTTCCAACATTTCCTGGCTCAGATGGTGGTTAGAGCAGTTTCAGAGAAATGTCGTTCGTGATAACAGAATTCAGACTTGTGTGGGAGCAGTGATGTGCCAATGCTGAGGTCTTTCAAAATCCTACCCTACTTATCTGGTGCTCAAAACATTCCTGTTATTTTAAGGGTACCTTGAAAATTTCCACTGGGATCAATGGCCAGTGGTTCAACACAGTAAAAGTTGTGCTCAGTTTTTCAGTTCTGTGTAATTTGGAGGGTTGGCATGGTCTAGGGGATAGAGAACCTGATTGGGTTGTCTCGATTGAGAAGAGGATTCTCTGATTGAGAAGAGGATCCTCCTCTGCTCATGTGGCAGCAGCTCAAGGCCTGTTTCACCCCAGCATGGCCATGCAGTCATTGCCTTCATCATGCACAAGATACCTGTGGTGCTCCTCATCCTCAGAGTGCCCCTTGGACAACAGGTCAAATATGCTTTGAGTGTGTTTTGGAAAGAGGGGTTTGTCTGAATATGTGAAAACTGCATGGCTTGTGCAGTTTGGAAATGCCACAGGACTGTGGTGGGGAAAGGGTGGAGGTGGTGCTGCAGGAGAAGGATTTGCCTGGATATTTCTGCATTGATAAGCACCTGTGCTGATGAACAGAAAGAATAAATATAAATTATACATTACGTGTGCATCTTTCTGCTGCTATTATGAAGGATGTTATTACTTTATTTTCCAACTGAAATATTAAATGGGGATATTGAGCATTCTGCTTTGCCCAGCTCACTACTATCAGGCTTGTACCAGTGCTGTATCCTAAGCAGAGCTGAAAACCCCTTGGGGTTTAAAGCCCCAGCATTTCCCATCTGTCAGTTCTCTTTTTAAGTTCATCACATACCCACTTGCACTTCTCTCTCTCTCTTTTAAATCCATTTCCAGTATCTAAATTCTTTGCAGAAATTTGTGTCTGTCTCCTGGGCCCCAGCCCTTGAAGCCACGGGCTCACAGCTGGCGGGAGGGGCACAGGGGACAGCAGAGCTGGGGTCACCGTGGGGGTGGCTCATCCTGGGGACCACCATGGCTCACACTTGGGGCTCTCAGTGGGGCTGCAGGACCCTGCACAGTCTGGAGAGGAGCCTGCAGGGCTGAGGAGAGCAGGCAGCCATGTCTGCTCCTAATGGGAATGCCTGGAGACAGAGGGGAGCAAGCAGCCTCTGCAGCTCAGCCAGCCACTAATTTAATTGAAACCAGGTAGAAGGAGAGACATTCCTGCAAAGATGCAGTGAACAGGAACTGCTGGTGATGAGCTTTTTTTTTCTTCTGTTACATCTTGTAAAGCCACTTTGAATATTTTTTCCCTGTTTAACCTGATCCATTGCAAAGCTTTGAATGAAGTAGTGAGGGAAGTGAGATGCAGGTAAGCCCAGTCCTGAAGTTCAGAATTACTAATAAGTAGGGAACAGATTTGTCTGGGATCTGAGAGAAGCTCTTTGGTTGGATTATGAGATTGGAGAAGGAGCTGGGAAGCTTGGACAGAGGCACAGAGTTCTGTCACAGTGCCAGACAGAATGCAGTCTCCAAAGAGACAACCAAAGTCCAGCTGGTTCACAGGTGAACAGAGCTAAAAGAGCTGAGAAACCACAAGGAACCTGTTCCTTTGTCTGTGGTCAGGTGGTAGGAAGGGCTGAGGCTGCTCAAGGAGCTAAAACCCAGACCACATCTCCAGGAAAGCTATAACTAAAAAGGGAAGTTGGGAGACTTAAATAGGAGAGAGACGGGAAGCTTCACTCCTTCACAGATAAGATCTGGAAAAATATATTCTCCTGACGATTTTAACTACACTGAAGTAACAAGCTGAAGCTAGAGAAAGATCTGTTATTGATATTTTTCTCTAAGACTAAAAAATTATCCTGCACCTTGCATGGCATGAGAAAGAAAAAGCTGAAATATAAAGCTCAACAGCTGCAGTGGGATTCTGTGGAAACCTTTGGATACATCTCTGTAAGACTCAAAATCAAGCTGAAGGAATTCTTGTGACATACATTTGAAATAACCACCAAGTAATGTCCCATCAGCTTGAGGAGGATGAGGAGGGAAGGTGACAGCACCTAGCAAAAGGCAGCTGCCAGCCTGTGGAAATCTGGAAGGGAATAGGTCAGGGGGGAAGGGTTTGAATCTGTCATTGACCTTCTAGTGCTGAACAGCTCCGTGCTGCCTGTCCCTTGGAGGGAGAGCTGAGTGTGGGACATGGCTGAGCAGAGTGTGGGCTGGGGAGAGTGTTTATTTATGGCAGAGGCACCAAGCAGGATTTCTGACCGTGACATTGCTGTGGGATGGCACAAAGGACCTGCCTGCCTGTGCTAGTGATGGTCCTGAGAAAACTGGTAGGGAATTCAGGAGGTTAATTGCCCAGTACTGATGCATCAACCTCAGCAGGGTCTGCCCAGCCTGGCCTGGCTGAATCTGTGCTCTGGCTCTTGCAGGGAGTAGCACCAGCAGGGCCAGGCAGGAGAGGGAGGCAGCAGAGCTGTCAGAAACACGTCATTGAGAAGCATTAAAAGCAGCAAAAATACAGGGGAAGCTTCCTCCTGCAGCCTTGGACACATGAGCATCCGTGTGCTGTGGGCTGCTCCCTGGGCAGGGAATGATGTTTCCTCCTTTCCATGGGTCCCTGTCTTCCCCTTGCCCAGAAACACACTCAGAAAAAAAGCCAAAATAAATTGCTGTCCATTGCAATTGAGTTAATCTCCTGATATTCCCTCAACAGCACAGGACAAGTTGCATATTTTAAGTGTAGAAGTGATTTTGGTTCAGGAGGAATAGCAGCAAGAACCTGTGGATCATAAATTCAAGTCCTCAGCTCTTGACATCATGTGTAATTAATTTCATTAATGAATCAATTGTGGCTTGAAACTATTTCTCATCCTGTTACTCTACCTGGCAGGCTGGTTCAGTCTCACTTTTTAAATTATTAAAAACGTCCTAATTCCAACCTAAATATATTTCTAACCATGAAATACAACTTGTTTTTCAATCATCTGCCTTAGATTGATGTAGTTTTCTATCACATTTACCTTTTCCCCACTGATTCTCTTGTATAAGTCATACCTGGCTGCTTAAACCCTCAGTCTCTTAAGTTTAGCAAGTTCTTTAGTCTCTTCTTGTGGCACACACTGTCATTTCAACAGCTTCAGAGCAATCCCTTTTGTGGAATCCTCTCTGGATAAGCCATGAACACTTGTGGTTGTAATTGTAAATATCTTCCACATGGAATCTTGACAGTGCTTTCCACAGTAGCATTAATATTTTATGTTACTTAAATTCTTATATTTCAAGAACACATTCTGGTTTCTGAATGCCTCATTTCTTCTTCTGTTTTGTGCTTTGAGACATTTATCCTTAGGTTAGGACTGATGGAGATCTGTTCCCCTACACTGAAATGGCATTTTGTCGGGAAACTTGAGGAGCTTGTGTTGGATATGGTTTTCATTTACTGTCCCCCTAACCCCCCCCCCCCCCCCCCATAGATTTATTAAAAAATAGAAGTTGAAAGGAACACTTGAATGTTAAGAAAATGACAATTCAAATGACAGATGTAACAGAAAACTTAATGGCACTATACAAGATGCTTCAGGTGACTAGGCAGTAAATAAAATACAAAAGAAAGGGGAAAATAAATGTTCTTAAATAGTGCATGAAGAATGTAGACTCAGAAATTATGAGGTTTAGAGGCTGATTTTTCAGATTTTAACAGCTTGCTAGTTACATAAGATACAGAGAATCCTTGGCAAAGCAGTCCAGCAAGAAGGCAGAATGCACATGTGGGGATAACTATCCTAAAAATAATCTGGAAGTGCTGGATGTTGGATTGGGTCCAGCTGAGATATTAGAATCAAAACCAAGAGCAGATAACCTTTTGTGGTTACCAGAAGGGGGAAAAATATAGGTCAGTATGTAGAAATAGCCTTTCATAAAGCTCATAATTTTTCTGCTTCACTTCCAAAATTTTCATACCCTTTGGTGGCCTTGTTCAGGGAGCAAAACGTGGGATCCAAAGCTGAATTTATAGAGACTCCATTATTTTTGCATTCTGTAAATAGGACTTGTAGTAAATTGCTGTGGCATGTGTTGTCACTGAGGAGAGTTTTATAGATCATAAGGTAACAATAGCTTTTCAATTAAGGTGCCATTAGTTCATGCATCAAAAACTCTCATTCATAAGAAACAAGTCTCGATTATTCTCCTGTACCATATTTGGTCCTAAAAATGGACAACTGGGATGTGAGTGAAGAAGCAGCAGCTCACAAACTGCAGGAGCACTGGCCATCAGAGATTTGCAGTGAATTTGACTGCAAGCATAATTCACCTCCCTGTTTTCTCCTAGTTTTTTCTTCTTTTTCAGATATTCCGTGGCTTCCCAAAGCTTGTAATATCCTACTAGGGCTGGTTTGATGGTGATGTGACCACACAGTCTGTAGTGTCTGTGATTCAACTTAATAGCTGTCAGCTCTTACAGACTTTGATAGTAGCTACAAGCAGCAAAACCACAGAAGTTTCAATTGTCTTTAACTGAGCTCTTGGTCATGTTGCAAAAATTACCCTATTGCTTAGAAATCTGAGTGCTGATGGGAGGTGTTTCTGATTGCCATAAGAAACTGCCCCTGTAAAGCTGTTCAACAAGGCAGGCCTGTGATAATAGGTTATCTGAGTTTGACTGAAGATTAAAGGACCTATTGAATTTAAGAATTTATAATTTTCCTGAGCTGGTTTAAGTGATCATAGTAATATGCAACTAGACTTTATTTTCATTAATACTCTTAGTTCTAAATTGAAAAACCATGATTTAATGCTGGTTGAATTTATTCCTTCTCCCATTTTTGTTTGTTTATTAATTTGGAAGAATGTTGTGGAGGACTAGCAGTGGAACTGCATTTGCATAGATAAACACAATAATTAAGAATGCTATTACACCATTAATTTAAAAATGAAATGGTGGGCATGTTAGGAAATTAAATCTTTCTGTGAGGACTGCACAGGAATTTATGGTGTGAACCAAAATGATTTGTTCTTTCATGTAAAAGGCATCTGATTAAGGTCAGCCTATGAGCAGAAATGGTTCCAATCTGCAATGAAAAACTGCACCACTGTCTGCACTAGAGATTAGAGCTGGCTTGATTTTATGCACATTTGGTCAACAGATGGTCAAACTATTCTGTGGGCATTCTGGCAGTGTAGAAGTCTGCACATCAATGACAAAAAAACATCACAGGAATAAGTAGAATGTCAGTGTTCGTCTGAGTAGAATGAGCACCCAGTGTCAGCTTCTTGAAAAGTAGCGTAGTGGGCTGACTTGAAAAGAGAAAACCTGGAATAACATCACATTGTTGCTTAATTAGCCAATGCCATTCATTGTGATAAGATTGAAAAAACTGAAAGACCATGAGGTTCATATAAAAGATAATGCTGTTGGCCTTTGGCCAGAGCAGTTAGCTAATATTTTCTGTCTTGCTGGATCGTTACCTTAGAAATAAACAAATATAAAAAAGATACGCTGTGAATAATTCTTCTGCTCAATTTCATTTGGAAAGAATACTACCCAAAAAAGTCATGTTTTTCTAAACACAGTAGAAATAAACAACAGCAGGCAGTTGCTGGTCTGATATGCCCAGGAATACTGGCACCTTCTTCAAGGTCACAGTTTAATATACAGTGTATCTGGCAGTACGAGCTAAGGTATTTCTCTGTCCTGCCTTTGCATCACCCTTATGCCTGTGCCACAGCAGTTTTCCCTTCTCCAGCCCCTATTCCATCTGGGCTGTTTTTCCAGCTATCTCAAGGGACTGAGACTGCTTGAAAGGAAAAGAGCAGAAAATCTGAAAGGGAGAAGGAAAAACTGTTGCAGCCCAGCTGAAGGAGAGGCTGTACTGGGGTGAGAATCTGTGTGGGGCATGGGGAGTGGGGAGAAGTGTGAGGATCTTTGGCTGGAATTGCCACTCACCATTTTTAGCTGTGAAACCCAGTGTTTTTGTTGTTGTGTCCATCACTGCTTCTCTGTTTTTGATCCTTTTCCTCCTCTTACCCGTAGCTGAAACGAGCCCTACTCCCAGCCCTGTTATTTGTGACCAGCCTTGTGACATCTCCTAAGCCCTTGGGATTTAATTTCTGACCCGCCTTGAATGGGATCAGTGTTTCATAGGTGGCTTCCCCTTTTCCTATTGTGGGAAGGAGCAGAACTCCTTTTTCTGAGCAGGCTCCATTCAGCAGGGTCGGTGTTATCATCAGTCTAACATTCTTGATGAATGTGTGTAGATCAAAGATGACTTTTGATGGTGCCTATTAACAACTTTTAGAATGGAAGTGCAAACCTGTCTCCTTGAATGGAAGGGCCTGAAGTTGATTGCACTGTCCCGAGGTTTCAGACTGGAGCTGCACTGGCTTTTGGCACCTGTTTGAAGGGGCAGAGGAGGTGAAGGTGTTCAGCTGCTGTGCCCCCATGAGCCAAGGCAGTGGCACAGGCTGCCCCACAGCACAGTGAGTGATGGCAGGGATGCCATGGACAGCCTGTCTGAGCTGCACAGACCCCACTGTGGCTCAGAACACAGCTGTGTGTGGGGCTTTTAACCTGACTGCTCCTAAATGGCAATAATCTCATCGTGGTGCTGTTTGTACTGTTAACAAGGCGATGTCTTTTGCACACATTTGGTTTTAGTTTAGTGACAGAGCTTGGGTAGGATTTAAACAATATAACTAATTACTGTACATATGCAAAAGATAAAAGAGTGCCCTTAATGTGTTATTCATAACATGGAGAATGAGAACATTATAGGGCTAGGATTGTCTTTAAATATTAATTTCATGGTAGCCATGGATGCATTAGGCTCTTGTAAAGAACAAAAACACTGAATGCAACTCTGAAATTTTTTCCATGCAGTTGACTTTTATAAATATTTTTGTTCTCTAGAATGGAGGAGACAGTGAGAAATCTGCTGCAGAGCCAAGGATCCCCAGGCCAGCATGGAGAAGGAACTGTCAATATCATGAAGGTATATCAGGTATTAGTGACTTATTTCCTGTTTTTTTGTGATAGAAAAGTTCTTTAGAACAAAAATCCCACTACAGAAACAAATATCTGGCATTGTTTCCTCTATTTGTTTATTAATTATGAATACTTGTAAGTGGTAGTTGATTCAACCTACATTTTCCCAGGTGTTCTCTCAGCAGAGTTGAAGGTTTTTCACTTTTATTGTCCTTGTGTTATCTGCTGTTGTTGCTCCTCATAGTTCACAGAGGACAAAGAAACTAGTTTTGAAGCCTTTATTAAAGCACTTAATATTTTAAGTCATGTGTTCCAGCATTTCTAGTAAACATAGGTGTTTTTGACAACTTGACCTTCAGATTGTGATGGATAATTTTACCACTCATGTTCTTATTGGGTGTGGGGATCCCTATCAAGCGTCAAAGTTTCATATCCCTGCTTGTGGCAGGTGCATTTTATCACCCTCACCAGGGGTAGAGAGAGTGTCTCAGGACACAGTTTAGGAGAGAAAGGTTTTAGAAGTTTTTCAAAGGGAGCCAGGTCTGTTTGTAAGACAGAAGAGTTTTACATTTTCCTAACAGACTGTTGCATTCTGGAAACAGTGAACCTAAGGTGGTGGAAAACCTTTTAATTTAAGAGTCTGGAAACAGGACTGAGATACATGTCAGTTAATCAGATATCAGGCGCATGAACTCTTAAAAATATCACTTCTACTTAATGAAGTCAGTCCTGTGCTGTATCTTTTTAAACAGAACAAGCAGTCTTATAAAATACTGAAATAATATATTAAAGTCTATACCAGGTAGTGATCCATCAGATAAAACACTTTTCAAAACTTTGAGTTATATTAGTTCATTCTTACAGCTGATGGATCAAAAATACAGCAGTATAGCTAAACAAAAATGTATATTAAAGAGTATTTATCACTGTAATTACATTTTCATTTTAAGCTTGGGTTGAAGAAAAAGGAATCTTTTAGTTTAACCTTCAATATAATCAAATTTTCTTGTTAAAATGATAGCCTGTAAAATTTAATTTCAGGACAAATTAAATTTTTTTTTTTAAGCTGTAATAGAACATAGTTCTTTTATAAACTGTTGACAAAGGCATCTCTATTTTATGCACTATCTTTTTGGGGTGCAAAATTGAAACTCAGTTCCCTTCTCTTATTTCTTTATGGCTTTAAATCCCTACATGCTGCTCACTCCTGTCACCACACAGAGGTTGTTCTGAAGTGGGCTTGATGTCAGTCTCTCCAGGTGGATTACTTGTCTGCCCCTGTCTATTCATAACAGACACCTGGGATGATTTTATTATCTGCTTTTCTCTGTGCTGTCTTACTGTGGAAACCCCAGTAAGGTGGTACCACAATTAAGTTTCAGCTTCTTTGGGTTTTGTTTTTGAACTCTCAAGAAGAAAAGCAAAAAAAATGCTGTAGTTTTGTTTCCTAGAACTGAGGGTTTGGGGGTTCTTCATTTTTCTTTTGGGCACTAAGCTGGAAAAAAATTAGCTGTGTGGTCTTTGAAATTGGAGATTTTGTGTGCTGCTTTCCTAGAGGGGAGATAAGCCAATCATTCCAATTTTGGTGCTTGTATATTTCTATGTAGTTTTTTTCACTATCTTTATTTAGGTCTTAATTTTTTGGAAAAAAAAAAAAGAGAATTCGAGTATGATCTTGGGTTTTCTTCTCCTTCTGGGCCACACTGATATAGATATTCATTGTCTTCAGCCAGGCAGGAGAGAAGAACTGTGGTGTGCTTTGTGTAAAATCATCTGGGTTTATTTTCTGATCGGCAAAAGAACAAGGCAGTAGTCCCCAGATGCAAGAACAGTTCTTCATTTTACTTCAGTTCTAGCAAATGGACTCCTTTTGTTCCCTTCTTTCAGGACTCAAGGTTTTGTTTGAATTTGATGGGTGGTACTCTGAGCAAATTCCTCAAAGTGGAGCTTTGCTTTCTTTCAGAGTGGAGCTGTTTCTGTCCCAGGGCCTTAAAACACCCATATACCTGTGTCTCTGGGGCTATTTTAGTGCATAACAGCTTCCTTCCCTTCCTGTCCTCTTCTTGTTCCCAAGAACATTTTCACTCATGATATCTCTTGGCTTGTTTTTTTAGCCATTTTCATTCCTTGAATATTGCTGGTATGCAATCTTCTTTGCTTAGGAATGTCCTCCCCTAATCCATGACTCAGAAGCAATGGGTTTTCCTCTCCTGGAGGAATAGCTAGGCTGCTGCATCATGCACCAGTCTGTGGCTGGTAAAACAGGTCAGAAACACAGAACATTGTAGTGTTGTGAATGTTGTGGGTTTTTTTTTCTGAATGTCTTTTTGAGTCATCCATCCTCAGATCCCTTTTGTTCACTTTTATGAAAAACAGGAACAAATGGCTTTTTTCCTAGGAATTTCAAGGAATGGCTGCATTGCCATGGCCTGGGATGGCTCCCTGCCATGTGGGTCAGAGATGGGCTCGCTGGGTGTGGATTTGTTACAGTCACACAGTGAAACCTGGGCAGTGACCACGAGTCACAGCCACAGCTCATACCTGAAAGGCTCCTCAAAACAGGTACTTGGCAAGGAATCTCTGGTCTGAAATGTTTACAAAGCATTTTAATATTGAGAAATATATTAATGAAGCTTTCTATAAATCAGTAATATGTTACTGAAACCAGCCGTGTGGAAACACACATGCCATTTAAACAGATCTTAAATAAGTGCTGTGTCCAAATTCAGCAAGATGCATCAATATTGCAACCAAGACATTTCATTTGTATTCCTCCAAATAGACTCAGGCAGTTTTTTGATATATTTATGAACATAATTCACAAATAGGAATAGAACCTGAAATGTAAAACCCAGGTAATGTTCCTTAAAAACAGTAAATGTAAAACCCAGGTAATGTTCCTTAAAAGCACTGATGTATTCAGGTTTTTGGGAACATGATAACTGTACTATCAACCTGTATTTGTGAAGGAAGTTTAAATGAAATTTTGTATGTTATATTCCTATGCATACAGAAACCTTATTGAATGTATAACTACTAACATTGTTCTGAAAGCCATCCTCTACAATCAGTTACCTTATGGAACATATCCTGAACGTCACCATTTCTCTGTGACTAGTGTGATATCATCAGAACTATATGATCAGTTGGTTCAGTAGAGTAAGGGATTTTAACAAATTGAAAACTCTGTTTCATAACAACTGGGGACAAATGAGGTGATTTCCAGTGTGACTTACCAACATATGTCTCATATTCTCTGACACTGGGGTGACTTAGTTTTAGTGTGTGAAGTTTGTTGAAGTAAATATCTGAATATCATAAAAGATAACTCTGCACAATAAATGCTTTTGATGTATTGAACATTGTCTATGTAGTTTTTTAACAAACATAATTGTTGTGCTGGGATGTATGAAATTAAGTTATTATTATAATACCAGTATGCCTGACTCCAGAATAAATATTCTTGCTAAATGACCTTTAAATGTTGCATAGGGATAATGTTAGAATAATAACAATAAGAAGGTGGAGCCTAAAGCATGCAATGTTATTGATTGCAATATTTTGTTAGGTCTTGCCAGTATTCTTACTTAAAGCAAAATTTTCTAACTCTTTCCATAGAGCTAGATGCCCTATGGGATTTTAATTTGCTGGACTTACAGATGAGTTATGTGATTTCTTTTGGGTAAATGAATTAAGAAGCAGGACTGTAAATAAAATTCTCCTTTGTAATAATTTTACATGATAATAAAGGGAAAAATTATAATGAATGCTTGCATAAATGTAGACAAAAATGTGTGTTATTTGAATAGCCTTAACCATCATATTTCTTACTTTAAATTTTATTTCACTAAAAGACTCTACTATGCATTAGCTTTATGGAGTTTCCAAGAGACATTGACCACCTAAAAATAAGATCATGGAAGGCCAAACCAAGAGCTCATGTATTCCCCAGAAATAACTGTGTGCATTTCTTGAACCCCAGACTTTAAACCAAGCACCCCACAGACTTTCCTTCCTGAGTTTGCCCTTGAGATTTGGATATCAAAATACTTTCCTGTTTGATCACAGTGCTGGATACTCTTAAGTAGAGTCTTCCCTGATTACAGATCACTCAAAGACTTGAAGGAGTTTTCAACTCATTTTGACTTTGTTAGTGTACAGTGATTGATATAGATGCGGAAGAGAATTTGTTATAAGTTCATGATTTAATATCATTCTGAAATTATCCATGTGAGCACTAAAGCTCAGGACAGACATGGCACAGTCACATTGGGGAGGTAAAAACATACACAAGTGATACAGGCACACTTCAGGTGGCATTGGCCACATCAACCCCATTTTTGTCTCCATGCCTTTGTGTTACTCAAATGTGGAACAGTTGTTGTGGCTGTCACTTCTAATTTGCACAGCCGTTGGTGTCAACAGCTCTTTCACGAGAGGAAAAACTGTAACCATTGGCAATATAATTTTATCTTAACACAAAATTATACAAGCTTATTGTTCAGGCCATTGGTATGTAACATTTTATAGATAGGGGCACGGCCATGAATCGAAAAAAGGCGCTAGTTGAATTCCCTGGCTAAAATCCACGTAGGATTTTTAATGCTAACTTCTATTGCAGGAAGAGGATGTATATCCTTAAACATCTGTCTCTGGAAAAGAAGTGCCCACAGGGGACTGCATGAGCCAAGCTTCCTAAGCTGCTAGGGAGTACATTACTGCAAATATTAGCAGATTTGTGTCTCACAGAGAAGGGCAGAGAGAAGCCATCCTCACTCTTGGGAGCTCCACTGGAAATCCTGGGACATCAAGGACACAAACATTTGCTGTTGGACTGCTTTTCCATGCAGAGAAATCCAGGGCTTGCTCAGTAACAATTTAATACCTTATGGCTTTTTGTAGATTTGCACCATTATGCAAAGATTTTGGTAAACATTTAACCAAAATTAGGTTGGATTCTCTACCCCCAAAAGAGGGTGATGGTGCTCCTGAGGCACTGTTCAAAATTTCAGTTTTGTTGCAAAGAGTTTTCCCTTTTTGGTTGTTTGTGATACGGAAGCACAGCAATGGAGTTGTGTTTAACACAGCAGAGTCTCATAAGTGAAATGTGCCATTTGTGTTCCTGTTCATCAGAAAACAGGCTGTTCTTTCCTTCCCAGTCATGGAGTCACAACATTTTTTGTGTTCGAACATTAAAGATCATCTCATTCCACCCCGCTGCCATAGGAAGGGAAACCTTCCACTGGAGAGGTTGTTCCAATGCCCATCCAAGCTGGCCTCGGCTACATCTCAAAACAAAGCACTGCCAAATTAGAGAGAAAGGAAACAAGGATGTCCTGTACTGACACAAGAGTTATCCACATATTTGATTATATCCCATCACCCACAGTTTTGGCCTAACTCTTACCACCTTTCTTGCCATCAGGAGTTGAGAATGCAATGCCAGTCCTTGAAGTACCATGTTTGGTGAAGGATAGATGAGGTCTCCAGATAGAGATGTACATTTTCACAGTGTACAGGTGCCACTTTAATCCATCACACATCCTCTAGATATCTACAGTGTCAAGAGGCCAAGATTGACTGATTTGATGGTACTATATTGTATTATACTGACTCTCATTCTAGTTTATATTTCCCTCTTCTATATAGTGTTTCTATCTTTTGCTGTATCTTACTTCTGTTTCTGACTTTGGCAATGAGTCCACAAAAGTCACCCATTGCCTGAACATGAATGTTTCACTTTCCCCAAATGAATGAATTTATACATGGTCAAGTAGATTGCTCTCTCCCTATTTCCCCATCTCCATAAAAGATACTGTTCATTCTGCATTTTGACATTATTTCCTTTATATTTTCCAACCAGCAGAAAGCAGCACTAGTTATTAAATTTTAAAAAGTTGAAAAAAAATTCTAAAATTTTGCTTATTTTCTAAGGCACAAAAGAAAAAAGGGTGATTCTGCTGAATTCATAATCATTCTGTCTTTGAAAATTATTTTTACAAAAGCACTCACTTAGCAGTACACCAGTAAATTTATTTTGGAAAAAAAGTGTTCTTCTGATCAGGAAAAGTTAAGTTAATCTGAATTCCAATACCATACTTGAAAAGTTGAAGTTTTGATCTAATCTGGAATGACTGTTCCTACATCTTATTTTTGCATGAAGATGAATTCTGATTTTCTTTCAGAAGTTTTCCTTACACGGCTGGGACACATGAAACTGTTCCCTGGCACTTACAAAAAAATTACCTGGTAATGGAATAATATACCAGGTTTTTTCTTCCTAATTCCACAGCTAACTTCTTAGGTCAGCTTCAGCAATTGTGCTTATGGTGAGAACTAGTCAGTTAATACACTGATCTCCTTCCAAAATACTGAGGAAGGAAAATTGGCTTATTTCTAGCAATTTAAATCCAGAGGATTTTTTTTTTTTTTGCCTGAATTGCTGTTACATA
Organism: Calcarius lapponicus; assembly: GCA_039654755.1. Taxonomy (NCBI): domain Eukaryota; kingdom Metazoa; phylum Chordata; class Aves; order Passeriformes; family Fringillidae; genus Calcarius; species Calcarius lapponicus. Next base: position 19,532,613 of record CM077470.1, on the reverse strand, counting down.
AAATTTACTGAATTTGAATTTCAGAATAGTTTGGCTTATTTCTAGTTCAGTCAAATGAAGGTATTTTAATACTGCAGCTTTAGTCAAGTGTAGTTACTGTAATACCTACACACCCCTTCACAAAAGTTTAAATGCTACATACGGCTTTCCTGGAAGGAAAGATTATTACTTGAAGTATGATAGTTTAATGAACCAATTTCTAAAAGAATATCTGTATGAAAAATCACACTGAATATTATTTATTCTCCTATTACCTTATCTAGATACATGAAGAAGGAGCAGCTGCTTAGAAAGGTTCTTTTTTTCCCGCTGGTAACTTTGCTAATCAATGTGACTGAAGGTTTCCATTTTGAGAAGGAAAAAGCACTGCCCTGCCCCTGCTGGGCCTGAAACCTGGCCTGGCAGAAGGGTCAGTCCTGATTCCTGCTCTGGCAGTGCCAGAGGTGGCTGTTGGGGATGGCAATATCCATTCTCTGAGGACAGGAGCTGGCACTGGGACCTGGGGACAAGAAATTCCATCCCCTCCTGCTGATCTGCGGAGCACACTCCATCCTCAAGTGCACTCTGAAGGTTTTCTGCTCTTTTCCAATCTGAATTTTTTTCAAAAGAAATATGTTTTTGATGCGTGGAAGGGCCAATAAAAGCATCATTGGGAAATTTATTAATGCTGCTGCAGAGCTGTTCAGCAGGGATGATAGCTTGTACTGGTGGGGAGTGTTCTGAGTGGAGAATAATGTGGAGAACATTTAGATTGATACACGGGTGGAGGGAGGCACATATCAGAAACATAAAGTATGAACTCGCTCCTCTTATCCATCACAAGTGTTTAATCTAGGGAACGCTGCTGCTCGCTCTGCTTGCTTTGGAAGTGAAATCCAGAGATGAAAAAGAAGAATCTAATATGTTTTTCTGACAAGGGTAATGTTAAATCATGAACAATTTGGGATGTTTCTGTAAACTTTTGTGATATGTTGCATTCCTTTGTTTTCCTTCAATTTTGGTCAGCTTGTTCTGAACAAAAGCTGTTAGCTAAACAAAAATATATTATTATTACACTTACTGATGTGCTGTCTAAAGCAAAGCTATATTTTAGTTTCTCCTTCCACTGGGAGAAAAGAAAGCAAGAGAAAACAGCTGAATATATAGACAAAAGCAAGGAAGGTAAAGCAGAAGTCATATTTGTAGCCTTATACTCAAAGATAATTTGAATTGCCTATAATTTTAGTTGCATTTAATTTTTTTTTCATATTGTAACTTGTTTGCTCAGTTATGATTTTGTTTGTGCTTTTTCAGGCCTGGGTTATTGTGTTTAATTGGATTCCCATTGGGAAATAAAGAAAAATATTATTTTTTTAAGTTGCATATGGAAAAAATGTATTCAGATCACAGAGACATCTCTGATTACTCCTATTCTGAGAGTCCTGCAGGACACACTTACTTCACCTTAAACTTAACAAATGAGTCTTTTACACATCAGGTTTTGCTAAATGAAAATGGTTATAAAGCATATCAGAAGATACTGCGAATTTTCAAAGGGTATATTTAGGAAAAAGAGGCCTGGTGAGGGAGAAAGAGGAGCAAGGTGACACTGGAAAACAAATTTAAACTTGTTGGAATGTAAAGTCTGTAGTGCTTGGAGCAATTTCTGCCTTTTTCCAGCTTGTGCAGTCAGACTGAGCTATTTGTGCATAGCTTGAGGCTGCTTTTTTAATGAAAGTACAAATAAACCCTCATCTATAGCTTTTATCTTCATCAACAGTCTAGAAATTCTTATTTTATAGTGCTCACAGTGAATGGTGTTGAACACCGGGAGGTCTGCACTGGAAACAGTGCTGAAAAGACATCATCTGAGAATGCATCAAGGCTGTAGAATGGTCTTGCAAGGAAAAGTGTTCACAATTTATAAATACACTTGTTGTGGTTTGACTGCAGCTGGCAACCAAACCCCACGCCCCAGAAGAAAAAAACCCAAAACCCCCAAACCTCAGAAGAAAATCAGGAGGGTAAAAGTGAGACAGCTCTCGCTATCTGCATAAAAAAATCATTGTGTATCTTATTCTACTATTACGTTATCTAGATAGAAGAAGGAACAGCTTCTTAGAAAGGTTCTTTTTTCCTGCTCGTAGCTTTGCTAATCAATGTAACTGAAGCTTTTCATTTTGAGAAGGAGCCAGGAACAAAGGAGCTCCTGGACGGCTCTGCCACTGCTCATGGGTTTAGAAAATAATAGTTTAGTAATGGAAATGTTAAAACAACAAAAATGTTGAAGCAACAAATTGTAATGAAAAGGAAAATACCAAAGGGAAATAAACCCCAAGAAAGAGAAGTGATGCAAATGTAAACAGCTGCTCACTCCCTGGTGTCCAGCAGTCCCTGAGCAGTGGAGCCCTGCCCCTGTATTGCTGAGCAGGGTGCCATATGCTCTGGGACATCCCTTGGGTCACTTGGGCTCAGCTGTCCCTGCTGTGTCACTCCCAGCTCCCTGTGCCCCCCAGCCCCTGCTGGAAGGAGCACAAAAGCCCTTGGGTCCGTGTAATGTAGGCACTGCTAGCAGTAGTGAGATATCTTGGTGTTGTCAACACTGTTTGCTGCACAAATCCAAAGCACACAGCAGCTACTGTGAGAAAAAAGAGCTGTACCCCAGCCAAAAGCAGTGCAAACACAAACAATTCTGTGTGTGGATTGTAAATTGCAGTTTGGGTTTGGAGGGAGATCTGCCTTGATTATAGAAAGTGTTAGAGTGTGGTGTAGTGTACTCAGATCACCACAGTCAGTCCCTGAAATCTAAGATATCTGTTCAGTAAATATCTTATTTAGAAGGTCCTGTGGAAGCTCTGGGCACAGCACTAAAGTGTTTTGAGGTGTTATCAGCATAGTTCAGGTTCTTCATAGACTGGATTCTTGGATGCCTGTTACCACTACCTAAGAACAATTAATAGCTGCATTTTGAATATTTTGGATTTTTTTCCTCAGTTAAGTGGTTATGAGCAATCATAAGCACTATTTCATTATATATCCTACATATATTTTATTCTTGGTCGATGAATGTGTGATTGAAGTGTGGTTTTGGAAAATTGCAGGCATGACTCTCAGAAGAATTTGAATTTGCTACCATTGTAAAGCCTTTGTCTCTAATAAATTTCAGAGTTGAAGAATGAAAAGGAATTCAGAAAAGAAGATCCCACTCAGGCATCACTATCTGACACCCAAAACTGAAACAGAGATCTTTTCAGTATCTGAGAGATCCTTACTGCATTGTATCTGAAAAACTTCACTTCTCTGAAGGACCTGTGCTTAGCACATGAAAATGATCTTTAGCTTCTACAAGCAAAGATGTCATTTCTAATTATTACTTATCACTTTCCAGACAAGCAATTCATGTCATCCAACACTCTCTGGGAAAATCAGCATTCCAAAGATGTTGATCTTTTTTAATTCTTGTTTGGTTCAATCAGATTTTGTCACGTGTGCTTGTTTATAATCAGTGCTTTAGATCCCAGATCCAGTTATATCAGTATTAGATTATGCTGTCTTGTATTATTATAGCCACTTGTCCAGTGCCTAATCATAGTTTTCACTCTAAAAAAGAAATTCTAGAATAATCCTTGCCAGCTACGTTTTTTTCTTTGTGTCTTCTGACGTTAACTCTTCTTGGTTTGAAATTCTATAGCTGCAAATTGAAATATTTTTAAGTGAGCTCTCCTTTTTGCCTCTCCTTTTTCCATGTGTGTGGTGTTATTCCTAGAAAGCATCTTAGAAAGAAGAAAGGGCTGATGGTACTACCAATAAAACATCTAAAATAACATAATTTGCGAAATAATAGTTAGAAATAGCTGGCTAAGTATCCCTTCATCACTTCTCTCTTCCTTGAAAAGGTGACAGTTCTCAGAGGAAAGACATCCCAAAGACTAATTGTTAGGGTTAGCAGCCTTTTGCCTTTCTTGGGATGAAGTAAGAGGTAATTTCTGAAACAGGCAGTTTGTTCTCTTATCTTCTGAAAGCTTCTCTATGATCTTTTCCATCACTGTAGTTACTCCCTGTTTATCAACAGTGAAAACACTCTTGTTCAATATTCTGAAAGGTAGATGGAAGAGAGAAGAGAGAAAATTGGCTTTACATTCCACAGTTTCCAGTAAATTATCATTTGCAATTTCAGGTGGATTTCCTGCTGTCTTAATTTATTGTTCTTACTTTATTTATTAGTGGAAAGAGGGAATATTATACTGCTCTTTCCTAGTTCAGCTAACGGAAATCCAGCTTTCTGATAAGTCTCAGTCAGGCCACTGCATTGTCCAGCTTCATAGATCAATGTCTTTAGTGATTTATATCTTTCCATTGATCCTGGATCATGGTTGCCATTCCTGGGCTGCAGGGACTGTTTCCATCCCATCCCTTGTTTTCTATGGGCCATGGGGCCCCTGGTGTTTCATCAAAGGGTTCATCATCACTGGACTGATTGATTGATTTATGGAGCAAACTGAATATTTAGGAATAATGGTCAGGGCAGGATGTCATTTATGATTTGCAAAATGCTGTTGGTTTCAGAAGAGCAATGGCAGTTTAAACCAGCCTGAGAAGCTTACACAATGTGGGACTCCCTTGGAAGTTTCTCATTAATTTCTGTGGGAAAGGGTCTACAGTGAGCAGCATAATCCTAGTTTCAGTAAGATTTGAGTTTATAATGTTTTTATTTTCTCTTTGTTGACACAGAGCATTAGAGAAGTAGATGAGCCTTTACTGCAGAATTCTCATCAGGCTGCTGTGTTTGCATCCTCTCATGGTACAAGCATGTATCTTAAACTCATTGGTCTGGGGAGACCCAGAGTGGAGTTACTGCTTTTTCTTCCTCTTTTTTTTTTTTTTTTTTCCTTTTTTTTAAAGCTGTTTTACTTTCAGAGTGCCATTTCCAACTGTTATCTTTTCCCAGAAATTAAACTGCACTGAGCAGCAGGACAGCACTTACTCTGCCTTTGCTGGGCTTTGCACCTGGGGAGGATTTTGTTATTCAGTTTGAACACAGCCTGCCTGTGGTTGTGCACTATGTGAGGCATGAGCAGAGACTACTCAGGAGTGGTGAAAGATGCTCTTTATTTGAGACAACACCAGAAGTGTAGGACTTCAGGGGAAGAAAGGAGTAAGCTGCTTTACCCCATTGTTTGCTGCCTTCAGCATGCCCACTCCAGGGCCCTCTGTAGGATTTGTCCAGCATCCCCCAGGAAATGCACATTTCCTCTGGCACATCTCTGCCCCTTCCTTCTCCCCCAGCCTTTGATATTAACAGATTTTGCACACTCAAGAGGTTTCTGTCATTCCAAAAGCCTTTGTCACTTTAGGGATTTGACTTTTAGCACAAAGGGTGCTTTACAAATCCCCTGCTTGCTTTCTGGAGTGTGGATTTTCCGCTCTGCCCTCACTGGACATCACCCAGGTGGAACTGGTGAATGTGATGGGGCAGTCTCCTCAGCACGTGGCATGTCTAAGCCCAATTTCTAAGCTTAGAAGTTTTTTCCTCTGTTCTGCACCTTTTCCATGGCTGGAATGCTGGAACTCATTTATTATTGCTCAGTAGTAACTACTTTTGGAACTATGTGAGCTGTACTTCAACACTCAGGCAGGGGTAACAGCAGTAAGTGTCATGAGGTATTCAAGTGCACATCAGAGTGAAATAGGATGTGTGTTCTGATTATGCCACTAGTGTGCAAAGTTCATCTAATTTTGTAATTAGAAGATGAACAGTTTTTTTTTTTATGTGGCTGAGATTTACTCTGAGAAGCTGCATTACTCCACTTTCTGTAATGAAATGTCATAACCTGTGCTTTCTTCTACTTGTCCTTTGAAATTGCTGCCTGAGTTTGTGCAGGAAAGGTGACCCTGTGCATATGTTTATGTTTTCTTACTATTGTTAGCCACATCCAATTCATGTCACATCCCCTCCTAAAAATAATAGTTTGTATTTGAATTGCATCAGAGATATACCTTTGTCATCTCTTTCCCCTGAGTTCATTGAAGTGTTTTATCTCAATGCACTCCTTAGGGCAACTTGAAGCAAAAATGGTTTAATGGCTCTTTTACAGATACTTGATTGTTGCATCAGTTTGTAGCAAAAAGAAAAAAAAAAAAAACAACAAAGCCCAAGTATTATATTTATGTTCCCTTTGTGATCAGGGTAGCAGTATTGTTGGAAACCTGATGGAATGGCTCTTTGACATACGGGTTTTGGGGCTCAGAATGAGACATTTGCTTCATGGTTTGTGTAAGGGTGTTCAGTAATTAAGCCCATATCATATAAAACTAAGTCTTGATTAAAGTTTTAACATAGTAATAGTCAATTTCTAAGCTAGTTAATATTTTAAAAAGACATTGTTGTGAATTTGATTCAGACTGCTGATTTTTAATTCAGCTACCTATATGGGGTTTAGTTAAGATAATGCCTTGCTGTTAACTCTCAAACAGTTGTATTTGCACATTATTCAAGCAGGATCAGTTCTTCATGAAGATGCACACTTTTATGCTTAGACAGAGAGTGCGTGTTGTGTAGTAGTTATGGGGATAGCATCTCAGTTCTGGGGTCACTCAAAAATCACCAATGTCCGAGCTTTTGTACATAATTATCAGAAAGGCACACAAAGACTAGATGCTCATGGAAGGAATTCTCTAGATTTGTTCTGACACCCACTACTTAATGCTGATTTACCTCACATTTTCCATTCTCAAGCTGCTCATGAGTTGTCAGACTGCATCTGCTCATGCAGTTGGAGAAGGTGGTTTGCAAGGTAGAGCCAGTCCCTCCTGTGCTGTGCTCTGATGATGGGTCTCTCTCAACATCTGTGAAGTTCTCTTTTTTCCCCTTACGCTTGCATTGTCATTTTGGGCAATTCTTTACGTTGCTTGCTTGTAGTCTTGGTGTTTTCTTTCTCTGTCTTGCTCTCTCTGTGGATGGACAGAGAGCTTGGACAGATAAGTATTGGAGTTAGCAGGATTCACTGTTCAATCCTGTGATTTCTAGAGAGCTCTGGTAAAACTCAGCAGCCTCCCAGCAGCTGCAGCTGGTAACAGCTCAGGCTGACTGACTGGAAATAGTCTGGGGCACTTCTGAAAGTTTTGTTGTCAGTCTCATTCTCTCCAGTTATATGTCAGAGCAGATCTTAAATCAGTATTCATCTGGTAGCAGCTTGGTTCTCAGCCCATTATTTAATAATTCAAATATTAGCTCTAGATGAAGAAAGGTGAAAGACATTAGGCGTGAACATATGTTAGCTTTCCCTCAATAAACTGCTTTATCTCTCAGTGGCAAAAAGCTGCCACTGAAAGCTGGTATGTTCAGTGTTCATTGCAACTTTTAAAGAAGAAAATGGAAGTTATTAAAGAAATGACAGTTCTGAGTTTTAAAAATCTGAAGTGGAAGTAGCAGTTAGGTTGTGCATACACTTGCAGAATTGGCATAGCATGTGTCACAGAGCCTTCATGACTCCACTTATTTAGCACTTTATCATGTCACTAGCAACTTCCTCTGTCTTTTTTTCATTCATATACAAGGGAGGATTGGAGATATTTGCATAGTTAACTTCATTTGCACCTGTGAGTAATGACATTTTTAAAAAATCTTCGCAGGAAAAGCTGTCAGAAGACAGTAGGAGATGTAAAGAAGGCATGGAAAAAATTCGCACACAGGCAGATGAAGATTCAAGAAGTGAAAGCAGCAGCACTGAGGAGGAAAAGGAAAAAACAAAATTGCTCTTGGAGCGTTTGAAAGCTCTGGAGGTAAGAAGCACAAGAGTTTCACACATAAAAGACCACCCTTCCCCCTGCCTCGTTCATTTATTGGCACTGAATCACCCTGTAGTATTAATCTAATCTTTCACAGTTCACCTGATTTCATGTTATGGGGTATTTTTTTCACAATTCATTTACCAAGGGTGAACAGGAAGCTTAGAACCACTAAAAGGATCCCTCTCTAATGCTGAGCATAACATATCTTTAAAAGGAATTTAATACATTATTTTAATTCCTTTGAGACCATTTAATAAGAAAAATTGCTTTTACTCGTTTTGTTTCAATTATTAATATTGCAAGACTAATATAGGTGGTTTAACAACTGTCATAAAACTAGTTTTGCTCCAGTGTAGTTTATTGCTCAGTTTTTAATTGCTGGACTGCTTGCCTGGGAGAGCTCGGGCCTTTTTACTGCCAGACTGTGGAAAATCTATTTCCTTGTAGACCTCATGGAGAACTGCACACTCTACATTTTGAGTGCATTTCTGGAAAATTAGGATCTGCAAAATAGTGCAGCTTGTGGTAGCTTCTAACTAGAGGAGAAGTTTGAAAGTTTTCTAAGGCAGCTATGGACAAGGTGCAGGTAAAACTTTGACCACAAGACACATTAACTTATTTTGTGCTCCTTGATAGAAGCATGAGCTTCAATGTCTAGGAAAAAATAAGAATGCATATTTAAATCTAATATTTAACTACTACAAAGTGCATTTTTCACCTTTCTAGTGTTTCCTCCCTTCTCTTCTGTTCAAGCATTTATGTAGCATTTTAGGTGTGGGTGGATGAATGCTTTAGAATGATCTGAGTGATATTTTGCTTGTGTAAGGTGTTGGTAGACAATAGGTTTATCACTGGCCCTGCACATTTTTGTTTTAAGTGTGAAGGCCCTTTCACATGATGATTTCTGGGTCGAGTTGTGCTCTGATAGATTAAGACTCTGGGTTTGTGTTCTTGAGGACTTTGTTAAGAGTAAATTTTGAACAGTCACAACCAGTCCTGTTTGCATCTAAATACAGGAGGTGTAGGCAGTTTCTTTAATTTTACTTTAAAGGCTTGTAAAATAAACACATGTAATATTAACTAACTCTAATTTCACCCTGGGGATAAAAACCACATGCTACTAAGTGTTTAAGACAGTAAAACTCTATAAAAAGTGTACAGTTTAATGTAGTCTTGCTTTATCTGTTGATGGAGAATGACTGTAGGTTCCTTGTGGTCTTTAATTTCCAAAACATGCATGATTTCTGTTTGCTTTGCCTCATTCTTAACCAGTCTGCATGACATTTGCAGTTCTTTATATCCTCAGTTGGTAGGGAGGTGCTCAGTAATGTCACAGCCCTTATCAGTTGTGGCAAATTGCCCAGATAGAGAATGGAGCACTAAGGACAGGCAGGACCTGGCTGAGGAAGGGCAGTGGGACCTCTCCTCGCTGGTGTCAGTGCCTCGCTCAAAACCACATGTTAGAGAATGCCAGCACTTCAGGGGTTAATCTGCACATGGAGTGTAAGGAGCCATCAAAGGAGAAAGATGAACTCAGGGCCAACATTAATTGTGATCCAGTATAATCAAAACAAAGTGCTGTTAACTGTGTGTTGTTTAACATTATGTATCTTTGCTGTATTTTTCTCTTGAAGAATATAAATTGTAGTGTCAAAGACTGTAGGGTTTATTAATTAAGAGACTTTTTTAAAAGTTGTATGCAATTAGCTGCTCTAATTCTTTACTATTTTTAGACTAATTATTTTAAATATTTTATTAGTCTTCTAGAAAGGAACAAAAAATTACTGTTTGTTAGGGTTTTTTTGTACTGTGGGTGTCAGGATCCTTAATCTTACTTTACATTATTAGATGTTGCTGAATTAATGAAGTCAGAAGGGCTAATAAAGTGCTTACTAGAACTGGTCCTCCATCTGTCCTATGGAGTCTGAACACTGCCTATAAACAGAAGCTGTTAAAAAGCTGTTAAAAGTAATAGTCAGAGTCTGTGACCTATTCCATTAATGCCTATTAATATAATTTCATTAATATCATCACTGGTAAGAAAGCTTTTGATGTCTCTTCCTATTAGTTTGTTTGTTCCTCAACTGTAGCACATAACAAGCTGATCTGTTGGGGCATTGTAGAATTATTTCATCCTCTTCCTCCTCAGCTGTGCTCACTGGCCTGTTGCTTGGCACATATATTATAAATTTACATTTATACACATGTATATAAATGTATTTGACAGTGCACATCTAAGGAAAAGTGAAGCTTTTGTTCTATAGAAGTTTACATCCAGCAGGTATTTTTGTTCTGGTTTGTTTTTGTTTTGTTTGGCTACTGACATAAAAAGTTGAGTAAATCTGAGCTGATTTTCCAGTGAATGAAGTACCAAAAGAGAAAGGCTATCCACCAGCTCAGGGATAAATGGGTAGCTCCTCCAGATACTTGTACAATATAACAGATTATTTAGTTCCTTTTGTTTGGAATGTCTGTATGGGAAAATAATTCCTGTTCCATACATAGAGCAGATTGTTTCTGCTCTTCCTGGGCTACTGACCTTGTAGATGTGAGGTACGTGGTGGTTTCCTTCAGGAGTTTTTGTGGATGGGAAAAAACCTGTAGTCATCCTGGTCACTGGATCTGGAGCAGGAAATCTAAGAATAAGGAAAGGGGCAAGGGCTTCATTTTCACAGGAAGCTTTCTTTTAATAGCTTCCATATCATGGGAGTTGTGTTTAAAATGTCTTCTTTTTTTGCTGTCAATTGTGTGGCCAAATAAATTTCAGCAATACCTTTTATGTTTTATTAACTGCTGTTTATCCTAGAAATTTTCTCACTGAACAGTACAAATCAGTATAATAAAGTATCTTTGTAGTCAGCCCAAGTGAAAGCTATCATATACTTTGATAAGAGATATCTACACATATTCTCCCATTGCTCCTTTTGCCTATAATTTTTTTGCATTCTTTATCATTTACAGCAAATTCTGTTTCCACTTCACTGACTGATAAATACCATAAGTTTCTAATCAAATGGAACAGATGACAAATAAAAAATGGTTCACACCATCTTGTGTCCCATTTTACATAGTTGAAATTAATTGTGATTCCTGGATATCAAAATTCCTTTATGCCTTCAGCATTTTTAGTTGGCTGCTCTTGAAATGCCATTTAATTTACTTCAGTAGTTATGATCAAATGCCTTCTAGCTCTTACAAAGAAAAAAACCCATTCTCTGATATCTTCTCTGTGTATCTGGAGTGCTGCAAAAAATGAAATATTAATGAAATATGGTTAATAACATATGAACTCCGTGTGGAATTTCCTTTTTTAAATTCTGCTTTCATCACCAGAAGAATTGCATTTTTTTTAATTGTAGCCAGAAATATACAAAAAGTATGATTTATTCTGGACATGCATCAACCGCCATACAGCAGTTCCAGATTTTTTCACCATTTTCAATTACAGTAAAACAAATAATATTATATTTCCAAAGTCACATAGATACAAGTTAGAGATTTTTCACAAAGCCTTAATTTGCTCTCCTGGGTATGTTAGGTGTTATATGGATTTTCATTTCAAGATTGTCTACTATTTCTTTTTTCCAGCAAGAACAATTTACACATTTACAGTCCACAGAGGGAAGCTTTAAGAATATTCTGTATTAGACAAACAGTGTCTGTAAAGGCCTTAAGAGTGTCACAAAGCTTTGTTATCCAATATGGAGCCATGGGTTCTCTGCCCCAATTTAGCCTCAAATGTCTGAAATACAAGCACCAAGCACCTGCATAATTGCAAGTGATTTAAACTGATCTACAGCATTAATGTCAGTCTTAATCTAAACATGTCTGTAAAAGCTATAGTTACTTTGATTTTAAAAATTTAATCAGTGATAAATACTGTGTCAGCTTTTGAAGGCTTATTAAAGTCTGTCATTTGCACAGACATTTATGCAGGGAGGGTAATGCAGTATGAATTAACTGTGTCTGACTGTGAAATGTTCCAGCTCTTTTGAATGTCCTTCTCTGCAACTGCAGTAGTGCAGCCTGCTTAGAAAGTATTTGCTTTTGGCTGCTCATGAAGTGACTGGGACAGAGCACACCTTGTTAAAACCACAGTATTTGCATTCAAAATTAAATAAACATGGGCAACAAAGAGGAGGTTCCCCTGGTTTGCTAAGTGTCTGCTTCCCCGGCTGCAATGGGCACGAGTTCTTTTGGCCTCAAAAATACTGATTGAGGGCTGCTCCCAACCTTGCATTTTTCAGCAAACCACTGGGGTAGCATTAGATTGTAACCTTGGAGTTATTGAATGAAAAGCCTAATTCATGTGTGAAAATCTCATTGCTTGCGGGTGAGTGAGACTCAATGAAGGTTTCAGTAAACCAAGCTGCAGTGGAAGCAGTATCTGCTGGGGTAGAATCATCAAACCACTCCAATTTTAATTAAAGAATTTTACCCTCTTACCCTTTGCAGTTCTGCACAGAAAGATGTGTTTTCCTTTAATAAACTGAGCTTTGGGAGAAAACTCACTCAGGATAATAAGCTAAATGATCAAATATATTAGAGGGAGTCATTTCCCTTTTATCATCACCATTAAACAAATGAGGAAGTATGTCAAATATTTCCGATATTATGTTTTTACTACTCTGCAGAGGAAGAAAGACATGATAGCAATGAGCTATGAACTATAAAATAGAAATATGAGAGGGGTACATAATTCCTCTGGGTGGATGGAGAGATAACTTTGAATGGGATGCTGCTGGTTTTTATTTTGCTCATTATTTTTTTTCTCTTCTTTATTTTTATTTGAATGGTTTTCCATGTACTGCAAGGTAAAATGGTAAGGAAACTAATTATTTTCTTTTCTATGGAAAGAAACCCACCATATGCAGAGGCGAAGAGCCTGAGTTTCTGAAAATATCTGTGAAGAAAGACTTCTTGTTTATTGAAAGTCAGCTGATTCACTGGAATATAGGAAATCTGAATCACTTGACTTAGATGCATAGAAAAATCATGAAACTTAGAAATATTTTGTAGCAACATTCTAAAAATTTTGTATCAACCAGTCTTGTTCCAGCCAATGTGTTTATTCTGATTCATCCAGAAGCCTCTTCTTAGCCCAATGCCTTGGCCATCCACACAACTAGATCCATTATGCTGATTTGTCACTGAAGACCAACCTACTTAATTCTAATTATTGGATGATTTTACTTTTAAATCTTTTCAGTAGGAGACTTTTATAATTCGTTTTCTGAACTGTGCCTAAGAACTCTTTTGTTTTTTTATAGCAAGGGATCAGACAATGAGACAGGGAAAGTCTTATTTCCAACCTTACACAGTGGTGAATCAGCACAGAATTGCATCACTGGTTTCAAAACCAGCCCAGTTTATTCCAGCTCTTTCCAGATAACAGTATTGGCAAACTGTTTCAGCTTTCCAATAACTGAGTAAATTTTAAATTAAAACTGAATGAGTACCATCAAGCTGAATGTTTTCTGTAACTCATTGATGCTTGAGCTCATCTGCTGTAGGTCCTCCGTGGCTCAGCTGGTCTTTGGGAAGCAAATCTCATGGTTGCTACCTGTTTCTCCTTGCCTTTGTGCCCTGGGCTGCTTTCCTCCTGCTGCCTGTCCTCCCCTGCTCTGGCTGAAGTCCTCAAAATCTCATCCTTCCCAGCTGTTTGTTCCCCTCCTGCCAGTTCACATCTCCCACCGTGGCTTTTCCAGCCATCCCACAGGGGTGTGAAGCTCCATAGCTGGCACAGAGTTATCTGCTGGGATGTTACTGGAAATAATATCCTCATATGGATGAGGATTAATAGAAACCTCTCCTGGGCAGACAGCTCAATTCAGTTAGAATGTGGTGAGTATTTAAGAGAAGAGGATGTATTTCCTGCAGACATGTAAAATATTTATCTTTCTATTTTTCTCTCTCCTTTTTTTTTTTTTTCCCCTAAGCCAGTTGAAATTAATGGCAATTTCTCTTTTGGCGTAGAAAAATCAAGATGATCTAGTAGGGATATGAATTTACAACAGGGGTGTTGAAAATAGCTCAGCCCACTGGATGTAAGAAGAGCTGTTCAGATTTACTCTGTCATTGCTGTAACCATTTCCTGCCATCATTAGAGACAGATTTCTGATCCACTGTTCATCTCCTGAAATGGGAGAGTGCCTGGATAAAAATTACTGTACATTAGGTCATTGTCTCCATGGTCCAAGAGAAGGCCATGCTTATCTGCATTTTTCTCACTGTTCAGTTCAACAAAAGCTTAAAATGTTTTCTAAAATCAACAGTGGTGCCTTCTGGGAATTTTAGTCTGAGTTACAAACAGTATTGTTTTCTTTTCTGACTGAGTCTAAGGGAAAATTAAAGAATATGGAATTGCATCTCCTGTGACCAACCATGGCAGTGGTTCAGAAGTCGAATGTTTTGGGTCACAACATGCAGAGCCTCTGAGGTTTTTAACACATGTTGAAAAGGTAAAAGCTTCCAGATCAGCTCTGTTTTGTACTCTGACATACCCACAAAGCAGTAATATATTGAAATAAGCTAATTCAACCAAGTGCTCAACAGAGTATGCTTCAACTCTTTTTCCTGTTCTGCTGTGTCTTAGACCAGCATTTAATTGTTTTAAGCTTGTTGTTGTGTCATACCCCATCAACTACCTGTGAATTTTGCTGTGTATCAGAATTTTTCTCCTTTAGCCTGCTCATGCAGTAAACAGGTTTTAGTGAAAGTTACTTCCCAGCTTCAGTGCTCATGACAGTGTATCCCAGGGAGGTACAAGGCACATAGGAAAGGAGTAACTTGTGCTGTTCCTGATTTCTTCCTTCTCAAGACAGAATGATATAAAATGCTCTTTTCCAGGACAGTGAATTCAACATCTTGCAGGGGGGAGAAAATGCAATATATGCATCTGTCTTTTATGCAATTTTTTTACTTCATATTAATATTTTAGTCAGGGTGCTGTTTAGCATTTCCTTTAGTTCACCTACAGTCGTGATTTTTCCCTAAGTTTTGGTGCATGCAGTTGTAAAAATTATAGGTATACTACAGAATCCTCAAGACAATATATTGAGATCTGGAAATTTTATTGAAACAAATGAGATCATAGATAAGCATTTAATGCTCATTTTACCACAGCCAAATGAAATTACGTATATTTTCTGTGAAAAGCAGGTAATAAATTAATTGTTTTCTGGGATTTTCCCAGTTCCAGTCCAATGGCACTTTTCTTACAGCTGTGTACCACACAGAAAGCTCTATGGTACTTAGCTGGCTGACATAACAGCAGTCTTTAAATAGTTCAGAGTATTGAGTATGGCCTCAAGAATAATGATTTGGTGCCAGAAGGTCTGAGGAATAGGTGTAGTCAGTGAAGAAAAGGTAAGTCACAGAAGTCAAGGAAAATCATCTCGTTTTTATTAAACCTGTCAGATTTTCTCTATTGTAATGAATGTTAACTGTATTCTGCACACAGTCCTTGTTAAGTTGCAGTGAAGGAATCTGCTATTTCTGTCTGCCTTTTATAATCTAATGATAGTTTTTCAGTACCCTTCTTTCCAAGTGTGGTGCCTTCTTGCAGATAATCAGCATTTACTGTAACTTACCTTTTTCAGCAATCAGGCATGTGCTGCAATTGAGAATCCACTCTCCCCGTGGAATGGAATGAGATTTTCCAGCGCTGTGCTATAGATCTAGGTGGCTGTGTTTCTCCCCCACACATCCATCATTTCAGAGAGTGAGGCTCAGTAATTTTTTTAAATAGTTTCTCTCAGCTGTGCACTCTGGGCCTGGCTCTCCACAAGCCCTTTCTGTGAGCCTGCTCATTACTCACAGTGGCACTTGTTTCACAGGAAAGCTTCTATGTGACAGAGATTTTTAGAATCACACCCTATATTTTTAATTTACATACTAATGCATGCAATTTGGCTGACAGCAATGACAGTTCTAAGGTTCATAAACTAAATAAATAGTTGCAGTTCATTTCAAACTAACATTATTTTTAAAATCCCAGTATTCTGTGGATGTTCTCCACTGGCTGCATAGGAAATCCCAATTAATTTACCTCAGCTGTTTGAGCTGAATTCCTTACAACTCTTTATTTGCAAAATAGTAAAATAATTTCTCTTGTAATTTCTCCTTATTAACCTTGAAAATGCTTAAACAGTATTGACATCTCATGGTGATGCACTTTTTCTTAATTTTATAGTGATTTCTTTTTTGTTCATCTTGTAGAAATACAGCATTGGAGATTATAGAAGGGATTCTGGGCAGGAGTATTTATGCTCATACACTGGAATTAGGGGCACTGTGCTGAATTCTGGCCTGTGAGGATTGGCTTCTGTGTTGGGAAATGCTTAACTACACATGTGAAATCTGTATGATTAACATATTCTTGAAATTCAATATTCACTGGCCTTATTATGCAGCTAATTTGATAGTGCACAGCAGAAAATACCCAAACGATTATTTTTAAGTCTGCTTAATCTGTCATGGTGACAAGCACAGATTTTAAGATTGGTTATAAATATATAGAGAGGAGAGATAAATCAAATGTGGAATAGTCTGACATTGGTCCATTATGCATGAAACTGATTTTTGCTGATGGTTCTGTAGATACCTGATTATCACTGAGTGTTAAATTTCAGTGTATAGTCAAAAAAGCTACACATGGATGCATTATAGCCTCATGTGTGTGGATGCGGGTAGCCACGTGCACATTTTAGTGTACAGTTGTCTGTCTCAGAAGCTATTAATTGTCAAGGAGAGTTTTGTTTATTCGTAAGGACAGTCTAATTTTTTTCTGTTTGTTTTTGGTTTTTATTATATGTTTTCACATATTGCCCACCTCTCCCAGTTAAGTTGCCTTTCCCCGTATGGGGTCAGATCCTCCCTTTTTTTTCACCTTAGGCTGAGCGCCATTCCTCTGCTTCCCAGATGGCAAAACCAGGTCTGTGCCCCTGCTCTGCCCTTCAGGAATGTGCAGTTCTCACCTTCCCACACGGAAGGAAAGGTGATCTTCCCTCCCTGACCCCTGGGGCCAGGTTTCCTGTGCAGGTGGAGATGTGGTCACCGTGCCTGGCAGGGCTCCCCAGCTCCGTCTGGGATCTGCAGGCACATAATGCCATCTAGAGGGCACAGCTTCTTCCCTTCCCACTGGAACGCTTGGGATCCCTGCTGGCCTTCCATCCCCTGTGGTGACAGTGCTCTTCATCTTTGTGATTCATGGGTTTTCCTATTCCTCTTCTGGGTATTTGTACTCAGACAAGGCCAAGACTCGGAAATTATTTAGGAGAAGGGCTC
The DNA here is from genome assembly GCA_039654755.1 of Calcarius lapponicus. Taxonomy (NCBI): domain Eukaryota; kingdom Metazoa; phylum Chordata; class Aves; order Passeriformes; family Fringillidae; genus Calcarius; species Calcarius lapponicus. The sequence goes on along the minus strand of CM077470.1, from coordinate 19,515,555 downwards.
AGTTGGGGATTACAGCTGTGCTCAATTGGTGATTACAGTTGTTTCCCTTTAATAAGCCTCCAGGTTTCGTTCTTGTCTTCAGTCAGATTATCTGTTCCTCCAGAAAAACCCTTCTGATTTTGTGTTCTGGGTCTTAACATTTAAGTTATTCAGGAAAAAGTTCTTTTAAATAGAGGAAGAAAGTAAGACCTGAATTTCTCATTCAGCATTTTATTAAACTCTAAGGACTTACACAATGGCTACTTTGCTAGACAAAATCCTCTGTAAAGTTATTGCAGCAACAGTTTCAGATCAGCTGAGAAATGGGTGTGAGGGTCATGCATTATGTGAGACTGCTGTATTTAAACAGAAGTTAAAGTATTTTCTTCTGTTGCATCTGGCCTGCTGCAAGACTTGGTTAGCATTTGTCTTCACAGTTAGTGGTAATCTGGAAATGAGTGGAGGCTTCTCAGCATGGAGGTCATGGGGCTGAAACAGTTGAAGTTTCTCCCCTAATTGCCTCCAATAGCTCCTCCTTTTTCATCTTTGGAGCCTCACAGAGTTTGCTCATTCAGACCTTAGATGTGTCAGAGAAAAGTCTCTTGCACCCTCCTTGGTAATTTCCTCCAGTCCTATTTGATGTAATTATACTTCAGCTGCTGTTACCAATAATGACCATTATAATATTCTTTTTTTTTTAAATAACAATGAGTATGCTTTCTGTAACTTAAGTCTGATCTGTATCTCATAAAAAGGATTTTGTAACACGTTGTAGTGTCTCCCCAGTGCTGTGCAGAGATTACTGTTACACACATACATGCATAAATTTGATTCAATTAAGGTAGGAGGTGTGAAACAGAGAAAAAGGCTCTGTTGCAAGCTTTATAAACAGCATCTTCTTTTTATATAATGCCCTGCCATGCAAAGTAGTTCAGGTAGCAGAAGCAGTGTAATTGCATGGAACAGCTTTCATTTAAGCTAATTAACTCTTCCTGAGACCCAGAGTATTGGCCCCAGAAGAACAATGCAGGAGCAACCTGAGCCAGCTTTAGCAGATCTTTGCAGTGTTGACATAACTTCACTTTTAGGGAAACAGTCTTCCTCTTGGCTCCTCTTGCTGTGGCACAATATAGGTTTTTTCCATTCCAGTGATGGCTGTCTTTTTACTCTTTTTCTCAAATATTTTGCCCTTTGCAGTGACCCCCGGGTAACTATTCAAAATTTTACCCATTTAGATGAGTAAAAAATAGGTATTCTTAGTTCATTGTAAAAAAGAAATTTGCTAGTATTAGGAAAAAGCTGTATTTTTCACAAAGACATTGAATAGAAATAAGAGATGAGAATTGCTTCTCTTTTTTGAGCAAGTGATTTGCCTCACTGGTGACATCTGCCAGGCAGGAATATTTCCCAGTTGCAGGCCAGTCTGACAGAGCAGTAATGTGATCAATTCTAGGTATATCTGACATTGCATAGTATTTCGTACATTGATTTATTTTTGTTCTTTTCTCTGCATTTTCCCTTTAGGCCAATTGATTAATCACTGATCCTGCTCTTGAACAGGAGCTTGGAATAAGATAACAGCAACATTTCCTCATCTTTGATACTGATGTTATTTTATTTGGCTATCAAATTCAGACATGTGAAGGTGGGTGCAGTTCCAGTGGCTGCACTTGAGCTGTGTTTAATTATGTGTGATGTGAATTTGGCTCATTCTGCAGATCAGGGCTGCTGCTGCTGCTGCTGTGCTTTTCACACCTGAGCTTCTTACTGGGGCACCCCTGAACCCCATCACCTTTGACATGAAGTGTGTGCCATATGAGACTGCCATTTCAGCCAAACCTTGTTCTTTTAGGGACTTCTGGTTTGCCACATTCTCCAAAAGTTGTGGTCTAAGGCATTTCTTGGACCTCCTAGAATGTACTTTGCCGACAAATGCAAGTACAAAGAACAAAATCTGAGACGAATTTTGTATGCTGAAGAGCAAGGTTAAGTTAATAATTGAGAAAGAGTTTAATATAACACAGTGGCACTTACTAATATATAATTACAATGGGATTTGATTCCATGTAGCTGGCTTGAATGTATATATTTCTGTACAGATTTTTATTTTCTGTTTTCATAATGTACAAAGCTATAAAAATAACCAAGTAAAAAAAATGCTCTGGCATATCTCTCTTGTGTGCAGGAAGCAGTTCCCAACAGGCTTCTCTTTTATTTTGGTATTGTGGGATCCATTTTTGTCCTGGCAGTCGAATTCCTTAGAGCTTCCCTATTAATGTTGGGAGATATCCTGTTATAATTGTGTGTGCCTTGGGAATGGTGTAACAGGAGCAGATCCTCAGACTTGTGCTGTGCACATTTTGGGGAGTCACTCTGACTCCAGGTGAGCCCAGCAGCAGCTGCAGTTCCTGTTCCCATTTCCTGTAAGAGAAACCCATCCATTGGATCCAAGGCCACACCACGGTGTGAGCTGTAGCCTGGTCAGTGTGATGATCAGAAAAATCACTGGAGATGAGGACACTCACAGCTCATCCAAGCCAAAAAGCCAGTGTGGATGGGCCTGATGTCAGCCAGCTCAGTAGGAGACATTTCCCGTAACTAGTTAGGGTCACAGTCTGATGCTGTCACATCACACAGTTTCCAAGGAGTCCTTGGAGTCCATCTTCTCTAAGTGAGCACAGTCTGCATAGGGCAGAAAAAACCAAAAAGAGCCCAAAAACCAAAATCAAAACAGAAAAGCCCCCAACAATAAAAACCCTGTACTCTGCTGAATATTTTAAAAGACAGAATTTGAGACCTGAGCTCTTGTTCTTCCAGGCCAAATACAGCTACTCTTCAAATTCACTCTAAAAGATTAAAAATGAAATGAATCACAACTTTCAATTTAAGAAATGTCAGTGCAGAAGCCACGTGTTGCTGTGTGGAGCAGGGGGCATTGCCCAATCCTTGCTGTGTGCCTGTAAGAACAAAAGAGAAAAACGTTCAGAGCTCTCAGGAGGAGCAGGGTGATGTTTGCAAATAGAGTTTCATTTCAGCTGGCAAGAAATGAGCAGTAATTTTGTGATTCAGTTATTAGGAGTTGGCTAGTGGCTACAAAACAATTGCTGCACGTTGTGTGGCATTTGATGCTCTCCACAGCACAGCACCAATGCCTGTCCTGCTCCACTTGGCTTCACAGCTCCTTAGCTGGGAGGGACAGAAATAACTGAAGCCATCAAGAGAAGTTCATTCTGAAATACCTGGGGAGGTTGACTTATGGGTGACTTCTGATGGAGAGAGTGGAATTGCAGGAAACATTGCCTTCAGGAATAACTCAGTGCTCCCGTGTAGTTAAAACAGAAAAACTTGTTATAAATTTATGTGGGGAGCTGTGAAACAGGCGACATTAATAGCTTATTGTGGTGGAGAGCTTTTAACTTGAAGTCCTTAAAGGAACAAAGTAAAATGATTCAGCATAGGAGGAGGAAAAGACTATATTTTATTATGTTTAAAAATACTTTGTGGCAGTATCAATTACATCATCACATAATTTTAAAATCTAATGCGTAGTACAACAAGGAAAAGGCATTATTTTTCTTGGAATTCAAATTAAAAGAAGCTCAAGGGATGCTTTTTAAATTGGAAAACCAGTTGTGTATTTTTTTTCCATTTCTGAAAAACTCATACATGTTTCTTTGGAAAAAGAAAAAAGGAAAAAAAAAAAAGATTTCTCACTTGCATAGCAGAGAACTGGTATGAGTTTCCTGTCACCCAACCAGTGAATGTGACATTCAAGCAAATGCAATCAGTGTTTTCCAGACTGTCAGCTTAAATCATTTTATTTCATAATTTCATGATGTTTGAACTAAATGAAGGAACTTAGGATAAATAATTAGGAAAAAATATTTCTTGATAAATATTCAACATCCGCTTTCTCTGAAGTCAGAGCAAAACATCTGTTGTTTTACCTTCCAGTGAGATCCAAAATAATTGTGTGTGGGATACATTTGTGTTGTAGGTTATGCATTAAATGAGGGGACAAAACGCAGGAAGGCAATAAAGTCTGAATATTTTGTTTCTATCATCAGCTCCCATGAGCAAACTCAATTGTAATTTCCTTGGGGGAGTGGAATGGCTAAGTGGGGAGGAGGTTGGTGTTGCTGTCTCTTGAAGATGGTGCCAAATTGAGCTCTAGATTTTTACTGTTTACTATAATTTAATAGCAGCTCTTCAGTTCAGGTGCATTGAGCAGCCTGGAAGCACCAGTTCAGGCATTAAAGCAATTTTTTTTGCACTGACCTGTGAAATTATATTTTATTTTCAGTCCAATGTTATTAGAAAAAAAACATAGAAAAGCTACTTTAGAGGAGAAGAGCTCCTAGTTCTTTATAGATATAATTTCTAGAAATGAAAAAAAAAAGTCCTGAATATACTTACTTTATGTAATCCTTGTCTTCCTGATACTTAATTTCAAGGTTTTCTACCTGTCAAGGCAGTTTGTCCCCTGGTCTTTTTTTGTTTTTTTCATATCCACTTTCCAGTGCCAAGAATGAGCAGTCTTATTTCCATATCTTCTCTGAATTGTCTCAGAGACAAGAGGGGGAAAATTAAGAAGTGTTTCTGCTGGGATGAAGTGGCCCAAACATTAATTTTCATACACAGATCTGAAATGCCCTATTCTTTTCAACCTCCCCATTAGATGAACCTTGAAGCTTTGTGTGCTACTCAGGTGTGGATAATGAAATCACAGCAAGTACAAAACTGTCACCGTGTCAGTGAGCTCATGGTCAAAATTGCCCAGCTTTGAAGGATAACTCATTTACAGTAAATTCTGAAGTGCTCTCTCTTATTGCTTGAAAAACCTTCTTAAAATACATGAGTTTTCTTCAAGATCTGAAAGTTTTTTTAAAAAATGAAAAATAAAAACTACCTTTTGAAAACTTTTTTTAAGAGCTGCCATAAGTATAATTTCAGAAGGATTAAAATCCAAAATTTAGCTATTGGTTTCAATTTCACTCCTAAATTTGTTAAGTCTTCTCCAAAATGTTTCCTTGCAAAGCAAAGCAAATATTTTCTTTGAAAATGACTGCGCCAACAGTTTTTTATTGAGCTTCAGCATTGGGTTAACAGATAGTCAATGGTTTTCAACTAATCTTTACTAATTTCAAATAATTACTATTCCAAAGAGTTAGAATTTTGCTTGGCAAGAAAAATTGAAACAAGTGCAACTGACCAAATCTGATATGATTGGCTCCTATAGGAGTTTTCAATGCAAAGATACTTTGGTGTGTGTCACGTACAAGTTGATATTAAACACAAAATGCCATTTTGGATTAATCAAGCCCTCACCACTTGCCTTTGTCTGTGTTAATTGTAAGAATCTTAGTTTGACGTAGAATTTCAGGATCTCAGACCTTTTTTTGTGGACCGGGGATTTTTATTTCTTTGATAGAAGAAATAACTGCCTGTGAATATTACATGGGGAAGCACAGTAAGTCTGTCAGAGTGAAATGCACTTAGTTCTTAAAGAGAGCAATTCCATAAGGGAACAAATCACTGAAAACAAGAAGGGGGAGGGAAAAAAATGGTATGGGAATCTTGGTGGGGCTTTTGTCTCTCCATACTTGTACTTCTATGCTTTATCAAGTGTACATGTGTTACATAGACCGTGTCTTTAGGAAATACAGTTGTATGTTGGCTGTCTCTGCTTCTTCAGATCTCTTTTACTCCCCATGCTCAAAAAATGTTTTATATGGGATCATTTGGAAGAATTTTTTTGGGGGAAAAAAAGGCATCCTTCATAATTTTAACCCATTTGCACAAAGGCCTGTATTGACATTGCTTTGCCAATGGAAATGTTGAGTCTATTATTATCTCTGTAAATACTGGTAGAATTTGCTGTTTTCTACCATTTGCATGCAGGTAAACATAGAACTCTATTATTGATATATCTGTTAGCAGTAGCCTAGGTGATTATTTGCTTGAAGATAAGGCTGTGCTTATAATGCAGTCTGTTTTGCTAGATCTGTTCCTAACCTTCTTAAAATGTCAACTCCAAACATTTCTGTGGTGTCGGAAGGGAAAATGTTGAGGGTTTTAAAGGCTTGTCATTCTTAGTTACTTTAGAGTTAACCAAAAGGATAAAAAGGCAAATATTGCCATTCTTGAACCAGGTGAAAATGTTCAGCCCCAGATTCTGGGGGGGAAAAAAGAAAAAAAACCAAAAAAAACCAAAAACAAAACCCAGGTATTTCACAGAGGAATTCCCAGAAATATGAGTTTTGCTGTAGTCATTTTTAGAACACAGTCTCATCAGCAGTGTGTGAATCTCATTTGGTTCTGGTTTGTTGGATTTGAATCCTGAAGTTTGTATGTTTATCTAATATAAGTAAATTTGGAGGAATAAATTCTAGTTGCACTCTTCTTTCCAAAGGGAGGCTTCCTCATTTAGGCTGGACACCCATTGTTTCATCTGGTGTGAGCTGGGAAATGCTCAGCAGACAGGAAAAGCTTTCTGTGGTTATGAGTCCCATCCAGGACTGTGGGTGGGAGTCTCTCCCTGCAAACTGCTAAAAATCTGAATAAATGAGCAAGTTCTGTGTTCTGATCTTTGACAGCGTGAAATCAACACAAATTTAAAAACTGTTACATAATTTCTGCTGTAAGTTCATGTTTAAATACATGAATCTGCTCATCAATAATTGGTGAGGCATCATAGGAAGCTGCACAGACCTTGGGCTGCTTTTTGTTCGCAACATTTATACCCCAAGGGGTTTTTGTAACCTTAAGTGGTCCTTTTCCTGATGTTGAATAAATATATTCTGATTTCTAGCATACATTAGAAGGTTGTACTGCTTTCTCTGAGTCTACAAACCCATGGGTAGCCCAGCTATAGCAGAACATGTCCTGAGAGATGCACACAGCTTTTGAAATTTAATATAGTTTTGTAACAGTAAAGAGTTTTAAAGAAACATTGTTGAAGTTGTGAATTGCAAGAATGATCCCCACCAGTGCTGCCCAATAAGGGCCTTTTTATAGACAGAATTATAATTGACACTTGTATGGTTCTGTGTTTTATTATTTAACATCACATATGTATTACTTCCATGCCTTGTTTTAAGTGAATGGGAATTAAGCAGTGGCTGAGTATTTCAGATAAAATATGTCAAATGTTTTAAATGGGGTTAAATATAACAGACCATTAAAAAATAAAACAGAAAATGATGCTGCTGAGAAGGCTAAGTATTTTGAAGAAAGGGTGAGAAGCTTGGCTGTCATCATATCACTGATTTGTTCTTTTTGGTGTTTTGCTTTTTTACTCCCATCTCCATGATCCAGAAGAAATAGTTAAGGCTGGGACGTTTGCATAAAAAAGCACTTTATTGAAGTATTTTTCCACTAAATTCACTGTCTTTTTCATCAGTAGGTAACACTCCCCAGTGTCAGTGTCCTGAGGATGTAGGGCCAGGGAGGAGAGCTGTTCAGCAGGGAGATGCTCCATGGCTGCCCAGGCTTTGATTTGTTGTGGAAAAAGTGTAAGGGACAAGGGGGAAACATCCAAATGTTGACAGGTGGCCTAGAGGTGAAGTTCTCATTTTACTCCCAGCAAAGAGTAAAATTAGCTGTCTTTACTAATATAAAAGGCACTGGAAGGTGGCCAGTGGAAATTCTGTTATAGTGCTAGAATTAAATTAAGGCTTTTGTTGCTACAATTACATTGATTTAAAAGCAAAAATGTAATTTTCAGCTCTTCTGACCAGCGTAAGTATGGTGTTAAACTTTTCTCTGACAATTTGTTGGATTAGTCTTTCAAAGGACAAATTCTCTGCATAGAAAATGCAAAAAAGTTCCCTGCGACCAAAGACATAGAGGTGGTTCAAGTGGTAAACCCCTCCTAGAACAGCAGCTTACCAAAAATGCTCCAAGGACTTAAGGAAAAAACGTAACAGCATCACTTCTTACTTTGCCAACAACAGAGTTGGACCCCTCATGTGCTGTAGGAAGCTGTGACCACAGAAGTATACAAAATCAGAGGTGGAAAGCAGGAAAAAATTGCTGAGTACATTTGAAGTGCTTGGACAGCTCTTAATACACTGCAGTGGGCATGACAAATGAATGTCTGTGTAAATCAATAAAGCTTTCTATAAATGGACAAATGGTTTAGTGTGAATAACAAAGGAGTGCACATGGCAACTGTTGGGTAGCATGCTGCCAGGGATTTTAAAGTTCACTGTCATAACTTTGTTCCCCTTGACCTTTATTGATGATACCTTCAGAGCATGCTGAGCTGCTAACTAGATGTGCAACCTTTAGACCTTCATCTCCTGCCCGTGACTGGATGATCTTTAAAGGTCCTTTCTGATCCAAACCAGCCTATGGTTCTGTGATCTCCTCTTCCCTTCGTGCAAAATGCACACCACTCCCTGATTTCTACTTTCTTCCCCCTCCCATCCTTCTGTTTTGTCTCAACTCTGAGACAAAGGTTGAGTAAGGAAAACTGTCTTGTACATAATTCTGTTTTAGTCATGCTTCTGTTTTATTTGTGTGTTCTAGTAGAAAATTCAATTAATTTTAATAGTTAATTGTTTTAATTAATTTCATTGTCATTATAAAAGTGCAGAGGATTGTCTGTTGAAGCATCAGGTGTGTAGCCTTTTATTAACTTTGAAACTGCAAACAGCTGCCCCACAGGAGAAAATATCTGGGGAGAGACAGAATTTAGCTGACTTGAAGTTTTATCATTACCAGGGCTGTTTTTTTGTCCTGAGAAAGGAATGCAAATCAATTGACAAAGTCTCTGATAATGAATGTAAATGGTACCAATTCAAGGCAACCTGTTTTGTTGAAATAGTCTGAAGTTTTACCTTTCAAACTCCATCTCACAATTCAGAACCACATTCAGGAAGCTGGAGGCTGCTTAACATTATCCAAGTCATCTTTAACTTTTCCAGTGTTGGGAGAGATTCTAGTGCAAAGTACTTTCAAAATCAGAATTGGGAGCGACATCAGTTTGGACATTTTAGGATCCTTGAGTCTGTAAAGATCCAAAAGCAGCAGGTACTGATACTAATGTTGCATTTAGTGGTAAGTTGTGCCACAGTTACTTTTGGCTGACTGCATGCTGCTGTACTTTGTGAGCTGTCCTCCAAAAAGCAATGTGTGTGCCTGAGGTGCTGGTGGCAGGCACTGAGTGATCCATCTTTGCTGGGCTGCATCACTTTTCGTGTTAGCAAGGCTGAGGGACAGAGAATGATTGTTCATTTCTATGTGTGACATAAAATATACATAAATTCCTAGAGGACAGCTATGCCTGAACTAGGAATCACTACAGAGATCTGGCTATCTCAGAAAGTGCTGTTCTCAGGACTCTCAGCTGCTTATTCTCATCAAGTTCAGTTCTCCCTGCACAGTTCCTGCCAGGTCATGGGTGGGATTAGAGCTGGGGTCAGAACTGTCACTGCCCCTGCTGCCTGCAAGGGTGCAAAAGATTTCCAGCTGTGAGAATAGAGAGAGGCCCCTTCCTGCAGCTTAGCCTTCTCCAAGTGTGGCCTGAAAATAAAAATGGAAATTTAATAGCAGTTTCCTTCAAGGAGATGTACGCTGCTTGACTGGCAAGGGATGCCCAGAATATACAGTACGAGAGGAAGGCAAAAATTGAGCAGCCTTACAATAACATCAAAACCCAGTGATTTCTGTTAAATAAATGAAGGTTTGGATTAGGAGGCAGGGCTTTGAGACTGCAAGTGCTATTACAAATTTTCCAAATGAACACTTTCGGGGGAATGAGGTTTATTATCAAGTGTTTGGTTGCACTGTAGAGTGATTTAATATATCAAGTACTGGTTTTCACATGTTGTGGGAACTGGCACAGATTCTAAAGCAAAGTCAGTCAAGTGTTCCCTTCTAGTCTAGTCCTTATTACAAAAATGCCAAATAAATAGGCATGATTTGCTTGGCAATCAAGAAGCACAAAAATCAAGCTAATATTGACTGCCTTACATTCTTTCACTGCAATTTTAAAACCAGTGGTGTGAGAACAGGTTTTATTATACAGATGTTTCCACTGTGGATTGATAAGAGCTGAAATGTAACATTTATTTATAATACTGTCAGGTTTAGATTTCATAATTTTGGTAGCCTGTTTGTAATGGAATAGAGGAATTGCTAAAATCAGAGGTTCAGTGAACAGATCAGGAAGATTTAACATTCCATTTTACAGCATTCCAAAACATGGAGTAAGAGGAGTATGGAGACCTCTCTGTATGTTTCATATAGTACAAGAGTGTGCTGTAGCTCTTTTACAGATTTCTGCGTGTAAGCAGCCTGCCCAAACTGTTTTAGGATAAAATCATACTACATATTTTTATGTTAATAAAAATGAAAATTAGAAATGAAATCCATAAATATATCAATATGTGTGAGTGGAAGTCTGTGCAGACAAATCCTGTAGTGATTGCTTCAAAACAGTAAGCATTTCTTTTGGATGGAATTTTAGAGGGGTATACATAGAGAAAATGTCTGAAAATCTTTAACACAGGAATATTTTTGTGTAACAAACATCTCTTTATTTTATCAATCAAGCTGCAAGAATATGTCTGTAAAAGCAAACTATGGCCTCTTCTGGAGGACTATTTACCCTTCAGCTTCTGATTTTTTACTGCTGCTTTTTCAGCTTCTTCTTCTACTTTGCTCCTTCTGCATCTGCCACTTTTTGCTGCCTCATCTCACTGAGCTCTCTGCAGGATCACCCATAGACTTTTTATAGCCTTATGTTGAACCCATCCATAGGTGACATTGTGAAAATATGATGCAGAGCATTTTACCACCTTTGCTGGCTTTAATTGTACCCTAGAGATAAAGCACAGATTCTCTACACTTGCTTATTTAGACTTTTAAATAAGTAAACTCTGTATGCCCTTGTTTCTTACCATACTTTTACTCTTCAATCTCTTTCAAGATGCTGGCTAATAGTGTACATTTGCTTTTGCTTCCTAGCCTTGCTTTTATGATTCAGCTGAATTTGAAATTTTTATTAATGAATCAATTTAATGGACTTTGGGATTCTTATTTTGTTGATTCATTGACTTTTTTTAACAAAGAAGAGGCAACTGTGCATCTTTCACAGTCTTTCCATACAGCACATTCCATTAATTTTCCTCTAAAACTGCAAATGTTAACTGTATTTATCACTGTTGTTTTGTGTAACCACAATTCCATTGAAACAGCACTTGTTTAAGTTTTACAGAAGAAGGTTAAAGTAATGCAAGTACTATAAATTGCATAATAGTTGTAATTATGGGAAGGTATTGATTTTGGTGTTATGGTTATGTGATGGGAAGTTATGCATGGGAGGCAGAGAGATTTCTAGAGCCAGCTTTCACTCATAGATTTTTATATATTTTGTTTTAGTTTCTCAGTCTCTAAGAGAAGACTAGTTGAAACTTGCTCTGACGAAACTACATCACACTTTAGAGATTTTCTTCTTCCCATACTGCAAGAATTCTTCAAGTCAAATAGATATATAAAGAAAAATACTTTAGTTTACTGTGATTTACTTACCAGATTGTGCTATTTTTAAGTTTTCACTATACAAAAATGTGAGCATAATGAAAACTAAAGACAGATGAAAGACTCTATTGCACAGGAATCTTTATCATATTTAAAATTACATATGTGGGAGAAAAAAAGTCTGACTTCAAGACTACATTTAGATGCAGCAAAACATCTCTCATTCTTGAAATAATCAGATTTTTTTTGTAAGTAAAGGCTATTAAATTTATGAGGGTCAGTTAAAGGATGCAATAATACCAGTTAGCTGTAGAATGACCTGTGCCTGTGGGGTTCCCCACTGCAGAGCCAGGCTTGAGATAGGCTGGCTCAGTTATAAGTTGACACGATGTTGGCTTTTGTTTCCCTGTGATAGTGGCTGCTTCTGCTTGTGTCCAAGTGGTTCTTAAGTAAAAAGTTCCCTCTAAACTGAAAAGGAGAGGGACAGAAGATATGTCAATATCTTTTATAGTGTTTCATTACCAACTCTATTGCACCTGACAAGGTGAGATGGTGGACATACATGGAATATTTGCTATGATATTGTTCTAAATTGTAATGCAGGGTGTGAATAATCTCATAAATGAATGTCACTTCTGGTTTTACTCAAAGCACCAACCTGCAGCAAAATAAATTGCACAGTGCATTTGATTCTGGATCTTGAAGAAGTATGGTAGGTTAGCCCCCTGAGGATTTTTATGAACTGTCATATGGTGAAAGATATCCTTTGCTAAATTTACATATTTACTTATTTATTCCCTTTTACTGTAGGCAGAGAATTCAGCGCTGGCTCTGGAAAATGAAAATCAGAGAGAACAGTATGAAAGATGTCTTGATGAGGTAAGGTAGAGAAAAAGGTTGTTCTTACCTTCTACTATAATTAAATTTATACAAATTAATCTCTACCTCGCTTAGAAGGTTGACATTGTTCTGCAATTTTGGTATTACCTCATTCTAATTAATTCCAAGAACATGTGTCTGGCAGTCAAAGGTGTTGTTCTCCGTGACCTCTGCTGTAAATCCTGTTTTGACCACAGCTCTTCACTGAAGAGTTGATATGCCTGTGACCAATACATAGAACTAGCTTGCTTTCCTGAGGAGGAGGAGATTACAATTTGCCTGTTGGGTGCTGAGCACTCCTTTTCTGTCAAGTGGAACATGTGTGGATCAGGAATCCCTCAGTTTTCCCGTGTGATACATTCCATAACCCCACAACTGAGTCTCTCAGCTCCCCCTTTAGGGTTACACACACAGCTTTTAATGCTGGTTTTTTTCCTGGCTGCTGGCTTGATCAGAGCTTCCAGTTACAGCTGGAATATAATTCACCCCTCTCTTACTGTCTGAGCACTGCAGCAGTGCCTTCATTCCAGCAGTGCCTACTGTCTCCTGTTGCATGGAGCTTTCTCCACACAAGTGATGCTCACTTGCTCCTCCCAATAAGGCTCTCCAGCGTGCCTCAGAGTTTAAAGCAGTTTGAAAGCTCTTAGTGGCTCCAAGAGTTGCTTGGTAGAAATCATTCACCCATTCCATAATAAGGATGTGTCATGGCATAAGTAATTAGCTGCCATGCAAACAAAAAAAAGAACTCCAGCTGTACCTTGGAGAGCAGAGTGCGTGAGCAAGCAAACCACCCAGGGCAGATGACAACTCCAGTCTTCACTGTAGCTTTTTCAATTTTCAGTTGGCATTTGCTGAAGTGCTAGGAGCCTGAGCAATACAACTCTGGTACAAGAAACCTCCAGTTTAGTGCAGATTTTCATCAGCAAATCCTCCCCTTTGCCGCTGTGGGAGATTTTTGTCAGGGAATTTGCAGATGCACCTTCCCCCTGGGTATGCTCTGCCTGTTCTGGGGCTCTGGGGTCCAGCAGAGCCTTTGTCTGCAGTGGCCTGAGTCACCCTCAGTGCACACCCAAACCATGCATGGATATCTTGGTGATAAGGATGAAATTACCATATAATTGCCAACTTCATTTTAAATTACAGAGCCTGGCTTAAAATTATTTTCTGATTGTCTAGGACAAAATCTGCTTACATAATTAGTTTTGGAAATGAGTGAAGCACTGTAACTGTCCATTTCAGCAAAACACTCCATGCAGATTATAAGGACAGAAAACATGCTTTTATCCTGTTTGAAGTAGGATGGTGGATTTTCAGGATTGTTTTTCACACACTATTTCAGTTTCAAGATCATATAATTAAATCAAACTATGCTCTCAACTTTATTATCTTCAACATAATGTTGGCTGTTTTCAGTTCTTCTGTATTATCACAGCTGTCTCCATCTTCTCTCACTGTGTCAACTTTCCAGGAGAAAGTGCTTCTCACCACCTGTGGGTTGGGGCTTCTCTGTTTTGGTTTTTTTCTGTTCATCTCATTCTTTTTTTGTGTGTTTCACAATGCTTTGGCAGAGACACTGTAACCAGCATTGTTTCAGCTGACACAAGCTTGGGCCAAATACCCTCTTGTCACTGGCGTGAAAAAGTTTTTGCCCTTGACGACTGAGGCAAGAAAACCTCATTTAACAGTTGCAGATTTTGTAGGAGTCCTGGTTCAGTGTTCATTCCTTTGGTGGAGCTGCACAAATCACACATCCTCACCCTTTTTCTTTAGAGTAACAGTAAAGAGAATAGGGGATGAGACAGAAATTTAATTAGTTAGTTAATAACAAAAAGTCCTTTCCAGACAGGATTGTTATGGGACATCTTAAGCAAATAAAATACTTTCCATAAAGATTATTTTAAAAAATTAAAAATATTTGAAAATATTTCCATTGTAAAATTTCTTAAGGGCTTTAAGTCTGATGATTGCTCTGTTCATACCTTATCTTACACCAGCCCCGCTTCTTGAAAGTGAGAATTTCTTCAGCCCTTCCCTAGCGTGGCTCTCAGAACCTGTTCATGTTTTTAGGAGCTGATGTATTTCAGGAGCAGCCTGTGTCTGTGTGTGCTGCAGCCCCCCTTTGCCTCAGGGGCACCTGGCAGGTTTGGAGTGAGGAGCAGAGCTGTTCTGGGAGCACAGGGCTGTGATCACAGCCCAGCCTGAGACACCTGCGGCTGCCGCTGAAACATGGGAGCAACTACTACAACCACCATTTTAATTATTTAAATTCTGCTTCTGTAGTCAAATTAGTTGTGAGTGCAATGAACTTCTCCTGGGCTGCTGCACAAGGAGTGCTTCCCTCCCAAGGCACCACCTGGTCATTCAGTTACGTGTCTGGGAGGCTGGACAGCCCCTGAGGAGCTGAAGGAGCATCATTTGATAGCTATTGAGAGAACACTGCCATCTCTCCCTCACCACTCAGAGCCTCAGACTCTGCTCAGGGCACTCCAGCCCCATTTAACCTGGCCACCCTGGCAATGGCACCCTCAGGGTCACAGCCAAGTGACACCTGCCATGCACAGTGTGCTCTCTGCTCAGGTGTTGCTGGCCATTAACCTGAATATGAAGTAAAAATAACCACTGTGATTTTTCTGGCTGTATAGCAAAGATATACTGGAGCTGAGTTTTTAAAGCTATCCTTGCCATTATTTTATTTTCTCTCATTATTCTTTTTCTTTTTAAATCAGTTATTTTACATATTTTTCATTCATATAATGCCCTACATTTAATATTGTATAAATGCCTGCAACTGTGACATAGAAATGTGTGCTCTGTAATCATTTTCATGGTAAAATTCAATGAAACTCAAATGTTCAGAGTGATTAAATCTGAAAAGCATATGGGTCAAGCTAAGCAGAGTCCCTTATGAATTTTAACAATTATTCACTGATTTTAAAATAATTGTTCATCTCTGAAGTGTAAATGTAAAAAACTTGGAACAGTATTTGGAAAAAGGTGTCATTGAAATGTTCCAGTACTTGATAAATAAGAAAAGAGTTTATTTAAATTCAGACATACTCCATAAATGTATCTTTCTGTTGCTGAAAAATTTAATGCAAAACCCAGGATTGTCTTCCTGAACCTTTGGGCTTTGAGGTTAACATGCTTAATCTCAGTTTCCTATTGTGGAATTCAGCTGTCAGTTTACGGGTAGGTGGCAATGTCATGGTTATTCACATCACTGTGCCAGCTGAGATTTCTGTCAAAGCTTCACCATATTCACATGCAGGAAATTATGCAACTTGGGGTAGTTGATATTTTTGCTGATGTTTTAAGAATTAACTAATCAAAAATGCAGAGTTATCTTTAAAAAAGGCATTCTGTTTGAATAAAAGATAAATCCTTTATTTTAGTACACTTGAAATGTCTTTGTGCATATGGGATTATACATTAAAGGCAGCTGTGTAAAATCTCAGTACTTGTAAAAGGCATAACAGATGTTGCATTAGGGTCTCTTTTCTTTGATTCATTCTTTTTATACCTTTTCTATTAAGACCACTTTATGACATATATTTGTAAACATGATTGCCTAAGGAAAAAGTGAAGCTGGATCTTTTATCTCTGTTATTGCAATCCCAAAAAGGAAGCATCACCTAAAGGTCCTGGCTATTAAGTTCAGAGGAGAGGCAGGTGGTGTGAAAGGAAGGAGTGTCACCTTCTGTGGAACAGCAGACCAAGGAACCAGCCAGCTCTGTTCTATTCCTTGTTTCACCTTGATTAACTGCAGTTATCACAGGTCAAGTACTTTTACAGCCTGATTTTTACTGGGATTGGGCCACAGTTATGTCTCATTCAAGTGAGAACTTCACATTTTCACATTTTTTGCACCTCAGAAGTCAATTCCTCTGCCTTCAATGATCTCAGTTGCCACAGTTTTTGGTAGTTGTGACTATCAGTTTTGTGGAACTGGTTCATGTTGTTCATTCACATCCATGGTGTCTCCTGATACCTGTAAGTTAAAATGAAGTAGACTGGTGAGTTTAGAAGCTTATTTCCATATGCTGTAGGAGTAGAATGGCAACCTCATTTGAAATGCAAACATTTGGCTATGATTCCACTTATTGAGTGCTAAATTAATTTTAGTAACTGCAGAACATTTCACTGAAGGCTTCCCACCTCTGTTCCTGCTGAATACCAAAAATACAGACCTGAAAATCTTGAATGGTAACGACAACACAGTTTGGCAAGTTGCTAGATAATAGAAAAAAAATAGCCATATTTTTCTAAAGAACTGGTTACATATCTTTGTTATTGAGTTCCATGGGAGCTGTGGATCACTGGCAGGTACTTCCATTTAGACACCTATCTTCACTCAAAAGCTGGAAAGTTTGTCATAAATGCATCAGCAGGTTCAGTTTTTTTCCCATTTGGAATATTATGCCATTTACACTCCTCTGTACAATATGTAAAGCTGTAGGAGTCATTTTGTAGGCTATGCTGTTGTGGGTGACTAGTGCACACTTCAAAGAACCTTTCAGTTCTTCCTTGGTAAAGTAACTCCGTGTCAGAAAGTAAAGGAATAATGTATTCTCTATGGTTTGTTCAATTTTCAGGTAGAGCAAACAGCCCTTAAAGTACCTGCCAGAAGGAGCAGTGTCAATGGAGAGCCTGAGAGCCTGCAGGGCAAGGCACATGGGCTTTCAAACCCTAGCATGTTTACTTCTGTTGGTTATTACTGTTCTGATATTAGTCTGTGTCTTCTGTTTAATCATGTAGAGAGCTATTTTTTTGGAGCGTTGTTCCACAGGCTGCCTGAAGTTAGGGACCATTTTGGGAAAAAAAAATTGATACTAGGCAATTTTATGAGTAGGAACCAAATGTAGCCTTTGTATCTAGCAAAAGTAAATTATTTACAGAAGTGAATTAGCTGCTGCAGCGCTTTGCTCCCCACTGAGTTTACATCAGTGTTGGTGGGGATTTTATTTAATTTGCCAAGAGTAACAAGAATCAATCCAGATTATTTAGTGATACCTGCATAAATTTTTACAGTAATTTCTGTAAACGAAAACTAAATCAAAAATCTCTTTTTTCTAAAAGAGGCATCTCTACTTGGTCTGCCTAAATGCAGGAGCAAAATGATAAGTCAGCACATTGTGTGATAACATCTGCATAAATAATGTTGTACCTTCAAGTTAGACAGCACCAACAGAAAATCTTACCTCAGTCTTTCTTTCTCTCCCTCCTTCTTCCTCCTTATTCCCCCTATCCTTGCTGGTAAATATAAATTAGTAAGGATGTATAAAATAAATAACTTCATAAATTCCCAGTTGAATATATAGTTCTGCTAATCAATGGTGTGTAATCTCATTCAAGTCAATTGTGCTATGTGGGGTGAATGCCTCCCAACCACATTTCGATGACAGTAGGTACTTTAATTCTCTGTGCCACTTTATGGTTCCTGCTTGTCATGGTAGATGTACCATTTTGTCAATATTTAATCAAGAAACAATTAAACTTCATGAAAACATTCAGGCCTCCATCCTTGGCTGGTAAAAATCTGCTCCAGTGAATGCAGTCAATCCATGCTGATGCGCCCCAGCCACATCTCGAACTGTGAGAGTTTCATCTACTACAAAGAAGAGATGACAGAAGTTAACCAAATTCCCCTCATGTCACACTGCAATTGATGCAGTGCACATTTGCTTATAGTGAGTACTAGCACAGAAGTTGTTGCTGTGAATTTCATGTGTTCTTACTGGTATTATCTGATTGAAATAATGAAAATGCTAGAAATTGTGGTGGTTGTAGATGGGAGGTGGAGTATAAAGCCTCTGGCAACAGTGAAACCCATGCAATGAATGTTTATAACAGTCTTTTAACTCACTCTGGTGGGATCTGTCCTTAACCCTTTGGGCCTCACATTGAGTGCCAAAAAAGGACTGTCATGGTTTTAAGCCCAGATGGAGATGAAGCACCACACAGCTGCTTGCTCAGATCCAATAGAACGGGCAGAAGAGTCAGCATGAAACTTGTGTGTTGAGATAGGGACAGTTTCCTTCCTGGCAGCTCCCCCAGTTTATATCACATTATGTTCTGTGGTGTGGAATTTCCCTTTGGCCAGTTTGGGTCACCTGTCCCAGCACTGCTCCCTCCCAGTTTCTTTTGTGAACATCCTCACTGGCAGAGCATGAGATAAGACAAAAAAATGGTCCTTGACTTAGGATGAACACAACTTAGCAAAAAACCAAAACATCAGTGTGTTATCAACACCATTCTTATTCTGAATCCAAAGCACAGCACTGTAACAGCTATTGAGAGGAAATTAACCCTGCCCTAGCTGAAACGAGGACAGGCCACAAAAGAAGGTATTGTTATGCATATGCACACATATGTAAATTCATAACATATGTAACTTCATTTATTTTTTTTCTTTCAGGTGGCTAATCAGGTCGTTCAGGCTCTACTAACTCAAAAAGTAAGTTGTGATTTGGGTATTTTCAATGTAACTTAAAGCTTGCAGATATTCATTGTTTATTTGAGAGATATGTATATATTCTTAAATAGTATACATTTTTAAACTACATTCACACATTCAGTAAGCAGGGGATGTACTGCACAGGAAAAATACTTGTAGGATAATTGCAAACCTGGCACAATGAAAAGATTCACTGTGGCTTCTACAGAGATCTGTTCTGCATGAAGTCATGTCTGAAATTCCAATTTTCTGAAGTGGTCTTTGAGTTAAACATGATTCCGTGATTTCATTCTGTCAGGGAGAGAAAGAGGGAAAGACAAACAAAATATAAAGTTCTATAACAATAAGCTGTGAGCATTTCAATATTCATGGAATGATTCTTTGTGAGGTCTAGACCACTTGATGGATGTGGCATTATTAAAATGCTTTGGATCATTTAGTTGTAAAAAGATGATTCGGAAAGAGACATAAATGCAGCCTTTTAAAGCAGATAGTGCAAAGGAGAATATAAACTGTCTTGTCTACACTTAAGGACAGGACAAGTAATAATGTTCTTAAAATGCAGCACGAAACACAAAGTTAAAATAATCAAAAAAAAACTCTTGCCGCATGCACAAAACTGTTCTAGATGTAAATAGTTTTTGAGCTCCCAAGCCTCCCTTTATGGGCATCATTCTGCCCAGCAGGGCATCATTCAGAATGCTCCCTGCCAAAGGAAGAGTGAGGGCAGAGGGGACAGGCTGGGTTGAAATTATCATTGCTCGTCCCACGATTTTTAGATGCAAAACAAAGGTTTTTACTCTGGAAGAGGGATACTGCCTTCCAGCAGTTGGAAGGTGCAGCTCAGAGCTGATTTGTGCAAGCCACAACCTCCAGGGAAGTTTGCCCTGCTGCTGTCTGTGCTGTGTTTCTCTGTTTACACGTAGGAGTAGGGTCTGTGCATCATCAGAGGACTGCAGAGCTGTTCCTGTGACACCTGCTAGAAATATAACTTGAGGTATTTTCTAAAAAAATCCCAAATATGTGTTTCAGTACAGTTTAAATGGAAATGGAGGTATTTTTTCATGTTAATATACACAAAAACCTCATACGCATTTTGGATTATAAAACCGTATGTGGTGAAATACTCACCAGAGGGTTAATCTCAATATATTAATCTCCAGTTTGGGAATATTTTGATGGTTTCCCAAATGGAGAGAGGAGCTTTGCAAAGGTGTCCGACATTTTGATGACTACATACTTCCTCAGTAATTAATCCTTCCAAACCCATAGGAACCAAGGAGTTCCTAAGGATACAATAAAAACAGATCCAAATACATTTAATAAAGTGATTTACTTAGGGTTGATGGGATTTAACAGCTGCTTACCTATTACTGAGTAATAACAGCTAATTTAATATCCATAGAAAGAGGAAAGAGGGTACTTCTCTAAATGCTAATGAATATTAAATGTATAGTGCTCCTGACACCATTCATACAAGTCCTTCTATAAGAAAAGACAGGAACACAATAGTGTACAATAAAGAGGAAATTGCACTCCTCACACCAGTCCCAAAAGGGTAGATATCAGAACTCAAATAGTGGCTGGTAAACAGATAAATCTACCATCATGCAGCTGAGCAGTAAGGCAGAGTCAGTCATGCCACTGAGAGATAACACACGTCAGGAGCAGAGCAAGACACGGAGAAAAGCTGAGAGCTTTCACAAAAGGGAGAAGAGTGATTTTGTACAGTAGCACACACTGCGTGGGCTTGGCTGTGAATTTGAAATCATCCCTCAAGGACTAATTTTCACTTAAATGAAGTACAAGCTGTAATGGAAAGAGTAAAGCACTGTGTGCTTGCCGGGATGTGCAAAGACTGTGATCCCACTGAGAGATTCTGGTGACACAAATTGAGTGAGCAGAGCTTGAGTGATTTGTCAATGTCACTGAATCCTTGAAATGGAATTACAGTCTTAAACGTTCCCTTTTCAAGTACGTAATTTGTTATAATACATATAGAAATTCTCTAACATGAGAGACTTTTTTTTGATGTGACTGGAGAAACTATGTTAAATTGAATTTGTGCTGAGTTAGCCACGCAGCATAATTTCACAATTTTATGTAGCAAAATTCTATGGATTTCCACCACTTAATAATAGAAAATTTTGCCTCTAGGAAATTTAAGAAGTCAGATATCCAACAAAATTAACTGAGGCAAACCTGTATGCTATAATACTGAAAATATCCATCCTTTCTCCTTCCACTTAAAGACTTGTCATATAACATGAGCTGATTGGACTGCTGAGAACTGGATTTTTAAATTTTTTTCCATGTAAGACCTGGATCAGCAGTTTGAAATTTGAGCTAAACCATTCAGTTGAATAATTTTGTGCCCTGTGTATCTACTTCTTGCATTGTAATCTCCTCCATAGGAGTGTATTCAGGAGGTTACTCTTTTTACTCTGGCTTCTGTTTGAAAGCTGTATCTCCATTTTCATCAATTACATAAAAAATAATTGAATTAAGTGTTAATTAAAGCAGAAAGAAGCATGTTCAGAGGGAGAGCAGTGTTTTTCTGGAACCCCTACTAAGGGCATTGGATCCCATTTTGGAGAAGAGTGAATCTGGTTCACACTGAAGAGATAAAGCAAGACCACAGAGATGCTCAGATATCACTGTACTGAAACCCTAGGAGTACTTTTAAATATTTGGGAGATTGCTACCTTAATAGCTAGTTGTTTTGCCCACAGGAGAGGAATTATATGCTTTAGACATTTGATAGTTTTATTAATTGGTAATTTTAGGACTGCAAGTTTCTAAACTCAGACTTTATTTTACCAGAATATTGCTACTTTATGTGCCTCATTTCTCCTCTGGGCTATGTGTGGCATTACCACTGCCAGGGTTTATAGCATCTGGGTGGGTAATCTCTACTATCTTATATTTCACTTTTTTACAGAAATTCTGAAGTTTGAAACATAAATCTTACGGTTTTAATACTGTAAGATAGGAAGGTTTTGGGCAGAGGCCTTGCTAATATTTAATTTTTTTCTACACTGTTAGTTTCTGTGAATCATTTTTCCTGTCCAGTGCCCTTAGTAGTCTTGAAATGTTAAGCACTGTTATAACAGCCAAGGCTCAGCTTTAAATTCTCTGATTTGTGAAAGACAGATAATGATGGGTCTTGATGCTTGCAGTCTCTGTTACTAATAGAGATTCTTGTGCAAGACCAGGGATAAGAGGTCTCACTGACAGGAGGCAAAGCTGCAGGGCTTTAGAAATCATCAGCCTCGAGATGTTTTGAGGATCGTGTTGGAAGGCTCCTGCAATTTCAACTGAACAGCCACTTGACAGCCACCTAAAACAAATGTTATAAAACCATCAGGAGAGAACAACTGCATTCATCCAGTATTCATAAAATCTGATACATATGCATAGAAAGATGTTTACAGTTTTCTGGGAGTCTCAAGATGAACATATTTTATTGTGTGTTCACCTCTTATAACCTCAGTGCTGGTTAGAGCAGAGACTAGAGCAACTGTAGGCAAGAATTTAAGCTACATCTGAGTACAGTTTCCCCCTCTGACTTGTTTTCTCATCAAGCCAGGTCATCATGTTGCTAATGGTATTGACAGGACAGCATATGGTAGTGCTGAGTCCTGTTTCTCCACCTTCATATGGTGGAAAGTAATATGAGCTAGGCAATACCACAGGGCAGCAAATGGCCTAAATTTAAATAATGGTAAGTATTTTGGAGATGTAAATTAAAAAAAAAAAAAAACAAAAAAAAAAACAAAAAAAGCAAGATTTGGCTGCAGCTTATTATTTTTACATGTAATCTTTATTAGGAGACTCCCTTTTCTGGTTTGTGAAGATGTCTTACCTCAAAATGGGCAGCTGCACAAAATATTGCTGAAAAGCTCAGTGTCAGATTCTGCACTGTCTCCACAATCCTCTCTCTAACAGAATCCTGAGTTCCTTCAAGTGACCAGGAAAAGCAGGTTTTACACTGAAGGTAGATAGACAGAAATAGATATAGATAGATAGATAGATAGATAGATAGATAGATAGATAGATATTGATATAGATATATATATATAGAGAGAGAGAGAGAGAGAGAGAGAGAGAGGGAGAGAGATAGATGATAGATAGATATTAGCTGGATCTGAAAGACATTATTGGCTTGACTGGTTTTACACTCCACCTCTGCTTCTAATGGACAATTTTAAATCTTTTTCATAGAATCATAGAATTGCTTGTATGGAAGGGACCCTTAAGATCAAGTCTGACCATTTAACCCAGTGCTGCCAAGCCCTCCAAACCGTGTCCCCAAGTGCCACATCTACTCAGCTTTTAAATCCCTTCAGGGTGATGACTCCACCACCTGTTCCAATGCTTGATAACCCTTTCCATAAGAAATTTTTCCTAACATACAACCGAAAGCTCTCCTGGAGGCCATTCCAGAGGCCATTTCCTCCTGTCCTATGAGTTGCTGCTTGGGAGAAGAGACCAATGCCTGTCTGGCTAGAACATCCTTGGAGGGAGTTGTAGAGAGTGAAAAGAGACTCTTTTTTTTTCCAGGCTAAACACCCCCAGCTCCCTCATCTGCTCCTCATCAGGTTTGTGCTCCAGACCCTTCCCCAGCTCCATTGCCCTTCTCTTCACTCACTGCAGCCCCTCTGTGTCTTTCTTTAGTGAGGGGCTCAAAACTGAACTCAGCACTTGAGGTGCGGCCTCGCCAGTGCCCAGCACAGGGGGAATCCCTGCCCTGGTCCTGCTGGCCACACTGTTTTCATGCAGCCAGGAGGCCACTGCCTTCCTGCCCACCTGGGCACATCCTGGGGTGCTGGGAAGACACAGCCCACGCACATCAGGTGCAGCAAAGCTGACCTGGTTGTTCCAGGAAAAGCAAGGAAGGGATCAGACTTCAGAGGAGCACCTTGAAGGCACAGTGCCACTTTGAACTTTTGCCTGGTTTGGTGTAGCTTATGCATTTTACTCAGCTCATGCTTATTACAATATCCATCTATTAATTGCTGCTTTATGCTTTTTGTCAGCTGCAGGATGGAACACATTGCTAGCAAAGTCATTTTTATGCTAACAGAAAACTCTGAAAGGAGGTGCCAGGTAGCTACTGTTCTTCATGACAAGATTTTCTTTAATGTTATAATGGATGATCAAAGGACCAGAGAAAATGAAGTAGCACATTTTTCTGATTTATACTACTTTCAAAGTTGTGTGTTTATTTCTTCTTAATATCATTAGAGTTTTTATGTGCTTCTGTTACCTGCTTTCTAATCTTACGTTTTGCCTTGTGCTGCAGGGTCTGAGGGAGGAATGTATAAAGCTGAAAATGAGAGTTTTTGATCTGGAACAACAGAATCGAACTTTAAGTGTGCTTTTCCAGCAGAAAGTCAAACCAGCTTCTGACCTCCTCCTTCAGGTAGGAAATGGCCTTTGTGGGAAGCAAGCTATGAGCTTTATATTTCTTAAAATTATAAAATACTTCTCTTCTTTTCAAGGCTATGTCAGCAAGTGGGAAATGACAGTTGATAGATTTAATATATTAGAAGAATAACTGTTATCTGTACTCTGATCCCATTGAAACTGAAAATGTGTGCCAGGGAGCTCTGATATTGCATGGAAATCTGGAGAGAGGAGCACACCTGCAGAGTAACTTACTTTTTTAGGCGATTCTTCTCTATGATAAATGGAATGATATGGGTTCATTATCCCTCTGCGGGGGAGAAGCTCGTATTCCTTAACATCCTGCTTGATGGTGAACAGTGTAATTTCCTGTGAGAAGACAGCCCATTTATTTAACTTTTGCCATATGTGATACTGTCCTGGTTTCAGCTAACTTGCAAGGGTTTAAGTACATCTTCACAGGCTTAGAGTGATTTTTTTTTTCCAATGTTTTATGGGAGGATATAGCTGAGAAACCAATTGACCCACGTCTCACTCATTTGCCATTCTGGAATGCTAAGAGATGTTCCAGTATCCTTCATCATTAGGCAATGTCTGTTATTGTGAATGAACCCATCTCTTTGTCATCCTTTTGCAGAAGAATTGCTTTGCAGAAGTTCTGACAAATCTGACCATGAGCTAGGAGAACAGCAGATGAGGACTAATTACAACTTGCAGGACATGTCAGCTACATAAGTGATATGAAATGTGTATTTCCCTCACTGCTGTGCATCTGTAACTCAGAGGAAAATGTGGCTCTTGCACTGTTGTCCAACAGCTGGGGGCTGCTGACTCTGCTCAGGGTGGGCTGGGTTTTGTGCAGAAACACAGAAACCTAGCACAAAGCTGGGTTTGTGCAGAAACACATCAGTCTGCAAGGGAATCTGCACACTGAGGGCAAATATTCTACTAACTGGGGAGCTCTAAAGCACAGGCAGGGTGGTGCCAGGTCACCATCACAGGGATGTGGGTTCCTGAGTTTTCCTCAGGCTCTTGTTCCTCTCTTGATTTTGTGTTGCTTTGAGTGTTGCTAGGTCAGGACCTCCCCTGTCCTGGTTTGCTGTCCCTTGTCCCCTGCTTCCTGTCCTAGTTCATCCTTCACAGACCCCTGCACAGAGGTCTGATTTATCTTTATCCATTCACAGTTTTGACACATCCACCACAGCGTGGAAAATCTTCATTGCTTGCTTCTGCTTTTGACAGTCTCATCAGCTGCTCCTTCTTCCCAGTTTGGGGTGGTGTTTTCTTTCTTTTTCCTGTTTCCAAAGGGTCTGACTCCAGCTGATGTCAGCTTGGGGTTTGATTGTGCAGAAGTCACAAGCTGCACATTCATTATTGCAGATGCAGTTCCTATTCCCAGTTCCTTGTGTGGAAGCAGTAAAACCAGGTTATTCTGGGAATGCTACAGAAGTGTTGGATAGCATCTGAAAAGTGGGATCAACACTTTGACTTGAGATCCTTGAAACTGGATTGTGCAGCAGCTCTGAAAAAAAGTTGAAAGCGATGAACCTGCACCAGGTGGAAGAAAGAACCAAATGATCTAACACATTTCCCTGAGGGATTAAAATTATTTTACATCATTGTTCTTGCCCAGTTTGGCAGGAACAAATGTACATAGATTTTCTTTTCCCTGCTTTTTGCTTGATTTGTCATTACTGGCTGAGGACAAAAGGGAATTAAGTTCATTCAGAAAGTCCAGATCTCCCTGGAGCAAAATTTGCTCCTGTGTCTGTTCTCTTGCTATCAAAAGGCTTTAACTCTCTGAAAAAAACCCAGAGAACAAGTGGCAGTGTATGTTAGAAAAGGAAGAACTTCTGCTAAAACTCTTTATATGTCCTCTTCTACCAAAAAAAAAAAAAAAAAATCCAAACCAAACAGGAAATATGTGAGTTTCCAGAATTTTAATTATCCTCTAATTATACTCCAGACTCAAATGAATGACATGTAGTCTGTGATCTTGCTGCCTGAGAGACAACATCTGAAGAAGGATGTTTTCTTAGGACTGAAACTGAGCAAATACTGTTGTGTGCCTGCATAAAATTAAAGAAAAGTTTGCATTGTGTCTTTTTGGAAGTGCACACAGCCCAGATTTAGAGCAGGAGGTAAATATTGGTTCAAATGTGTCACTCTACAGAAAAAGTTATAAATATGTGCTTGAGGACATTGCTGTTAGATCATGACCCCAATCAAGGGAATGGGCAAATTCTGCTAACTGGGGGTGGGGGCATGGGGTGTTTTCACCTTTCCTGTACTCCCTGATACAATACAGTTCAATTTTATTTAATGCTGATCTCATCCTAGGAATAGCCACATTCAGTAAAACCACAAATTTTGAAGAATGCCTTGGTAGAGGCAACAAGCTAAAAATAAGTCATGTTAGCTGCTTTTTCTGCATATCAACCCCTGTGATTTCATTGTATATTAGCATAACATTATTCCATATTTGACATGAGGAGACTCTTGTATTACAGAGTAAGCTTATTTTTAAACTGTAAACATTTTGACTTCTCAAATTTCAGAGAAATACAGATTTCTTTTTTTAAAACAAAATTTAAAGGTAAGTGTAGATTTCACCATTTCCCTAGGTTTTTGTATGTGTGATTTCAAGCAGATTATTCATGATTGATATGTCTTAGATATCAGATCATTCACATTTTTTTCCTAGTGAATGGATTGGTACAAATGTTTTAAATTTGGCCTGCACACCACACCAATTGCACTGTGTTGGTTTTGCTCATGCTTCTCACACAGCTCAAAAGAAACACTCATTTTGCTTGCTACCAATTAAAAAAAATATTAAATTCACACAGTACAGTTTCTATGACTGCCTCAGGAATCCTGCACTGTAGCGAAGGTGTTAAAAGTGTTGCTTTTTCATGCATTTACAAAAAGTGTAAGTGCTTATGAAGTTGAAGCCCCTAATTTGAATCAATGTATGTGTTGCCGTGTAAGTTCTCTGCTCCCAGGAATTTTGGTGTTCTTACTGCCTGCAGGGAGGGACACAGATGCTGTCTCATTCCTGTCATGAAAAGATAAGTAATGCAGTCTCTGATGCAAAATTTTAGGAGGATAAAAAGATAATTCAAGCTTTTTTCCCTTCACCTCTGATACTGTAGACAGTTTTAAGAGCTACCCTCTCTTTCTGGGGCCATTCTTTGTAGCTGAAGTTTGTGATTTACAGAGGCAGTACTAGAATAGATAAATAAGGAGAAGGCTGATTACCTTTTTTTTTCATTATTGTTATTTTATAATACTCCGAAACAGCTTTTTTAAAATGATGAAGCCTTGGAAAAGTGTTTTGTGTCAGCACCATCTGAGAAAGAGCAATAGTTATAGTTAAAACCTAGCACAAAAGAGAAGATTCTACCAAAGCAGCCTTCATTTTCCTCTGTTAATGTGGTTGCTAAAAAGATATTAAATTCTGCCTGTCATAGCAAGAGGAGCTGGGGAAGAAAACCAGGAACTCCATTTTAGTGACCCACCTTGTTCTTCATCTGCAAGTGGGACAAAGAGCTGGGGATAATAGTCAAAGATTTAAAACTGAGTAGAAGAAAACCAATTAGAAATGAAGAGAGAAATCTGTGCATGGTGAAATGAATAAGGGATCAGGGGTTGCCTTCCTTTAAATATCCCTTTTTTAAAAAAATTTTAATATCATATAGCTCTGTTTACATAAATTTGAAATGTTTGCTAGATGAATTGTTCCCATGGGAGAAGTCTTGCTTTCACTTTTCACCCAGAAAGTTGTTGTCACGAGGGTTTTTTATAAGCCATGCAGGATTTTTCAGTGAAAAGGGATAAAAAAGTGGCAAGAAGCAAAATTTATTGAGTTGATTTATTTGATTAAATAAGCAATAAAATTTTCATAGTTGGGAAAGTATAAGATAATATTTCTAATCATAAGATTTACAATAGCCCTGATCTTAAACTATATTTTCATTGCCATTTTATTTCCATCATAAAAATTCTACTTTATCAACCTCGGAACCAGGCAGGGAGGTCTCCTGAAGCATTTCTTTTCTTCTTGTGTTTCTCTGGCTGAATTACTTATATTTATTACTCATGGACCATCCACACTATTTAATTTCACACCTGAAATTTTGCCTAAAATTCTACAGCACAGAGTGTTGAATTCTCAGGTGCTCAAGGTAAATGATAATTACTTTGTGATGACTGCATTGGTATGAGCCCTTTTAAAAACCTGATGTACAAGACAGAGTGTGGCTGTACAGGCTGTGATGGAACCTTGCACAGCTTAGCAGGAAGGGGTAAATTGCACCAAAGACATTATTATATATGGGAAGAAGAAGAGGGCACTTAATTACCCTAAGAGCTGCCAAAAGGAGATGGAATGTCTGGGCTTAGATCCTGACCTCTGGCGCAGACACCAGCGGCGCGATGAGGTCTGAGTGCAGGAGGTTAGAAGTGAAGTTACATGGCTTTACAGCAATGAGATCTGTGTGATATCTAAGTGTTTCAGAGAGTAGGTGTTTGAGGGTTTGAAATGAAACCTAAAGATGGTCACACACTGTTAGGGAACGGTTTGTCAGCATTCCAAGGTACATTTCAGTGTTGCTATATGCTGGGGAGCAGTAGGATTTCCTTCTCACAGGTGCCTGCAGGCTCTCAGGGGAGCAGGCAGACTTGATACCAAATCAGCAAATTGTTTTTCAAGTTGTGAAAGCCCTGCAGCTGACCTGCTTGTTTGCTTATTTCACATTTATTCCTCTGTATCCATCAGATTGTCAGGGCACTCCTTTCTGCAAATCTTCAGGAAAGTTCTAGCTCCAGAACAAACTCTGTCCTTTTCTCCTCTGTAAACATATCAACATAAATAAGTTGTGGCAGCATCTGTAGTGAATATTTCCTTATTCAGAAATCAGGACTGGTGACTTGAAGGAGAAATTAATTCCAGATCTGCTAATTTCTTCAGCAGTAATTAAATACTGCTGCAAGTTAAGACAATCTCCAGGGCTGTATCAACAAAGAAGGTGATCACTTAAATGTAAAGCATGTTTGAGATATATTAAGTTTAAACTAGTACATTAACCTTTCTCTAAGAATTACATTGCTAGCAGAACCCCTTTTAAGAAGTGTAAGAGTGGATTTTACTCTATTTATGGTTCTCAGAAGATTTCAGGCCGTTGCCCTGCTGGATTAATTCCTGCAGGTCAAGGCTACCAAAGTGCACAGTTACAGTCATGAAGATCCTACCCCAGGATCTTCATGAGCCTCCAGCCTTGCAGCCATGAGAAATTGTAAGAATGCTTCTGTATATCAGGAATCAGGACAGTGATCTAGTATGGAACACTCAAGTTTTTGAGACTTTTAACAACAAATTAAAGAACATTCTTCATGTGAGGATGGTGATGTCATTATTTTGAATCTTGCATTATCTCAGTAAACTGTTATCTAATTACTATTTGTTCCATGTCCTCGCCCGCCAATAATATCTGAGAAGACAGAAATATAAAACTTTGAATGTCTGTATTTCATTTCAGCTTAAATCATCAACATGTAATAATAATACATTATAAACCATATTTATTACTTGCCCTGTTTGCAGCTCCAAATAGATGCTGGAGAAATATTACAGAGATAAAATATTTAGGAGAGCAAATTGGTTAGATAAATGGGTGACCAAAAAGTCAGTGATGAGGGAAAGAAAGGAAACATCCCCCTTAGGGAGAAACTCAATCCCCCCTTACCAAATGATTTCTAGTTTTGAATGCACAGCAGCAGCACAATACCTGAAGGAATTTGGTGGTGTATCTGACATGCAGCCAGCCCTGGAAGGAGCTCCCAGATAGGCAGACTGATAAAGGAACACAAAAATGTTTGTTAGAGATGGTGGAAGGAGAGGAGAGCTAGGGCAAGATCCCTCCCAACAGACCCAAAGCACGAGAGGGTCAGTGGAGAACGGTATTTTAGTAAGAGGAACTTAGATCAACCAACCTGACGGGCCTGCTCCATCAGTAATTTGTGTTTTGGTGATTTACCTTCTTGTCAGACTGTTGTCCCTTACTTCAGCAATTCAGTTCTTACCAATTTGCTCTCAAACAAAATCAAAGCATTAACTTAAGCTCCCAGGGCATGTAGTTCTGATGAGAATGATAATGCATTTAAGAGAAAATTACCCCCAGCTGCTCAGCATTCCTCTGTCCAAGTATTTTAACTAGCCTGGAGAGGTTCCACAGAAAACCAATGTCAACACAAACATGACATTCTGTGATACAATTTAAAATAGATACATTTCTGCTACTGAGTCTAAAAATGAGCCATTTCCATTATCCTGATAAAAATAAATTGCTACAGCTATAGCAAAACCAGCAAATCAAATGAGCAAATAATCTTCAGGAAAGCCTGAAGTGATCCTTGGTGAAGTATTTATGAATGATTTTGACTGAGGAGAGAAATATTTTTCAAGTTTTGAAGAAATGTGAAGGCATTATTCAAGAGCAAAGAGAGTATTTCAGAGTAAGCACATGTCAGGAGAATGGTGGGGCTGTACTGATGTGACAGGCCTGGACAACAAAAGTGGGATTTTGCTGCCAATTTTTAAAGAAAGAAAAATAAGCAACTGACAGTGAGTCAACCAACAATTTTTCTTTATTCTATGCATGGATTTTTATTATCAGTGATGAGCCACATGATGGCAGGAATCCAATATGGCATTTGAAACCCTAAGCAAGTATGTGGACAGAGTAATTAAGTACAAGAATATTGTTCATGTTTTTTCCTTTATTCCAGGTATTCCATATGGGAATATATTTTAAAAAGGAAGGAATTCCATGATAGGAAAGAATATTGCTGTATTCCTTTCCAAACCTGCCCTGTGCTTTTCTCCTAATAAACATTAAAAAGACATGCTTTTTTATTCCATCCAGTTATATTCAATCCACAGTAATGCTTCAATTGTGGCTGCTCTTTCAGCCTGTTCTGTTTGTTGAATATATTAGCAAGATTTATTAGCAACTTTCCATGTGAATCCCTGCATAAATGGTCAAGTGTAAGTACAGAGGCTGCTTAGAGACTGGTTGTGAACTTAGTGAAAACTCTGAGTTACTCACGTGTTTCTGTTTTGTGTGACCAGCACATCCATGATATGTTTCTGGTTTTGCAGTTTGCATTTAATTTATTTTAATATATAAGTTGTTGTATTTAAGCCAAGAGTCACTCATTCAGATTTCCGTTCTAAATGGAAAAAAAATTATCATGGACATTCTGATAGCAAAAATTAGCATGGGTTTGTATAATGTTATCACAGTATGTGATGTGGTACCTACAAGCCACGTGTTACGTATAAAAGTGCAAGTTTGTATCATCAGGTCAGCATTTAGAGCCTCCCCCCTTTTGGATTTCAGTGTGGAATAAAATTGTAGCCTCTGCAAGTCCTGCTTAAATGCAGTGTGCTCAAACAACAGGTGTGCAGGTAATTGTTTTCTCATCATGGTGCATATTTCACACTCTGTAATTCTCAAATGGAATACCAAAAGAATGTATAAAATTAATTCCAAGATTTAAAGGGCTCTGTCTTGTGACAAAATGGGAATCTATTGAAATTCTAAAGCACTACGGAATTATAACCTTTATTATTACAGATCTATGACTTTCTTTTTATTGTGCTAATGGAGCTAAGTATGTAGTTCATTTTTATTTTCTTAAAACTTTGAGATTTAAAGAAAGGATAACTGTGCAAAAGCATATATGAAACAAATAGTAAAGGATGAATTTCATCTGTTATTACATTCAATACATATAAAACCTCATTTATATTTTACTTTATTACTGCAGTTTTGTTACTGTTATTTAAGTGCAGTGGCACTTTGAAGATGTGAAGCAATACAGAATCATGGCTCTTTTTACTGAGAAGTAGGTGTGCCAATAAGTGATCTGCTTCATAACATTTCAACTGTTCAGATTATATCAGGCCAGTGTGAATTGCTAGTAATGTAAAATTACACATTCCATCAAATGAAACAAACTAACATTATGCTAAGTGGGTTGAAGCACATAAGGTTACTCAATAGGTATTTTCTGTTGCCATCTGTTATGGAAAAAAATAATTTTCCTCTGATATACTTTATATTTTTTTTATATTCTTACAGATACTGCACATAGAAGAAAGAGTTGATAATTAGAATAAAATGTTACTCATAATGAATCATAAAACACCTAAGGAACCAACCCCATCTTTTAGTATTGAATTTCACTAATGCTCTCCTTTGTTTCCCAAATGACCTATCTTCTTTAATGATAGTTTGGATACTGGTAAGATTCAAATTCTCATCCAAAGGCCGTGGCACTATTGACTAAATCTCTGTTGATTCGCTGAGAATGTGAAATACTGTATTGCAAGATAAAATCAGCACGAGGTGCTCAGTGAAACTGAAGAGTCCATTAGTGCCTTAACTCTTAAATTACCATCTGTAATCTCTCTTGATAAGGACGAGCTGAAAGGAAAAGTTACCTTTGTCATTAAATCTTTAACAATGTGATATTGACAGCCTGGAGTTTTTCTGTATTTTTAGCATCTTTAGACTTCATCCCTGCTTCTTTCTTTCTCTAGATGTGGACAGGCTGTGTTCCATTAGTCACCAGGCAGTGTCTGGGTGCAGGAAGGGGCAGTGATTTGTCTGTGTCCTGTGTGCATCACAAGGACATCTTCCACATTATGAATTAAACTCCATCTTACTGCATTAGAAGTATAGAAAACAGATTGCCAAAGTAATGGCATCATGAATTAATAGCAGTGCTTTAAAAAACCTCAAATATACTCCCACTCTTTAACTCATCTTTCTGGCATACAATTTCAGAAATGAGCTACTTAATTTTGTAGTGTTTTGGCCTTAAATTTTTATATTCAGTTATATTTTAAAAGCAGAAATGTTCAATCATTTTTTAAAGTTTCCCTTATTTATTATTAACTGTTTTTTCTCTAAATAAGCCTTGTGTACTTCTCCTGTACAGTAGATGCAGGCACAGACACAGATCTAGGCACAATTATTATGAACTATAGATACTGCAAGTGTGAGCATGAATCAGAGATTAGCATTGTGTTTTAGAGGCTCACTTAGATTTATTTGACTAAATGACCCCTAGGAGATCTCGACAATAATTAGAAATATGGGTGTACTCTGCCCTGTCACCTGGTACTTGTTCCTGGGAGAATAACAAATGGATTTAACCTTTCATTTAGGTCTTCAGGTCCTTCATTCACATGAG
This sequence comes from Calcarius lapponicus, assembly GCA_039654755.1. Classification (NCBI taxonomy): domain Eukaryota; kingdom Metazoa; phylum Chordata; class Aves; order Passeriformes; family Fringillidae; genus Calcarius; species Calcarius lapponicus. The sequence continues at coordinate 19,482,083 of CM077470.1, read as the reverse complement.
ACCAGGCTTTCAAGAGCTCAGGCATTGTGCTGAGCTCTTCTAAAAATCTAGCTACTGCCAAATGGGAGCTGATCCCTTTAGAAATTCCCATATAATACCTCCTTAAGCCCTGCTTTTATCCACAGTGAGAAAGCGATCAATTCACAAGGGCACAGGTTCCTAGTCAGGAGCTGGCTGTCAGACCTTCTCCTGAGCTGAGAGGCTTTGCAGCTCTGAACCACCTGAGCCAGAGGTAAAACTCCCAACCTGGGCCAGGAGAGGGGATTTTTCCATGCCATCCCATGCCAGGCCTAGCCCTAGCCCTGCCAAGGCCAGTTCAGGTCCTAAATGATGCTTGGAGGGTATGGAGCCTTTCCTGCTGGCATTTTCCATCTCCTGCTGTTCCTGCTGGCTGGGGCAACGGGAGGGAGGTGCAGATGAGCGTGGGCAGTGCAGGCTGTGTCCTCAGGCCATCCATGGTGCCAGCACCAGCTCTCCCTCCTCGCCTGGGCTCCAGCCTCCCTCGGCCTGCATGGCCAGCCTGGTGCTGAGGTCATCCCAAGGTTTCCCATCCCTCCAGAGTGGGTTGGTGGAATTCCAGAAGGCTGCAGCCAAGGTTTGAGCTGCTTGCTGAGATCATCAGGTCTCCAGGGTTTTGCTGGGTCCTGCACAAGGCCTGAGATTTTGGTGTATCAGGACAAGCCTTGAAGAACTTGCATCTGGAGGTCTCGTGGTCACATTTGGGACTTTCAAGAATGAAATCCCACTGGAAATGCACACTTATGACCATCTAGAAGCTTTATTTCTGAAAAGAAGTGGAAGTTTGGGAAGCCTATGGGGTAATTCCTGTCCTGGCAGAAATTCTTTTCATTTCAGTAGGAGAAGTGAAGCCAATAATTCCTACCAGCTGGGAATCTACCCACTTCTTTCTAAATCATACTTTTAAGTGTTTTGATGAAAAGGAATAGAATCAAGTACCTTGTATCCAGGTATTCAAGAAAAAAGTCTCTTCTTATTAGAAATTATTCTGTCAGAGACAAAAACAATGCATTAGAGTTGGAGCGAAAATATGTATATAAAAGGCTTAAACTAACAATAAAAGTAGTTCTTGCAACTCTCCTCCTACTTTTAAACTCCTTTCAATCCACATGACATTTCAGCAGTATTACACACAAAAAAAAGAAAAAAGAAAAGGAGGGTGGAGGAATGGAGTAACTTTTTAATGCATAATACTGAGGCAAGGAAAATATGGCTTGTTCAACATTAACCTTGACAAATTTGTGCTCTTGTCATTTAAATGAATGAACCCTTCAAGTGCCTAGATTGCTGGACCTTGGGAAACAGCAGTGAGGAAGGATTGTAAAAACAATGCCCATCTCTTTTAAGTTTTTTCTTTTTTTTTTTTTGAGTAAATGAATGATTTCAGTGAAATCCAAATAAGGATGAATCTGCTCACTTGAATCCTCCATTCACAGCCAATGAACTTCCATGTGAAACAGAGCTTGCCCTCCTGGCTTGCCAGGTATTGATCTAAAACATCTTCCTGAGCCTTCTCTCTCTCCTTTTCCTCCTACAGGCAAAAGGTTAGTGTTAGATAATAGTATTAATTTTCCAGACATCTGCACATGTTTTAATAGCCTTTAGAAGGTTTGAAATGGTTTCTGTTTGACCACCACAGGGCTAAAATGCCATTAAGACTTAGATTGTAGCAATACATAACAATCATAGCTCTGTAGTTCAACCTGGCAATAAAAAAGCTAATTTATTTTATCGGAGATTTAAATTAATGTGATGAACTCCTCTCTCAACAGGAGCTGTAACACCACTCTCACTAAAAATACCATGTCCCTGCATCTTTTCAAAACCAGATAAAACACTTGTGACAAACCTTGTGTATGTATTGTGTGTGCTATTTTGGAGTGTTTGCACGTGTGCTTGTGTGTCCATATAAGACTCCTACTGTTCCTGAGACCATTTCTATTTTTCTGTCATATCTTCATTCTGAGCCTCTTTTCTTCTGTCATCTGGCTTGTAGGCTCAGCAAGAAGAAAGTGATTAATAAGGCAGTCTCCAGTGTTAGCATTGGGGTTTGTTTGACACCTTGAGAACTGGAATTTCCTTGTGGACAAAAATTATTGCTGCTTAGGTAAATTCAGTTGAAAGAAGTGTTTAAAACAGACCTATGCATTTAACTAGGACATTTTTTTAAAATCTGTGAAAGAAAAAGACTTCAGACAGTTATCATTTCCAGCTTTATGCCAGAGGAAAGCTTCAGCTTATCCCATTATACAGTGATAAAGCAGCATCTGATGGCAGCAACTTCTGTGATAAAATGATCATGGCAGCACTGAGAACGAATCTAATAAGGGAATTGATCTGTAGATTCCAATTCTGGTAGAGCCAACATTGATCAACATAAATGTCAATAAGAAGATCTCACTGAGGTCTGCCTAATTCCTTTAGATTATTTTGGGGCATAGTCAGAAAGTGAATGTGAAAATGGATTTTAAACTGTAGGAATTACAAAGGCAACGACCAATGTTATGTTGTGCCAGGAATATCGCTGCCTGTCATTGTATGAAATGTTGAAATTAGTGAGTATCTTTTAATCATAAAAGGATTGATAATGCAGTAACTGTTGCACAAGTAAGACCTTTCTCATGTGTTTTTATATTAAAGCATTTCTTAAATACAGTGAAATAATAAAAAACCAGCCTGCCTTTTTACTGCTGAAGCACAGATAGCATGTGTAGGACATGCCAGAAAAGATTAATGGTATAGTTCTTCACTGTTGCAGGAATTCAGTATAAAGTTGTTTCAGAGTAAAGTATAAATACAGCATAAAATTGTTCTTTCTGGCAACGCTGAAGTGTTAAAAACAAAATGGTTTTGTTTGTGGACAGTGTAACAACAGCAGGTGTCAGGATGTGCAGAATGTGCCCTTCACTCTTTGGTGTTGCCATTATTCACAGCACCTACGTGGTGCTGGCCCTCATTTAGCACAGTGGAACTGACATACTGAGTAGTGCTAGATCAATGGGAAGTCATTTAGAAAAATAAGAGAAAAAATACAGATATGTACTTAATAAAAGGCTCATCTCCTGTACATTACTATTCTCACAGCATGGCTGTTTCACCATACTCCAAGGAGTCTTCCATTTGCAAGCTTGTTGAAAACATTTTTTCATTCATTATTCACGTTCTGAGTAGCTGATTACTGGGTCATTGATGTAAACTGTTGACTTTACAGTAATTACAAACCACAGGAAACTTTATACATGCATTTTCCTAAGAAATTAAATTAGCTCATTTTCATATTACTGCAATATTTACAGACTCCTACCATAGTGTTATTAAAATGAGAAAAACACTTTGGAATCTCAGAGCTTGAAAACACTGATAAACATATAAAATGAATAGTGGGATCAGAGGGGATTACTTTGTGTCTTTCAATGTAACTTTTATTTAAAGCAGTTTATAAAAATTAATAGAACTAAGGATCTGGAGCAGGAGTAATTTTAGCCTTACATTAATGTTGTCAACTCTCTGAAGAATACAGAGAGATTATGCTGTTGGTGTTTGTACATCAAATGCCTGCTTAATACCTCCAAATTTATACCCTAGAATATAAGTTTCCAGCCTTTGGAGTTACTTTGGGTCTGATTCACTGAGTTTTGCCATCTCTGGATCTCTCAATAGTAATAGAGAGCTGCAAGCTTGGAAACTCTGCAAACAAATCAAACTTTGTTTTATTTTCTGTGCTGGAATTGCCTTGTTAGCAGGATTTTCTGATGTTGTTTTAGCACCCTAATCTTCCATACAAATGTTTCTAGTATCATATCCTTGTACTTTGTCTTGGATAAACTCACCCAGAGGATTTGCCAGCAAACTGACAAACCCCTGTTAATTCTGGAGTTGGATTTAAAGTCTAGCATCTTCTGTAAAGGCTTTTTAGAAAAGTGTGCCTAGTAGGAGAGAAAAACAACAAAAACAGATGGAAAATACCAAATTAGAACTTCCATGAAAGTATTTTTCTTAGATTAATGGAAAATTTAGATCCACACACTTGAAATTTAAGGGCTAGCTGAAAACCTTTCTTTTTTTTTCAATTTTGTACTAAGAACTCATTTAGCTTACTGAAATGCATTTTAAAGTTAATCCTTTAATATTCACTTATGTACAACACATCCTCCTATCACCACTGAGCAATATTGCACTTTTGTGATTGTTTCCTGTATTTTAAAGAACTGAGGGTAGGATCAATAAAAGTCTCCAACTTCAAGAGTTATCCTGGGGCTCACCTACTGTGTGTTAACCCTTTCTTCCCACCAAAAATACCCTGTAGCAAAATAGAGAAATAGAGAAACTAGCTGAATGTGGTACATTGGCTTTACAATCAGAAGTGGGATGTTCCTGCCTGTGCAGAGCTTTATTTATAGCTTTTTATGCAATAACACATCAGGCATTTCTGTATGTACACAGTGTGCAGTTGCAAGTATATGCAACTATGTTGGTGATTATTAGAATTAAAAAACTGGAAATATCTTCTTGCAGCTTTCACTTTTGCTTCATATTTGGCTGGTTTTTGTTGACGACCACGTGTTCTACTCTCTTTAGAAGGCAGAATTTCCATATGTTAAAAGAATATTATAATAAATACAAATAATATTTATATTGCTTTGGAATAAAAATATTCCAAAGTCTTATTTGTCTAAAGGCAAAGTTGATTTCTACTTTTGTAGGTTTTATTATTTTTTACTCAACTATACTTAATTTTCTCCTTAATTCCGGAATATTTAGTGGATGAGAAGGTCACACTGTTTTTTGAACAGTGCATCTTCTACTCTAGGTAACTTTTGGTGGGATAGGTAAAGGATGTTCTCATCTCCAGCTGAACCTCCCCTCTGAAAGGTGTCTAAGGACTACAAAAATCAATATTTTGTTTAATGAAAGATCATGCTTCTACATAAACTAGTAATATATAAATATTTTGCCTAATAATATTTTTTTCCTTCTGTGGCCTGCTGCCTTTACGGTGCAATGGAAATGAGAAGGTTTTCACTGCCAGCCCAATTTCAGTGGCTGGGTTACAGAGGGAAGCAGGCCAGAATGTGCCTGTTCAGGTTTGTGATGCCCTGAAAAACAGCAAAGACAGGAGAGGGCCACACACACCAAACAAACATTTACAGCTCTGGCACGGAGCAGCAGGATGAAAATGTCTCCTTGGTATCTAGAGAGAGAATTTTGTGAATGATAGACTTTGGCTCATGTGAGAAAAGCAAAGCCAATTGATTTAATAGCAATTAACTCATCCAATATTGGAGAGCTGTGTACTCTTTGGCATAATTCATTGAAAATTGTTCTGGCAATGCTGCAGACCATTAGATGTTTAAAAAGGAGATGGGAACTGATAGATATTCTGCAGAGATAGAGTCAGGAGGCACAATGGTTAGGGGAGTCTCTGTAATATTGCCTTGTGCCAGCAGGTAGTAGCTTTCTTTTATCTTCCTAGAAAGAAAGCTGCTGGGGGAGGGGAGCTGGCCTGCTGGTTGATGGATTGGTTATCTGCCTGCCAGATAATTGTATTTCCTATTGCACATGATAGAATGGGTTTCCACCTAAATTATCAATTACTTTGTTTTTATTTTTCATGTGGGTTACAGGAGTTAATCTTGGCATTGAACCACAAAGGGCACTGCCTTTTCTGCATCAATCTCACAGGTGAAGGAGGAGCTCTGCTGCTGTTGGTCACAGGCACCTGCAGAGAAGTCCCCGCTGTTCTGCCCTGGCCTCTCAGCACCCCTTTCTGGAGAGATGTGGCTCCAGTCAAGCAAAGATGTAACAAACTTTTCACTCCACACCTGCCCTGTAGGACTGAGTACAGGGTATTTTCCAAGGAAGTTGGCCCATTCCATGCTGTATTCAGTTCCATGTGGATTTTCAGGTCTGCAGCCCAGTGATTCTGATGCTTTTCTGTTTCCAGCTGTGTCTGGGCACTGCCCAGCACCTCCAGTATTGCTCATTCTCCCCTTATCATTGTATAGGGCACCAACAAATGGGGCAGACAGCTTGGATTTATGATTGTACCTCCTCAGTTTCATAGTGAAGTATTCATTCAAACTGATGGGATCTGTTCCATGGAAGTCATTCTGTGCAGTGGCTGCCTCTTGTTGCATTGTGTCATGATAGCATCAACAGTGATTTTAATACTGTACAATTTTCAAGGCAGCAGTAACTCCATGATCTAGTTATGTCACTGTCATCTGAAAATACCCATAAAGGACACAGTACATTTTGTGTATCTGAGAAGAAATCAGAATCAAGATACATAGTTAGCACAATCTGTTACTTGATGTTAAATGCATCATTAATGAGTTTTTTTAACAAATGCTAGAGTTTTTCCCATTTAATTAGACAATGGAGAAGGAAAAAGAAGAATAAGGAGAAACATTTTTTCTTATGCTTTTCTTTTGTAATAATTGGATGACTTGCTTCAGTGCTGTGTGATTATATTTAATTAATGACCTCAAACTTTATTATGCTGTTTGTTAATGCTAGTCATTGTTCTGGCCACCTCTGTTAGTTTATTTGCATATGTGCGGGGAGGAATATTCCCAATGTGATGATCTCATTTGATACAGAAATATAATCACATTATACATCTTGAGAACACACTTTCCTTCTTTGTTAATCCTTTTAGTCTGCTGATTTGCCTTTGGTACTGCAGTTTTAGAGAGTCACTGAGTTTAACAGTGGCAAAGGTGACTCAGACACAGTGAGACCCCTGTGCAGCCCAGCCTCTCTGGTCACTGGGGAGGGAACCCCAGAACCCTGAGCTGCTTCCAGCTGGGCTGTCATTGATCACTGATCAAAAATTGTTTCTGATTTCTGCCTGTTTTGACTGATCTCTCCTCTTATGTCAGACAGAGATTCTGTATTCTGTAACGCTAAATTTCATTGGATGCTGTTGTAGGGGAATATTTTGTTTCCTTTATCGAGATGTTTATAGGTTTCCATTTAAGTAATAAAATGGGAAAGTGGAAAAATAGGAAGGTAGTATTACAATTGTAAAATTCCTTTAGCACTATTTCTAGGATACTTTTTTTTTTCTGGGAAAATACATTTTCACCTATAAATGTTCATCCATCTCAGCTGTTCCCAGTCATCATCTCCAAAGCACAGATCTGACCATTTTAATTTCCACTAAAATATCTCAGGTGACTGGTTTCCCTGGAGAACGTAATTAATTTGTCTGCAAACCACTTGTTCATAGCACTAGTGACTCTTGGTTCTGAAAACAGTGGGATTCTCTGGTGGCTCAGTGATGCAATTGGAATTATTGTCAAGAGGAACAAATGTACAAAGCCAGTGAATCTGTGACTTTGGGCAGGCATTTTACCTGGGGTTTAAATCTTTAACAACCACCTGACAGTAATCCTAGTGGTAGAACTTTGAAAGGTACATGCTGAATAACCAGACACCACTGATGTTGAAAACACATAGCCTGGATGTAGTTAATATTTATAATTAAATGTATCTTGGATACTGAATGCTTGCAGCATTTTATTTAATCTATTCAACAATATATTGGATAATACATATTTATACAGAATATTGATCATTAAAAATACTTTCCATAATCTCAGTGCAACAGACAGTACCTCCTTAATAAACCTGGATGAATAAGTTACTCTAGAGAAATTACTCCCAAATTCATAATTAGAAGTTTTTAAAAAATTTTCCTAGATTGTCTGGAATAGAAGCCTGAAGCAGAGCATGCAGATAACAGAGGCTGTGGGAATGGCTGCCTGCTTTGTTCTCTGGCAGATTAATTTCTGCAGTGGGTATCCAGAGAGCAGGCTGGGGAGCAGCTGGGTGTACGATACTGTGTGACTTGCGTTTCAGGGCCTCGCACAGAGCTACTACACTGCGTGGAGGCTCTTCTGGCAACAGATTCTTTTTCCCTCTGTGGCCAGTCTTTTTTGGATGGACAGGGTGATGGGGCACTCCGAGAGCCTCCACAAATCTCTGTGGTTTCATCCCTCCCAGAGTCCTCTGGCAAAGCACCTGCCAGGGTCTGCACCTTTTGTGCCTCCAGGCTGAGGGGGGGAGATGTGGTTTCTTAGGTTGCAAGCCTGGAGAATTAATGGGAAAGGGAAAAAATCCAAAGTCCTTATTTTTTGGGTTTTATTTTTTTAGTCCATTTGCATTGGTTTCAATGGACCCTGAGTCAGATCCATGCTGCCTGTTACATGGTGTGCTGGCCCAGGACTAACAAGACTGCAGATATTTTTTCTTTTGGAGTCATTGGCTGAGCCATTCGCATAAATCATGGATTTTATTGAAACTGCAATTAAACCAAATCAGGCTTAATGCAGACTGAAAGCCCTAGAATTAGTGTACAGGTAGACATGGAGGGAAAGGCACAAACTTAGCCATCCTGCCAAGCAAAACTGAGAAAAACTATGTATATAATCCAACAGCATGTGAATATTAATGCACAAAATCCTCTGAGTCCCCAGTTCCCTGATGCAATTATTTTCTATTCACATTAATTGTTCCTAACAGATGACATTAATGACTTTGAGTTAAAATGTGTGCAGAGGAGGCCTTCAGCAGATCAATGCTGGTTAAAAATAGGGTCACTTTTGCAATCATTCACACAAGGTGTAACAGCTCGTAAATAAAACAACATTAACATGTTGATTGATTTATGCATGTTAATTTTTTAGTTCATTTTTATGCTTTTTTCCTGAAACCTGTCAAACTCTGTGGATAATGGTGGGGCTCATGTTCATTTGTTATTGTTGTGTGTGAAGTAATGATAGGTTGCAAAGCAGTGACTAGAAGAAAAAGTAGAGTTTGTTTTGGATGAAGGATGATCTGTCCTCCAGACAGGAAGCCTTGGACAAAGTAAGCACAAAGAGCAACATTTCAAATTAGAACAAATCCTCTTTTACCTCAGGCTCTTCATTTCCCTTGAAATTTAACGGCAGAGTTTGGAATTTTAAAAATGCTGATCTGCTGAACGTCTGACAAATGCTTATGCTTTGCTCCTTCCCTTCTGCCCCCCCCAGAAACTCCACTCACGCATCTTGGACCTCTCGTCTGGGGATTTGCTTTCAGAAGTGGAACGGAACCGAGGCCTGGTGCAAGCTCCAAGTGCTGATGCTCAGATGCTCGTGAGTGTTTGTGCTGCCCTTGCTCCCCTCATCTGGAACCTCCTTTTCTCCTCTGAAGTCTGGTGTCAGGGAAGAGCCATAAAGCTGATCTCTGAATTGAAACACTGTCGAGGCAGATAACAATGCTTTTACTTCCTTCTGTTCTCTGAAATTCAATATTGTGTCCTCGGTTGATGCAGTGAGCAGATAGTGTCACTGTGTGCAAAAAAAGCATAAATCTTAGCAATGTCCCCCATACACCTTTTTGGGTATTGATTACATCTCAGAATCTCTGAGAAATGGTCAAGGAGCTTTTTATTAAAGCCTGTGCCCCGTATTATTCATCCCACTTTTATGATATATTATGTATGAACTTTTAAAAATTCATGGGCTCTGCATTTTTATTTTTTTTTTCAGATGGAGTGAGCTTTGTGCTTATTTGGCAAAACATTCGCCAGCGTGGCTTTCATGTTTCATTGTCAAAGAGAAAAGTAGCTTAAAAAACAAAAATCACATACAGGGAAACAAAGAGTACAAGAAGAGAACATTGAACCTGCTTGTGCCTTTGATCTTGAAGTATAGTAGTGTCAACAAAAATGTAATCTCCCTTGTAATACCTACTTTAATGAAAAGGCATTGTTTCAAAGGTTCACAAAAATGCTAACAACATTTTTGCATTATATTTAATTAAGCCTTCAGGTTAAGTTGCTCTAATATAGTTTTGTGTCTTTAATGGTCTGATTATTTCAATTTTCTTTGATTTCTAGTGAAAATTACATTTTTAAACTGTAATACTACATTCAAGCCTTTTTACTCTAATTTCATTAAAGGTAATGACTAAAAAGTCATGATTACAAAAATTAAAATTTCACCATGTCAGTTAATAGACCCTTATGCAAGTTAAACGTATTTAATTAATGTGTCATAAACATGCTATTCAAAGTACTTTCTCGAATAATTTAGAGAACAAAGGCAAATTGAAGGGGAAAACTCCACTCTCTTAAGTGATCTGAATGCTATCTAGAAATTGAGTAGATACCCTACTTCATAATCTGGAGTGACATGATATTTTTTGCACATTTTCTCCTCTCTTAAAGATGATTGCAGTAATATACTGTTCTTTTGCTTTGCTTGGATAGCTCCATTTTTTCCCATTGCTGAAACAGTAGGACCAAATGCCTTTCTCCTCTCTTAGGTGCAAAAGAAACAAAGTGAGAGGTTGGAGAGGCTCTCAGACTAGCTGAAGATGACAGGAAGGCAATACTTGTCACTGTGCTGTGATCTCTTTCCTCCTGCAGGAGATTCTTACAGGAGAGGATTTGCAGGCATCCTTCCCTTGGATGCTGTGATGGCTGGGACACAGCCCGGTATAAAGGGCAGAATTCCACATGATGTGTTCTCCCAATGCCAAAATGCAGAGGAATAGCCAGAACAAGCAGCTGCTGCCCTTGGCCTCTGTGCAATCACCCTCCCCAGGAGTGACACTGCCACAGCTGAGGAGGCTGATGGCTGGGGTTCTCCCAGGGGAACCACAATGTCAGAAATAAAGACTCATCTGTCTCAACAAAACAACAAAATCCACTTTAGAGCCAAAAACACAGTCATCAGCCTGCCTGTGATGCTGAAAGAGGTATTCTTCCCAGAGCCACTGGATTTAAAGGCTGCTCCTTCTGCATCCATTTGACTTCCTAGGAGAACATGTACCAATAATTCCCAGAGGTGAAATGTGCTCTTGGTGCCTCTAAATGATTTTCCCATTCCTAGGTTTTGCCTGTGATGAAGAATAATGATTTGCCCTGTAGTTACGTTTGTCAAAACCTGAACATTATGATGTCAGCTGAGCCATGAACAGCTGTACTGATGAACTCCTCAGCAGTAAAAACTCTTCTCTCTCCCATTCAGCTGAAAAAAGGTTCAACCCCAGTAGTAATGAATGGGAGGAGCATGGGGGAATAAATGGAAGAAATTAGCAGAAGGCCAACAAGCATGTCGGTGCCTGAGAAGTGCCTACAAACTGAGTGTTGTTCCAAAGATTTCCATGACGAAGCTGAGTCTAGGGCATACACAAGCTTGATAATTTTTTCATGGATTCAATAACTAGATTTCTTGTTTCTTCCTAAGTGTAAATTCTTCATTTAAGCAAAATTAATTTGAAGTGTATCTACATACAAATATCAATAAATATTGTTTCAGTTTGCCTTAATGAAATCCAAGGGAAAGTTTTATGAAACAAAGGCACAGAATCATAGATTCACTTTGGATGGAAAAGACCTTTATGCTTAAGATCATCAAATCCAACCCTTCACCCACCACTGGGTGGAAAGGTCCCTTGAGATCAATCCCACCACTAAACCATGTCCCCAGGTGCCACAGCTACACAGCTTTTAAATCCCTCCAGGGATGGTGACTCAGCCACTTCCCTGCTCTGTCGCTTGACAACTCTTTTACTGAAGGAATTTTTCCTAATATCCAATCTCAATGTCCCCTGGCACAACTTGAGGCTGTTTCCTCTTGTTCTATCAGTTTCTACTTGGGAGAAGAGACTGACCCCCACCTCATTACAACCTCTTTTCATGTAGTCGTGTCTGGTGTTCCTGGTAATTAAAATGATGTCTGATTCTGTGAGGAAACTGGAGAATAGTGCAAGCACTTAACACTAAAGAAGCTCCAATGCTGTTAGGCTCAAGAATATTAGTTTGAAAACAAATTAAAGGCATCCTAGCTACTCCTACAGAGGTTTAATATTTTACCTAAAGTGCTATCTACTCTTCATTACTCTCTTCCTCAAAGCTGGCACTTAGTCACAGTCAGCTGAAATTGCATTTGGAAAGGGGCGATAACTACACAAGTACTAAAGGCAGCCATAAAGTGTCAATAAATTGCATAAGCAAGAGGCTTCAGCTGTCTGCGAGCGACACGAAGATGGATTGTCCTACGTCAGAGAGTTTCTTAGACAAAGCTTTGAACTAGATAGGAAACCAAAATTAGACTGTAATGGAGAGATTCCATTCTCAGTGGACATTCTGCTCAGGATACTAAATTAATTTACCTTGTCCAGGCTGTGCAGCCTCATCTGTTACATTGTGGGGCTATAATGCAGTTGTCAAGATGTACTTGTATTCTTATAACTTTGTTTTCTGTATCTTACCGGCGCACGCTGCTTATGTATGAAGCATAATTCAAATAGACTCAGAATAATCTTTACAATAAGAAGACCAGAATACTAGTCCAAGAACAAAGAAGAAAACACTGAGGATTGTGGATTTTTTTCCCCCTGACAAATGAAACTGTTAGCAATTTTGAATTTATTTCTCTGTATTAAATTCACCAGATGCTAAATTGCATGAGAGGAAGGCAGAAGTGGCTTACTTGCTTTTTCTTTGCCATTCTTAATCAAGGCGAAGTTAAATGATCATTTTCTCCCCATAAGATATTTCAATTTCTTCTCATATTTTAGGAATGCCAGCAGAATGTGAAATCCAGCATACCTGTCTTGAAATGCCAGAGTCAATTAAATATGACAGGCTCTAGCCGCCTGTATCCTCGGAGCAGCTGCAGCAGCAGTGAACTCTCCCTCTCAAGTGCTTGCAGTGAATATTCCAGTGGTTCCTCCTACACTTGGAATGATGGAAAGACAGGCAAAAGGGTAAATCAAATTAATTTTCTTCATGTATTGGTTTAAGTTAATCTGAAACAAGATTAATTGAAAAGCTGCCTGTTTTAGAAGTTTTTTTACTTTCCTCTCACTTTTATACTGAAAGCAGTTGTCACTGAACTGTTACCCCCCTATTTAATTTTTTCAGTGATTCCTTTATCACTCCAGCTTACTTACAGTCTCCTCATTTGTTCATACATTTATCCTGCCTTTCATATTCCAAACTGCTCTTCTTTTTTATCTTAATCCTTCCATTCATATTGTTCTTCCTACAGGTTTTTAATGCACTGCAGCCTTCACACCACTGCAAAATCCTTTATTGAAAAGAACTTTGCTTTAAATAGAAAATAATGGAATGAATGCCCTTATGCAACTCCTCTGTCTCTTTACCAGAATGGTAACACTTTTATTGACAGCACTTGTAACACAAGTGATTTTTATTTTCTTTTGACAGTCATCCGTGAGATGGGATAAAAGAATAAGCATTGGTTCTTCGCTCCCAAGCAACCTCTCAAGTCCTGCAGATGATCTACCTCCAACTCGTATCAAGGAAAACCATATCTTAGAAGGGCTGAAAAAATTGCAGGAGCAAAAAATACTACTTGAACCACCTTCAGTAATATCCAAATGGGGTTACAAAGATTGCATGAACTCCAACGAAGGAATATATTCCCCTGGAATTAAATGTGGTGGCCATAATGAACAGACTCACTGTAAGCCAATGGAAATGGGAAGTGTTTGCATTGAACACAACAAAACTTTCTCTTATGATTCAGATTCCCATGATGATGCAGATGATGACTCTTCATCCTTACTGTTGCTGCAGGAAGTTCCAAGCAAAGACTGCAGGACCTATTGTAACAAATTAACTCATAGCATTTCTGACAGTCTCTTTGACTGGGATCCTAACAGGAAACATTTGCCAGAAAGAAGTCCATTTTTTAATTCAAAGGAAAGACCTGAGAAATTGACTAGTTTCGTCAGTGGATTTCAGGCAGAAGTAAAATCATGCACCAGAGCAAAGCTGCCTGAGCTACAGTTAAATCAAAGCCATTCTAATATAGGCTGGAAGGACTTTAATTTTCAGCTTTCAGACACTGATGACAATGAAGTCTTGGATGAATTGCATATAGAAAGCAGTGATGAGAAAAGTCCCTCAGATTTATTAGCAACTCCCTTTCCTGAGAAGTATACAAAGACCTCTGACTTGCTCAAAGTCACAGAGAATTCTCAGTTTGTATCTACTGACAAAGAAGAAAACCAGATACCTGTTCACCCAGACATCAGGCCCAAGCCATGTAATTTCATTAAACAACAAAAGGTTATAAAGAAGACCTCTTCTGAAGAGTGCATTACAGTAATATATGATGCTAAGGATGGTGAGCCTATTGAATTCAGCTCACATCAAACTGGAGTTGTCACTGTAACAAGAAATGAGATTTCAATCAACCAGCCACAAACTACGTCCAGTGCAGAATACACTGAACTTAAACCTCAGGGAAGAACTGATATGCAGCCAGGACCCAATGCTAGAAGCTACACTGCTTCAGAAAGACACGAAGATGAAACTGGGAAAAATACTCTTGAAGATAAGACAGGGAATAAAAATACAGCTGTCCCCCTGACCTGTGGCGTATCTTCACGCTGCGGAAGGGTGACACAGCAAAATGCTTCACGACAAAAACTAGTGAAGCCAGTGTATGATGCACCATACAAGGTCAATTCAAGCTCCACTGTGCATGCAGGAATCAGTCAAAAGCCAAATGTAACTAAAATACCCAGCAGAGGTAAATTTTCTCCCCAAAAAACTCTGATGTCTGAGAGTGGGGAGGCACCTGTAGCTCTGTCAGTGGGCCCCACAGCCCTTGAGAAATCACCTGCTCTGCCACCTGTAAAGCTTTCAAGATTCAAAAAGGCTCAAAGCCCACCTCGTCATTTTGATTCAAAAGTCGAATTTCAGGTTCCAAAGCCCCCTGCCCACGCCCTGCCTGACTTGAAACGTTCTGGCAGAGGAGATGGGGCAAAGTATCCAAAGAGTCAGAGTCCAGCATCACCACTGTTGCCTCAGCACCTTATAGAGCCCAGTAGCTATGGGGAGCCTCCAACCAGAGACTTTCATTGTGATTTAGCTACTGTAGAAGCCCGGTCTCCATCCCCTCCCCTTCCTCCAGGCAGGTCAACATCCCTGTTGATTCGGCCTAATTATGCTAATTCTCCACCTCTAGCAGTGAAGTTAGGAGGAGCTGGTCCCACTGAAACAGCAAAAAATGTACTGAAATCATCTCCATTAAAAGGGACTGTGAACTCTGGCTTTCATAATCAATCTAGTCATGAAATGCAAGCAAAAAATGTATCTTCTGGGGCCAAAATTGAATTATCTTACCTTCAAGAAAATGCAGATGGAATTATGCAAAATAAATGCACATCTCAGCAGTCCCACAGTGCATGCCAAGGACTTTCCAAAGTTTCCACAAGGCAAGTCTGCCCAAAAAATCCTAATCAGGTGGGTCTCCACAGGAATCGTGAGTATTCCAGCACAGAATTTCAAACAGCCAGGTCCTTTTCTCTAGGCTGTCCATCACTGGAAACAACTCCTTCACAAGACACCTCTTCCAGAAAAAACAATATTTCCAGTGACAGTGGGTTGGATCAGCTACAAAAGATGCCAAACATTCTCCCCACAACTCCTCAGTGTCGCACGACGAGCACAAGTGAGCCTCTGCTATCTCAGGTAAACAATTTCCCATCGACGCCGCTTCGTGCCAGCGATGCCGCGCACGCCTCTCAAAACTCTGGTGAGAGAGGAGTGAAAACCCGTCTCCCTGTAGGACTGAAATTATTTGTAAAATCTCCCCAGCTTCTCCGCAAGAGCTCTACTGTACCAGGGAAGCAGGAGAAAGACAGCATAAATGCAGCTTCCAAAAGTAATGGGAGTTCCAGTAAGTACGAGCAAAGCGAGTCTGTGTGTGTAACCACCAAAGGTGCAATGGATGCGGAATTAAAGGACTCCAGGTCTGATGGTGAAGTAAAAAATAATTGTGCTGTGGAACTTAGTATGGATACAACATCAGCTCATTCACATGAAAGCTGCAACTTGGTGGTAGACAGAGGAGATGGATTAGAAAACAAATTAGTTAAGAGGTCTGTTTCTTCTGGCAACAAGTCGCACCTGAAGCCGGCTCTGGGCATGAACGGAGCGAAAGCTCGCAGTCAGAGTTTCAGCATCCACACAGGGGAGAAGCCATCTGCCCCTGGGGCTGAAGGGCTCGGGAAAGTACGGACTCAGATCATTACAAACACTTCTGACAGAGGGAATTCTCTAACGAGGCAGAACTCAGCCGTGGAAGGGCTTCAGATCAAGGCTACTCCTGGGACAGCAGTGACACCAGAGGCTCTTTTATATACTAGTAAGCCCACAGAAAATTCTTGTCCTAGACAAGGCTCTCTTGGAAATATGAGTAGTTGCAGTAGCCAGCATGGAAGCCCAAGCAAATTGCCCTTCAGATCATCTCAAAAAGTAGACCAGTTTCACAGCACTTCAAAATGTGATGGAAGCAAACCATTTTCTCAGAAGGATGCATGCAGTCTATCTGTGCAGAGTGAGAAAAGCACTGAAAGCTTTAAGCATGAAGCTCTAGGTAAGAAAAGTGTTCTGTCAGCAGAACTGGAGTTAGAAGCCTCAGCTACTGTATCTTCCAAACAAATTTTGTCCTTCCAAAGCTTTGATGGAGTAAAGTGTCCTCATAAACTGGAAGCGACAAGGTCACGGAGACAGCAAATGTCTTTAAAATTAGCAGAAACCTCTGAGAAAGTTAGTGATCTTTTGAGTTCTCCATCTCTGCAACCTACAATAGAGGAGAAAGTCATGTTATGCATTCAAGAAAATGTGCAAAAGGGTCAGGGACAAACCAAATCCCCCACAGTGGAGACTAAGCAAAAGACTGGGCCTTCTATAGCCAGTTGGTTTGGCTTCAGAAAGAGTAAGCTCCCAGCACTGAGTAGCAGGAAGACTGATGTTCCTAAAACTAAGGTGGAAAAAAAGGATGCAAAAGTTTCAGGATTTGGAATTAAGCAGGCAAAAATAGAGAGAAGAAAAGAAAAGAAGAAAACCGAGCAGCACTGTGAAATAGAAAATCAAATTAACAGGAAAGCTGACAATGGTGACATTTTAGTCATGGAGAGCAAAATTGTGAAGCCTTCTCAAGACTCTCCTGGTGAGATTGACTGTGAACAAGTCGGAGGTTCTACCACAGCTGCCTACTCACCAAAAGACAGCTTCATGAGAGAGCTTTTAAACAGGTAAAACTTCAGAACACACTTTGGGATGTGTTGATGTCTGTGTAGCTTTACAGATGCCCAGATGTGAAGTTCAATGTGTGTTCTTTTTGTCCTAAATATGTTCTTTTTGTGCTTTTGCTTAGCAAACAGTAGGTGCACAATTTGAACTTCATTCTCTACAGGGAAAAAAATAGCATTAACAATGAGATGATAATTTTGTCCATGTTACTTTAACCAAACCACTGGTCTTTGAAATTAAAGATAGGTGAGTTACATCCAAGCTGATAATTCAAATTATTCCAGAAATCAAGAATCTAGGCAGATGGTGTGTAAATATAGAGGGTAATTAGGTACATATTTTAATGTATTCCATCTTCCTGTACTGTAACCAGAAAACACATATTTGGTAACTTGTCAGAATTAATTACCTTTCCAGCTCTCACAACCTTTGGTCACAGAAGAACTTAGCAATGGGTATATTATGTTTTCACGTTTGCCCCACAGCAGTCCCAAATATAATATAAATCATCACATGTGAAAGGCTAAATTGATATACTACCTGAAATTGCAAGTGACAGGTTTGATCAAGGCTAGTTAGAAACATTTATCACTCAAAGGTCTAGAGACAGAAAGATACAGAGAGGTTACTTTAAACATTAAAGGAATGGGAAAGTAGAGTGATTGAAGAAGGGCAATGCAATTTATCAGAGGAATCACTCTCTACCTGCAGAGTTGATAAGAAAGCAGCTCAGCAGACAGAAAGTGGATCAAATAATGTTTCCTGCAGGAGTGTGTCGAAGGGCAGCTCCCAGGGCTCCTCTCTTCATGGCAACTCTATCAGCTCTCAAGGAAACCACAGGAAAAACAGCAACACAAAAGCTGATATGGAAATGCAGAATCAGACCCTGGTAAGTGCTTCAGTACATGAAAACATTATTACCTTCTTTTTAACTTCTGGATGTGTTTCTTATTGCCATTGCGGGCAAACAGGATAATAACTGTTTATATATAAGATAGAAGGATATTGTGTAGCTAGAGGATTGTGAATTAATACAAAAGTTGGCAGCTTGGCTATAGGGCACATTATACAGATAGTCATGAAGATTCTACTGCTTCTGCTGGCAATTCAGTTCCTGTGAAGATACATGCACAATGATGCTATAATCGTACTGTAGTAGAGTGAAATGATAGGACTATTTTTTTTATTTTATTTTTAACTCTTTCCCTAAAAATTGCACACCAGTATTGAACATTCCTCTGAACATTATAGAGGTCATTAAGCCTAAAAAGTACACTGCTGATGTGGAAAAGGCAAATCATTTGACCACATTTGGGAATATTTGTCCCTTAAGAGGGAATGTTCAATAGCAAAAACATACACTGGACATGCATCTCACTCTCTGCCATTAAAAATCTCCCTGTTAAGGGCCTGTAGTTAGTTTTATACTTCAGTAAGGTACTAACTGTACCTGATAATTTCATTTACTCAGAGAGGAGGGATGTTGTAACGTAGAAGAAAAATTGCCCTGTTTTCTGTTAGCTGCTGGAGTCTGGTTCTGGACTAACTTTACTGCATTGGGAAGTGTTCACACAGAGTCAAGGATTGTGACCTAAAGTCAGGCTGAAGGGGTGCCCTTCCTGGTGAAGCTCCTTTTAATTAACCTTAGAATTTAATGAGCAGTGTCTTGCCTAGCAAGGACATTCCCTGTGATGTTTTAAAGTCCAGCACAAGGAGAACAGAAATGCTTTAACCCTACAGCATTCTTTCCTCATTCCTGAGACAGCTGCCTTGTCCATAATATTATGATTATTATTAACCATAACCACAATTTTAACAAACAGCCTGGAAACTTGTGCCAAATATAATACTTGCTCTGAAGCTGAGGCTGTTCCTTTTGTTGTTCTGATAAAACTGAGGTGCTGAAGTGCAGCACATACAGCTGGGGGAATCTGAAATACAAATTCTCTGGGAACATTGCAAAAAGCTTTGTAATGGGAAATGAAAAAACTCCTAGCTTAGGGCTAATGTTGAGGATGCTTGAGGTCAAGGCATTCCATACATAGTTTCAAGACATTCCATACATAGTTTCAAATTCAGGCAATTTTTTTTCCTTTTATTTTTTTACTTTAATACAGACGTCTTTGCTGAGAACATCTGCAAGGTCATTTTTTTAAAAAACTTACAGAGAACATATGCAAAATGAATGTGTTTGAAAACTTTCCTCCTGACTCCTCTGGTATCATCTCTTCTTTGAAAATGTAGATGTCTCCTGCATTATAAAACCACAAATTATAAGCATATCTAAGGCTGTCCTTGTAGTGTCACTGAAAGGAAAGAGAGAGAATGAAAGTCTGGAAATGTGCAATATGCAGGAAATTCAATCCAACTGATCTAGAACTTAGATAGCAGAGCAGAGCCCCTTATCAGAGCCACTCAGTTTAACTATGCCCCATTTAATATGGTCCTGACAGCTTTCTTCACTGTACAGAAGTACAAAACCTCTACACATTGCTGCTACAATTTCTTTCTAACTTATTATTTTCTAATGCTGCAATAATTTGCTGTGCTTTTTGTCTGTCATTTTGTGAAGTCTTTCTAAATTTGCTGCAATAATAGTCTTTGAAGTATATCTTAAAGAAACACACTTCATTTTGTGAAGGAACTACAAAGATTGTTCTTAATGTACATAAATAATGAAGAAATGCTAATTATACTATTTAGTTTCTAAGGACATGCTAGTCATGGTGAAAAGGCATTACTTCTGCTGCACCATACACTCTTTGGTTACAAAGTATTTTTGTGTGGTTTCTGAAGATTAAGTTACATTTATATGTTTCATTTTTTTGAGTTTCATATTGTGTTTTCTGTCGCACTTAATTCCTGAAAGAAATATCTGGTGCCAAGAGACTGATGACATCCAGAATAACAAAATTTTGAATGTGCTTACTGGTATTAATGCTAACTTATGAAAGAGATATACCTTAAGATACCTCAATATGTGGTATTTCATCTTGTCCTCCAAACTTCTAAAAGAAAAACAATGCAAAGTCTTTAAATTCAAAGTTCATGAATCTTATTACTATCATTTCCAGTTATTCTTTGGTGTCTGCTTACTTTGAAGCAGATTGCAAAGGGCTGGGAGATATCTGTGACTGAAAACAGACACATCCAGTAGAATGGCCTGTTGTGCATTTTTTTCCTCATAAAAAGACAAAATTAATGCTTTTGGAGAAAACAGCATAAATCTTTTTTAAAGCCCTAAACCAGGAAGATTTCTTTTCTTTTCTGAACAATGCAAAGTGCACTCAGTCATACGGTTCAGTGCAGAAGCTGCTGTATTTCCAAACTGCTTATCAGATATATACTGCTGCTTTAAATCCTGGCCAGAACAGTTTCTAACATTAATTTTCTAGCACAATCTTTTCCTTTAAAAGCTATTTAATTTTTGATGATTAAATCACTTTTTTTATGATGTGCCAGGTAAAGGCTTGAGGCACTATTACACCATAACATATGCACCAATTACCTCTGATTTCTGTTCATGCAAAGGATGTTATTGCTGGACTGCCACTGAATTTATGGAAAAAGCAGTGTTACACCCATGGTGGCCTTGTGCATTCACCTTCAGAGGGATACACTTCCCGTTAGTGTTCATCAAAAAAGCACTTTGCTCTAAAGGCCAGCCAGCAGAAATACATAACACTTCAGCCTACACCAAGGATATTCCATGTTCTCCAGTACTTTTTCATGTCCTTGGCTGGAGCTTAAGGTGAGATACAATCATTTTTGTGCTGCGCTGCTTTATTCCATCTTTGCGATTTTATTGCAGCCCTGTGTGATTTAGAACAGCCACAGGTTTCACTTTGTGAGGTGGAAATGTGGCACCAAACCCAAGGCACCAGGAGTTTTGTGTGGCACTCTGTGTGCTCAGTCTGTGTGTTTGGGGAACACCCAGGGATCTGTCCCAATATTGTGAAATGTCAGAGCAGCACTTGGCCATGCACTGTGCAAATGTGAGGAACTGTTCCCCCTGGAACTGGCTGCCAAATGAACACTCCCCTCCTCATTTCCATACCTTGAAGAGAGGCATTTCGTAAGAAAGAAAAGATGCAATCAAATCCCTGGGATTAAGAGATGATAAATGCACTTTTAGAAATCTGGAGAGCAAGTCTTTGGTGTTATACTTAGGCTGCTCACAAGAGGTCAACAGGGCTACTTGTGTAACCCAGCCAGCAGGATTTACACTGTGATCAAAGATATGTCATGCAAATGATGATAAATTTCAGTGGTTTAGATCACAAAATGTGCTCTTGTTATGGTGAGCCTGCTGTAAGCAGTTTAAAACAGCAGAGAGTGATTAGCAAATAATTTAAGATCCCTGAGATATTGAAAGCAATTTTTTCTGTGGTGCTGCCTTTCCTCATCCCCCTGGAATTATCTTTATTCCTGTTTGATTTATGGAGCATGGCAGAAAAATATGTCCTTGAAACTGAGTTGTGGCCACTGATGGCACGTGATGGAGGGAAGGGGATTTCACTGTCTGCTAGGGAGGGACTCAGATTATCTGTACACCTGGGAAATAGGAGTGCAGAATGACAGGGCAAGGAAACATCTTGGAAAAAACCCATAATATCTGAGGGGTTTGAATAACACAAACTTGAATAGCACACACGGGCTTTTAGAGTGCACTGTGTTCTTAAATGATTTTTTTTCTCTCTGTCTAGCTAATAAATGCCTGTAAACAGAGGTGGAAATAAAAATGCCAAAGTTCAGTGTTTGCAAACTGAACTAAAGAGATACCACACCATATATTAGGTTTTTATTTGAAGAAGTGCATCTTCCAAGGGTATTTTTCATTGCTGCATATTGTGATTTTGAATGAAATTAAAGTTGTTATCGTCAGACATCATTCATAGAATAAGACAGTTTATATATTCCACTCTTAGCTGCCATGTAACTTTACTCTGATTTATTTCTGCAAAACATTCTGTAGTTGTCATGAAGCAACATAAACAGAGTCACAGATGTTCTTCACTTTTGTTGTTGCACTGTGTACAGGCTAAAGTAGTCACAGAAAACCTGCAAGAAGAAGAGGAGGACACCATGACAAGGACTACATGTCAGAGTCATGTGATAGGTACAGAATTATATTTTACACTGGATTTTATTGCTGTCAGTTCTTGCAAAAAAGACATGTTTAATTCTCATTACTTTGTTTGTTTGCCCCCTTATGTCAAATTTAGCCTTCATTTAGCTCCTAAATAGCCAGATTTCATCAAATGCATGAGATGAGTACACACCATTACAGTTGTGGGTCAATGCAGTGTTTGATTGGAGGGCCTTGGGTTATGAAAGATCATTTCAGCCTCCAGGAACAGTGGGTTACACACAGTGGCTTAACAAAAGGGCTGTTGTGCATGGCACTTTCAGTGGGAATAATACTGACATACTGTAACTCTGTCATCTGGCCTTGAACTAGTAAAATTCAGAATAAAATGTAAATAGCAGAATAATTGCTGTGGTAAACTAAACCACAAGGAACAGCAAACAGGTGTCTGTTCAAAGGACCTTAAAGCTGTTATTGAAAATAAAGTTGCCTTTGCTGTGGAAGGGCAGCACCATCCACCCTGCCTCATGACTGGCACATGCTAATTTTTAATTTTACTACATGTAAAAATATCTAATAGGCAATGGAAGACAAAACAGAAATCTGAGGTTTGTATTAGAGCAGTGTGTCACTAATATAAAGAACTGACTGAACAAGGAAAATTCACCTTTAGCAAGTTCCCTTTGCAGATAGAGGCTGCAGTAAAAAATTTCATTAAAAAGTTAAAATCTGATTCCCTTTTTTCTTGCCAGAATCTCTTTCATTTCACTGGTACTGCCAACCCAGCAGGTCCAAGCAGTGGTATCATGTCAAAACACATTTCTTTTGGGGTCAGTAGGAAAATGTTTGCATGCTTCATTGACTTGTACAGCCCTTTCAGTCCCAAATTCAGACAAATAAACTCTGGCTGTGTTACCTGAAGGAAAGATCCCTAAACTCTTCCCTCTCTGAGAACTCAGCCATCACCTGGCTCCTTGACAACAGCTGAATAACAAGAACTTTGTACAGTGTAAGACTCTGAGGACATTCTGTCAGTGGTAGGCACTAGCAGAAATTCACAAACAGAAATTCATGCCTCTCATGCTGTACATAAAGGACTTCTTTTGTGTTACCAGAAATTGCCTAGCAGAGAATACCTCACCTAAGATTGTTCAAAATTGTTTTTCCTCATACTGAAATAATTACTTTGCCTCCATACCAAAAATTCTCAAAGCTTTTACTTTGAATTATGTGAAATGTTTCAATATTTTAATCTAGATACTGAAAAAAAAACCCCAAACGACTATTTGCAAAGTTTTGTTTTGTTTTGTTTTGTTTTGTTTTTGTAAAAATACCCCAGAGTATCCTTGTTGTTCATCAGTGTAATTGGTGATTGTGGCTGAGGTCTAGTTGCTATATTTTGATATTTTATTTGTTATTGCATCCTGTAATAAAAAGCTTTGGTGGTTTTTGAGAGTATTAATATTTTGCTCCTCCCACGGGCACCAAATCCAAGTCTCTGACAGGATATAGTGGTTATGGAGCAGGTTGTCAGATGCTTTTAAAATTCCTTGATAGAGGTTTTGGCATTTTTCTGATACAAAAGTTTTCATAGAAAGATACTGATTTTTCCCCTGCTGAAACTCTATGCAGCCACAGCTTCTCTCACTAACCTGTTCCATGGCCTCACCACCCTTATAAGTAAACAATTTCTTACTAATTCCTGAATCCACTCTCCATCAGCTTAAGGCCATTTCCCCAGAAAACAAAGTTTGCTGTGGGTTTTTTGCTGTATTTTAATGCATTTATTCTACTGGGTGTTATGAAAACAGACTTAGAGCTGAATGTATGGTAGAAAAGCTATCATTAGGCAGGGAAAATGTTTTTTAAGCAGCAGGAAAAGCATGTGTTTCTGTAGTTGTCACTAAAATAACTAGACTGACAGCAGTCCTGCCCAGTTAACCAATAACCAAGGTACTAATAACAGTGCTCTAGGTAGGTGCAATGTGAGACAATTCTGCTTCAGCATGTTCTAACAGTGAGTTACTCCTGGGTATGAATCACAAAATGTGTAAAATACCAGTTGCTAGGTTTTTAATTGTCAATTGCTGATCTAAACCAATTGAAGTATTATGCTGGCTCTTCAGATTTGCTCAGTTGAAGGAAAGCAACAGTGATATACAAATTCCCTCCTCATATATCTCAGGAACACATGATCATTTCCATATGAAGCAATCATTATATTGTGCTATGTTGTTCTTCAATATATTTTTAAACCATTTTGAAAGTTTTTTAAAATGTGTTACACCCTGGATGCCTTTGCTGTGGTGTCAGTGAGGGAGCAGAGATGCTGCCAGTGCTGCCACCCCCACAGACAGCAGACCTGAGGGTCCCTTTGAAGTCCAGCCATCCTCAGAGCTCTTCCCTCAAGCCCTTTGCAATAAAGCAGTTGTGTTTTGAAAGAGGGATGAAGTGGGAAATGCTGAAGTACCTAAGAGGAAAGGACATGATGAAAAGGTTGACTTCCTCTTCATGTCATGGCAAACTCCCCAACTCAGACAGGTACAGCAGGGTCTTCAAGTATTCCTATAAATAAGATTCCTTTATTGAATGCACAGATGATGTTTCAAGCTCCTGACAGTATTGTTCCCATGTAAACATTAAAAAAAGCACCTACATTTTACAAAGAAAAAGAATTCTGTTCCCCCCAAGGGAGTAGAAGTGTCATTATTTGTCTTGAATTTCCCCATTGTCACAATGACCCAAAAGCTTACAAGACAGTCACAGATGACACCTTTACATACAGAATGTAATAATTAGACATCTTGAGTGGAACAAAGCATTTGTTAAAATTTCAATATTTTATATTTCAACTACTGTTTCAAATTAGCAGCTGCTCCTGGAAAATTGTGATTGTATTAATTAAAATGCATTCAGAATTTTCATTGATAAACAGCTTCAAGGGAAAAGTCAAAAATCCATGGCACAAGCAAACAAATGCTAATTACTGAAGAATTCATTCTTGCAGTCAGCTTCACATGGGAATAGTAGGCTATGCAGCACCAGTATTTTGGAGTATACACAAATTAACAGGCTGTTTTCTTTTTGGGAATGTATCTGTAATGAACAGGAAATTTAGTTGTAATTAATCATATCATTCTTCAGTGTTGGTATGAGCCTCTGCTGAGGCTGAAGAAAAAGACTGAATGTGCCATTTTCTCAGACAGCAACACTTTGGTGATTTATCAAACCCCAGTTTGAAAGTTGAATGGTAATAATTTTTCTGGGTCCAGTTTTCATATCTGTTACTGCAAATGGGTGAAATTTTGCAAGAAGAGCAAGTCAGGATGGAATAAGCTTTTTGCTAATGATATACTCAAGCTTCACACAAAACACAGCCTCAGCTTAAATAGGCTGAGAAGTGTCTGAGAAAGTTTCAAGTCTGTTCTTAAATTTACATTCAGGTTTCAGTAAAAAGAAAGAGGGTTTCTTTTTTTGTCATAGATATTTCAATGTGTGAATGTGTTTATTTACCATTGTTGGTTTCCAGCAGGCATTTCATCCTTAGCAACATAAGTGAATCAAACTCTTCTGGTCTAAAGCACTGAAATTCAGAGGAAGCATGGGCAGTTCATCTGAAGAAGTTGTTTTATTGAACTGGAAAGCTTCTGTTTTCAAATGTTATATTTAATATGTCACTGATTGAGCTAAAAGACCAGATTTATTGTATAATAAAAGCCTGTTGAGCTTGGATATCAGGGGCAGCACTGCAAGTAGATTTTTTTTCATCAAAATAACATCACTGGTAAGAATAAAATAGATTTTAACAAGCTGAATAGACCTGAAGTTTCTTGTGGGTCTCTAGAGAGAAAATACTTGATAACAGGAGAATTGGTCATAGCAATCCAAAATCCATCTGGGGATTATTGGTACTGCCTGTTCCACTGGAAGCACAAGGCACTTCCTACTGAAGTGGTGTGGGGAGTTAAATCCCTGAGGCAGCCTGGGGTTGGAATCCACAGCAGAAAGATTCACAGTTCCTGGAAACAAATTACCTAACTGGGCATTGGCCCTGTTGTTTGTCTGGAGAATGCCAAGAGAAATTCACAGCTGGGCAGAAGATTATGAAGATGAAATGTAGCCAGAATTCTTGAAACTTTGAAGAAGTACTTGGAACTAATATTTGTCAAATTTTCATCAGAGGTGCAGGTCAGTTGCTGTAAATGGATTCATCCAGTGTTAAATGGGAACCTTGTAGATAAAACAGAGCAAATGTCTTCAGAGGCTTAAAAGGGTTTTGAAAAGTCTCCAGCTAGGTAGAGGGTTGGGCTTCCACACACTATTAAAGCAACATTAAAAGTGCACTGTGGGCTTTGGTGCTTTGTGCCAGAACAAAAACACACACCGAGGTCAAGGGATTCTTTTGTAGCTCTGCTGTAGCCCAGCGCTCAAATCCATTAAAGTTCTTGATAATCATCTGCCTCATGGCAGGTTTGATCATCATTTTTTCTGCTTTCCAAGAACAACCTTTCAGAAGGGTTTTGCAGTGTAATTTAAAGGCAATCTGATCAGAAAAAGGAAGAAACTTTTTTTATTTTTTTAAGAAACTTTTTTGAGATTTGTCTTCTTTAGGGAGCATTTGGTAGAATTCCTTAGATGCTTCAAGTTCCAGAGAGGAAATATAGTGAGTATTTTATATATTGCATTGTGTTTTAAAATCCCCTCCTTTAAGCTTTATATGCAGCAAAGTGATCAAAGTCCATTTTCAGTAGAAACCAGGAAAGTCCTTCACAGCAAGTTTTATAGATAAGCTGCCAGCTCCTTGATAGCAATTTTACAGATATATTGATAGCAAAGAACATGTAACTTTGCAGATAGAGGTGGGTTTGACTTAAAATGAAATGTCTGTTAAAATTATTTGTACTGGCATCAAATACTAAAGATGATAACCTTGGCTTTTGTATTCTGATATTGTTTTATTCAGCACCCAGTGGGCATACTGTGAAATTATATATATGATAATAAGAAAACACACTTCATGAGCAGACTTTCTATGACAAGGGCCTGCATCCTTTGAAGTGCTCCAGATAAATTTTTTTCTGCTCCTCTTTTCTTCCTGGTTCTTATGTGTGTTTTTCCCACAAATAGATCCATTTTCTTTTTTCACCTTTCTCCTCATATTTGTTCACCTGCATCACTTGAAACTGGTGGTCACTGCTTGTGTGGGCAAGCACAAATCCAGACTACCATTAAGAGCCTTTCTGTAGCCATACCAATAACCATTTCTAAGCAACAGATCCTTGCTCCAGTGCCATCTGCCTATTTTTTTTCCTCTTGGTTTCTTTCTGAAATCTAGATCTGATGAACACTGGAACTGAGAAATTATGTTTCGTATTTCATTTCTGAATGTGCCATTTAATGTACATAGTGCTTAGTTATATAAATTATCTAATGTCTTATTCCAAAGTTTGTTGGAAACAATAGCAGTCCCTCTGCTTGTAATAAGCTTGTTCTAGGTCTCCAA
This sequence comes from Calcarius lapponicus, assembly GCA_039654755.1. Taxonomy (NCBI): domain Eukaryota; kingdom Metazoa; phylum Chordata; class Aves; order Passeriformes; family Fringillidae; genus Calcarius; species Calcarius lapponicus. The sequence continues at coordinate 19,454,399 of CM077470.1, read as the reverse complement.
TGGGAGAAGAAAAATCCTGGACACCCTCCTCTGCCAAACCAAGCACTTGGTTTTGTCCACCATTATGCAAGCTACTAAAACTGGGTGTTTTTACTGGGGTACTGAGCAAACAGCCATTAAATTCATGTTTTCTCATTCTTGGGGAATTGAAATAGTGTGAAGGAAACAAGCCTGATTAATGTGGTAAATACATTAAATGTGACATGCATCATCCTAAAGCATGTCCATTAAGTCTGATGTATTTGAGCAAACTCATTTACATTAAGGAACCCTCAAAACCTGGAGACAGATTGTGTGATCTGTAATGGATTACTGAGATAAATGCAACAGGATAAGTGAGAGAGGGGAGATGGTGAGCAACTCATTGTGTTATAGCCTGTGCATTCAGTAAAGGAAGGTGGTCCACATCACTGTGGAGAGGCAAAGGGATAAGCCACAATTTGCTTAAATGCTCAGCAAATCATTGGGTGCCTCCAGTGCATGTAATGAAGAACAATATTCAACTGATATGGTGTCATCTCACCTCAAAAGTAATCCTCTCTTTCATGAAGTCTCAATGCCTGAGAAAACAATTTATCATTGTCAGAATGAATTCCTTTCATCAGGCCATTGATAGAAGTTAAGAACCATTTAGCAATCACGACTGATATAGCAGTTGAATCATTCATTTACACATTTTCAGATAAAGGGAAATTGTTTGCTTTATCTTCCCCATCACCAATCAGAAAAGCTGTGGAATGCCTAGAAGTCTCTGCACATGAGGTTGTCTATAAAAGTCATCAAGCAAAACCAGTTATCACTGAATCCATTTCCAGCCTGGGTTTGTTCCTATTTTACATCTGCAAAGTGTTCCATTTTGATACAAGTTGTGGTAAGGTATTAGATTTTTATGAACCCCCTATATGAGCAATGGTACAAGGATGCATGGATTCATTTGCACATCATTACAAAGCTGTTTTCCCAAGCCCTGTGTGCATGTGGAAGGTGAGAGGTTGGTGTTAGATCTGTAGGTGCTGGTTGTATTGCTTAGCAAGTGTGCTAGAGCCCTGAAATGGGAGTTCAGCAGGCAACTTAAAAATCTGCTCACTTTGCCATATCTAACCAGCTTCCAGCTTGGCTGTTAATCCAAAGGGCTAGGCTCCAGTTGCTAGAACAATGATGATTTGGTAAATAGTAAAATAAATTGCTTGCCTCTAGCAATGCTGGGATCCAAACTTGTTCATTAAAAAAAATATCAAAACAAAATATAAAACTCTCAAATTTTAACACCATAAGAGTCCTGAAGGATGGGATAGACCATCACAATCTTATCTACCATGGTGTCACATTTGGAAGTGCATAAACAGAACTGAGATCATCTGGATAAGAAGCAGTTCCATTTGTATTTTGACTTACCAAAATACCTCAGTCAGTCTCTCAAATTTATGCTATTTGCTGCCTCCATGTAATATCCCCAAAGCATTTACATTTCCACGCAATTATCAAGCACTATTCTTCCCATTTTGTACTCCAAAATCTTTGGTTTCTGATCCTTCAGCACCATTGAAATGACCTGTGCTGTTGTTTACTTACTTTTCTGAACCAGAGCAGCAAAAATGAGTCAGCACTGATGGGAAATCTGGTTTAATAACTAGTAGGCATTGCAAGAACAACTGACTGTCCTGTGTTAGAAACATCCCCTTAGGTAGGAAGTCCTGCTCAGGGACCTCATCTCAAGTTTTTTAAATCTTCAAGGATATTGTTCTACATCTGTCCCTGACCAGTGTGCCTTCTCTTTGGGAGACTTTGCAGAACATTCAGCAGTCCCCTGTTGCTGTGCTGCAATATTTGTGTTGCTGAAGGCGTGGTGTGGTCCTGCTGTTGAGTGTCCTTCCAGGCCAGTGTGCAACAGCCTTAATTACCATTCCAGCTCTTGCTCATCACAAATACTCACCCTGATGCATAAAGCTGACTAAATATCCTTTCCTCCTACTGAGTTGCTCTGCACATCCTCAGTGGAACTTTATTAAAATACATGCCTGCTTTTTTGTGCGTGTTTTTTTTATGGGTGAGAAGGTGAACAAGCAGAACAGAGAGCTGAGAGAGGAGTGCCATTATGTGTGTTTGGAGCACTAGGAACAGGATGAATAGTGTCAGCTGTGCTGTGTTCTTGACCTGTTTGGCATTTGGACATTGCTGCAGGGGTTGATTTTGAAGTAATGGTCTGGAGGAGCCTCTGATAACGTAGTGAAACTTTCTGTGCATTTTCTAGTTGATACTTGTATTTTCATGAAGATGATGGAGACCCTTGCCAATGTGAATAATAAGAAACTAACATCCATTAATGTCTTCTAATTTATGTCAGCTTACCTTCTTCAGAGTCTGGCAAAGACAAATCATTTCTTTGTACTTTAAAGATAGTACACATAGCATTTGTCTAATTGCCAATTCTTCTACAGCTCTGCTGCTGCCTACTGTCTAGCTTGTCTTCCCTCTGTGGAGAGAATTAATATTTTGGCTCAACACTTCCTTATTAGCCACAGTGATTTGCTGTTAATTTCCTTCTTTGTCATTACATCTACTCTCCCAGAAATACCAAATTTTATCACTGGAATGAGAAGTGTGTCTCTTTATGCATTATATATAGGATACAGTCTAATTATATTCAAGATACTGAGAATCTGCTGGTCTCATTCAGGCTTAAAATGTCAATTAAACAGGATGGCCGGGTTCTGCCACTCTGAAGTTGGTGCTGCTGTCTTGATTTACAGTATTTTACAGTCTAGCCCAATCTATATTCATTTTTATCACTCAAATCAGGACTGTGCCTGATTATCCTACCTCTTACAGGATAGCACACACTGGTATTCTCTATAGCAGTGTGAGTCCTTCTGTTTGAAACTTTTTTACTTTACGTGTTTTTTTGCTCCTGGCAAGGGTCATCTGTGGGTGTGTGTATGAAACTTCAGTCATGCATCTCCCATTAATTCATGTAGCTGAAGTACAACTGAGCAAACTGAAAAGCATTTCTAGTGAGGATGTGTTATTTTAAACATGTTTCATCTGTGCTCACAGGGACTTCATGCTCCTTTTCTACAATGACATCTAGTATAACTTTTATGAAAAATACATTTTTACCTGAATTATCTGTTAAGTTTGAGCTGTATTGGCATATGCCTTTCCAGATTCTCACTCTGAGGATAGGATGCCTATTGCTAATTTTTTTGCTGTTTTTAATTGAGTTTGTGCTTTGATTCATGTCTTCAGTCTGACACCTGCATTGTTGACATAGGATTATGCAATTAGTCATAATTGGAGATCATAGAAAAACAGACTCTTAAAAAATCACTCTAAGAGAGAAATAATACCTATACAATTAGTGCATAGTTTTTAATACTAGATTAACTCAATTTTTCAGTGTTTGGACAGTTCACTGTTAGGAAAAGGAAAAAAAAATCAATCAACATATTTACAGTGAATAATTTCTTTTCTTCCTTTCTTTAACAAGCAGAGGTGCAGTATGTTGTTTCAAAGCTGTCATCCTAATGGTGTTTCTGTAGCACCATGTAACGTGGCATGCCTTTTTTGTAAAAAACAGAATTCCTGAAAAAAAATCTGAGTTCATTCTTCTGGCTTCAAATCATGATGGTTTCTTACCAGCTCCTGCTTGCCTGCACTTACTTCCACATTGATTCAGCTGGTTTGGAGGAACTTAGGTACCAGAATGGAAGGATTCTAGTGCACCTAAAAGTTACTTAAAGCTTTGTTCTCTCACTCTGTTAGTAATTTTTCATTAATTAAGAAATAAAATCAGTTTTTTTCAGGTGTGCATGTATATTTTAAGTGATTGTTAGCAGTACCCTTAAGTAAAGCCATCTGCAGGGCAAAACTAAAAATAAATTATTTAAAGCTTCATTTAATATTCATGTGGCTTTAATTTCAGTATTTTTTTGTACTAACAAACAAAAAGCAGTGATGTTACAGAATAAATATAGCATGCTCTCTAGTGCATTTGCAAAACCCAGAGCTTCCTATGCACTTAAAAACTGGTCCATGTTTACCAAAGACTGCATTTTTGCTTAAAGCACTATCCCTAGTCCTATCTGTTGGGAATAGAAAATCAAAGAAAAGTATCTCACTGTGAGTGAAACCAAACTCCAATTTATAAGAGAGTTGCTTAACAGCAAGTAAATCAGTGCTTCCATCCTGTTATCCTTAAATGCCTCCAGCCCAGCCACCAGTGAAAGCAGCCCTACATGGAACAGCCAAATGCTCCCCTGGGCACTGTGTGCAAACCTTGTCTCTGAGATGCTGTGTGACCCCTTCACTTCTCTAACTGTGGTTTAATGCAGTTATTCTTAAAATAAACCAGCTGCCTCTAATAATACCAGCAAAACCCCAGTCTTAATGCTTCTTGTGAGTATTTTAGCTGTTAATTCCTGAGCAAGCTCCAGAAAAGGTGAGTGGAGGTATTTGTGCACAAGCAATATTCATGGCAGGCATTGCAGGTTGGTTGTGCTCTGACTGCCAAACATCCACATCCTTTATCCTCATGGCAGCACTCCAGGGATGGAGAATTGGGATTAGCTCTGTGTTTTAATGTGAAGAACTGGGGCATAAAGTGAGAGAGATGAAGGCCTGTGGTGACATGGGAAAGGCATGGCTCAGGCAGCCCTTAGCACCTGGGTGGGTAACAAACCATCCTGTCTTGGGCTTTGCTGTTTACAGGCAGGATTCTGAGAGCTGGGATGTCTTTCCTGTTAGAAGGGGAGCATCCACCCATACCTTGAGTGAGCCATCCCCAGGAAGGTGTTCCTGACGCTGTGCAATTGCTGGCTCCCCACCTTCACATTTCTGAGGGAAACAGAAGGCTCTGCTCAGTGAAAAAGCCTGGGAAAGCTCCATTCCTGCATGGCAGCAGACCTGTTGCTTACCGTGGATTCACACCTTGCCTGAGATGTGAGGACTTCTCCTTCTTCTCAGCTCTTACTCATCTGTAACTTTCCCAGAGATAGCTGCAAAGTTGTAAGGCTGATTGGCAATGTAAAGCCAAATTGGGATGTACAACCAGAAAAGCTCCACAAAGAATTTCTAGGCTGGCCCCATTGACAGCCAGGCTGCACCCAGTCTTCATTTAATTACCTTTTACACAGAGCTTCAAGCTGCCCTTCAAATGAATTATAAGTCTCAATACATCTTTTCTAGTAGGATTAAAATAGTATCTATTCCTAATATCCTGTCTCCTGAGAACAGTGAGGAGATTTTTTAGAAAGAAAATATAAGAGCATAATACAAGAGAGATAATTCCAGGTGCCATTGGCTGTGAGACTTCCCCAGCTGGAAAACTGCACGTACACCTTTGTATTTAATAGACACTTAGAGATGTGGAGTAGAAAATTTTAAAAACTATCCAAGTTCCTTCTCCAGCTCATTTTGTCCTCTTTAACAGCACTATTCCACATAGTTTGCCACCATTAAAAGCATGCAGGGACCAGACCTAAATGCCTGGAGGAGGATAGGAAGCATTTATTAAAAAAAAAAAAAGTCCATAGATAACTGCTAAATTGGAGTACAAGATCATTAGTATTCCCTAATAATTAAAGCTAATCTTGACTTACTAGTGGAAATGTATTTTTAAGATGGGACTGGAATTAAAATGAGGCAGCAATTATCTGTTTCAACTCAGAAAATACACTTCAGATGGGATTGTGGTCATGGAAAACTGTGAAGACAGCTGACAATTTATTGGATAAATGACATATTGAAGTTTGTGGGTTTTGCAAAATAAAGCGTGACTAGGAAGAAAATAGAAAAAACACTGAATAAGTTGGTAAAGGCTGTATTTATTTAGTTTATTGTTATAGGCATAAATTGTAATCCCAGATTCAAGTAGCCATGAATGAAGTTGCATCATTTGAAAATACACAGCACAGTCCTCCTCCAATTTATCCTTCCTTAGTATATGTTGGAAATAATCCCATGGCTCCAGTGCAGTGCCCATGGGAGAGTAGGGCTGCGAAAAGTTGGGTCTTTTCTAGTTTTACCTTGAATAGCCTTTGGGTTTTTTAATTTTGCACACTGATTGTACCTCAGATCTAAATAGAAAACAATAAAGCACTCATCTTTGATCAGCTGGATCAAATTATAGTGTAAACCCAGAAGGAATAATCTACTTTAAATTGACATCGATTTGGCAGAAATGCATTTTCTTTTTTTTGTGGTTGCTTTAGCATTGCAGATGAAGAGAAGGATGTGCAAATAAAGAGATCTGTTTTGCCATCTGTAGTTTGACTTCTTCCTGCCAATGCCACATGTAGCTTAAAGATGTTTATTAACTTTTGAAAGAATTTTGCAGGGACCTATCAACATTTGAAATATTCTTCTGAAAAGAAAAAAAAAATCGATTAATTTTTAATTTGGCATGTTTCAAAATGGTAGGGGAAGCTGTACTCCCTTTGTGTTCCAGAAGAAAGCCAGTAGATGTTATCTGGTTCCCCGTGACAGCTTAGTGGAAACTCTTGAACTTTCTAATGCAAAGAAAGGTAATTTGTGAGAATTTATTTTTTTACTGATGGGAACTGTGTCATTCCATTTTTAATGTCCTGGATACTCCTTGAAGAAGACCTATTCAGTGTTATTTACCTCTCAAAACCTGTCAAGTCTTGAGCCTGTACTTCTGAAAACAGCTTGCTGGAAATTTCCCAGCGAAACTGTTCTTGATACAGAGCTATTTTTGACTGATTTTTTTTCTCTTGAAAATGCCTGCTTTCTGTGGAGAATTTTGGTGGATACTTAAAGATTTGAGCTGAAATTTCTGTCAATCATGTGCAGTTTTGTAGGCCAAAACTTGAAAATTTATGTGGGGAATATCTCAAACCAGCTGTAGTGGTGAACACAGGGGAGGATTCCACATTTTTCATGAGGTGGGATGCTTCTTTTAAAGAAAATATGTCCCTCTGCTACTAGTATTATGCCTAGAAAGCCTGATGCAAGCAGAACTACCTGTGATCTTTCTGACATAAAATACATTTGTCCTCTTTGTTGCTGTTTATTTTTAATGTTAAGATAGATTGGCCATCGAAGTTAAGTAACATAAAGCCTTCTGTAACTTTGCCACCTCCAAACAGAAACTGTTGATGTGTCATTTGAAGTAGAAATAGGGTCTGTTTGCAGTAATTGCATCTGGCAGCCATCAGTGTGTTTCATGGTGGGGAATGGCTGAGGTTATTCTGGAATTCTCAGTCCCCTCAGCAGCACTAAGAGGCAGCTGCCTTCTGTCACTCGTGGCACAAGTGGGCAGAGGGGCAGAACTGCAGTTACAGCACAGCAGGACCTGTAATTATTTCCTTTCCAGCCTGGAAGTCCTTTCCTCTGTGCCACCATCCAGGAATGTCTTCTCTCATTATGTAATTCAAAGTAGGTGAATTGCCTCACCATTTTAAGTGATGCTGTATTTATCCACAAATACCCGTTCAATAAACTGCTGATGGATGCCTTACTTTAGCTCTGTGGGTAAAACTTGGCAGCTTGTGGTTTCGGTAAAGATTTTTAAGGATTTTTCAAAATCAGAGAAAACCTCATACATTGTTTTAAATACGTGGTCAAAATAACCACGAGTTATTTTATAGAATTCTCAGCAGTGTAACAGTCCCTATGTAAAGCAGGACTTGTATGTGATTTGTGAATAGACTGAGCATCTGCGAAACTCATTTAGGATGCAACATAAAAAGACTTTATTAGAATGTGAATCTTTGCTTTACCTGAGGAGACATTATGAAACACTCCCCAGTTATTCAGTTAAAGGTTTGTTTGCAATAACATGTGGCATTATATCCCCCTTAGCAAAAGCATGTTTTCACATTATTGAAGAAAAGTGTAATCAGAAGCTTTGTTTAAAAGATATGTCATCATCTTATGTCTTCTCCTTTATGAAATTCATAAAACCTCTTCATTATGTGCTAGGACTCAACCATAGGTTCAACATTAGAAAGACTAACACATCCCTAATCTAAAAGTGGGATGGATTTTGCTTGTTTTAATACCCTATTTTGCAACCATCAGTGTAGAACTTAATCAGGGCTGGACCCACATTTCTTATCTTGTGCTGGAAGCAACACCCTTCACAGGAGCTGTTCTATGCTTCCTTTTATTTTTCTCCCCACACTGATTTTCCTTTCACATGCATTGTATGCAAAGAGGAGCAGAGGAGGGTGCTGTGAAACAGCATGAAGCAGCATGGTGCCAGCTCAGAGGGAGAGCTCCTCCCAGCCTGACAGTGACCCAGAGCAGCACTTCTGAGGGAACACAAAGCAGGGTCAGCCCTCAGCTTCCCTGGGTATTCCCTTCCAGTCTCCAAGGAACGGTACCAAGGATGCTTTCTGAGACGGAGCTGATGTGTTTCTGCTATCTTTGTGGCAAGCGTTTCAGAAGAAATAAAAAAAAATGTTGAAGAATAATTAGGTTTAATGATTTGTTGCTGGTATTTAAGATGCATTTTTAAATTATCTACGCTCAGGAGAATGCCCTAAAATACTTCAATTAATTCTAAGCTGTCAGTTCTTATCAGTGGGGTATGTTTACTTCTAACTCTTTAATTTTTGCATTTCAGAGGAAAATGTAAAAAAATCCCTACAGAATGAGCTGCTAGAGTTGTTTTCCCCTGTGATGATCTGATTTTTAGAATTCCTGATGCCTGCCAACCTGAGTGTATGTCCCTTTCCTACTCTCCTCTTGTGCAGACCCTCAGAGTGGTGCAGAGTTTTCACAAATCCTTTTTATTCTGTTCTCTAATTTGAGTGCTGTCTCTGTGTTGAAGGCTGACACCAGAAAATGTTGGTGAAGCACCAGTGAGATGCAAAATTGCAAATCATTGTCCAGCTGCACAAATTGCTGTGGTGTCCAGCTGATGGAGCACATGAACTGCAGGATTGCCTTGCACGTGAAAATACTAAATTTGAAAATTATTGAGAAGTAGTTCAGAAAACTTTCAGAAAACTTTCTATGCAATAACTCCTTTTTTTTTTCCCCTGTGGTTAAGAGGCTTCTTAACATTAAAGGTCTTCCTCAAATTTTCCACTGAGCTATTGTAACACCCTGTCATCAAGAGGTTCCCATGCAGTCAGGAGTTTCTTGACCTCCAGGAAATAGAAATTCTTCCTTTTTTCTGTTTTCAGTTTGGGATTGTTCCTCTACAGTAGGATCTCCAGGGACTTTGTTTTAGGTCCCGACTCAAATCCGCATGATGAGAGGGACTGGAGGGGTTATTTCAGGCTTTTGGTTCCAGTCTGATTATTCAGAGAAATAGCTGATGATGAGTCTGTCCACTATAAAGCCAATGTAGATGTCCACTATAAAATCAATACCATTCTGTGAGCTTCTTTCTTCCCTGGCAAAGAAAGAGGAAGAAAAAAAAATCAGACACAGGCAAGGAATTTGGCTGGTGTGCCAGTAAGAATTCTCAAGCAAAAGTAATTAAGCTCATATATAACTCTTTCCAGACTTTAATGTTTTCACGGAGTCATTTTTCATCTACTGAGTGGTACTGTCACACCACCAGAGATTTAACTTTTACATATTTTCATTATGTAGTCTTGTGCAGCTCTTGCTGATAACAGTAATTTGAAGTGTCAGTGCAGCTGATGAAATCAGATGGGCCATGAAGCTGTTTGAAAGCTGTCACTGGGATGTATAAAGTACTTTTTATTTTGCAGTTGCTTCACAAAATTTTTTTAAAAACATAAGCTAATGTGTATCTGTTCTTTCAGTAATACAAATTGTTCTGAAAGATACTTTTTTTATTTTTATTATGTAGATTTAGGGGTGAGTTAGTTATTTTGAGTAATGAAAAATAAAAATCCACAAAGAATTTTGTGGTTTCCTCTGGATTTAGGACTCGGTTTCTGAGGATTGTTCAACATGGCTGAGTCACAGAATTTTTCAAAAAACTGTCTCTAAGTGTCGCAGTGGGAGCTGCCAAGCACTGAGCACTTTGAAAACCAGACCCTTTTGTGGTTTTTCAGAACTAAAAATTGAGCTGTGTGAGCTGCTTTAAAAATCTGTTTTCCACCTGGTATGTTTCCTCTATCACGGGTAAAGTCTCTATGAAGGAAGAATATAATTGATTAAAACTTTTTTTCCTTTTAATTAAATGTGATACCACTGGTATGCTCCTTCATCACTCTCCCAATTATTTTGGAACCAGCAGGAGACTGCATATTCCGAAAGTCTGAATCTCAGTATTCATTTCTTTTGATTCTCTGCCATTGTTTTCATGGTCCGTTCCTAGATGTACACAAGGTAGTAGTGGGCAAGAGAAATCCATATGTCATTTTAAGAAATGCTCTCAGAAGATAAAAGTTTCCATCTTCCAGTTCTCCTTATCATAGGCTGTAGCTTTGCTTTTTGATATACATTTTGATCCTACTTAGTTTTCCTGTAATAATTCAGAGGGAATGGCTTCTTCATTTCATAGAGAATGGTAAGAAAGGAAACAACACTAAAAGATCCTTCAGAATCCCTGTGGAAATGGGTTCCAAATCAGGTCTCACACTGGCCATACAGACAGGAGAGGGGAGACTCCTCAGACTTCTGTTTCTTTTGTGTTTTCAGTTTACTCCGTGTCTCTCCCTCTCCAACACAACCAGGGTTGCTCAGATGTCTCTTGGTTGAGAGGCAGATAACAGGAATCTTTTTCTATTCCATATTTCCCTTTATTTGCTAACTCTCTCACCAACAGTCCTTAGTTGAAGAATTGCCTGTCCATGAGCTTACATGCTGTTTCAGCTTGATTATCTTCAGGAAAATGGCAAGGGCAACACCTGGCATTTTAAATTGCTTTTCCACACTCCACTTCTATCTAGGTATTTTGCTATTCAAAACCAAACAAACAAACAAAAAAGTTAGAGTAAGTATAGCTGAGATCAGAGGGTTCAGTAGATGGGACACCTCCTTTTGATGCAGCAGAACCAAATATCATTTATATTTTTTTTCTTCCTGCTTCCTGGAAAGCCTTCAGCAACTTCAAAAATCATTATGACACATTAGCTCAAAAATGTGACAGAAAATGCAGATGCTAGCTAGGCATGGCTTCCACACCTTATCTCTTTTGGAGAGAAATTATTGGCATGCAGTAATTGTGTGGGGGAAATCAGAGTCACTTTTTGCCCTTTCAAAAGACAATGCACAGAGAATTTGCCTCTGCAGCTCAGCCAGGCCCTGTAAGGTTCAGGACTTTCAGTCCTTCTTTGATCCTGAGTGATGAGGATAAGGCAAAGAAGACCACATAAATAAGGCTGCTTCTCCTTTCTCAAGAACCATGAAATAGAAATACATATTTAATTTATCTGTTAGTAGTTTCTTACTTGTTATCAAGATAGACCCATTGAGATGAAGATATTTAATAAGAATGACTATGGTAATGTTCTTAGTTCAAAAACAAATAGGCAAAACCCATAGGGGAGAAATATTTCCAAATTTTTGAGAGTATTAGAAACACTGCAGAAGAAAACAATAATGAAAATTACTTGAGAGAGCACTGCCAACTACAACAGACTTAAATAACAATTGGACATATCATAAAAAAGTCAATACTCAGAAATACATAAAATAGAGATGGAGAAGATATATTGAGCCATGTTCTGCATCTCCTGATAGAGTACAATTGTTCAGTGCAGTATATCTTTAGTCTAGTGTAGCCTTAAATTGTTCAAAGCAAATTCCTCGGCTTCCTTTGGGATTGTCTGCCACAGACTTAAGATCTTGCTGTCAAGGGATGTTTCCAGACATTTAACCTAAATTATGCTCATTTTCCAGCCATTAGTGCTGAAGTTCCCTCCTTGGTGTTTCTAGCTCTCAGAAGGACCTTGCCATCACAGGCTCTTCAACATTGTTTGCCCCTTTTAGAAACAAAGGGGAATTCTCTGGAAACTGATACAGAAGGAGAGGGCAGGGGGGTTGCCTGTACATGCTGGTTGCTCAAATAGCAGTGAGCGCACACTGTTCCTGTTCCATGGTTTGTACAGCATCTTTCCAATAGGATGAATAATCCTGGAGGGCTGTGTGGGACCACAGTGCTTCCAAAAAAAAGTATTAGAGGTATCCCTGCCTGGCATTGTGGACACTTACCCAAACTGGGATGTGCAGGACCAGAGTGTGACAAGGTAAACAAAGGCAGAGCTGTTGCTGTTCAAGAATTTCAGGATGCTCTGAGAGATGGGTATCTCTAAGAAATTCTGTAAATCTTAATTTTGTGTAAGAATACATCATGCATTTTTGTTAACACCTTCTTGTGTGAGAAGCAATTAGCAAAACACAGGTGTGGAGAGGCCAAACCTTCGTGGAGTGTGGGTATATGCTGGAAGGAATATATTCCACTACTCCATCCCTCACACTGGTACTCTCCAGACATTCTGTGGGCTTTCAAACTAAATGATTTTAAAATTTCATCTGTAACTGCTTTCCAGGATGTGCCCCACTTAGCCATTGTCACACTGTTGCTCCACAGCAGGCCAGTGTCAATGTTTAATTTCACTGCACCTCAACAGGGATTTCCTTGTATTCAGTTAAACAAAATGTCAAAAGCATCCAGGTGACAGGTAACAGCACACTCACGAAGTGCAAAATGTTTCCCTTCCCTTGAAGAGGCCCTTTCTTCCCCCTAGATCCTTTCCCTGGCTTTAAATACCTTTAGCTGCATCCCATCACACCAGTTTCCTGTGCCTTAGAGTCTTGCTGCCAGATGAGGACGCTGGACAGCGGGATTGGAACCTTCCCCCTGCCTGACTCGGGGAACCGATCGACGGCGAGACACATTTCTAAGCAAGAGTCACCCTTGGAAATGGGAATCTTTGCAGCACCTGAGCAAGTTCCTCTTTCAGCTCCTTCAGTAAAAGCCAAAACTCTTGAGAGAGAAGTGCCTTCAGCAGATAAGAGCCAGGAGCCTGTGGAAAGTGTAATTAGTCACTCAACATCTGATCCGGCCATGACTGCCAAAGGGATACGACCTTTTCAAAGTCGCCTTCCCAAACCAGCTTCCTCAGGTAAAATGTCAATTACGCTGAAAATCACATTATTTCTGCCTCAGCCTCTGTTTTGATTAGCAGAAATGCTGTAATAATGGCAATTGATAACAGAAATGTTAAATGTGGAGCAGAAGATACTCTCTTTATGAATGCATAAGGTTAACAAGTTTGTGACCTGAGCCATATGAAAATTTTGTTATACAAAATGCTTATCTGAGAAAGAAAAATTAGTTTAGTACTTAAAGCCTTTTCTCAAGAAACAGTACTTGAAGAAAAAAAGCCATGTGACAGCCTTGGAAGTTGACTTGAAAAAGAATATGGATGTTCAGCAATATTCAGGATCACACTGTACAAAGTACAAAGCACAACCATGTTGTGACATAGAAAAGATAAATTCATAAAGACTTGCTTTTGATACTGGATTTGAGCTAAAAACTCATTTGGCCTCAATGCATAAATTCTGTCCCACTGAATATATGGCCTTGACCTCAAACAAAGCTCTCACTACTTTACTACATCATACAAACACATTTCTGTATGTGAACATAAGGTACCTGACTCTCACTTATGAGTGACATGTGTGTTTAAGCTGTAAAACAAGAGCTGACAAAGGTATAAAAGGACTGGCAACCCATCAAAGCTCAAGAAAATAACTCTCTATTTGTAAATAGTTCCACTGAAGTCTGTGCATTTTTTATAAACAAACATTGACTATTTATATAGGTTTTTGGAAGGTTTTGGAGTTATTAATATATATTTTAATAGCATTAAAATCATATAGTATTAACAACAGGGAAATTTTCATAGTCAGCACAACAGATACAGCAGAAAGCACAGTAAAAGTGATTAGTTTAATGGAAAAGGATATTGTTTTATCATGACCAAATGCAATGTCACTCATTTATTGGGGTTATGGTGATTAGAACTTTGTCAGTCTGGTTACTGCTCCTGTAGAAGTTGTGAGTATTTAACTTGTATAAATCTGTATCACTCTATAAGAGAGATTCTGTGCAATTAGCATGTAAGGTTAAATATCAAGTTTGGCTTAGTTTAAGGCCATCAAATATATGTTCTGCTAATGACCTGACATATATTGAACCTAGGAGGAAAGAAGCCTCTCTTATATGTCCATAGGATGCATAACAGAATGTTTCTAATTTAACATCTTAGAATTCAGTTGATTTAGCAATGTTCCCTCTGCAGTATTGTAGTGGCATAATAGGCTGCAAACACACATTGTATGCTTTATTGCAGACTCCCTTGCTTGTTTCAAATCAAAGCTAAATAAAAGATATTTTAATACTTATTACTTTTAAAATAAGTGTACTGTTAATTAATGGTCCAGCTAAGAAGGATTCAGAAGAGAAATCTTAGTTATAGATTACGTGCTGCATGCTTGAATGGCCACATGTGTGACCTCAATTCAGCAGTGTGTTATAGAGTAGAGCCCATGATTAAACACTGTCATTATAACAAATTGAACAGAAACTGCAAGCATTGAATTGCTTCATAAGAAGTCAGTAGCAGTAAGATTGTTCTGATCTTAATGCTAATATTCACTGCACCAACTTATAAGGTTTGTATCTTAATTAAATTGTCATGAAGAGATGTTGCAAAAAAGTAGTATACATCAGATGATGGGGTCAGCTCATTCTTTACCTAGACTATCTTCATTCAATTCTTCTCTCCCTCACTTTCTCATCCAAATTACAATTATCACTTTATTTCACATGCACCATATATCTTTTTTGATGTTTCGATTTTGCATAGTGCAAATATAGCAAATAAAAAAGCTGGCTTTCTGCTAGAAAGGTACTTCAATTCTATTTATATTAAAAGATTGTTCTCTAAGAACGTGAAATAGCAGAGAAGATCCTACAATGCCTAGAAGTAGCTACTGAATGTTGTTTTGTTGTTGAAAGGGTATATATTTTATACCTAATGAAGGGATTTAAATTCATGGCTTCCTCTTCTCTTTTTAACTGGAAAAAGATTTGGATGAAATTCTGCTACTTTAGTTAGAACTAAGTAAGTTAGTAAGTTCTTCCTTTGAGTAGTAAAATATTATTGTACATAATGAAAGTACCACAATTTGCCCCCAGCTTTTACTGAATTGTAATTGACACAATATCATGAAGATGCTGATGAGACCTAGAATTTAAATAATGTCTCCCTTAATTCAGGAATAATTAACCTTGCAAAGCAAAGTGAACAAGAAGCAAGTTCTGTGACCTCTGCCTCATTAGACCACGTCGAAGAGACTGTAGAAAATAGAGAAGTTCTTCCAGAGTGGGCCCCCAAGAAAACTACTAAACCAAAGGTATAAAAGAAGTAGTGGCACCTCTTAAATGAGATGGGTACTGTGGCCAGTGTTGAGTATCAGTGCTTTAATGGCCAGTGTTTTAATATGGTGTGGAGAGTAACTAACAATCTAACCGCCGCATTTACTTCCTTACCCTTCATTCACTCTCTCATTATTTATCAGTAATAATAATAGAGCACCTAAAGGTTCTTTGTCCTCCTGGTTATAAACATGTTTTAATTAAAATCCTCTCAGGCACTTCTAAAAAAGTAAATGGAGATATTTTACCCCATTCTTCTCTTCTAGAGAGTTGATCTTGTTTGTTGCTTTTCATGAGATCAGGATGTTTTTTTCCCCCAGGACTAGGTTTCCTTGTCTGTATGTCTGTCTAGTATGAGAGTTTGAGAGGTGCTATGGAAGTATTTTGAACAGGAAAATACTCTAGAGTATGTTCCCAACATGTATGTACTCTAACATGTTTCTGTGGGGTTTTGGGACTACAGCTGACTTGCAATCTCTAATGCTGGGCATTCCTGGCTGCATGCAGATGTCCTCAGCTCTGCTTCCCTCTCCACAAGTGTGTGATTCCTATCAAAAAATGTCCTTCTGCATCAGTTAAAAACTGCAGCAGGGATGGAAAGATGGGGAAATTATTATCCCTCTTGGAGAAACAGAATTAAAACCTCACTAGAGCCACCGGAGTAGGGGTAGTGGGTGGTGTTTATACATGCCATCACCCCAATACTATCAGGCCTGGCTTCCCCCTGCCTGGTTTGGAGGGTTTATTGTACTGAGCTGCTGCTCCTGAATGCTTTGAGCCTTCAGGCCTTCTATGATTAGAAACTGTCCAGAGCTGTCAGTGTTCCTCTTTATTCCCAGAAGAAAATCAATAATACTGCTTCCTGGAAAGGGCTGGCAAAGGAATCACCTGGGAACTAAGGGCTCTCTAGTACTGTAATATAAGTGTCAGGATAAGAGACATGAATTTAGGAAACAACTAGGATTTACTGGTGTAGAAATTGTCTACTGGCCATCCCCATTGTCTCTAGAGTTGCTTGCAGCAAACTATTTGTGGTGTGATAATTTTGCATGTTTACAACTAGACTGTATTAAACATACTTGAGAACTACTAAAATTGAACTTGGTGGATAAAATTACCCAAAAATGTTGGTGGAATAAAAAAAAATGTTACAATGGGGGTGGGGGGAAAGTTAAAATGTGGATTGTTTCTGCCAGACTGTCTCAGGGGATATAGCAGGACAGGAATGGATTGTTTCCCCCACATCAGGCTGATGATTACTTACTTGAAGAAGTTAGGCTGGTAATGCAGACTTTCCCAGTTGAACTGCCTGTTTATACTGCATGATGAATATAAAATGTGCTACTCCCAGTATTATCTTCAGCATTATTTTGATATATTTGCATTCTCTGACTTGCTGCCATACCCTTCTTTGTGTAGGACACAGCTCTAAGGGTGTGCACGTACTCAGCAAGCAGCACTGACAGTGAGCCAGAGCCAGAGTACAAAACCAGTTATTTCAGAGGTGCAGAGGAGACTCTTGTGGAGTTAACAAAGAGCAACAGACAAGGTAATTGAAAATTGGTACATAAAGATATATGTCCCTCATCTCCACACTGACTCAGCAGCAGATGGTGTCCTTCATTGAACTTTCTGTCTAGATTTCACTTTCTAACCCCAAATCTTTCTTCAGTCTATTTTTCCATTAACTTTTTACTGCCTTTTTCTTTTTATTATGTGTAAATTCTTTTTTCCCTCTTCCACAGTTTTTGCTAGTGGGAGTTTAACTTGTAGGCTTTTATACATAAACCTCTGCAGTGCAAATAAAAATAATTACATTATTACAAAATTTAAAGGTGACTATAAATATAGATTTCTTTTTTTTTTCTTTTTTTGTTATACAGCCAGTTGAAATAATGCAGTGATGAAGGCCACAGTTTCCCAACCTCTGTGTCAAGGTGATGTTGGTTATGGTGCCACAGTGAACTCTCTCTCATTTTCCTCTCTGTATATATTGCAGCTTTCAAGTAAGAAAGCTTTTAGTGAGAATTGATGGCAATTCGGAATTTACTGAATTCCAGTAGATAAAAATACATTAAGTGAAGTTCTTGAGATAATAGTTTTCTGTGTGTTTAATAACCTGGGAAATTGCTGCCTTGTCTCCATCACCAGCCTGCTGTGCTCGGAGCCACCTTCCAGTGCAGATGTGTGCCCTGGTAGGGGGAGGGCAGCTCTGTCCCTGTCCTTGCAGCCCAGGGATCCCTGCAGCGGGGGAATTCTGGCCAGAGCCTGGGAGCTGATGCCCTGAGCAGCCCCAAGGCTGGCCTGGCAGAGATCAGCCCCTGCAGCACCATCCCCAGGTGACGATGGCACGGAGAGCAGCACGGGTGGCTGCATGCTGGGCTCTTCAGTGTCTCCAACATTTGGCACTTTCAGAGCTAATCCACTGCTTGTGATTCCACGGGAGAGAGCAGAATAGGAAGCTAGGATCATTTATTTACATTGCTGCTGCAGCTTTGTGGGTTTAATCTGTAGAAAATATTGCAAGTCATTTTAGTCACCCCATAAACACTTGTTTTTACAGATTTTGTTTTTTAAAAAGCATATTTTAATGCAATAAATGTGGGGTTTTTTAAAGAAGTAAATAAGCTTTTTTCTTTCCTGCATTCATCACAATTTGCAGAAAAAAACCCTATTTTAATCATGTGTTAGCAGTTGCTTTAAATGGCAGCAGATTCCAAGTTTAATGATATCGAAGCATGACTTGGGGTGACCATCTTACACAGAGATTCATTCATTTCCCTTTTCAGCCAGTAAGAGAATAAAATACATAATTGTGATTGAGACAAATAGAAGATTATGACACATTATTGCAAAAGTGTTTCTGCTGTGCTTATTCCTCATAGTCAGGGTTTCTGTTCTGTGCTCTCTAAATGCTGTTCTCACATGGAATTAACAACCATACTTTATCCCATTCTGTGTTCAAAGGTCTCAGTGTCTTTATGCACTTTTGGTATAACCTCAAAACATCCACATGAGGCTGGGGCAGGGGCTCCAGCAAATCCACAGAGAATATTTCTATATGAATAGATAATTGCATTTATTAGCTAAATCCCCAAACTCACTGGTTGCACAATTATAATGTTGGAATGATTTTCATTTTCCATTTATGAGCAGGGAACAGAAAGACTGAGTGCCCAATGCAAAGGCTATTAAAAGTCAATGATAAGACTTTTGTTGATTTAATGGGCTTAGCATGAGATTCCCAGTGCATTGCCCAATGTTACAGAGAAGGTCAGTAGAGTAACAGGGAATATGCCAAATATTCCAGATCCTTCTCCTCCAACCATGAAAGTGTTTTGATCTCAATACCATAAATTGGTTCTACCCTGATGGGATTGTGTTAGAGGCAGTGGAGGCAGACCTTGTTCTAAGGCTGTAGGTTATAAGGCAGAGTTGAAGTTTGTGTAACAAGAATTGTGAGGAAAGAACTTAATGTCCACATAAACATCTGTCTCCTGTGTGCTTTCATGAAGCTGCAGAAAATTCCCCTGGTTTTATTTTGTTCATCTGAATAAGTTTTCAGCCTTGGACTTCAGAAACCAGGGCTTTATTCCTAATGTTGTTGTGCCACAGCGGGCTTTGGAACAAGCACCACTTTCTTACCTTACTTATGTATTTTTTTATGCCGTTGTATTCATTAATTAAAGATGTAATGGAAAGGAAAAAACTTCCAAGTACAGCCAAACTGAAGGGTGTGCTAAAGGAACTTAGCACATCTGCCATGTAAGTCTATTAAAAGAGAAGACAAAACCTTGCTGCAAATAATTAGGTGGGAAGATCCCCCAAATTAACCACCCTTGTCTATAATTTGAAAAGAAAGGAAATTAATTCTGTCTGTCTCATACTATCTCCTCCAGCTCAAACATTAAGTGTGAACATTCTCCTTTATATGCATTGGAGAATTAGAAGGTAGTATTTTTAATGTTTCTATTGCATTGAATGTAAGATATCTTAAAAAACAATTCAAATGCATTTAAAATTGCAAAATTATATTAAAATCTATGTAGACTGTCATAATGATACTATTTGTTACATCTCTTGCAGCTGTGCAGGAAAAACAAAGTCAGAGAAGGTCGTTTTTGGGGAACCCAATGTCAATATTGGATTTATACCAACACAGTCTCTATGGCCACTTTGGAGAGGATGGACCTGAACAATTAGCACATTACAGTTTAATTGAGCAGCTGAGTGGAGCTTCCAGTAAAGACAGCAAGACCAAGGAGAGCCCAAGTGTGAGTTACTGTAATTTTTATATTATTTCTCATTATGCTCATTATTATTTTTACTTCCCTTTTGTTTTTTTCCCCAGTGTGTCAATTGATTACTAAAACCAGGCAGACTTGGAAAAAACATGACCTGCAGAAGAGTAAAGATCTGAATATTTTTAGAACAGAATGTTACATTTGAATGCTCACCTGTCACAGAATTAGACTTAGAAAATTGACAAGTAGAGACAGGCTAGCGCTTGTACTCCACCATTAGTGAGTAGTTGAAATTTAAAGCTAGCAAGTAAACACAGGATTTATCTTTTAAGGCTGCTCCTCCACATATAATTAGATAACTTATATAGAACAACATGGATTAAATTACTTAAAACTCTGGAGAAGTATTCCTGAAAATTCAAATGAAATTATACTGTGCAAAACACCTATCTTCTGGTTTCTTCTGAGATCTTGGTGTCAGATTTGATGGTTTTAAACATTATTTTGATGAAGACCGGTCCTGATCTGATGAGTTGACCTTAGCGCTAAACAGAAACAAATTTGTTTTCTCCTCTTACTTCATGTGAATCCACTCCCTTTTCTGTGTCTGTAAGTATTGAACTGGTATCACACAGTCTCAGCAACCCTGAAGAGGAACTTTCCAACCTGTTGTTTTCCTCCTCTGTTCTCACGCCTTCTCCTCTCATCATCTCACTCCCTTCCCTTTCTCCTTTGATCTAACAAGCCAATTGCTTTGAAAGTAGAGACTCCCAGTCATGATCCAGTGCAATCATTTTGCTTCCATGTTCAGTCTGTTTCCCCAGCTCTTCTTTTCAGGCACAAGCTCTTTCATTTCTGTGTGCAGCACTCAGCACATCTGGGGAGTGTTACACTATAAACAAAGGTGGTATCAGAAAATAAGGAATGAGCTGCTGGTTTGAAATTTACTGGTGTAGTGCATAAATGAAAAAGAATTTTTATCTCTTCCCAGACCCCAGTTTTCAGTTTCAGGAAATGACTGTGCCCTGCAACTTCAGAGGTGATTAACCAAAGTTAGAGTCTTAGAGCTTTCAGGAATCTGGGCCAAATATGCAGAAGGAATATGAAGAACAAAATGGCAGTACTCCTGTTTATTCCAACTCTGTTGGCATCAAAGTCCTGCTTAACTGAATCTTAAATTGACCACAAACTTCAAAAGAAAAAATCCTGAAATCTCTGTGCCTCATTTCCCAATCAACCCAATTTCATTAGTACCCAGAACATGATTCCATTTTAATATATCTGGGTCATATTAGAAAGAACGATTTCAAATAATCTGACTTCATAGTTGGGAAGAAAAAAAAAAAGGAAAAAAGGCAGCAGAAGGGTGTTAAGAAGGATATGTGCAGGAAAATAATTTGAGCATCCACTTAATTCCTCATCTTGAACATCCAGAAATTCATAGCTTAATTATGTGTAGAAGATGAATTATATATGTGTGCATATATATATGTGTGTGTGTATATATATATATATATATGAAAAAAATACATAAAAATCAGTTCTGCCTTCTGAAGGCCAAGGTCTTTTGCTATTAACAGAGCAATTAGATTTGGTTCCAGTATAGAAAAGTGACTCACAGTTGCATCTACTTTTAATTAATTCTTTTCATGCATGCCTTGTATATGATGTCTCTGCAATGTGCCCAATCAGCCTCAAAGCCTAAAGAAAGCCATTGAACAGGCCTTAGGATCCTGTAAAACTCCATCCTTTAACCAAAAAGCATCAGGTGTAGCTCAGCCAGCACCAGCATTTTTTATGCATCATACTGGGGAGCTCTTGAGTTTACTTTTTAAGGGTCTGAAATGGCTCTCCAAACAGCATTGCCTCTCCGTGAACAGCAGAAGCTCAATAAAGCACTAGAGATTTGCCTGTTAGTATTAAACTTTTCAGAATGACAAATGAGAGGAGGTAACCATGAAAAGCAGGTTGCCCTGAACTCCTTGTTTGAAACAGCACAGCAGATTTTTTCTGAGCTGCAGTTTGTCCAACAGAAGAAGATCTACAGTCTGTTTAAATCATAGCTGTGTGATCTGCAGCATTACCCACCAAAAAGGGGGACAGCAGAGATAGAGGCACTTATGGCCAACAAATTTTTAAAAAATCTAGGTGCATAAATTTGTGGGGGGAGAGTAATGCAGCTTTCATGCAGAATATTTGGTATTTTGAAAAAGGAAATCCTACAGGCTTTGAATTTAATTCCCAAGTGGTGTTTGTCAGGCCTTAGGAAAAACCAAACAAAAGATGTGTGTCAAAGAAGCCTCATGATGGGCAAAATGAATTTACAGTGCTTGTCTGAAGAGCAAGTGTGCTGAGCCAGTCTCTGAGCCCATTAAATGGGGCTGTGCAGCACCAGGATAGCAGTGGGGCAGGCTGGGGGCTCTAATGAGGCAGCCAGGAATCTCTCTTAGCCCAGACCTGGCATTTGATTTGTCTCCTTCCCAACCAGTGCATCCTCCAGCATTGCCTCCAGAGTTTATACACAGCAAGTTTCATCAGCAAAAAAAGATACTGTACAGGAGCTTCAGAAGAGAAACAACTGATGGGCCATTACTGTGATGAAGAGACACTGCAGGGACAGTTTAAGGAATCAAAAAGTGCTTTTAGACATTGAAAGGAAAAATACTTATTGTTACAGTCTTAAACAGGATCCTGGTTAAATTCTCTTGGCATTAAGACCAATTTTATGTTACTTTTATTTTGACCTGAAAAACATATTCTGAAATTATGTCATCCTTTGGCACACTGCAGAATTTTGGATGAGAGAAACAAATCACAATTTCAAACAAAGGAATAAAATGCATTAAATCATCAGCAGAAAACTTTGACTTAAATTAACAGTCGTGGTGTATTTTCTTCATGTAGGACTTTCCAAACAAGAAACATTCATTTTACATATACCAAATGAATTATTTTTATTTGAACAGTAACTTCTCTGGCTTAATACAATATACAGCACCTGATCTGAAGTCCACTGCAGGCAGCCCATGGGAGACACCCTGTCAGTGAAACTTCACTGAGCCCTGCATTAAACAGCTGCTCCTATTCCTTGCACACTGGGAGTGCCCTGAGCACTTTGCCAACATCATGACCATGTTTATGCAGTGAAAAAATTATTTCACATTTCATCAGTTAATTTACTGTTTAGACTTTGTAAGCTCAAGTGACTTTTTCTTACAAGAATTCAGAAAACAAGATGAATTTCTATTCCCCAGGCTCATTGTTTATTAACATATTTTATAATCAAACAGGAACCATTTGGAGAAGTAACTGAGTTGGTCAAAGATTTTATAACTTAATCATCCTTATGTTCCCAAAAAATTATGGAAAATATGTTTACTTCTGTGTCCTTAACCAACCATCACATGCTTTTACTCTGTAATACAGCCCTTCTTGCTCTCTTTTGTCCCTAGTACTCAATTTAAGTCACCATCAAGGCTTGCTTGGGATTTCAAGCATGACTTGAGAACTTTAAAGAAAAGATCCCTTATGGAAGGAATTGGTACCCATCAGAAGTTTCTAATTCCTCTTGTTTTCTCCCAGTTGTGATGAGATACATAAGACATCTGACGTTTCTGGCACAGTTACCTTGTTAATGGCATGGGCACTTGAACTGGGGGGATTCATTTAACAAAAGAGTTTTCTCTGTGCAGTGTGAGTTATGGCCACGTCCACCAAGGCAGGGTTTGGGTGTGTGGAACAGATGATTCATGAATGAGATCAAATCCCTGTGCCTGGAAATTCAAGTAGACATTAGAGAGAGCTGGCAAATACAGGCCAAGGAAAAATTAGAGATGTTGCTGCTGTTTAGGCTGCACTTACCTGGCAGCATTCCCAGATAAACTCAAGGATTTTACAGCTGAGTGAGCTGATTGGGAGTTAATGCTGTATGATTGACCTGTTGTGCTCACATCCTCCTATTAGCAGAGAGAATACCCACTAAAGGACTAGAAACAAGAATAAGTCTGGTAATTGCACAACACTTTCCATCCTCCAGGATCTCCAAGCATTCAGCTGATAGCAGAGAGGGTGTCCCAGCCTTGCTGAATTACAGCATCACTTAGAGCAGCCCAGACACCTCTGCAGGCTGCACTAAACAAGAGTGAGGGGGAAATAAAGAAAGGCCTGAGCTGCTTCTCCTTGTGGCTCATCCCCTACAGAGATCAGTAAGACTTGAGCTGGGGTATGAGCTGACAGCACACTGGGTACTGTTCGCCTCTTTAGGCAGATCATGGAGAATGTGCCAGAAAAGTTTGTGTGCCTGGTTTGGGTTCTTTGAGCCCCTTTCTGAAGGTGCCTTGCTCTCTCTGAAAGAGAGAAGCTCTTTGGCTCTTGAATTAAGTCTCTTTTAAAAAGGACTCTCCATGTTTAAGTATCTGAAGTAATTCTGAGGAGACCATGTGCACTCTGCTTTCACAGAGAATTATTTTTTTTCACATTATCAGATGTGCTTAGGGAGGGATTCTGCTAATCACATGTGGAAAAGCCTAAGATAATGATTTGGGTCCAATTAGCACTTGGGAAGAGCTGTATCCTAAGACTTTAAACTGGAAAGGAGGTATAGCCCTGGGGAACTACTTTCTTCCTTTCCCCTGACCAGCAGCTGCCTTATCCTGAATACCAGACTTTCAACCCAAACTTAAAAATATGAACATTGCCCCAAACTTCCCTCTGTGGGAAACTTAATAAAAGTCAGCTATTGTAGTCACCGTCCGTATTTGAGAAAGTGAAACCACATCTCAGGGCACACTCTGGTGAGCACTAAATAACTTCTTTCCTTTTACTTTCATATAACATGAATACCTGCAGCTAGGGCAGCCCTGAGTGATATTTTGCTGGGCCAACAGGATCTGTTTTGCTGTCTGGAAATTGGTGACAGCAACACCTATGTCATGTTACAGCCAGAAGAAAACAGCAAATGCTCCTGAGGACATCAGTCTTGGCTTGTTTTGTACAACGTGTGGGTTACTGCAAATATAGAGTTTGAAGCAGCTCTTACAAATTATTATACCAGAAAATAATGGAAGGTAGAAGAGGTCCCTTGTCAGTAAAAGAAATAATCTAATGGGCTGGATCAAATACAGAAATTAGGTGATAGTAAGTTTCTGTGTACTAATTGCATAATTCAGTTTACTTCATATCAAGCACAGAAACCTCACCTCCTCTTTGCTATTTTTCTTGTCAGGCTTAAGAGAGAGGAAGATGATGAGGTGGGGAGGGAATTAGCTTCATTTGCTTTCCTAGCCCTGATGAACCTGGGGTATTAAGGAAGGAACTGCCACAATCTGTAGGTGGGAAATAAGTCTGCAGTCTCATTCATCCATCTTTGGTGGTTTAAGATCATTGCTTTTCTTTCAAGTAAGGAATGACTGTAACATATCATTGCATATATTCAGAGAGGTGATCTAGTCATGTAAACATTTGGTGGCATTAATACTCAGCACCACCATGTGATCCCTGAGTGTGGCCTCATGGGGACCTTTGAGCTGCACATTTCCCAATTTTGTCAAAATTGCCTCAATAGGATTTTCCCACTGACAGGCTTGGGGCTGCAAGATTTCATTTCTGTGTAATCAGAGAGGTTTGATTCTCAGATGAGTGATGCAATACTTGTGCCATCAAAGCAGGGGCTGTCTGAGTAATTGCCTGAGTTGATGTAAAATTGTCAGGGGAATTATATTGGAGTATTTGACAACCTAAGTGACAAAAACCACAGGAGCATGGTCTGATAAGAAAGCAGATTTGACCATACCACCCATGGGAATAATGCAGAATTAAACATGTTTTTTTAACCTAAAGTCTTATTTGCTCATGTTAAATTAGAAATAGGCTAAGACATCTGCAGACATCAACAAATCACTTGTATCTGCATGTTTTTTCCCCTCCACAGGACAAGTTCACATTCTAAGATCTGCTTCCAAGCCTTATATTCCCAATGAGGTCTTTTTTGTTTCTAATACCTTGCCATCAAAGTTGCCCTCAAAAAATAAAGTGAAGAGACAGCAAAACAAGCAATTTGAAGCCTAGCTAGGCAGTCTTCTGGGACCAAAGCCTCACTTGACACACATCACTTAAGAGAAATGTTGTGTGGTGTGGAAGAACATCCTTGCAGCCAGCCTGAGGAACTGGCTTGGCAACAGTAAAAAGCTGCAGTTATAGGAGACTCATTTCTCTCTCTGTGCCTTCTAGGTGAAACTGCTGAGGTTTCTTATGCTGCTGAGAGCTTTACTAAAAAATTATGCAATGGAGAGTGGTTCAGCAAGGAGCTTGATAGCATTCTCCATAACTTCCTTAAGTTTTTAAAAGGCTTTGGCAAGAGAAAACACTTGGAATGCAGTGTCCACCGGAGAAAATAACTTTTTTAATGGCATGCAAGGGACATTTTTAGGGAAAAGATAACCCTAAAAAAAACCCTGGAAGCTGCTATCTGCTGAAGCAGTTCTGCTTCTAGCATTAATGGCCTCAGTAGTTTTAGTACTGTGCCACCAAAGCCCATTCTGGTTAGCCCTCCAGCTGGTACAAAGGCTATTTTATATTTGGTTAGTGTATTTATGGGCATGGGTAGGTGGTGACATTTTAACTCAAATATCTTTTAGCACATAGTTCTAAGAGTATTTGGGTATCAGTGAGGGACAGAAAGTCTTTGGCATAGGAGAGCAGGCTGTGTGGCATTTAAAACACATGGTGTGCAAGGCTGGCAGGAGAATGGGTTGGGTGTGAGTCTGAGAGAAGATGTGGAGAAGTGGGAACGGGAAAGCCAAGGGCTGCAGGCATTGCTGGGCAGGTAGGTGCAGTTCCAGTGGCTCTGGCACACTGTCACCAAGTGCTGAACACCCCCCAGTGACCTGT
Source organism: Calcarius lapponicus (assembly GCA_039654755.1). Classification (NCBI taxonomy): domain Eukaryota; kingdom Metazoa; phylum Chordata; class Aves; order Passeriformes; family Fringillidae; genus Calcarius; species Calcarius lapponicus. The sequence continues at coordinate 19,427,927 of CM077470.1, read as the reverse complement.
GCCTGTGTGGCTTGTCAGCTGCCAGGTGCAGATGTCTGGGCTTGTGATTTAAAGCCAAGATGTCCTGTGGCCGCAGCTGGAGCCTTGTGCTCACCAAACCCCTCTGGCACTGTAAGGAGGGGAGAACTTTGCCCTTTCTGGGTGGAAAAGCTTGATCACTGGAGCAGAAACCACATATCCCACCATCTCAGCAAGTAATTTCAAATTACAGAGAGAAGCTTGTCTTTTCAGCACGTGGGAGCTGCATAACCACCTTACCCACCGGCCCAAATGTCACAGAGAGCCCTGTAGTTCATTTGCCAGAATCCCTGAGTGTTGGCCCAAAGCTGCTCATGTGCAAGTGCCCAGAACAGCACAGAGCAGCTGTGCAGAGCTGTGCAGAGCAGCACAGAGCAGCTGTGCAGAGCTGTGCATTTCCAGGGAGTGTGCCCTGTCACAGCTCTGATGGTCTGGCTACCCCAGGTCATTTCTCAGCAGGGCTGAGTAGCTGCATTAGCAGGGTGTGGATAAGACCCTGGCACATTCAGTGCCTGCCCACCCCCCTTGCCCACTGCAGACACATCCCCAGCACTCATTGGAGTGCCTTTATAGTCCATTTGTAATCTCCATTTATCACTGGAGATTACGTCTGGATTTCATAGGCACAGGGGCTCTTAGGTGGAAGCAGGAAGATCCTTTAGTCTAATAAGAACCAAAAGTATATACAGAATAAAAGGATAATTTGCTAGTGATTTCCCCGAGTGGAAAATGTTCTGGGCTGTTTTTCAGAGGTTTGACAGATGGAGCTGATGTGATTTGCAGCATGGCCCAAAGTGCACTCATGTTTCTGCCATTTGTAACCAGGAATTCTTCAGTCCCCTATCTTTGGAAAAAAAGCTGCAGGTTTCATTTCTCTCACTGTGGAATAGGAATATTATAATAACACTGTGGGCCAAAACAGAATTCAGGAGACATTAAAACAACAAATTATAAATATTAGTAAGCATGTGAGATGGTGCAATTGTTGTAATGACATTAGTAATAAAAGAAAAAGCTGAAAAATAGATTGTATCCAATAAACATTCGGTTGACTCAATCAAGATAAGAGCAGTAAAGCACAGAGGTGTGTTCAGTGAGCTGTTTGTTTTCTGAAGCTGGAAAATATTTTGACTCCAAGAGGACCATGTGATTAGCAGAGTTAAATGAGATGAATAAGGCTGTAATATTTTTGTGAATTGTTTTTCCAGCTGAAGCTTGCCTTCCCCATCTCAGCAGTGATGTTCTGCATAAAGCACTCAAACATCACACAGAGAAGGGTGGGAAATGACTGATCTTTTAGTGTGAGAGTTCTGTACCAAGCAGCATACATGAGGAATAAGTTACACAGATGATGGTAGCAGGAACTGGGGCAATATACTGAGAATATGTTGGTTAATTATTTCTGTTTTTAAGAGGACACTTTTTCTTTCCATATGCACATGACAATAATATCCTAATCAACATGGTATTTTATGTCAAATATTGACAAAAAACCTATTGAAATATTTTTTTGGTGTTTATAGTTGGTCCCACGAGCTGTTTTCCTTTCCCAAAAGTGATTTGCCTTTTATTGAAATGAGAAGTTATACTAGATTTTGTGCAGTATTACTCATGGACTCCCAAAACCTTAAGAAAAATATTGGTAAATATTTCTTGCAAGTTCAAACTTTCTACTTTATAACATGTCCCAGAGTGTAATATTTTATCTCTTTCTGTACTTTATAGAAAGAGATCTCTTTCTATATTTTAGGCCCCAATACATGAATTTCAGGCTTTTGCAGCATTCATATTAGTTTAATGAAAAGCAATGTTTGTATTTGACAGGAGAAAAAACCATGGTATTTAGCAGATTTAGTAGCAAAAAGTGACACAGGGAACATTGGGAAATTCACAAGCTGCAGTTACATAATTCAGATGTCTAATTATCCTTCACAAAGGCTCAGAGTGATTCGAGTTTCCATAGCACATGTCAGGGTCCTGGCAGCCTGAGCTGCTCATCAGTCCCTCAGTGACTGAGACACAACCTGGTGGCTCTGCTCCCATTAGTGCCACCTTCTCCCAATCTCTCCATCCTTTGCCTCCTCATTAATAGAGGTCACTAAAAATTTTACCTACTGTAAAAAATTGTAGCCTGAAGAACTTCTCTTAGGTACTCCAGTGTTAATCTCAGCAAATCAAACCCGGAGTGATTATTATGTAAAAAATTGCCAATCAAACACTTTGAAGTGATTTTTTTTTTACATCCTATTACATATGCACATATCCTATGGGTTACTGAATGCTCTGTAAAGCAAACTGTAAAACAAGGTCTCAGATGGGTTTGGGAGGATGAAGAGTAAAGCAGAAGTGGGTGGAAAAGAAGAAATTAAATATGAATAGGGTGTGTGGCTGTGGATTATAAAATTAAAGTATTAAATATGCAGCAATAGTCTATGATATTTCTTCTAACAAAAAAAAAGTTACCAGATTGGGAAACTTGTTGGTAACACATATAATAAGACAAAAAGCATATTTAAAATGTAAAATATTATCAGACAATGCTTGAAACTGAGGAGCAGAAGTAGCAGAGCAGACAGCACATGTTTGCTGGTTGCTCTTGCAAGAATTCTTTTTCTCTGCATAGACGAAGAGGAGACTTTTTTATGGCTTCTAATCAATAAAAATAAAGGTCAGGGTTTCTTCAAGCTTCTCTTCTTAACAGCTGTGCCTAAATGGATATTTAGACACTTAGCTGCCCAGTTTTCAAAGGTGCTACAAATCTGTAGCTTTTGCTGATGTCTCTGACCAATTTATGTTATTTGTATCCTGTGAAAATCATGGAGTTTATAGAGGTGCTTGAAAATTGGTTTCGATATTCTCCCTCTAACTGGCAGAATTTTGGTCTGTAACAACCTGCTTCTGTGGGCAATGACATGGAATATCAGCAGACATTTCCCCCAGGTTGAAAGGAAGGCCAAATACTGTGCATTTCTAATCTGGTCCTACTGTGCTCCCATTAAGATCATATCATAATGAAATTCTTCATCTTTTTTAATCCATTTCTTCATTGCATTTCCCATAACATTAGCGTATGGGCAGCTGGAAAAAGCTAAAACTTTCATTTGTATCATTTCACAGAATATTTTTACTATCACCATTATAGGAACATCATCCTATCTTTTAATGTTCCTAAACCACTATGGCAAGCCAGGGTGCAGAGAGCTCGACATTTCTAATACAGCATTTCTAGAAATAAAATCCATGTACTATGGCAAGCCAGGGTACAGAGAACTCAACATTTCTAATACAGCATTTCTAGAAATAAAATCCATGTACTATGGCAAGCCAGGGTACAGAGAACTCACCATTTCTAATGCAGCATTTCTAGAAATAAAACCCATGGTGAAAACACGGAAGCTGTGTCATGACATCATTAGTGGCATGGTGTTGAAAACAGAGGCAGCAGAGCAAGCCAAGGACAGCAGCCACCATTTAGAAGGTGTGTGATGTGAGGGCTGGAGCCTCCCTGATTGACTGCTGAAAACTAAATTGTCTTTGGAGCTTCTGTTTGTTTGTGGCAGTTTCATCACTTGTCCTGGTGACACGGGAAGATGAAGTCTCAGGCTGGGCAGGAAATTTAGGTATGAGGACATTTATCTTCTTGTCTTGTTGTACAAGGCAAATCCTGCTGGGTTTCCCCTCCCATTCCATGAAGCTGCCTGGCTGCCCAATTAGTGTGCTTGGGAAGAGGAAAGGGGGCTAAGGCTGATGTCACCCACAGGCGTCACACGCTCTGCTTTTAGCTCAGCGCTGTCCTTCTGTTCCTGTGAAAGTGTTGGGGAGCCCACTCTCTCTCCTCCACAGCCAAAAACTTTCATACAAAGCAGGGACTCGGGATTGCAGCTATCTCGTGCCATTCCTGGCAGAGATATCTGTGGGAAGCACAACTTTTGCCTCCATATCCTGTTTCTCTGGTAGGCACGGAGTCCAGATGTCAGAGGATAGAAAAATCCAGATTTATGAATGCAGCATGATGTGGATAATTACCATTCATATTTACTCAGGGGGATGAAACCACTCAGAGTCCACAGGCCCCAGGGCACAGAGCATGAAGTAAAATATCTCCACAGGTTCCATAGGCTCTGCACAGCCCAAAACCCTGGGGGCTTGCACAGGGCACTCCAACAGGAGTGAAATCATCAACCACTCCAATTGATACATCATAGCCTGCCTTGCTATGCAAATTCTAGTGCTGGTGGCACTAGAATTTGCTAACCTGTTCTAAGCCAATTCTGTGAGACAGTTGGGAGTTTAAGAAACGTATTTCAAATTGTATTTTGGAGAAATCTCAAGCATGGGGGGAACTGGTCATGTTCTGTTCATTGCAGCAGATGGCATCCCATTTGGTGTTTGTTAGCTTTGTTTGCAGCTCAATATTTTGTTTCTAGGGGAACTCAGTAAGTTAAATAATTTATTTCTCTAATGCATCAAGATTCTGATCCAAACTCTACTAAAGTCAGTGCAAAACATTTGATTAACTACCACGTTCAGTGGATTAAATGCCAGGTTCTGTATGTTGAAGAGAATTTCAGATGCTCCCTAGTGAGAACCTCTGTGAGGCCTCTGCCTTTCCACAGAGAAATTTCTGCCTGCAAATAAAAAAATACTCAAATACATTCAAAAAGCTTAACAGGACTGTGGAGATAGGGATGATGTTCTGGCTGAATGTCCAAATTGCTAAGCCTCTCTTGCTAATTCCCCATTTTTTAAATAAAGAATATAAATAATACCTTCCAGCTGCATTTGGAATTTAATCTAATACTGTTAGCGGGCTGCTTTGAGAGCTTTGAAGGCCCCATAGCAGCACTAAGCAAATAATCATTATCACTTAATATTCTCATCAAGCATTCTTGCTCAAGATGGGATCTTGCATTACAAGGGCTAACCATAAACACATTGCTTCTCTGATGAGGAATTTTCTGAATGTCAGAAGCAAATTCACACCCTGATCCTGCAAAGAGTTTTGCATGGGCAGGACTCTACCACCTTAGCAGTCCTGCTGTCCGTACAGGGCTCTAACCATGCCTGTGCATGGAGGAAATTCTTATTCCATTGTTACAAGCATTTGAATCCTGAATAATCTAAGATATTGAAGAAATTAACACTTAAAAGGGGTTTTGGGTTTTTTTTGTATTCTAATAAATATTAAATGCATGCTCATTTTCAGCAACATTTCTTCAGATTATTCATTCACTAGTAGGGCCTGGCAACTGCTTTTTTCTGTGTTTTCATCCCGATTTTCTGTTTGTGTCATCTTTGGGCATTCAAAGCGTGAGTGTGCATTAGCTGTACAGTGTGCCTGCATGAATTCCAGTTGTATTTTAGTCCTCCTAGTGGCCTATTATATTAAGAATATTACAGTCTGTGTTTAGGCATAGGAACATGTTCTGTATCACCGGTACCTCACTGCAGTTGCAGCACTGATACTGCAGTAACACTTCTGCATTGCTAAAGTCAATAAATCTCCTAAAGCATTTGTCCAACAGATCCAGTCATGTGGCAGCTGTCACTTCACACACTTCTCTTTTTATACAGAAATTGCAGTGAAATCAATGCAAAAAAAAAAAAAAAAAAATAAAAAAACCAACCCATTCTTCCCCTGCAGGAAGCCCACTGTGGGAGCAGGCCTATGCTGCTGCTTCACACCAAATTCCTTCTTCAGTCATACCCAGCAGAGGTTTTCCCACAGCCAGACAAGGGGGGTCAGAACCCACAAAACCAGGGTTCCAAATGCATCTTTTCACTGTGCTTTCTTTTTCTGAAAAAGCCTTGAAAGCCTTGCCAAAATATCCCCTCACAACCTAGGAAGGGCCTCTTACAGGCCAGGTGGGCTCAGCACAAACAGATGCCTCCCTTTCAGGTCCTGAAGATGCTTAAGCTGAGCTTTGCTGGTCTCCAGGGAAGCTGGAGATGGAAAGGCAAAGGTCTGTCCAGCACTTGTGCTTGAGTTTTCTGTCTCAAGGCTGTGCCCCTCACAGCTCTCAGCCCCTGCTGGCTCCTGCCAGCTCCCAGTGGGACACATTCTGCATGCCTGGCTGGGCCTCCAAGCAGGAGAGAGCTTCTCATGACCACAAACAGATGTACTCGTTTCTAAAAGATGAAGTAAACACATCTAATTCCATAAATTACTTGAAATTCCCCTCGGACAACAGCCAGATGATATGCATGTTAATCAAAATGGATATCACTGCTTTAATTCAGTGAGGAGGCAAGTTCAGCGTTTATAAATTTCCTGGCTGTAGGAGCTTCCATCTGCATCTGTAGCAGTGGTCATCTTGGTGCCCAGCATTGCTCTGCTTAATTGTAATTATTCCTAATAATTCCAATTCTTAATTCTCCTAATAACAGAGAAACAGTGTTTGGTTTTGAGCATCCTTTAGAGTTAAAAAAGGACTATCACCCGCCATCAGCATTTCAGACAGGAATTGCCTATTCCCTACTGCAATGTGCATTTTGTACACACAGAGGAGGTGCTGTAAGAGTGTCAGTGGCTGGCCCCAGTGTCAGGAGCAGCCAAAGAAATCTGCAGGGAAGGGAGCAAAGATCCCAAATCCCAGCGGGAACCTCCCTGTGGCCAAGGGCATGGGAACATTGCTGTCATCCCTTCCTCCTCAGCACCTTCAGCCCCAGGCAGGCACCTGCAGCTCTCCAGGAATCCTGGAGCTCCAGCCAACAGGCCTGGCTTGGAAAACCTGTCCTGCAGCACATCTGAAACTCAGCCACGAATTTCTTCCCTTTTAAATTGCATTTTTTACCTGATTATCTTCCAAAAGGTTTTCTAAATTCTTGATTAATTTTGAGTTGGCTGTTTAATACAGTGTATGGTTAACTAATTCATGTAGTTGTTTATAATTATTGCCTTGATATAAAATCATCTTAATAGAAGGTTGGGGTTTTTTGTTTTCTTTCCAGTAGAATAACAAGTTATTTTATTATTCAAACAAGGCTTACTTCCTGCTGTTTTCAATAAGATTTTTAATAAATATGTAAATTTAAAAATTAATTTACTGCATACGTTTGGCAGCATGATTCTTGAACTGACAAAAGTTTGATGGATTGTAAAATTATCCTCCATAAAAATCATCAGTCACAGTAAACAGAATTTATCAGCCTCTGGTAATTCTACAGCTTTTTCTTCATCTTATCTCCTGTTAGGAACTCACTTAAAATTGATTATAATATAGTATGTTTCTAGAAATGTAATTCATTCATATATTAATTAGATTTTAGGTTAATATCCCATCATGGAACAGGACATGAGCCAACAGTGTTTTCCTGTTGTTGCAGAACTGCAGTAGAGAACCCTTGATTACTGTTCCCATGTGGTTTTACCACCAGGACTAATCACTAATCAAATTCCAACCACATAAAATGGAACATCCTTCATAACATTTATTTTCTAGCTGACTTATACTATAGGCTTTTTATTGATACAACTTGCTGTACTGAAATGAACTAAAAATTGCAAGAGAGGATTTATCCTTCTACTTTAATTTGGTTCTGCAGCCTGTGCCTGAAACTCTGTCTTGGGTTTTTGTGCTGCTGTCCCTGAAATAGTCTGCCCTACAGCAGAGATAAATTGTTTGCATAAATTTAGAAGGTCCATGTAGATGACTGTACTGTTATGTAGGATTTGTTAGCAGATGAACTTAAAACACAGGTTTCCATCTGCAATTCATGCTTTGCTTGAATCAGTGCTGGAACTCAGCTCATAGCATCAGCTGGAGAGGTGACAAGTGCAGTCATGTAACCACCATCATTATTTGCATCTGTCCTGTCCCACTCTTCTCTGGCTACAAAGGAGCTTCTCCAGTCTCATTGCACAGTCAGAACACAGTGTGCATGTGTTTCAGGCTGCTACAGATTGACTGGGAAGGCAGCCTGGGCTCTGCCCTCTTCCCCTGCTCCTCCAGGAGCATTTATCCCTGTGCAGGACTGCCCAGCCCCAGCCCCTGACCCTCACTTGGGGAAGGTGCAGAGGAGGGCACACCTAGTGGGTTTCTTTCCTTAGTGCCTTTCAGAAGCCAGGTGTCACAGAAGGAAAGAGAAAGGGCGGTGGGTTTTGGTTAGAATCATTAGAGGTAAAAAATCTCTGCTGTGTAGGGTTGATTAAAATCTGTAGTGGAAAGGGAAATGTCAGCTGCAGGCTCCTAAAATAAACTATGTTGTTGGACTGGGGTTTAAGCAAGCTAATTCAGAATTTTTTAAGAATGAAGAAGACCCTGTTTCCAAATTCTAAAATTCTGGCCTCTGTATTCTTGGTGAGAGCTTTAGTTCTGATGTGTGTGCACTGTGGACATGAAGGTTCCCTCTGCAGCAGCTGAGCGCTGTGGTCACAGAGAGGGGAACTGATGGCTCTGGAAAGATTGTCTCCTCCCAAATTTCCTTCCTCCTCAGAGGCTAAAAGTAAAAAAAAGCCCTATTTGCTGTGGAACTTTGTTTAAATCACCTCCCTGAATCATTCTGAGCGCTTGCAAGAAGGAACATTCCCTCTCCTTCCTCTGCAGGTTTTCCAGCAGAGGTTCATGCTCACTGAACTCTCCCCCAGCACAGCCCTCTCAATGCCCACCACAAGTCAGTCTTCATAGCTGGGAGAATTATTCCTACATGGCTTTTTCATCCTGCTTGATTTCCTCTTGATCCTGCCACATAATCTTGCTCCTTCAGTGGTTGCACTCAATGATCTTAAAGGTCTTTTCCAACCTAAACAGTCTGTTATTCCATGATTCTCTTTCTACTGCTTCTTTTTACCCACAGGTCAGCTGGATGGTCACAGGCCATGAATCTAGTCCAGGATTACTAGTGAGGAAAATCCTTATCCTTGCAATTACCTTTTGCAGTCTTGGAGTGCAATTCCATTTTTCCAGTCCAGTTTTCTGGGTGAATGACATTCAGACATTACAGGCCAGGAGCTCAGGCATCACTAGAGAGATGGGGGATAAGTGTCTTTGTAACTACCAAAATGAATTGTCTTATTCAAAAAAGCCAAAGGTGGAAGATGAAGACAGGTAAGAACACAGCTAATACTCAGGAACAGTAGTCTGAGTTCAGCCATACAGAAAAAATTATTCGTATTACTGAAAATGTCAGTGAGATTATATGTTATATCCTGCATTTACCAAGTTTGAGAGGATTTTTTCTCATCAGTCAAATGGGAGACAGAGCCTGTATCTTTAAGAAATGCATTTGGTACTGGATTTTTTTTGAAAAAACCAACAACTTCAAGCTGTACCTTTTCCCCCTCCTAGATTCAGGTCCATGTAAGTATCCCAATTAAAAAAAAAAATCAACCAAACTACTATTCTAGGATAAAACTGTAACCCCTTCTTTATAGAAGCAATTAGCCTTACTTTCATCAAGAAAAGGATAACTACTTTCATTCAGTAGGACAAACCTCTATATATTTAAATTCTGTGAGGTGAAATACAGTGTAATGAAGACTGAAACAGTGAAGTTATTTCAGACTGCATAGTTCCAGTACCATTTGGTTATCACTGACAACATAACCCTTTATATAATTCTGTCAAGGAAGAGTACTGACCTTCAAATGGTCAAGTTCAGTCCCTTTGTCACCAATCTTACCTTTCAGTATGACTTTTTTTCACTGCTGTTTTTTTCAATCACTAGGAAATCAGAAAAATTTTGCTATTTAACTCCCTCTACAAGTAAAGCTAAAAGGATCTCTGAGAAGTTAAGTGAATCCTATACATCTCTTGTTCATTTTCAGTCCATCAGGCTCTAAAAACTGAGTAACAGCTTTCCTTTCTCACCGTGGATATTTCTTCCTTAATGCCTTGTGGTGAGCTTCTGATTGCACTGCTTTTAGTGGGCAGATTCCCTCTGTGAGAAGCAAAATTGGTGATTCTGCCAAAGTGAACAGAGTGAGGCTGTGCTTTGCCTTCTGGAGAAAGTCCTGGTGTTTAATTGCTTTTCTTTTTAATACATTGCCTCAACACACTTGGCTGAGCACCAGCACCATTATCACTTTCCAAGGTATTGCCACTTAGAATTGTATTTTCTTATTCCTTTTTAAATAAACCTTGTCCATGCAGAGTTGATGCTGCCAGTGGCCATTCTGAAGCACTATAAAAAAACAGCATTTTTGCCATTCAGTTTGTACCTGAACAAAGGCAAAAAGCCTGGGAACTCAGACCTCAACACCCTGGTTTATTAAATTATGCCAAAGTTCAAAGAGGGTTGGTAGAAACCTAATCAGGTCAAACAGTCTTGTCATGTCAAGGAAATATTCATGTATGAGGATGGTAATCTTGGCATTAGAATGCTGAATGTACTGAGTCATCTCATCGTTTTATGAAAATTCTGCTTTTCAAAGCATAAGGCCCAGCTCACTAAACTAAATTCTTTTATCTCCTTTTAAACCACACAAGAATAAAGGCTGTAGACAACATAAGTCTCCACTCCTCAGTTCAGGAGGCAATAGCTGTTTTGTCCAGATCTGCAGCTATGGATTGTACCCAGTTTGTGCTAATCCGCTGCTTTTCCTCCAAGGTAATTCACTTACAATTCAGGATCATGAGAAGTGATACTGAAATCTATTTGTAGATTTTTATACTCTGAAATACAGTAGGTAAACTTTGATGACATAGTCATGGTTACATTACCCATAATGCCATCAGGGGATGATGCATTACAATGTATATCTGGCTTTCCTATCAGCTGCTGAACATACTAATTAACTTAAAAATGCTTCCTAGCAATGCATTTTTTACCACAAAAGAAGCTTGCACTTATTGTTTATCATGGGAATCTGATGTGTGTCTCTGAGAATGTCATTATCTGCTACAGCAAAATAATTTTGGGATTTCTGCTCAAGTAGAAAAAAGAAAAATGATTCATTATTTCAGAAATTATTTTACTGTCAGTCCAGAAAATAGATGAAAGCTTCTGACAATGCACAATGGAGAGCAAGGCTTATCTTATTATTTAAAGTTGTGCTTTAAAGAGAAAGAGGTTCAAACATCCCATTTTTAGCTCAGCTGTAATGCAGCAGAGGTCACGCAGTTACAGCTCTCACCTTTGTAGTTTGCTGGATGTGGCTGTGTAACTATTTTCACTGCAGAGTGTTCCTTGTTCACCTGACGTTCAGTGAGATCTGGAGATTGTTCCCTTTGCACAGAGAGCCTGCATGGCATTCTGTCCTGATGGGAGGACAGACAGCCACTGCCCACCCCTTTCCATGTGACTCCTCCTGCTGCAAACGACAGCAGAGAATTCAGGGAGAAGTTACTGCTGATGAGACCAGCACATCTCTGGCCAGAAAACTGCCCTGCATCTCTTTGCTCTACAAGAAGCTGTGAATGTGTTAAAATTGTCCCCCTAAACAGGTTGTGTATGAGCAGCCTATGGTGCTGCAACAGCACATCCCACTTAGACCCCTTGTGTCGTAAATACAAAGCAGTTACAGGAGCTAGAGGATGGCTAAATTGGAAGAACTGTGAATTTCAAATAAGAAATAGTGGCTCCTGGGATCAAGTTTACCCTGAGCATATGCAGACAGAGTAACAAGCAATTTTTAAAAAGTAAAATCTAGAAAATTGTTTTCCCTTGCAATAAAGTTATGAGCAATAACTAAAAAAAAAACAAAAGGGAACATACTTTGTATCTTCTATTAGAGATCAGATCTGAAACCAAAGACCTTGAGTTATACAATTAAGTATTGATTTTGCTGATCTATGTTTAATTCTCATAGCAATTTTGTTGTTTTCACCCAATAGTGTTTTGCAGTTATACTTCACTTGAAACAATGCCCCACTTGCTTTTGTGTTAATCTAAAAATTAAATTGCCCAATGCATGAGAGACATAAATAAAGTTCACTTTATTCCTTTTTGTAACTGATTCTGAGCTCTTTAAAGTGCTGGTTAACTAAACTTGGACAGCTGGAAAATACATTTATCCTGCAGAATGGTTCATTGCTATTTCTGGGCTCTGGGACTCATAAGCGTAGCCTGACCTCCAGATAACCAAAGCTTCTGTGTGTTACCACAAGAAATGGGCTTGCTGCTGCTTTCCTTCCTGCACATGAGTGTGGGGTCCTGTGAACCAGCCCATCCTTCCCTCTCCTCCTTCCCACCTCACCTGAGGAATCCCTGTGCTGCTCAGAAGGGCTGCAGCTCTTCCTGCTCCTTGATCACACAGCTCTGAAGAGGCATTCTACCCACATGTAACCTCTCATTTTTACAGTTTGTGGAAAATCTAATTTGATGTATTAATGTAGGAATAACACCTATTTATAATGTATCAGTGTAACTGCAGGCTAGTTTTGTTTTCCTAATTTGCTGTGCTTGAAGTGACATGCCAGATTTTATTACATCACTAACGGGTTTTAGTTATTCCCTTTAGGATGTTGCAAGCAAGGAAACATTATTCTGATTCATGACTCATGGGTTTATTTCAAAGTGATGTGGCTCCTGATGAATGTCTGTGTATGTCAGGAAGAGTTTCTCCTCTTCTGGCAGCTGGTCACTGCTCTCAGGAGGTGCAAGGCACCCCATACTGGGCAGGTGAGAAGCTCCAGCTGTGGGAAGCTCTGCACCTACAGTGGAGTAGAACAAAAAATGCTCCCCATACCCTAAGGCCATAATGGTACAGATTTTCCACACAAAAATACACTTAGGTTAAGTAAAAAAGCTAACCATTGTGATGGGCCAGAGCTGTTACAGAGGCACTGTGAAAACAACAGTTCTTGTCTGCGCTGAACCTTTATTTCCTTTTTTCCTATTACCTGTCTCTTGTAGACCAAAATCTCTGACTACGTGTTTTTGTCTTTTCCCTTGATTAATACTTAAGGGAACATACAGCATCCCCACCAAATGCAGCACTCCCTTTGTTCACAGAGCAGATCAGAACAGTCAGCAGCAAAGCCAACCCTTGAGGGCTGAAATGGTTTCCAGCATTACTGCTGGGAAGGATCCTGTGTGAGAGCAAGCACAGGCTGTTGGTCCATCCTGGCTCTTGTAGCAGCACTGAGCAAAATCAGGAGTCTTTCTCTCTGCTGTGGTGCCAAAACCACCTGTTCACTACACAGAAAGCCACTGCTGACACAGGAGAGCTCTGAGTGGAGAACATGGCTTAGAGCTTGGGTGCTCTCTGCACTCCTGAAATCTCACCCAGCCCTCCTGGGTGCAGAACACACCCACCTCGGGTTCCACTCTGCAGAAACAGCTGCTGAGTCACTTCAGTGTGACTCTCAAATGCATTAATGAACTAATTACTTTAAAATAAACAATGCTAACATCTTTGGGATAACCCTTTTTCTTTGTTATAGCTGTGACTCTGCTGCAGTCAATAGCAAATCTACATAAAAACCCCAAAGATGCTACGTAACCACATACACAATTAATCGATCAAATTCTAACAATAGTTGGTTTGCTTTTGCCTTTTGTTTCATCTAGCAGCTTTTGAGACTGCCATGAATAACAAGAAACTTATTCAAGGATGAATCTAAATAAACACTCTGGTAATTTTTTACAAGTTGTATCTACAGTAACTAGAGAAAAAATTCTTAACTTGGGTTAACATTTCTGTTCTGACACACAAGGTTAAAGAAATGACCAGTGACTTTTCAGCTCTAGGAATGTACATAATTGTGTTATTGTGAGAGAAAATGATTTGTTGATTCTGCAGATTCTTACATTAGTATCTCTGCTTAAAGTTTTATTTTTGCTTAGGGGTTTTCTTCTATGTGTTAAAGAAAGGAAGCTTCAGGTTTTTTTACAGAAGGATATAACTGCTGGGCATGAGGACACCTAAAAAGGACAACTCTATGTCCAAAAGATACCCATAACTTATTTCTGAATTGTTTCTTGTTTTGGTAATGAATTTTGCTACTACTGTTAGAATTAGTTTTCCCTTTGAGCCCTGATGTATTGTAGATGTACTGTTCACTACTCAGGATCTTTTGTCAAAAGGTTTCTCTGATGGGCTTCAGTTCAATTTCACTTGATTCAATGTCTTTGCTTAAAAATTTTAGAGTACTTTTGTTCCCTGCAGTTTCTCTAATGTACTTTATAAAACAAATGAGAAACTAGGGTGTGATTAAAGTAGGATTGTAGCCTAGGTTGTGCTTGAAGGGTATAAAAAAACTATTGATACTGCATATATGCAGAATATACCAATGATTTCAGTCTGGTCTGTCCTGAGGTGTAAATCCATCCTTCAGTAGGATAGCCAAAATCCTCCTCTGATTGTGATGCCTCACCCAGACTGCTCTGTCCTGCAGATTCTCCAGGTGCTCCTCCTGCCCAGGAGCTGAAATTGGCTCCATTTGAACCAATAAGAGTTTTATCACAGGCCTTACTGACTCCAGTGTTGAGTCCTGCAGTCCCAGGTCTGTGCTAACTAGTCACATTCCATTTATCTAAAGAAAAGCTGTGAAGTGGGAAAACTAAAGACAAAGAAACATCATTTAGTCTGCCATATAATAAAGTATTTTAGGCTCAGCGCTCTGAAAAGCAAAAAGTGCTAACGTGTTATTGATGCCGTGGCTGAGAATATTCTCATCTGGCCTACAGAGAAGTGAAACAGCTTTTTCAGTATTTCAGTTGAGGGCAAAGGGGAGAGCATTTTAAGGTGAAATTGTGAAAAAATTTCTATTGTAGAGTCCTAAATTTGTGTTCATTCCCATTACCAAGTGTTATATTCCTCTATCTCAGAAAACATTTTAATTACAGATATTGAAGACCTTAGTTTTAACTGTCATCTAAAATTAGAACCCAACACAACATTCCCTAGAACCATTTAGACTCAAGATTAATTAATGCACCAAACAGAAAATGTTCATTTGCTAAGACTTTAGGATCTCCTGTTGCTTTGCTTAAGTTTGTTCAAAACATTTTCCAAAAATAGTAATCTAATCCATGCATTGTCATCTTCTGAAATGTGACAAGATCAAAGCAAAAACAGTCATTGGACTGGCATTTCAATTTTTATCTAAGTAGCCATCAAAACAAGCAATCAAACTATGTAACAATTTGTCTTCCTCTCGCCAGAGATTTCCAAGGAGAAGCAGCACAGCGTGCACAACATTTCACTGACTTGAAGCTTGAATTCTGCAGAAAATTCTAAGGACCCTTTACAACTGCACATGCAATGACCCACAGCATCCACACATCTGCCCAAGCTGTATCTTAAATGTGCTTGAAGTGCCCTCTCATTTTCTAGCTAAACAAAAATGTTGATGCCTTGGATTTACAGTAATTTACTGATTCTGTCTTTGCCATCTGATGGCAGTACCAGAAATGAGGAATGGCTTTGCACTCTGATGGCATATCTCAGAATGCTTGAATCTTATCTGCCCAGGAGGTTATTGAATGTTGATTGTAAAATGTTGAATGCTATCCCATATATCTCTGGTAACACGATCTGTAAGAGGAGTTAGTTACTCAGATTTTGAAACACTCTGTATATGAACAGCAGGTCATTTTTATCGAGCTGCTCCCTACACAGCTCCCTAATGATTCCTTGGTCAGATCTCTGATGGAAAATACCAGTAGCTAACAAAGGGATACAATTACTCTGGTACAGTCCTACTGTGTGTTTTTAATATAATGTGCTAATACATTGTCCAGTGTTCCCACAGAATTACACCACTTCTGTGAGAAGTCCCGGCCAATATCTGATTGATTCTGGTCTGTGGGGATTGGCCCAGTTCAGTGCAATTTCCTGTCTTGTTGCTTTCTTGTCTATTAGAGAGGGTTTGGTTTTGTGGAAATCAATAGGCTTATACATGCAAAATGTGAAGCTATTCCCTAGCAAGTTTCATTTGCATCCTTAATTTATGGAAAATGCTGTTTTCTCCTCTGCACTTTTTTTTTTTAACTTACTTAAACAAATACCTGTTTAAATATACCCTCCAAAGTATTCATGCAGGAGAAGATCTGAATTCCTTGAGGATGCTGGAGATGTTTAACTCGTGCATAGCCAGGGTCTGCTGCTTAGGACATTAATAGCACTTGAGTGTTACATAAATGGAGTCCTATTTGTCTTAGCAGAATCATTAAAGTTATGATTTATCCTAAAATGGACACTAATGTTCTATTTAATCATAACAGTTATTTAAGCATCTAACAATCTTATTTCCTTTAACCCTGTGAACTTTAGAAAGATGGTAATTAATGGTGTACAATAGAATAACTTTTAAAGGAACATGCTTCCAATATTTCTCTCACTTTTACAGAAATTGAAGGAAACTGAAGAAACAAAGGAAGATTCCCAGAATAGAGTCTCTAAAATTTCCCTGGAGTCCCTCAATAAATTTAACAGCAATAATGTACTTTTATTAGAAAAAGAGAAGAACTGTCTGAACAAGGTTGAAGGACAGAAGGAAGAAAATGGAAAGAAAGAAGCAGCTTCCTTGACCAGCTCGGGCCGGCAGGATGTGGACAACTTGGAATCGCTGAGTGATTCCCTGTATGACAGCTTCTCCTCTTGTGCCAGCCAAGGCTCCAACGACGTTTAGGGACACTTCCCACAGGCTGCAGCACGGGATGGAGCTGCAGGTGAGCGTGGAGCGAGGAGGGAGAGCAGACTGTGCCTGGCAACTCCCCCTGGAGCTCGCAGTGCTCTCCTCTGGGTGTTCTGAGCTCCCACCACACAGCAATAAGGCAGGGCAGCACCTCGGTGGTGCGGGGGACTCGACACACCCAATGCAACGAATACACAGAATAAAGTCTTAATTTTGCACTTTTGTGAATATTTGTACAGTTGTAAATACCTTGGGGAAATATATTTGTAGGGATACACGACAGCAATAAATATTAAATTGGTGCTATGCTCCTGTAATGGCAGATTACTAACTTAAAGAAGTTGGTGTGAATATTAACAAGAAAAGCTAGTAGATTTTTTTAAAAAGAGTTATAATTGTCCTAGTCTTAAAACTGTATGTAGAAACACTGCGTTTCCATAAACTTGAGCCTGCCAGATTGTCTTTAATAAACTCTCGTGGACTCCCTTTTAGAAAACATATTTTATTTTTTCCTCTTAGTGCAATTCCATGCAGGTATTCTAGGGAAACATGCATTTCAGTTATTACAACTTCACAACAGGTGTCTTATTTCAAAAGGGTTTTGACTTTTGACATGGCAAGAAAATGAATAGATTAAAAGGCCTGATACTGCTGGCATTGGCTTCATCAATCATGCACATAACTGTTTGAAAGATCAGGGTCAAAGCAATTCACTGCTGACACAAACAGGAGTCCTGTAGGAGAGAGAACCACATAAACCACCCTGTACTTCTGGCTGCAACGTGGCTTTTCAACTTCCACCTCCTCTGTGCTGTACGCATTTCCCATCAAATTAAAAATGTACCATGCTGTGTTATCTTTTCTAGTCTCTGTTTGGTCTTAAGTAAATCCTGAGCGCTAAAATTATTTTTTAATAAAACAAAACAACTCCTGTTTGTGACACACTAAGATGTTGGTGCTAACCAGTAATAGTTCAAACATATCTTGGAGCAGGGGGATTGGGCTGTATTGGGTGTTTTTGTTTTTTTTCTACAAAGGTTGTTTATATGTAAGGGAGAGTCTATTGCAAAGGTTCTGTGTATTTTTTCTAGATGTGAAGTATTTATAACTGCTTTTTGTACAGCAATTGTAAACTAGATATATTTGGAGTATTTCTAGACTCTACAGTTTCTTTAGCACATGCTTGTTAATCTTTGAAATATTGTATGATCAGTGTTACTATTTTGTGCAATTTGTTATATTTTAATTCATTTCTGCCGTAAACTTGCATCGTCTTTTTCAACTTTTAAGAGATTTTCATTGAAACATCTTTCGTAAATAAAACTTCTCTTGCCTACCAGTGCCTGCTTGGGGGGTTTTGGGAAGGGGATGCTGCGACAGCTTGGCCTGGGTCAGGGGGTACCCACAGAGCTGCCCCCGCTCCGGGACAGCGCACGGGCGGGCAGTGCTCGGAGAATTCGTGACACGGGGCTGTTAAACAGCGATTTTAGCTTAATTAACTCTTCCTTGGAGCAGAGCTGTGAAACGATCGCTGGGAAACAATCCGGAGAGGAGGCGACGCACTGAGACGGTCCCAGCAGGGACGGTGTGGGGGCAACACCCCAGGGCTGCCCCTGCCCTTCCCTCCCCACGGGCGCTGCCCATCCCATCGCATCCCATCGCATTCCCATCCCCATCTCCTGCCGCCCCATCTCGCCGCGTGTCCGAGCAGGCTGCGGGCTCTTTCCCCCCGTTTTGTTTCGCTGGAATTCCCTTTCAGGGGGCCGGGAGGGGGGAATGGCGGGGCCGCGCCTCCCCTCAGTCCCTGGCGGGGTGTCCGCGGGAGCGGGGCCCGGCTCGTCGCTCCCGGGGCTGCCACCTGTGGGCTCGGCCGGGCGGGGACACGCGGGGAGCGGGGTGGCCGAGCCGAGGGCAGGGCGGGGATCGCTGCGCTGCGATGAGCGGCCCCGGCGGGCAGCGCCGTGGAGCCGGAGCCGGAGGCGGTGCGGGGCTCCCTCCCCGCCCCCGCCGAACTTCGCCCGTGCCCGAGGCGCTCCCGGCGAGGTGCGGGGATCCCCGCCCCGCTCCGCCGGCATCACATGGTGCGGGGGGAGGGAGGGGGGAGCCGCCCCCCAGCCCTCGCTTCTCCTACAGTTTCTTCCAGTCTCAGCGCTCAACTCCGGCGAGGCTGGAGCGCGGCGCGGGGCTGGGCAGGGCGGGCTCCGCCGCCGGCTCCCGGGGCGCCGCTTCGCGGCCGAGGCGGCGGGGAAGCGGCTCAGGAGCGCGGCGCCTCCGCTGCACCCCGGCTGCTGATGCCCCTTCGCGACTGCACGCCAGCCCGGCGGCCGCGGCTCCGGGAGGATGCGGCTCTTCCTCCTCGCCGCAACTTTCTGGGGATTGTGCCTGGCGCCAGGTAAGGGCTCCGCGCCGCCGCTGGCAGCCTCCGTCCCATCGGAGCCCCTCGACGGAGCTGCTGCCGGGCGCGGAAACCAACGGAGCGGCGGAGCCCCCGTCCTGCCCGCGGCCCGCAGAGCCCCCGCCGGTGTCCCCAGCGCGGGGAGAGGCGCAGCCCCGGTGCCTCCCGGCGGATGCCGGGCAGGGTGGCGGGGCCGGCGGTGCCAGCGGGGCCGGGGGTCGGTGCCGGCGGGGCCGGGGGTCAGTGCCAGCGGGGCCGGGGGTCGGTGCCAGCGGGGCCGGGGGTCGGTGCCGCAGCGCTCCCAGCGGAGGTCGCGGGGCTCGGGCCGGGGGTCCCCGCCGCGGGACGAGGGGTGCGGGATGTGCCGGCGGAGCGCTGCTGGCGAGCCGCGGGAGCGCCTCGTTTGCATGATAAAGGCGGCTGGCAAGGGATGCTCCGCCGCTTTAATTGTGCATGGCAAAATAGTAATTAAATCATTTGTAATTAATTAGTAGCTAAGTAAACCCGTCGGCACAGATAAGAGCCGGAGCGTGTCTGCGAGCCGGGTTTCTCGCGGCGGGGCGCGGGCGGCTTTCAGCTCCCCGTGCCGCGGGGCGGGCGATGGGCAGCGGCTGCGGGGCTGTGCTGATGCCGGTGTCGGTGTCGGTGCCGGTGCCGATGCCGATGCCGGTGTCGGTGCCCGTGTCGGTGTCGGTGCCCGTGTCGGTGTCGGTGCCCGTCGCCTCCTGGCGGCGGCGTCTCCAGCGCCGGAGCGGCCGCCCCGCGGAAAGGAGCATCAGCAGAGCCGGCAGCGCTTCTTTTACTTTATATTTGTCAAAGGGATGCTTTGGCTGAGCTGTTGAATAGCCAGGAACAGCCGAATGCGAGAGGGGGAAAGATAAGGAAGATTTCTAGCACGTGTTGGTTGTTTGGTTTTTGTTTTGGTTTGTTTTTTAATACTATTGCTGTTATTTAAGGGCAGGTTAGATGGGGCACCCGGTTGAGCAGATGGTGTCACTGCCCATGGCAGGGGCTTGGAATGAGATGATCTATAAGGTCCTTTCCAAAAGAAACCATTCTGTGGTTTTGAACGAATCTCTATCTGTTGCAGGTTCGGGTTTGCAAATACAGTGTTACCAGTGTGAGGAGTTCCAGCTCAATAATGACTGCTCCTCTCCAGAGTTCATCGTGAACTGTACAGTGAATGTTCAGGATATGTGTCAGAAAGAAGTAATGGAAAAAAGTTTTGGTAAGAATTTAATAATTATTTTTCTGTTGATGTGGTTTAGGTAGCATTTGTTGCTTTTGGCTCCACCCATTCACGGTGTTCAGCTTCATATGAATCTCGTGTCTCTACCTGAAGGGACTGGATTCAATGTCTTGCACTTCTGAGTGGCTTTGCAACTCAATGAAGTTAAACAATTTTCCTTTGAAACTGAAGGATGCAAGCCAAATGTTGATAAAGCTGGTTAAGACACAGCCTTATGGGTCTCTGATATAGTTTCCCAGCACTGGGAAATTAATAACAACAAGTTAGTTTAATCTCATTACAGTTAATTACATGGGCTTTTTCCCCCAAGAGATAGAAGAGCATTAAATTAGTAATTCCCTCCTTTCTTTTATTTACTCAAGCAATTTATATACTCTGAAGATTCATCTTAAGGGATGGAAAGTGTGGTGATCTTTGCTTTCATCCCTTAAAGAAACCGTCAAGCAAAAGGGAGAAAGGGTTTTTTTTAAAAAGTGGGGGGATTTAGGGGGGAAGACAAGGGCAGAAATTGATTTTTCATACAAATTTTTAATTTTCTTTTCCCTTTACTGCATTTAATATTTATGTTAACATACCAGGACAGCAATGTATCCGAGGGGGAATCAGCTGTGATTCTGCACCTTGCCTCTATTGTCTTTTGAGCTGTTTTATAAATGGCTGGGTTTTGTTCAGCATCGTGGAAGGCATTTGAGGTTTAGAGAGAGCTGTCAGGTCTTACCCTGCTGTGCTGCTCTGCAGCTTTCTGTGTGAGCAGGAGACAGGAACTCTGCCGGGGACTCTGGGGCTGTGTGAGATGGCAGGGAGGGAGCTGGAGCTCACAGAGGCAGCTGAGAGGGTGCCAGGACCTGGAATGGACAAGGAGCAGCCCCAGCCTGGTCCCCCTGCGCCAAGCCTGGGGAGGAAAAGGAAATCTGGGGCTTCAGAACCCTGACTGAAGGGGATGCTGCTCTCTGGGACTGCCCATCTCGCAGATCTGGGGTTTTGCTGCTCATGTAGCCCGAGGCACAGCCTGGCCTTCCCCAGCAAGTCCTCCAGGAGCAGCAGGGATCCTCTGTGTGCAAACTGTGCAGTCACCCACCCCGAGCAGCAGCAGCGCTCCTTGGGCTGAGCAAACTCCTCTTCCTCCCCTTCCTCCTCAGTCAGCTGTCCCACCTGCGCTGCTGATCTCAGTGTAATCAGCCCCGGATAAATCATAATTGTTGTTACACGTCAAAAGTAGCTGAACTGCTGACACATTTCATCCTGGGTAACACCATCCACAGTGGCTGCTGCTGTGAAATACTTAGAACCTGTCCAGTGTAGGGGGGAAAAACTGGTTTTAAGCTGTTTAAAGGAAGATTAATCTCTCTTAAGTGTTTTTTTTGTTGTTGTTGTTGTTGTAGGTTTTTTTACTGGAGTATTTTATTTCCAGCTTACTTGAAAAGGGTGGTGAGGGTGTGAGATAGTTACAGCTTGTAAGGTACCTTTCAAATCTTTCATATCTCTGAATGACTGCTTGAAGGCTTTGCTATCTCCACACCACAGCTTCTGTAGCACTTTCATGAGGTTAGACAGGATATTGTAGTGATTTGGAGGGCTCTAGATGTGGTAGCAGACACAGACAAAAAAGTCAGATTTGAACTCTTTTCACTGATGCATAACTTGCCATTACTCCTGTGAAGAAATTGCAATGCAGTAAATAAACAGCTCTTAAACTGCTTGGTGGGGTTTTTTTCTGTACAATTTTATGGTTTTTTTCTTAGTAGATCCCTGGATTTTCTCCTTTGGGAGGTCACTAACATGCTCTGCATAGCAGGTGCCACTGTTTTATTACATTTACTTCTATAAATGCATTTCTTATTAATTTTAAGTTTGGAGATTGTAAATTTCATCCAGTTAATGAATTAAAATTTTACCTATTTCAAATTGAATGAAATTTACATTGCAAGCTTAGTTTCTGTTACCCTCAGTCAATTTTAGAGAGGGTTGGTTGTAAAACAGAGATGATTCAGTTCATCATCCTTTATTGGTTTTATTCCTAATTGATATTTAAATGTGTGCAATATAAATGCCTTACTCTCCCAAGTTTTATTTAATAATTCATTTTACTTCTACCAGTATATTTCATAACCTGATTCTTTTGGTTGTTGCTTATTACTAAAAGCTCAAATGTTTCAAGTGTTGATTTTAATTTATAATAGACTCAAGTTTGAGCTTTTAACCCAGAAAATGAAAGATGCAAATTTGCATTCATTTGACAGCACAATCTCCTAATTAGAGTTCTTTTCTCCTCAATAAATACAGTGCAATTTTTGTACTTTAACCCATTTTTGTCATTAGTAAAAGTAGCTGTGTCAGTGAGCAAAGTGCTGAAAGTTATCTCAAACTTTATTTAAAAGTCCAGTGCAGTGTTCTGAGATAAGGGTCAGGGTGGGAGTGGGTGACCATCCCCTGGGGGAGCCACCCTTGCCCTGCAGGAGGCCCCAGTTTGGGAGTTTTGCTGTCAGGGGCTGCTGGCTCCGGCTCTGTGCTGTGCACAATTCCATTTGCCTGCAGTGCAGCTCCAGCCTGAGGCCAGGGACTCTTCCATGAATGTTTGCTGTGTTCAGGATACAGATAGAGTTCTAATTCAACACTGAGATGCTGCTGCAGCAGCTCTGCGGCTCAGCTGCATTTCTGGGTCAAACTCCCCGTGCTGGAGGCTCCGGGGTGGCAGAGGACAGCCCTGGGCTGCCCTTGCCATTCACCTGGCACAGCGTCCCTCATGCCTGGGCACACCTCACTCCTCCTCAGCTCCTCTGCACTCAGTGCCTCAGGTGTCACTGGCTCTCTCAGAACATTGTCTCAGCTCCTGGAGAAGCAGCTTCAGGTGAGAAACAGCAGCAGCTCAGGCTTGTTCCTAACCCAGAGCTTAAAAAGTGGCTGTTCCTGGGGCAGCCTCTGATGTGAGCAGCTAAGAAAGCAGGTGTTAGTAACTTCTATTTTGAATTAGATCATCAGGCATCTGGTCTCAGCTCTTTGTCGTATTGTATTTGCTCCTTTGGACACCTTAAAATTGAGCAGCAAATAGCAAAATATTTTTCTTTCTTAAGGCTGAGTTTCATTTTAAGATGTTGCCAGAAAAAGTTTAATGATTGTTAGAATTCTGTTCCAGTGGGAGATACAGGACAAGACAGTATTTTCCCTGTGATAAAGAATCTTACTAATTACCTTGTTAATTAAATCTCAAAAAAAAAAAAAAAAGAAAAGAAAAAGCCGTCTTTTAGAGGGAGGAGTGATGAGACTGGAAAGTGGCACTCAAGACTGTACCACAAAATTTTTTATCCCACAGAAATTAGTGTAAAGGATAAGTTCCCACTGCATTCTTCAACTGGATAAGCAGGTGTTTTAAAATTCTGTAAATTGAATGTTTGACAAAGGATCAAAGTTCTTACCATAATTCTACTTGCAGATACCCTGTGGAAATACCTGTGGTGGATTCCCTGCTCCCACTTGCCTCTCTCTTTCCACTCCATGGACTTTTAAATTAGAAATGTCAGTGCTCCTTCATTTTTAGAATATATGTAGCATCAAAGAAATCCCACAGTATATTGGGATCAAGTGAAACATCTTGGTGATAGATAGATGAGTATATAGTGTGCATGTGCTTTTATATATATTATATATCATAGAAAACATACTGGTAATGATAGTCTTGCCTTTTACTGAGGGGAAGAGTTATCTGAGCATAAAGGTTGATCTAAAACCTACTTAAAGCAAAATGAAACTCGCCATGTGAATACATCAGTGAGGGATAAAGCAGGAGGATGAGACAGCCAGCCCAGAGAGGTAACTAGTCTCAATTGCTTGGAACTCTCTGCAAGTAAACCTGCCCACATGCATGTTTTGAACAATACCCCTTCTGTTCTAATCTAGTTGTGAACATACTTTTACCAACTTTAGCAAGAAAAAAAAAAAAAAGATTCACTGTAGCAATGCCAAAACTTGAAAATATCAAGGATTTTTCCTTTTGCAAGCAAACTGGGAAGCAGTCAGATTATTGTATTAATCTGCAATAAGGACTTTTGCTTATTTGTTTGGTTTACTATGGTCTTATATTGGTATATAACTCTGCAGTGTAGTTATAGAAATTGCTGTGATTGTGTGCTTAAAAGTAGTGCATGGAAACACCATGAGCAAGATCAGCATCTCAATGTTGAATTAGGACTTTATCTATTTCTTTGAACTCTTTCCAGTACTGGTTTTCCTACCATTTGCTTTCTCAGTGGCTGTGTTGTATGATGAGTTGGACTGTGGTGAATTCTTGACTTGTGATTATTACTTGGTTTTGCCATGATTGAGTTGTTCTTGTGTGCAAGGATTACAGAACCACATACTTTTTTTCTGTGTTCATGTATAGAATCCATTAGTACTAATATTAATTGCATATCAAGGGGAAATTACCAAGGATTTATATCAAGGGGAAATTATGCTCTGGTGTACTTTTATTGACAAAGTGATTAAAAGAGCAAACAAAGTTTAATGTTGCCAGAATTACTGTAGGCATTAAAGCTTTATAGAAGTTGTTGCATCCCCAGTATCCATTTAGAAACAGTAAGAAACATCCACTAAATTGGTTGTGGATTTTTAATTATTTTTTGATTTTCCTCTACACTTTTTTGGTCAAAGGATATCAACATAACTCAAGAGAATTTGTGGTGTTTGGGGGGCTTTTGTTGTTGTTGTTTTTTAATCAAAGCTAAACATGATATAATAAATCTTTATTGGCAATTTTAAAAGATAAATAAAAATTTTGCATGGGACAGTTGGTACCTGTAAAATCACATCTTGTGCTACCAGGTGCCAGCAAAATGAAGACATAATGTCAATATTGGTAACACAGTTCACTTTTGATATTGAATAAAAGACTTGCAATGGACATTGTTAATTTGCACTGTATGCTGAACACTTGGATCTGTGGATACATTTCCATTCAGAAACACTTTTTCTCAAATGTCAAATCCATTTCCTCACTTGTAAATTTTTCCAATCTTTGGGTTTCTCAGAAAACTTCCAGCCACTTATGGAATGCACTGACTTGAGTGTGTCAGCTAAGGAGAAATTATGAGAGTGTTCAGCAGCTGCTGTTCTGACTGCCTTTCAATAAAGAAAAGCAGCATTGGAGTTAACAGTTCAAGCAGTTTATGACTTGAAAGTCATGACAAAGATCCAAGTGCAGAAGTGATGAAGGCTGCATTATTTTAAGGAAGATGGGGTATCTGGTCCAGCGCGTTCCATCTTTCACAGGATGTGGACAATAGCTTTTTATGTTATTTTATTTCCCAGGCTTGTATGAAAGATATACAAATGAATTTTGTGATGATACAGTGCCCACAGCCTGGTGTCTCTTAAACCTCCCCTGAGAGTTTCCTATTGCATTTCACACACAAGTGAGTTTGTGTTTCCCAACCCTTTTGAAGCCTGACCCTGTCACTCCTCTTAGCTCCCAGTGACCTTATCAAATCATTGGCAAGCAAGCAAGCTTTAATTAATCCAAACAATTTTCATTTCCATTTTTCCTTTGTAGTCTGGATGGGCTTTTTGGAAAACTTGACAAAAGTGTATTTTGCCACCTTACCAGTAAGTCTTTGAAACTGGAAAATGCCATATAAAACCCAGGAAAATCCTACTGTTAAGTTGAGCAGGCTGTAAAACCCTGACTGTGAAAATAGCTAAAGATTTAAGAGCAGAATGAATTTCCAAAGTTCTGGCATGCAAGTGCCAGCATCTGAGCCATCCCACTGAAATTGGTAAGGACATTAATTAGGGATGCAGCAAGACTATTCACGTGTCAAATTATTTATGTGACTTTTTGCAAGAATGTAGCATTTTAACATTTGTAAAGGTGAAAGGCTTGTGGCTTCCCTTCAGCTCAGAATGTAAGGGTTGTCAAGAAAAATCCTCATACAGAATTCTGAAAATTGAGTCTGAGTTCACCTCTGTCTCTACAAGATGAAGTATATTTAGGTCTTGATGGCAAAGGACATTTGGATCTTGATTCTTTTGTATCAGGTAAGAGGAGAGGATGGAAGGCTTTGTTGGGAATATTGTGTGTTGTAATGCTTGACTGTATATCCACGCTGGTGAGCAGGGAAACAAATGAGAACAGTAGGAAACCAAAGAATTATTAGATATGCAGGTGAAAGCTGAGCTTTGATCTCTCATTTGTAGCCTCCTGTGGCTTCAAAAAATATTTGATAACACCACCATTAGCAGTTGTACTTCACTTTTCCAGCCTATGCATTTTTAAGCATTTTAATGCCATGCTTCAGCTTTGCAAGCAGTGGCAGAGACTTTTTTGTGATTTTTTTTTTTGTTGTTGTTAACAACACCATTTTGAGTCACATTTCAAGCACCAGAATTAGAAGGCACAATTTACAAAAAGATATCAAGGTAATCTAAACCCTCGTCCTCTGTCAGTCAACAATTGTCCAGTTTCTCCTGAGCTGACTTAATTTCTGCAAGGTGTCATGTCAGGGTCAGAAGGAGAGCAATGAGGCCAGACTTTCATTGTCAAAAGCTTCCTGTTAGTTTCTGAAAAAATGTGCAATTTTAAAAAGTGCCAAATGTATGGAGGGTTTGTGATGACATTAGGTTTTCATACAAAATCATGATGATAATATGCTAAGTGAACCAGGTGGTTTATTTTCATTTTACGGAGGGGGGCAGAGTGGGCTGGGTTTGTTTTATATTTAATAGAATTGTATACTCCCTAAGAACCTAAAGGCATGAATATGCTTTTATCTTGTCCACAGAATGCATAAAAGGGAAGACCAGGATGAAATAGCTGCAGTCCTAAAACACAAGATAAAAAATCAGGAAGTGTGTGCATAGCTTTGAGTAGATTTCAAGTCTCATACTTTTAGTGCCTTGGGGTTTTTTTTGGTCTGGAAAACATGGTGTCTCACAGTATTTAAGTAGCTGTTTACAAGATAATTAGAAAATCTTGTGATACAATTTCTAGCAAGGTGCAAATTATTTAAACCACTTGTCTCATCAACCTTTTCTTTGGAGTTTACAAGGATAAGAAGTTATTGTGAAGTGAAACTTAGAGGAGTCAGGTATTATCATATTTTACACTTGTTCAAATTGGGGTCTGGAGTTTTTGGGAGGGTTTTTTGTAACAATGAATTTACAGTCATAGCTGAAAGTCTCTGTGTTCAGGAAGCTTAATTCATACTTTAAACCAATAAAAACATGATCTGAATAAAACTGCATTTGTTTGAGGAAGCACAACTTCAAAAGAATGATTGATTGCTCTTCAATATTCAGTCACCTTCTACGATATTCAGGACCTTATTAGATAGAATATATTTATAATCACTTTCTCTAGAAAACAGCAAATCACAATAGGACCCCTGGAGTCTGTCACTGTTTGATGTGTGAACAGGTCCTAGCTGAGGAACTGATCATTATCATAGCAAAACCACTGGAGCCATAAAGAGATGGGCATAAAACCTAACACAGAACTTAGAAAACATAATTTGCAAACCTATTTGTGTATAGTCTGAATCCAATTTTTGTAGCATTACTGATACAGTAAAATGCAGAAATAATCACATTTATATTTTAGAAGGTGATGTTCACCTGTTTACATGTTATTCTTGCACTAGTATAAATTCTCATTTTATTTCCTGGCAGACATCAGAAAAGAGCTTTTGTAAGTCCTACTGGGTGCTGAATTTTGCTTGAGTGCAGGGTAAGCTAGTGAAAATTTAAGGAAAAAAATACAGAATGGAATATATGAATGAAATCACAAAGCAAGCGTGGCTCGGCAGAGCACACATCAAGTCGATGCACAATGAGAGGGAAATCTTGCAGATTCACCAAGAGCAGAAAATTGAAAGTTTTGGTGAAGTAAGACAGTTGGAACTATGCAGGATATTCAAAGAAAGGAGTATTGGTACAAAAGCCCAGTCATCAACTTTTCTCTATGAGCAACAACATTGAGAGAACACCCAAACGGATCCTGTGCAATTCAGGCTAATGCAAGAGCTAGGACAAGACTGGGGTGGCTCCTCCTGAGATCTGTGTGCTGTACACTGTGAATTATCCACTGCTGGCCAATTTCCCACCTTTTGCTTAGAAGAGATGGGCGAGATTTAAACACTCCTTCTAAAAGAGTTGAGTGGAGGTTCTGTCAAAATTGTGTCTGCCTCAAACTTGCCTTGATTACCTGCTGGCTTCCTCAGCTACTCACTTTAAGATACAAAACTTTTCTACTGCTCTTGTTTTGCTTCCAGCACCTGGTGCAGCCTTGGAAAGGCTCAAGGATGCCTCAGTGCTGGGCCCTAGTTGGACACAGACTTCTTTCTAAGCTCCAGAAGATTTATGAGGCAGCTTTGCTCAGGGCACGTGCAGGGGATTTTGCTGAAGCGCTGTCTGTGAAATGAGCTGCACAAGACTGACTTTCACACCTGTGCCTGTGAAATTGGTTATATGCATATAAAATAGAAAATATACAAATAAAATGGTGTGGAAAAAGCTTTCTTTTAAAAAGTGGAGTGTCAGTGACAGCCCACAAGATCAGAGAACATCTGGCTTGGAAAGCTCGGTGCTGGGCAAAGTGACACTGTCCACTTGACTGAGGCAAGCTTAGAGAGGAGAGTTAGTGGCCATCAGGTCCTGGGGTGAAGAGCAGGGCTGTGATTTCCTGCTGAGCTGTGCCTTTGCAGAAAGCAGTTTCAGAGTAGCTGGGTCATCATAGGAGTGGGAAGGTGACTTTTTTTGGAAATTAGCTCACTGATCTCAGAGGTGATACCCTGGTTGCCTGTTCTGGCTCTGTGCATTTTGCTGAAGGACACTCCTGAGAGTACAGGTGCAAACTGGAGTTGCACACTACTTGGATTGTGCTTGGCTCTTAAAAGTTGGAGAGAGTCATGCTGACACAGCATCATTTTTGTCTGCACCTCCTAGAACAGAAGACTCAGAGGTGTCTAATAAGGTTCTTTTCAATCAGCAAGAGAAAAACCTTGGATCTTCTGGTGCCTTCTGCATTAACACAGTGTAAGAAGTAGGTGTGATGTCACCTTTTTTGGTTGTCCTAGTAACAAGTTAAGCTGTTATTGAGGAGAAATGCACTGGGCTGTGCAGACAGGGTAAAGGAAAGAACACTCACTTTTTGGATTTGAATAAATTATTGCTCGAATTTTTTGTTAAAATCAAGACAGAATGCACTTGTATGTGGACAAAACAGTGCCAGGGTACAGATGAACAGGACTAGACTGGACCCAGCTGGGAAAATAAATATTGCAAGCAGGAACTATAGAAAAGCCTAAAGATTTACACCCATCCCATCATTGCAAGGAGTAAGGCAGAAATATTAGTTTGAGCCTTGACACTGTCTAAATATGTGATGATTTGTGGAGCAGAGAGAGGTGTAACCATAGGCAAGTTGCTTAGTCTAGAAACAAGTTTTTAATGCCAAATTTAAGCCCAAATCTGCTTTATAAAAACCTACCCTGAAAACAAACATGGCTGTTGTAGGTATATGTGACAGGAGAGGGTGGGATATAAGCACATTATCACACAGCTGTTCTAGCTCTGTGCACTCCTCTCTTTTCTTGAAATTTCTTGATCTGCATGCCACAAACCTTGATGCCAAAATAATGGAAAATCTGTTGGTCAATAGTAGGTCCTTCACAGTAAAACATCCTTACAGTACCTAAACTGTTGTTGGGGGTCTGCTGAATCCCTGAAAAAGTACAAGTTACAAACTACATACATCAAGTAATTGGGCAATAAATATACTAATTGAGTAGCTGTAAATATGCTAACTGACCACTGGTGTCAATTGTTGAGGGTGGGTAGCTGGGAATGACCCCATCCCAGTAAAAGCAGAGTGTAAAAAGTGAGGTCTCCTTGCTTAGCCAGTGACTCAGAACAATCTGAGGTAGAAGAAAAGCTTCCAGAAAGGTTTGCAATTATTTTTCTGGGTGATATGTTAATGAATGCATCGGGCTGATTGCTCAGGCAAGAATACCCAGTAATTAGCAGTTATGTCTGTGCTATGAGTCTTGTGAGGCAGATAACCACTTTGAAGATCTGTCTGCAGTTCAGCCTGCTGGTGGCAAATGATTCAGGGACGTCTTGGGGATCGTTTGGAACTGGCTCAGCAATGCTGCAAGGGAGGGGTTAGAGGGGAGATCTCAGGGTGTAACTCAGAGAGGAGGCTGCTGTCCTGGCTGAGCTCAGGGGGTGAGCTGAACTTACTGGGACCCATTTACCTGTTTGCTGGAGTGAGGAGATGGTGTCCCTGCTATCAGATCATGAAAGTCAGTTGTACTCATGTTATTTCCTACCAGAATTATGATAGGAAGAAGGTTTTAGGAGTAAGTGAGGTCACAGCACAAGTGTTTTAAAAATGTCACACCTGCAGTGCTAACATTCCCTCTTTTTCCACCAACTTCTGTGCCTGTTTGCATTGTGTCTCCCTGTCAAGATACTGCAGAACCAAAGAGAGAGAGTGCACAGGCTTTCTGTCCTGAGCAAGCTTGCTTCGTACCTGATGCTTTGTAAAAAGCACTTAGTGTGATAGCAGCTGGTTTGTGAGATCAAGAGACTCTGTCAGTACTCACAGAAAAAAATCTTGGACGTGAAGGGCATGTTAGCAGAGGAGCTGTTAAAAACCTGATGGAAATGCTGAGGTTTTTAAGTAAAAGAATCTTTCTAAAATTTAGAGTGCTAGAATAGGGGAATAAACAATCATTTGGGTGTGAAATTTCCTATTGTACAGCATTTACTGAAAAGCCACTGGAGAAGTCTTACAAGGGGATTTTGCTGCTAGTCAGATTATTCTCCCTATTTAGGTGTGAACATGGTCCATCTGTTCATGAGACTTTGAGTAGTAAAATTTCAGTCTGTGCAGGAATATTGTGTTTTGACTTTAAAAGGAGCTCAGGATTGTTCTGTGGGATTGATCCTGGAGAACAGATCTGTTGTAAACCCGTGGAGTTAAGCTGCAGGACTTTGATTTTTTTGCAGGAGAGGTTTCCTAGAGTTGTCTGGTGAAAACCATGCCTCAGAGGGCATCATCTAATTGTTCACAGCAGTCTCCTAATCCATGGGAGGAGTGCAAAGTGTGATATTTCCACACTATAAATTATGCAAACTAATAAATCACTAATTCAAGTTGTGAACAGAGCTTTGCAGGAAACCTGTGAAAAGGAAACAGCAGGAAGAGAGTGATCTATAAAATTATGGGAATAAGAAATCTGCCAGGGTCAAAAGCTTTTTAGAGGCTTGATCTTTGAGGGGAAAGTCAAATTCACTGCTGTTCATATGGAAGACTGAGGAATGGCTGAGCTTGGTGGGTGTTTGTTGCTCAGGGAAATAATCTGTGATGGGGAGATGTGGGATGAGGGAATGGAGAACAGTCATTGTGCCTGGTTTAACTGAATACAGGAGGCCTTTCTCAAGAGAGAAGGGGAAGGAAAAACACTCATTGTAGCCATGGGAAGGGTCATATCTGCCTCTGCTCTGGGAAGCCTGCACCAGGTCTTTTTGGGGAACATCAGCTGAGATTTTGGTATTCTAAAGCTCATCAGTGGCAGCACCAGTGAGGCTCCTTGACAGCAGTGGTTTGTCAGCAGAGACAGAACTCCCTTCTTTTTGCAAACTGTAGTAATAAAGATTGCATTGCTTGATCTGTGTGCCTTTGCTGTTACAGGGAGAACAGCCCACAGCTCCTCTTCCTTCTTGAGAAAAGGCTCTACCTGCTGTGTTGATTGATTGAAGCTCACTGGAGACAGAGGAAGATTTAACACTCGCTTGAGGGCTTCTCTTCATAAGTTCAACGAGATAGATAGCCTAAAAACACATTTCAGAGTTGAGATTTGCAGAGGGAGAGCACAAAACAGGGAAACCCCTGCATTGTGGGGATGGCAGCAGTGTTGTGACAGTATAAAAGAATTGCTTTAATTAAAAGTCTCTGAAGACAGGAAATCCTTCTTTCTGAGCACAGCCCAAAGAAAGGGTGTTCTGCTGCTACTCTCAGCACTCAGAGGTGCAGTGGCTGATGCCAAATTACAGAGGTTTCTCCTGGACCATGGAGATGCTGTAGTGGTTATTAAGTCTCTGGGGACTGAACAAGTAAGTGCATTAAGTATCTGCAGGCACTGTACATCCAGCACCAGGGTAATATTCCCTCCTCACTCCCTCCAAAAAAAGTCATCACTGTGCATTTAAAGATGTTTTGGGACCATGTCACAGGATGCAATGGCATCATTCACCAAGGGACTCCTGTTCCCTTGCTTTTCAGGAGAAAAAATGCAAAACTTTTTGAAAATCCCATATTAAAAAAAAAATAGTGATTTTATCATTCTTAGGAATACCCCTACTACATTTTGTAACTACAAGCAGGCAAGCATCCATTATCTAGTTCTATTATGTGTATGTTTTTCTAAGACAAAATTTCTACTGTAACACTTGCAGGAAAATTTTGGAGTAATGAGGTGGGGAACTGCTATAACCATTTTCCACTATGACAGAAGAAAATACAGCTGTGTATTTTACAGCCTTTTTAAACCATGTTAAAATAGCAGCTAAAATATATTCATCAGAATGTACTTTTTCAGTTAAAAACAATCTGAGAAATTATAAATTAGCTTATTAATTAAAATTACTTTAAATTACATTCAAAAAGGGAAGACTTTCAACTCAAGAAAGAGGCTTCTATAGAAATGGAAATTTTTGTTATTGAGGGTATTAAACTTCAAAGATAGGCAAGAACTGAGATTACCTGGAAAAGTACTTCTAATTCTTCTTCAAAAAAAATTTTTAAAGGGGAGGGAGGAGGATGAAAGTTTTACTGATAATCATCCTCCTTTTACTCCTTGTTACCTGCCTGTGTGTGGCAAAGGAACAAGAAAAGGAGAAAAAAAATCTCAAAAGACAAATGAAGAGCATAGAAAGCTGTAATTACTTCGACACCTTAACTCAGACATGTTCAGCAATAGAAACAAAACTAATTTTCTCACTAATTGCATTTCAGTTATAGCTATTCAAACAGTTTTATTCTGAAAGATGAAGAATTCCAGCTATAAAATGCACCATTTGATATACATTATGCAAATTGAGTCTGTCATATTTTTGGTTCCAGCCAGGATGGAAGTACAGAGCAACCCCAGGCGGAGCGACCGCGGCGCTCCGGCAGCGCAGGGCTGTTTGTCCCGTCGCTGCTGGGGTGCCTGCCCTGAGCACCAGCAGCGCTTCGGGGCGCTGAGAGCCGGGTTGGCAGCTGCTTTTGAGCAGGAATCCTGCTGTAAGGTGTTCCCCTCAAACGGAGTAACCCTTGTTGTGTGTCACAGGGATCATGTACCGCAAGTCCTGCGCCTCCTCGGCCGCGTGCCTGATCGCCTCTGCCGGCTACCAGTCCTTCTGCTCCCCTGGCAAGGTCAACTCCGTCTGCATCAGCTGCTGCAACACTCCCCTCTGCAATGGACCCCGCCCCAAGAAGAGGGGCAACTCTGCTGTGGTGCCCAGGGCACACATGATGACCACTCTTCTGCTCCTTAAATTGGCTCTGTTGTTTTTGTACTCTTAAACTTCAAGCAAGTTGGTTTGTTTGGTTTTGGCTTTTTTTTTCCCTGACACAATTTGTTCCACATCCTTCTTTCTTCAAAGACGCTGCAATTATTTTCTGTTTGTTTCCAAATCCCTGTCAAGAGCAAGGGAAGTTCAGTGGTTGTGTGGAGAAGAGGAGCTGATATTTTTGTCAGCTAATGAGTTCATTTAGCAGATTGAATTTCCAGTATGCACTTAAAAATCCCAGCAGGACACAGAACTCCTGTTCCTTTTGCATAACTGGAAACAAATCCATCCGTGTTATTCCTTTTGCCGTGTTGTCACTTTCCTGGGTCATTTCAATTTCCATCTTTTTAAGCTCATTGCTAAGCAGTAACTTTGCCTTATGAGGTCACACTTGATGTTCACAAAGGCCGTTCTGAGCGCCCTGACCGCGCTCTGAGCCGCTCTCGAGGGGCTCCGCTTCCAGGCTGGGATCTGAGGGTGCAGAACCCGTCTCCTGTGGGCTGCAGCCGGGCGTGGGCTCCTTCTGGAAGGTGCTCAGGAAAACTTTGGCGTTGCCCTTGGTGGAAGAGCCGCGCCTGGAGGACATGAAGAGCAGCGGGCGCAGGGAGCGGCTGCTGCGCGCCGCGGAGCTCTGGTGGCATTCCCTGAGGAACCTCTCCCTGTTGGCGTGCTTCAGCGTGAGGCGGCAGCACAGCACCTGCAGGAACACGCTGCGGAACTGCTGCGAGGAGATGTTGTACAGCAGCGGGTTCACCACCGAGCTGAGGTAGAAGAAGATGTCGGCGATGGGAAGGAGGGTGATGTAGGCTTTGAAGTAGGGGTAGGTCCAGTCCTGCTTGGGTTTGGCGGCTGTCATGATCCTCCTGACCTGGTTTGGCATCCAGCAAACCGCCAGAGTGGCGATGATCAGTCCTGCGGGCACAGAGAGCAAGAAAGAGGTCTGCATACGTGGGGGAAGACACATGAAATACCATCAGTTCTGCACTTACTTGTTAGGAAATGGTACTGACTTTTCAGTGTTTTGCTTGACAGCTTTTTCTGCCAGTAGCATTTTTCGTTTGTTGTTTTTAATAACTGTTACAAGGTCATTGCGGCACATGCTCAGACAAAACACTGCAGTGCTTGGATGGTGTTTCTTTGTACCTGTTGGCATTTATTGGTTTTCAGAGTGTTCTTTCTCTGATCATCTGTGTCTTTGGAAAGAATATGGTTTTAGTTTGGTTTCTGCTCTTACATTTCTTCCGTCTTTCCCTTTACTTTGAAAAACAAACACAATAAATAGAAACTATAGCCATATTAGATCAGGCAATACCCAGAAGAGATCAGATTCTTGTTTGTACTTTACAAAAAAGAAAATGTATGCATAATAATATATTTCGTGTTATTTTTGGTAGATTTCCTCTTACAGAAGCTATTTTTAAGTAAAATGTGTATGGATCTTTTTATGGTAATTAAGATACGTTGGGCTTTCTTAAAAATCAAATTCCAGTGGAATTAAATGATGAATGTAAATGAGAAAAACCCAAGCCTAGTCATGAAAGTGTAAGCAGTTTCAGATTGTAAATTACGCTTTAAAATGTGGTATCTGACCATTTTGTATTTATATGTAAATATAAATACATGTTGCTGCATCACTAATGGCATTAAAAAGGGGTGGCTGAAGTCTTGGATGTCTGAAAATTCTGCCTGCGTGGATCGAGTTCTGCAGAGTGCAGCAGCCCTGCAGGAACGTGTCAGCGGCTGGAGCTGGCTGTGCCAGGCAGGACGTGGAGCAGGAGCAAGGCACCTCATGGCATCCTCTGTTTCTCCTGTGTGCCAGCGCTGCAAATCCTGCCACCCTGTGTGACATCCCGGGTACACAAAGTCACTCCTCCTGCCGCTGCTCCCCCAGCAGTGCTGGCTCACGGGGCAGCCTCCAGTCTGCTGTCCCCTCTTTGCTTCTCTCTGTGCAGGAGCTGTGCCTTACACCAGCTGTGGAGGGAGCAGGAGCTGCAGCCTGGCAGCTTCCCTGGGCAGGGAGTGTCCTGGTGGGGCAGTTCTCATCCTGTGTGTCTCCTTGTTAACCTCATCCTGTGCCTGACCCCTGCTCCCAACAGCGGCACAGAAGCTGTTTAATTCTTGCTTCTCTAGGCTGAGTCAGATTTCCCTCACTGGACAGGTCACTGTAGCAGTGCCATTCGGAAATAGCAGGGTTTTGAAGCCAGGAAAAGGACACTTCACTAGCAGGAAGATGTGAATGTAGCAGGAAAGGAAGGCAGGAAATAGAAGAAACATTTTTTATAACTTTGAAACTGTCAGAGCTTCATCAGGCTCTGTCAAAGTTCTCGCCACCAGTACCCCCAAGCAAAGAAAAGGTATGAAATGCCTTTTCAAAAACAAAATTTTAATTTTTTTTCATAAAAGGGATAATTACTTTAACAAATTTATTATCTCCCTGAATAAGCTACCAAATAAAAGCTGTCCTTTGGATCCCTTGCTTCTGTAATCACTTACTGTCACAATAACTTTGTTGGGATGGGGAAGTAGCAGATCTTAAACAGCACTGGCTTAAGAGCCCTGGAGGGCTGTTGTTGGCAAGCCAGCAGTAAATTCATCACCAAAACCTTTGCCATTTTCAGTTCTCTACCTACCAGAAGTCTCCTCAGCCACTGTTTCTTTACTCTCAGTCACACAGTCCCTCCCTGCCCCTGCTTTTCCCCTGCCACCTCATGTCACTGTTCAGTACCTGCTGTGCCTCTGTGATATGAATTTTGTATTAATCCTGCAAATGTTTGAGGCCTTCAGTGCTCTTTTCCTGCTGTCAGCTTAACAACTATAAGGTGTCAGTCCTGGCATGGGCCAGAAGAAAATGAGGCCCCTTCAGCAGTGACTTGTGATGAGCCTTATAGAAAGGCAGTGGAAGGATTCTGTTGCTTCAGTGGGGCTTCTTCTCTGGTGCAACTTAAACATAAAGTTCACAAGCCCAAATCTGTGTAATTCTCATCAAATTTTACCAGAAGATCTCTTTCAAGTGAGAAGAAAATAAGCTGTATCATACAATTTTATTTTATTTTTTTTGTTCTTGCTTAGAAACAGGATACTTCATCATGCTGATTAATAGTTTCCTAAATTATGAGTGCTGCTGGGAGAAACTGTGAGCAAACAATGCATGCATTCATTTTTAAAGCCCAACTGCAATGCTCTGTCTGATTTTTTTTTGCTTCTGAATTCCTTGCCATTGACCTTTTTTTTTAATTCAAACTGCCAACTGCTTAAGATACCTCCTTATATTCTTCAGACCCTTTTGTTTTGGAGAAGTGAGTGTGTGGTAGTGTGTACAGCAAGTGAAAAATGAGCTGCTTGTGCCCTTGTGCAGCACAGGCAGGTTTGTCTCTCGGGGGGCGGGAGGGGACAGCTGCAAAACTCTTGTTTCCCAGGGATGACTAATTGTTCATTTTCACACTCTGAGAAGATGCCTGTTGACTCAAAGGAGATGCACCATGCAAATAAACATGCTGACAGACTCACAATATTTTTTGCAGCTTTCACACTTGGCATGACAGTGTGGAATAAAGGGAAGCTCGGCAGAAGTGCACCTTGGGTGTGACCGTGTTCACAGGGGTCCAAGGATAAGGGAAGAGACGAGGATCTGACTCCATGTTTCAGAAGGCTTGATTTATTATTTTATGATATATTAAAACTATACTAAAAGAATAGAAGAAAGGATTTCATCAGAAGGCTAGCTAAGAATAGAAAAGGAAGAATGATAACAAAAGCTTGTGCCTCTCAGACTGTCTGAGCCAGCTGGGCTGTGATTGGCCATTAATTACAAACAAGCACATGAGACCAATCCCAGATGCACCTGTTGCATTCCACAGCAGCAGATAACCATTGTTTGTATTTTGTTCCTGAGGCCTCTCAGCTTCTCAGGAGAAAAAAATCTAAGGAAAGGATTTTTCAGAAAATATCAAAGCTACACTTGGGAAGCCTCTGAGCTCAGCATTGCTGCTGAGCACTGAGCCTGGACTGGGCTCAGGAGTTTGTGTTGTGCTGCTGTGCCAGAGGTGCTTAAACAGCCTCAACCAGCTGGAATGGAAACCACACTGAATCTTACACCAGCACTGATGTATTTTTCTTGTGAGCTTGCTGCTTGATGGGAATAATTCTCCACATTTCAGCTCATGTCCATCTTTGCCTTCCACTTTTTCTTATTAAAGGGAGAAAGATCAGTGGCTCTGCTTTTTCCACCCCATTTTCCTGACCACTGCATGGAAGTGACACAGAGCAGAGGTTTATCTTTCATGGAATAACAATGTTTATAAACAAAGTAATGATGTGGTTTTGCAGCCTCCATCACTGGTGCTTGAAATTTCCAACTCACATTTGAATTATTCCAGTTCAGTCATCAGAAAGGCATTAGAAAAATGCCAGCAGAAGCCAGGAGCCCTTGCGTTACCTTCTGTAAGTAAGAACATCTCAACCTTTAAATAAGAGCAGGAGCTTAGAATTCATTTAACATCGATTTAGATATTTCAAGGTAACAAACAAAACAAAAGACCTGAAAAGGTCCTTGACTAAAACTACATTATAAAGTTAGACCATAAACAAGCCACAAAACAGTTTACTCCAAAATAGGAATTACCACATCCTACTACTGTTTGAATCTGAATAAAACCCAGCCCAAGCCTCTTTACAAACAAAGCATACAAATTTAACAACACTTTAAATTTGGGAATCATTATTCTAACTTCCCAAAAGTCAATCTCACAGTATTAATTCTTAATATGTGACAAAGGATCATTTATGTAGTAAAATAAACCTAGCATTTAAGTGCCAATAGTATAAATATTCATTGCTGGCAGAGAATAGGAGTTTGGCAGTCATCTATCCCTTAGCAATACTTTTTTATTACTCAGAAAATTCCTCTGGGCCATAGGGGACTGAATTAAATTCATTATGAACTTTATTGGGAAGGATTTTAAATATGTGCAGATGTCTGGTAGAGAGGGCTTCCTTCTCCACACTTCCCCTTGTTCTTCTGTTGAATAGATTTTTGTCTTTTTTTTTTCTATACCTGAGCACTTAAATCGATTTCCTTTTAAAATCCCGTGCTTTGCCTCTATCCTGGCTGCTGCCAGCCATCCCCAAAAGCCTGAAATTGTCAACAAGATCATAATTGCCACCAGACAGTGCCAAGAACAGGTTTCCTTTGGCTGCCACAGCCCCTTAGCTGAGGCTGTTGGTGACCTCAGGTACAGGGTCCTTTGCCTGTGCACTTCACCCTGACCATCCTGGTGGGTCAAGGTCTGCCAGACTCTGCTCCTCTGTCCCAGCCAGCCCAAAGCACAGCCAGACCTCAAACTTTGCCTCTCTGGGATCTGATTAATGACACAAAGGCGGGCTCCCAGCATCTGCTTGTAAACTGACATTTAAATGGCAATTGCCAGTGGAATATAAGCATATGGTTACTGAGCTGTGAGTCAAGTGCAGGCAGGAATGCAATTGGTTCACGGGAAGAGCTTTTTTTAGTGTTGGTTTCACTTTTGTGTACTTGGCCTGTCTATACTCAAAGGCACAACATGACACTGATGCTTAGTCACAAAGTCTTCAAACAGTGCATCAGAAGTGCCAAGAAGTCCCAACAGAGGAAGAAAGACCACCTTTAATTATTAAGTTTACCATCATAAAGCAATGCTAATTACAAGGAAAGCATTTGGTCCCTACTGGATTCTGCTACAGCCTTTGAAAATGTGCAAAGATACCTTCCCACTAATCAAGGTCTCAATGGTCTCAAAATCAGCCACTAACATCTCAGGAGAAGGGAGAAAAAGCAAAGACAGAAGTACTAATCAAGAATGCTACTTTCAGGAGGTGGGGTTTTGGCTTGTATTTGTGTCATGTTTATTTTAACCAGGACAAAAATCTTGCTTTTTGTTAGAAATAAAGACATAAGGCACTAGTTTATTGTCTTTCTAGCTTCCAAGAAGAGTCAAGGCATGAAATGCAGCCTTCAGGCACTGAGATGACCTTCCCAACTGCAGATCAATGCAGGGCTGCCTTCCAGCACCTGCAGCTGCTCCGTGCCTCTGCTGCTGCAGCTCCCTGCATGTCAGGAGACAGCTGCCATATGCTTCTTGTCTCCTGACAATTGCCATTGAAATGTCAGCTTAGAAACAGCTGTTACTGTCACTGCTGCAAGTTTGGCCTGTGAGTGCAGCAAGGAAAGCAGGCAGAGTGATGGAGCTGCCCCTGGGCACTGCAGGCTGCTTGCCTCGGCTGGGAAACTGAGGCAGGCTGGAGCTCCTCAAGCAGGGGACTGCTTTCCATGCTCTCCAGTCTCAAGGATCTCCTATTGGTTCTTCTTTGGACAGGGAAGAATTTCTCTGCTCCTCGAGCAGCTGGGTAGAATTTCAGACCCAAGCCTGCAGCTTTTAACAGCTCCTGGTGAGTCTCTGGTGTCAGCCACTGTCCAAAAAGTGACTGGACCCCCTCTCTATCTCTGACCAACAGCAATCAGCTGTTGATGAGCAGAAGCGTGTGCAGGAGGGTGGGAGACAGGAACACACCTTCCACTTCTGCTCCCAGCCCCATCATTGCCTCCCTCATTGTCTCCCTTGGGTTTAAGGGCAGAAAGTTTAAAAGCAAGATGCACGGAGGAACTGCAGTGTCTCTTCAAGGCTTCTGGGGAAATTGCAGTGTTTGTGCCAGAGCTGGTATCTCCACATAAAAGGTTTGTATAGCACAAATCAAGTGCTAGAAGGCCTTTGTATACCCTAAATTAGTCTTGTCAGTGCTGTCGTGCCTGCATCCTTCTTGTACAGCCTGTCATCATCTCCAGGAAACCTCTGCCTTGCTCTCCAAGATCCAGAATAAGGGAAAAAAGGCAACAGGACAGATCTGAGGGACCATCCTCCAGACACAGAGAAGTGGCCACACTCCTCTTGCCCACACACAATTGCAGAAGGCCCAAGCAGGCTGCTGGGCTCTCTGTGGCCACAGAGTGTGCACAAACCCAGCTCCAGCTGGCCCACAGACACACTCACACAGCTGTGAGATAAACCTGCCACAGGGCTCTATCAGATCCAGCTGTGTGCCCCTGTCCAGCACCTGCAGCACCCTTGGCTGGGCAGAGATTCACAGCTGGGTCTCACATCAGCCCTGTCCCTGCTCTGTGTCCCTGTCACTGCGGGCACTGAGGCAGCTCCTGGGCACAGAGTCACTGCAGGCAGCACCACCAGGTCCATGAAACACAAGGGGTGGTTTCACTGCCCTTACCAGCGTACTCACGACCATTAATCTCCCATTTCCCCAAACCCCAGCACCCAATCTGTATTCAGTGCACAATGCCACAACCATCAGTAAGGGTTTTGCCTGAATGAGGGCTGCACTGTGCTCCATGGGCAGGATAAACTTCTAACAAAGATTAAAAACAGGAAAAGAATACTAATACAAACTTCTCCCTTGCCCTTCTCAACTACATGCAAGTTTCTTCTCTGAAGGACAAACATTATAGTAATAATAAGCACATATTGATGCATGTTGAGGAGAATATAAAATGTATTAACCTGAGAGATAAATATTGATATTGCTTTGTCCATGTCAATATTTAGTTCAAGGGACAATAAATTTTGATATTCACTGAAACAAGTCAATACATGCATTGCCAGTTGCATTTTCTATAAGCTCAAGTTATTCAGAAATTGTCTTTTTTTCTCCTCAACTTTCAGAATCACAGATCTGCCTCTCAGAAATGCTTCTCTGTAAGAGAATAAGGAAATAAGGAAACTATCCCTACTCAGGCAGTAAATACAGGGAGAAAAAATGAGAAGACATGGCCAGTGTATATCTCCCAGGGATTTCCTGTTCAGTTTTTCTGACCACCAAGGAGATCCCCAGGCCCCCTGTGGGCTCTGACACTGGATCTGGGCTGGCTGCTGTGTGCAGCCTCCTCAGAGAACAGGGATTTCCTCATCAGCAACTCGCTGCCTTTGCTGTGGGGCCACCTCACTTACAGACCACAGACACAGTGCCACAGGCAAAGCAGAGCTGAGGTCAACCCCTGCCCTGCCTCTGCTGGTTCTGCAGGGGAACCAGGGGCAAAGGAGAGAGTGAGACAACATCTTTGTCACCAGCACGGGCAGGAAAACCTCGAAGTGCTCACAGAGAGGCTCTGGCAAACACCCCACAGCCCTTCCCAGAATGGGCTTGAGCTGCACAGAAGCCAGCAACAAACTCGTTATCCTTGTGAATGCTGCTGGAAGGATTGAGCATATGGCCTGGGACAAATGGCTGGAAAGCAGCTCCATGTACACCCCATCAACGGCTTCCAGCCAAAAACCAATGGACCAGCAAGTCCCACAGCCTTCAGAGGCATTTGGGTCCATCTCATGCTCCTTATGCTCCTCCGGCTCCAAGGGTGCTGTGCAGCGAGGCCACGTCTCATTAGAGAGCACGCCTGGGTGACAGGACAGTGCTGTCCCATGAACTGGAGCAATAAGTGAAAGGCACTGAGGAAAAAATCACCGGCCTCTTGGGGCAATAAATGAACCAAAGCTGCAGGATTTTAATAAATAT
Source organism: Calcarius lapponicus (assembly GCA_039654755.1). Taxonomy (NCBI): domain Eukaryota; kingdom Metazoa; phylum Chordata; class Aves; order Passeriformes; family Fringillidae; genus Calcarius; species Calcarius lapponicus. The sequence goes on along the minus strand of CM077470.1, from coordinate 19,385,641 downwards.
ATTGCTGTTCTGTTGCACATAAAGTTGTGTCTCTTCCAGTTGAAGCCACCATTAAGAGTCTCACTAAACCCCAAATGCTAAAGTGATGCACAAATTCTTCCTGTAAGGCCAATGCTCTGCTCAGAACAGCAATGTGTGCAGGTGTGGGGCACTGACAACACAGGGAGTCTATTTTTTATTTTATTTAAAGCTTTTGTAGATTACCGGACTTGTCAGGCATACGAAGAAGAATTGCATACAAGTATTTGCCCCATGGCATCAGAAAATCACCTGCTGCTGTTTTTGACACTTCACTTCACAGGTGACTATGTAAATCATCACTGAGTCCCAGCAGATGCTGCAGAATCCAAAATCTCACTTGGACTGGACTAACTCCCCTGCCTTAAATCCCCCTAGGGGTGCCATGAGACCACTGAGACCAAGCTGGCTTCTCAAAGCTTCTGGCCAAGTGTGGTGTCATGGAGCCAAACCAGGGATACAAAAACATGCCCACAACCCCTCTCTCTGCCTGAAACCCCAGCATCACCCAACAGTTTGCTCCATTCAGGTCCTCCCTGCCCTGCCACACACATTCCTTCTCTTGACTGGCAACAGAGAGCCGCTCCGGGCTGGGTGAAGCACAGGAACATCCCATCGGTGCCTCACTGGCAAAGAGTAAGGCAAATTTTGTGTTTCCAGAAACCTGACCTTTAAGAGAAGCCAGTGCTGAAGGAACCTGCCCAGAAGAACACTTGACCTTCCTTGCAGAGGTGCTGATGATGCTTCAGTGTCCTGGGTTGAGAAACACGATCACTGCCATTAAACAGGAAGATTATGAGAGGTTTACATGGAGCTGAAACTAATTTTGATATTCAGTGCTGTCAATTTTGTCTGTGTACCACTGACCTACACATCTGGGACCTGCAGGGCACTACAGCCAAATCTTTTCTGCAGCACTGGAACATAACTTAAGTGGATCCCATCACACACTTCTCCACAAGCAATGGCAATCATTGCTCTTCAGAAGAATGAGCTATTTTTACTTTGCACCATCATCTAACAGCCCACAGCCCTTAGTTAGTGTGGAACCAGAGGCACCAGAAGTTGCCAGGGGAACACAGATATGCAGAACATAATTAGTGAGGACACAAGTGTTAACAGTTTTACTTCTTAGCAATTTAAAATGTCTGACAATTATCTTCAGTTCCTAGCAGGGTCAATTTTTGCTTCTCAAACATTTTTAAATACTGTCATTTTTCAGTACAAACAGCAGGAAAAAACCCAAAAACACTCGAAAAGGTTTCACAACAGGAGGAGCGTTACCGAACGTCAGCAGACGTTTTGTGAAACACTGATTAAAGTCTTGATATGCTTTTAAAAACCAGACATGCTCATGGAGTACCAGAGGGAATCATGCCAGTTTTAACGCTCTGTGTTGGGTTTGCATGCCAAGGGTTTGGCAGTGGGTGGCTGCAGAGGTGGCCTCTGTGAGAAGCTTCCAGAAGCTTCCCCCGTGTCCAGTGGAGCCAATGGCTCCAGGACAGACCTGGCACTGGAGGCTTATCCTGCTCTTCGGAGTTAATCTTACAATATCAAACTCAACTCTTACAATATCAAACTCACTCCTCATCAGCTATAATTCAGTCCTAAATGTGCACAACACAGAGATGATGCTTTAATCTCTGATAAAACTGGATGATTCAATGCTAAGGCTGCACCCCCTGAGAGCATATTTGTCTTTCAGGTCACTCACCAACACACCACAGCCTTTTGCCCATGACCCCAACTCTCTGCACGGAGCCAAGGCTGCCCCCAAACACAAAAGCCAGCAGAATTTCCAATGCTCCCTTGCCCTCTTGGGTGCTTTCCCTCACAGAGGTGGGTAAGCAGTCATGAACATACAATAAATACCAACCTGGCATTTGAAGTGAGAGTTGACTGTTCATTTGTGCAGTTTGTCAACAAAAGACAAAATCCAGCATCTGCTTTTGAGCCATTTGTTGCCCTTCACAAGCACAATTTGCCAGTAAAACATAAAAGCCCCTTTAAAATCAGGGGTACTTTGGTGAAAAGAAGATCAAGAAATATTCATTGACTCAGCAGCAGAAGACATAACAGGGTAAAATAAATATAAAGTGCTCACTTTTAGAAATTTTAACATTTCAACTATCAGGAAAGACATGCTTATTGGAAATTGTTATTTCTGAACTGAGAAAGTATTTTTAAAAATCACTAATATGGACTGAAATGTGTAGAAGGGAAGAGGTTTAGTTTTTATTGATGCTTCTTCCTTGCAAAACAAATTCTTACCATGGTTGCTTTGATTTTCTTTTAGAAAGACTGAAGACCTGTTTTCCTTCTGCATTGGCGAAACAATGGGGAAAATACATCTTCCATATAAATCTCATTTAAATTCTGCATTCTAACTAGCAAACACAATTTGGAATTGAGAGGTTTTTTTGTTTTTACATTACAAAATGAGCCGTTGCAACATTAAACAGCTCATCTATTGCAATTCAGCAGGAGAAATCATTGAACAATCAGCTGCAGAATACAAATACAGAACGATGCTCTATTAGCTCTGCAGATACATCAGATACTTCAGTGAGCTCTGCCAGAAAGACAAGCTTTAAATGTATTTTATATGGAACTGATGATCATGGGGGGATCAGCAAAGCTCTCCCTAAATGAGAGATGTATTATCAATACACAAGTCAGATTTTCATAGGAAAAACCTGCAAATGAATAAAACTTGCTCTATTTTAGCAAGTGAGATGAAAATGGAATTATTGATGCACAAATGGCAGCACGATCATGCTTGCCAGCTGCTCTAAAAAACAAATGCAATTGGAGTTTATGTTCAGCAGCCTAAGTGCAAAGAGAAACCAAAGCAAATTGCCATCAAAATCATGTGGAGTTATCCAAATTCCACCAACCAAAATCTGCAACAGGAAGCAGGAGCCAGGGAATGGAAGAGCAGAAATTCACAGGGCATTTGTGGCACCACTGCCATGAGGCTGACAGCTCAGGGGCTCAGCTTTCAGACTGAAGGGCCCTTCTTTGCTCTCCTCTGTCCCTGAGAACAGTGATTATCGTAACCTGCAGGAGGCTGGGGAACGAGCTGTTGGGTGGTGGCACACAGGAACCTTTGGGAAGGGTGGGGAGAGGAGGAATCTCTGATTCAGCCACCTCCAGTGGCAATCCCAGCCCTGCAGGGCTGAATTCCAGTCTGACTCTGAATTGTGTCCTGGCTAGCATGACAACGGGGGGAAACAAAGTAAATGCTAAGCAACAAGGCAGCTGTATTTTCTAAATTAGGCCTAACCTTTAAATATTTGGATCAAACCCCTGGGCAGCAGCGAAGCTCCTTGAAATCACTCTAAGAAAAATGTCCCAGGCAAACAGGGCTTGTTTGCAGCTTCCCTCCAAGAAGGCTGTTCAGGGAGCTGCAGTATTTTGATTGCAGCAAAGTTTCTTCTCTGCTAACACCTGACTCTCCTTTTATTTACATTTTGGAGCTGTCCAGAGAACTGTAATGAGTGCAAACCTGTCAAAACTTCCTTTCTCAAGCATTTTCAATGAATATATATGCAAGACAAAGAGCATTCTTCCCCCTCACCCCAGCCTTGGCAGCAGCCTAATTCAAAGTTCCCCATACCGGGCTGGAAGGCAAATGTGCTCTGCAAATGGCATTCAGGTAAACACCTGGGCATGGATTTGCCCAGCACACGGACACCATCTGGTTTGAGAGCCTGCTGTCTGTGCTGTGATATTTGCACTTTGCTTCCAGAAGCTGCTGGGGACCTCCAAAATGTCTCAGGTGGGGAGCAAATGAATAAAACCCAACCTCAGCCTTGCACCTCAGCTATAGCAAAAGATGTCAACTCATTTTGCTGCCTATAATCTATTGGAAATAATCTCCCCTATTTAAAGTTTGGGGAAATAAAAAAAAAACAACAACAAAACCACTGCATGCTCCTTTCTTTTATCCAAGCTCTACAGGGTACATTTTGCTGGCCTTTTAACTCTCATTTGTTTCCTTGGGGTGAATCCACAGCTAACGAGAGTATTCCAGGTGGAACTGGAGCATGCAGCTCTCTCTATCTTTTGTAGCACCTTTCCAAGAAACACTAAGAGCTGTAAGATATTACTGCAGACCTGAGAAAACTAATTAAGCTTGGAGCTCCAAGTACCCAACAGCTTGCTCTGTCCTTCTCTTCCAGAAAATGAAGGAATAAAATGGTGCTTTTTGAAGGAAACTCTATAAACAAATAGCAAGAATCAAGATGTAGAAATGCATTCTATTATGCCATTTTTAACATAAATTCTGAAATGCAGTGATAAATATGGTGTGTTCTGGATACAGAGGATTCTACAAAGGACTAAATCTACCCTACTGTAAATTACAAAATATATTTCTTCCTTCAGCCACATGCAGCTGGTTCCAACTGTGGACACACAGGACCCATGTGAAGAGAAAAGACTTCTACAATAACCCTTTCACATATAATAAAAATATGACTGTGAAAGAGAGAAAGAAGATCATTAAATATCAGAATTCACAGCAACTGAGAGGGTGATTATGAGCATTTGGGAACTTTCCTGTGCATTTATATAGCACTTTAAGTTCAACTGTTAGTCTTCAATTTGACCCAGACCATGACAGAAATAGATAATCCTATTGCTTCTGACATTGCTACATAATTTAGTGGCTGTTCTGCCCCTCTTAACACAGCTATATCCACTGGACTTTCATTTCTGGTCCTCCTTCCAGAATGGTCTCTTTCTTTGAAACAAGTTTTTCTACTGAGAGCTATCATCTTGGGAAGAGATTTTCAAATACTTTCTTTTGAACTTTGTAAGGTTTCTACCTACTAATGAGTGAAACCCTAACTCTCAAGAATAGAGCTAATTTTTCTCAAAGTATTCAAGAGATTAACCCAAGAAGTATAAATCATCTTCCCATATGGCAGGAAACTTCTTTGACCAGTAAGTCACAGAGCAAAGGACAAGCAGCTCTTTCCTACAACGTCAGAGCTAAAATGGTCTCTTCTCTCCTCAAAGTCAGAGAGCCAAGAGCCAGGACTTGGTGCTCCAGTGACCCCTGGGTAGCTGTGAGGGGCTGACCCTTCCAAACCCTGCCTCCCACCTCTGAAGCCAGGGAAACTCTTTTGGTGGCTGCACCTTTAAAGCCAAAACAGAGCATGGGATCTGCTTTGGGGCACTGATGGGCTCCTCCACCTCTTCACTAAGGCAGCTGGAACACAAGGGCCTCCAATTTACCCCGAGCGCCAAGTAAATAATGTCACCTGACTTGCTACAAGAATATTCCATCTACAGCATCCACCTAAATCCAGAGGCAGCATCTTCAAAACCCAGGCACTTCCCTCCTACTGCTTTCCATATACCAAGTTAATTTATTGGACCAAAAATCCTGCAGAGATGGAAACTAATTCCAGGTAGGTAAAAGCAATCATGTACACTGGTAAACAACAAGGAACAACACAGAGGAAAACCATATTTTAAAAGGCTGGTGCATAACACTGGGATTGCACTTGCTCTGCTACCCTGAGCCACCTCATTACCTCAGTGATTGCAGAAATCCTGCTACACTCACTTGGAACTTCACAACAGGATCAGGGGCTGAATGCAGCTGAAAACCTGTTTAATTAGCAGCTGATCACAAAAACCAAAATGTACTTACTTGCATCTCCAGACAACAGGAAAAGCATTTCAATTCTTGCTGCTGTAGCCACATTTCTACATTAAACTGTATTATTTTTTAAATCTTGTTTGCAGTCAATCATATTAACGTGCCCTATAGGAGATTTTTGTGAAGTACTTAAAAAAACCCCAATGGACACAGCGTAGAAAAGCACCTCAGCATAGTATGAAGACCTGTGCTTAATTTTACATTCTTTTTTTGGCAAAAATAGTAGTTGTTCTGCACTGAAATTCATATTTGTAATAAAACCCCCACTCAGCTGCTCATATACTAAAGAAACAATTCATGGCTGAATAATGTACCAATTCAAAAGCAATCTCTCTAAGCTACAGGAAACCTCTTGAGTTGCAAGTCTGAACAAAATGAAGCCTCAACAAAATGAACCACTTTGAAACTAAATGAAAATTTAGCCAATTGATCTGAACGAGAAAATCCTGTGTACAATGCATGATCCACACTAGAAAGACCTGCTAGAAATCATGTTTGGAAAAAAAAAATCTCACTAATAAATCAAAAGATGGTGTTGTTGTTTGTTGGTTTGTTTTTCTAAAGGATATTTCTTTTTCTAATGGGATAGTGGTTTTATAACTTTGTGTTTAAATAGCACCTGGCCAGTGCTGAAAGAAAAAAACACTGGATGGTGTCTTAAGAGGGATGTTCTGTCTTCCAGCTTTAATTTTTAATCTGCCTTTTGGTGCACCTGGCTCCTGACAAACCTCTCAGCTCCAGAGTTACTCTGAGACCAGCACACCAGGAGCCAGCCCCGGCTGAAAAGAAAGGGAGGGCTTGGTTTGTGCACCACCGTGAGCTACCGGGGCAAAATGATTGCAGATCAAAATTATCAGGCTGCTGGAGCAATTTAGGCTGGCAAGATGAAGAGCAGAGGGAGGGACACGACGCAAGTGCTGGATGTGCAGCCATCCAGCAGTGCAGCAGGAGTGTAAAGGGTAATGGAAGAAGGGATGGTAAGAGAGGAGGGCTGAAGGCAGATTCGTATCAAGAATCTCTTTTTTTTTTTTTTTTTGAAGCAGCATGCCACAAGAAAATGTTATTCCCACTGATCCAGTAAATGAGTCTGTTTTTCATGGAGGTGGCTTAAGGAAATCAGGGGTGGGTAGAGGAGAAGGTCTAGTCATGCAAAAGCACAATTTGCAGTTGGAAGCGGGCTTTGCACAAGAGTCAAATGAGAACACCTTTAGGGAAGACACACAGCTCAACCTCATCCAGGACTGCTGGGACATAAAAGGGCAGTTACACAATTACCAGGGACAAAAGGCCTTTTTTCATTAAAAAATAAATGAGTATGGTCACCAGGCTCAAAGGTGGGTTAAGAGGTGTCAGTGCTGGTGTATGTGCCAGCAGCAGGCAGGATTGAGACATGTACTGGGTTGGGTTTAAAAAAAAACTCCTGCCCAATCTGGTCCCAGGGACAAAATTAAAACTCTGTTGTAACAAGATGAGCAGCAGTGTTAGACATGTGGGACTCAAAAGAACATTTTACCCATCTGAAGCACTAAGAGAAAGGATTTGCATTTTACATTTGTACAGAACAGGGTGGTTTTTTTTTTCTAATTAAGTGGTGTTGAAATATGCAAACTGTGAGCTGCTCACTCACTCTGCTAGAGTTAGTGATTTACAGTGACAAGTTTACCTTTAGTTCCACACCTGGAAATAGGAGATAATAAATCAAGTGATAAGCTGCCAACAATGGTCTCAAAATGGAGAGCACTTTACCCAAGAGCTCCTTGGAGCTTGCTGAGCTGGCACTGCATTAGAGCAGATCCAGCAAGATTATCCATTAATGGCAGCAGCTGAAGGCAGGTACAACACCGTAACAAACTCCACTGGTGCACACTCTGCCTCCATGCTTTAAGGAGCAAAAAAAGCTGCTGCCTTCAGGAGGTGTTTCAGGAACAAAAGGGCTCCAGCATTTCGCAGGGATGAGGAGGAGCTGCTGGCACTGAGTGATGTGAGGACAGGAGCAAACACGGCTCCTGTTTGGTACCTCAGCCCTCATGGGCACCCAGCACTGGCTGGAACGTGGGAATAGGGACAGGGACTGCAAAACCTCTGCCCCAAAAAAGAGCCATTTTCCAATGTCTGCAGCTGTCCATCCAGAGGAGCAGCTCCCTGCACTTGCTGGCAGAGCTCAGTAAGGATCCCCCCTCCCACATCTTCAGGGAAGTTCCCGTCCCCCGGCCAGGACAGGGGTCTGGGGGTCTCTCTCACACACTTACACCATATCAGCAACCTCCTGGAGAAACAAAGGAGCATCAGAGCTGGGAGAAAACTAAAGCACAATAAAACCCTGGGGCCAGAAAACAGAACACCAGCACAAAGGAGCCAGTCTCAGCACTGAGGATCGACTTCTGTCTCAGAGAAAACAGTTTTAGGGAAATGCCACCTCTCATTTGTGCTGGGTTTCACTTGCCTGCACCAGCCAAGTTGGCATCCCATCTGACAGAGTGCCATTGGTTCCCAGTGCAATGTGTCTGGGAAATCTAATTGTTTCTCCAGAAGCACTTCCCAGCTCGTGAAGTTCTTTAGAGCTGCCATGCTCCGTGGCAATCGAAGTGTCTCAATAAATATGCAGAAGTGTGCTCAAGCCAGAAAGCCTTCCAAGGAACCGAGAGAGCTTTTTTTCCCCCCTTTCAGCAGTAGCTCAGAGCTGCTCACAGTCTGTTTTTGTCAATAGCAGTCAGGCAGCAGAGCACAGCGCTGCTCAGGAGGGTGCCAGTCTTACACTCCCGCAGGGCGCCAAGCCCACGGGGTGACACCAGGGACACTGCGGGATGAGAGCAGCCAGGAAACACTCACACACTCACACACACACCATTCAAGCTGCTCTAGCACCCCTCTCAGCACTGTGTGTAGCAGTGCCTGATAGCTGTAAATAACTTTTTCTGCGTTTAATTCATGTACAATGAAACAGCAGTGAGCAAATGCGGCTCAGCACTCAGGAGAAGAGGCTGCTCCAGCAAATGCATCTCTGAGCCTGCATGGCAGAGCCCTCTTGCTGTGCCACAGGATGATGGATTCCAGTGCCAAAACATGAGTGTTGCACATTTAAATATTAGATTTGTTGCGCAGCTTTAAAAGCAGAGCAGTTGTTCCCACTTCCAAGCAGGAAGGTCCTATAGTACTCAAGTGAAAATGCAAACTCTGAGCTCACTGTTGGTTAGAAAAACAAGGCCAGTGTAACACTACCAGTGACAGCTGCACCTTTTGGTTGCCCTTTTTAAAATGGATTCGAAATAGGAAGATGCTACAGGTGTTAAGAGATTTCCTCAGCATCACAGAGAAAGCACTGTCCCGAGGCAGAGCATCAAACAGATGTGGATGTCCTCATGGAATCTTTTCTTCTCATCTCTGCTGTCTTCCTGGACAAATTTACCAGCCAGAGCAATGCCAGAGCACTACTTCTGCCCTTCCCCATGATTAACACGTTCAGACTATGCTGCAAATCTTCCTTTCAAACCTTTTTTTTTAAAAATAATCAAAATCTTACTGCTTGAGAGAAAGAACCCCAAAAATCCATAGTTTGCAGAAGACTGTATCCATATTTGTTATATGTTAATGCTTTACCATGGCAATTAAAAGACTGGGAAACAAACCCAAGTGACAGGTGTATTTTTCAAGATCACTGATCTTTCAACTAGGGGGAAAAAAATCCCAGCTTTAATTGCGCAAAGCTGCATATCATAGTTCCCTCTCTTGAGATTTCATTATAGGCCTGAAACCAGAGAATTGCATTGCCAGCTCTTGCCTGCTCTTCCAGCTATTTCTGGTTTTTAATAATTATTCATTAATTGCACACTATGATAAGATCCTTGCTGTTTTGAAACATTTTCCCTCTGGCCCCCATACTATTAAAGACCCTGATTGCCTGCCAACAGCGTAAAATTAAAAATCAAAGCACTACCTCTGAAAGGTTTAATATGTGCCACATTGAAAGAGTTTCTACAGCTTACAGCCATGTAATTGCATCACCAGCTAACTGCACCATCTCTCCCAGTGTTTGAAATGTTTTCCTTTGAAACATCAGCCAGCTGGGAGCGGAGGTTTTGTTTAACACCCTGATTTACTCTATGGGCATGCCAGAGTGCTTTTTTGTCTCCTGTGTCCATCCATGCTGTCCCTCTGGCACAGCAACCCAGACAAGCACCCTCTCCCACTGGGGAGAGGGACTGAGGAGGGAAATGAAGAACCAACAGTTCAAGGAGGAGATTCAAACCAAGCTGAACCTCCCCCACTTAAAAGCAGGTGGGGTTTTGTGGCTGTTTTGTGCCTCTTGCCCCCGTTACAGACCCACCTCTCTCTTTCCTGTGCTGCCGCTCCCAGCCAAGAGCAGCCCCTGGCACCTCCCTCCTGCCCTGGGCTGCCCAGCCTGCTCAGCCCACAGTCATAAAAAGAACTTCCATCAGTCCTTTCCTTATGGATGTCCTTTCCAAAAGGGGTGAAGCCCCCACATTTTGCCAGGGAAGGAGCAGGGACCCCGTGCCAGTGGCTGGACAAACCCAGCAGCCCCAGTGAAAGGCAGCAATTCACAACCACCTCCTTTTCCTGATTCACTGAGATCTGAATGATATTTCTTCACCTAAAAAATCTCATTTCTTCATCGTAAAGGCCATGTGGCTAAGGACAGGTGGCCAGTGACCAGCCTAGGGCACACACCCTCACTGCTGAAAGAGCCTGGAGAAATTTGTGCAATTGAGTTGATCAAAGCTGGTTTAGACAAAGAAAACCGTGGAGATGTAGCTTGCATTGATCGAACTGAAGTCATGATATGCCAAAGGGGAATAAAGATGCCCTTCACACAGTTTGGCTTCTTTAATGATTTCAATATTAACAGTGCTCTTTCCCAGAAAAAGGCAATTTTCTACCTTCATTTTTTGGACCTTGTGATTATTACAAGTGCCAAAAACTGTTTAATGCTTATAAAAGCATACCTTAGAAAGATATTACTCCTCTGCAAGCCCTCAAATGAAGAGGCCTTGGTTATTTCATCTGTTTGTGCACCAATACACTCTTTTAATTCAAAATCTGGGTCCTGCCTGTGCTGTATCTGGTTGTCCTTCCAGTTCATCAGGTTTCACTTTCACAGAACTCCTAAAATCAGGCTCCTGCAGGCTCTGTGGAGAAAGCTGGGTGCCTCTGCCCTGCTAACTCCCTCACCTACAGGCTGGAATTCTTCTCCTTTAACCCCACACTATCATTGCAACGGGAAACACAAACAGTGTAGATAACTGTAGATGGCTTGGTAAGACAAAGTACATCTCTCTTCACAGTGGCTTTAGGGAGCCAGAAAAGCAGCTGTTTGTTTTCCAAACTGCAATTTAGAGGTTATATAATAAAATGTGCACTTTGTTTTAGAGAGATTTTCTGTGTTTCAGGCTGTTCCCTGAGGAGGAGGAACGCTGCTGGTGCCAAGGCATTTTTAATGCTGGTGCCTGTGTGTGGGGCAGGACAGGACATGGGGGACTTTTGGAGGGGTAAATGTGGAAATGTGGATTTAGGCTCACAACATCAGGTACTGAGACCTTGGGCTGACTCCATCCTAAAGTTTTGGCCTTAGAGTCTAATTTAAAACAAAATTCATCTGTCATGGTATAAGAATCTTTTTACTGGAATTGAACAGATTGATGTTTGAAGGAAGTTTCTGGTCTAGAAATTCAAACTGCAGACACAAAGTGCACTTCCCCCCAGATTTGTAAGAATTTCCATGTAAATTCGTGCTCTGTAGGGCATGTTCATTTGAAATCCAGAGATCATGAATAGAGATGAACAGCACCACGTTAAGGACAAAATTATTAAATGATAAGTCCTCCAATGTATATAAAATAACAAAGTGCTTTCATGCAGGATCAGCCTGTGTTCCCAGAGGGAAGCCTGTGTGGAGATGGAGCACAGGGCTGTGCCAGGGACTGCAGTGCACAGGGACATCTCCCTGCAGCCTGTCACCACCCCATGGGCGAGGGGCCACCCCTGCAAGGGTGACAGGGCAGGATCAGGGGCTCTGAGAGCCCACAGAGCCAGCCCCCAACCATCCTGGGGGTGCTGCAGCTCCTGCCCCATCCCCACCTGGCCCTGCGTGCTGCACGGCACAGTCCCTGCTGCACAGCTCCCCATGTGAGGCAGGGGGATTTGCATCTCTTCCCTTCTGAGCCCCTCTCTGATTTAGTGACCCTCCTTCCTGGACCCTCCTGGTGTTGTTTAGACATGGTTCCTCCCCTGGTTTGGCTCTGCACAAGCAGTGCCAGAAGGAACCTGGGCTGTGCCAATCTGCTTTGCACCTCCCCACCTTTCCCTGCGCCCCAGTGCAAGCCTGCAGCTGCCCCTTCTCCCCAGATTCCAGGAATCTCACGTCTCCCAGGAAACTCCAGTCTTCCCAGGAATCTCTGGTCTCCCAGGATCTCCCTCTGCACTGAGGGATGACAAAACCCCCTACTCCTGAGATGGTGCAGACATAAAATCCATTGTGCACGGACTGCCAGGCACGGAGATATTTTTTCTGCCTAAAAGGACAGCACACTGACTTTTATGCTGCCTGTGCAGCTGAGAGGCACTGAGGGGAGACAGCTGCCTGTTCCTGGGCCCGGGGCAGCAAGGAGCAAGGCCACAGTGGTGCCCCGAGTGCTCCTCAGGAGAGAAAAGCACTCCTGGAGCGGCAGGAGCCCATGATGACAGACAGGGAGCAGAGCAGGGGCTCTGAGACCACGAGAGGATGGGCTGCTGAGCAGCAGGAGGGTTTCAGAGCTACAGCCATGATGCTCAGGCAGCCACTGTGCAGCATCCTGCTGCACCGAATTCATACAGCCCCTTCGTGTGCCACCAATTAGCTCATTGAGGAAAGTGCTGATTAGGAGGATGATGAACTTGATCTACACATGTTGGCTATTCCAGATGTTAAAATGTTCTCATAAGCATTATAGACAGATTTTTTTTCCCCTTTCTCTCTTTTTTCTTTTGTTCTCTTCCTTTTTTACTTTTATAATTTTGTTTTTATAACTATTTTTCAAACACAGAAGGTTTGGACTGTTCATGTGCTAGGTTGGTACACATTGAACAGGTAACACACACCTGGAAACATTGCATCTGCCTTGTCCCACAGCTGGTGTGTTCAGTGCTGTGTCACTCTGCTTAGCAGCAAGGAACAAAAGCCTGATCCCATAGCAAGGTATTTGGGCTGAATTACATTCCCTTGTTTCTTCCAATCCCAGCATCTTATACAAATTAATGGCTGGAATAAAAACCTGCAATGGAAGCAGAGGGACAGCACTCAAAGTAACACTGAGGCTGCTGTGGGCACTAAATAACAGATCTCACAGCTGGTGTCATGCCAAAGGCAGCACATCCCTCCCATATCTTCTCCTGCTGGCACCATGCTCATGCCCCTGGTTCTGCAGCTGGGATATGATAATCATTAGCTCAGGGGCAGTGCTGGAGCCAAAGGTGCTAACCTTATCTCTGAAAAGCAAGCCCCTTGCATTGCACAGGGAAGGAGGCTTTATTCTGAGTTGTAATGTCAACTTTTCTGCACTGCAATCTGGCCTGGCTCACACAGACAAGCTAGAGATACAGCAACAAAGCCAAGGAGAGAAAACGGGGTTCCCAGCAGGATTCACAGAGCAGGTAAAACTTTAAAAGGCACATTTGTACCTGCAGGACAGGCTTAAGAAGTGCCCAGGCATGCTGCACTTCCCACAAGAAGAGTAATTGCTTTCTGAGGCTATTTTGAACTAAGAACAACATCCTTTCTTACACCCTCCTGCACTGGAGTGCCTTTTTTCTTCCCCTTTTCAAAAATCAACAGTGAAAAGTCTCTGACTTTCCAATGTTGTAATGCTGCAAAGGCCTCTCCTGTCCCCCTTAGCTAGCAGCATCAGAAAGACTTCATCATCATCATCATTGTTATTATTATTACTATTGTTTTTCAAGTCCATCTAGGCAAGGACACAGATTGTGTTGTAAAGCCCAGACTGCACCATGCACCTCCCTGACAGACCTGCTGGGAGCAGTCAGTGCCTTGGGCTGCCCTGCCTGCTCACATCCCACACCAGTGCACAGAGCTGTCCGTCTGTCTGCCTGTCTGTCTGAGGGCTGCCCATCCCTGCTGGCCATGTCACCTGAGCTGCTGACACCCCACAGGGCTGAGGATGAAGAGAAGAATCCCTCCCTGACTGTGTCTCTGCCAGCTCCATGCTCACAGCCCTGCAATATCCAAACCTCCAAGGAGAAGGTGCCACCAGTGGGCACCGAGCACAAGCCTGGGAAGATCAGATTCCAGCCCCTGAAACTGTCCTGCGTTATTTGTGACACAAATAATGACACCCAGTGATCTGCATTCAGCCCACAAACCATTAAACTGCTCGGTTTCTCATGCAGAAAGGATCTGGGGGTTGTAGCTGCCCTACAAGTAATCTCATTCATAAACAGGTTAATGTAATCTAGTTCCAGCTGCATGTTTCTGGGTTGCAATAACGGCAAGTCTTACCCACAGAGTCTGCAAGTGAAGCTAATGTATTGGCTCATCTGCTAAAAATATGTTAAACACCCTATTTTGCAAAATTATTGCATAAGATGATGATATAGATATAAGTGAGGAAAGGCTGCACTGCATTTTTCCTTTACTAGTCACATGGGAACAATATGCTTAATCACCTGAATAAAATCTGGATGCATGCTGCCCAAACAACGATCTGTACAAACCCTTCTGCTGTACTGAAAAATTCCTTACACCTTCAACATATAAAAATGCATCAAAAAATATGTTTCTGGCTCACGCAAATATTTCTGTTCAATTCTATAACCCATGGAACTACACTGCTCTCTGGTCACATCTCTGATTAATGACATTCCGATGAACCCAGAAAAAAATACCAACAGCTGTAACGTCACAGGTAATAGCATCTTTTCTCTCTTTTTTTAATGTGCTTGGAAATTAACTTGAAAGATGTCACTATCTTAGCAGAAACATCTAATGGGTTGTGTACGCTCAGGGAACCAAGCAGCACACTTATAATTAAAGCTGCATTATCATTTCCATTAAAAGGTAGCTTCCAAGGGATTTGATTCCACAGTAAAAATCGGCTCCATGACAATGCTTGGGATGCAGGGTTCCAGGACGTGTCAGAAGCAGCAGGAAATTCCTGACATGCCACAATCAGGAGGGTGTTTTTGGCAGAGCTCTGTGGGTAGGGTGGTGTTGGAATTCAGGACATCCCTCTGGCTGTCCAGGATGGCCAAGACCCCTGCCAGGGGGCTTAGAAGCCCTGGCACAGAGCCCAAGACACCTGTGGTTTTGATTATGACCTGTGGAGCAAATTGCCAACCTTATATGAGGATCTGCAAGCCACAAAAGTCTAAGTAGATAATAATTAGTTTGGCACGGGGTGAAAAATAGATTTTTTTTGTTTTTAGAATGGGGGCTCAGGGGGCAAGATGGAGGGATCTGGGTGTGTCCAGCCTTTCTCCCTCTTCTTCTTGGCCTCCATCTTCTGCTGTGATGTTGGCACTTTTAGATTGGTTTAGAGTAGAAGCTCGCTGTCTAACATAGGTGATAGGTATTAGAAAGTAATTGTAAACATTGTATATGTTTTAGTATAAAGACGTAACACTGCCCCGGGGGCAGGCAGAGTGCCTCTGACTGTCCTGCTGAGTGGACTCCGGCAGGGCAGGAGAATGAATTTTATAGATAAGATACAATGAACAACCTTGAGACCGAGAAATGAAGAGCCCTGACTCCTTCTTCGACTGCTGGGCCGGGAAAAGAGACTTTCTGACTTATCTCGGGGTCACTGTGAGCAGCTGAAGCCCCGAGAGGGTGGGCAGGGAACCCAGCCCAGCCCCTGTGCCACCCCAGCCCCTGGGCAGGTCCTCTCAAGAGCGAAGGCCAGCACACACACGTACACCCTGGTGAATATTCCCCATGTCCAGGGGCACAGGAAGGCGCCCTGGCCCTTGTTTTCACTTGGCAATTACAGAGCACAGAAAAGAAGATTTAAAATATCACTTCTTTGTAAGAAAGCGCGCACAAACTGGGCTTGCAGCTGTGGCACCAGGCGAGCTGTCCATGCAGGCTGATGAGGGAGATCCGAGCCTTTTACTTTTTTAAGTTAAGTGGGAAATCCCCCGTGAATTTCATTAAACAAACTCATTCACCCGGTGCCAGAAAAGCACATCGGTGTCCCTGGGGAATCTGCTGTTGGCTCAGGCGGGGTTGCCTCTGGCCAAGCCCTCTCCCGACAGGTTATAAATAAAGGGATGCTCAGAGCAGGAGTGAATTTATGAAAGGAAGGAGCTGAGGCTTTCCACGCCCCTCTCCCTCCTGACACACGGCAGAGAACCTTGAGTTTTGTCACCACACCACGGCCTCAAGGGCACCTTTCTGTCGCAGCAATAAAGGACAGGGGGTACAAAGAAACACCGTGATATCAACACAGCACAGTTAAACATCCAAATATGAAATAGAAAGATAGGGAGGGGGGGGAAACTGCCCAGTGCTGGACCAAACACATTTCAAGTCTACAATTCTGGAGTCACTCAGCTGTGCTGTGCATCATCTTGGTGCGCAAAGCCTCAGCGGGTGAGCAAAAAGCAGCATTTGCAAGGGAGATTGGCATTCCAGATAAAAGATCTGAAAACACACTTTTGAGGGGTGAATTGCTTATTAGCTCAAATAAAATTAGCTGAAAGCTTTATCAGATTAAAAAAATAATTGAAAATGTATCAGTATTTAACAGAGACCATGAGCAGGAAAACAACCCCACAGTAAATAGCATGAAAAATTCACAAGTTCCACCATACACTGAAGGCCAGAAGTGAAGATTTATCCCATGTGAGTAAGAGGAGCCTGGTGGTAATACTGCAACCAGGCAAAACTACTGAAAGCCTATTTTAGCTTTAAGCAGTTCATACAAAATTAATATATCACTTATTTATGTGTGGAGAGGTGCCCATTACACAGTGTCTGAGTATGATGAGTGTTTTGAGGCACTGAGACCACCTTTCACACCAGAATTTAGTTACATTTACAAGGTACCATATAGGAAACCTTTTCATTAAAAATCAACACTCCTTTTTAAACTGCTCATCGTGGTTAATCCTGCCCCCTCCACAAGCATTTTCTGGGGCAGAGCTGTGCCAAAAAGGCACAATTTGCTAATGCCACATTGATATGATTTTAGTGAGTGGGAAACGGGAGTAGGGAAGCTCTTGTGCCTCCAGGCACCAGCCAGGCGCCCACATGTGGCCCTCCTAAAGCCGCAGGAAAAGGGCACAAGCAAAGCAGCCTAACAGGTGAAAATTTAAAAATACCTATCACCTCAGGTCCCAGTTACACCTTGCATGGTGGAAACGCAGAAATTCCCAGCAAGCTGGGTTCAAATGGGCCACCACACATGCACAGACCTGCAGCACTGCTGAAACACGAACAGGATGCTTTTCTTGGTGACTTTGGGCATTTCTTTCAGCGCAGGAAAAGCACGGAATGCTTTCCACACCTACCGACCCCTGTGGAGCCGCTCCGGAGCGTTTTGGGGCAGAGCAGCCGGGCTCTTGGAGACGCTGCCAATTTGTCGGAGTCTCCTCGGGGTTTCCAGCACAGCCCCAAGGTGTAGCTGCGCCTCCTTTGCGCACAGAGAGCCCGTGGAAAAGGGGGTTCAGGGCAGCCAGGGCTATGTATGTATGTATGTATATATGTATGTATGTATGTATGTATGTATATATGTATATATATATATATATGTATATGTATATATACATATATACATGTATATGTATATGTATATGTATATGTATATGTATATGTATATGTATATGTATACATATATATACATACATACATATATATGTACATGTACATATATACATGTATATGTATACATATATATACATATATACATATATATGTATGTATATATACATATATATGTATATATGTATATATATATGTATATATGTATATACATACATATATATACATATATATATGTACGTATATACATACGTACATATATATATGTATATATGTATGTATGTATATATGTATGTATGTACGTATGTATATATGTACGTATGTATATATATACGTATGTATATATATGTATGTATGTATATATATGTATGTATGTATACATGTATGTATGCCCCCCAGGCTGGCAGGGCACAGGGGCAGGCTCGGCTCACCTCGCTGAGACATCCCTTTGCTTCCCTTGTCGGCCGAGCACTTTACAATAGGTCTCCCTGAATAATTCATTGAATGGCTCTTCGTGTGTGCATAGCAGTGTTTGATTTTCCAACTTACCGCACTAATCTACAAATACCCACTATAAACATTCCGAGCTGATAGCTTTATTTTATAGTGCACTGGTACATATATATATATATATATATTAATTTTTTTTCCTTTTTAAGCCTAGATATGTTACAGTCGGTGCAGATATTTTCGTGTGTCCCTGCTGGAGCAGGTGCACTGGTATATATATATATATATATATATATATATATATATATATATATATATAAATTTTTTTTTTCCTTTTTAAGCCTAGATATTTTACAGTCGGCGCAGATATTTTCGTGCGTCCCCGCTGGAGCAGGAGCAGGGAGCGCTCCGCCATTCCATTCCATGTGTCATTAACATCTGCCGGAGCCGCTCCCGCAGCTGCTCCCCGGGAGAGGCCGCGCCAGGGAATCGCACAGCGCTAATGAGAGCCTTAATGAACTTCCCGCAGCTGAGCGCCCGGCTCCGACACGGCCGCTAAGAGCGCATCCTGGAGTCTTGAAAGCCCAAATGGTTTTCGGCAGTTTGGTTTTATTTATTTATTTGGTTGGTTTTATTTATTTATTTGAAGCGCTCGCCATACGGTGCCAAAATCGCTGCTCGGCAAGGGGAGCGCACATGACAGAGAAATGTCACGTCGCCATCCAGTCTGAATTTAAACGGCAGAATTAAGGTTAATTAGGGAACATATTCCAGCTGGACTTTTGCCAGCTCCGCTCTGCCCTGTAGAGGGCTGCCAAGCCCTTACTTGCCTTTCATTACCTATCTTCCTGCTCGCTCTTCCCTCTATTTTGTCATCAATAAATTGTTTCTTCCACTTTTATCACTTTAATAATACAGTTTGTTAGTACTGCAGAAGATATTGTTTCTGCAATTTAATTAAAACTGCATTCCAAAAGTCAATTGCTGCTACTTTCTATAAAAATTTTTCCTACACTTCAAAATATTTAAAAATAAAAATAACTGCAGACCCAGGAGAAAGTGATTTAAAAAAACAAACAAAAGTCCTCCAATTGGACAAGGAATTGTTTCCATGGCAGTCTTCAACTGCATATGTGAAATATAAAAAGCAGTCCCTGAACTAATGCTGCTGGAAGCCTCATATGTGTCTTTATAAAAGAGAACATAACAAGAGGTCTAAAAAAAAAATTAAGATACTGTAAATAAAGACAGCAGTTGGCATTGTTATAGAAAAAAGCGCTGCAATCTTCTAGCCAACAGCCATTAGGTGAGTAATGAACGTTTCATTCATTTTCTGCTCATACCCACAGTTCTTACCACTGCTCAAGTGACTGCTGTACACAGGTTTTTGTCCTCTCCCTCTTCTGTAAACCAAATGATCACAAGGCAATTTGGCAACATTTTTGCTTCAAGTCTTTTTAAATATATGGCAGCCGTGCTGGGTTTTGTCACAAGGGAGACCTGAGCACTCTGCAGCCCTTCCAGGCAATCATGCCAGCACAGAAAAATAGGATCAGAAGGAAAAATGCTAAACAAATCTGTTATTTCCTGTTGATTTCCTGGGACAGACTGATTTGCATGCAAACATCTGGGTTTCTGTGAATTCCTTCCTCCAAGAAATAGCTTTGAGAAGATAACGATGCTCTAAAGACACAAGATTTGGCCTAAAACTCCCTTGCAGCCTCTGGCCAGTCTCTGTTGTCCCACCTTTGATGGCGCTTTCCACCCATCAGATTTGGGGACCCCAGGATCAGGAAGTCACAGTTCAGTCCTGGCACAGCCCTGCTAGCCCTGTTTATCCAGGAATGATGGTGGGACTCTGCAGAGATGCGGGAAACCAGGGAATTCCTCTGGCTGCCTTGGAGGGCTCGAGACCCTGCCCAGGGGGCTCAGAGACCCTGGCACAGAGCCCAAGACCCCTGTGCCTTTGATTTAGCCCTTGGAAAAAACAATTACCAACCTTATATGAAGAATTACAAGCCACGAAAGTTTAAGTAGAATGATAGTGAATTTATTCTCTGCTTTTTACCTTAGAGCTCTGAGAGGAGCAGCCTGGCTGCATGCAGCTGCTGTTTGGTCTGGCAGAGCTCTGTGATCCTTGCCCCCCCCTGTTAATGCATCCACAGGCTTTGACGTTTGACTGCAGTATTTGCAATAGGGCAATGCTTGAGAGTTTCACCAACCACAATATTTTTTTCCTCCTCCACTTTTCCAGATCCCACTACATGAAAAGAAAATCTCCAGAGGGCATAAGCAGCCTGCCAAGCTTGCTGCAGGCACCCTGGCACGAGCGAGCTGAAGATAAACAATCACAGGAGCTGGTGTCAACAAATCAGCTGAAAACATTTGTTCTGCAGTTCTGTGTTGAAGCTCTGTCCACAGCCCTTCTATCAGTGCCATATTGTTTTTGCTGATGATAGGAAAGGGCTCTTTGGTGGCAGGGTGTATTTTCAAGTTTGTACACTCCTTTTGGATTCTGTGTCCTTCTATCAAGTATGAAGCTGTTGGTTATCTGAAGCATGCAAAATTGCAAAATTAATATTGTCAATCCTACAGAGTTTTGTGACATGGAAAATGGTCCCCACCCCCAATTAGGTCAGCCTTTTGGATTTTTTTCCTGCTTCATTTAATCACCAGAACAATTCCTCACTCTCCTTCCTCTAGGACCACATAGATTGGTGAATAGATTGGTGCTTGGTCCCCCTTCTGCTGCCAGCACAAATTTAGCTGCCATTTCCATGCTGACAACTCAGATCTGCCTCTCCAACACCGACCTGTCTCAGTAAGTCCCACTGAGAGGCTCAGCCTGTCTCCCTGATCCCTACCTGGATGTCCAGCTGTCAGCTTGTGAGCAGTTTGCATGGAGCAAAAATTGAAGTCCCCCTCTCGCCACCACTGATTTTCCTGATCTTTTCCAGACCTGCTCATCTCCCTGGCCCACAGTTCAGCCTCCTGTCCTGCCTGCAGCAGGGCTGCTCATCCTGGGTCTCACCCTCACTGATTGCCTGTGACCCCAGCTCTCATTATGCAGCACACTGAGCTCATTTCTTCTCCAGCCTCAGCAAACTTTGCTCTGATGTGTGTGCATCCATCCCAAGGGCTCATCAGAGCTTTTTACTGGGGTGCTGAGATGGAGCAGCTTTTTCCCCCCTCCCCTCTGCTTCTCCCTTCCACCAGGTGGGAGAGGGGATGCCAAGCTGGCACAGAGTTTGCACTCTGCTCCCGCTCAGCACTGACTCCTCAGCAGCAAATGCGACCTTGGAGCCCACATGTCCTCTGCCTTCCTTGCACTCCTCTTGGCTTTCATTAGCTATTCCTGCTCTGTCCCAGGCATCTCCTCACACTTACCATCTGCAAATCCAAACTCAGCTTACTCCAGAAATCTTTCAAATCCCTACAGAAATTCCTGCAGTATTCAGTTGCTTACATTCCTTTTTAAAATTCATCATTATACCTACAAAATGGCACCTGGTTATACAGCCAGGGCTGCTGTGAGCTTCAGTGCTGCACATTTGTAATACTGCCACTTTTTACCATTGAAATAAAAACATAATTCTGGTACTCCAGGGATGTGGGGTTTAACTAGAGCAACAGCAACCCAGAGGACAGAACCTCCAAGGAGAGATGCTTTACAGCATTTGCTGGCCATCCTTGAGCATTTATTTCCAGGGGCCTGTGCCCAAGTGAAATCTTAGCCCCTCTCTGCTCACTGTCCCACTGAAAATCAAAAGCCAGTTTTCCAGGATGGACTCCTTACTTGGGAATTTCCAGATGTGGGGCAGAGCAGAGCTGTGGTCCCAGTGGTCCTTCTCCCTACCCCATCCTGCAGCAGCACCTCTCCCCACAGCACCCTCAAAGCAAGGCTTTGAAACCCTCTCTCTCCCTTTCCTAACAAGGCTCTGCCAAGGGACAGGGAAATTCATTGCAGCAGCAGACTGCTCCATGGTAGATTAGTTCAACATCATGTTTTTCAGAAACAACTTCTTGTGTCAAAATCCCTCAGCTGGGCTCTTACACAAGCTCAGTTTACTGTTGTGGGAGCACCAGGCTGCAAAGGGCACAGAGCAGATACTGAAGGACTCAAGAGTAGTATCAGCATCACCAAACAGAGATGCTCAAACACATTAATTTGGTCTGGCAGGTAATGAAATGAGATGTGCCTACATTAAAAGATATGTTTATGCTTTGAGAGATTATTTTCCATTTTGAGTCCTAAGCAAGTATCAGTCTTCTTTTCCTTTCTTCTGCTGAAAAAACAGAGACTCTAAAAAAAAAAAGCAAAAAAGCATTTGCATATTAAAACTACTACATCTACATTTTATGAAGTCATTCATACAGTTCAGAGAATAAGAGCATCAGATGAACTGCACTCCAGATTTCAAGTCCTGCAAAACAATTTAGTTTGGGTTTTCACTCCTAACACTTCCCCGTGGCTAGAAGGAAAACAGACTCAAAAAAATTGTAACTTGGTTAAAGGGACTAGAACATGTAGAAATCTGGGGGCTAATCCCCAGCCATTGCAGGAGATGTACTGATTCACTGTACTGCTCCTTGCTGCTAATGGCAATGCTAATTCAGAGTGCTCTGAGCAGCGTCCACTGCCAGCACAGCCCAACCCAGCAGCCCCCACACCTGAGCAGAGCAGTTGCGCTGTGTGTGCTGCAGTGGCAATTGGCAGACGTGTCACAAACCTGATGCATCACAGCTCTGTCAAAATTTGAGGCAATTATCAACAGGAGACACAAGATAGATCTGACTGGTGTGAGTGTTACCCCTGCACTTTCACACCTGCCAGCACCAGCAGCTCTTTGCCACGCCGCGCTTCCCACCACACCGGGGTGCAAAGCAGAATTCGATGATCAAATGCAAAATGCTTTGTTACACACAAAAGTCAATAAGCTGCACAGAATCCTTTAAAACCTACACAAACAAATTGCATTTCATAACTGCAAATCCTCCGTGCAGAGGATATTTTCTAAACCTGCGTGCGGTTCTGTTTGGATTTCTTTCTTCTCTCACATTCTTTGATCTGCTTATTACACCTTTTTTAAAAATAAAAATGAGGTTTGGGATCAGTATTAGACTCTGCTGACAGTCACAACCAAAGCACTCTGTACAATGCAAAAAAAATTACTCCCTCAGACTAGTTGTTTAGATTGTTTACACAGTAATCATTGCTGGAATTTCAGCATTATGGTATATTCATCATAGCTTGACTTAAATTCTGAGACCTCTTACCCTAGGAAGAGCCAGGCTGTTGATTTGCTTTTTGGCATTTCAGAAAGCAGCCTCAGAATACAGAATTTGTTTCCTGTTATTTAGCTATTGTTGAGAAGCCTGAGAGATTATGAATAAGGGAAAAGAATAGATTTTTGCAAGGTGTTGGTTTTCTCCCTGTCGGGAATGGAGGTCTTTCCTCTCCTCACTGTATCCGTGGCAGATGCCAATCACATTCAGTCAGACTCACAGGATTCATTTTAAAACTCACATTCCCAAGTACAAAACCAGGGAGAGGGGTCTGAGGCTTTTTTTAGCAGCCAAATCCCTTTTCCATTGCCATTGTCAAACAGCCCATCAAAAGGGAGGGATCCAAGAGTGGCATTTCCAGATGCCAGAAGGAAAACCAGTAAACCAATTTTTAAGTAAGAAATTGCTCTCTCTGTTGCTTGAAGTGTCTACCACCATGGGAAGTAGAAGAGTAATGATCTTTTTGTGGACAAGGCTGTTCTAACACCTAGAGAATGTGATGGCATCTTGCTGTCCTTAATCATAGGGTAACCTTGAATATTATATATCCTCTACCACTTCCAGTCCTAAGCAGCCAATATTTTTTGGAAGCACAAGTTTCAGAAATTAAATTAGCAGTGGAGTGTGGAGAGATATGGCCAATATCCTCTGAGTGACTAAAGCTGTTTAGCACCCGGGTTTCATTTCAAAGGAGGTTAAATAAAAAGGTACCCAGCACTATCCTCATCCCTGTGCCTTTACAGTCTGATATGCTCTTTGAAAAATAGCATTGCATCAGAAGAATGCAGCATTTCTCTGTGCTCAGTGCCCGTTGACAATTCAGAGGGAATTACTAAATATAATATGTAGGAGCACAGCACTAAAGGGATGTACAGGTCAAGGAGCCCCATCCCTTGATATTACAGACAACCACATCATACAATCACATTAATAAATTGATTAAGATCCATCTGCAAAATAGGTAGGGCTTTGCCCCCAAAATCCCAGTGAAAGACTTTTCCAGAACCTCACCTTTTAACTGATTAGAAAGCTGCTGCTAATTTCCATCTCAAATTTATTCACAGCCAGTTTATTACCAATTTGTTCTCGTGCCAGCACTGTCCTCTAGCTGAACCAGCTCCTTTCCCTTCTCTCCCTGGTGTTTACTTCTCTGATATATTTATAGGCAGCAATTCACATCCCCTCTCCACTTTCATTATGCTGGGATAAGTATGGAGGCAGTCCTGATGCTCCGATATAACCAAACTGCACCATCCCTGTGTCCACCCTGACATCATTACCATGGGGGTTGGTCTATTGAATGCCCCCAAAGTCACCACCACACTCCAGAGAAAACCCCACTGCTACAAAAAGTGACCATTTTTCCAATTTCTTGGGAACACTCATCTTGGATTGTGACCATGTTCACAGGGGTCTGAGGATGAGGGAAGAGATGAGGATCTGACTCCATGTTTCAGAAGGCTGATTTATTATTTTATGATATATATTATATTAAAACTATACTAAAAGAATAGAAGAAAGGATTTCATCAGAAGGCTAGGTAAGAATAGAAAAAGAAGGAATGATATCAAAGGCTCGTGTGTTGTAGAGAGTCTGAGCCAGCTGACTGTGATTGGCCATTAATTAGAAACAACCACATGAGACCAATCCCAGATGCACCTGTTGCATCCCACAGCAGCAGATAACCATTGGTTACATTTTGTTCCTGAGGCCTCTCAGCTTCTCAGGAGGAAAAATCCTAAGGAAAGGATTTTTCATAAAAGATGTCTCTGACATTGGATCACATTTGCTTCATTGCTCAGAAGCCTGAAGGAAACCCCTGAGGCTGTAGGAAGCTCATCTGCAGTTCTGCCTTCCACGAGTCATGGGTTTTTGGCAGAGATACTTGTCTTGGACCCCTCTATTTTCTCAGTATAGGAACCAAGGGCTCAATTTAATTCCAAAATTTTAATTTCCAAAAATTGTGTTTGTCAGACTTTTATCCAAAAAGTCCTGGGAGAGCTGCAAGTGAAGGCCTCTCAAGCCTCAATGCACAGGAGCTGCAAAGCTCACCTGGTGTGGTGGGACACCAAGGGACAACACAGGCATGGGGAGACACCAAGGGACATCAGAGGCATGGTGGGACACCAAGGGACATCACAGGCATGGTGGGACACCAAGGGACATCACAGGCATGGGAAGACACCAAGGGACATCACAGGCATGGTGGGACACCAAGGGACATCACAGGCATGGTGGGACACCAAGGGACATCACAGGCATGGGAAGACACCAAGGGACATCAGAGGCATGGTGGGACACCAAGGGACATCACAGGCATGGGGAGACACCAAGGGACATCACAGGCATGGTGGGACACCAAGGGACATCACACGTGGGAGCACTTGGGGCACCATGGGTTTACCTTGATGCTCCCATCATGAAATGAACTGGGCTCACATCCAGGGACTCAATTCCTTCAGTATCCAGGATGGGGCTCTTCCTTTCACCCAAAATCCTCTAAGGAGGTGAATACCAAAAAAACCCTAAGCCTTGGTGCCTCAAAAACCACAGTGCCAGATTTTTCTGGGTCTCACTGAAGGGAACTTGGAAAAAGAGAACTGCAGTAGACTTGGAAAAACACAGTTTTTGTGAGGCATTTCTCCTCTGCCTGGTGGTGCTAGGACTGACTGGGATACATTGTTCCCTCAGTTAATTGTGGGGGTTCCAGCTCACAGTGCTGCCATGGGGAAATAAACCCACACACAGACCTTTCCAAGCCGAGTTTCTACAGAAAGCTGAGATTCAGCAGGGCAGGAGAGCTGCAGGAGGAGGAGGAGGAGGAGGATGGGCTTAGCCCTGTGGCTCCTGTTTACCAGGATTCAGTCACAGCTTGTGGCTGATGCTTCTGTATTATTAGATATAAAAGGGTGTTGATTGTTATCAGACATCAAAGGATGCAGCACAAATCATCCCATCAAAGCATCCAATCTGAGCATTACCATCTGCACTGCCACTGCTTGCAAATCAAACAGGCTGTTTTCAGCCCCTGTCAGGACTACCACCTATATTCATTTCTCTCCCATCTTCCATCCTGATGGTGCCCATAGGTCAGAGCTCAGATTCCTGTAATTCTGCACATGCTTTTTACTCAATGGAGATGGACTGTGAAACTTCAACTCCACCTAACTTCACTCTTATTGCTCATTTTCCTGCTGGGAAAAGGGAAAAAAAAAAAAAAGGAAAAAGGAAGGAGGAAACTGCCTTTCTGGACCTTACAGATCCTTAACTAAACCCTTTGTGTCCTGTCACTTTCCCTTTTCTCTAAATCTTTAATATTTATAGCCTCTACCACTGCAATCTTTTACAAAAATAAAGTCAAGCTCGATCAAATGAAGTCAGTGACCAAGACAAAAGGGTCATGCACAGTTTAAATGGACTTTTAGACTCCTTCCAGTGCTTGTAACTGAAGAGGCCTTCAGTGGCCTTGGGACAAATTTATGCTATAACCTCCAGGCCAGCAGATAAACAGGGAAAAAAATGAGCAGAAAGATTTAAGGGGTTTGGGCCACATCCTCACACCCTGGGAAATAGCTGCTATGCTGCACTCTCAGGGAGGCTGTGGAGCTGAAAGATGAGGCAGTGGAAATTGGTACAGTGAGAGCAGAGACTCCTGGGAGGATTCCCTCCACTCCCCCTGATTTAGTAATGCAGCCCCATAAATGTGAAGGGCAGCAGAGCTCACCTGCACATGAATGCTGCAATTCATGGGTGACACCTTTAGAATCACCACTCTCTGAAATATTGTCTGTTATCCACACATTAGTTGTCTGAGGTGGTCTGGATTTGGGATTTGTTTGTTTTTTTTTTCCATTTCTCAGTGGTATTTCAGATTTGTAACTAACTGAGTAAGCAACAAAATGAGTTGTCTAAAGTATAATAACAAAAATCATATTAAACAGGTCCACATTCTCTGAAAATAACCTAGGCGCCCCACTGGGACCAGAACTCCTGAGAATTCTCTGTCTGAGGTTTGTTTTCTCCTCTCCTGACCTTGGAAAAAGCATGCATTAAATGTAAGTTTTTACAGAAATACATGAATAGTTTTAAATGAAACTTTTCTCCAGGAAAAGACTGTCCAGTCACAGGGGAAATTTCTGATGTAGCCAGAGAGACTCAACCTCAAAATAGCCAATAATGTGGGAGTTCAGACTAGGTCACAGCCTCTGCTGTTTATCTTCAACAATACCCCCAGCATCAAATTACTCATAGAGGAGGTTTTCTTTTAGGGGAGTAGCAAGGGGGATGTAGAGAGAGCTCATCCTGGTGCAGAAGAGGAGAAAAGCACTGATATTTTGAAATAGAAGGTAAAAGGGAAAAAGGTTTTTAATCTAGCTACACCTCTTGTTGCTGCCTACCTTAGAACTGAGTTCAGTTTCAAAGCTTCAATCAAAGCACCCAGGCCTGAAAAGGAGTGTTCACATAAAAACATGGTGTCATTTGGTCTTTCTGTCCCAATTCCATGTCTGTCACAGAGTACTACTGACAATCAAACACACCATAATGTCACATGTTGTACCAGATCTGCCTGCTGAAGTCTCTGTGTTCACTTTCTTCTCAAGCACAGACACTACTGCTGAATATTAATGGCCCCAAATATGTAAAATTCTCTTTTCTTTTGAATAAATTACTTTTCAAGCCTTGTTTTTCTATTCCCCTCAATTTACTTTCTCTAGATAAAGATGAGACAACTACAACTTCTAATTCATGTCCCTTCCTACTTTGAATAAAAGCATTCAGAAGTAAAATTTCAGTCTTAACAACTTGCTCTAAGAAGTTCACCACAGCAGGAGTTTTGTGACCACACTAGGTGACCCTGCACACCGCTGGTGACACTCCACAGTGCCTTCAGGAAATGCTACCTGTGCAGGAGGCCAAACAGCAACATTTCAGGGAAAACATTAAAATATTCACTTTGCAGCTATTAACACCAAAGGCATTTCAGTGTCAGAGCCTGACATTTCTCAGTAATGAGGAAAAAAATCAGAAAAGATTCCTGTTGGGAGATGGACACCAGCAACAGCCATCTGAGGCAGCGTGCCAGCTGGACTGGATTCGGTCTCAGTAATGTGCTCAGAAGAAGAGTAAGGTTTTAAAAGTGATGGGGTTTCTTTTTGCATTTCTATGCATTAAAAAAAAAAAAACAACAAAAAACTCAAAAAAAAACCCTACAACAATACAAGTTGAAAGACAACTGAGGTTTCATTGTCTACTTCCTTACAGCTGTCTCCACTAGGCAGAGCCCATCAGCCCTCTGGAACCACTTCACATCTCTGATTGGATTGGAGGAACTGTCTCCTAGATTTGTACAAATAAATAAAGATTAAGGATTTGGTACTTTCCAGCAATGTCCCCTAAGAACACATTTTCCAAAACCTGTAATATGCATCTCTAGATTAAACATCTCCCATCTAGATGTCCCTCACCAACCAGGATGTGGGAATAGAAAGTGGAACGTCCCTCAGGTCCAAAAGAAAGCCACAACAAATATTATAATATCAATATGGAGCTTCACAGATTGGCATGAAAATTCCAGAGAATGATCCCAAATTCTGGATGAGAACTTTGATACAGAGAGGCTACTCTCAGTCAAGAGAGACAATATCAGGCTTGATGTTTGCATGCTAACACCTTTTGTAAGCACTAAAAATCAATGCTTAGCATGCACAGGGAGGAATCTGCTTGGGGAAACTTCCAGTTGAGGTTTGGGGGTTTTTTCTTCCTAGCTAGAATCACTTTAAGTAACTTTGATGCTTCAACAATGCATTTTCTAAACAATTTGCTTGATCTAAATTGGAGGCATTATGTTACAGACGAACCCAGTGATTCTGATGTAACTGATACAGTTTTCAGGCATTTAGCTTTGTTAAAGCCCAACTCCCTCCACGAAGCAATTAAGGCCATTTGTAAACCTGAAGAGCTAATGTAGAAATTATAAAATTAAGGCTAATGGACTCAATTATAATAAATGCATGGGTCAGCGATTGCAGCAATTTCTCAGCCCTTTCTTTACGCCTAGGCTCAGCTTAATAACATACTCCATCTCACAGCTCTGATGGCATGGCAGAATCTGAGCTCCAGAGTGTCTGAGAGGGCTGGGAGAGACTGGATGGCTCCCTCTCACCCCAGGGAGGGTCCAGGGCCCCAGCAGCACCCCACAGTCCCAGCTGCAGGAGCTGCAGGACTGCTCCTGGGGGAGGCACTTTTGGGTGCACACACAGAACCCCTCTTCCTCACCTCCTGCTAATTTTAGAGCATGTCCGCTTACATTGACTAGGGTTGTGGTTTTTTTTCATTTCTTCTTTTTCTCTTGCCTGGAGTTTCTTTGTAGTTCCAAAGACCTTGGTGATTTCATTCTCCTAAACACATCTGCTGTTTCCCAGACTGAAGTCCTCAAAATCCTTTTCGCAATGTCACACTCGGTTACTTGAGAGTGTTTTGAAGTGAATAGAGGGGTTTAGCTTCAGAGACTGAACAGCAGGAGATGATTAACACTTAGGGAGCAAAGCTGTTTATTGTGTTTTAAATAGTGCAGAAGAGTTTGGTTTTCAAATTGGCTCTAATTAGTGTAATGTACTTGTGCATGTGCACACCTGATCTCTACTTCAGGAGCACTGAGGTCCTTATCAGACTACAGAACAAAAGTACCAGAATCCACAGCACAAAAGAACAGCTGCTTTTGCCTTCTACAAATGCCTGCTCTGGTGGTTTGCATGGGTGAACAGGACACAGGCACTGAGCTACCCTCACCAGCTCTCAACACTCATGCTCAAAGGGAAATGCAGGCAGCCTGCTACATCTCCAGTGGGTGCTGGCAATAGCACAAAAGCATTGATCAAGCCTGGCTCTTCCATCCTGCTCTTCACACTTGCTCCTGAGGTGCTTTCCTCCTGGGATTTTGAAGCACTGTTTGCCTCTTGCTGCTCTTAGTAACATGTGATGCAGCAAAACAAAAGAAAAGCTGGGGGCTTCAGTGCTCCCCTCTTCTCCAGCTGCCTCCAGGAAAGACATTCCAGGATGCAGTTTGCTTGGAAAAGGTGGCCCTGGCTGAGGAGGCAGGCAGGAGAGAGCAAGCAGCTGGGATACCTGATGGTCACACCCAGTTCTTAGCTCATCCTGTCTGCTCAGGAAGGGATGCTCTGTCTGCAGGTCACAGCTGAGACTGCACACCACAAATACCCCCAGGATCCCCCAGGTGAAGGTGACTGAGCCACCCTTGGTGTTACTCAACAGGCACTTGCTCTAGATGTTCATCCAATCCTTTCCTTATATTTCACAGAAGTTTCTGGAAGAAGATTCAGAAGCAAAACCCTTTACCCAAAAGAGCTGCAGGTTGTTTGTTAGCAGCAACATCTCTAACCTCCACTAGCACAGCCATAATGAGAGGGATATTGCAATATCTCACCAACAATAATCCATGGGGCTTAAATGAGATCTGTCCGTAAGCAGCACACCATCAACTGTATCTATTAGCCCTACAGGTACCTGATAAGAAGAAAATTAAAATAGTGGAGATCAAAGAAATGGGAAATTATATTTAGCTGGTTCATATTAAATACATTTCTTTACTCAGGCTCACTGGAGTCTGATGCTTAAATTGCTACAAATGGAACTGCCATAAAGACAAAAGAGATTATTAAATCTTTGTGCCAATCATAGGGATATAGGACCAGAGCTCTGCATTTTGAAAGCATCTTTCAAGCCAGAGAGAGAGTGAAAGATATTAACTGAATCTAACATTAAGACTTAAAATACCTTTTGGTGTCCATTCAAATAATCTGGAAATCTATTTCAGAGACTCTGTCTAAAATGACAACAACCTTAAATATACCTTTGAGAGAAGGAGGCAAAATCCACACAGTGCAATCTAAAATTGTGTAGTGTAACATGACAAAGCAGCCATGACTCTTAAAAAAAAAAAAAAAAGCAACAAAAAAAAAAGCATTGAAGGTTTTAAATAAAATCACCAGCACCTAGATTTATCCAGAACTGTCAGGGGTTGTGCAGGTATAACTCACTGAAAATGTGAGCATGTGGTGGGGAGAGTTGTCCCAGCCTGGAGGTGTGGGTGTGCAAGGCCAGTGCCATGTCACAACTGCCACACCTGGGAACAGCTGCACAGAGCCACCCTTTCCATTTACTGGGGTAAAATACGACAGGTTAGACAGGGCTGTGTAATTCAGGGCTGATGACCACAGGCTGAATAAACGTGAGAGACAAAAAGGAAAGTTGAAATTCAATGAGAAGTAACAACTGGCAAGAGCTCATGGTTTTATACCTCTGAGTCCAAATACTGGGAGGGGGTAATGGAGCAAGAGAAAAATTACTGATTTTCTTAGAAGAAAACACTTTTTTTTTAACTTGAAAACAAGGAAGGGAAAGATATTCTGAATCTGGCTTAATGAATCCCTCCAAGCTTCTGTATGCTACAGAAATAAAGTAGACATCACAGATAGGACTTGACATATGTTAAATTTCCTCCTTTGACAGAGACCTGAAAAATACAGAACATCTGCACAGCTTTATAGTGATATTATCCTATACTCCTAATGGCTGCTAATTATCCTAATGATCCAGTCCTCTCTGTAGATTAGAGATGCACTACGTGATTAAGGTATGGCTGAAAAAGCCATCCCAAATTGAAATTAAGAGCCAAATATAATGCAGCATATCTCATTTCACCATCACCACTGCCCAACACAAATGCAAAAAGGCAGCTTTTAAACCTGAGCACCTTTATTGGGGAAATCTTGTCCCTGGACATTCACTCTGGTGGCCAACAGGGAAAGATTCTGGAGGTGACTTCTCTTAAAACAACTGTAAAATCCTGACTGAGCCTTTTCTGTCATTCCTTGGTCTCTTCTCTCCATCCTGCTGGAACCCCCTCAGCCTTTCATGGCTCAGCATCTCCCCATGGTGGGAGCACACCCATATTTTTTGGAAACTCAAATCACACCACCACACACACAGTTTCTGGGATGGTGAGCACTGCAATTCTTTATCCTGTGGGCCCTGAATGATATACAGAGCAGCACAGAGTGCGTCATGAGTGCAGCACTAATCATAAATCAGACTAAAATAAATTAGTGCTATCTTTTCAACTGTATCAAATGTGTAGTTATTCCTTTCAGATACACCGTAGGTCTTTTATCCAGGGTAGCATCAAGGTTAAAATGATTAAGTAAGTAATTTCATTAGCAATGATAAATGTTAACGATGATAGAGAGCGATTTTGGATGCATTTCACAGAATCACAGGATGGTTTGGGTTGGAAAGGACCTTAAAGATCATCTTGTTCCAAGTCCCCTGCCACGGGCACCTTTCTCTAGATCAGGGTGCTCCAAGTCCATCAAACCATGAGGCATCCACAGCCTCTCTGAGCAACCTGTGCCTCATCCCTTCCCAGTGAAGAACTTCTCCCTCATATCTAATCTAAACCTGTCCTTTGTCACTTTGCACAGAAGCAGGTGATGTTTATGTGCTACCAAAAACTGCTGTAATGTGCAAGCATCAAATACACCCACCACAACTTCAAGAAACATCTTTCCAAGCCGAAGTTCAACTCTCAGATTTCACATTAGAGATGCAGCACATTACCACAGCACAAAATTAGGTTACTTTCTGGCCATGCAGATGCAGCCACTTGAGTTAAACACTGCAGAATAAAGATGTTATTCCCAGGGACTGGGAGCAGGTGCTGAAGTGGGGATGGACAGGGACATGCTGTGGTGTCCATTGCATGCCTCTGTTCCCCTCAAATCCTGAACCCCATTCTCCCTGGGATGTTTCTTTGCCCTTACACGAGTTTTCATCAGCTGCCTCAAGCCTGGAATTTCTTTTTCCTCAGCCAGCAGTGAACCCACAGGGCTTCCCCAAAATCAGGCAGGCACAACAATCTCTTTTTCCTCTGCCCTCTCTCCTCACCCCTTCCTTTGGGGAGGAAAGGGGCAGGGCCAGGCATCAGGGCTTCCACTCAATGTCTGGCACAGAGTAGTGAGGTGAGGAAGAGAGGGAGAGCCTTCAGCTCCTTTGCTTGCCACCTCTCTGGTGAAAACAGCTCTGAGTTGTTTTGTGCCATTAGGGGTCCCTATCAAATTTTGTACCACCTCCTGCTTGCACTGGAACACAGACGGGGATCAGCTTAAACAGAGGAAGGAGGAAATAATGTGTGCAGACATAGATAAGGAGATGCTAACATTCAGTGGATTGTTCTCCTGAAGCTCAGGCATCCCTCTGGGAGGGGCAGGGCACAGCCTCAGGAGGAGCCAGGTCTTCACCCCAGCAAAGCTCTTTGGAAGCAAGGAGGCCAGGAACTGCTAAAAACCTGTGTGGGGGATTTATAGTTAGGTTAATTTGCTTATTTTTAGCCCTCCCAGAGTTAACACCAGCCAAGAGTTGTCCAAAGCAGGATCTGTACTGTCACAGACATCTTTTATGAAAAATCCTTGCTTTAGGATTTTTCCTCCTGAGAAGATGAGAGGCCTCAGGAACAAAATGTAAACAATGGTTATCTGCTGCTGTGGAATGCAACAGGTGCATCTGGGATTGGTCTCATGTGGTTGTTTCTAATTAATGGCCAATCACAGCCCAGCTGGCTCGGACAGAGAGCCGAGCCACAAGCCTTTGTTATCATTCTTTGCTATTCTATTCTTAGCTAGCCTTCTGATGAAATCCTTTCTTCTATTCTTGTAGTATAGTTTTAATGTAATATATATGATAAAATAATAAATCAGCCTTCTGAGACATGGAGTCAGATCCTCGTCTCTTCCCTCATCCTCAGAGCCCTGCGAACATGGTCACACTGCACCCACAGCGAGTCCCAGTCCTGAAGCAAAGCAGCAGGGCCTGAGCTGTGGCTGGGCTGCTGCTGCTGCTGCAGGGACAAACTCAGCCCCAGGGACAGGCAGGGGGCTGGTACCCACAGGGCTTCCCCAAAGTCAGGCAGGCACAACAGGGTGGGATGCATCACTGCACTGAAAGCACTTACAGGTTACTGTGCACCTGTTTGATACCGTGTGCTGCAGAGCATAACAACATTTAGCAGCTGCTGTAAACACTGTGGTAGAGGTCTTTGAAACACGTCCAAACCTTCTGAAAACTCACCAATTCCCGTGGTTTACACTGCATTAGAAACACCAGGCTTGCATTATTCAAGATTCCCCGCTGCATCTTGGTTCTTATACACGTTTGTTTAGAAGGAAGAAAAGTGTGCTAGTCTCTGCACCCATGTGTGACCAAAGGGCTTTAGCACTTCAACAGAATGTAAGAGCCTCCTAGCAATGCATGCTTAAAGGCTCAGAGCTGATTCAGGTTAAAAGCATCAGGGGAAGGAGGAAAAAAATCAAACAAACCCCACCTAATGTGTGTACATGAAAACGCTGACTTCCAGAGCATTCAGAACTCAAAAGCACGGAACCAATTTTCTCCAAAAACTTGGAACTCCCCAGTGAGAGCTATAAACAAGCTAATTTGACATTGCTAGCTCCAGCCAGCTTAGACTTATGAGTGTGCACATATTTTATTCTGAAGTTATGGGAAAAACATATTTTCCCCATGCTTGCATAAATCAAAAACAGCTGAACCAATTTAGCTTAAATTAGAAAGAGAGAAAGAGAAAGAGAGAGAGAGGGGGGAAGGAGAGGTGAAGAAGGAAGAAAGAAAAGAAGAGGGAAAAAGGGAAAGACTAAATACAAAACCTTCAACCTATGGGGGAGGGTGAAAAAAGAAATTCCTATATAATCGGGAAACTTTCAAGATGCACTCAACAGCTCTGTCTGCAGTCCCACAGAGCTAGCAATTGAATGGCACAGCACAGTACCTGGTGATGGAGACTTTTTATGCTTATTTTAAACAAAAGATCCCATTAGTGCTGTAACTCCAATGCTAGCTGGAAAGCAACAGCAGGGAGAGGCTGAGCTTTCCAGAGGGATTTGTCTGCTGGCCAGGGCAGCACTCAAACCACACACTGCTGCCTGCAGGGATCTTGGAGCCTCAGGGACAATGTCCTCTCAGGAATTTTAACTTTCCTTCCCCTATTTTTGGTGTTCTGTTCCCACTCCCAGCTCAGGTTCCCCCCTCAGGAAAGCCCTCTGTCCCTCAGCTCACCCAGCACATCCTCCTTCCCCCTCCAGAGCCACTGCAAACTCCAAAGGAGGAAACACTGAGGATGAACTGCAGAGAAATGCAGAGCTCAGTAAGAACCAAAATAAAGTTTAAACATTATCAAGCCACTGCCTTGTCCCAGCACAGCCCCCACCAGGAGGTGTTACAGCCAATTTCAAGTTTCTGGGATGCTCCCTGTGTCGCTGTGCCCTCTTCACTCCTTGTATAGCTTCTCCGTAAAAGTCTGCAGTGCTGCTTCAGATTCTGACTCCTGCCCTTCCCTGAACCCTGCCCAGCTCCCTGAGGGATGTGGGGAGGCCACTTGCTGTGGTCTGTCAGTAGCACTGAGCACCCTGGTGCCCTGCAGCAGCTCTGGCTCTGCACAGCACGTGCACAGGAACAGCCTCTGGCATGTCGGCCCAACAGTTATGGTCATTTATAGCTCATGTCTACAGCATCTGTTTAGCTAGTTTGCTTTATAAATAAATTTGGAATATCCACACTGCAATAATCCACCCAGATTTGAAGGAATTTAATACACAAAATGCAAATCAGAGAGTAAATGAAAAATTAAGTGACCGTGAGAATCGGTTTTTACCATGCAGAGCCACCTTCAAAATAAAAATGAGAATCATAATCCTACTTTACATATAATTTTCTGCAGGGTTGTGTAATTTACAACTTACACAAAGCAACAGGAAGATTAAAGACATCTTTTGAATTAAAACTAAAGCACTGGGAAGACTCCCTGCAGTAAGAGTTTATTACACCCTATGCAGCTCAGAGGAAGCCGAAGCGTGTTTGTCCAGGGAGCCCAGGGTGGTGTTTCCAACACATTTCCTTGGAGGAAGCACAAGCAGAGGTAGAAACCCTCCCCAGTGATCCCCCTGCAGCCCTGGGTGCCTTCCAGGAGGATACCCCGGGGTCTCACCCCTTACAGGCTCTGTGCCTCCTCCCTTTCTCTGCTCCCTTACCCACCCACCTCCAGGAACACTGGGGAAGGAGCGGGACCTGCAGCACCTTGTGGGGTGGAAGTGCCCCCATCCCAGTCCTGGGAATGCCCTAAAGCAGCTGCTCTGCAGAGAGCTCTTCTCCCACTCACAGTTCCCACTGTGCTCTCACACAAGAGGAAACAGGCACTTTTCAAAAATTCCAAACCAATCTGTTAATGTTTCTGGAAAAAGTGAGACTCTGTGAGATCACGTAGCAGAGAACAGGCTTCTGTTGGGGCTTGGGTAATTTCTCTTGGTTAATGGTTTTGTTTTTTTTTTTTTTTCTTTTCAGAAGCAGATGTTTAGAACAAAACCATAAGAATAAAGTGCCATCAAGATGGAAAACTCCTCTGACTTATGAGTTAGGGGATGTCCCAGTTCTTTCCCCACCAATGCCTTCAAAAAGCTGGTAGATTAAAGACAAATCCAAAATAGAAGTAGTCCAAATCTGCGCATAAACCGCACACAGTTTTATTTTTAGCAGTATTGTGACTACTCCTTGTAAAAGAAAGCAAAGCGTTAAGCAATTACTTAAGAATAGAAATCCATACAATGAGCATATAGGGTCCAAGATATACATCAGAGATCTCCAGTGATCCAAGAAAAGTTGCCCAGGATGCAGTCTTAATTCCACTGAATAACTTGGTTTCCATTCCTTTTAGCCCTTTTATCTTAACCTCAACTTTAGGAATCCTCATAAAAATGGGTCTGGGTCTGCACATGTATGTAAAAACTTGTTTCCAGTGTAATTCCTACTCTTGGTGAATTTCTCCACGTGTTCCTGCAAGTCCCTCTGTGACAACACAGCAAATATTGCTTCTGCTGCACCTTCTGGGGCTGCTCCCTGTGCTTTACACAGTCCCCACGTGGGGAGGGTGTGCACTCCTGAAAGGAGCCCTAAAGTTTCCAGGTATTCCAGGTAATTCCAGGTTTCATGGCGACTGCAAAGCTTTCTTCTAGAGCAAAGCATTGGAAATAAGAAGCCTTCCCACTGCTTTTGAGGGCAGAGGAAGCACAGCACTGGTACAGGATCACTGAGGTGTTCTGTGCAAACGCATTTTCCCTTCCCGTGTTTTGCTCCTCACAGCAGCAGGTTTATCAGCCTGTGCCACATAAACTTGATTGCTGTTATTTCTCTGGGTTCAGAGTCCTTAAACTATACTTTAAACCCACTGTCAATGATTTCACTGTATTGCTATTCCATAAGCCATTAATCACTGGGAATGGCAGTCTGCTTGATGGAGTGAAATGCCTGCAGTCAGTTCTCTCTGTGCAGCTTGCACCTCTGCTTTTCCAGGCTTTTCCCAGGCTTTTTCCAGGCTTTCCACTCTTGCAGGTGGTGCCTCTGCAGCCCAGCTCCCCAGGGCAGGACAGAATAGGAGAGGAGAAGGGGGTCCCAGCTCCTATGGCTCAGCCCCAGCTCCAGCAGCAGATTTGGCATTTCCCTGCCTCCTCTAACAGCCCACAGGTTGTGGGAACACAGCACAGAAACACACACACATTAGGATGCTTTTCTGTGGGCAGGCTGTACTGGAGGAGGAAACCAAACCATTTACCAGCAGTTCAGTTCCAGCACAAATCACAGTCCAGTAAAAAATTTTTACTGGACACAGCAATTTAAAAACATTGCTTGGATACAGAGAGTGGAGGTACTGTTGCTAAGCCCTTTATTTCCTTGGGCTGGAAAAATCCACATCATCCTCCTCATCAAAAACTGGGGATGAGGAGGAGGGAGGGAGTGAAAACTAATAAATACATTGAGACAGGCCATTCAGAGTTTGGGCCTTCAGTCCTCATCATTACAGTTTTTTTGCCAGTCTGAGTACTGGACACCATCTGTAGCTCAGGCAGAACACTTGAAATTACACCTGTTCTGTACCTACTTCATTTTCCCCTGTCCCTTGCAAAAGTAATACACTCCTAAGGAAGCATATCTTAAAAGACAGGCACAGTCCTTAATTCAAACACAGTGCAATTGTAACAGCTCTTTAGTATTCATAATTAATTTTTGGGAAAAAAAATCATTCTATTATTGATGTACACAGAAGAGTAAAACCTATAATATGAATGAGGACACAGCACATTAAAAATGTAAATTAAGAATTAAATAGCAAAACAATGGAGCACTGCCAATATTTTTATAACCATACAAATTGCTCATCAGTATCCAGTGTCATGTTGGCAGATTTGTTCAACAGGGAGTATAAAGCCAGAGACAAGATGATAGACTATCCTTTCTAAAGGATGTACTCTCAGAGCTGTCCTGCCTGTTGTGCATTCTGTGCTTTAAAAGAGAGAGGTGAATGCACTTGGAGCATGAGTGATGTGTTAGGAGAAGGAGGCTTTTTTCCCTAAGTCGTGAAAAATTGGGTTCTTCTTCTTCATGCACATTCATCTGTAAGCTTTTTTCATCAAAAAGTAACACTCCCTGTTGCAAAGCCT
The DNA here is from genome assembly GCA_039654755.1 of Calcarius lapponicus. Lineage (NCBI taxonomy): Eukaryota > Metazoa > Chordata > Aves > Passeriformes > Fringillidae > Calcarius > Calcarius lapponicus. Next base: position 19,346,871 of record CM077470.1, on the reverse strand, counting down.
CCCAAAAAGCACTGTTGTCAAAACATAACTATAAAGTCCTTTTTGTTTCAAACCATGTGGAGTGTAGTGAATGCAGTATTTTTATGCCACCACCATCGTACAGAGCACTTAAATTTCTATACCAGAAGATCAGAGGTCATCAGTAAGATCTGTATGTGGTGCATTCCTGCTTCCAAATCTCCTCAAGAAATTATTGGATGCGCAGGATTTTGACACTTGGAGTGGAACACTGAGTCTGCAAAGGGGATGATCACCTCAGGAGGAAGGCCAGCCCTCCTCCCCATCACACTGACACAGGCTGGGACTGCAGCCACAGGTGGGGTGAGGCTGGGACACTTCCATTTGGCTGTTCCAAGGAAACCAAGGAGAGGAAAGGCAGCATTTATGTCTAAAGGTTTCTACTCATAAAGCAGGAATTTGCTTAGCACCCTGATATATTTTGTCCCCATATCGCTGGTGTAACAAAAACCCCGTTTGCTTGGAGAGCAGAAAGTTTGGGATTTTAGCTGTGTAACTGGAGCCCTGACATGCCACAGCTCTGCACACACATGCCCATTTCCCCTTATCAAGGAATGAACAGCAGAAAACCATTTTATGACCCAGACAGTTTCCATCAGCACTTTTTCACAAGACTCAGCACTCAGTCCTAAGGGCACAGTGCATCCTTGCCACGTAGGATGATATCCTGATCACACTGATTAAAGGTGCCCTGTTTCAATAAATTAAGTAAATTTAAATGTGAACTACAGCACATACCCAGGTGCTCAGTATAGATTTGGTGTTTTAGTGCTGTCACCAATTTACTGAGCAAGCCATGGGTTCCCAACCACAGCAATGGCCATGTGAGGAAAAAAAAATGGGATGGATCCCACTACTCCTGGAGTCCTTCCATCCATCTGCCTTCAAAGTGCAATGCTGTTACTCAGTGAGAGCGTGCAGAGGCCTCACCCTGCCCTGGGGGATGTCACTTTCTGACAGCAGATTGTCCCTCCGTGGGACCCTTCCTGGCCCCCATCTCCCAGCACCCCTGGGACACCCAGTCAGAAGAGGTTTGCACCCAACCAGCCCATTGTGACTGATCAGTAGAGAGGGAAAAATTGGGAACATTGACAGCATGTGACTGCTAAACAATTCTCTGAGCTATACACTGATGACATTTTAAACCCCAGTGCAAACACTACAAAATTCACAATACTCACTATATCAAAGCACACTGGAAAATGGATGTATTGCTTTTCTCTTGGAACTCGAATTTCTATATTATTAAAACAGTTTGGGAGATGGGAGGAGGAACCTGATAGATTTAAGGTTTATACTTTTCTCCTAGTACATTGCCAGGAAGATAAAATATTTAGCGGCTTCATATTCCCTAACCATATTTTTGACAATATGCTTCATGCTCTATTTGCCACAAAAGTTGTGACACTGCAGTTGGTCTTCAAAGAATAAAGCATGCATTTGTCATGGCAAAAGATCCAAAAATCTCATTTTTATTACCCTGCCATTGGTTAAGTCAAGCTCTGATAATTAGGATATTGGATATTTATGAGGAGCTATTCTGCCTTTATTACTGCTTTAGGTGCCTGTTGACAGATGCAGCAAGACAATTTACATTGATGTGTGAATTTGCCAGTATTTCAGTAATAATATCCAAGTCTAAGTCTATTAGAAAAAAGGTCCATATCTCACTCTTGGAATATATATTTCCAATTAATTCTGGTTTTGTAGCATTTCCTCTGGCATGCTGTCATTGAGGGTTTCTATCATTTGTTTGCTCTCTGATCGAATAGTAGCTCAAAATAAAGTCCAGAGGGTAACTGGATAAAAGCAGTTTATTAGATTAGAAAGGCAGAATGAGCCACTACAATCTCCTGATGTGACCCGCTCAATAAACACGGGCTGGAGGACTCTCCCTCTGAATTGATCCCTGCTGCCATTACAGCATGGAGGAAGTGTGGGGGGGAAACTCCTTCCCTGCACCAAACCAGGTCTTGGTAGAGACTTGGTGGCAGAGAGCAAGTCACCAGGGCCTGGGCAGGTGAGGAGGGAAGGTGCAGCTCAGTGCCTCTTTTCCAGATGGGAAAGGTTTTTCCCAATGGGTGAGTTTTTTCACTTCTGAAATTTCACATAAACTAGGCCTGAAGTCTGCTTTCAAATATTCACTTCAGTTTTGAGGATGCAGGCTGCTGTACCTCTCACACCATGCCCCCTCATCTCCTTGCAACTGCCAACAATTATTTTTTTCCTTTATCCCAAAGATTCAGTCTTATTATTGATGCTCTGTGATAAAAGGGCACTGGTCCGTTCCCAGTTAATCTGTGTCTATTCTACAAGCAAATGGTTCAATACTTCCTCTAATGATCTGCACATTTCAAATCTTCTTATGCCTGAGAAAGCTCCAGCAGAAGTTTATGGTAGCAGAACCATAAAATCAAGCATGGAGCAATATATAATTGCAGGAGACTATATGCTTGAGACCACTGATTTAAGCAGAACCCAGTAAAACCTCAGTGCCTTCAATTACAGGCACTTGAAATGTCCTGCCTATCTCAAGCATTTCCAGGGAGAAATGAGACAGAAGGGAAGCTTTATCATTACAGCCTTGGCATTTACTCACAACAACATCATACACCTCTCCTGCTTATTGCCAACAACACTTCAGTGGCTTCTGGAAGTGTTGCACCCCCAGAGACAAAAGGGAAATTTGACCCTCGCAGCTGAAATGACTCAAGGACCTCATATCACTCAAAAGGAGGCTGGGGAAGAAAGGAATAAAAGCAGCTTACTATTGTTCTGAGCCCTCAGTGAACCTCTGGAGGGTTTCTTAGTGCTAAGGAGGGAAGGGTGCTGTAAAAGGAAAGTGAAGAGCAGCAGTGCTGGCTTCTGAAGTGGGAAGTTCAGGGTAATTTATTCTAGCAACAGCCTCTCTCTCCTCTTCTCCCCTTCACCAGCTCACCATTAATCCACCAGGTCCTCCTTACTCAAGGTGACAGAGGGAAAAGAAAGTTTTAAATCACATGTCCTTCCCCCAGCAAGGCAAATGAAGGCCAGCCACTCTAAATTACTTTGTTTTATTAATAGGATATTTACAATACTTAATGATGCCATGGCATTTTTCTGTAATGGTCAAGACATTTTTTCCCTGGAAGACTTTTAAATTAAGCCACATTTTTTGTTTTGCTCTGGCTTCCACCTGAAACACTCCTCTGGGTCAGAGATATTTACAACATGGATGGTTAGAAAACAGCTTAGAAGGAATAGGCAGGTGAAGAATAACACTTCTTCTAACCTGAGCTTTAATAGGTTTTCAGAGGGCTTTAATACCTTTTTCCAAGGGTGATAGTGAGTATGCTCCTTTGGCCTCGCTGACACCGTGCTCTGTCAGGTGAGGCAGGTGAAAGGGAACAGAGACAGAGAAAGCCAAGAGCACCCTTTAACCTGGCCATACAAGTCATATTTGAATAAGCTTTCCTCAGCTCTTAAGCTCTATCAAGTCCACAAAGATTCTCCAAGCAAGAGAAGGAACTGAGAATGTAGGAAAGGAAGACTCACCAGGAGAAAGCCCCAGTTTAAGAGATCTGGTTTATTCATAAAAGCCACCTCCACCATGGCCACACAAAGGACAATGCAAGGGCTCTGTTATTGCTGCCTCTCTGTAATATATTTATTTCTAATTAATTTTCCTGCTCACATAAGTTATCATAGCAAGAGAACAGATTTTGCTCTTATGCTGTCTCTTCTCCTTCCACTGACAGGAATAAGATGGGCAAGCCAGAAGCTGTGGCCAGTGATAGAAAGTGCAGTTACACCCAGGTAAACCCTTAACCAAGAAAACATCACAAAATTAGTGAAAAAAAGCACATTTCTTGTGGGAGCTGTTAGAACCCAATGATTAGTGCAGCAAATGCATTTCAGAGATCATTAAGGGACAAATAAAGCTGACAGAAAGTAAAGCATCACGACTGGGACTCCACCTGCCTCCTCAGGGCTGAAGCACCCATTAACTGCAGGGCTCAGGAAGATGTCCAATAACTTTCCAAGATGCCCAATAACTTTCCAGTGAGATACCCCTTCCTGAGGTCCATTGTATTGCACATTAGGTGCCTATATTGAAGGAAGACTGGAATGAGGTTAAAGCTATTAAGCTTCAAAGACATGAGAAAGTCTATTCACAAATCTGGAGGAAGAGCAGGAGAAATTAAAAGGAATAGAGTAGAAGTTGTTTCCTATGAGTTTCTCTCCTGCAGAAGTGCCTGTGGAAGAGGAGGTTGTAAAGGCTCCTCCTTGTTGGCAGACAGGATTTTTCTCCTAGTATGAGAAAAACCAATATAAGACACATTTCTAAATAAAGTAATTGATTAAAGCTAATTTTCCTTTTACACCTGATTAGACCAAAAAGCCACGTCTGAAAGAGGTTTGCCAGCGCTTGGATCTCACGAGCAGCACATCGATTGGCTGCATGTTAAATTTAACAAAACAAAGCCAAGTTCAAAGCTCTGCAGACATGCACAACAAGGAGCAGGGCTGCCAGAGCATCACCTGTGGGTGAGCACTCCACAGGGACCACATCCCTGTGTACACAGCACAGCTGGGACCTGGGAGCAGCACTCTGCTCTGCTGAGCCTCAGCACATGCAGCCCACAGTGCTTGTTTTGCTGCCTTTATGCAGGCAAAGATATACATGGCACTAATAGCTAGAGATTAGCATAATTTCTCAGTATTCAAGATTGCTGTCTTATGGCTCCCAGCTTCCAGAGGGAAACTCAGCCTGCAGCCATGAGATATGCCAGGAGCAGTGGATTTTGATCGCATTCCCAGTGCTCAGGCACGAAGCACTAATGTCTTCTTATTCAGTGATTATGCCATCTTTTGTTGTAAAATCCTAACTTGTGCTTACTCAGCACATCTGTTGGACAGTTTGTGCCCAGCCTGAGCCCACTCAGTGGGAGCACCAAGGGCTCTGTAAGCCCTGAAGAGCTCGTGCATAAGAGCTTTTGTCCCTCATTTTGTGGTGTTTTCTTGGTTAAGGGCTTACCTGGGTGTGATTACACTTTCTAACACTGCCCACAGCTTCTGGCTTGCCCATCCTATTCCTGTCAAAGGGAGGAGAAGAGAGCATCAGAGCAGCAGGGGATGAGGCAGCAGGTGCCTCCTGCAGGCCCCCAGGCTCTGCAGAGCTGCAGTGGTGACAGTGATGCACCGAGGGCTCCAAGGCAAGCTAAACATCCTCCCCTTCCTCCAGCAGGAAATCTGAAGTCCACCCTGCAAGGCATGGGGCAGAAACTGCTTCATTCTGCAAGGAGACCCAATCATTGCTGGGAGGTGCCAAAATTGAGCAGCCACAGCTCCTGCAGCCCGGAGCTCAGGCTGGCTGCTGCTGGAGGCACCGAGGGAGGGAGGGAGAGAGGAGCAGCAGCCCCGGCTCAGGCTGTGCCTGGGATAATGTCAGCGTTTGCATTTAACCCCTTTCTGACCCCTGTGTAAAATGAAGGTGCCTGGAAGCAAAGCAGAAATAGTAATGAAACAGTTCATTGCTCAGTTCACAGTAAGCAAGGGCATCAGAAACTTTCACTAGAGAAGGCAGCAGCTCCAGTCAGATCAGTCTATTTGATGTTTGAATTAGAGGTTAAGGGCGGAGGAAAAGGAGACTCTCGTTGTTTGTGATAAAACTCATCCTTCTCTCTGGATACTGCTAAGCCATCCCTGGCAGGGATGGACTTTCATCCCTGGCTCAGACTTCTGAAGAACAAATCTTTTTGCATTTTGAATGCACCAGATGGTGTGCCTTTACAAAACTGGCCTCCAGGGAAGATACCTCTAAAATCCCTTCCTGCAAGGACTTCACTCTCTCCCGCCTCCCCCCCAAATTACTCAGTCCAGGCTCTGTGTAATGTGGGACAGAGGCATCTGCCTTTCCTTTGGCAATTGCATTGTGTTATGCTATTAAGAAATATGCCCAATCTGCCTTCTTTTCAGCTCAGTATATTGTACTTCTAGATTGATGGATACCTCAGACCAAATAGTTCTGCATGGCCTAGGCTGGGGTAATTGGATTACATTTATGTGAAACCCAGACATTCTCAGGGGTGATTTTCTTTTTCAGACTGCCATTAGAGTCCCAAGGAAACCAAGTACAAAAGCCTAAACTAATCTCACATTAAACGGGATTTTTTTTTTGATCGAGTTGCACAGGGCAGTTGACTTTTAATAAGAATTCCACATCTAAGAGACTAAAAAAATCCCCAAACTCCTAACCCCAAGGGAAGGACTTCAAACCATGAGAAATGAGGAAATCTGCATTAATGCCCACACAAGTGCTCGGGCTCACCCTGCTGTGCCCATGGGTGCTGGCAGCTGGTAATTCACACAGTGGCAAAACCCACGGTAATTGACTCTACTGCAACAAATAAAACACAAAGAGTCTGAAATCATTATCACAATGTGGTACAGGGAGAAGGCACAGCTTGGAGAAGGTCACTCAGTGAGGCCACAGAGGAGCTGGGATCAGAGGCTGAGTCTCAGACCAAGGGCAAAATGCATTTATGGCTGGCAAGATGTGCTGGGAAGACAAGCTGGCAAGGTACTGGCAAACTCACTGTTCTAACTTTGCTGTGGCAGTGGAAGAGGAAAGAGCCTCAATGTAGGACATAAAAAACAAAGATACTTGTGACACATTTTGAGTGAAATATTTTGAATGGCTGCTGTGGCCAAGGATTCATTTGGAGGTGCCTGCAAGGACACACAAGGCACAACCAGTGAGAAAGTGCAGCAATCACTCCTCATTCCCAGCAGAGGGGTATCCTCACAGCACCTGATCTGCACCCTGTGCCTGGCCCAGGACCAAGGAGATTTCTTTGAACTCTGTGATTTCCAAAATGTAAATAACCATTTTGTCCTCTGACAGGATTTTGTTCTTATTTCCCAAGGGAAGGGATATTCTTGCTTGAAAATACAATTCAGAAAACACTTTCAAGGCTACTCTGAAGCAGAGGGGAGAACGTTCTTTCACAGACATGAGGGGTATTAACTATTTTCCATTATCTTGCTAATTGTCTCATAACGTCCCAGCAGTGTTTATTTTTCTTAGTGCAATGCAACTGAATTACATCTGAATGGGGAGTAATTAAACTAGTTAGCTCTTTTTATTTTGTCTCCCTTGCAGACACAGACCTAATTTGGGTTCATCTTGAATGCTGTTGCTATAACATGAGCTGTACTTGGAGCTGAACAACAGAGGACGTGGAGTAGTAGTTTAACCTGCAGGGCAATTTGGGGAAAGGAACACAGAAAAATCCCAGGTAAATGGAATGAGAAAGGCTCCTCTGATTGGATTAGTATCTTTTCCTTCAGAGCACAAGACCTTCAGCAGGGAAACTGTGGGTTGTGTCTCAGAAATTAGGTAATTTGGAGGTTTTTAGCCTGGACCAGATGCAGTGCTGGGAACAGCTCTTGTCCCTCATCTCCCCTGTGACACAGAGGCACTTTCTGGGGAGCTCCCCCAGCACCCAAGGACAAGTGAGCCCCCAGTGCCTGCCTGTGCTGGCTGAGCTGCCCCCCTTGCACACACTGAGCTTTCCTGGTGGGGCTGCTTGGGGCACCCCCAGCATCCTCACAGACTTTTCCTTGTGTGAGGGTGTGACATCTTTCAGCCTGGATTTCTTTTCCCTCTTGGCATCACCGAGTTTGTCACTCAATGGTTGATGTCATTTTTGTGTTTGGAGAGGAAATTAGTCAGAGCTCAAGGGTAACACAGCAGTGATTGCTGGTACCTCACAGGTACCAGAGGAATGATGACATTATTGTGTATTTGTGGGAGCTAAGATGTGTCACCACGGATGTGCCACAACCCTGAGAGCCCCAGAGCTGGGCTGTGCCCTCAGTTCTCCCTTCCCTCTGCCCTGGATGGGTTTGCTATTTATGGGATGGAAGGAACAGGGCACACCTCAGCTGTTGATTCTGCAGATGAGAAAATTGGCTTTATCTTTTTGATGTTACTTGAAGCTTCCTTTTCCCAAGTGATGAACTATTTTGTGACCAAAATAACTAAACAACATTATGTTGGTATAAATACCTCTTGTTTGATGAGGAAAGAAACCCCTCCCCACCCCTATCCCTTTCCTTCCTGTTCCCTCCCTATAACTGCCTGGTCACCCCACACTCAGCCCCACTTCAGATAATAACAGGGAATGGAGAAACACAGGAGGAAGGACAGGATGAGAACTAAAACACTGAAGAAATGGAAGAAATTACTTCTTTCATCAAGAGATTTTCTACCAAAAACAGAGGGTTTTTTTTTCTTTTTTTAGTTTAAGGACAGCCCTTGAGCTCAAGCCTAGAGCTTAAATGAGAATCAAGGAGAGCTGGTTTTAAATCAATCTGTTAAAATCCATTCCAGAATAAGCTGCTTACATGGTTTGTACAATTCATGGATAAATGGGAAGAAGGAAAATCTAGCACTGGAAGTCATAGGAAGAAGCTTGTTGGACCGTGTACATCTTATTAAAAAAACAGGATGTAGAAAGTAACTAGCCCAGCAAATTACTTTTGGTTTAAATGTGGTGTTTCTAAATTTTCTCCAAACTGAAAATCCCCTGTTAATTTAAAACATTCTTCTTAAAACCGAGCAACAAATCAAGCTCAGTCTTACATGGTAAAGATATATAGCTTGGTATCATTAAGAATATTTTCTGTAAGAAATAGAGCAATATGACAGTGAACATATCATTGACAAATTTACCTATAGATCTGTATTATGACAAGCATAAAAATCTATCTACACTACAATACAGCCCTTCATAATAGGTTTTGATAGCTGAATATATAGAAGCTGTCATGAATACAAATGGAGGGAAACCTGCTTTCCAGCTATTCTGCAACACAAATCTTTTTGTGTGTCACTGAAATAATTTCTGCTGGTTTTAAAAGAAAAGAAGAAGAGACTGGGAATGTACTTCTTTTTCCAGCTCTACCATTTGAAGCTCTCATCCAATTTTTCTATAGCAAAAGCAGAGAGAACCTGAGGGAAGAGTCCCTGAGTATAAGGGCTACAAATTTAGCAAAGTTATTGCTAGTAAACATGTTTATTTCACAGGGTGTAAAGAACAAAACTGATATTGTTAAATATAATTGTAGTGATGGTGTCATTGGGAGAGAACAACTTACGGTAGGGGCTGGGGGAATTAAATTTCATTCTATTTACTTTTTATTTTGGGTGAAGAAGGAAGAAAAGAGTTTGCTACTACTGAGCAGTGAGAAAACTGCTGTTCCAGAACTGTGAAGGGCTAAAAGTAGCTATCATTTTAGAACCCTAATTACAAGCAAGTTAAATAAAAAATCAGCCTGGCCATACTGTAAGCAAAATACATGCATACACTTTGGTGTGTGGTGGTGAGGCATGGAAAAAGTGTTTTAAAAAGAAAAATCTTCACTGGTTCTTCAAAAGAAACAGAGGCAGCTGGACAGCAGGATAAAAATCTGAAGTTGTAAAAGCTTTAGTTGAACTCAGAACCCAGACTTATGAAAGGAATAAAATCTTTACTATGCTGTGGATGGGCAATTTCCCATAAAGAAAATCTTCTCCTGTCCAGTGCTTTAATACTTACTGTGTTTCAGATTATCTTCATCTGTAACCCTTTAGAAGTAACACAGCTTTATGAAGCTGGCACCTCTTTCTCTAACCAAAGAATTAAAAATTTCTCTTAGGCTGGGCTCCAAAACCAGAGTGCTGACAACATTGGTCCTTCCTCAATCACACTGGGCACACACCTCTGTTCAACAGACCTGGGGCTGTTTTCAGCCTGCTGAAACTGTCCTGCCTGCTGGAGGAAGAGCACAAGAGCCATAAAAAACCCTGTTATGGCTGGGATGTAAGAGAGGGCCATAGATGTGATGCACATAATACATTCCTGCCTTATAGAGCTTCATAAGCTACAAAGAGGATGCTGTCTTTGAAGCATAAAGTGGTGGACACTTGGCAGTCACTTTTGGTCTTATGGGCATCCAAGGGGAAAACAACCTCTGCCAAATTGAGTCGGTTGTCAATTGGCTGATGAGGAGCTCAAAATTACCCAAAAATGTGCATTTTGGTTTTCTCTGTACCCTGGTCTAGTGCTGAGCATCCCTGCCCACAGCAGACAGTTGAAAAGAGACTGTCTTTAAGGTCCATTACAACCCAAAACATTCCACAATTCTATGAAATCACAGCCTATATAATCACATTTTCCACAAGTAAACTATTAGATTAAAGGCAGGGAAGACTTCAAAGAAATTCCCTGCATTATCTGCAGGTACATACCCATACACTGCTGTTCAGCCAGCTGGGGAGAAAAAGAGTAGGGAAAAAGGAAGACCAGTCTTCAAAAAATTGTTTAATTACTCATTTTTGGACTCAACTCAAGTGCCATGAGTAAGCTGCATGCCTTTGTCCCATTTAGAGATCCCACATATTTGTTCATTGCTGATTGACCCAGAACTGGCACTTTGGTGGGAGACAGAGAAAGGAGGGGAAAGGGGAGAGAGGTTTCAGCTTAATTTCTTCACATGGAGATATCATGGGCTCAGTAAACCTGCACTATTAGCATCAGATTTTTCAAAAATCCAAAGTATCTGTGCAGCAAGCACTGAAGTGACACATCACTCCCAGAGGTGGCTGTTCCTGTGGAGTGAGCTGTGCCTGAATTCAGCTGTGTGGTTTCTCCACTCTCTTCATTCCATCACGTTCCTTTGCACATGAAACTGCATATTAGAAATTATCCAACTCAGGATACTCTGTGATTCTATGATTCCATAAGGCCTACATTCCACATGCCACGGGATGTTTACCCTCCTAAATGCATCAAGTTTAATGCAGCAGTGTGTCTGAGTGTGCAGCTCGATGAACAAACGGAGCTGCAGGCTCTCCCTGCCTCACTCCAAGAGACAAAACAGACTCACCCAGGAGAGCTGCAGTCAGTCCATTTGGAAATACAACTGCCCATCAATGACAAACCAGGGACTCTCTAAAGCAAACAGTTGCGCTCAAGATGGGAAAAAAAAAAGCCTCCCAACAGCTCCATGCTCAAATGAAAGAGAGGAAGTGCTTAAAGTGGAAAAGTCCCATATCTAAAAGAGATAGAAATGAAGACTCTTCAAATGCAGATCAGGGAGAGATGAGGTTTTGTAACACTGCCAAGGGAGAAATACAAACAGGCTGCACTTCAGAGCCTCAGCACAAGTTCTATTAAGGAGTTTTCTGCAGAGAAGCAAAGCCTTTGTCTAGTCTAATCTGCAAATACACAGAAGTTATTTTTCCTCTGAGCAGCTACAAGCTGGTGCAAATAATCCTCTTCATCTTCCAACACCAGCAGCAGAGGTGGCTGACAATGAATGTCTGCTAGCAGCATTTCTTGCTACTCAAATCCATCTGCCTCTGACAGCTTACTGCAGCTCATTTTCATCTAGTAACCCATGATCAACATCCTAAAAAATGCAACACGTGTTGGAGCTCCTGGTAATCATGAGGTCTTCAAACATAAATAATTGTTCTTGCAATGAAGATTCTTGCATGTGCATTTTCAGGAAATCTTAAAATTTGCTACAACAGTTGTCATGGAGCCTCTGGTTCTCAGAAGCAGCTGGGTCACTTTTCTATTGCAAATAAACATTTCTTATCTAGTTTCAAAATATTTGGTACATGCACTTGAAATGTAACTGCTCTGTTAATAAACCTTAGAGGAGATCAGCTTTATATGTCAAATTTCCTTCTCACCATTCTTTCTGGCTCTATGTAGATTTTCTACATTTTGACATAGAAATTATTTGTTCTTGTCTGCACAGTGCATCAACAGCAGGACCTGGTCAGATTAGGCTCCAAACCACTGTTTTGTGATAAATAAACTTCAGTTACATCACTGAAGTACCCACATTTATATAGCTCAGTGCTGCTCCTGCTAATTCAGGAGAGGCTGCCTGATGTCATTGTTCTCAAAGCTGGTGGTTCCAAATGAGGAGCATACAGGTGCTTTGAATTTTTTTTAACTTGTTGTTATGGCATAACAGGCTGCTTGCAGATTTAAATTTTATTCATGAATTTTCTGCACACCTGCAAAACATAGATTTATTTTAGCTTGTCTTTTTACAACTGGTCTGAGGGTGAAATGCAACTTTGCCATAAAGTTCACCAGCTGCAGAATTTTTCTTCTTCTGTCCCATAATGCTCCTTAGATGAGGTTCAAGTGCATTAGCAGGGAAGTTTCAGAGCAGATTCTTTTTTTATTTTCCCTCAGCTTTTAACTGGTGTGTGTTTCTCCCTGGGTACCTACACAGAACTTGCAAATACAAATGAGAGCTGTGTGTGTGTTCCTGTGGGAAGGTAAACATGATACTGAAACTCTGCTCTGCTAGGTGCTCACATCAACAGTTTCATTTGTTTTGGCTAGAGGTGTCTATGATTTAGTCATTCATCCCAAAATAGAATTTTCACACTGAAGTGATAGTTAATCTAAAATGGTGCTACAACATTTAAAATAATAATATTAGTGTTTAGGAATCTCATAGTTTATTTTCCTCCACACACAATTTTACATGCCTTTTGGGACAGCTACCAAGCATGAGGAAATAAAGTTCTCCCAGCCCAAAGAATACTCCAATTACACCTTAAACTATGTAAACCTAGTGAGTAACTTTTAACCAGGTTAAAGGTGTTTCTGTCCAACAGCCAGCTTATTAAAGTTTTTAAAAGGCACAACAAGGAACAAGCCTAAAAAATCTCCCCACCCTCGCAGCTCCTGAACACCCCCAACTGCAGCCAGAGTCAGTTCACCTTTCTGCTTCTCTTTGCACACCCTGAGGACAGGTGGTTGGAGAGAAAAGAAATGCAGTTTTTGCAAGGATGGAGCTAGAGAGAGCAACTTAACCTGCTTGGCATTACTGACAACACAGCCTCTACAGGCAAGTGGGGAATAAATTCTCATTAGCCCAACATAACAGGTAAGGCTAAAGCATACAAGTCACTTTATGATGATCTGCTGGAAAATAACTGTCAGCCAAAGCACCCTGATCCACCTGGTGTCACAATAAAGCAAAGTGGCTTCACCTGTGTTAAATTTTATATGAAAAGCTGTTTTGTTTTGCTCAAGCTATCAATTTCTAATTTAATTATGCTGAATATTGAATTCTACTTGTGTAAACACAAATTGTCAATACATTATTTCGTGCCTAAGGATTTTAGGCCCTTTCCTGTAAGACGATGCATCACAGTTTATTGAATATCTATAGCATTGACCAATTTTTCTTCTTTGCCTGTATACCAGAACTACTTATTGTAAAAAACTTCATTTAAAACTCAGATGATGACAAAGATATGTCCTCAATGTTATTTCAAGGATATGCTTAAAAAGCCCCCAAACTTTTAGTAATAAATAAGTTGCATGTTCATAGGATAGAAAGCAGAATAATTACTCAACTGCTTTGAATAAATTGTGGTACCCTAATGCTAATCAGCTTTAGTAACCTCAAAAAAAAGGAAGTGAATGTACATTCATTTATATTCATTAACTAGGCAGGTTTTCTATTTCAGGAAAGCAGAAGGGTTATCATGAGACTTTTGTTTCTATTCCTCCCATAGAACATCAGTCTTTGGATCAAAAGCATGATGTTTCACTTTAAACAGATTTTTTCATGCCTCAGAATTTTCTCCTCAAAACCACATTGAGCAAAAATGATCAGAACCATCGATACATTAAAATAGTAGGAAAATTAAATAAAGAAGATTTGAACCCTAGGGACACTTGTATTTCTCAGTGCTGCTTCAAGGGATAAAGAATTTGAAAATCGTGATGTAAAGATGGCAATTATTCCTGACCTGAAATGACTTGAATGCAGAGTTCAGTAGAGTTCAGTCAGCAAGATTTTGTCACCCAAAGTCTGAAATGCTTTTAGTCCCACTGAGTTCAGTGTGGTGCTCTCCAGTGAACGCTGCCAAGCGTGGTGTTTGCCCCACTCTGCAGTCTCTTGGGGCTATTGCTGGACAGATCTTTTCCCAAAAGGTGCCTGGTTCTGCTTAAAGACTGAACCAAACAAGCCAAAACCCCTCCCTGCTGCTCAGTGAGTGCCCTGAGACACGGCAAGAGAATTGGTGAGAGTGGCTACTCCTAATCAGTCAGATAATGTAAATATGTAATAAATAATGTAAGTATGTTTATATACACACATCTGGGGTGTCTGAAGACACAGACTATTTCAGCACTCCCTGGTGCCAAAAAAGTCACATTTTGTGGTTTCATGAACCCTGAGGCATGCCAAGGTCAAATACCACAACATGTGTACACTTAAGGGAGGGTTTGCTAATCAGTGCCAATCAGAGAATAAAATATTCCTTCAATGCAAGAAGGAAAACTCAGGTCATCTTGGCTTCTCTTGAGCCATTCAGTTCTGACCAGTTGCTTTCTTCTGCAGGACGGGCTAGTGGGCAGCAGAGGCAAGGAGCACACCATAAATTCACTTTCAGAGTGAGGAAAAAACCCTTCCCAATGACAATGTTCGTGTTCTAAGGCAAAGGGAATGAGAAAACAAAGCATCAAAAGAGACACCACAGAAAAATACATTTTTTTCCTCTCCTCTTGTCTTTGTGGTTCTTAATTTGGGGGGGGGGGGGGGGGGGGTTGCTGTGTTTTGGTTGGTTGGTTGGGTTTCATTTTTTGGGGTTTTTTGTACTTTTTAAGGCAGCTCTTCATTAGAATGGAGCAGAGCATCCTGCTATGGATGAAGCACAGTGGCCAAGGGGTCAGGCTATCAGTTTCAAGTAATATAAGACAATTCAAGTGAAAAGTGATGTATCTGAAAGACAGAAAATAAAATGCAGAGCTTTATTACCAAGAAGGTGAACCAGAAAATAGCATACAAAGAAATACAGGCAATTCAGTAGTAAGGAGAGAGGGAAATTCACCTAAGCACTGCCATGGACAGGAGTCCCAGCGGGACATAATGAGAAGGACTATTCCTTAAGACTACTTGGACCAACATCAAATACCTTTAATTTTCACTGATGGCTATTAAATTGAATTAATGCAGTGGAGCTGTCTGGTACCCTAGGAGGCCCCTGGCACAAATGGCAGCTCCAAGAGCAGAGCATTCCTGTCTGGCTTCCATTCCCAGGCAGAAACTTCAGTGTTTCATGGAAGGCTTGAGGAGGAGCCCACTGTGGCAGTGGCCATGCAGGGTGGGGAAGCTGCCTTCCTCCTGACATCTTAACAAATTCAGGAGCAATTCTTCACCTTGATTGTTAAAGACTAAAACCAAAACAGCCGTAATCAATTACAGCATTCAAGGCCCAGGAGGAAATTTAAAAAGGAGCTCTCAAGGTCAGGGATTCAGTGGAAATAGATCCTTGCTGACAAGAGGCAGAGCTTCCCTGAGCTGGTGGCTACATCTGCAGGACAGCTGCACCACGTGCATTTTCAGCATGTCAGAGAGGCAAACAGGAGCACATGGAGCTGATTGGCAGCGCTCAGAAGGGTTAACCCTCAATTCCATGACAGAACTTAACCCAAATAAGGTCTATGATATCGGGTCTGAAGGGAAAAGAAATCACTTCTGGTTCCCATGGGTAGGATTTCACCACTTGATTAGAGAAAGAAATGAATCTTTAAAGCATACTTACAGGAAAGGTATTTTCCATTTGCATGAAAGATGGGGATGGCTGCATCTCAAGTTAATGAAATCAAGTCTTCTGTGCCTGTTTGAGGATTTCATCTATTTGAATTATGCAAATATCAAATATAGCTTCATTGTGTAAAACTTCAAAATGAGAACGCTATCCATAATATCCACAGGGGCCAAAATTATATCCCCACTTCCCAAACTTAACATTGTTTCACTGAAGGCCAGAAAGAGGTTGTGAGTTTGTCCTACAGCATTGTGTTCCAGCTACGACAGTCAATTTAGAGGACATTCCTGCCTGTCAGCGAATAAACATTAAGTCATTTCAAATTTCACCTCCATTTGATAAGGTTAAAGCAATTCTCTCGTGGAGATAGGGGCTCAGAGGAGGGTTTTGAGCGGTAGTCATCAGGCACAGGGGGGCTGACAGCCACATGGGCTTGGAGCAAGAGGAGGAGCAGCACAGGGATGTCTTACCCCTGATTCAGAGACCAGAACATGCAGGAAATTGTTCCTTCACCTCCAGGCAGAGATCTGGATGTGCATCAAGGCGGACTTGTCTGGTCCCAGGACACCTTTCTCAAAGTTTCCTTTTGGCAAAAGGGGTTTGAAAGGTTTCTGAAATGTTGAGCTTGCTTAGGCTTGCTGGACCTTGCAAGTTCAGCAGTCTCCCAAGGGAGAATACAGAGCCACACAGGCCACACCAAGGAACCCCAAACATGACTTTTCCCTTCCAACCTTTTCCTTCCAAACCAGCAGTCCTTGGCTTTATGGCCAGAAATGTGTCTCCACTCCCAGCACAGGCAAACTCGCAGAAATGATCACATTCTGTACCCCAGAAACTGAATGAGTTCAGTCCCACTCTCTGCTTGGAAAACTGTCCCTGGCCATGTCCTTCTCATGATTAGAAATTTTCTCATTTCTGTCTGTACTCATTCATGGCCCCTACAGACCTATTAGTTCTTGTGCCAATGCTCTCATTTAGCTCAATGCAGAGAACATGGCAGTATTTTGTAATATCAGGGTGTTTGCGCTGTAGGACAATGTTTCCTAAATTGTCAATATGTTCTTAGTAATAGAAAAGAATGCATTCAGATGTTGGCTTGGACCAGAAGACAAATAGAAAGGGGACATTTAAATTCCAAGTTGCTATCAAAAAGCTTTTTAGAATTCAGTAGGTGTGTGTATGAGCAGGAGGCAGGAAAAGGGAAGGGAATCCAGCCAATGGAAAGCTTCAGTCTCCAGACATTAACTTTAAACAATGAGTTCCCAAGGCTGTCTCCAAGTACACCAGGTGGGGAAAAATTTCCAAGAAAGGGCACAAGGGAAGCACTGAAGGCAAGAAGAGGAATACAGTCACAAACCTGCACAGACACAGCTCCAGCTGAGGGGGGATGGCCCTTTGTGCCCACCAGACCAGCAGTTTCAGAACTTCCTCATTTTGCTCTTCTATTGCTGCTTTTTGGTTGGTTCTTTTTATAGCAAATCTATAGTCAGCATGCATTTAAAGCTCTTTAAATGTGGACTTAATCAAGGGTACTACAACTTTCAGACTCCAATCTCTAAGCTGGAGAGGAAGGTGTGCAGGCTGGAGGGAACATGCTTGCTCTCCAGCTGTAGGCAATTGCAAACTGTTTGACACAGCCTGACTTAAACAGGCTGGGCTCCTTGGGCAGTGTCTGAGCATGTTTAACATGCCAGGCTTAACCCATTGCACAGTGAGATCAGACTCATTGTGCCCAGAGTCACTCTGCATACAGCTATTTCTCAATCCCTTTTGCAAGGCTTTCAAACCAGAGTACAAACCAGATCTTCCTCTTTCCTTTCACTCACTGCCCCACTGTACTTACAGATAACAAAGC
The DNA here is from genome assembly GCA_039654755.1 of Calcarius lapponicus. Lineage (NCBI taxonomy): Eukaryota > Metazoa > Chordata > Aves > Passeriformes > Fringillidae > Calcarius > Calcarius lapponicus. Next base: position 19,329,373 of record CM077470.1, on the reverse strand, counting down.
CAGCTGTATTCTTCTGTTTGCTACATTAAAAAATGCAACCTCCTTTTAGCTTCTGTTAAAGATCTGTCTCCCCATTCTCCAGTCACCTTGGAAGCCTGTTTTTCCTCCAACCTCAATATGGGTAGTTTCACATTGCATTTTATCAAAAGTTCAAGTTTAAAAATAAATCTATTCTAAACCATTAAACTTCAGTAGTTAAGTTATTCCTCTAGAATTATCATCCAAGATTTCAAAAGTTTGTGTAGGTCTGAAAATGCCAATACATGCTTTCACACACTCTGGCAGAACCTGATGCCATCATTACTATCACGAAGGCTTAGGTATCTTGGCTTTCAAGACAAAACAATCCCTTAAACACCATCTCATGAACACCTGTAACACAACCCATTTTAGACAAGCATTTCTTTCAAGCAGTCAGAAGGGTCTGTTGAGTAATCCTGTGACAGAAAGTCAGATGGCTTTTAGCAATTTCCCTGTCTGAAGGACAAGGGCAAGCACCAGCGTGCTTGCTTTTGACTTCTGTTTGACCTTCATCACACAAGGCTGGTTCTTATCTCATGGTTAAAGCCTGACATGTTAGAAGTTGTGTTCACAAGAAAGGCTGTTTGAATGTTTGTGTGCTCTGCTGCTGACGTACTGCAACCTTTAGCTCCCTTAAAAGTTTTACCCCAATTTTTGGTTCAGTCTGAGCAGATTCAAGAACTCTCCACTGTAGATATCTTTAAACAATTCAGAGAGATTCAGCTGGTGAGGACCTTCATTCTCAGTGTCTTTATAGGACAAATGTCAGCTTTCTTTTCAAACTCAGGGTGCTCAAAAGTTGTCTTTGTTGGAGAGAGAGAAAATGTGAGGCACAGGAATTATAAAATCAGCAAGTACTAGAGCTTATCAAACAAAACACATTTTGGTGTACACACAACAGAGGCAAGTAACACAGAAATTAGCATCTTTTTTTTCTTAAGTTTACATTTTAGGGGCAGAAGGATGCCACAAAAAATAAGCAGAATTTGAGGGAGAGCATTTTAATCCCTTTTTTTCTCTCTTGTCTACTCAAAATTTTTGTTCTACCATCTTTAAAAGCTCATGTTCCCATTCCTGGCTGAAGGCAGACAGGTTACATGCCTGGTTTTGCATATCCAGAAAGTTCCATATTGAAAGCAGACATACTGGGACAGACCTAGGACTACCCATTAATTTCTCTCTGTGATGATCCCACATAGAGATCTGCAGGAGAAGGAACAAGAGATTTTCCTGTTCTATTCACACCAAGGTCTTGGCAGCCAGCAGTATCAGGAGTTTCTAGAGTGGAGATTATATCTTGCTCGTGTCAGCAATATCCTTCAAGGTTATATTTAACCTCTTTTAGGATCTCATTTTTACATCTGGCCTCCACAACAGCAAGCTTCACAATTTAAATTTTGTGCCTTATGGTAAAAGGACTATAACAATTGCAGTTACAGCAATCTAATAGAAGGCATAGGTATATACTGAACTCCAGGGGTTTGGTTATGAAGGAGCAATCAAGAAAGTCTTGTAATATTTCTTCAAATCAAAATCACCTTCAGCAGCACCATACCAGACATGCCACAAAAAGTCTGGGCATGAGGTGGCTGCTCATTTAGCTGGGTAAGACAAACATTACACTGAACAAAAAACAAACTGGGAATAATATATGGAGGAGCAAATCAAGGTGGATTTGCAGAAATACTGCATGAGCAAGGACAAAATATTTATACTACTCTCTGAAAGGGGGTTGAGCTCTTTTGCAAGGTTCAGCTAGAGATTGGAGCAGATGCTGCCTATTTAAACATGGGAAAAGAAAGCCATTTACACCGAGGACAAGGATGGATGGCTAAGAAATGTTATCTTCTCTAATGAACCCCTGTTGTTTTTATACTGATGATTAAAGTTTATTTTCCTGGTAATTGTTACACATGTGCCCCTGTTTGCAGGTGGTTGTCAAGTGCTTTCTGAGCAGTCACAGAACTCTCCCTGTACGTTTCTGTAACACCATCCACCTGCTGATTGATCCCCAATTCTAACCTCATATCTGCACTTCAACTTAAATTCCTTATTCTAAAAATTGATCAAAATTGAACAAAAATGCTGTGTGCTTTTAAGAGGGAATTAATGCAACAATGAGAAGGTTACAGACAGCTTAAGAGGAAACATGGAAAAGTTAGTTCATCACAGTACCAGAGCTCTTTCTCAGTCTCACCTTTCCTTGAAAGTCACAATTCATAAGATTAAAAGGTTCTTGGCAGACTCATTTAATCCATAATATTCTGGCCTTGATATTACTCATCCATGAACAGCAGAGATCAGAAGGATAACTGCTTTCTCACCTAAGCAATATAAGCTTATGATACCCTCAAGAAAGGCTGGAAAACTGCTACAGCACATTGTGCCAAATAGAATTTGAAATCTTCTCTGTTCATCTTCAATGGTTTAGGAACTCACCTGCTACAATGAAAGGGAAGAAGTATTTAAGATACCGGTCAGTTCTCAGTTTCTTATAGAAGTGTTGCCTCCAATAAACCAGGAAGTTTTTTAGGATAATCACAGGACCATAGAACTATTTGGATTGGAAGGGACTGTGAAGCTCATCTTGCTTCAAGCCCCTGCCATGGACAGGACACCTTCCATTGGACCAGGCTGCTCCAAGCCCTGTCTCACCTGGCCTTGGACACTTGTCCAAGTCCCTTTGGAAGGCATCCTGTCCTTCAGGTGTGTCAACCACACCACTCAGCCTGGTGTCACCTGCAGATGTGCTGAGGGTGCACCCGGTGTGACACTCTGTGTTGTTATGATAATAAAAAACAAAATTGAAAGCTTCACTAACAAATGCACAGATATTAAAGTTCTTCCCCATTAAAATTCACAGCCTTGCAATCATTGTTAAAAGATAATGGCCCCAACATCAGATAGGAAAACAAAAGATTTAATTACAGGAACTGTGGTATAATTTGAATATGAAACAACAGAGGATTAGATAATGCATTTAACTTTCACAGGTGAAGATTCCAATAAATTATCTGTGAACTTCCCACAAATGACTCCTACCTTCTGAAACTGGGGAATTGCAAGAGCCATCTACATTTGAGATGGCATCTTGCTCAGAAGAGAGAGCAAGAAAACAGAGAAATACTGGGAAATTAATGCTTAAGGCAGTATTCTCTTGACCAAAGAATAAGGGCAGTACAAGTCAATCCACTTCATACCTGTAGCAACATCTGTGTTTCTCCACTTTGAGAGAAATAAATCTTCTTGCTTTCTTATCCACTCTGAAGAAAAGGGACATTTCCCAAGGCTTCTACTTGTAAGAAAACATGTCTTGGGGAGATTGCCATGATACAGAGTGTGTTCTTTAGAAGCTGAGGTGACACAGCCTGTCCTGCCTGTTTCTTGGCTCACATTGCCACAAAGAGGGATATTGCCTGAACTCCCCTAATTCCTTCTCTTAGCATTTACCTAGGAGTGCCAGAAGAACCAAGGGCCACTAGGTTTATTAACTACAGCTTATAAGAGAAAGAGAGAGAGATTAATAATATTAAGTTTAAGGCCAACGCGGGTAATGGTCCTTAATGAGGCTTAAAGACTTTGGGCAGCTGTAAGTACAGGGCAGAAGTACTTCAGGAATCTTGGCTGAGCACTTATTCTCTGGGCAGCACAGATGCTGAGGCATAAAGAATCAAAAGCTCTAAGTCCCTACAGACCAGGTGAAATCCCAGCTGCAGACCAGGTGAAATCCCTGCTTCCTTGTAGTATCAGGTGAAAACAGAAGCATGGCCACAAGTCTACCAAAGCACCAGGAAAGCACTCATTGTCCTCATGGAAAACCAGCACTCGGGTGGCCCCAGAGACCCCATCTGCCAAGGTATATGTATGGGGAATTTTGTGAGCTATATTAGTGGTGAATTTGCTCCTCTGACTACAGTATTTACAGGTTGAGGTTGTTTTCAAAGCTGCAGACTTTTCATGCTGAAGCAATTTTTAAGTACTCTAATGCAAAGTGTAATCACACATTGATTTTTCCATTAAAACTACAAAAATCTTAAATACCTTGGGGGTGCTGGCCTCAATTAGTCCCTATTCTTCGATTCTATTTCTCTTGGTGTTGTTTTGCCATCCCTCAGTGTAGGAGGAAAGGAAGAGTGTCCACTTATGCTGAAAGCACAATCTTCTATTACATGAGTCCAGTTAAAAGCAGGAGTAGATAAATTGCTTTCTGTACAATAGGGAGGAAAATTATGCTGGGCTCTCCCCATGTTCCTTTTTAAATTGCTGTGTGGGAAACCTGAACATAGAGATGTCTGGATTTTGGAAGTTTCCATTGAGTCTATTTTACTGTGGTTTTTTTTTTTTTTTTTAAACTGACAGAAGTTCCCCCGCTCTTCAGAGGAGATTATTTGTACACAATTGCCCTGAGAAGCCATCATCCCTCAATGCAGCCCTTCCATTGTCACCTGTTGAATAGCTGAGCTTCAGTTTTGTGCTACCAGCACTCAACAGCACTGATTGGTTTTGCCACTGACACCAGGTTAATGCTTTTGCAGAGAAGATGAAGACAAATTTTACCCAACACCAGCAGGAAAATAATTTGCTTTTATCACTTTTCCAAGAAGCAGGACCTGAAAGAAAAATCTTACTAGTTACAGAGGGTGGATGCCCCAGACACCAGAGTGGCCAGGCCCTGGTCTGTTGGTCTGAGTGTCCACCCATTTCAGTGCGCTGAGCCTCCTGCTTGTCTTGTGGAAGTCAAAGCCCTGCTCAGGAAAACACATGGATGGAATGACCATACAAAACACAGAGAGATTAAAATCATATCCAGTGTACTCATCTTCAGACATGTCTGCAGCAAGGTGCCTGAACAAAGGCAGCTCGATGGAATGATTAAAGAACTGAACCAAGAGAAGTCAATGAAGCTGAGTTTAAAGAATGTGGGCTGGAGCTGTGTTCTGGAATCTCATCAATGAGCTTATTCTTTTCATTTTTGTTCTATCCCTAACCTTTAGCTTTTTCAGTAGGGAAAAACCCAGCCAAATTCCAGCCTATGAAGAAGCATCTAATTTTCCTGTAACAGAAGTCTGTTGTCAAATTACACTGTGCCTGAGTCATACCTAGATGACAACCATGCATTTTTCACAACTACTTGAACTACTCTGAAGTAATTTGCCTCCTGAAATTTGCCAAGTGCCTTACAAAATACACTTCTTCAGTGATCTTTGGAGAGGCTATTCCTACACATAATGCCTTTATTCTGAGCAGAGCATTAAGCTGCCAGCAGCAGTGTATGGCAAGAAAATGGTGCTCCATCTGAAGTTCTAAGAGATGCTTTGAAGTTCTGAGTCAAGGTTTTATCTAGATTCAGCTAATGGCTTAGTAAAGCTGGTCATGGTGTTCACAGAGGCTTTGGTGCTGTTATAGCATAGCCTGGCATTGCTTTAACAGCAGCACCAGAAAAGTGGCATGGTTTTGGTCAGGTCTGACTTCCTTCTGCCTAATTTTTCCGGCCCTTCCCTTCTGCCCTTTTTTTATTTTCCACTTAGAGACAGGGACTCTTTCATTCCATGGCCACCAGTGTCAGTAAAGCCCCTGGCTGCTCTTGCCCTGTAAAGCAGACCTGCCCTGAAGCTGTCTGTACCATACCCCATCCCAGGAAACCACCACTGCCACTCCCTTCAGGTTGACACTCAGTGTATTTGACACACTTAAGTGTTACACCACACCAAAAAAAAATTAAAACCTCCACTACACTGCCTTTCTCAGATGAAGGCACTGCTGTGGGTTATAACAAATTCCCTTGCCTGCTTATTAAAAGAGCTGCAGGATATTTGCTGTCCAGACAAAATTCATCCTACATCAGATGGTCCCAAAGCAGAAAAGTTGCGGTTCTGTAGAGGTGGGAAAGAGAGAGCAGTGGGAATTTCCTGCCTCACATGTCCCAGGGGGGCTGATGGTGCTGGGTGGTACCAACAGGATCTCCAGCTGGGCAGGTCCAGCACCAGCTCTGGCTCCTGCAGACTGCTGCAGCTACAGCAGCGCTTCAATGCACCTCCAGCAACACTTCCACAGCAGCCAGATCACTTGGATATTTCTCTTTTCTGGATGGAACATCTCAGGAAGGAGAGATGTTTCATCATGGACAGGAGACAGAAAAATGCTGCCCAGGTGTCAACTGGCAAAGCACCCACCATGCCCAGCAGCCCCACTCAGTGGATCTGTGGAAACAGAGGAGTGCTACTCCAAAGGGCCAACTGGAAGTGTATAACACAAAGAAAGAGGATGTAGCAGCAGAAATGGACCCTTATTTCAATGTCTGCACTGTGGTAGGGTTGAGGCTGCTTTATGCAAAATGATCAAGGCTTTTAGCAGAAGCTCAAACTGAGGCTGCCAAGGGAAACATCACAGAAGCTTTAGAACTGACCCCTTTTTCAGCTGGGATCATCAGAACTCTGTTGTAGAGTCAGGCCCAGTTTGATGACAAAGCACACAGCTGCTTTTGTACAAATGTGCTTCTGGACAGTGACCAGGTTGGGGTGGCCAGGGCCAGGGAGCAGGCACTGCTGCTGGTGCTTTTCCTCCAGCAGCTCGTGTGGAGGCTCATGCCATACTGCTCCCCTCTCCCAGTGTCAACACCTCCTAAAGATTCTTAACTGACTTTCCTAAAGATTCTTAACTGACTTTCAGCTATGGAAGCTTTTTTTTGGTAATATTTATAATTATTGCACTAGTTGGAGCTCTCTTTTACAGAATCCTTCCTTTACATTCCCTTTCTGTGTTTGCTACGATCCACTTATAATAATTATAAATATTATTATATTTAAAATTAGAAGATCCACAATCTAAAATCCACTTATAATAATTATAAATATTATTAGAATTATAATGATAAGATATATGCCCTCCAAACCCACCCTTTCTTGAGAGCTCTCCTACAGTGTAGGGCCTCAGCTCAGGTGTTGGAGCAGCAAGAGGTCCCCAGTGGCACCTTGTCACCATTTAGGTGGCGACTGCCTTCATGGCCATAGGAGAAAAACAAGATCAAGTAGCCACAAAGATTAAATTGATTCCTGTCAGGGTGGGTCAAGCATATTAAGAGGTTTTAAATACTGTTAAAAGCTTGCATTTCATGAAAGAGTCATCAGCCAAGTGTTTTCAGACTTATTTCAGCTACCCAGTTTCTGCAGTGGTGTCACCCTTCCTGCAAGCATCAATACCATCTATGGCAAGTAATCTTTCAAGATTTACAATTAATTTCCATGAATGTTCTCGAGTGCCACACAATAACATGACACTAAAAAAGCATTATTTCCTCCCGGTGTCATCCTCTACTTAGCTTTTTCTCATAGTCAGATTTATGATTTTAATCTCCGTTTTATAGAACTTATCACTTTTAACAACCAGAAGAAAATGCTAAATTGTTTTTATTGCTGTTAGATGTACAAAGACACGATGCTATACACTGTCATTTACATTTCACATTAAAAGTGAAATATGCCGTGAATGTGCAAGTATTGGTTTTAATTTGACCCATCTGTTAAATGAAAAACAAAGAGGACTTCTAAATCACAATATTTAAATTCAGCAATTTGTAAACAATTTATATGTTCATTTCTTCTGGGTTAAAACTGCCCTAAAGCATCACTGTTATGAAATCTCCAAATTCAATTGCTTTGCATTGTTTTCAGAAATGCAAGCCAGTTTCTTCCTCCTCAGTTTATTAATTTATTCCCCAAGCCAAGTAAATTAGCAAGACTTATATTAAGAGTCTTGCCACTGAAATAATTTTGGGGAATTCACACAAATATCTCCTGTCTCCAGAAAGCTGAGAGCACAGTGGAAGTGTCAGATACACAGGGGGGCAAATTCCCTTATCAAAAAGGGCAAGTAGATTTCATTTATTCAGCACTTTTGCAAGCAGCAGTGCATCTCCTATTCCATGCTAGAGTACCAGGAAGAATAATCAAGAAGGGGAGGAAAAGTCATGGCAATTTACCTTCCCCTCTCAACCTAGCCAGGATTTGGATCTTAGGTTTGGTTTTAGTACAGCTGTGGTAATGTACAGGAGGAGGGAGAGCCACACAACTCTAAGGATCCCCCAGGCAGCATTTCAAGAGCAGATCTCTTTTTCTGCTTCATGCCACAGGTGTGTTTAGCTCCACTGCTGAGCCAGAACCCCAGAAATCTGTACTGTCACTGGCGTGAGGGACACAGAGCTGTTTTAGCAAACCACAGATGGGGCCTCTCCACACCTTGTGAGGGGAGATGATTTCTTCATTTCATGGCAGCTTTATGGCCTGACACAGGCCATGGCAAAAGCAGGACTAGATGAGGAAGGAGAGGATCCTCAGAGGAAAAAAATATTAAAAAGGAGGGAAAAAAGTAATACAAAATCTAACCTACTTAAAGTTGTAGAAGTGGACAGATGCACGAATTTCAAGTCCCTCTCTGCCAAATCAGTCAGAGCACCAAAAAGCAACATAGAAATACTGGATATACTGTGCATTCCTAGCCTGGATCATTCATTTATTATATCCAGCACCATAATAAGGGACCCAACAAAACAGGAACTCACAGTAATGCAGGCAGGACATGATTAAGGGTGCCTATAAGACTATCAGCAAACGTGGAGGCTGCATGGATCACTGCCCAGAAAGACTCCAAGCTGGTGGAATGACAGCTCCATTAGTTTTTTGTCTGATGAATGTGGCGAGAGAGATCAGAATCAAACATAATTTCAGGGTTACAGGCCTTCAAATAAAACCAGGGAGAAAAAAAATTCAAAGAGGGCAACTGCAATTTGTGAGACCAAATCAGCTCTCCAGTCCAGCTTGCTTAATGCTCACATGCAACACAGCCACAACTGCTGAGGCTGAGAACTCTCCAAGGAGCATCCAGGATTAACAGGGAAATGCCTTCAGAGAGAGACAAGCTTCAAATCTTCCAAGACAGTCTTCCCTCCCATCAACAACCTTACTAAATACACTCGTAATTTAGTGGGAAAACATATATAAATATATAAAACATATATAAATATGTAAAAAAGATAGAGAAATATAACATATTTTTATATAAATATATGAAAAACATATATAAATATATAAAACATATATAAAGTAGAGCTACTTTATAGCCAGGCAACTGTTGCCTATTGCTACCCCAAAGTTCAAGCTGCAACAACCTGTCACCCATATTGCTGCATGTCATAAAATCCAACAGAAATAGCTGACAGTGATTGGATTTTTCCTTCTTTTTCCCTCCCGCCTGTTCTAATGACAAAAAGAACCAAAACCACACAGAAATATGAGGCTTCTTAAAATGTATCATTGCAACCAAAAGTATTATCCCTCATTTTGTGCCACTTTGGGAGAGCTTGGTGAGATAAAACCAGAGATTTTTGGGCTTTCTTCCCAAGTGGAAAGGGGGTAAGGAGGGAGGGGAGGCAGAACAGGACATGGCTCTTACCCAGGAATAACGTGATCTGTCTCCTGGAGCTCTTGCCCTCCGAACTTTCACTTTTCCTCAGGTACTGCTCCTGGTGCTTCAGTGCGCCCTTCACTGCCACAGCCCCCTTCTTGTGGATCATCAGGGCTTTCATCATGCTGTGGCACATGAAGGTGACAGAGCCCAGCACGATGATGTACACAGCAAAGGCGCTGAAGACGCTGGCTTGGAACAGAGACCACCTGGAGGAGAGGTTGGTGCAGATGGTCATGTTGTGCTTCAGCTCAGGAATGTAGTGCCTGGGAGTGGGCTTGACACAGGAGCTCGTCCTCTGGTAGCCCTCGACGGCCTCCAGGGGATATTCTGTGCCCATGGCAAAGAGCAGGGGCAGGGCCACAATGAGGGACGTGCCCCAGACAAAGGCAATGAGCAGCTTCACCGTGCGGGGCCCGGACACGGCCTTGAACCTGAAGGGGTGGCAGATGGCCACGTACCTCTCGAAGCTGAGCGTGGCCACGTGCAGCACCGTGGCGTAGCTGCAGGCCTCGAAGAGGAAGGAGTAGAGCTTGCAGGCAACGTTGCCATGGGGGGTGGAGAAGGGGCTCCAGATGGCACTGAAGAATTCCACGGGCATGCCCAGCAGGATGACCAGCAGGTCGGAGCAGGCCAGGCTCACCATGTGGTCAGTGACCTCCTTCTGCAGGTAGCCTTTCCTCTGCAGGATCCTGGTGACTTTGATGGTGACGCTGTTGCCCAAGAGGCCCGCGACAAAGATGCAGATGTAGACCAAGGCCAAGGTGATCTTGACCCACAGAGCCACCTCAAACTCCGGGACGTGGCTGTGGTCGATGAGATGAGAACAGTCTGAAGTGGGTGTCTCTCCTGCCATGAGCAGTCCCAGGGTAGAGGAGGTGCTCTCCTGCCCTCTCCGAGTCTCAAGCTCACAGCAAGAAGATTCTCCTCACTTCTCCCCTCTCCCCGAGCCGCACATGTCCGAGCAGTCAGGTATGAGTATGTCTCAACCAGCCACACCTGTGGGTTTGTTGGTTTGGGAGCAACAGCTCTGAGTCAGTAAGTTAAACAGGAACGTGTTTCAGCCCTTACCTTTCTTGATACCAAACACCTCTTGCTCTTTTTGGATTTTCCTCCTCCTTTCTCCACGGGATGAAGCCTCTGTTCTCCAGCCTTTCACGGTGTGAGCTGCTCTGCTTTCCACGTTTGTCTGTTCCCCAGCAAGCAAAGCAGCTTTTGGTCCTGGCCCCAGCAGGAGCGAGTCAGAGTCTGCGTGGTTGTGCTACTCTGTTAACCATTAACCAAAATCTTGGCCATCCTTAGTCACTGGCAGCACAGCAGGTTTCGAGAGAGGGAAAAAATAGAAAAAACCAAGCCCCTCATATCTGAAAGTCACTTCCTGTCACAGGAAGAGGTGTTCCTCCTAAAGCTGTGGTTTGGTTGTCAGGCTGAGTGTGTGAATGGTGCTGAAGGGAAAGTATCTCCTCATGATAACATTCCCTGGGCTCCAGACTTCACTGCTGTGTGTGTTACTGCCCACATGCTTCACTACTGCACATTTCCTTTAACGAAGACCTTGCAGCTGCAGTGCTGGTTGTGGAGCCTGTGCAGCCACAGACTGATTTACATCAACAGGAGGTGCTGGTTTCAGCTGCTGCTAATGAACTGGTAGCTTCTTAAAATAACTGCTTAGACAGACTCTAAAGAGGTTTCTTGGAAGTTATAAAATAAGATGAGCTCTAGATTTAGACACGTGGATTCTTTCCCTTCAAATTTCCATCTTCTCATATAAGATAACAGAAATAACCAAGTCAGTAATCCCAGTCATGCCAATGCTTTCAAATAATCTGGAGTAGCAGGGATGCAAATGTTCTTCCCCCTCCTGTGTCTCACCCCAGGGGAAAGAATTTGATGTGGTCTTTAGTTTTAGTTTCAAACCATAGCACTGAAGACTCCTGAGGTAACCCCTGGAAATATTTAATTAGGGGGGTGTATATAGATTAGGAAACCTTTAAATTACAATGCAAAATGACAGTACAGCTTTTGCAGCTGTAATAGAGAGAGGCCCAGTACAGTGATCTGCTCCAGTGCCAAATCTAAGAGCAGTGGGCTCGCAAAGTGATTTTTATTAACTAGACAAGCTCATGTGACACTTGCAGCTCATGATAAAAGAGAAACATTAGGAAATTGTCATTAAACAGTCTCCTCACATTCAGTGGTTATCACTGTACCCCAGGAGCCCAAGTACACAATGAACAGAAGGATGACCCAAACAGAAAAATCAGCACCTGTTTCTGTGCATTATTTATGCACTTCTGTTTCCGAAAAATCACCTCAAACCTGGCAGAACTTCAAGCTGTGTAGTCCCAGTCATCTTTCCTTACGTTTGATAATTCACATTTGTTCTGCTCAGACAAGCTTTCTATTATTACCCCATTTCTTTCACTTAATTTTACTTTATAAAAGTGTGAACAAAGATTACATATGCATGACTGAATTGTGGAAATGAAGCTAATTAAAATTTGCTGCTTACCATCAAAAGGGAAAAGGGAGAGAGAAAGAGAGAGAGAGAAAGAGAAGGCCCAATAGGATTAGATCTCCCCTTTTTTTTTCCACACCAATTATAAAATGCAGAACACAATTTTACGTTTTCAATATTATCTTTAGAACGTACACAAAGTTTATTAAGTTTCTAATAAAGAGCTGGTGCCACAAAGGGGATAGGAAGGAAAGAGACAATTGTGGATAATCATAGATGGGACCATTAAAAATAAAAAAAAATCCTCCATGGGTTACTGGACTAGATAAACCAGGAGTGAGTATTCCAGAGTAAAATGGCTATTGTGGGTGATTACAGAAAGATATATCTTCCTGGAGAGAGGCATTTCTCCACAACTAAATATGCTTAATGCCTCTTTGTGGCACGGAGGTTGAGAGCTCACAGTCTTTAGCCCAGTGGATGTGAAACCAGTTTTTAAATTTAGGATTTTTGTAATGGCCCTACTTTAGACATTTCATTAAGTTTTTCTTAATATTTTGTAGCAGTGAATACCATGAGTTAATTTCTGTGTTGTTGCCTTTCCCATAGCAGTTTTGAAGGTGAATGTGGAATTGTACCTGGGAGAACACTCCAGGGAGTCCCTCCTGGCCCTATTTGTTGCAATTGCACACCATGACTTCAGCTGCTGAGAAGGAGAAGGCAAGAGCATTAAGGACAGAACCCACTGTATTTCCCTTCCAAATCAGCACCCGTGGATGCTGCACAGCCCCTTGGTGAGAAAGCTGAGCCTCCTGGGGGTGCAGATCCCATGGGCTCGGGGTGCAGCTGGCTCTGTGTGCCCTCGCTCAGCCACTCCATGCTCACACAAATGTTTGTGGTGATGCAGTTGGTGAGAGATGACTGAGAACAGGGAACAGAGAATCACTGAGATGGAGCACAGATTGCTGTTGCTGTAGTGTAAAAGGTGATTTTTCACCTTCAGAGATAACAAAGCGGTTGTGATGGCCAGCCCCAGTTTGTTACCCAACAGAGTGTACAAGGTTTCCTGGAGGGCTGTTTTGCTTTCTTGCCTGGTCCTTGGATGCCACCATGGTGAAAAGCTTTTTGGGGCAGAAGAAGGCAAAACTTTACCATCCATCCACTGAGTGAAGCTCCCTTGTGCACTTTGCAAAGCCCACCCACCACCTTGCCCCTCACTGTGCCCATGGACCAGGCATCCCGAACTCCTGAAGAGGTAAAAACTGTCAGGTAGCAAAAAATCCTGGCTGGAATGAATGTTGGGGAAACAAACCCATTGGACAGATGCTGTTGCATTTGGGTAAGCAGGTTGCAGGTTAACCCTTTCCAGCCTGCCTGCCCAGAGCCCTTCCCTCCCTTGCTGCGCCAGGCTGGTGCAGCATCCCCCCGTGGTCACTGCTCCAGTGCCACACAGCACAGTGCCAGCCTGCTCTGACTGGCACACAGGCACTGCCACACTCCCGTTATCTCTGCAGAGTTATTTCTCGATAGCTGCGTTGTGAATATGCAAATCCACCTTAATTGGCTACGCTAATCACACTGCTCCGACTGGTTTCTGTTCTCAAACTGTTCAAGCTACTTGACGGGAACAAAGGAAATATCTCGGTTTCTTCCTTCCCTTAGCTTAAAAACTCTAAAACCTAAATGAAAAAGGAGAGCTATCTCAAAAGCAAAGAAAATGAGGCTGTGAAAAGGATTAACTTTTTTCAGATAAAAACACATTGACTGTTTTTTTCTTGCCAGTCTTTTCCATTTCCCATCTCAGCGAACCTCTTGTCCCCAGAAGAGCTGTGATACCTTTGTCTTGCCAGTATTTGTTTAGAGAAAGTGAATCCTGGGCTTGTTCGATTCCCTTTGAAACACAAAGTAAACAAAATGAGATTGCTGTTCTGCAGTGACAGCTACTCTGATCTGCACAGGCAGAGGGGAAAGTGCTGCAGGAATGAAAGGAACAAGCAACACAGACAAAAGTGAAATGTCCGAGTGATTTTAAACGTTTTAAGAAATCAATTTGCTTAAGAGAGCCCATGTTGGCTTTGTAAATTATTTTTCATTAGAAATTTAAATAATTAAAGACGGCTCTCAGATAACTTGCGGCTTCTTTCTGCTTTCTGGAATCTAAGAAGCCTCTTTACCCTTGAGATCCCTTTCTGTTCTTCTGGTGAGTTATTCTTGAATCATGTTTTTTCTCCTTTGGAGGTTGTTGTGATAGTTAATAATATAAATAAATACAAGCCTTTTGTGAAGTTTATTTCTTATTAATTTCCCTAGGAGTTTGGGTTTGGGTGAAACATTTTCACAAGCCTTGTGCTGTTAACAGCTTGGCTCCTCTTCTGGCAGCATGAGAGACTGGGTTATGTGAGCTGAGCAGTGCATCTTCCATGTTACCTGAACATCCATAATGAATTCTAATGGAAGTACAAAGGTTGCACGTGGAAAGCTGGCATCTTTTATTCAGCCATGCACAGTGCTACCTGCTGTAATGCCATATCCTCTCGGAGCAGTGTATTGTGAGTGTTTGCTTATTTGGCAGATAGAGACAGGACTTCAAGAGTGCTTCCAGGATACACAGTGAAAAAGATCTCTGCTCCAAATCATTCCATCTAAATAAATAGATGAAAGCACTTGTCTGCTTGCAGTGTATTTTAAAAATTGGCAAGCAACATGAGAAGAAAGTGGACACAGTGAGAATAAATGATTTCTCCAAGATACAGAAAATCTGTGCAACCCCTGAGCCTCCTCACCAGTACACCGGATTCCTGCTAACTTCCTCACATGACCTGCAGCACCAGGACTGCTGAGCAAGAAATGCACTTCCACAGGTCTTCACTGGCTGCTCTGGTGCTTTTAACTGATGTTAATTCATGGTAATTAAAGCATGAGTACAGCACCAAAACTCATAACACAGCCATATCTGGAACTATTGAACAATGCACCACCTGCTGTCTGATCTCCCATGTAAATTAAAGACATTAAAGCTGTTCAAAGCCTTCACTCAGTTGCAGTGCTGTCTGAAGTAAACCAAATGCACCAGGAGCTCTGTGCTTTGCTGTGCTTAGGTGGAAGAGCACTTTGCCTGGCAAGGGAGTGGAAGGGTTAAAGTTCCACTCTTGCAGTAAGGGAAGAGATTCCCTTCTCTGTCTGTCCCTGAACGCTGCAGGGGGTGTTAGCAGGCCAAGGAGAGGCCACCAGTCCTGGCCCCAGGTGGAGAGCAGCTGATTAGACAGGCTGGAAGATGCAGGTAAATCTGAAATGAGATGGTCCTTCCTGCATCCTCTGGGCATGAGGCACCAACAGAAATGAGTTTATTTATATCCCAGGCCTGACAAAGGAGCTGCAGCCTACAACCAAAACTAACACATTCACTAAGCCCAGGTCACAATAATCACAAATCAACTGTGTTGAACTCATATCCTGAAATATCTGTCAGACTTCCCTCTGTCTGAAGCACAGTGACCTCAAAGGACAACATTTGGTTCAACAAATCTCAGACTTGGGGCACAATCCACAGCACCCTGAATCAAATATCAAATCCCATTCTTCTCCGTGTAACTTCCGAACTGCCACCTTGTCCAGATAGATGTTGATGGCTGAAAAATACTATTCAAAGCTCCTGTTTGAGAGCATGCTCAGTTCTTTATGCCATATTTTAAGTTAAACTCTTCTGTGCAGTGTACTTTTCCAGCTCAACTTTTGACAGAGGTTCACACTTTTGGATGCTGCTATGCCACTGCCCTAGAAAAAAAAACCTTGATTTCTTTCTCTGAATGTGGCTCATTGCTGAAAGCGACAAGACAGAGAGAACTTCTGTAAAAATGCATCTCACATCCTGAATTATCCATAATTTTTTTAAAAATCTGCAAAGTTGATAATCTATGGAAATGGTTGTCACATGCAGGTACCAAAACTGAAGTTCAGAGCTCATGCTTTTTTTTTTCTCTACCAAACCAACGGAGAATCTTCTTTAAAAATGTTGATGGTTTAATCCCAGTCTGCTGAAAAAAATCTCTTTATAGAAATACTAAGCCTTATCATTGGAAAAAAAAAGAAAAACCAAAAGAAAACCAAAAAACTATCTCCTTGCTTGCTTCTTGTGCTTGCCATTTTGTCACTGTCAGGACTTGCACTCATGTGTCCAGCTGAGCTATTACAGAATAATTTTGCCTCTTTTCAGAACTCAGCTGATGAGGTTTAGCCCGGAGTAAACCAATGACAGGTTTTTGACCCAATTCTAAGGAGACCTAGCAGCACATCACCACAGCAAGGGCACTCCTGCCCCCCTGCTCCTTCTCATTCACAATACATGTAATTCAAAATATCCAACTTCTCATTTTAAGGGTCTTGTGTTTTACCATTATGTAGTTCATTCCTTTACAGAAACATCAACAAATTCAATTTTAAATAGCTTTTAAGAGAAAAGGCAGAGTGCTTCACCTGTTGCTGTGATCTGTGCTACAACAGGTAGCAATAATCACCTCTGGATACAGCAGGAAAATTAATATTATACAGTAATTTATGCATCTAGAAGATGCCACATCTTGTTTTCTAAGTAAAATGTATAAATTCTGACAGAGATGAAATCTGGCCAGCATGCAGGCCTTCAGCTCTTGTTCTCAGCAAAAACACAAGGTGAATTTGGCTCCAGGATATTCTATCACCACCAGCTCAGTGTTGACTCATGGAGGATTGCATTTTTTCTTCAGTGCATTTTAGTTGTCATTGAAATGCAGAGGCAAATATTAACAGTGTAATGGGACTGTTTGGCAATTTAGCACTATATTGATAAATGCAAGTCAAGCAAGGAAAATATAAAACAAACAAACGTGCAAGGGAGTTGATCTAAATTTAGAGCACACACTTTACCTCAGAGCTAGGGTTTGCATTGCTTGCAGTGCTGATTTCTGATGGCCCTGCACAGTCTGTGTGTGTGGTTCATCATTTGCTTTGGGCATGCACTTGTGCTCACTTCATCTGTGTAACTTCCTTTATTCTGGAAATGCCTCTATTAAACAATGGCATGGGAAGTGGCTGCTCACTGTCCTACAGATCTAAATCCCAAAACTGAACAGGGAAAACAGGAAATGGGATCCCAAACTGTTCATTTCACCTGGGTTTATGTGTTCCTGCATTCTCTGCAAATGGTTGTTTAAGCACAACAGGACATACCTATGATCAATGAATTGTTATGACTCCACATACCAGGTAAGTAGAGCTCTTCTGTTTGGGAAAAATACAAAACCACCTTTTTCTGTAGCGAACTGAGTGCTTTTCTATAAATTTTGAAGCATGAATTATATCAAGTTAACGTGAAAATATTTTACTTAAGCCTTTTTTTCTCTTTGCTCTCTGAATCTCTAATTCTCTCCCCCTCATCCCCATCCCTGTTGACAATAGTTTCTTTGTTCTGTACCGTGCTATTCCTACTAAGAAAACATATGCTTTGAACAGCTGGAAATGCCAACCTGCTGCCACCAGGCCTGTTGTGACACCTGACACTGTCACCCCAGGAGTGCCTGCTGGCACTGAAGATCTTCCTCACTGGAACCAAGACCTGATTGATGCCATCCTAAAGAAAATGTGCAAAATATTCCTGTTGCCCTGGGAGTCTCTCTTTTCTCTGTTGACAGAAAGGGCTCCCAGCAGAAACACAGCGTGGAGACAGCAGGTAAAAATCTTTGTGAGTGCATCAGCTGACATATCCCACACATTTTGCAAATGTTACTTTGATTGCCCAGCTGTTGGGTGACTTCTCTTTGTTATTGTAGCTCCCAGCCTTAACTTCTCTTTGATTTAAGAGCCATCAGGAAGAATCACTGCATGCAGAAACCAGCTAGCAATACAAGAGTCATTAGTGTTACAGGACAGCCATTCAGATGAAATAAGGACTTGGGTCTAGGTCAAAGGAAATCACACTTCCAGAATGGACTTGCCTGGTTTGCTCCTAAATAAACATTTGATAAGGAATAAAATTATGTGGAGACACTGTCCACAGTCCACAGATAGTCTCTCCAGATGCTACCCAGGAAGAAAGAACTGGAATTTGTAAAAATATAAAGTTTCAACTCAGACTTATGAATTATGTACAGGAAGGAAAGGCTTTCTAGGGCAAAAAAAAAAGAAACCTGGGACTGTCAAACATCAACCAAAATCCTAAAGAGACGATAAGTCAGGTCTTCTAGAAAATGTTTTGTGTGTAAGTGTTTGCAAGATTGGAGTTGGTCTTGGGTTTTGTCTGCATGTCTACATGTAGGGGGATGGAATATAAGAAAATAAAGGTAGTATAGAGAGTAATCTTACCCCTTAAGGAGTTGCAGCTGAGCCAATTATTAGAGATTGGGAACAGGCCTGACTTTAACAGGCCTCAGCTGTAGCCAGTAATAAGAAGAGTGTTATAAAAGAGTGGATTGGTTGGTTGAAGGAAACTAGAGTCAGTTGGCTGCTGTGAGAAGAAGGAAGAGTCAGTGCTTGGAGGAGCTGCCTATGAGAAACATCGAGGAGGTGCAAAACTCTTGCACTAAAGAGACAACAACATGAAACCTTTGCAATATAATGACAACATCTACATAAGCAAAGTTTAAAAATGCATTTGCAAGCTCTATGTGAGACCTGCGTGGAGCTCTGCAGGTGAGTGACTGACTCAGGGACTCTGCAGCTCTGGAGGCTGCACAGGGCTTACAACAGACCCCGCTCCAATTCTCAGCACTCATCTCCAAAACAAGTTCTTGGTAGAGGACCTGCACCCAAGAACACACTGAGAGAGACAGAGCTGAAGGGCACCTTCCACACAGAAACCTGGAGCGGGCAGGAGAGTGCCGGTTCATGAACATCCTGCTCTCCTCATGGGGTGCATGTACGCAGCTTGGCAAAGGAAAGGAAATAAGGAGCAAACCAAGAGGCAGGTCTGAGATTGGTGAGTGCCAGAGGATAATTGTTCTCTTATTTAGATCAAGCTTGCAGTGAGAAGCTCCTGCCAGTTGAGGTTTCTCTCTCCTCTTTTGGCCCTGAATTGACAAAGTCTCCTACTACCAACACTGAGGTCAAGCCTGATGCAGGGCTTGTAGGAATCCCCAGACTGCTCTGGAAGTTATGGAGTGCTACCAAAAAAATAAATGCCGGTCTGAAATCTAAGTACTTTACATCTTTAACTGCTCTGTGTGGGGAATTCAGTGAGAAGGAGCTGAGGAACCACTAAATGTGATCAAAACAGCCATTTTGCTCTGTTAAGTGAAAATACAAGCTCTTTTATTTGCTCCCTTTGTTACTGGCAGAAATAATTTGCCTCCCACTCTGAAACATTTTGGAATAGAGTATCACACCCATTGTCTGTGCTGTGTAAAGCTCCATTGTTTCGTTCCCTCTGTGATTGCAGCATCACTTGGGGAGATTGCTGTTTCCAAGGCATTGCAGCTCTTACCTGGGAGCTGTGAGAAATGACAGACACAGCCTCTCAAACTGAGGGTGTCACATCCTTCCCAGGGAACCTGGGATGTGTCCCTGAGAGCTGCTCCTCTTTGCTCTGTGTGAAACAGGAGGAAACACCGCCCATGAGCAGGGGGATTTCCCTCTCCCTGAGCAGGTGGCTGTAAAGCCCTTCCCCCTTTTATCCAGACTGATAATTCCTGACTATTCTAACCTTCCAAAATATTTTCTAACCCTTGGGAAACAAGTTATTACAGCTTTCTACAGTATGCAAGCTCCAGCAAGTCATTGCTCTTTTTTTCAGTCATGCTTTTTGAGGCCATTTACATCTCTGCTATGTTACAAATTGCTTAATAATTGTTTTTGACAGGTTAAACTGGTAGTGAGTATAAAAGAAAATAATCCCAAGATAGTAAACGGAACAGTTCAGTTCTCTAACACATTACACTGCTGGAAAGCCTGAAGGAGCAAACAAGATGGGAATCCCACAGACCAGGGTTATATCTAACACAGGTTAAAAATGAACATTATTCCCTAACCTTATAGCACCCATAGGAACCCAAAACTCTTGTGCAGAATTTTAGATTTACAACATTAATAGAATAACTGCATTAGAATGCCATGATTTGTGTTACTAGTCCATGGAAACACTTTAATTCCTTTTTATCTCCTATGAGATCCTTCCCATAAGGATTTCTCTAAATTATACCTTCTGTCCTTCAGTGTTGTGGATTAATAATGCTTCGCTAATGAGGATTAAATAGCTCAAGAACTCTGTGATGTGCGCAAACAGCAACACTGTAAGGCAAGATTTGTATTCAGAACCAAGAACTTTGTTCAATTTTCAAAAACCTGGAATTATGCTGCAGAACTTCTTTAGACAAAATTTCCCTGTCTTCAATAAAAGCTGTGCTTTTTCACTCTTGGGCTCATTACATTGAAGACCAGAAGGGAACAGGCTGGTTGGATCCCATGGCAATCCCCCAGTCCCCCCACAGTGAGCACATTAGCTTCTGTTTGGCTGAGATATCTGTACCCTTCTCCACCCAGAGACCTCGAGAGATGGAGGCATCATCATTTCTTTTTGCAGTTCCTTAAAATGTGAGTACAGTTTCTTATTTGCACCTGTTTGATTTCTGCCTGCAGACTCTGCCTCTTGTTGTGACTAATTAAAGTCAAACAGCCCTTAAGAAGGGACTCACAGGCTCTTCCAGTCACCCGTGTACTGTCACCTGTGTGTGGTCTTCCTGATTATTTCTTCCTTATACCAAAATATCTCGCCCTGGTAATGTTTGTTTGTTTCCCACATGGAACTCAGGTTTTTACACCTCCTAGGTCTGGGTTTCCCATGAAAGGCATTACTGCCTTTAGCCCCACCAGGACACCTGGGAGATGCCTTCCCAGTCCTATCAGATATTTCTCATCTAACACTTCATTCTTCCTCCCCCTTTCTGCTACAGAATCACCTTGGCAAATGGCATTGAGTTTCAATTAATCTCCTAAAACATCTTTCAAGCTGCTGTTTTCCAGGGAATTTTCCCTTCTGCAGAAGCATCCCTTACAGGTTTTCTTTTGGTTGCAGTTTGTGCACGGGCTCAGATTTATCGACTAAAGTGTAGAGCAAGCTGGAATACCCTGCCCTCGTGCTGACCACTGCCCCAGGCTTTAATCCATGTATTGCAGCTGGATCATTGATGGAAAGCTCAGTAGTTTCAGATGCTGTTTGAACTGTCTGAAAGAGATCCAGGTTTTCCTGTTTCCCAGAGGGGGTGCCCAGCTCCAGCCCGTGGTTAGCCCGAGCTCATCAGTGGATCTGCTGCACTTTGTTTAATGTTCCCCCAGCCAACCTCCCTGGAGCAATTTAAGAGTTCTGGAATAATTGCCAATGATATCTCATTTTTGAGATCTGCTAGCTCATTTTCAATGTGTGTTTCACTGAAGCTGCAGAATGCAAAATTTTTCAATAGAATATGAGAAAAATATTATCAATATCTATACAATAGCCATTATCAACACATTTGTAATCTCATTCAAAATCAGGCTTCCTTCATAAGCTATATTTTTCAGAAAAACTCTGCTGATTAACACTTATTATATTTCTGTCCTTTGAATCTCTATCATTTAAATCCCTTATTAACTTTTCCATTATTTTGCCAACATAAGGATGAGAGTGTAGTTTCTAACCCATGTCAAGTTTTTAAAATCTTTTGAAAAAGCTATTACATTAGCTATTTTACCCCACATTTCCTCATTTTAAAAGAACATCACAAGGCCAGAGATGCCATTTTAAAAATCCTCTTTTCAGTTTTGTAGAGTGCAAGAAAACCAGATCTGCTGCTTTGTTTAAGTCTTCCTGCTGTGATATCAACCAAGAAACTTCATTGAACATTTCTGAATCACTACAGACAATTTTTCTGTCTTCACCTGGAAACAGCCTAACACTTGAGTGGGGTCTGAAGGATTAGGCTGTGATTTGACTGGAATATCCCATTGCATCACATGGCTGTATTTACTTTCTAAGCTCTGCTGAAAAGTAAATTTACTATGCTCTGCCTGCATAGTAAATGGGTGGATACCACAATCCTGCTGCAATCAACTGCAATAGTTCTTCAACAGGTTTGGGTCCAACCCCAACTGAATTATGAATGAAAAAAGCTGCTGAGGTGAGCTTTCCAGCTCCCCCACATCTCCTTGCTATTCCTGACCTAACAGGAGGGAGCCAGTGTGTGGCAAAGATGAATCACTCCCATTTGCAGTTTGAGCAAACTGGTGTATTAGCTGTGCTGAGGGCTTTTTGGTACTTGGGCAGGTGTGAATCTGTTTTACTGGGGTTTGGTAGGAATGCAAAGAGGGAAAAGCAGGCTGCAGGTGCCAGATTTGTACTTTGTGTTACTAAAGTCCTCCTAGTTCAGCAACATCTGTATAAATAAACACACAGAGGCACAAGAGGGTAACCTGCTACCCAAGCACTGCAGTGACTCTGGGTGAAAGGATTCTTCTCTGAGCTCTGTTGTTCTGGCTTAGGCTGCTCATAAGGACATTTGTTTGCTTTTGCAGCAATAAAGGATTAAGACTTTCATGTTCTGCTGAAATAAGCCTGCAGTCTTTATGCTGCAATGCCAGAGCTCTTCATCAGAAGCACAGACTTAGCAAGTCACACAATAAATGTGTTATCAGTCCTACCTTATCAGAAAAGTTAACATGAACACACTGCTAGGAAAAGTCTGACTGGTTTTAGTGGTACATGGGCTGTGTTTTCAGCAGCAATTCTGATCCCGAAGTATTCTGTAATGTCCAAAAGGATGGCATGTAAGTATCTCATTTATGATAAAGTGTCAGTATAAATTGCAAAGCTGGATTTATTGTCTGACAGTAGATTTCCAAACAATCTTTGTACTGTGGTCATGTTTCAGTGCTGAGCTGTACAATTTATCCTAGGGATGTCATTGCACAGTCTCAGATTACGGTGAACTTCAGACATTGGTATAAACATTTTATTTTGTTGTTCTAACACATTGCTGCTGTGATGAAAGTCTGGAAATAGAACTGATTTGCCTTGGATGTTTGAGTAAGATATTCCACAATGGCCGCAGAGAAAACTTTCAAAGACCAGCCTTTAAGGAGAAATGAAAGCTGTGTGGAGATTTTAGACTCAAAGCTGGGTGTGTGAGAACTGAAATTCCTTGCCACGCTGGGACAAACAGCAAACCCTGTGACACAAGCTCCTGGCCCCAGGCAGCGCCCTGCCAGCAGGGCTGGGCTGGAGCTCCTGCCCTGCCCCTAAACATGAGAGAGGCAACAACCAGAGGCAATCCCCTGCCCCTTGGACTCACTGCAGCACACAGACTAAAGCTGCTCTGGAGCAAGATTCACCAGGAAGCCAACTAGGGCAGGAGGAGTGTTGGAGCAATGGCCTTCTTGCTTTTAAGGCCACATTGTCACATCCTCCTTCAACTGCTGTGAAAGCCAATTCCACCTTTGGCAGCACCAGCAACTTTTGAGGTCCAGCCTGTTCCCCAGGCTGAGTCCCAGCCTGGGCTCTCCTGCCCCACAGGCAGGACTGGGGTGTCGCAGACATTCTTTTTATTAAAAATCCTTCTTGGGATTTTTCTCCTTTCTGAAGAGCTGAAGCCTCAGAAACAAAAGTAAACAATTGTTATCTGCTGCTGTAGAATGCAACAGGTCCACCTGTGACTGGCCAATCAAAGACAGAGCTATCTCAGACAGAGTCCGAGAGATTGTTCATTCTTTTCTATTCTATTCTTAGCTTAGCTGTCTGAGGAACCTTTCTCTTTCTATGTCTTCTTAGTATAGTTATAATGTAATATATATCATAAAATAATAAATCAAGCCTTCTGATCATAGAGTCAACATTCTCGTCCTTCCTTCACCCTGAAAACTCTTGTGACCACGCTCACACTGGGGTGCCTTGGTAACAAGGGGTTAAACCAAAATCACTGCATCTGGTGTGCTGGTTAGCACAGGGCAGTAATAGGCACGGGTTTAGCTTTGGCTTTTATAGCAGGTTACATTCTTAGAATAAGGTACCTTACCTAAGTGGTGGCTGAGCCTCAGCCTTGTAGAGGGTCGAAAAAGTGGCTGAGCCATCATTGGGCCCCTTCTTCCAGCTCCATGAGTGATCCTGGCCATTCCACAGCACTCAGCTTCTTCTCAGATTAAAGCAGAAGGAGAAAGGAAGAGCTGGCACTGTCCTCTAGGGACATTTGGCTTCTTATGTTAATGCTGACAATTTTAATTACACTTATCTTTTTTATTACTCTCTCCCACACTGCAGAAGCTGCAGCCAGCTCAGTGGAGAAGCAGAAGCAGACTGGGAGCAGCAGACCTGCTTTTTCTGGAGGTGATAAAGAATATTATTTACCTATTGAACACTAATATGATCTTAAGTAAGAATATGCAGATTCAATTTAATAACCAGCTAGGAAAATGCACACTGTCTGTGCTTGGGATTGGATCCACAGGGCCACAGAAGAGTTTAACAAATGTCTTTTTCCACTTTTTGGTGCAGATATATCAGTGGTCAGCTCCATGCACTTTTGCTAAAGCTACTGTTCATTTCAGATAGCTCTTGCCATTTCAGCTCTGGAAAAAAAAATCTTGCTTTTTGTACCTCTATGAAGTATTATTCAAAAGTCAAAGACTTATGGTTACCTGGCAACCTATAAATGACGCCTTTGGAAAAGGAACCTGGGAGAGGGACCTATTGAATATCAGTCATCTTTCTACATTGTAAATGAAGCTCTCTCACAAAAGATATAAAGTGTAATGGGTCTTTCCACTCTGGGACTAGTTTAGAGTTAGAATTATTAGCAAAATACAAAAATATAACTATTTTTAGATGAATAAACAAAGATGGTAAAATCTCTTCCCTGTCCTGACCTTTTTACTCTCCTAGCCTGGTCTGTAACTTCATCTGAGCTGAAAACAGGTTCAGCTCTTTTTGCAGGTGCAAGTGATTAATTAATAATTAATATAGCCATAAGAACAGTCTTAGAAGTGTGCCTGAGTAGCTGGTGCAGCCAGGGAGTTGCAATTTTCTCCATTTCAGGCTTCAAGCCCGCACAGAAAGGCTGCCCTTGCCCATCCCATCAGGACCTCAGTTAACAACACATTGAGAAAACCTTCTCCCTTCCATTGCCACTGTAATTCCACAGCATAACCTGGCTCTAGATGTGAGCTAGAGTTCATTACTAGAGTTAGAGGAAGCAGGATGGACACTGAGGAGTGAAATGCCAATTTCAGAGTTTTCTGAGCCCCATGGAGAGCCCAGGCACCAGGGCTGCTCTTCCCTCTTGCCATTCCTTGCTGAGCACAGGAGGAGCTCAGGCTGCTCTCTGCAGATGCAGCAGCAGCACTCTCCCAAGCAGCTGAACACAACCAGCACACAGATGTCTGGTTTGGTATTAATATCATTTCAGATGTACATTAGAGGGGCAGATGTACAATCTGGGACTACATCCAAATTGTCATTTAAGGCAGTGAGATAATCAGTAAGAATTTCTTCCCTTTTATTGGTGCTCGTTCTTCCTCCCGCAAGGAGGAAGCAAGAAAAGCAAAGAAAATTTAAAATAGCAACCTTTTAAAAAATTACAAAACAACAAAACAGAAAAAATCTAAACAAAAAACCAGACTGAAGCATCACAGTGGATACAGTTCTATGGCACATTATCAAAGACTTGATTGTCTCTGGAAGTGCAATGGCTTTTGAAGTAAACAAACATTAAACCTGCCAGGTTGTAAAATGACTTTATTTAACTGAGGCTCAGACCCCACTTTACAGATGGAGCCTATGAAGAGAAAGGTCTTAAATTGTGTTTAAAGGTTCCTTTTCCCAGTTCCTATCAGCAGTTACCCCTCAGCTCCCACAGAGGTGCCTGTTCTCTGCCCTCTGGGCTGAGAGCACTGTGGGAAGGCAGATGTCAGACAGGACATGGTGTTTGTACAGTTATTGCCCACTCATGCAAGTAGTGAAGCAGAAATGATAAAAGTTCGCTTCCCTGGTAAAATTCAGAGGAGGTGGGATGCCAATGATCCTGCATTGTTCCCAAATGCACTCTCTTATGAAAAGAGCTGTAAGACTGTTAGGGAATTTTTCACATGTTCTTTGTGAATTGCGTAAATCACCAGGAATAACTGTAGGAAATAGTCTGGAAGAGGGGAAAAATCCCTGCCTGGCTTAATCCAGCCTGAAACAATGTTTTTCAGATTCTCTTGGATACAGAATAGTTATTAAAAAAAAAAAAATGGAGTTTCTTCCTTGTGATGGTGTTTACAGGGCTTCTTGGATGAGGGAAGAGATGAGGATCTTACTCCATGTTTCAGAAGGCTGATTTATTATTTTATGAGATATATTACATTAAAACTATAATAAAAGAATAAAAGAAAGGATTTCATCAGAAGGCTAGGTAAGAATAGAATAGCAAAGAATGATAACAAAGGTTTGTGGCTCGGCTCTCTGTCTGAGCCAGCTGGACTGTGATTGGCCATTAATTACAAACATCCAACATGGGCCAATCCCAGATGCACCTGTTGCATTCCACAGCAGCAGATAACCATTGTTTACATTTTGTTCCTGAGACCTCTCAGCTTCTCAGGAGGAAAAATCCTAAGGAAAGGATTTTTCATAAAAGTTGTCTGCGACTCTTCCTGCTGCTTCACTTTTACTGTACAAACAAGAACAATAAAAGGCTTTGCAGTGGTGCAATCAACATTCATTCTTCCTGCCCTTGTTCTTCGAGGCCAGGAGCTGCTGTGCTGGAAGATGCTAACAAGAAAGAGGGTTATTGTGGGGTTTGTTATCTACATTACAGCAATGGCAAGTTCATCAGCACAGACAGGAAAAGGATCTGCCAGAGCCGCTGTTTGTTACACAGTACTTTCATCCCTGGAGAGGCGGGAGAAATACAGAATCTTGTGGCAGAATAATGACAATAATATCAGACTCTATTTTTTCATCCCCCAAAAACCCAAGCTCCAAACCCAAAGCTGTTTTTTCCACAGAAATGTCACAGCCTAGAAACATCATAAAGCCCTTTTGATGGCTGAGAGCTGTGATACTGAATTCATGAGAGCAACAGAGTGCTGGCCCAGGCTCCATTGTTGGTGAAAGGGTGGGAAACAATCAGATCACTGCTGACAACTTAAAAGCTCAGAAGGAGGAAAAAGAAAGTACAACAGGATTTCGCAAATCACTAGGTCCATAGTGATAACAATGTTTTACTTACTTGTAGAGGAGGAAATAAAATTTTCCTAATCCCGAGGCACAGGCTGTGTTGTAGGTGGGTGCATTTGTCAGATCCAGCAGACATAAAACACTCAAGGAAGAAAAATAATCAAATTGGAAACAGCTGCAGATTACAGAAGTAACAAGATGAAAGTCTACCAAGTATCATTCAGCCTTTAAAATGTGCAGATGGGTGTAAAAACCCCGAACCCTGCCCTAGTCTGTATTATTTAAAGTTATACTCCTAAACCCAAAGACCTTTTGTAAGATCCTTGCAGCTGAAATCAGACTCCAGTTAATTTTAGCAGATGCCCACAGGTATCCCATACAGTATAATTAGTCATCTGGAAAATGGGGGGGAGGGAGGAAATATTTTCTATTATAATTATTTTCATTTTCCTAAGACAAAGAAGAGCACGAGCACATTAAACAAACATATATCAAATAACACCAGGTACACTTCTTCAGAGATTTGAATAAAAACATCGAACAGAATGCAGCTGAATGCCTACAGTATAGTATCTGCACCATGCAGTGCAATAATTATGCACAATTAAAGCCTACTGTGCAATTTTGTTGCCATAAAAGCTCTCTGACTCACACCAATTGAAAGATCTAAAACGACCTACTACAGAATCACTTCCCACAATTAAATGCCAATTCACAATTTCGTGTTTATGGCCAAAATACATTTCCCACTTCGGTCTGATCTTTTCGCAGTTGTGGTGTTTAAAGCTCAGGCTCTGAAAAAGTGAACAAGAATTAGCATTAAAATAGCTCGCAGAACACTTCCATGTTTCATTTCTAGGAAACACAGCTCTCATTCCCATCTTGGAGGCTCATAATAGGTACTGAATAATTAAGACCATCATGACATTTTGCAAAAAAATCTTAGAAATATAGGAAAGCTGTGTTCCCATTCTCTCTTTGAGAATGAGTAGTGTGTGCTCATTTATTTGTATGAAATCCACAGTGTGTAAGTACAGGTTTGTGTTTATTATTGGGTCTGACAATTCTTATGGTTCCCCTGCAGAATACACTACAAAGTGTAACAAATTTAAGATTTCAAAGTCTTAAATTAAAAGTAAAAGCACTTCCAGGAGGCAGAAATTTCTACAGATCCCAAAACTTACTAAAAGGCCCTATGAGAGCTGGAAATGGAGAAATCCCAGGAGAACATAACAATAGAGGTATTTTAGCCTCTTTTAGTAGAGAGCATCTGAGATCTAAAAGTGATGTATAAAAAGAGGCATAATAGATACACTTATATTTATGGATGTCCAGCATTTCCCCCAAAAGTGGTTTTTTAATCTCCATCACCAAAAAAGGTGTTTTCCTGCTGGCTTCAGTGAGGTCATAATTTCATTCTTTGGAAAGCTTCACAGTTGGGCCTCAAGGGATCCTGAACAACATAGCTCTTGCACAGAAAAAGAAGCTCACAAAGGGTCAGCTACCAGTGATGATAAAAATGTCAAATTTTTACTATAAAAATATGATTTGGTCTAAATTTATACAAATACATAAATATTACCAAGAAGGGTGTTCTGATTATGACTAAAATACAAAAGGAGAATCAACTAGAAAAATCAGTGAAACAAAGAAGATATTCCAGGATTAAAATCAGATCCTCAAAAAATATTTAGATGTGGTGGTTGGTTATTTACCCATCCCTTTGAGGTAACTGTGCTCAATTTTTGTTAGGCACCCATATAAAGAAGAACTCAAAACAATTTGCTGCTCTCCTGACTTGCCTTCCTCAAGGGCTCCCAAGATCGTGGGACACCACCCAGATCTCACCAAGCTCACATTTGAAGAAACCCTGAGCAGAGACAGAAGCAAAGATAAAGTAATCTGAAATACTATCTCCATCAGCTTGAGACACTCACACAGCACCAGGCAAGATCTGTAATTCCTGATAGCCTCCTGTCCCTGATAAGTTTCCTTTTCCTTCTGTAAACTGCTCCTTGCAGTTATCCCTTTTCTCCAAAAAGAGCCTGGCTTAGGCAGCTCAGCCAGAGGCTTTGGGAGCCGAGGGCAGCAGAGAAGCTCCAAAAGCAGCAGTTTAAAGCAGCAGTTTAAAGCAGCCTGGCTCTCCTGCAGGCTTGCAGTCTCAGAGTGGCTCAGGGTATCTTCTGTCACTGTAATTCTTCAGCTGCCAGGCTGCAAGCAAGAATTACCTCTAGATGAGGATTTTTTTTCCCCCCCTGTTATTTTCTATATGTTTTATTTAGTTCTCAAAAAAGATAATTTTGGGGGAAACAGCAACTTTGGCCATTTGATTTCACTTGCTTTATTATGCAGAAGAGCAGTTTATACTACTACTAGTACTATCTGAAAAAGTATATCACATACGATGGATGGAACTGAATACATATATTGTTAAATTATTTTTTATTCAATACTTTATATTTCAGGTTATTTAGCTCCCCATTCTATATCTTAATTTTTTTTTACTGGAGTAAAAAGTTGCTGTGCTTGTACAAAGAAGCCAAGGTCTCTTCCTTGGAAAACTACAATCCAGGGAACATGGAGCCATTAGGTTTGTTTCACTTTCAGAGTGCATCTATTCCATCAAAAATCACAAAGTGCTATCACATTCAGTCACCCCTGGCTTGCAAAACACCATGTCCTGCAAGAAAGGATGAGAAAGGTTTTGAATTTTAAAATTCAGTGCACAGAATTTCAAATCAGAGAGCACAGCAGAGCAGAAGACCTTGTCTGCTGTTTCAAAAGTCAGGATTTTAGGCAGGAGCTCTGCCCAGACAGTCAGACAGCAGGAGCAGCTGGACAGGACAGACAGATCTGTCACTCTCAGAATCTCTGCTGGTCACAGTGACTCTGAGATAGGTGCAAGCTTCTTTTCCCATCCTTGCAGTCGAATAAGGAGTCAGGATTCTTTTGTTCTCATTCTCAAGGTTGTTTATTGTTTCTTATCTATACGATTTTTTCTCCTGTCCTGCTGAGGTCCCATTCAGCAGGACAGTCCAGGGCACTCTGGCTGTCCCTGGGGCAGTGTTATCTTTTTATACTAAAAACTACGTATACCATGTTTACAATTACTTTCCAATACCTATCACCTATGTTAGACAGTGAGCTTCTACTCTAAACCAATCCAAAAGTGCCAACATCACAGCAGAAGATGGAGGCCAAGAAGAAGAAGAAGGAGAAAGGCTGGACACACCCAGATCCCTCCATCTTACCCCCTGAACCCCCATTCTAAAAACCCCAAAAATCTATTTTTCCACTCCGTGCCAAACGAATTATTATTCTACTTATACTTTTGTGGCTTGCAGATCCTCATATAAGGTTGGTAATTGTTTTTTCCAAGGGCTAAATCAAAGGCACAGGGGTCTTGGGCTCTGTGCCAAGGTCTCTGAGCCCCCTGGCAGGATCTCGAGCCCTCCAGGGCAGCCAGAGGAATTTCCTGGGTTCCGACACTGCTCCAGATTGGATGGATTGCTGGAGAGGGAGTGGAGGCAACACCTTTCCTCCTACACCCCTGCAAGCAGCTGAACCCCCTGAGGTGTTAACTGAGCAAAGCCAGGCTCAGGCTGGAGCGCTCCAGGACAGAGCCACCTGCAGCTTTCAGCCTGAGCCTCAAAACCTTCCCAGCACAGGGACAAGCCCAGCCCAACCCCTGCCCAAGCTAAGCCAAGCTATCAGCAGCACAGCAGGAGGTGCTGGGGGTGAATTCTCAGGTTTCCCAAGGAACCTGCACCTCCAGCCCCAGGAGGAGCTCCCAAGAAGCTGCTCCACGCCCCAGGCACTGCAGGATGTGTGGGAGCAGAGCAGCTCCCAGCCTGCCAAAGCACTCGTGGGCCAAGCACCCAAAGTAGAAATCTCTGCAGCATTTTTCTGACCTTTGACTCTACGTGATCATATTTTGGGGTGCAGGGTGTCAGCTCTGTGGGGTGGTGTCCCTGCTAAAGCCAGGGGTAAGATAAATTTAGCAGCCACCTATGGAGAGCACACTGTAATGTCCAGATGAACAAAATCAATGTTAAAGCCATCTCTGGAGACCACATAAGTAGATCAGCATGAAAGAGCACCAATATGAGCTTATGTCAGTAAGATTATGATTTCAAGGGCATATTTTGGCAGCTCCCAGAGACTTCATGTCACTTGGGTAACAACAAAGCACTGTGGCCATGAGAACCCGTGGGAAGTGACAACTGGAGGACAAGGTTATGGACATAGTACAAAATCAGCCAGGAGATGAACCCTAAAACTGTGTGAATTCAGCAAGAGCTCCTCTGAACATAAATATATATATATATATATATATATATATACACAAATACACTCACTGGAGTCTGGTTTTGCCATAATATTTTTGCTTAATTCCTATTGTGCCAAACAGAATTGTAAATTCCATGCATGTTGGTCTTTCAACATCAGTAAATATTACGTGTGATTACTTTGCTGTTGCACCTTACACACCTGAACCTGTTTTCTGAAGTGAGTTTGAATGACACACTTCAGTGTGGTGATCCATTATTGCAACATGGGCATCCTCTCCCTTTCCCCCTGGCCATGTCTGTAAGACTAAGGAGCAATAGTGAGCTGAACACCAAATATTGTGGCAGGTTCAGCTTCCTGCCTTAACTGTGCAATTGTCTGGATATTTTAACAATCTGGATATTTTAATAGTTGTCCATATTACTATTTAGATAGCTCCTACAGTGTATATTTGATAATACGATCTCTGGTTGATAACTAAACACTTGAAGAGTGAATCAGTTTCCTAATTCTTGAAGCATCCCTCCCAAGAAGATGTCTTCACCTTCCTTTTACTTGGGATGAGTGATAATCATACTGGGTGAATAAAGCTTGACTCTGCATGCCAGAGCAGCCTGCTGGTCTGGAAAATTCTATACAGCTGTTTGAGCAAGATGGACATTTACAGGCCATGGACCACAGCCAGGCAGTTCAATTAGTTGTATAATCTTCCTCTCAAGCAACTGCAGGCAAAGAAATTTTGCCAGACCTGGATTTGAAATAGCAGAGCAGATGACCAGTAAAGGAAGCCATGAATAAAACTATCACACTAATTAAGAGTAAATAATTATTGCAGTGTACATAACTGATTCTTAAAAGGATGTTCTGCAGACAGAAAATTGCACCAGGGATGTACATAAAAGGATCAAGACTAGAGACTAGAACTCTCTTCAGGAAAATCAACATTGCTAAGGGTCAAGGACAGTCTGCCCTTCTGTTCTCTTGGCACAATTTGTCAAACTCCATCCAGAAATTTATAACCAGCACATAGCCACGGAATCACTAACCCCAAGATCTGCACTTTAATCACTTTATTAGTAATAATGTTAATATCATTCCAAAACTAAACAATTTTGGGAAATATTTAATAACTCCATTCCAAATACAGTGCAGAGAAGAACTGAAGCAGTAACTAAGAGAGAAATGGAAAGACAAAATTTAAAACTCTGCGATTCTCTGAGGGTGATGGACAACAAAGCCCCATTAAATATAAAGGATTCGTTCATGTGATCCACATTGGCTCATGCAATCAGCAAGAAGCAAGACATTTCTGTTGTTCCTACTCTCACTTTTACTGTAACAAGCCTCAGGTGTATCTCTTTCTTCTAGTCACACACATTTCAATTTGCTACCAAAAAATCTACAGAAAAGTTACAAAATCAATTAAAGAGAAAATAAGCACCCAAAGGATGGCATTTAGAGACAGTTATTTACCCAGTGTAGGGATTAACTGCAGATTATCCACTAAAATCAGATTTTTTCATTGATGTAAATTAGCACAGCTCTATCCAAATAAATGGGGCCATGCCTTTGACTCCCAGCTGATGATCCAGCCTGTAACAGTCTCAGAAGGGGGATTTTGTTCACCTGAACAGAGACTCGGTGGGATGCCTCTGAGCAAAAAGTTGTAAGTCAGTGTTCACAGCAAGCCCAGTTTCACACCACACCTGCTGAGATGTTTCAGCTCTCCTGAATTCTCCAAAAGGCTGCTTTGTCTGCAAAGGAAGGAAAAAAACCCTTCCAATACCGCAGCAAATTAAGAAGGGGGAAAGGGACACCCATTATTTAAAGCCCAAAAAGCACAGAGAAATCTCAGCTCAGTGGGACAGTGAACATGTGGGCGAGGGGGAATTTTTTAGATGTTTCTTCAGAGGGTTACAATTTACATGTAAGTATGTATACTTTTTGTACAAGACACACGTTTCAGACTCCCAATTTCTGGAAGCCAGACTATCTCCAAGGAGTAACTTGGTGCATATAAAGACAGGAAAAAGCAAAACACGGTAGGTTTGTGGGTGTACCACGTGATTAAAAACCAAACAAAAAGCACACCAGAGTACCACTAACCAGCAGAGTCCATTTACCAGTAGAGGAATTTCTCCTACCTAGCCTGAGTTTGGTGGTTAGCAAAATGCAGGAAAAGCATTTTTAGAGGTCCATGAATAGGTTTAGAGGCAGCAAGGTGGCTCAGAGGAAGTAAATGTTCAGACTCAATAGATTGTGGGTGGAGAGTGATGAAATTATCTCTAGCAGGATGTTTTCAAAATGTTTTTCACTAGGTACAGATTTTTCTAAGACAGAAAAATAGATATACAAACATCTCTTGGCTGTTTCAATGCTGTTAGGTATGTCTGGTCTAAGGGGACAGAACATAAAAATTATTTCACTGCTGGAAGAAGGAATAGCTTAGAGAACAGTAAACTTGGAAAAGGTTTGATCTTCCAGAGTTTTGGGAATTATTGATAACTAACTTAAGGGGCAGAACTGGAGATGGAAGGAGAGGACTTGCACAACTTCACCCTATTTAACTCTCTTCTTACTCCTCTCTCCTTCTTGGCTTAGTCCTTTCCCTGGTCTCCTACAGATGTGAATTTTGGGAGCCTGGGCCAGTTCCTCAAACACTGAGTTTCAGCCACAGTTTCTAACATTTCTACATCTCCATGATGGTGGCTCTGCAGCCTTTGATACAGGCACAGCTTCTGCAGCAGCAGCAGCAGTCAAGGCAAACTGACATTTGTTACACTAGAGAAAAAAAGAATTTTAGGTTTGGAGCAATCCCCACTCTCTTTTCAAACAGCTAAAAGACTTCCTTTAAGAATGTAACAAATAGTTCATCTTCCTTGGTGTCTCTCTGGTGGCATCCACACTAAAGGTCCTGGCCCAGCACTGATCTCAGTGCTGGCACCTCCAGTGGGGACAGATTAAGGACTTTGGGAAGTGAACTGACTGCTCAAGTGGCACAGGTCAGGCAGGGCAGCAGGAATTAGGGAGATTTAAGGGAATATGAGAGACAAGATGGCAATAATTGCTGCAGGGCCTGGGCTGAAAGCTGTAGCTATTGCTTCCTTAGGAACTGAGGCAGTAGTTCTTTATAGGAACTTAATGTTCTTAATGGGAGCTACAGCTTTCTGCCCAGGCCCTGAAGCAACTGTGCCAACAATTTGTTGTCTTGTTTTCACCTCCTAAAAAAGAAATTGTAATCATTGCCATGATTTTAGGAAGGGGAAAAGTCAAACCACTGGAAGGTGAAGGAACTTTCCCAAGTATGATCAGTATTGTGTCTACTCACAACACTCAAAGCAGCACATAAAAGATTGGGGCCTTGGAACAGGTCATTCAGAAGGACACTATGGAATTGACTGTAGGAATCTAGAGTTTCTCCGAGAGTTCATTCTGTCTTGAGTTTACACCCAGCAACCTTTACCTTGAAACTATCATCCTCTCCTGAAAAGCCAAGCTAAGCAAGAAGCAGAGTGTTTTCTAAACATATAACAAAATATTGTTATGTGGAACAAGCAGCTTTGTTAAAGAGTCCTCTTGAAGATCCACTTCAAGGCCAACAAACACTTTGGATTTAAATAGTCTGGTATGTGAGGAGAAATTCACAAAACCAAGATTCTCAGCTCTGTACTTGTGCCTCTTTGCTATACTGCTAGGGTGACTCTGCTGCCAATTTTTCAAACAATTTGGAATTGAACTGTCTTTTTTTAAACCTGTGAGAGGAGATGGGGGGAAAAAAAGGGAAAAAAATGAAGAATTTATAAAGGGAGACATAAATGTGTCAGTTTTAGAAATCATCTGCAAAGGGAGGAGGTAGGTTGGCAAGTATAATGGCAGACCAGAGCCAGAAAGCAGAGATACATCATTACAAGCATTAACTAAGTGTTTTGAGGAATTACTTTGTCAGGGTGCCAATATGACATTACTATTATTTCATGACATACTTGATGTGCCACCAAACCTTTATATCATTTAGACCCCTAAAAGCAAATTAGTGTTTTTTTCAAAATTATGAAACACTTCAGTTTTTGGATGTTTTGAAACTTTTAATCCATGACAATCTGAAGGTGATTCATCCACTATTCTCAGAACAGTTGAGACTCTTACAAAAATTGCTCTGTCTTGAAGCTTTAAAAGAACTCACCATCTTGCCCTACCCTTGAGTACAAAAGGAGCAGATAAGGACAGGAATAATTTCAGCTCGGGCTGACTCCTTTTGCAAGAGCTCAGGTATACCTCATTTACTGGAAATCCATTATGCATCTAATTCCAAGGGGCTGCTCATTCCCTTCCATGGCTCTCCATCAGCTCCTGACAGATCATCCCTTTGTTCTTTTCTTCTCTAGGTTAGACTGGTCCTGATTGTCCCTTTGCATCTCAGAGAGGACACTGGCTTAGTCCATCACCATTTCCTTGAGAAAAATATTTCAGGGAGACTCGGTTTATCCTAGGAACACATTTTCCAGGAGCTTCTCTTCCTACACTTGAAACTCACTATGGCCAACACATTTCTGTAGGAAGAGTAATGAATCCAACTCCATTTTTAAGTACTGGGGAAAACATCACATGCAAAAGAGTGACAGATGGAGCTGTATCAGCTTTTACCTAACAGTGAAAGGGGAGGTAGAAGTCAGTCTCAGCACTTTTGTCAAAAATTGTTTTTAACAAAAGACATGTGTTAAATTACTAACACATATCCATAATATATTAAATATTTATACTATGAACTAATGACATCCTCTCAATTAGTCAAAAGTGTTTTCTGTACTTTCCTTTGTGAAGAGTGAAACAAACAAAAAGGCAAGGAGGTCTTGGGGAGAGGTGTGCTCAAGACCCAACTCCATCCATCACAGTCCTTGCTTCAGATTTCCTCTTTATTTCCCTTCCTCTCATGGGTTCACTTTCCTGTTTGCCTGCAACACCACAGCCACAAAAGCTATCTGCTTATAACTAAACTTTTTTTTTTCCTTCCAAAGGGATTAAAAAAAAAGTAGCTCTGCTGGCAGATGAGCTTCTTTCTAAGTGGGAACACTATTACAGATAGACAGAATGTTCCTTTATGTTTATGCAGCTTCTCTAGTGCTGTGCAAATGCACACTCTGCAGTGTAATCATGAGTTTTCTAGCACCATTAGCAGCAGGACCCCAGCAGCTAAATCAAAAAAGCCTAGAAAATGCCCCACCACTGGAAGGTTCCCACAAAGAAAAGCCTATTTAGATAATTAAGGAATCTTTATGATATGAAGATTTTCATCTCCCAGCAAATTATAACACATTAGGTAACACTGCCAAAAAAAGTCCTGAAAGCTTGCAAAGCCACAAACTAGAACTGGCTTTTCTTTCACATGATCTTGAAGTAGTGGCTGGAGGCAAGAGGAGGGGAAAGTGAGGGGAAAAGAGGAAGAAGAGCTCACATTGAGATAGTAAACTGTTGTTTCTTTAGAAACCTTAAGTTTTGTCCAAGTTTTTGAAAATCAATATAAACGGAATATACTTGGGTTGCAGATATAAATAAAACCCAAGAATGTCTCCCACATGCATACTGCTGATAGAAAAAGAAGTCTGAAAATGGGGTTTAAATCATCCTTCTCAGAAGCTTTAAACCTCACCTTGTAGCAAGTGACACTGAGCTTCTGGCAAGTGGCAGTTTCATGTATGAAATGTATCTCCTAAAACTGAAGAGCACATAGAGTACAAGATAATGTGTCAACAAATTACATCCTAAAGACTGAAAGCAATCCAGAGAGCCTGACTGATTCCTTTGTATACAGAAAAGTAGCGGGTGTCAGGATATCACAGAGGACAGTTTAGATCTTAACAGCCTAACAGAATAACAATACATCGATTCACGCTGTGGATAAGGAAAAACAAACGAACAAATACTCACAAAACAACAGAAAA
The DNA here is from genome assembly GCA_039654755.1 of Calcarius lapponicus. Taxonomy (NCBI): domain Eukaryota; kingdom Metazoa; phylum Chordata; class Aves; order Passeriformes; family Fringillidae; genus Calcarius; species Calcarius lapponicus. The sequence goes on along the minus strand of CM077470.1, from coordinate 19,292,055 downwards.
ACCAAACCACAAAACAAGTTCTGACCCCCACATCTCCATCAAAGCCTCCACTGCAAAACCTACTCCCTGTGGCTCTGTCACCACCTGCCCCAGCCATTTATGCAGCCAGCTGTCCCCTCAGCACAACTCATCAAGTACTGACAGAGCCTAAGGAAGTGATGCATTTTAGGGTTTTATGGTTTTTTGGCAGAACCTGCCAAAAATTATTCCACATTTTACTTTATCTCTACGACTTAAAAGGGAGGAATCACACAATGACTGGGATTCTAGCCATCATTTAGGGCACTAGAAAAAGAACAGGATTGTTACTGCCAACTTGCCTTTGAAAGTATGTAGATAGAAACTTTCTAAGTAAAGTTGCTTCAAATTCTTCATTGGAGCTCCAGAATTCCTGTTGCTTGTCAGGGAATAGGAGGTGAACTCCTTAATTAGTTAGTGGCAAAGCAAGTATCCCCTTGTTTTAGTGTAAAAAGCTTCTTCTTGCTATAGCTGTGCAGTAACATTTAGGATCTCGGTTAAAAAGAATTCAGCTGTAGTTAATCCAGAAAACTCAGAAAAGCCTATGGTGGAAATTTTTTTTTTCTTTTTGATGAACTATTTAGGTAAATGCCTATCATCCCCGAGGTTTTAATTATTAAAGACGCTGAAAGTTCAGCTGCAAGAAGAAAGGTCACTGTCTAGCCCTGGCTAACTGCGGGAATCAGCGATGATAAACAGGTAAATTAATTATCTTTTCACCAGTAATTGCTGAGCCGGAGCGGCGGGATGGGCACGGCCGGAGCTCCCCCTGCTGCTCGCAGGCTGTGCGCGCTTTGCCGTTCAGGAGCTCGCCAATAAAAACCACCCGAAACACACCAAAAATCGGTGTTGGACTGCGGAAATGACCCGACCGTGGTGCTTTAACCCCAGCGAACAACCCAGCCCAGAGCGACATCGGGGAGGGTAAAAGCGAGAAGTGCCGTGGGCTGGGATAAAGGCAGGGAAACAGGGAAAGCCACGGGGAACAAACAGAGGGTGAATTCCCTGCTCCCAGGGCTGGGCAGGAGTTCAGCCATCCCCAGGAGAGCAGGGCCCTGCCAGCGCAATGGGGACTTGGGAGGACAAACACCATCACTCCCAATGTCCCCTCTTGTTCCTTTCTGCCATCCCCAGGAGAGCAGGGCCCTGCCAGCGCAATGGGGACTTGGGAGGACAAACACCATCACCCCCAATGTCCCCTCTTCTTCCTTGCTATAGATGGGTTAAACAGCTAGTCTTCAAGCCAAACTGAGTTAGAAGAAGAAGAAATTGATAAAATATGAGTTTATCTATAACAAAGAAGAAAGCAAGGCCATTAGCATGGAAACTCATAAAATAAACACATAAAAGATACTGGCAGTTAGAAGATACGTGCCCTTAGTGAGCAGTGTGCATGCCTTAATTTGTTGTAAATTCTGACCAATTAATTATTGATATTAATTACTTTGTACCAATAAAACACAGTAAGTTACTGCTGTGTCCAACGAATATAATGAGCTGTTTTGATGTAACTAATGACTTAAGACCATGCTTTGTTAAGGGTATAAAAACTTGTAATAAAGAAGCCACCGTTGCTGTCTCTGCACAAGTGGGTGTCTGTATTGTGTATCCATCCCAACAGTGACACTTCCTCCCCCACTGTAGGTACTGAGCACTCTGTCCCATGGTCTGGAATGTCCCCTGGTCAGCCCTGGTCCCCCTTCCCAGCTGTGTCCCCTCCCGTGCACCCCAAACTCCTCCCAGAGCGGCAAGGCCCCGGCTCTGTGCAAGCCCCGCTCAGCAGCAGCAGCAGCAGCATCTCTGCATTATCACCCAGTGCTCAGCACAGCCCCGAACCAGCCATGGGGAGGAAAATCAACCCTGCCCCAGCCAAAATCTGCACTCATACCGAGCTGACAGCAAATTACAGCCTTCCACATCCTGGCTGACTCCAGGTAACATGAGACATCCCAAAACTCACTTTTAGCCCCAGCCCTGGTGATCATTTTTTCTCAACTGATGATGTAAAACACATCAAGCAGTAACCCCAACCAAATACCATTCCTGTTAAGAAAATAAGATTTATAATCTTTATTGTTTACTTACATATAATAAATATAATACAGAACAAAAACATCACACCCATTGATTGTATTACACAGGTTGTTAATCAGAATACATTACATTTTCTTTTCATTAGCCCTTTTATAGGGTTTTGGTACTGGATATCGAGAATTTCAATTTATAAACCTTTTAACATAAAAACAATCTTCCAAGTTCCACCTTCATGCATGTTTCAAATATTCATATATATACTGGTTTTGTTAAAAATATATAAGCACTGTTCAGTATTTGCAATATAGGATTTCAATCTCCATTCATTAGATCTCTACTAATATAGAGAATTTCAAAATAATTAATAGCTTAAATCTGATTTTAATTAAAAATACTTATTCTATATTTTTTATTTAACTGACCTCCCATCAGAAAATGAAGTGACAGGACAAAGACACCCCAGGCAAAAGCCAGTGCTCACTTTCAGAGAACAAAGGGTAAAAGCTCTGGTTCTTGCTTCAGCTGCATTATCCTGGAATAATGGAGACACAATTTGGTATAAAAAGGGCAGGAGGAAACCAGATTTTCTGAAGAGATATGCATCTCCATTTCAGATTTACCACTGCCATCCTGCTGTTTTCTTGGCTTAAAAATCACTGCATCAAACCCTGATATATGTTTTTCTCCGCATGAATATCCTTGCCATTAAATGGAAATTAGATTAAAATGCTACATTTCTTTTTTATCAAAAATAGATCAAGGTTTAACACACTCTGAAATCAGGTTTTCAAGTGCAAATGCAATACACATCAGCAATTCAGGTTCTGCTTTCACTACGGAAAATGGTTAAAAGATGATGCATAAAGATGTTTCATAGAGGATACTTGGATATCTGGAACTTGCCGTGCTCCCAGAACATCTGAATTATCAGCAAACTGTACAGACTTCAGGGGGGAAAAAAAAGTTTTCTTCAGGTGAAAGCTCTTCAGTTAAAGCAGCTTTCCCTTTAAAAGTGTAACTGAGAATTCCCTGAAAGTCAGTACGAAATGCAACACCAGAACAACCACCAAAACTACAACTGGTTTTGTGCATCTTTTAATGCACTCAGGTGTCAGGGGTTTCATAACTCAAAATTTCTAAACCAATTTTCTTTTACTAATATCTACTCCAAAGAGACCTTACACAAACTTTAAATCATTAAAACACCCCTTCAGCTCTACAATGCTGAAGCTGTACCTCAGTACATTTCTCTAATTCCATTCAGGTAATGTCAACTCCAACACCTGGCTGTACTTTCCATGTAGCCTTGTGTAAACAGCCTCTCATGGGTGCCAATTCACAGAGCCTTCCTTGGTAGCTGCATTGGATGGACTTCAAAAAAACCAAACCACAAACAAAAAGTACCTCTTAAGTCTCCAATTATAATTTTTTTCGATTTTTTTAAACAATCACAGGGTTTAATTTAAACCTTCAGCTTCAATATGAAATGATTATTTAAAATACCCAAAGATCAATCCAATAAACTACTGCCTGTGTGGAATTGGGCTATGCAAGAAATTACCCCAATGATTTTACAGCATATGCTTCCTACTTTCCTACTAATATTCTTGATTTTTAATTAACATTTCTGTCTTACATTTTTTTTTCGGGTTTTTTTTTTTTCTCCTTCTTCAATAGGAAAGTGACATTGGTTGGAAAGCCTATGCTGTTCCCCTAGCTAGAGGAAAAAGTAGATTCTAAAATACTTTAGAAATTACTCATTCTGGCAGTGGAACTTAACTGGTATGCAAGAGATCAGATTTAGATAGAAGAGAAGCATCACCTGTGACTCAGACAAGGAAGACTTGTGGACTGGTCACATCAGTAACACAATGACTGGTAGAATTGATAAAAATACAATCATTTGCATATAATAAAATTAGTTCTGTGCTAAATGGCTAATGCTCCTCAGCTTGATAAGTATGGGGGTTTCATTGGTTTTATGTCCTTGGGTTTCTTAAAAAAAAAAAAAAAGAGGTAAAAAAAATCAGGAGTCTATGTGAAGAACTACAGAATAAACAGTCCTGAATTTTAATTTCTGAGGCCATTTCAGTATCTAGTCATTTCTTCTGTGGAACATAAAGAAAATTTGTGCACCTTTCCTGAAAAAAACCTTAAGAAGTTCATTAAGAAAAGAAAGGGAACATTGGATGCAACTTCATAAACTGAGATGCAGTTAAAGGACTCTGAACTTGTAGAACTAAACAGCTGCTTTCTACAAAAATCCTCAGAGAAAAGCCTTTTATGCTTTTTAAAAGTAGGAAGTGAAAGCCAGACGGAATTCTGGATGAATTCCACATCATGGCAGGCATATCCAGAAAAAGTCTGGTTACCTACTAACACCAGATGTAATGACAAGAGTGAGAACACAGATCTCTAAGTAGTCACATCACATGTCAGATTTACGTTTTATGTCAGATTTCTAACACCACAGAGGACTAGGGCAGTCAAAATACAATTACACTGGCTTTACCTAGAGAGGAAATTCACTTTGCAATGAATGCAACAGGGCATGGAAATGGAAATGTCAAAGTAGAAATCATCAAGAGGAAGCTGATGCTCAAGGCTGATGACTATGATCACATGTTCTCACTATGGACAAAAGTGTACAGCAAAGTGCAGGGGTTAATATTTCTCATGCTGCTGATTTTAAACAAAAGTCACTTAGCAAGACAAATTTATCTTCTAAATAATTAAGCTGCATACCTGCTATGTGGAAATATCTTTTGTGATCAGTAACAGTAGCGTGTTTACCATCTTTACCAGCACTAAAACTCCTCCTTTACATTACTGAGGTCTTAAAGCAAACCACTCCAAATACATGCTGCAGACAGAAATACTGCAAAGGCATAAAGGTCAACCTGACTGCAGAGCTCTTTTCAATAAAGTTTTACTTTATTAATGCTGTCTATGACTCTTGTGGGCTTTGGATCAGATCCCATTCTGGCCAAAGTAACTTTACTGGAAAAACAAACAAAAGATCCCCAAAGTGATGAGACTTTTTAAAAATTTAATGATGTAAGTGAATATATTTATGTTAGAGATTGATACTGATCTATCCCAGAATCAGATTATGTATTATTACAGCACTGCCTAACCCTGAAAGTTAATGTCACTGTCAAGCCAGAACTGCAGCTTCAAAATCAGCAGAGTAACTATTCATTTCTATGGCAAAGAGGACAATTAAGTAGAAAATCACACACATTTCATTACCTTAGAATGGATGTTTCTCCAAGAAGTAACGAAGTGTTGGGCAGAGTAAATTTTATTGACATCTTTAAATGCTCTTAACATTCTGTTCGCGAGTTACCTGATAAGCCTAAGGAAATTCAACATGGAAGTTACATGATGTGAAATGTTTGAGCGAAACCTGGAAATGTTTGTAGCTATTTTAAAAGCAGGAATTAGTTATTGGCTCTCACAACATATGGTATCATCCATATTTCCCTGAGAAATCATGCCCTGAAATGACCATGTAAAACAAAACACAACCTTAATGAAATTGTGGATTAAACAGGGAAAAAATGCATAACAACAGTTCATGAATCACATAAATGCTACTGGGATTATAACTATTAAATCACAGGCTACATGTGACAGCCAGAACAGAAATGGTAACTAACTTAAAACTTATGCCAAGGAAACTAATTCAAAGTACCATCCTACAGTTAGCCATAGAACCCAACACTGTGATATTAACATCAGTTTGTATCTTGATTTTTGAGCATGCCAGTTCTTCACTTCATTTACACTCTGCCTTTCTGAGGTCTATTTCCATATGAAATTCAAAGGGTGCCCATAAACTCAGCCTATCCCCAAAATTTAACTGGTTTTCCCTGTCCTCTGATAGCTCAGTAACAATTTCCCTAAGATAGGAGGATCTTCAGTAGGGAATAGGTAAGACAACATTCAACATTAAGAGAAACGGAACCAAGAATTACAAAGAAATTGTTTTGCCACCTTATTTAAAGCCATCACAGCTGTGAATAGCAGCACCTAGGCAGGAGCATTGTGAGAGGAATGACAAAATACAGCATCATACGCCAAGAAAAGCAATTTGCAAGCCCTCCTGTTTTTGTTAGTACATTCCAAGGAGGTCTGCCATGAATAGACCAAGAATCACCTGCAGTTCCCTGCAGGGTTGAACACCCCATTTCCACAAATACCCAAAGGGACAGCCAGGCTGTGCCTCAGCTCCAGCTTCTGAGGCTGTGTGCAGTCCCTGCAGCCAGCCAGACCAGTCCTGTCCTTCAGCCACTACCCCCTACAGGCATTCCCAGAGGCCAGAAGCCAAGGAGCAGGATGCAGTGAAGACTGGGAAAGCCAAAGAGCAAGCCCTCAGTGCCTTCAGGAGCACTCATGTGCCCCAGACTTTGTTACAGAGGTGGCATTTCCATCCCTTGCTGAACCAGCACTACATCTGCAGCAGCCCCTTGCAGGGAACACATTTTCAGTATGACTGAAACCCAACATGAAGTGGTCAGAAAAACTGAAATCCTTTTCTGCCTTTGAAGTGCAGCACACTGCTTATCAAACTAGGCAAGATTCACCAAAACCCCCAAAGCAAAGGCATGCTCTGTAGCTTTTGGCAAATTATCATAATTTCCTTCATATATAAAAACCAAACAGCCCCAAAACCTCAATTGCACACACAGAAGAAACTGTTGGTGGTCTCAAAGGGTTACAGGAATGAGTTCAACAGTTTGACAGGGTAACACATAGTATTCATCCCCTATTTTGCAGGCCTGGGAAATCACTGTTCTTTAACCACCGTGTGGCAATCACAGAAATGCTTGACATTTTTTCTAAAGCATATGTGGTTCCTACAAGAAGTAAGTCAGAATGAAGCCATTCCCAAATTGAAACAGTAAGAGCAATGACAATATACCCTACCACACAGAGGTAAAGTATTAATGAGAGAGCTCCTTCACATTCCAGTTGTGTCACAGGGAAGAAAAACCCAGCATGTCTCCATTGCATCAGAGGTACCTGAGAATCAAAGCTAAATCTCTTGTGCATTTTACCAAGCATCCATTACAGAGCTATGCAATTTACATTTCAAATCAGACATTTATATTTATAAAATATCATTGTACTAAAAATCACAAGGTTTTGTAGAAAAAACTCCATCACATTCTATTAAATGCAGGAACAATGTTGTATGTCATAGCTTCTGTAATTAAAAGTGTAACACGTTTCCTGTAACTACAGGGGCACTGTTTAAAAATCCTTTCAGCAAGGACAGTTTGTTTTGTTCCTACTATTTAAAGAATTGTAATTTAATGCAAAAACACAGCTTAAGCTACCTAGTGCCAGAAGATAAAAATATTTTATATCTTACTAAAAAAAACAAAACACATTTTTGTGAAAAACATTTGGAAAGCCCTGACTTTGAATGTACTGAATGTTCTTCATCATTCCTGGGGTCAGAGACAGAAGAATATTCTCTTAGTACTTCTTTTCTTAACCTCTCAAACTAATGAATAATGAAAATTAACAGTCATATACATGGGAGGCTATGATGATCTTTGACTTTAAGCCATGAACATAAGGGCAAATATAAATAGCAACTGCATATTTGACATTATAGATCCAATCCTGTTTGTGTGACCAGTTGCAAAAAACAGTCATAGAAGATTTTGCTACAAATACTGTCATTGCCCATCTGAAAGCAAACTTGGTTTTCCCAGGCTTAATGCACAAATGCCGTAAGTCCCAGCTGATTCAAATTTGGAGTTAATGCCTGGTATCAAATATTCTGCAGCATCTCACTGAAACAATTAACTGAAAAGAGACTTTTTTTATTGTAAGTAGGCATTAACAATAGTTTTTGAAAAAATGTTAAAGCAAACATCCTCTGAATTTGTCCTAACTTTGAAGGACAAATCCAAAACCTTAGGAAACTCCACTGATCAAAAAATGCCTGAAAATTCTACCAAAATAAAATTAGTTCAACATACTGCATTTGTGACCCCTCTACTTGTGGGGTTTGGAAATTGAACTGTGAAATTTAATTGACCTTCCCGTCTCTTTTGGGTTTGAGATTTTGTTGTGGTTGGTTTTGGGTTTTTTAATTCTTATTTAGGGTCCAAGAAGGACTTACTATCTTATCTTAAAGACATGCCTCGGATCACCAAAGTTTGTAGTGCAATCCAGTATTAAAAACAAGAAGGAAAAACTTGATAAAGGTTAAATACCTGAACAGAATAGCCCCAGGTTCATTTTGTCTTCCTACTCTACACACATTTCTTATATTAAATTCCAGCTGCTGGCTCAAATTCTTCTATAAATGTAGAGCTTAAGCATGTTGCTTTCCTGCTTTACCTTTTAAATAATAGTTATATTACCAAAACACCAAAATTGCTTTTGGAAGGATTATTACTGAGTGCCAAAACATGAAGAGGCATTTCTGCTATGTCATCCTTCTGTATCTGTGTGGAGGGACAGTAGAAATCCCCTACATTATTAATAACCTTGTTATGTGGAAGAAAATACTCCTGGCTAAAAATCCATCTCACATTCATTATAAAAAAACTAAAATCCATCAAAAGCCAAAATAAACTTTGATCTGAGTGTCTTATAGGCCAGGAGCTGAAAAATAGCATTGACTAATTTCAAATATTCCTGAATATAATTATAATAGCTTCTCTGGATTCAAAAGGATTAAACACTGCAGTGGAAGGAAGATAATTATCAGTTTTAGAATAAATTTATTAATACAGCTGGGGGGAAATAAAAATCAATGCAAACACCTTTCCTCTTCATATTGCTTAGCAGATTAGTGTAGTGCCAACCCACTGATTGAAAACTTTCACAATTAATTTGATCTCTTGCACAATGTGGCAGCTACACCTGAAAATTTCCATGTCTGAGAGACAACTGGGACTGAGAATGGGTTACAGAATCAGTCTGTTTTAAACCATTTATAAGAATGTATACCCAAATGTATTGTAATTAGAAATATTTAACCATTTACTGAAATTTTAAGCATTCCTGATTGTTGGGCAATTTTTTTTGATTTTTAAACATCAGCACGCATTGCCATGACAAGGCTACTCAAAATGGCCTAAGACATTGTATATGTAGTGTTCCAGGACCGTACAAAGATCCTGCCTCAGGAATTATAGGAATGCACTTAATAAATTATTTTTCTATTTTCATCTATTAATATGCAAATAGTTTATACAACATAAAAAATTTAATTTGTACCTACTACAGGTAACATATCTATTTAGCTTTTCATCTGAAAGCCTGTAAGACTTGATGACCTGCAAATTTATTTACATAACTCACTTTAAAGTATCTTTTAAAAATAATATTGTCCAGCATTTAACAAAATTGTGACTTAAAAAAAGAAAGAAATCACTTAACAGCATTTGCTTTCTTGATTTTGTCAAGTAATGTCACCAGCTCAAGTGTTATAAGGCAGGTTGGTTGCTCAGATGGACTAAGACTCTCATGGTGACAGGCATGTAGTAGATCTGTTCATTTATAAAATCAGATGAAAGCAAGAAAAAGTTTAGAGTTTCAAAAGAACTGAAACTTCTTATTTTTACTACAAATTCAGAATAGGCACTGAAACATGATTCCTTAGGGACTTTTCCAGAAGATTGTCTCTTCGCTGGGCATCATTCCATTTTTACAACTAAGAAGAAGAAGAAAAAAAATTATCAGGAGTACATAACTCAGGAATACAAAAGAGAAGTTACCATAAGTATTTGTTCCCATCTTACTAACAAAGGAAATAACTTCATGTCTTAGGACATCACAATTACTGTTTTGATTAGAATATTTTTAATTTCATTATTAGATTTAAGCAACATCGGAAAATAAAAATATACTTCTCATGTAATTCTGCACACATTATTGAAAACCCTGAAGCACAGGGCTAGGAGAGTTCTAAACTTTGTCTGCTTTAATGCTCCAGGCCAGTACTGACAAACCATCTAATGCTCCTTTTAGTACTTGTGCAACCTCCTCTTAAAAGTGGGATATTTTGCAAACTCCTTAGCTATTCTAGTCTACTTTCCCTATGCTTATAATGAGAAATATTTTGTCTAATATTTAATGGAATTTGCCAGCTTATTTCTTGTCATCCACAAACACAAGGGCTCCTTTCCACTTTCTGGACCAGCAATGATAAATTCTGGTGATCTTTAAACTTCCCTGAATGGCTGGTGGTTTTCATGAGCTGCAGCAGCCCAAACTGAGACCCCAACAGCACTAAAGAGTGAATTCATTACTTCAAATGTCTTCCAAACACATCACCCATGCCAAGAAGTTGTATGGCTCTTCTGGTGTATTGACTCACATCCAGTTTTGGATGAACTTTGTAATACTCTTTAGTAAAAAAATACATTTCAAAACCATTGACCAAGAACTGTAAGAATAATGCTTGGCAACAAGTAGTAATAATAACTTTGAAGATACACTTTAAAACTTTGTCCATCAATACAGAACAAGACTGACTGCATGCTCTTTAAAAATGTGTCCTTGCATAACAGAAATGCCACCATGAAAACCAATCCTCACCTTTCTGTGCATTGTTTGAGGTTTATTAAAGGTTTACCTTTTGTCTATGAACAGCAGCCATCTCCATCCTGTGAAACACTATGCATAGGGATGAGGCTTTCACACTGCTCACTTTCTTCTGGCATTCTAAAAAGAAATACATTTATTTCAAGTCATACAGTAATATGAAATTGGTTTTTATGAAGCCAACATAGGCACCAAGTATGCAGCTGTTTGAACTTTAGCCATTAAAACCATGCAAAGATTCCTTAAATTTATCAAAGGTACTCAAGTTTGCACAATTTTTCACTGCATGTGCTGGGTACAGAAATTATTACAGATGCATTAAGGTAAAAAATTGTGACAACCACCTGGAAACTTATTTTAAAAGGTAAGCAGATTTCACATCTTTCCATTTTCTGACATTACATAGGTTAATTGTATTAATGGATTGGCAACTACTGCGATGAAGAAATTAATGCGCCTGAATATAAAATCAGGTAAAAATAAACAGAGTATGAGTATTGTGGCTTACAAAATACTATAGGATTATAGGACATTGGAAAGGCTAAAGAGACAGGATTATAGCTTGTGACTGCCCTACCTCTGAATTCGATGTTTTCTACAAATAAAGGCAAAAATTCTTCTGATTCCCACCATCACTGGATCCCAGTTGTTATAGTGACACAAGAGAGTTGCAATGAAAAATGAAAAAAATACAGGTACTGCTCCTGCAAAAAATAACCAGGAAAACTGCACCTGGAATTGAAACACAAATATTATTCACTAGATAGCTCAAAAAAGAATTGACATACTGTATATTTGCAGTGATTATTATTGTAAGTTTGAGCTGCAGTTTGAGTTATTTTAAACAGTGTGAGTTATTTTGTACAATTTCTATAGTTATTGCTTCTTCTAAGAACTGCATACCCTGTTCCTACTGATCCATTCTTAACAATGGAACATTCTGTTTGCACTGGGAGCTGAATGAAGACTGCTATTTGCAAATAATTTCAGGTTTAGGTTTCCAGTTGTGTTTCTGGTGCCAAGGAGAAAGTCTCCTAGAACTTCCATGGGTTGGAAAGCAATGATCTATAAAGCCCATTCCAACCCAATGCATTCCATGGTTCTGTAACTCCAAACCAAGGGCACAAGGACAGGAAGAGCCTGGGACCTGCCCCTCAGGATGACAGAGCCATGAGCCGTGGGCACAGCCCCCCCGTGTGGAGAGAGGATCCAAAACTGGAGACTTTGGAGAAAACAGATTCAGCTTTGGCACCTGGCACTGATGATCCTCCTCAAAGACCTCATCAACTGCAATTGTTAAGCCCTCTGTTTCCCAACTGATTTCTAATGAAATTTAGAACATGTAAGCTGCCAAAAGGAATTAGTCATTAGAAACCTGGTTGTAATTTCCCAAGATCCAGATTTATGTTAGAAAATTACAGGAAAATAAATACCTAGAAAGTTAGTAATTATGAATATTCTATAATTACCACCCCATTTGACAGTCTTATGAAGGCTGCATGTATCGGTGTTTTAATCTTTACATTACATGGTGTGATTCTTGAGGTGTCCTATGCAGGGTCAGGAGCTGGACTGGGTGATCCTGATGGGTCCCCTTCCAGCTCAGCACCTTCTAGGATCCCATGATTATCAGCCATGCCAGTGGCATTCTTGTGCAGGGCTCTTTAAGTAAAAACAAGGCTGGCCAGAGGCAGGGCAGCTAAAATTTCTGTCAGGTTATCTCAGATGTGGATACCTGAGACTTCAGCAAGCACAGGGCTTGGTTTAGGATATTCTGATGTCTGTATGACAGAAACAGACTTGCACAAATACACCTGTCCAAAAATCCTCAAAGTCTGCAGGACTTTGCCTTTAATCAGTTTTTTACTTCATTTTTACATGCATAAAGTTTCAGAAGTCTAAAGGTACTCACTACAATTTACACTTTGCTTGCAAAAACATTGAACAGCAAAGCCTCTTTCTGGCTGGAAACATTCCAAGTGCAAAACTCGAGTAATTTCTTGCACCAAATAAACAAGTACAAGCCTAAAAAATTTTATTAGAAGAAATTCTGTAAACAATGATCAAAATTCAGTAGTACCTTACCTTTTGCATGCACATGTCAGCTATTATGGACAGAGGTATTGTAAGGCTTAGGGCAAGTGTGCCTATCAGTGATGAGGTAAGAAAGCAGCCCCTAAAAGACAATAAAATCATAACAATTATACAATTTAATGACAATAAATAATAATTAGAAAAATGAGGTCTTACTTAAAAATTAAAAGACAACCAAAGTAATACATCAAGGAGGAAGACTAACAGTAACTGTTAGTTACTGTTTAATAATCAAAAATTAACTCTCACCATCACACTCCATCATAAATCTGTGAAAATGCACAGAATTCTTAACTAGGCAATGGATGTCTTCTGGGCTGTGGTTTAATTCCCATACCAATCTTTTGAGATGGTGGAAATTTCCCTATTTCACATGTACTAACTTCATCTAGAAAAATCTGCATTTTGATTCCATACCCTGATTCTCTAGAGCATAAAGAGACTGCTTCTGAATTATAACCAACTTGTCCACAGAAAACTGTAAATGCATAAATGGTACAGAATCTAATAAAAAATTACCAGCAAGTTTAAAAAAAGAAAACCACAAAGAGTCACATCTATCCCTACATTATGTAGCTGGTAATACGTGCTTGGGTGGAGTAAACAAGTAGGTTAAATTATATTATTTACTTCTAAAAAATTAAAGACTATACTAGTGGCCCACTGGACTGATAAAGAATGGTATCAGCACAAAGTCTGTAATTAGTCCCAGTCCAAAACTCTAGGGAAAAGGAACTGGAAGTAAAACTAGCTCTTAAATTGACTGGAATATCATTCTGAGTAATTAACCAAATATCATGTACGTAAAAAGTCTGTGCACACCCATGTACTTTACCCTATGCTAGTACTTGACTTTGGAGAGACAATGTTTGAGGTTTGGGGGGTTTATGTGTTTGTTTGTTACACTTAACCTGACACTGATACTGAGCTGCAGTTTTATCTTCCAGGATGGCATTAACATCACAAAAATATTCTATCAACAAACCAGCTCAATTGCAAAGGAACATATGTACAATGCATTTTTAATTAGGACTGGTGTAAAAGTTTGTCAATAATCAAAAAAACATTAAAATACATACATAACCTTTTGGGTTTTTTAGGGAGGTGTGGATTTTTGTTTGTTTTTTTTTCAAGTTTAAAGTTTTTGTCAAACTCCATCTACTCCGCCTTGATCTTTTGTTGCAGTATTGCCACAGAACTGTTACAACAGAATTCACACTCTACTTCTGCTACTGCAATTCTGTAGCACAGAGCCTCTTTGTCTCCAATGTTAATTCTTGAATAAGCTAAGCACACAGCTACAAGCACACATCAGCTACTTTTTCAAGTTAGCTGTTGTATTAACAGGACATTGTGACACAATGGTGAAACTGCACATGTGGACAGGAAAAACAAAAAAAAGAAAAGTGCACAAAGCCCAACCTAAACAATTTTACATCTCAAGATGTGAAATATATTCAATGTATGAAATACATACCACAGCCAGAGGAACTCTGACAAAACTGTTCCAATAAGGCCATTTATGACAATGCACATCCATATCAGTTTATTGGGAAACTCAAATGCTTCAAACCCAGTATAGTGAAGCAGGAAGAACCCTGGCCACAGCAGCAACAGATTAAACAGTCCTACAAAACCTGGATATAAAAACAGTATTAAGTAAATAATAATAAATTTTCTTCAACATAACCAAAATCTCAGCTAAAATCAGCTATTTTGACAATATGCATATAGAAAAGCAGCCATGAAGCAATACTTGAAATGTTTCAAAGGAAACAAATGTAAGAAATTTAATCTGAAATTCACAAACTAAATTTGCATCAGATATTTACAGGTTTGAAATTGAAAAGAAAATAAAAATTAAGAAATCTCATTAAGTCAGTGGGGCTGTCTGCATACCTACAGGAAGTTTCTCTTGTCGTTAAGGCTCTAAACAAGAAACAATTCACACAACCAGCCTCTAAAGGACTCATAACCATGGGAATAAGAGGCTTTCTCTACTCCTTTGCTTTTCTAAGCCCCTTTACCACTCAGACACAGTTCAGTGACTGAAAGCATATAATTTAATCACACACTGAATTAAAACTTTCAACAGAGTTACTATTGGTCTTACCAAAGAACATTGGTATGTCAAGTTTATCTTCTCTATCTACTTTCCTTTTTATCATGACTATGTAGACAGCATACAGCATTGCTCCTACAAGAGACCAAATGGAACCTGGAAAAATGGAAAAAATACTCCCTTGAGATATGCCAAACATGTTATGCACAATAGGATCAACTCTCCTAAACCTCTGTTGATTACAGAATCCATTACTAAATGAAAAACATGGGAAAATGGAGAAAGCTCTAAAATATAAAATCTGCCCCAATATATGCATAGAGTGGAAATTTATCATAAATGGCAATTTTAGAAGTTGAAACTAAAAAGCCAGATTGTAAAATGTTACATGAGTAAGAGATATAGAGCTTGCTATATGACTACTTAGTACTGTCAGAAGATGGTACTGATCACTGCATATTCCAGGATTAAAGCCCATAAGTAAATACCTATTGTATCTTTTCCAGCAGATTTTTCAGATCCAGAAAGGTTAACAAGTACCACACCACCAATGCTAGCAAAAAAAAGAAGAAATGCAAAATATTGCTTGAACTCAGGAATTTACAAAAACAGATAAAAGAAAGAAAAACAAATACACAGTTCTATCTTTAGGCATTTTTAGTTAACCAAAACCCACTTCTGGAAAGTCAAAAGAAGCTCTCAACTGCTAAGGCATGATCCCAAGTTAAAACCAACCAACCCCACTTTTAACTTCAGAACAATGCACAAGGCATTTAATGAAACAGGCTGACAACACTGAGTGTCAAACTTTTTCACCATTACACATAAAACAAAGCACAAATAAACAACAAGAAAATAAGTTCATCTGTTTCCAACAGAAATTGATCTAATTTCCTACAGGAGAATGAGATTTGGAAATGGTTCATGATATGAAGCATTTAAGAATCCTTAATTCAATTGCTCAATTCATCTGTGAAACAGGGATTTTTAAAAAGTGATGGGTATTATTTATTGTCACAGATAGCACAGGTACAGTTGTCCTCTCACTGTACCAGGGAGTTTTGGACCCAATGTTTCCTCCCATTACCTTACCTTAAAATAACAGCTAATAATTTGGACAGGGTAAATCGATCTCCACTGTTGCTGGGAAAGACTGCAGCTAAGATTAATGTAAAAAGCCCTGCAAGAGAAATTCAGAGGAGTTTATACAACCAAGTTTTGCCAGTTGTTTGCTCAGAAAACTACACAGCTTCAAAGCTATTATACTCCAAATACATTTCTTTAATAAACAGATGTAGCTGCAGAAGTACACACACAAAAATCAGGGGAAATATGAAGGTACTCTAAAAAACCTCTACAAATACAAAATGAATTTTCTAAAACACACATATTCCATGCCTTTAGGACAAATCCACAGGTAAAAATTTTACACAAATCCATTGTAATGAGATTTCTATGTTATAAACAGCATTGTAATGCACATCTGGTGGTGTAACTAAAACTTACCAGAGGTTGATGACAAGATATTAACTATGGCAACTTGGGTATCTGACAGAGCTTCTTGGTATGAGAAATTTGCCAAGAACCACTGGTAAAAAAGAAAAATAATTTTGTTATTATATGGGTAGCAACAACAGAGCGTAAATTTCTCAGTGCAATGAAATCCTACTTTAAAAAAATTCCAGTTATTTAAAGAATAAAATCAGAACTAGATTTTTAGCTTAAAGAGATTTCTAACTTCTTTTAAAGTGGAAGGCATATTAAAAGACAGCAACAAATTCAGAACTGGCTCAAACCAACCACATTCAAGTGCATGTTTAATAACGAAATACCATACTTCAGAACTTTAAAAGAATTTAAATGACATTATAATAGCTAGTCTGTAGTAACTAAAGGTACTTTTAACTTGTTTTGGAGTGCTTCAAGATGATAACTGCACAAGGGCTGCAGAGAAATTTCAGTAATGCATGTGACTTTAGTCAGCCTAATGAGGTTCTTTCAGAGTACTTAAAACCAGCACACATATCCACTGTTAAAAACAAGCACCTCTTATGTTCAATGCCTAAAAATATTTCTTAATTCCTCCATAAAGGTATAAAATGGCAAATGTTTTCTCACTTCTTGATTGAGATCTCACTAGTAAGATCTCAGATATATTCTAAGGGAAGTAACCACTCTCTAGTCTTATGTAGAAATATTCATAAAGTCCAAGAAGAAATACATTTACATGCCAGTAGCTTCCATGAACAGAATAAACAGGATTTGTTTTGGACATGAAGACACTACCCCAGAAAAAATTACACCACTATTTTCTGTTACATGCATCAGTGGTATTATTATTGTTGATGGTAATAATAACAATAAAAATAATGCTTAAATAACTCTACTTTCTGAGGAAAAGCCACGATGAGTCCACACTACATAGAATCCATTTGGCAGCATCAGTGAAGGTGCTTCTAGACAAGGTATCACTGATCTGCCCTCTACATTTTTCTGTCTCAAAAGTCCTGCCACTGGAATCTCTCTCTCCCCCCAGAACTGAGGCAGGATGCAGCAACAGCATCTACCAGCAAATTCATAATTAAATCTTGCACAAGGGAAGTTTTACTTCTTATAGCAAATTTATAAAATAAGGTTTAAAGAATACAAGTCATCTCAATACTTATTCACTCTTATTATGCAGGTTTTAAATGCATCTTCACTTCAGTTTTCTGAAAGAATGGACCACATACCACGAAGCAAAAGAAAAAGCTGATTTTTGCTACTTGGCTTGCAGTGAGTTTTCCCACAGTTTTTAAGATGGATTCCTGCTCCTTCACGGTTGGATAGGACATGCGGGACAGCTTTGCCTCCAAAGCATGGCTTGATGGCAGCTGCCGGATCTCCATGATGTTACTGAACCTCACACGAGGCTTCTTGGGTGCTTGAGAACCAAAAAAAAAAAAACAGAAAAAAAATTTTAAAAATGAAAATATTCATATTATTATTAAACTTTTTGAGCCAACAAAATATGCAAATAAAATGATGATATTGTAACACACCATTGATTACAATACTGCACAAATAACAGGTTCTTATCCAATTAGAAGACATGCCATCATGATTTATTAAACTAGTATTTTGCTATTCAGGAGGCCGCTAATAAGACAAAGCACAATTAATTACTGTTTTCAATCAGTAAGTTGTCCACCCACAGAAACCTCACTGAAAAGCACTACCCCTGCTCCCTGTCAAAAATATCAACAAAAGGTAACAACACGTTTTTACACAGGAATTATTCCATCTTAAAAAACATTACATATATATAATTTTCTTTAATTGTCTAACAGCCAAACAGCCAACACCTGCACACAATTACACCTAACTGCAAGGACAATGTTTCATTTAGAAGATTAAAGTCCAACAGCCCTCAAAGCTTAGCAGAGACCATAAAGTCACTTGCCCTTTTGAAATCCACTCTCTAACTAATCTTGCAAACTAGGATCAGGTTTTATTTAGAAGGTTATTTTAGTATCATTAGCTTCCTCCATAAAGAAAATATTACACTAAACACTACAGGCAAATATTAGCTTAAATCAATGTGAAACAATACCTCATTTCCTAAAAAAAAAATAAAAAATAAAGGGAAAGCTGCAGCTGGAACAATTCTGAAGTGATTGGTGCATGTTGCCACAGGAAGCAGAGCCTACCAAAGTGTGCCATGGAGAAATTAAGAGAGCTTTCCTTTGATAAGCAGGAACTCTTTTGCTGAGAACTGGCTAACTGGATGTTCTGAAGCCAACCTTCCCACAATTGTCTGGGACAGTTAGGCCTGTTTCAGGTACTATCACAAGATTGTGAGGCTTAAATAAAACCAGAATGCACATAGACTGTTAAAATTCTTACTTTGACTGCTTTGCTCCTGCTCTAAAAAGGACAATAGCTTGTTTTTCCAGAGGCTGACTCACTGCTGCTGGTCTTACAAGCCCAGAAGGAAAGAATCACAAGTACTGAACCCAGTTGGTCCCTTGAGATAAACATAGGCTGCATCTGTAGTGACCAAGAAAGGTAAACTGAACGACAGGCCTATGTTTTCTCTACCTGAAAGTAAATATATGAGACTGCAATTCATGCAATAAGAGATTTCAGAAAGGAGGAAAAAGGAAAAAAAAAAAAAGGAGGGGAGGAAGAGGAAGCATGTTCTGCAAGATGACAGCAGCTATACTAAACAAAGTGAAAAGTAACTCTTTCTCCAAAGAACTAACATTACAGCATTCCAAAAGTCTTTACTCACTTTTCTCTGCATCACTACTATTACTGCCATTTTTTTCAGTTGGCAAATCATGAAACTTTACAGGAACATATAAAGGTTCACTCTGCAATGAATCAGTATAAGTAAAAATACAGTTAAGCAGGTTATTTAAATTATTACCAGAATTTATTTAGCAATTAGAAAACTAAATAAAGAAAAACTTAATTACTAGCAGGAGAATCAGACTTAAAGCAGGTCTGCACACAGTGGATAGACTTGTCAAAATACATGTATACAACATACTGCATGTTACACATACTGGTAAAACATAGTACTAAAAGAGAACGGTGCTCTTTTATGTGTATTCTCATGAACACAAAACTTATGACCAGCCTACTGATTAAAATTACAAAATAAGTAATCAATATTACAGATATTTCATCAGCTATAACTTCTGTCCAAATTATAAACTAGAAGCATGAAATACAGACTGTAATGTAGAAAAATTCAAGTACTCATTTTCTTCCCATTACCCTAAAACCCCTTATTTTCTGCCCTAGACCTAAACATCAAAAAGCTTTGGGAAATATCTACAATACATAAGACACTTCGAAGTATTTCAAGCAATTAAAACTTTTGCTGGCAAGACAAGTTTTAAGCTACTTGTTTAGATTAAATTGATAAACTGTAAAAATAAAGTAATTAAAAAGGGGTTTTCATTAGGCTTGCTTAGGATAAGAATTTTGGTGGATGTTTAAATTAATGCAAAATTGCCCTATTTTCTAGAGTCACATGATCTTAATGAATTGAGAAGACAAAGAAGATTTTATTCTTAAGTAGAGATAGATAAAGTTAGAAATCCCCAAAAAATTAAATGAAGAATACATCTGAAAAATGTCTCTTCAAGTAATTCTGTATAAAATATCCATACAGTAATTTGCAATACTCCATTGCTTCCTCCATTCTATTACAGAGATGGTACTGAGCTGAATCTGTAAAGGTTTTCTCTGTAGAAGATAATATTTCTTTGACAAACTACTACAGAAGCATTCAATTAAGTGCTTTATTGAGCTGAGAACCCATATTTCTTATAGAAAGCAATACCATTATTTGCAGTACTTATTAGTAACATATAAGCATGTAAGTTACCAATCCCCTTTGACAAAACCTATTACAGCTAAAACTGCCATATTTTATAAACAGTAAGTCAAGATAGTTGTGCCATGTTATTATAAAGCATTCACCTTCATAAATTAAGGCACTTACCAGAGAACTGTTCACAGTGGTATCTGTTGTACAAGCAGCAAAATAACCTTCAGCATCTGCAAACTAATTACAGAAATCTTAATGTAATAAACTACCAAGGCAAAGTTATTAGTAACTAAAATTTTTGAAGAGTAAGGTTTTTTATGACTTTTTCCATCATTCTGTCACAATTCCCTCTCTCCTCTCAGCCCTCCTCCCCAATACCAAGAGGGCTTACAAGTTCAGTAATAATTTCAGTACTTCCTTGTACCTCTTGAACCCCACTGAATTAAACTATCCAGGTATGAATGCAGGATGAGGCTCTTAGACACAGAAATCCTGCAAAATTCAGCCTTAGGGACACAATGCCCACTAAATGATTGTGCATCTACTAACAACAAGATGCTTCTTTCTTCATTTTATTGAGGGAAAGTTCCTTTCCCTCCTCCTTTCTGCACCTTACCAAACCCATATTCCTTGACCTGCAGCTTGCTGTTCTATGATGGTAGCAAACCTATTAAATAAAGCCTCTAATGTGGAAGAGAACTTAAAAGTAAGACGTGTTTCTCCAAGCAATCATTGAAATAAAATATATAAATGGATCTGTTGTCCAGACTAATACACAAGACACTTTAAAGGTACTTGCAATAATTACAGAGTTGAATATTTAAACTACACCCCTTGAAGGGGAAAGGAATTTTCTAACAGCATATTACAGTCCTGTCTGCACTGTTCTTTTGAAAAGGAGAAATAATGAGATTCAAGTAGCAGTGTCATGAGTGCCACACACAACCATGTGACAGACTGGGCACTCTTAGTCATTGCTTTCCAGTTCGTATTTCATTACTGTCAGCAAAGAAACTAGGTTCTGTTTATTCACAAATTATCTTATGAAGATGCTGAACAACATCAAGTCTAACACATGCCATATTACACACAAACACTTGGTATTAAAGGCTGATCTAGCAAAAATTGTATCAAGACATCAGCCAACTTTAAATGCTCTATGTGTTTAACTCAAGAATTTTTTAGAAGTATTTTTTCAGTTGTTCTTTGTGCTTTGTTTTTTCTTAAAAAAATTTCAGATAAAAGTCGTGTAACACTTTAAATATGTTATGCCTGCAACTGTCACTATCAGTGAAGTCTAACGTATGCAGAAAACCTTAAGTCACTTTCTTTCACACAAGCTATTTTCTATAAAGACATGTTGATTAACAGCATGTTCTTGGATCACATTTTCTGGGTTTTATGTGAGATTAGTATCAGGCCAAATGCCTTCCTGCTTCCTGAGTGCTGCTGCTCAGCATCTTGAAACACTGGCACAGAACAAGGGCTCTTCCCAGCATCTCTTGGAAAAAACCCACTATTTCTGTCATATAACAACAATTTCAGGTTCTAGCACAAACTATGCCTAACTCTGGGATGGGTATCAGAAGGTCACTCATGCATAAAAGCTGTATTATTAACAACAACAAAAACGTAATTCTACCACCCTTACTAAATGTAACTTTAAACCCCTCAAAACAGTCAGCAAACAGTTCATAGTTGTGCCAGAGACAAAAAGAGTCAGTGCTAAAAAATCAGCTGAAAAGTTCAAGTTCTGATTCCATTGGTTGCAGATGTTGGGGGAGTCAAAGGGAACCAAGAGCCAGCAGTGAGTTTCATAAGCTCTTGTTAGGAGGAATTATCCTCTGCAATTGCCCAGGATACAAAACTGGGCTTCAGGGACCAATGGCCTGGCCCAGCAGAGCATTTCTAGCATTTCTTACAACTCCTGATACATCTCACATTGCTTTTTCTTGCCTCTCATCCTTTCACATGACAACTGTTACAGCTGCCATGCCTTCCTGTGGCATGATTCAGCTTATACCTCAAATATGTAACTTTCGCTCTTCTCTAGTCTCTATTTTAGGGGTGTTTTTTTCTGTACAAACTTAGACAAATATCACAACATCTACAGAGTTGTAATACTTACAAAAGCTGCATGTCTTCCACGAAACCCACGAGTACATTGTTGCCTCCATGGCTTCCAAACAATAAATCCCAGGAGGTATAGAACGAACATGGATGTTTTTGCAAATGTACTGAAAAAGGGTTTGTTGTACCTTGTAAAAACATACTGTGGAAAGAAAATAATTGCAATATCCAAAATTACCAAATAGGTAAAGAGTTCACAAAATGAATGATCAAGTGTAAATACAGAGTCCAGAACGGTCTGGTTCCCAAAATACCAGAGTTGTGAGTATTGGCATGGATAACCAAAGGAATCAAGTGACCCTACCTGTTCTGGGAACCCTCTCCCAAACTACCTCCAATGTCAACAAAAAGGAGATTTTTTGAAAGAAACTGCCACAGAAGGTAAACTACTTGCATCTCACCAAGCAACACATTTATATCCTACTGAACTCAAATAGCACTGAAAATACATTTACATACAAATATTTTCTAAATTGAAGATGACTTTTATAAGCAATAATATATCATAAATTAGAGAAGATTACTTTGGCTACATAACATTTCAGTATCGAAAGTGACTCCATCAGCTCATTCAAAAAAATTTTATTAATATCACACGATAAGGGCAGACATTTTTATATGCTTAGTTTCAAAACTGATATAGAACATAACTTAATGAGAATTCAGAAAAATTAATTTAGGAGTTTATTAAAAACTCAATTTCCATAGCTAAAGCTCTGGTTTAAGTCCTAAAGCTTAACATGAAATAAATACCACAACAGTTTCAATATGGTTAATATATGAACTAGATGAAATTACAGGGTTTAAACTCCATGACTTGAGTCCTTTCATCCTGAACTTCTGGATGTTCTGAACTACAATTCACTACATCAATCAGCCTGGCAGCTCATTTACCAGTTTTTGGGAACCATATGGGCATTATTTTAATCAATACAGCAATAACAAAATGAACTCCCTGATTACAGTACACAATGATGAGTTTATGCTGTTTAAGTTTAAAGTTGTCAGTAAGACCTTCTGTCTCAAAAGAAGCAGGCACTGAATTGAACTCATCTGTAAGTTTTAGTGGATTCAGGCTGGTGAAACACCAAGTTTGATAATTATGATTCTGCTGCATTTTTCTCATTAATTTTCCCTTAAAGTGTGTGGAACAATACTCACAGAAGTGAGTTCTGAAGAGGCCACCCAGATGACATCAACCAGGAGGAGAATGACAATTCCTAGAGCCATTCGCCTGCGCTGGGCAGATGAGCTGCTCTGGGAGCTCATCCGGTTCATGATAAAAACCCACACCATTTGGAACCTGGGCAAGGGGGACACAGAAATAACACACAAAAGGTTACAGTGACACACAAAAAAATAAACACTGGGGGCAACTGTTTCATACATATGAACAGGACCTGATATGCAAGGACACACACAGTTGTGTTGCTAAAAAGCAGATCTTTGACAGATCCGGCAGGAAATTTTCAGAGATATTAGAGACAATTAGAAAGTAAATCTTGACTTTGCAAAAATTTATCAACTGTTTTAGCAATGAAGTAAGAAAGAAGTAGGTAAAACACAATGTCTTTTTGGAATTTACACTACAAGTTCTGCAAACAGTATAAAATAGATGTGTTGTGACAAATGTCAGAAACGTGCTGAAACTTAGAGGCATTCAACAAATATTTCAGAAGACATAGGAAAACATTTGGGTGCATTATAAACTCTTACAACAAGAGGTGATTCAAGTAAAAAACAGAATAATTAACTGCAAACTTAAAAAAGTAGACTACACATGTAATTGTATTAAAAAATTATATAGCTATTTGGTAATTTATGAAATATAGGCATGAACCAATTCTAGTGAAAATCTGTCAAAAATACATCAATGCTACTGCAAAGGAATTCAGATTTGTGACACAGCTTTACAGCTGCCCATTGGATGGCCTAAATTTATGGAAGGCCTAAATTTAGGAAAACTTTCAATTATATTACTAAAAGCCTCAAATACAATTGACAAAGACTGATGACTCATTCTTGTACTAGAGTCCTTTACAAACTCTCTAATGAATATCAGCCAAACATGTATGTGGTATTTCTATCATTAACCTTCACTTATTCATGTATATATTTTAAGAACCAATTGATAAGAGTTCATTAACTACAGATGGCACAGCATACCATAAACTCAAACACCATCTCTGAGACTACTGCTCAAGGAACTGCAATCTAAGTCATCTTTAGAGAGGCAGCTTCTGACTTTCACAGTAAATAGAGGTCATCTGCTTTGCTAATATGGTTTGATAAATTTAAATTGAACTTTGTTTTTCCACATGTGTCAACATACTTGTTTCTTTTCATTATTTACAAATGATTTATGAAAGAGACAGTGCAATAATGTCCTCAGTGAGTTAGGAAGGTACATTACTTTTTCCAGAACAGCCTCAGATTAAGGATTTAAATGCCCAGATATGCACAAGCACATTGGAGATCACAGCACTGTTTTCTGCATTGACTCATATTCTATACTGTCTCTGCCACATTCAAATCTTGACATCCTTTCCTCCATTTCTCAAAGGGCCTCTTTCAAAAGGAAAATGAACAGGCAGAGTTCCTGAAGTATAATTATACCACTAGATCTATGCCGATATATTCCATGTGTGGGCATCAGTTCTGGATAATTACTCTGCTTTTCTGATAAAATGGTGGGACTGACAAAAGAAAGCAGAAATCTGTAAGTAGAGAGAAGCAAAGTTATGAAAGACTCAGCAAGGAATTATAGTTTCTACTTGATACAGAATAAAGGAGAAAACATTTGTTCTCAAAGGGAGAGCAAATAAACGTATTATCTTAAACTTGAGGAAACCAGCATAAAGGTTTTCAAGCTTGAAAGCTTATAAAGGCTTTTTCAGTTTTTAGGAATTGGTTTAACAAATACTATATATTATATTACAAACTTTGCCTTCATTTTATTATGACTAATAGCCTACAAGCCATTACATGAAGTTTTGTTACATATAGCCTAAAAATTGCTTGTATGTTCGCATAATATGCGGCTAATGTGGAAGCTGGGCAGAGAAGAGTTCAAAGAAGCTGGAAGGAAGAAATCTCATTCCTGTCAGGCTATAGCACAACTCATGGACAGTGGGAAAGAGAAAACACTGCAGCCTTCCAGCAGCTCTGTGTTGCAGGCAGGAGGGGACAGGTAGCTGGGGAGGCAGGAGGGAATGGCCCAGCCTGATCAACTGGACATCTCCACATCAGATATTCCCTCCCACCCACAGCTCTGCTGTTCTCACCACAGGCTGCTTCAAAGCACACTCTGTGAACAGAGATCATGCACAGACAACATTCACATTCTGCAGCTGTTTAATCCTGTGCTCAGCTTGTCTACCTTAGGCTTGAACAAATCCCTTTAAAATCCTTCAACAGGAGCAAAGTAAAGGATGATGGAACATCCAGCACTTCTTAGATAAGAGGTTACACAAAGTTATTCATAGTCTGTGCACATTTTACACCATTTCTTCTGTAACTTTGCTAAGTAGATGCTAAAATTCTAAATAAAGAGCCCATAATTATGCCTTGGAAGTTGGAATTTTTTTTATGTTGCAGTAAGAGCAGCTATTACTTCTCATCTGACTACCAAGTAGCTGTTTAACATTTCTGTGTGCCTAATATAGCCTTTGCTTGATCCTTGCCTAACAAGGCAAAAAGCTTAACAAGAAAAGGTGACTATGAAGTGCAGCACCATCACCTTCAAGCTAATAGTTGACTAAAAAAGTTACCAAGCAGCAAGACTAAAATGCATGTGAAATTCAGCAGAAATTCAAAAGCCTACTGAAACCTAAATACTAAGTTTTAGGACAGAATTAAAACCCTGTAAAACATCACACAAAATGCAAAAATGCAAAGACAGATTGAAAGTAGTGTTTTGAGACATTTTAGACAGACACATTGATATTAGCAGTACTCATGAGCTTGCAATGAAATACCCATCCACACTTTTATGTTTGGCTTCTGTACATTGAGGGTAATATGCTCTGATAGAAATGAACACACAAGAACAACACTTTTCTCACATTACCTTCCACAATAACTGTAAAAAAGAAACAAAAGTGGTGACTAACAAACTTCACACTTCATGTCAAAGTGAAGACAGTCTCCTAAAAAAAACCAAAAAAAGCAAAGCGTGAAACATCATGTGCACAGGTATATTAAGCATTTATCTTTGCAAAACACTGTCTAAAATTTCAAGTTCTACAAGTTCTTCTGCAGCTCAAGTCCTAAGTGTTGGGGACATACATGTCTAGAACCTTAAGAACTGGTCTGCATCAAAAATGCCAGCAGGGCAGCCCTGACTTGCAAGACCACAGGATCCTTACCTACTTTTGATATTACAAAGAAAACAATCCCTTCCTTATTAATTGACTATAGGAGGTTCACATGAGGAACAAGAACCTTATCATGTTAAATTCTGATTTTCTAAGCTATGCAGAGAAAGGCACTATTTCATAAGTGTACATTCCTAAGCAAAGAATTTAAACATTAGGAAGGTAATGGAAGAACATACAGGCTTGTTTGCCTTAAAATAATCTAGAAAGATAAAGCACCTCCATGTTATGTCTTGTGAAAGCCCAGTATCTTTCCTTCCTTAAATGGATACAGCATTATTATTGTATTAAAACAAAACATCATCTTACATAAAATTTATTTATCGTTTTTAAACTCAGATCCTATAAGCACATTCAATAAAACCCACTGTTTTACAGGAAAAGAAACATTATACAAAATAGAGCCATACGTTTTATTGCCTGGAAGTGCTGGAATTTTTATTATTATTAATGTGAAATGTTGCTAAGCTCTGTTTTAGGGATATTCTGAATCAACAGGAGTCACACACTATGCTAAGGAGACTCAAATTAGTGTCCCCAACAGAAGTGGCACCAAGGGCAGAATTAAATGCTTGCCCAAAATTAGCTTTTGATCACCTGTCAAGAATGGCTGAGAGTTTGTAAACTGTTAACAGGGATCAATAGCTAAATTCATGCTTTTCACCTCTTTGATTAAGAGGTAACTCATTAACAGGGACCCCACAAGCCCCCACTGAACTCAACATTTACACACACCAAGTTCAAACCTTTTCCACAGTTTACCAAATTATCATAACCACTTAAAAAGACCCAACAAACTGGAAGATGCATTTTTTAAGACAAAAGCATGTGATAATCCATCTTCTATTTCATAAAGACAATGCTCACTGTAGATCCTGCACCAAGGCAATTAATCACAAAATCACAGAATATTTTGAGTTGGAAGGGACCCACAGGATCATAAAGTCCAATGACTTTATGTCTCTTAAATGAATAGCACAGGGACTGAAGCCACAACCCTGGCATTATTATTGTAGGGCTTTACCCTTACAGAACATTTAATTTATCAAGTGCAAAAAGTTATGATAAATTTAAGCCACCAGAAGACACAGAGACTGCAATAAAAATTATGGTTTAAAAGTAAATATCATATTCTACTCTATTAATAGAGCAGAAACTTAAGCATGTTTGCCCTTTGTTTCCATTATTAGGAAATAATACGCTTTCCACATGGTGTAACTTTAAGCATACCGGCTCTAATCTGACATTTAAAGGAATATTCATTTAAAAGACTTTTGTTAATATAAGTATAATTTTCAGCAAACAGAACTGAGACCTTTTAAAGTCTCCATTTTAAAATTTATTTACCATTCCAACAGTCTTAGAGTTGGTGTTGTCATCATGCAGAACCATTTTTTAGCCAGTTACATGAAGATCTTCTGAAAAACAAACATTAAATATTTTCTTGTAATGACACTGTACTTTGATTTTAAAATGCTGCAGTACCCTAGATCATGTAAGAAGAGCCACCACTTCAATTTATGATATCAAAAGATATAAAAAGCAGTCTCACTGTGTAGTCTACAGTGCATGTTCACACAGCTGACTGGACTGAAGGCAACAGGCTCAGCAGCCTGTCCAACTCTCCTGAACATGCAACAAGCAACTTCTGAGGGCAGGAAATAAAACTGCACCATTGATACTTCATGTGCAAGCTTATTTGGACAGCATCAAATGTTTCTTTGTGCAGATTATTTCCACATTATAAGCTCCGCCCAAGAAGAGAAAATCACATGAAATTCTCAAACTTCTACTGCACTGACAATTAGGGAAGAGAACATTATAGGCCAAAGAATTGCCAAATCATTGCAAAACAGAAGTATTGCTGTTCCGGCTGTTCCAAGAGGAAAACACACAGCCTGTCTCTCCCCTCCACCATCAAAAAATAGAAAAAAATGACAAAACAAGAATGCCAAAAGACACAGAACAGCATCTCAGTCACAAGCCATGGTGCAAGCAAGTCAACTGGAAATTCTTCCTTTTATTTACTCAAGATTATTTCATATACAATTTGAAAGACAACGTATCAAGATAAGACTTGCAGGCAAAATAAATGGGTTTAGTTTTTCCAGTTATACCAGCTGCTCCAACAATACAAGTTCTGGGATACAACCTCCTCCCCCTTTTAACATGTTCTGTCATCATGTCTTGTTTCATACTGGATTACTTTTGAGATAAAAGAAACAGAGACACTGCTTTCACTTTAACCAGAAAAAAAAACTGAAAGTAAAATGATTTACATGTCAAAATCTGTAAGCCTACATTAAAGCAACATTAATCTAACATAATTCTGATGTCTACTCAACCTCCAAAGGGTACCACAAGGTGAGAACAAAGGCAAGAATATTCTGAAGAGATGGAAAAGTGAGCCTTATGCAACATAACTATTACATTCACTGCAGCCCTGTCATTTTTACTCAAAGAGAGCTTCCTGTAGGTTCTTAGAATATAGCAAAGCAAAAGATCCAAAAAAGCAACCAAGTTTTCCATACCAGTACTGAGTTCTGCAAGTAGAGATCACTGCTCCCATCTGCATAGGAAGTTACACAAGAAGACCAAAGTCTGCACGGAAAATACATTAATTTTACTACCAAAATAAGAGGATTTAGCTAAATCAAAGGTGTGTTTTGGAATCTCGTAGTATGTAACAGTCATGCACAGCTGGATATGGGTATTTGAGGAATAAAAAGAACAAGAATGTTTGAACATCTTCACCAATGAAATGAAATCTTCCTATTCAGCACTTACTCAAAATTCATGAAACAACCCTTCAAACGAATTTTCCTATATAGAACTAGTAGTGCAGAGTATTGATGTGTTTTATACCTCAGAGTCCTTACCAGCTGCCAGCCTGTCCAAGCACTCAGCTCAGTAAGAGAGAAGGCAAGATACCCCAGCGAGGCTGTGACCCTGCTGGACTTGAAGTCTGACTGAAAGAGTTGGAAACACCCCAGTTTCAGGTCAGCAGAGTGAAAACTGACAAGCAGAACACACACTGACCTCCTTGTTATTCTTGTCCAGCAACATTAGAAAAAAAACCTCTATGTCAAGCTGCCAAGGCCTCTCTAAGCTTCACCACCACGTAGAGAGCAATCCCAGCCACCAGTAGCTCCACATTTAACATCAGCTAAGGATTACAAATGACATCCATTTCACATGCTGCAGATCTAATCTTGTCTAGTGCAAGGACTAAACATATCGTGCTTTGTCACAGGAGATACAGACACAGATTCCTGATAAGAACCAGCAGGGCAGCTTGCAGAGAGACACCCTGGCAGCTGGAAGCCGAGCCTTCCAGGCAAGGGAGAAATCCACGAAATCACTGCACTTGGAGTGAACAGGGGTCTCCTTCCTGCCCACAGATATCTTTGGGGAAAAGCAGAAGGAACAAAGAGAAGGAAATGAGTAAGTCTTCTTAATGCACTCAGAGAAAACTGGATGCCTAAGAGAAAAGATACATGGCTCAAGCCCTGGGGACCTCGGGGGAGGAAGAATGACTAGAAACTCACAAGTAGAACACTGGAAACTGCAGGGGGAAAGGAAAGGGAGCTGCAGCCCGAGCAGGGGAAATACCCCTCACAGCCCCAGCGAGGCAGGACAGCGGTGCCAGCTCAGAATCACTGAATCCATTCGGTTGGAAAACAGCTCTGAGATCACCGAATCCAACCCGTGACCAAACACCACGCTGCCAACCAGACCGTGGCACAGGCTTTCCTTCAACACCTCCAGGGAGGGCAACTCCACAACCTCCCCGGGCAGCCCATTCTACTGTTTAATCAACCTTCTGTAAAGAAATTCTTCCCAACGCCCAACCTGACCCTCCCCTGGCGCAGTTTAACACCGTGCGCTCTTGTCCCGTCACTGCTGCCTGGCAGCTCGACCCCCGCCTGGCTCCTGTCAGGGAGCTGTGCACAGCAACAAGGTCTCCCCAAAGCCTGCTTTACCCCAGGCTAAACTCCCTGAGCTCCCTCTGACACCGCTTACAGGAGCCGCGCTCCACACCCTCAGCAGCGCCGCTGCCCTTCCCCGGACACGCTCCAGCGCCCGAGAGCCTTTCCTGGGGCGGGCGCACGGAGCGGGGCACGGCGGCCGAGCCCAGGGCCACAGTCCCTGCCCGCACTGCCACGGGTACAGGCTCGCTCCGGGGACAGCGGAACCCTCCACACACCCCCCGCCCGCCCAGGGCAGCTCCCCCGGGCCGGGGAGCGGACGGCGCGTTCCCCACAGCGCTGTCACGGCGGCCGGGGCCGAGGGGCGGCGGGTCGCGGGGCACTCGCACACCCCCGCCCCCCCCCGCCCGCACGAAGGGACAAAGTTCCCTCCCGGGCCCGGCCCCGCTCAGCCCTGCGGGGCCTCTCGGCCGCGGTACCCCCGGCAGCGGCGGGACCCGCCCGTTCCGGCCCCGCTCCCGTTCCGGCCCCGCTCCCGCTCCCGGTACCTGAGGCCGCGCCGGGCCCGGCGCCCCCCGCGCTCCGTCCGGCGGCGGCACCGCCCGCCCGCGCCGGACACCCGCAATCCATCCCCGAGCCCGCGAGCGACCGCCCCGCCCGCCCCGCCCGCGGGCCGGCCCCATCGACCCGCTCGGCCAGCAGCTCCACAGCCCTGTCCTGCTGCCCGCCCCCCGCCCGGTGCGGGAGGGGCGGGGGAGAGCGGCCGCGGCAAGGGCGGCGGGGACGGCGCTGTTCATCGCGCTCACCGTCATCATCCCCGTCCGCTTCCACCTCCCTGTCCCACCACCGTCCCACCATCACCCACATCCCTGTCCTCACCACCATTCCCCGTCCACATCCCTGTCCCCACCGCACTCATCGTCCCCATCCACATCCCTATCCCCACCACAGTCACCTTTACCATCCTTGTCCCCACCACTGTCACCATCACCACCTCTAAACCCATCCCCGTGCCCGTCCTCATCCCTATCCCCGTCCCCATTCTGATCCCTGTCCCCATTCCCGCCTGCAAACCCATCCCCGTCCCCATTGCCATCTGCGACCCCATTCCTGTCAGTGTTCCCTTCACCGCCTCCATCTCCATCTCAGGCCAAATCGCTTCCCCCTTCCTTGTCCTCATCCCCATCCCCATGTCCATCCCGTTTCCATCCCCGTGTCCACCCCCATTCCTATCCCCATGTCCATCCCCGTTCCCATCCCATTCCCATCCCATTCCCATCCCGTTCCCATCCCCGTGTCCATCCCCGTTCCCATCCCCGTTCCCATCCCCGTTCCCATCTCCATTCCCATCCCGTTCCCATCCCGTGTCCCGCCGGGCAGCCCCGCTCTGGGCACGGACATTTATACAGCCTCTTCCAAAACTTTAAGATAAGCAAGACAGAAAAAAAAAAAAAAATACTACCACAAAAAAAGCCCCAAAAACTAAAATGTGGAGGAACAGAGAAGGCAGAGGAAGAGAACACGGAGTGAAGAACTAGAGATGGAGAAGTGGAAATGGAGCTTGAAACTAGTCTGTCAAAAAAAAATTTAAAAAGGGGAAGAAGCAAAACAGAAGTGCGCAAGACCCTTGAGAAATGTCCTAAAATGCAGCGAGGTGGTGGAACCTTAGTTTCATAGTTACCATAATCTTTACACTCTGTGATACAAAATCTCACAGGACCTGAAAGCAGTGGCAACTATTAAATTGTTGCTTCACTATCAACACACTTTTAAGAGCATAAAAAAGGGATGTTGTGTAGACATGCAAGCTAAATTAAAGTCAAATTTCAAGATGGATATGTTACTGACTAACAAGCTGCAAAAGGAAATGCTAGGCAAAGTCTATCAAAAATATGGAATTAAATGAATAGGCTTAGATGAAATTGGAAAATCAGATTCTGGTCCTGTTTGGTTTGGTTTTGTAGTCAATGTTAGTACTCTCTGTAGTCAGTGTTGATTACTATTTAAGAATTAAGCTCACAGTACCAACCTAAAGCTAACTAAGTGTATGTCACATCTTGCAGATTATTCAGTATTCACCTGCTAACAGAAATAAAGCTTTTGGCAAAATTTAGCTATTACATATTTTGGAAATTTTATAGCAAAACATGTTAGGAAACAATAGTAAGCAATGTATACACATTAATAAAAAGGTGTTTAATTGTTATTAGGTGATATATATGATATAGCTGTGGAGTTATTTTAAATGCTACTCACAAACTGTTGAAATCAAACATGATATTTCACCCTTTCTATAGGTTAGTGATTGAAAAAATCCATTCCCCCTCATAAAAAATGTGATAGCTTATCATCATATATCTGGGTGAGTTTTGCTGTTGGGCTTGAGTTATTCCCTGTAGATAAACAAAAGTTACTTCTTAAAAAACAAACAAACAAAAAAACAAACCCCAAACTTGAAGAACTTCTAGTGTGAAACTGGTTTGGACTTTTTTTGCGAGCCTGAATTTCATAATCCAGCTTATTTTAATTTGCATACAGTAGCACTAAGAGACATCCAACAAGTTTGATGCCCCATAAAACCAGTTGTTAGAAGCAGTAAGATACAATCCCTGCCCCGAAGCATTTATAGCATAAATGGCACAAGGACATGCAGTGAATTATACTCTTGGTTCAATCTGTCCTTTTTTTTTATGTACTCTGAGTGTACATTATAAATAAAGTATTGATTTGTTCTTTTGGCCTCACTCTCACTATTGGACAAAATGAAACTGCCAAAATGTGCAGCATGGTGCTTTTACATGAAATTGTGACTTTACAACTGTCTAAGGAGATTTTAGGTAAACTGAATGTCTTAGACAAAGCTTCAGGAAAATAGCAATCGTGTTGATGGTGCCTTCTGTGGAATTCAGAGGCGTTGAAAAATTTATACAATGTAACTGCAAAAACGTGTGTGTATCTCACAGCCTCTAATTTTCTTGGGTCTAGCAGGTCTTTGTTTAGTATTTATACAGAGACTCAGTAACTTACACAGCTTATCCAAGGTCAGTCAGTTCACCAGCAGCAAAACCTGAAGCGAAAACCAAAGAGTTACGACTACAGCACTGTGACAGAGAAACTGCATGTAATACTTTCCCATATCTAATAATGCCTTTACTAAATAATATATTGGAAAATATTATACATAATTTATATTAAAATGGGGTGAATATATTATATATATAAAAAAAATCCCTGCTGCATTTGAACAGGGGGAATAAATAAGGCAGCATGGAAGGTTGAGATTCCCAGGCTCTTCTATCTTACCTGATTAAGAGAAAAAACTTGGTTTGCTGCTCCTGGAAAATGCTTTCCCACAGTGATCAGCAGTAGTGATGACAAAATATCTGTGATATGCAAATTTTCTCTTTTTTATGCTTTAATCTCCTTTGACAGTGGAAAGCACAGGAAATCCCACCTGAATTAAGAGCAGCTTTCTGGGTGTAGCCCCATGTGGCCTCTCATGTGTATGAGTTTTCTTCTTTAGGAGGCAACGCAGGAGTTTGCAGCTCAACATGGCAACACAATTAAATCCACCTTGTTAAGGTTCTGATTTGAAGCATTTTGACTGGGGCAGGTTAACAGGAAGGCACTGTTGTCCTTCAATCTTGTGCCAAGATTTCTTCATCACAGGATGAAGCACTTAGATTGTGGTTCCTGGGGAATTTTGAGAGAAACAGGTCAGCATTGTCAAAAGCCCAGAAGTTTGTAGTTATTACACTTAAAAATATCACAGGACTTCTGTATTTTTAGCTCTTGATTAAGTCATTTGCTTCCTATTGTAAAATTCATGTGATGATCTTGCGTCTTCTCCAAAAGAAACTATTATGAGAATGTTTTGTCTTTTGTTTTTACTGAGCCCTTTTCAGGAACTAGATTTTAGTAAACACATGTAATAAAACAATATGTATCTTGAAAGTGTACAGATACTGCATATTTGTTTTTCTTGCTGTGAATATTTTAGTTACATGCACAGCATTTTTGTAGGCAAAACAAAATTCTATTTCCCAGCATCACTGTAATATTTTCATAAGATAAAACATCCACAAAACATACAAAGCTTCTAAATTGCACTTATCAAGAAAATTTGCATTTGGTTTCTGCTCATGTATGTTCTACTTACAAGAACATAAAAGCTGATTTAGAAGAAATAGACCAGATCCCAAGAATGAAATGTAATACTCTGTTGGTCTCATAATAGAGCTCTACAAAGGAATTGAATCTACTTATTTTAGAGAAATACCTCCATCAAAAGGATTTGGAACAGATCTTCAATGAACAAAATGTTCATGTTGATGAACAAGGCAAAGCAGCAGAAGAAACTGTATTAAAAATTCAAAGTGACAAAGTCAGTTTTGATCAACTTCTGTTCTCCTTAGGGAAAAGACACAGTCTGAGTGTTCAGGAGGAGATTCAGTGTAGGAGGCAAACAGTGGGGTGTTACCCTGTCCTGTTGGGTTAGACCAAAAGTCCATCCAGCTCAGAATCCCCAATGTTTCATAATGGATGCCTGGGGAAAATGGTGTTGGAAACAAGGGATTTGTTTCCATGGCACATCCTTCTAGTTTTTAGAAACAATTGAGTACCAGTGTCCTTACCTGGAAGGATGTAATTCAGCCAATGCATTTAATAGCTCTGATGGACCCTTGAACTTGGCAAATCCCTTTTGTGAACCCAGTAACACCAGAGTCATTATGGATGTACTGAGGCAGAGTCTTGTGACATAACAGAAAATGTTTTGTTTTGCTTGGGTTTAGGCCACTGGATAATAATCTTGTCACACAACTCATAATCCTTGTTCCATTTCATCTTCTTTGCATTATTTGAGTTTTAACTGTCTTGTATTTGTCCTCAACTGTCTTTGAGGTGTTCTCACATCCTAAGTTCAGCTTTGCAAGAAGCCTCTTGTGACTGAGGGAGTGATTTTATTGTTCAATTATCCTCACTGCCTTCCTCTCCTTCTGGTCCAATTCTTGAGAGGCTGAAATGAAAACATTCATACGAATACATGAAATACAGTTAGACTGTTAAAGTTACGATTTCTATTCTGTTTTCAGTCCCTTTTTTGTGTATTTACAAACATTTTGTGGTTTTGACCTTGCTGAGCTGTTACATGGCTGTTTTCTTAATGTTTTACCTGATGACAAGGCTCTAAGAAATCTTAGTGCTTAAAAATGTATTATTTTGAATAGAATCTATGCTGGCTACTATGAGAACTACTGGTACTTACAGGAAAAATTATATTCTGCAGATGTAATACAAGAAAAAACCGCAAATATTTTTCTATTTTTTTAAATCAACCATTATTTTTAATAGATGTAGAAAATTAATTGGAACTGAGAGCTTTTTCTGCTTCCTACTGAACATTACTTGCAAATATTAGCTAGTCATAAAATTACAGATGAGTAAAACAACTCGTTTGGGGAACTTGCCATCACTTACTTCAGTCTCTTTACTCTGCTGATTTATAACAGGAAAGAAAACAGGAAGCTTAATTGGCAATGGGATTTCCCAGACTGAAAATTATTAAATTGCTATCACTCAATTATTTTTGGTAGATGAGTTGTGATCATTAATTGTTATAAAAAGGACAATTTAAAAACCATTTGCATGCCCATTCAAGCAAACCAAAAAGTAAATGGAAAGTAAACCTTTTGGAAGTGTTCTGAATTACTGAATTACCATGCCATTGAGAAAAATCATATGTAGGAGTGGATTGCACGTGCAATATTCATGCATGTTGACAACCAGAGAGCCATTTGAACACCAGGGCTGGCAGAAATGCATGTGTGAGCATGAATACCTGCCCTGCTGGAGATGTGAGCCAAAAACACCAAACAGGCCTCAACAGAGAGCCAAAAGTGAATTTTATTTACACTGAACATCCCCATGAAAGCAACTCTTCTAAAGGTCAAGTCAAGCAGCTCTCCCAGCACAAGTCCAACCAGATGGAACTGCTGATAATGTGACCCCGCATGTTCAGAACACAGAACAGATTTTTACATTTGTGCTTCTGCACATTCCTGGGTGAATAATCACAATGATTCAGGGAGGCACATTGCAACATAAGGTGGTATTCAAAGGGAATGGAAGCATTGCCCAATATGGCAATAGGGAACTGATCCCTTGCTGGGAATGCAGAATGCTCCAGAGAGGGCAGGGGTTCTCCTGGGGAGGGCCTAAAGCAAAGGAATCAATGTCCCACATGGATTCTTACCCCAGTAGCAAGGGAGACCTCCTGGGTGTATTTGGGTTCTGTAGAGAGCCCACAAATGGATTAAACTGGAAGCTGTTCTGCAGGGAAACACAGGAGAGAAAGTTTTGTTTTTCACGTCTAATTTTAACACCACTGGTCTTCTCAGTGCAGATGCTCTTAAACTGTACCAAAAATGAAATTTTATCAGGTGAGGAATTGCATGGACAGAGCTACTGGTTTGGGGCTTTGCTGGTGCATTATTTTTAGATCAAAAGGTTTCAAAGTGTATTTTCATAAAGGTTTTGCCTGTTGGCTTGTTAGGATAGCACACCAAATTGAACAGGCATGTAGTGCTGCAAATAGAGATTTTAATGCCCCTATTCTCACAGTAAGGACTAACATCATTAATGTAATCTGTTTGTTAAAAGATTTTGTCTAATTTACATATTCATTAGCATAATTTACCAGAGTGATTGCTTTTAATACTGTTTTTTAAAGCAGCAGAGTGAGAGAAACACTTGGATACAATGTGTTAGTTTTGATATATTTTTTATACAGGACATGTGAAGACCACATCATTAAAAATTGGCTGTGGCCTTCTTCAAAGACATCCACATGATCCTTACAGTGTCAGACACAGCACTGCAGAGCTGCAAATCAGCTTTTATACTTTTTGGTGATTCATTAAGGTATTATTTCAGGAAAATTTCCTATGGTCTTTGAGCAGGACAAACAATTTTACAGAAATGAGTTAACAGTTTCTCTGTATACTACCAAACAGAAACAATAAACCCTGTATGGAGGCAGCTGGCATTCAGAAATAGTGTTTTGAAATTGTTTCCATTTTGTATGCAAGCAGCATTGTCACTAGAAATAGATTGAGTTATACACTTATCGAAGAACACAGTATTTTTAAAGTGTTCCACTGCTGACTAACTTAAGTGGTATTGTATATTGTTTCTAAATAAATCATACTTCTTAATAAGAAACTTGGACTGCAGATAGCTGTGAGAATTGAAAAAGATGC
This sequence comes from Calcarius lapponicus, assembly GCA_039654755.1. NCBI lineage: Eukaryota > Metazoa > Chordata > Aves > Passeriformes > Fringillidae > Calcarius > Calcarius lapponicus. The sequence continues at coordinate 19,254,253 of CM077470.1, read as the reverse complement.
TGCACGAGCTGTTCATTGCCTTCCCCCAGCTCTGGTGGAGGGAATGTTCCCTGTTCTGTGAGAGAACATTCCCCATCCTGCTAGAAAGAAGGCAGCCCAATAATTTAACCCATCAGAAAGAGTATTTTTAGTTATGTTCCGTTTTGTCTAGAGACAATTGGAAAGTGCTCATCCATGCTTCTCTGATAGAGCTGTGGATGCTATAATATCCAGATGACTGATACCATATATTCAAGCAGCACCCTGCTACATCCAGAGAAGGACACCTGTCCATGTGAGTTCCAAATTCTCCTCCTAGCCCTCCTCTCCTCCCTGCATTATCTTAAAGTAAATACAATAAGAGTCATGTGGCACAATGACGATAGATGTGATATAAAGACTTATCTATTGTCTTCTGAAAGCTAATCTGAGGAGTCAACAACTTGGGTCAGCTGAAGAGAATATATTTTTATCAAAAGTCACCACACCAAGGAGAAATCCAAACACATAAAATATGAGTGTTTCTAAACAATCCTCTTATGAGAAGCCATTTAGAATGAGAGGTCAAATATTAGCAGCCAAACCCTCTCAAAAGTTGATAAGCAACAGTGAAAGCCAGAAGAATGGCTCAGAACAGAAACCCATTTGTTTACCTGTCACACATTCAATTACTTGCAGTTTCAAGTGGGTGGGTAGCAAAAAAACCCCATGGTGCCACTGCACTCTCTCTGACTCTCCATGCTACTTCTTTTGTGAAATGACCCACTAGGTTCACCTTGATCCTCTTTTCCAATCCAGTTTTCCTTGCCCTGGTACTTGGCACTGTTTTAAGGCTCAGTTTTGCCCTTGTGGGCTTCTGTGCGCTGCTGAAAAGCTCACATAACTGTTAAACACCTGCTAAACTGCAAACTGGTGACACACTGGTTTTATTTAGCACATTGCTGACATCCTTGAAAAAAAATGACCACTAAAATAAAAACGGTGATTTTACATAAATTTTCGAGTTATCATGGCTTTTACTCAAATTCATGTTCGTGACACAGTGAGAGTGGAAGTTGATGCAGGTCAGGCATGCACAGCTGTGATTGATTCAGGTTCTCAGTTCAGTTGAAGTGCACAAGTCCCATGAAAAAAGGCAGAAATCCACATTTGTTCTAGCCAAGGAAGTAAATAGGTGCAACAGAGAACACATAATAATGTTTCTATTACACAAAGAAGCCCAGATTTTCTGATCATGGACAAACTATGCACTGCTATTCTGTGGCCCCAGGTGTGACTGTGTGGAGCCTGTGCAGTACAGATACAACTCCAGGACAGAGGTTTGTGCTCTGCTTTGCAGTTGGAGGGATTCTGCTGCCATCCTTCTGCCAGTTCACTTTCAGTGGCAATATAAAAGATTAAGATGTTATGAGAAAAAACAGAATAACAGCATGCAGATAGCCAATTTTGAATAGAAAAGCAAGATGTAAATAGGAATGCAGTTTCTCTTGACTTTTGCAGATTTTGCCTCAGCCCAGAACATCAAGTTCTTAAGGCATCACATTTTCATCAAATTCTTTTTCTAGGTTTGTCTTTTGATACACAATTTGCTGTTACTCCTACCAAATAAAATGGGCAATAGTGGTGTTATCATCACAATAGTCCAAGGACATAAACAAGCCCCAGCTTATAAGTTTCTCTCTTCCTTACACACCTTGTTTCAGTGTACCAAGAATTATAGCTGGGTTTTTTCCCATCCTTCATTTAGAAAAAATATGGACTAATTATATTTTGAAAGTTAATGGTTTTAGTGTATCTACATTGAACTCTTGGAGAGCAGCCACATCAAATGAGTTCCTGGTAATTTGCCATGACTTCACCATGTGCAGCTCCATGAAATTACATGCTTCCCATATGGCTGTTGCTATAGCTATGCCAAAATCAACCAATTACACTGTAATCTTGCTTGTGGCCCTTCTTGGAGGAAATCTACACACATCCTTTATCTGGGTACATAAAATGTTTTGGGTATTTTTAGCTCTCTGTAGTATTTTCTCAACTACTGGAAAACTTATTTATATTAGAATATTCAGAACATGATGGTTAAGTGATTAAGCAGTGTACTTTATAATAAATACTTAACAATAAAGGAATATTGTCTAATGGATAACCTAGACATGATTTCTCTTGGCTGTTTCTCTAACTTTTATTGTCATGTTTAGCTGGGCTTAGGGCTGTTTACTGTGATGTACTGGATATTAAGGTGCCTTTAAATTCAGTTTATACCAATCTGAATGCCAACATGCTGATCCAGGCATCAGATTCTCAGCCCTCCTGGGCATTTCCAAAATCCTTCCACCTCTGGAACTTCCTTTTGTTTGTTTTTTTTTTTTCGTTTTGTTTTTTTTTTTTTTTGTTGGTTTGGTTTGTTTTTGTTTTTTGTTTTTATTTATTTTTTTTGCTTTCCCCTTGCACTTTACTGCACTACCCAGGCCTGGATCTATATATGGATTCACAGCGTTGTTCTTTCTGCATGTTCAAGGGCAGGCCATTAACTGCATGAAAACGATCCAGAGTGAGCAGGATGCTGAAAAGCTTCCCACACAGCTTAGCAAGGGATTTGTAATGCTTTTGTCTAGGTACACACCTCTTCAGGCTGAGGTACTTGTGTGAAATTTTAATACTTAGCGTTGCTGTAGCTGGTAAACCATTCAAAACATCTTGGAAAACTGTGGAGCCCCACAACTGATTTGTATAACACTTGCAGAAAGCTCTCTGCAAATTCCTTCCCTCTGAATCAAACTGTTAGACTGCATCTCTGCTTACCTGTTGATTAATAGAAACACTTTCCTCCTGACTTTAATCCTCTCATTCCTTATCCATTTGTATTCATCTGCATTCCCTTGCTCTGTGTTTACATTGTAAACTGCCTGGAGGCAGATGGCAACAGAAGGAGGATGCTCTGCAATGGTAATTACTTCTGTTAGCATGGATGTTTAGGAGAAGATCACCTGCAATCCAACTGCGCTTACAAACCTGGACTTGGTGCATCATTGAAGGATGCTGTTGCTGGATTATTTGTGCTGTATAGGATTTCACAGAATCATGAAGCTGGAAAAGACCTCTAAGACCAGCCCAGCACCACCATGCTCACAGCTAAACCGTGTCCCCAAGTGCCGCATCCACGTGCTTTTTGAACACTTCCAGAGATGGTACCAGATAAAGGCAATTCAGGCTTTTGTTCACTCCCATTCCTTCATTAAGATTGAGACTATGCTAAGACATTTCTTCTACACATTAAAAGTTTTGTTTCTGGTACACCCTGAAACAATGAAAAGCTTTTCATAACACAGGAACTGACTTCTGGCCAAATAAGGATGAAAAGATTCAGAAAATTACACCATGAAAACAGACTGTAGGCTTTTCTACTGCTCTTGTACCGAAAGGTTGGAAGTAAAGGGTGGAAAATCTTTCCATGAAAGAAATATAACAATCAGCACAGCAGCCCTGCTGGATCTAGCTGAATTTCAGCTTTAAAAGCTCAATTTTGTAATTTAAGCACAAGACTTCTGTGCTAAAAATATCCACCAAGATAATCTAGATGTCAATGCATAAAACTACAAAAGGTCTATACAGAAACCAGTATTGAAATTTAGATTTATCTATTTGAATTTGGACGAGTTAATATATCAAATTTGTGTTTATGGTCCAACAATGTGAGATAATATTGCTTAAAGAGAAATCTTGCCCCTTTATTTTATTGGGCTGGTGCCTGTGTCCACAGCCATCTGAAAACTGCATCTGGCAAGGCTAATAAAATGAAACATGAGATCTCATGGCCAGGGTCTTTCAACCCCTTCCCTGGCAAAACTGTGATTCGTTTGGCACCTTGATACTGAGAGAAATCCTATGCTTTTTGGTCCTCAAATGTAAATTCCACTGTAATTCAGTAAATGAAAATGCACCAGCACTGCTCTTTTTCAATGTCATTCTTCATGCAGACTCAGGAAGAACACACACTGATAGCAAGAGATCGAAAAGGAGTTGCTTAACAGAGTTGTTTCACTTTCCATATGACCTGAAGCACTTTTCTGTTCTGCTCAACCCTTTTGTTCTGCTCAGTGCCCCACCATTTCCCAGAAAACACTTGTACTCACAGGGAGGAAAAGATAAATTCAGCAACGGGATATTTTCTGGAGAGCGCATTACACTAAGTGCTTTTGGGTGTGATTTAAAGTTTTATAGTGAAATGATGCTTCTGCTAGGAGAAAGTCTCCAGCACACTATTACAGCCACTCTACTCTCTGTCCTTTGGTTTTGCTATCAAGGTTAATAAGACTAATCAGGAGCATTATTTGGAAATATTAGGTAATAAAGGCTGGCCAGCTATGGAACACTAATGATTGGTGTGTTTAAATTTCACCGCAGCTGAGTAAATTAACTCTGGTCCTGATCCCCTCTGTGCTGTATGGCCTGGACAGGACCTGCCAGCTCCATCCTTTCCACATGCCTCAGGTTTTTGGACCTTGTTTTGTGCTCCTCTGGGAGGATACTTCAACTCCAGCAGCTGGAGCCCAAAGCTGCTCTCTCATTCCATGATTCCATTTGCCAGATGCAGCAGTTGAACCTGCTGCATGTATAACCCTGACTACCGCGTAATAAAACTGAGAGGAGAGTGAAAAGTCCACAAGGGAGTTTATATCCTGACTATTTATTTTAGATAAATATTTACCTATGCACACGCAGCAACACATACAAAGGAAAGGGCTATTTGCACTTTCTCCGAAAAGCTTTCAGAGATATTCATCTTTAATATTCTAGCTCAGCACAGCTCACAAGCTACACAATATCCTGCAAAAATCCCTTTCATTATCTGTAAAACGTCTCATAATGTTCTAGTCGTAATTTGCTTTGACATTAAAATAGAAATGTTAATATTCTCAATATCTCCTTTCCTTGCTTATGTTCCTCAGGAAGATCTCGCAGCCCACAGAAGCCAGATGGTGACTTGAACTTCCCAAACGAACTGCTGCTACTGAAAGGGATGGTTTTGCTCTCTCCTATCTCATCCTGAAGGGCATGTACCTAGTCCTTCCGTTGCTTTGGCACTGACCCCAGTCTATCCCTCCAGTGAAAAAAGGCAAAGAGGCTATTAATTAGAGATAGCTGAGACCAGGTGAGGAGACAATGCTTGAAGAAGGAAGGAAGACCACTGTGAGAATACCTGGAGGGTTCCCTAAGGGACACCTGCAGCCACACAGCTCCAAGGTGAAGTCAGGATGTCAGAGCAGGACTAGGAGCAGTGTGGGACAAGGCAAGTCTAATATCAAGGCAGCAAGCAAGGCTAAGACAGCACAGACCTGCAGCTTAGCTCAGACAAAATCTGAAGGGCCAGAGCTGAGCTTAACTGGGTCTCCAGTTCTCTGGGACAAGGACTGTGGGGTGGAGATGCCTGGTGATGCTTATTAGAGCCATTAAGATCCATTAGTGCACACTGACAATTACTCATTTTGATCTACTACCAAGTTTGTTCACAGCTTGACATCCGATTATACCATGAAGCTCAAATCTCATTGCCAAGGGAGGAGCAGCAAGCAAAGGACTGAAAATACCTGAAATACCCAATATGAGTACTAAGAGACTTTGAAAAAAACCAAAAAATAGTGTATGGCTGCAGTTCAACACAGGGCAAGGACTAGGCCAGACCTGGTATGCTCAGCACTCTGTCCTTCAAACCTGAAGGGTTGTGGAAAGTGGGAAGAGAGAGAAAGAGAAAAGTACAGACTATATTATGTCCACCTGGGCACCTGAGACCAACAGTGTATTGTTTCCTGCTCTCTTTGGGACAAAGATGATAGAGGGAGTCTGTCACAGCTCTCTTGCAAGGAGGGACTGCCTGTTTAATTTGGAGAAGACTGAGAAGGGGGATCTCATCATTGGATATAAATATGTCAAAAGATAAGTGCCAAGAGGATGGTGTCTGACTTGTTTCAGTGGTGCCCAGCGACAGGATGAAGAGCACTGGCCAAAGTTTCACCTCAGCATGAGGAAGAATTTCTTAACATTGAAGGTGGCAGAGCCCTGCAATAGCTGCCCGGGGAGGGCGTGGAGTGTTCCACACTGGAGACATTCCGAGCCCACCTGGATGCATTCCCGTGTCACTGCTCCAGGTGACCCTGCCTGGGCATGGGGCACGGACCGAATGATCCCCGCAGGTCCCTTCCAACCCTAGCAGTTCTGTGATAGCCCACGGAGGTGGCGGAGCCACATCCCTGGAGGTGTTTAAGGAAAGCCTGGACGTAGCACATGCTCTGTTTTGACACGGTGCTGTTCGGTCACCCGTCAGACCCAGTGACCTCGGGGGTGCTCTCCAGCCCGGCTGACCCCGTGCTATATCCGCGATAACCAGCGAGCGAGCAGCTCCCGCCGCCCTGAGGGCGCTCGGCCGCTCCGCCCGGCGAGCGAGGCCGCGCCACCGCACGTCACGGGGCGGGGCGGGTCAGCCATCTTGGGCTCGCCGGGCAGCGAGCGAGCGGGCGGGGGCGGAGGCAGCGCCCGCCCTGCGGAAGTCCCTCGGTGCCGCCGAGCGCAGCCCGTCGAGCCCCGCCGGAGCCCAGGGCTGCCCGCCGTCCCCAGCACCGCCGCTACCGACCAGCATGGCAGGGCGGCTCCCGGCCTGCGTGGTGGACTGCGGCACGGGGTGAGACACGGCCGCTGACAGCTCGGGGCCGCCCGGGGCGGGGCCGGGCGGGTTCCGCCGCCGATGCTGCTGCAGATGGCGGCGGGGGTCGCGCTGCCGGGCCGGGCAGCCGCGCCCGAGCCGCCGCGGGGCCGGTGCTGGGAGGGATGGAGCGGGCCGGGCTGGGCCGAGGGGAGCATCCAGCCGCCTTCCCTTCCCCGCCTTTCGCTCTCCGCGTCCCGGCGCGGCCCCGCTCGCTGCTCTCGGGCCGGTCGGGGCCGGTCGGGGCCGCCCCCATCGGTCCCGGGCCGGGGTGCGGGACCTTGTGCGGCTGCGGGGCCGGGGGAGGCGAGCGGGGACGCGGCTCCCGCGGCTGCCCAGAGCCCCTGGGAGCCCCGGCTCGGGGGAGTCGCCGCTCTGCCCGGCGCCGTCTGGGGGGATCGTGTGTATTTATTTTTTGTTTTAATGTGAGGATAATGTCATTTATTCTGTGCTACTTCTCTCTGTGGAAGAAAAAAAAACCCCTCCCCTTCCATCGAGCAGGCGCAGAGGAACTTCCTTAGTTTTGTCAAAGCCTCTTCCTGCTTTCGGGCTTTTATACCTTATAAGGCAGTTTTCAGTGTCAAACCTGAACCAAATCCGCTTTGGAAACGCTTCTTTTTCGTTCAGCAGCTGCCGGGCGGCGGAGGGAACGCGGTGCCCGTGGTCCCTGGCAGCGGGAGCGGTGCGGGAGGAGGCCCCGGGGAGCCGGGCCGGCCTTTGCGGGGCTCCGGGGCCGGGCAGGGCGGCAGCCCCGGCGGGAAGCGCGGCCGGGCGGCTCCGCGGGGCCCTGGCAGCGGCAGCGGCAGCAGCGCCCGGGAAGCGCGGACAGCGCTGCCACCCGCGGGGCCCTCGGGAAGAGGAAACGGCTCCGTCGGGCCGCGGTTTTTCATGGGAAGGGAAAGCACTGGTGTGTTTTCAGAGCTCTTTAGCTACCGCTGATGGCACGCTGCTTCTTTAGCTCATTTTTTACTTTTTTTTTTCGCGTCTCATCCCTCTTGCTAAAAATAAAGTTTTCAGTGAGTAGTTTTCATCTGCTCTGTAGATGCAGATATATATCACGCTTTCTTGAAAGGGTGTGTTATTCTGCAACCCAGGCACTTGTTTCTGAAAGCACATGCTCATCATCCCCCTCAAGAGAATCCCTTTGGTGTAGGACATTAATAAATCGGTCTTTAGGAAGAGCAGGTATATGTATGTGAGTGTCTGATGTCTGCATGTCTGACGGTTGTATGAAGAAGTCATTCCTGTAGTGAAAGCAGAATTAAAACCTTGGGTTCTGTGAGAATGAGGGTGTGTAGCTGAGTGAGTAGAAATATATGTGAATTTAACATGTGTATATGTGCTGTTTGTCTTTCAGAGCAAAAGATCTCTAACTACCCTTCCACATGCCACCAGAGGCTTTTCCCATTCCACATGTTTGTGTATCACCAGTAGTCCCATTAAAGGCAATAATTATGTCCTTATAGGTTTGTAAAGTGCAGGTTATGACCACTGGATTAGAAATTTGCTTGAGGCTTTCAGCAGTGCCCTGCAGGAGCAGCGTGCAAGCTCAGAGCTGTGTAAGAAATAACTTTGTGATGTGAGAGGTGTGCCAAGGGACATGAGTGTTAAAGCAAGTGTTCCTGGAGAAGATGTGTGTGAAAGTACACCATTAATCAACTTCACTTCAGATGACGTACTCTGTAATGTTCTTGAATATGATGTTAGCCAAGTCTTGCTCCTGTTTATTTATTTCCCCACAAATCTTGAAAAAATGTTCTAAGATGCTGTTTTATTGTTCACCGTATTTATTTTTTAATGCACCCCAGTCTATTTTACTCTCCAGGCTTTTCATTTCAGGTGCATTTCATCATCCAAGGTTGTTCTATAAAATTCCGCTTCAAGAAAGTGGGGCAAAGATTTGTAGCACTGTAAGGATTACAGAATGTTGGGGTGATTTGAATTCAATAATTTCAGTACATAAAAATGTAAAGTGGTGAATTTACAAAGGAAAAATATGATAGTTGAAATGAATAAAAAACAGCTGGGTAATAGTGCAGTGGGTTATGATAGCATGATCATGCTCTTGGCTTTTATTTTTTATTTGGTGCAGCGCTCCCAGTCCATCTCACTTTTTGTGTGAGAGCACAAACTGTGTCAGCCCTGTGCTCAGGGCTGATCAGCTGAGGTTCCAGTGTTCTGTCCTGTCTGCCAAAATGACAGAAAGCAGACAAATTAAATATAGCCCCCAAAAAGAGGAAAAGAGGTTTTGAAAATACAGCCAAAACAGAAAGGGTGAAAGGAGCTGCCTTGCTTAGAACAGGCTTTAAATGTGCGCTGGTTTTCCAGTAAGTAGGCTTATTTTAGAGGAAAGGGTTGATAGTTTGTAATCTCAGGAGAACTGACCTCAATCAGCAAAAGGGCAGGTGTAGAAGTGGTATTGAAGAGTGTTTTCCTATGTCTTGTGCTTGTAGCCACAGTTCACTTTATCTAAGTGTTAAATTTGTTTTGTTTTTTTTTTAATGTGTGTGCGCATTTTTGCTGGCTAAGACAGAGGGATGAGAAAGGCAGCAGAATTGGGCTTTCAGCATCAGCCTGCACAGATTATAGAAATGATAAGGACATCTCTCAAAGCATAAAGAGACAAAAACCACAGAAGAGATTGAGGAAATAATATGATGACTGTTGCTTGAGGTTTTAACAGCTCAGTCAAACTTTAGGGGTCATCTCAAGTCCATGTCATACAGCTGGAGCGGGGAGATGGGTTTAATTAGTGGACATGGCAATCAGATGCAGCTGAAATTCTTCCAGTGTTACATTTGTACCCTGAAATTTGCATTCTTTGCTTAAGCAAACTTGATACCTAGAAAATAAGGTAATTGATAGCTAGTAAGAGCAAGCAAATACTTGTGGTTTTAGAAGCTGCTTGTCAGAAGCACTATCCTTGTATTTGTACATGATATGAAAAATCTGAAGAGCCCAGTTAGTTTAACATAACTGTTAAACCCAGTATTATTTATTTCTAGAACTGATAGCCTTGTCTAGTTTAGTTTTAAGTATACTGTTTGTGGGTAATCTGTAGAACAATACCAAGGACCTTATTGTCAGGAAGTCTTTTTCCATGTTGGTAGGGAATTTGACTTCACTTGGCTGCTGAGAGCCCCTCTCTTTCTCTCCTTTCCACAAAAGATGGGCACCAGGTCCATGAGCGATGAGCTATGAAGTAGCACCTATGTGCTGTTCTGTTTATATCCTTCAAACACTAGCAAATTTTTGATTTTCCTGAAGTCACTAGATACGCTGTAAATGAGACTTACTTCATACTTGATGTATCTAAGAATTACATTCATTTTAAAACAGAAATTAAAAATAGAAAAATTAGATGGAGTTCTTCCCATTAAGTATGTGAGCAACATACCAAAGAAAGGAAAAGGCTGTTAGTCATTTTTTAATCACAGCAGGCTGCAGTCTTTTGCTCTGTGTCTTTTGGGTATTTGAATTGTTCTTGCTGCCTCTTCTACAGGCGAGCACAGCGCTGCCTGCGAGTCATGATTAAAAGCTCTTCCTACGCCACTTTGGAATTTAGCTTGATTAGGTTGACAAGTAGATTTTAACTGTGTCTTTCTGTGTGAATGCACTTTTTTCCTTCAGTGTGACTCGTATAACACTGAATTAGCTCATTTGGGGTGGCAGATAATTGCAAGTGTTCAAATTAATGGCTCTTCAGCTGAGCTGCAGTAAGTGGCTATGCAACTACTGCGCTTCTAAAATGAGAACTTAATTGTAGCACTGAAAGGGATTTACAGGATATTATTTGTATTTTCTCTACCTGAGCTTTGTTTTCTGCAGGTTTGTATGCCATTTTTCAGTGGCTGCCAGGTGGAACCATTTGATACTTGAGTGTCAGTGGTGATCAGCTTCTCTAATGCACCCAAGAGTCTCTTATTAGAAGGTATTGTTATATATATAGAAAGGTCTGTTGGTAGCCTTTTTCTTGAGTAAATTGGTTATATGACTGTGTGGAAAAACCCCAACCTGTTGTCATGGGTCTTGTTTTCTGCCTCCTCCTATGCCAAGCTTTCTATTTCCCTTCATTTCCCAGGCACAGGTTGCAAAAAGCGATGTATTTTTTTAACTTCTTTCTTGCATACTAGGGGTGAATGAAAGGTTTAAGAGTTGACTGGAGGGAGATTTCCTGTTCTTGATGGGAACTCGGGATTTCTTGTGCACCTCCTGGCAGTCTGGGCTCTCTCTGAGCTGAGAGCCAGGAGGATTGAGGCTGCTCAGGATTTCCAGGGTTTCTTGATGTGGAGTTGCAAGCTGTTCTTTGGAATGAGTCACCTACATCTCTGAGAGTTTCTTGGCTGTTCAGTCTCTCTAACCAGTGCTGTGAATGGAGGAAGAGTAAATTTGGGCACACAGAACCTCAGAGAAGCAGAAGCTGGCTGGAGTGAGCTTTACTTAGGGGAAGTTCTCTACAAACCCTACTTCTCTAGTTAATCTTCATGCAGCACCTCTATGGCTCTTAAGGAGAGGAAAGTGTTTATAGGTTCAGTGTCTTCTGATGTGATAAGGTATGACAGGATAATGTCATTCTGTTTCTCTTCTGGGTTTTGACCTGAGAGTGTAAATGAGTACAAGATCCATGAAAAGTAATAATCTTCCATAGACAGCAAAATCTGTGAGGTGAGAAATCCAGTGCTATAAAATCAAGGTAGGGGGAAGTAACAGTCTGTTTTGTGAGCTCTTGAACTTTTTACTGTCTTATACTGTGCCTTGAAATTATTTTTCTTTCCTAATGTTCCAGGCTTGGTTTATTTCTGCAGGTTTTTCCAAGCCTAACTTATGTTTAGTATAAAGATTTCAGCACCATGATATTTTTGCAGTTTATACTTCAACTGGATCTCTTGTCACGACCTTCTGTGGGCTTCAGTCTTTATGAAAATTTTCTCTTTTGGGCTGAATTTTCTCTGTATTGTGTCATCCCAGAAGTAATTTTTCAATATGGAAAGCACGGAAAAAAATTTCCTTGATGGCATTTGGAAAAAATCCTCTTCCAGGGTTTTAAGAGTATCTTTTGCTTGCCAGTGGCTGAAGTGTGGTTAGGGAGGGAGGGGAAAATGTCTCATCTGTCATGTGGAAAAAGGGATCGTACTAGGTTAAGAATTGATTTAATACATTCGAAAAACCTTTGCAAGGACACTTGGAAGGCTGATGATGACCTGTGGTGTCTCTTGGATGATTCTAATACATCACAGTCCATGTTGCAACACTAAATGCTCAGAGTATGCAATATAATTAGGAATAATAGGAGTTCAATTAGGAGTACATATATTTCTACTGCCACACTCTTTTTTTGTGTGTGTAATTCCATCATAGAAATCAGTTTATATCTTGTTTTATTTAGTGCATTCCAGAAGCCATTCAAGATGCATGGCACCTTCCAATCCTTCAGTTTCTGCTCCTCTTTTCCTGTGTCTCACTTGTGCTTGATACAGAGGAAAGGGGCAGTGGCATTTCAGGGTAGAGGACAAACCCACTTGAATCCCTGGGTTGGATCTGTGAAGTTAAAGATTAATGAACCTCCTCCTATAAACTGCAGGGCTCCTGCTTGGGGCAGGGCTTGAGGTGTGCCTGGGATGGGCAGGAGCCATTCTTGCTCCTTGGTGTGTTTAGTACCTGCCTTGGACTTTCTGCCCAGCAAGTGTGTTGATTGCATGACTCCTAGGGACATTTACTGGTCTAAATTAATTGAAAATACAGTTTTTATGAGTTCAGAAATATTGCAGCAGTTCTGAGTAGTAATCCATGTTCTCTGTTGTTTTACAGGCACATACAAGAAACTTTGCAGTAGGTCTGTTACTTCATGCAGTTGGAAAGTTTCAACATCATGTCTCAACATTTAGTTTCATCATTGCAGACTTTCTTTGGGACATGCTAACAGGTTTTAACAATTTCAGACAAACTTTTTTTTTTTAAAAGAACTTTAAATGAATGCTTGTCCAAAATTAAAAGACTATAGGGAGACAAGGTTAATTTCAAAGGTAAAATAATTAAAAACATACTTGGGTTTGTCCCCAAGGAAATGCCAAGTTCTTTTCTGCTCAATGTAAGAAAAGGAACCTCTATTGCTTTAATCTTTAATTTTTGGTCACTGAACTAAAATATATTTAGGTGTACCAATCTAACAGAAATCATCCTTGGGTAGATGTTTAAAAATACCAGTTGGATTGCAAACTTGTTAGTGCCCATAGCAGGATTATTTAACCATCAAAATGAAGCATCAATCTTTTCCAAGTGCTACTAGTGATGTATTGCTGGGGTTTTGTTTATTCAGTTACATCCAAAATTGAAAAAATAATCATATTATCCACTGACTTAATGTAGGGTATAATATGATTCATATCTTTTTATTTTTGTTCTAGTCATGGGTTTGCATTTTTAAGACTAGACGGAAAAACTCTAGCTGAATGTACGGTTTTGATTTTTTCTGGGATTTCCTTTTTCTCTTTATTATTCTCTTGTGGTCAGTGCAAATGTTTGCAGCTGTGCACAGCATGTGTTTTGGCATGGTCAGGCTGTAGAGAGCAAGATGCAGACAGGAGGTTGATAGTTTATTTTGATAAATAAATATCAATGGATGAATCCAGATTGTAATTTTTATCACCATACCTCTTATCTAGGTTTTCAGTATTAGTATTTTTTTTCTTATGACTTGCCTTAGATACAGAGCATCGTTTATCGTCTGCAGGAGCTTTCACAATACAACTGCTTGCATATTTACTGTCAGACTTCAGAATCTCTGTGATCCTGTTAAATGAGACCTGCTTTTTATATTAAACAAGATTTACTGGTATGTTTTTGTCCACAGCTGAGGTTTTTTTTCCTACGAGCCAACTGTTTCTAATCGAAGCAATCTTTTATTACAAATTTGGTGGAATATGATAAATATGTAATCTGGTGCTTTAGGTGCAGGCCTGCTCTTGATGGAAAACATTTGGTTACCTGCTGAGAGGCTGAAGTGGTAATGGGGCAGATTGGGAATGCTGGGACAATCCCTTGGTGCTTCCCGGGTGCTCCTGCCCTCCATCCCTGCTCTCCCAGGCCATTCAGTCTCATCCTGCCCTCTGCACATCTCTTGGGTCAAAGCTGGAGCTCTCAGGTCCTGAAGCTGTACAAATATTGCAAGCACAAAAGCTCAACATTTTTCTTTTTTTTCCTTTTTTTTTAATGTGGAACAACTTTAGTTTTAGCCCCTTATTACATTTGCTTGAAGAAACTTTCAAGTCAAGTCAGGCCTTTTCTGCATCATAAGATTTAGATTTCATGTGTTTAATTTCTTCAAGTGCAGGATTTTGTTTACTTGCAAGTTATGTATGTGTTCAGCCAATTGATCACTCCTTCCTTCATCTGTTGAAAAATATGTATAATTCATTTATTTTCTTGGGTTTTTTTCTTCCTGATAAATGTCTGTGCAGTCATAGAATATTCTGAGTTGGAAAGGACCCACAAGGATAATTGAGTCCAACTCCTGATGTTAGATTATTTTGGGTAAATGATGTAGAAAGTTGCCAAATAAATCTCCCCCTCATACTAAATAACTTACACTGTTAAGTAATTATTCATGTAAGACTGCCAAACTTTTGGGCATTCTTTCCTCAGCATTTGGAAATACTGCATGGAGTAGGCAGGCTGTGAAAAATGCTCAGAAAGCCTGGAAAAATGAAATACAAATTTATTAAAAAGCCTATCAGTATAGGTGAGTGCTGTGTGGGTGTGGTGTAACACAGAGGCACTGTTAAGACACTTGTTAAAATGAATTAGTCTAGAAGTCTCAAAGGAAGCAGTGAGTAGAAAGGGAGCATTTTGCCTTTGCCAACACAAACTACTCTACTTTCATTATACAAAGATAACATCCAAAGCCATTTGCTCTTCTTATTTTGAGGGAAATGCACTCAAGAAAAGCTTAAACTTTTGTGTTAAAGTATGTGCCAGCATTAAATATTAGAAATGGGTTTACAAATACAAATAAAATTGGCAAAGACTACAAGTTTATGTGGTACTATCACCAGGATGCCACAGTTTGGATTTTGTTAGTTGTAAACACTTTAAGTATGGGCTGGTTTCAAGTCCACTTTTCATGGCTCAATTATATCCAATTTTTTGGACATAAATGCATCTTCTCTTCCTTTTTACTTTCAGGAGAACTTTTCCAGAGTCAGCTTACCAATGTTGTTTGTTTTTGGTTGGTTGGTTGATTTTCAGTGATTTGGTGGTAGTAAACAGAAAGCAAAATTGAAAGTTGATGCTCTTCTACTCCATCCAAATGTTAGTAAAGTTAGAAGCAGCACAATGCAGTAGCTTCCTCTGTTCTCCAGACTGGTGTTAAAAATTTCATCTGGAGACCTGTCTTACAGTGCAAGTGAATTTATTCTGAGTGCTGTGTAGCACAGGCTGCTTTTGTCCCCTTGTTTCTCTTGGTCATTCTGGTCTGGCTGTGGGCAGCTGTGTCTTTGTGGTTTTCACTCCCCATTTTAGCTGGATTTTACTAGCAAGCAGTACAGTTGTCTGTGCTCTGAGTTGTAGAGGTAGCTGCTGATAAAAAGCAGCACTGGATAAATTGCTACACAAAAATAGAGATGCCTTTAAAGATAAATCAGCCTTTTTCAAAGGTGGTTTTTTGTCTGTTTAGGAAATAAACCTTTGCTAGAAGCATGTCTCTTTCAAGATGCTTTAAAGCTCATTTATTAAATTGCTCACCAATCTTCTTATGGTTTGTTTTACTGTGATAGTTTCAGTATGTGGCACAGAAGTATTTGTTGCCAAGGTAAAGGCTCTTGCTTGAGTGGGCTGATTTTTTGGGGGAAATACAGTAAAATAATAGTTTGAAACACACAGTAGTACAGTTAATTCCAAGGTCAAGCTTGTAGACTGTGAGATTTTTAACACCTCTACTACCTAGAGGTCCCATATGTCATTGAAATACTGTACTCCCTTTTACCATCCCTTCATGTGACTTATCTACAATTTAAGAAGGTTTTCTTTACCTGAGAGTGCTTCTAATCTTGTGGGCTTTTTCCATTTCTAGAGCAGTTTCTTTGGTTGCCATTATTGATTACTTAAAACACTTGTAGATCAAAAATGTTTTCAAATTTGACAGAAGCAGCTGCTATTTAAAAATGCAAACTAGTAATGTGTGAAAGGTAAACTATATTAGCTAAAGATGTGAAATATGAAAAACATGGCTAATTTCAATATCTTGCCATCTTATGTTTTATCAAGGACATTTAAAAAGAGATAGTAAACTAATTTATTAATGCAAGTCCCATTTTCCTAATGTAATCAGTCCTTCAGGGACTTCTGCTGCAGCTTAACCAATTTGCACCTGATGCTAGAGGTGGGACCTTTTTTAAAAGGGCAAGACAGCTTTTCTCTTTCACTGGAATTTCTCATAATTTCTCTTCACATGATTTGAAAACTAAATGCTTCCCATGTGGAAGTTCAGTCCCATCTGGATCAGAGAATGATCCTGATACAAGAAGGATGATAGAAGGAAAACAGCAAATAAAACCGTAAGGGCTTGTTCAGGCTTTTCAGTCACATGAGACTCTGTGTATGAAGACTAGGAATTCATCCATGTTTGAGAAATGTTCCACTTCTTTTTAAGGCAGCTGTTATCAGAAGACATCAGACAGTAAAAACATGGTATCTATCTTATAATCCCTGTCTATGCCAGTTAAAACAAGAAAGCCAAGACTTTTTAATAAAGTCTTTGATGGACAGACCATGTGCAAGGAGCTGGTATTGAAGAGCAGAATCCCTTTCCATTCTGTTAAAAAACTTGAAGTTTTTGCCATGAGATTTATTTCATGCCCTTTTGAATATATTACCAGGTGCATGTTCTCCTTAGAGTCTCCACAGTCTGAGCTTTTCTGTAGTGCCTTCCATGCCCTGCTTTACTTAAGTCACAATTTCTTGAGTTAAGGTAATTTAGCCAGCAATGAACATGTGTTGAATGATGAGTGTTGCAATCATCTTGCTTTCTGTCTTTGGCTCTTGTTTCCTGGAGTATTTTTTCCATGTGGTTTCAGTAAAGAAATGCAGAGCACTCCTGCCTCAGGAGTGTTCATAAACACATGGGAAGAGGCTCTCAAGGGAAATGGGAGATTGGCTCCAGACCCATTTGCATGGAAAGGGATATGGAGCAGAGATCTCCTGCTGCCTGAGCAAGTGTGACACCTTGCAAAAAGGCAGTATCAGCTTACATTTAAGAATAAATGCATTTAACTGTGTAAAGCTTAATCTAATCACTGGATGTTAGACTTACTTGGAGCATCACCACTTAGACGTGTTCTGCATAGGAGTTGAGATGTGTTTAGGTAGGGAAACCTTGCTGGGCTTGATGTATGGGCTGTGGTACACACCAAAGCAGAATTTTAGCAGTTACACATGTGTCCTGTCCAGGCTGTGGTGCCTGGGAAACCCATTGCATCTGCAGGGTGAGATACAGGAGAAGGATGTGTTGTGTTTGGAGTGAGAACTTGCACAGAAGGACTGTGGCTCAGATGGTGAACAGTGATTCAGAACCATCATAAAGAGAGCAGTTTGAACAAGAAGAAAAAAATAGCCCTCTAAACAAAATGCCCTTGTTTGACTAATGATGCACCTTGAAAGTAAACCAGAAAGACACCATTTTGATTTCCTGTTGGTTTTGGGTTTTTTACTCCCACTTGCTTTACTTTTCCCACAGAAAAATGGTTCTTTATTTGTTTTTGTATCTTTGCAGTGGGACCAGTATTGCAGTTACATCTTACTTCTGTTTGTGTGTGCATTTTAAATGTGTGACATTTCTGTTAGCCCAGGTCATTAGGAGTAGCTGAGGAATAGGCTGCAGCCCAGATTTGCTCTAGGAGTTGGAGATCAGGTGATGCTTGTCCTTGAGTGCTCTTGCCTGCTTGTGCTTGGTTAACTCCTGTCTTTGTGTGGAGCTGTCAGAGACATGACACAATTTGTGTTGGAGCCCCCAGCTCTGTGGTAGTGCAGGAACAGGTGGACAAATGCATTGCCCACAAAGCAGTTGTGTTCCTCTCTTTTGTTGGAATTGCAGTTGTGCTTGAGCTAGGGTGTATAACTCGTGAGAATGGCATTTCTTGTGGGTAGGAGAGCAGTGGAGCAAAGGCACGTGGTCATAGCTTGTGGTTTGCAGATGGAGGTTCTGGTAATGACATCCTTGTTACAAGTTCTTACCCTTAGCACTGTTTCCTCTTGGCTTTAAAATTATCTGTGTGACTAATGCACAAGTAACCTCCCAGTGACATTGCTTTTGTGTCACAGCCTCAGAAACATCTATTCTAGGTGAGAGAGCACATGTAAGAAATCCCATTAGTGCTGCTGAGAACATTGTGGGAAGCCCTTCGGCTGTCCTTCCAGAGAGCTCTTGGGCAGAGAGTGCAGAGCCGCTGTGCACTTTCAGGATGTGAGTTTTTGAGGGTGATGATCACATGCTGAAGGTATTTCTCCACTGATAGGTGAGATAGGGATTAGTAGAGTTAACTCAGAAGGAACCTTCATTAGTTGCTCTCCCAAACCTGTTTGTGCTATGAATGTCCAGTACAAAAAGATAATTTATTTATCACATATCTCTGTAGACTAGAGAGTGGTGCTGCCTTTTGGAGAAGGTATTAGAGGGAAGTCACTGGGGAATATTAGTACTATATATATATATATATACACACACATGCATGCTGAGAGTGTGGGAGGGGATGTATATGATTCTCCATCTACAGACATGCACATATGTATAGTGTATATAATGTAGTGTACTGCTCTTGGATACTCTGAATTAAAGTTATAGGCCACGATTATCCAATAAATTTTTTGCCTGATTGTTTCTTAGAGGTGTTTTTCCTTTTTTTTTTTTTTTAATGAGATAATAGGCCTGCAGAAACAGTTCAGAGAAGTAGGAGGGAAACACCTGAACAATCCAGGCTTTCACCTTTGGGATTTTGTAAATCAGTTCTGTGTTACAGATTTTAATAGAAATCAGCTTATACCATTACACTCCTGTGTGCAGTGCCTTGTGCCCTTACTGCTGAATGCCCCAAATTCCATGTGGGAAAGCTGAGTCCATGTCTCATTAATGGGGTGTGCCTGCCTGTTTCCATGCAAGTCCTTTCTGCCACTCTTCAATTCTGGGTAGCAAGACCAGGGGTGATTTATGGAAAATCCAGTGTTGGTACTGCCTTATGGTATCTCTACTATCAGGATTCTTTTTCTATAGCAGCAGTAATTCCTGCCCTGGAGAAGCTGGGGTGTGCCTTGTTCCCCTGTGAATCATTGATTAGTCAGACACAGGCTGCTGTGTAAGAACTCCTTATGGAAACTGTATGCTTGTGGAATCTGGATTGCCTATAGTATCCTTCTTTTCATGTGATTTAAATATTTACTTCAAGTGAGTGATAGATCTGATCACTCTGAATAAAGCCTTGTATCTGCAAAAGTTAATTTGTAAAGAATCCCACAGTGACTAGATTGTGCATTTATTATTTAAGATTTTTATCGACTTTCATTCAGTTTTACCTTAGCTTTTTGCCTCACCTATCACATTTTTAAACTCCATTTTAACTCAAGAGTATCTCTATATGCATTTTTTTATAAAAATCAGGTTTAGTGTTTATAACGTGTTGTGCCATGGTCCCTGGCTGTGCTGTGAGCCTGAGGCTCCCAAGGCAGCAGGGGTTCCATCCCTGGCCCATGTGCCAGCAGTGCTGGAATTCCAGGGGTGCAAGGAAGTCTTGTACATGAGAGGTGTGAGGTGTTGTATGGGACACTGCTCTGGAAACTTGCTGATACAATGCTCTAATATTCAGCGATATCGTGCAGGTTTTTTTCCCCTTTCTCTTCTTGGAAGCCTAAAAATGCACTACTTTTTTTTTCCCTGAGTCAGTACACTTCTTGCTGAGTAGGCCATAGTATTTTTATATATGCTGAGTTTATGTCTGAATACTCTTTTTATGTAAAATGCATCTTTCATGAGATTATTTTTCTTTCAGTCTTGCTGGCTGTGTGTGTGCTGGGCAAACTCCCTCCCACAAGCAGCTAAGCTGCCAGTTACCTGCAACAGTTGAGCTTTTGCTTTCTTTGAAATACTGAGTTTAATAATCAAACAGTTTTAACTTTTTTAACTGTTAAAAAACCCTTCTAATCTCGTTGTAGGTTTATGTAGCATTCAGGCTCCAAAGTTCTTGTGTAGGTTTAGCTTTAAAATCTGCATGCCACAGTTCTGGTTTGCAGAGGAAGGTACAGGGAGTGAGTCAGTATATTTGCTGGTTTACTTAGTAATTGTGGCACTAAAGGCCTCTTAAAACAATATAAATACCGTGAGCAGTTGTACTTTGCATGATGGGTTAAAGAAGCACCAGTTTGCGGAATTCTTGATATTTCTTTTGGGAAGTAAATCTTTAAGAAGAAAATCAAACTTCAATGAGCAAAATCCGAGTTGCATGTCCTGAGTTGAGGCACATACAGTGCCTAATGTCTTCGTGAGGTGTGAAGTTCTTTCTGATATGTAGTTTCTTTTTTCATTATTTGTCATCTTCTGCCTGTGAAGTTTACTTTGTCAAGAAACATTCCTGTTGATTGGTATGAAGTCAAGTTTCTCTGCATGAGGACTCACAACTGTTACAGTGTGTTACACACAAGATCCTGTTTACAGCTTTGAAAATACATCTCCTGCAAAGCATTTGTGGTGTTAGATGAAGTCCTGTGCTAACCACCTTGTAACTCAGAGAGAAAGCCACCTTCCCTGTGAGATCTGGTGCCTTGGCCGGCGCTGCTGGGTGCAGTTAGCATGCGGGGTGGACATGGTGCAGGTGTTGCTGCTCTCTGCTGCGTGGGGCATGGCAGCAGCACTCCCCTCCCAGCCTGGCAGCCCAGCCTCCTGCTGGGTCCCTGCCATGGATTTATGGTTTGTGAGAGTTACTGCTGCCTGACGCCTCCTAAGAGCTTCCAGCTTTCCGTCAGAGTGCTGAAAGCTGCAGAGGTGCTACTACAGCCTTCATGCCTTTGCCGATGGTGCTAATTCAGTGCAGCTGCACTCAAATAAAATGAGAACTTTATCACGTCTGGGTTTGTTAAAAACATGTGGGTAAGCTCTAACTCTTGAGCTAGAGCTGTGCATTTTGGTCTGCATGGTTTAGAATTCGCCTGTGCTGCTTTAGTAACAGCATTCCTAGCAGCTGGTTTTGGTACCCTGAGTTTTGAAGGTATTGTTCATGAATACTTTGTTAATTTCTTCAGTTTTCTTGCATTGTGATAATGAAGATAATGTATATATCCATAGCACATTCTGGAGACTGGGTGAAGGCATTTAGTTATTTTCCCCTTGCTTTCTTTATTTTTATTAGGCGCATTTTTACACTGTTTTCCATTTGTGAAATGGAATGGCTTTTGGTAGGACTTGGCATTATCAGCTGCTTGTGAGTGAGGATGACCAGCCCTGCCTCATGCCCAGCTGGCAGTCCATGGGCAGGGCAGCTTTTCCCCCTACAGTGGAATTACAAAAAACACTTCTACCACCAGCATTAGCTATATGAAAATATTTTGATGGAGATGCTAGCTGCTGAGCAGGAAGGAACAAAAATTACACTCCTAAACACTGATAGATTGAATTACATACTTTGTGTTCCTTAGTAAAATGTTCTTAGAGTAGAAGTTAGCAGTGATGCTTGATCTGTGGCTGGGAGCATTGTTTTATACTTTAAAAGATAAATTCTTACTTTGCCTTAGTTGTTTTTTGTTTATTTTTACAGAAAAGTCAGTGTGGTGTCCTTCTGATATGGGAAGCGGGGTCTGTTCATTAAAAAAAAGGAGATATGTGTTATTTGTGCTATTAAATATTGCAACCAAATCTTTTTTGCCTCAACAGGTATACAAAGCTCGGATATGCGGGTAATACTGAACCCCAGTTCATTATCCCTTCATGTAAGTATTTGTTACTTGTGTATCAATGATAAAGGTACTCTTGGACTTTCTGTTACGTGCCATTAAAAAAAAACTAAACAAACACACGCAAACACACAACCAAACACGCAAACACACAACCAAACACGCAAACACACAACCAAACACGCAAAAAACCAACACTAAAAGAGAATTACTTGATCTCTGAGTGATGACACAGAGTAATGTGGCTTTTTTTTGTTGTGCTAAGGGTACTCAGTTTAGAAAGATATATTCATTAAAATGGATAATAATAGTTGAAGCTGATTTTTTTTCTGGACATTGAAATAATGTAAAAATCCAGTAGCATGGCTACATTTACCTTTTAGGAGTTTTTTTCTGCTGTTTAGTGATTTATCTGGTAAAACGTTGAGTTGATTATAACTGGAAAAAAATTAAAATTGTATGATTTAATATCTCTAGGGTTTAAAATGTTCTGCTTGCCTGGAAGTTGTCAGTATTACAGCTATGTTAATTTACTGTATTTTGCAAGTGTAATAAGAAACCGTGTCAGTTTTTCCCCCCACATAGAGTAGCTTATTTATTTGCTGCCTGGCTCCTGAACTGTTTCTCCCACTTGAAGAGATAAAGTTCTACTCCAGAGAGTGGAGCTCACTCAGCTTCCCTTAGAAATGCTTCACCTTTTGACCTCCTACACCACTTGGCAGTTCCTCATTGTTCGTCTGTGCCAAAGTAATCATGGATTACATCCTGGTGAAAAGGAATAATTAGCACACCCAGTTTTCCTTGCAAATACAACAGGAAGAGAGCTGGAACTAATACTACTTTAGCACAGTCACTGTGAAATAGACTTGGAAGTTCAGGCTCTGGGTTGATTTTTCAAGGAAACGTGCTTCAAAAAATAATTCTCATGGAAAGATAAGGCTAATTCACTTATATGAGAACAGAAGAATGCATTCAGAGAATCCATTCTGTATCTTCTATTTTGGCTTCTAATAAGAATTTCTTGGATTATTTGGTTTTCCAAATTAACTTCATTAAGTTTATTTCAGTGCCATATAAAACACTCTACAGTTTTGCTTTTCACACAAAAACTAGTTTAAGTTTATATTAGAAGTTCCTAAACATTGAAAAGATGCTTACAGTGCTCTTTGAACTTCGTAGCACTTGGTAAAGTATAAACAGGCAAGTGGTTATTTAATTTCAGAAACATAGTGTTTACATACTTTTTCTGCATCTTTAGATTTGGTATTTAATTTGAAGACCACTTTCTTGTTCCAAAAAAAGAAGAAATATGATATTTTAAACACTGGAAATGAAATGACCTGTCAGATCATTAAGCAGGGATATTTGTCCAACAGGGATGCTATTAAAGTAGAAGAGAAGGAGATGAAATGAGATTTTTTTTTGATGGCCTTTTGATGCAGTGTGGTGTATGGAAAAAAGGATGCTCAGTCTAGATGCTTCTGCAGCTGAAATGACCCTTGACTGCAATTCTCTCAATAAAAAAGGCATTTTTCTCATTTGTGCTGCAGCCCAAGTTAGATAATTACAGTAACGGCATGAGTTTGTGTTAATCCTCTGCCTGGAGTGAAACGAAATAGCACTGGGTTAATCCACATTAGAGAAACAGAAATAGAGTACAGCAGTACCTAGTTTCAAAGTAAAATGTTACAAAAAAGCACTTTGGTGTCTGTAACTTCCTTAATCCTATTCCCTGTGGAAAAATGGTTTGGTTTCTCCTTGCACTTCCAGCAGTGGCATTTTATCAGTTTGGTTCTCTAAAATTAATGTTTGCTGTTAAACAGGTCTGAGCAGCATTCCTTGTGCCTTGTTCACTTATAGCTTATCTTATTCACTCCTGCTCTTAACAAATTTTATCTCCTTATGAGATGTTCTTGATTTTATTCTGAAATGCTTCTGTAGAGATGATAAATTCTTACACGAAAAGTGAAAAAAATGAGAATATATTGGGCCAATGTTTTGATGCAGCTTGGGTTCACTACTTTCTTCCCTTGCTGCTTTTTAGGTCTTAGATAATTCTGTTTGATTTTTATTTAGTTTAGCAGATTTTTCCTGCTGTTTGTTAAAATGGGAGTCACCTTCTTTCCATTACCCAGTAGTTCCCTTGATTTTTCGTTATTTTAGTTTATCTGTGATAGCTGATGCCTTCTAAAAGAAAAAAATTACTTGAGTAGTGTCAGCACAAAAATTGATTCAATGCAAGGATGTGTTTTTTTTTTCCCTTAAAAGCTCTTAATTCTTGTGCCAAGCCAACCAAAGGCAACTGCTCTGAATGTTGCTGGGGTGCTGCCCATCCTCAGGCACAGCAGCTGAGATTTCAACAAGATTTATTTTCTTGTTTGTATTTTCAGGATATGATTCAGGTTGTTTGCTCCTAGTTTCTGCCTTTCAAAAGCAGGGTTGAACAAGCTGGCCTGGAGGGAAGCAAAATATTGGAGACCTCCCATCTTGTTTTAGGCTTGTAACAGGGTGAATTGGGTTTGAAAGTTGGTGTAATCCTGTGGCAAGTGGTGGATTTTACTTGAAAGTTCTTAAGGATAAGACACATCTGGACAGAATAATTCCCCCAGATGTGTGAGCTCTGTAACAATGACCTGAAAACATTTGTCAGGGTTTCTCTGTTGACTTGCAGCAAGCACCTGCCTTGCGACATTTCCTTCCCTGTGATTTTTAGCTTCTGCTTCCCAGCTCCCCCCCTTCTGTTTGGCTTCCCCCAGCCTTCTGCTTCCTCTCTGCTCTCCTGTAAGCAGCTACAGAAGTTGCACTATGATTCAGTTTTCTTCCTGAAGAGCTCAAAATAATGACTTGTGTTCTATCCTGTTCAGTCTTTCACAACACTCAGCTTCTTGGTTCCTCTGGCTCTGCCTGTGTTGTTTGGTGTGGGAAGGGAAGGGAGGAGGATGAGGAGGATCTGTGAGCTCAGCTGCTGATTTCCAGGTCCTGTAGCTGTGCTGCCCTGGCTGCTGGGCTTCA
Organism: Calcarius lapponicus; assembly: GCA_039654755.1. NCBI lineage: Eukaryota > Metazoa > Chordata > Aves > Passeriformes > Fringillidae > Calcarius > Calcarius lapponicus. Next base: position 19,229,637 of record CM077470.1, on the reverse strand, counting down.
GACTGCAGCTTTTCATAACTTTTATTATCTTAATTGTGAGCAAACATAGCTTCTTGCTGAAGGTGAGAACTAGAAAAATACTTCTGCCATTGAAAGAGCTTTTGGAGCACAGCCTTAGGACAGTTGAGACTGATTTAATGCTGCTTGTAGATATGAATTTCCTCATCTGTGTAAAGGATTCTATTTAAAGGCAATTAGTAAGATTTGGAAAAATGCAGCATATATTGCTGGTGCTGCAGCCATGATGGCTGGGGAGTGATTCTTTTTAAAAGAATAACAACACCAATAATAATACTTAAAATTGTTATTGTTGATATTGGAGTGTGCAGAAAACTAGCATGTTTGTTGAATAAAATGAGATCTGTAGGGATATCCTATTTTAGTGTTTCTGAGTACATTTTATCTTTCTGATTTCATGTTGAGTGTCTAACAATTAAATTTGTATTTAAGTCTGTTACTGTGTTACTTTTTAAGTCCTTACCATGCTTACCCATGACCGGAAGTCAAATTATCTGTGTTCTATGTAGCTTTTCTGAGTTAGACTTGAAACAAAGGACGATTGTGATCATTGTGTCTGTTTTTCCAGTGTAGGTTTTCTTTTTTTGGTGCAGGATATATGTCCTATAATAATGTTTGTGTTCTCTGTTGAAGGTATTGCTATCAAAGAGTCAGCAAAAGTGGTGGATCAAGCACAAAGGAGGGTTTTGAAAGGTGTGGATGATTTAGACTTCTTCATTGGGGACGAAGCAATAGAAAAACCAACTTACGCAACCAAGGTATTAATAAAAATTTTAAAAACAATTTTTCTATACTGTTTAACAAGTATCATGTGTACAGTAAACATATGACATTAAAAATACTTTTTGGATAACTTAAATCTTACTTATTTATTAACTCTGTTTAAATAGAAAATAAGCTTTGGTATTAGTTTTGTTGACTTTGGGGAGCCTGTGGGAATTTGCAGAACACTGTGCAGAACACTCTATCATGTATACTACAGATACATATATATATATATATGTGTGTATATATATATATATATATATATATATATATAAAATTTCTTCATAAGTGAATGGAGGCTGAGAGGGTCTTAAGTGGAAATGCCACATTCTCTTGTTCCTTGGCAGCTTCTATCAGCAGCATCAGAGTGGGACACTGGGCTGGGGGAACTTTTGGTTTATCCCAGTGCCACCATTCTGCTGTACTGAAAAAAATGCAATGTGTTGTCTCTACCACTCAAGGTTGGAGTCAGAACTTTCAATAGGCGTCACCAGGAATAGGAGAAGCCTAAATTGAGGTTTCTTGCCTGGTAGATCATATACCTTTAATGCAGTTGAAAAGAGATCTTTTTGTTTGGTTTTGGGGTTATTTCTTTTTTTTCTTCTTGTTTCCAATTATAATTTGATATTTTTCTCCACCAGTGGCCTATCCGCCATGGTATAGTTGAAGACTGGGACTTGATGGAGAGGTTTATGGAGCAAGTAATCTTTAAGTATTTAAGGGCAGAACCTGAGGACCATTATTTTCTTTTGGTAGGTAAATTTATGCCTTGCTTAAGAAGTTCTGTATGATGAATAACAATGTGTTGATTTATGTAAATTCTTAAATATAAATATTCATATTTTGAACCAAAAGTAAATAAATTACCTGGAGCTTTCTTGACCTACCTTAAGCCATCCAGGTTGTTTAATTTTCTAAAAACGTCAGTGTGTTTGAACAGCAAACATTTTTCTGTTCTCTTCTCATTTCTCTCCAAATTGTCTGATTCATCACTTTCTTACTTTTCTTCTCCACTGAATTCAAGAATCTCAAGTTTATATGTTTGAGATAAAAACAACACTTGTGTTTTGACTTTACATAATTGCAATTATTTTGTTTTTACAGTACTGCCATCTGGATGAAGTATCTAGAGAGTAAATTTCTGTCTTTTATTTTCTGTAAAACTGGAAGGGTTGATTGTCATATTTGGGCTGATTAGATGTCAAGATCAATGTTATTCTGAAGCATCTGCTATTCCTTAATATTTTATTTAGGGTCATTGAAATAAGCAGTTTGGTTTAGTGTGATATTTATAGACCAAGTTTGGAATTAGAGATGTTGGCCATACCTGTTTAAATGCCTTCATCTTCTTGAAGCAATAATTAGGTCCAGTTGCTCAAGGCTGTGTCCAGCCAAGCTGTGAATATCTCCAAGGATCAAAATGCCATTCCAACCCTGGCTCCCTTTTCAGTATTTGACCACCTATAAGTTACTTTTTTTCCTCCTAATACCTACTTAGGATTTCCCAAGTAGAGTTTTGTGTCCCTGGCCCCTTGTCCCAACACCTTTGTGAAGAATCTGACTCCCTCCTCTTTCTCCCCTCCTGTTACACACTTGCTGCAGTGGAAGAATGATATTTTCTTTTCTCAAGTATTCTGTAGCACTATCCAAAATGCTCTTTCAGAGTAGAGCCTTGAGTATGTTTGTTATTTCAATGAAAGCTATAGCATGCTATTATGGTATGTTTTAGTGTTCAGCTTCTCCCACTTGAGCATATCAACTTTTGTTACAGTGGCTGCCTTCTGAAGGAAAACAGCTCTTTTCACTGAGAAATCTAAAAAATGTTATTCTTTAAATGTGCTAAACTGCATCCTTTGACATATTTTGATAGTCCTTGATTCTTTCAAGTGAAATCAAAAGTTCTAATGAGCTAGCTAGCCCACAAAGGGGGTCTTGGATGTAAATTCTTAAGCACAGTAACTGATGTAGTTTTTATTGCACTTTTGTTTTTCTTTCTTCTAACGCAATTTGCATAAATTCTTAAAAGCACCCTTTGTCCATTACTATTTTTACATGCTATTGTTGTTGAATGACTCATCTTAGAAGTTAGGAGTTGGTGGTTCTTTTTTTTTAAAGTCAAATGTTTGGTTTGAATGTAAGTAAAACTCATGGGTTTTGTTGGTTTTTTTTTTCTTTCTCACAGACTGAGCCTCCATTAAATACTCCAGAAAATAGAGAATATACTGCTGAAATCATGTTTGAGTCTTTCAACGTTCCAGGGCTATATATTGCTGTCCAGGTAAGGGGAGGGCTGGTGAAAGTCACAGCTGCAGTATTTTTCCTTGGGCTAAAAAGAATTTCACTGTGAAAAGCAGTGTAAGTGGTCTTTGGAATGTTTATGTCCTTCTGGCAGTTCCAGCACTGCATGTTTGACATGCTTTGATTCTGTGGGTGGTTACTGGACACTGTTCCTCTGTTACCTCTACAGGCTTCTGAGCAGTAGAGTATGGTATCTGTTGCATCATAAGTAAATAAAAAACCACACCACATCATAATAATTCTATTAATCCAAGAACTGAATCCCTTTCAGTATGAAGTAATGAAAAACTATGTTTGAGCATGGCTGAAAAAATATCAGGCAAGTGTCAAAAATTACATTTTGCAGCCTCTTTTTTCTAAGCTGTTATATAGACATATATAATATTATTAAATCAGTTTCCACACTGTAAATTACCATGGGGGTGTCAGTCTGTTCTTGGGAGGAGTGGTGGGAGGTGAGGTCTGCAGGCAGATGTTTTAGCAATATTTGATTTGAGTGTGTTTTTTTCCCAAGGCTGTCCTTGCCTTAGCTGCATCTTGGACATCAAGGCAAGTAGGAGAGCGAACACTGACTGGCACAGTTATAGACAGTGGAGATGGTGTCACTCATGTCATTCCTGTGGTAAGTGTGCCTCAGAGCTACACTACAGCTTCAGTGCAGAATTATTTGTCCTCTGAGTTCTCTGAAGTGTACACCTACACACACTGAAGTATAGATAGGAGTCTTGAAAAACATCAGATAATTCCCAGGGCTGTGGGTGTGAGTTTTGGTTCATTTTGTAGTGCAGAAGCTCTTGAAGAACTCTGTAACCCTGAGTTTGGCAGGGCTAATTGTCTTTCAGTGACTTACCTTAAAAGGTGAATTGTCAAGGCCATGCTAAGTGATGAGTGAAATTGCTTTAGCACATTTCCATTTTGGCATGCTGGTAAGAGTGAACAGGCTCTTTACAGTAGTCAGTACAAAAAGTTTGACCTCTTATTTTAATTTAGCTCAATCCATTTATATATAAAGTAGAAATAATACAAAGTATTAGAGTGCAGATGTAGTTAGTATTGTTTATAGTTTTTCTTCATCTGTTCCCAGTATTTAGTCACGCTTCAGCCATACAAGAAAAGGCAAAGTTCCTCTTTGACTGGAAGAAAACAACCCCTAGAGTTGAATATCTGTTCCAATACATCAAATTGCTGAAGCAGAAACTTGGATGATTGTGTGATGTTTTATTAAATAATGAACACCTAGAACTGCAATAATTTTCCTTACTGTCAAATGATCTTTCCTGGGGGAGCTAAATTCATGTCTATGTACCAGATATAGTTGTATTTTCAAGGTGAAGTTAGATTACAATTTTTAAGACAAAAATCTGTACAAAGCTTTATCATGCCACAGTAACATCAGTTTTTTAAAAACAGTAGCAGTGGTGGTGGTCAAACATACACTGTCATGTAGCAATTTCTTATTAATTTTGGGGAAATATAGTGACTAAATCTTTGTTCTTACTGTTCCTCCAAGTTAGTGTATTTTTAATAAGAGTTAGGAAACAATTGACACCTCAGACCTTCTGTAGGTAAACTTTTAAAATTTTACTTAGTAGTTCAAAATTACTGTTTAAAAGAGTTGAACTTTTCCTGAATTGTGGGTTAGAGGGTTCTTTTTTTAGTTGAAATAAGAGTAGGTAGTCTATATAATTTTGAACATTTACCCCCTTTGCAGAATGTCATTTACTTCTAAAATTTTTAAACATGTTGAACAAATTGTCAGCCATGCTCTACCATGTCTGTTATAAAATAGATAGAAAGGAATTAACAAACTATTATCTCTGTAGTGAAGTAGTGGTAGATTTTTTTAATGACACTATTTTTTGTGTTAGTAAGACATTTTTATGTGAATATGAGGTGTGTGTCTATAGGAAAACTTCAGCATTTTATGAGTGTGATGTCTGGATTCCTCTGTTTGGATTTAGCTGTTCTGGTAGGGTTGAAGGCCAGCCTTGCACACTTGACCATTTTTAAATGTATTTATACTTGTCCCCAGGATGAGTGTGACTTGTAAGGGTAGGTTGATGGATAAGGATGGGCCAGTCTAATGTTCTGAGCAGTCTCAATTAATGTCCTGAAATGATGCATTTTCTCCCTGCTTTCAGAAAATTAATTTTGGTTCATGTGGATTGTAACGTCTTACATCAGTGGCTGTGACTGCAGGGCCACATCAGTTATTCTAAAATAATATTTCACCAAAAAAGGTTCCTTGACCTTTTTGGTAAGAGTAACCTCATTTTGAAGAGAAAATAAAGGCCAAGGAATAGTGAGTATAGTGATTTGTCTGCCTTATGTACTAGTGACCTTTCTGTTCTTCTAACCTTGTAAGAATTATGAAGCAATGCCATGCAAAGTAAAGTAAGGCTATACTGTGAAGAATTGGATTTGTGGTAATTAAATGAGCCAGTTTTAAAGGGCTTTAGCCTCAGAACCACAGGTAGTGGGTAGGAGTTTAGACTCCATGCCTTTCTCTCTCCCTCTGAGCTTTGATGAAAATAGTTCTTATCAGCACCTTTGTCCCTGTTAATTTTGTTTACAGGCTGAAGGATATGTGATTGGCAGCTGTATCAAACACATTCCAATTGCTGGCAGAGATATCACATACTTCATTCAGCAGTTGCTGAGGGAGAGAGAAGTAGGAATTCCTCCTGAACAATCCTTGGAAACAGCTAAAGCAGTGAAGGTAATGTGAACAATGCAGATCTTAAAGTTATTTTATATCACAGCTTGGTATCCGATTTTAAAATACAAGAATATCTGAAAGTAATTGTACTTCTGAGTAATGGGGCTCTGATTCTAAGTAATATGAAAATGTCTTAATGTAATAACATGAAATAACAGAGTTTACAGTTGGGTTGTACTTGCTCAGTCTGGCCTGGAATTTCACTCTTCACCTGTTGTCTCCCCTTTCTCTTCTCCTCCATTATCATTATTGTTGTTATTATCCCGTTGCTATTATTATTGTAATGTTCTGTAGGAAATACTGTTGGCTGGATGTGTCATATAAAGAGCAGTAATTGCTCTTATATTCTTTCTGAATATTAATGTGTTCTTTTTTGTAATCCACATTACATAGAGAACAAAGCTATTCTGAAAGACATTCAGCTTAAAGTACACTTCAATTTTGTTTCTCTGGCAGTTCTTCAATATATTTCAGAATTAATTTCTTACAATCTTGGAAGTTTAGGGGAAAAGCAGAAGAAAAGTAATTTAGCTCAGCCAGAGCCTTCAGTGCTGCACAGAAATGATCTGTAGTAGCAGAGCCATTATCTACCTGTGTACAGTAAATGTCAGTTCAGGTGTTTTGAGGGTTATTCTTTATCTGCCAATTTAATACTTACTCTTTAAAGTTTAAATTACTACATTTTTTAAAATTTCTTACTGATTTTCTAAACTTTAGATAGGTCTAACTGTATCTATTCAATTTTCAGGAGCGCTTTAGCTATGTTTGCCCTGACTTAGTAAAAGAATTTAACAAGTATGACACAGATGGTACAAAGTGGATTAAACAATATACTGGAATTAATGCTATCTCAAAGAAAGAATTTACCATTGATGTTGGTTACGAGAGATTCCTGGGGCCAGAGATTTTCTTCCATCCTGAGGTAAGTTGGTTTGAATTGCCTGGACTTTGTTTTAGATGACAGCATAGAAATCCTATTTGCAAAATTGTAAAGAAGTGGTTATCTTTACTTACTTTTCTTATTTATAAATAGATACTGGCTATTGTTGCAAGTCAGTGTGCTTTGATTCTTGATTGCTACTAATCTTTATACAAATCCAGGTTGATGCACGAAGCACTTAAAATGGCAGCAAAAATATTTAACAACTGTTTCTATTATTAGTTTTCATGATATCTCTAGTATAACAGAATGGTTCTTTCCTTTTTTCTCTTTACCTCTTTTCCTTTGCAATGTGTGGTCCCACAGTGAGTTGATTTGATTTTATTCCTGCTTGCAGTTTGCTAATCCCGACTTCACGCAACCAATCTCAGAAGTAGTAGATGAAGTTATTCAGAATTGTCCCATTGATGTTAGACGTCCTCTATATAAGGTCAGTAGCTATAATGCCTATTTTTTATATATGGGCTTTAGAAGAATTGGGATTTTTATAAAGGTACATATTTGAAACTCTTAAAAAGCAATACCAAATGAGAAAAATTAACCACTTTCCTAGAAATTAATCCAATATGTAGAAGAGTTTGTTGTTCACTTAGACATTTTCAGAATGTGCTTTTTCATTAGGGAAACAAAAAACTGATCAATAGTGGTGAGATGTAATAAGCTATAAATGGATTTTAAAGCACAGACAATTCTAATGTGGCAAACTCTTGGTGAGTTCATGTTGTGTCATGCTTGTATGCTAGATCATTTACAATAAAAACATACCTGCTAACTGTAGTTTTTAAAGCTGTGTTTAGGATTTAGGAACTGGGTAATGTGGAGACTTGCATTTTCAGATGTGGTTAACAAATGTTGTTGTTCAAAACAGAATATTGTCCTCTCTGGAGGCTCAACCATGTTCAGGGACTTCGGTCGCCGTTTACAGCGAGACTTGAAAAGGACTGTTGATGCCAGGCTGAAACTTAGTGAAGAACTTAGTGGTGGCAGACTGAAGGTTGGTTCTTGCAGCTCTTGCACCTAACAAGCATCTGTTACCTGGAAATGTGCAAATAACATCTTGCAACGATCGTGGTCTTTGTTGAAATGTCTTTATCTTGTTTGATGTTCATATAGAGGCTTTTCAGAGCTTCATCCATTACACTGATCACATACCAGCAGTTGGCCACACCAGCTGTCTTTGTGCTTGGTGTTTATTGATCAGTTACAGCTCATTGTGCTCAGGCTCTTGAGCTTGAAGATAAGAGAAATAAATGAATTGAGCTCATTGTTGAGCCACCAGGAGAGTCAGGAACGTGTGTCCTGTGAGGAATGAGAGAGCCTTGATTAGAGAAGGGAAGGCTTTGGGACTCCTGATAGTGCCTCAGTACATGTGGGGAGATTACTGATTTTGAGGGTCAGCTGGATAAAATCCTAAATACCTTCCTTTGGCTTCATAGCTTACCCTGCCTTGAGCAGGAGGCCAAACCAGAGATATGATGTGGTCCCTTCCCACCTCAATTATCTTACAATCCTATAAGGGACTTCATGTTTTTACTAAACTGCATCATCCTTAATTTGTGCTCTTTGCACTGCAGACCTCTGACCCAACTGTTGCATCTTTCTGTTGTCTCTGCATGAAGAAAAGACAGCAGAGAAAAAAAATTTTGGGTTTTTTTCCTTGTAAAGGAAATTGATTTTCCTCATTTATTTTTTAGTAGCAATCTATTTAGATGAGCTCAAGCAATCCTTTAAAACCACAATAGAGCTTTATAATATTTCATGTAGACAACTCTGAAATTTCAGTCATACACAGTTCTCTGGCCCAAGAAGCATCATTTAGTCTCTGTTTTCTTCACTAGGCTTGCACCACTTAGTAAAGAAGCAGAATCTGAGTAAGGAAGTTGGATATGGTTCTTCTTCTATTCTAACTACCAGGCATGGCAAAGAATCGCTGGCTGGAGTTCTGCACATGTGTTACAGAACATTTTTAGATACTGTTTCAAATTTCAGAAGGTTGGGCTGGAAAAATAAATTCTAAAACTGTTACATACACTGGCAGTTTTGATTGGCACAAGTAAGGAATAGGTTGTGTGCCTGTGGAGGGAAAGGGAATGGCTGACTAGAACGAGTGCTGTAGTTCAGAAAAGCATGATTGACTGTATTGATCCTGGATAAACTTCCAATCTGCAACTGATGCTTTGTTAGAATAATCACATGAAACTTGAAAATTACCTTCCTAAAGTGTGTTCTAAAAAAAAGTTTAGGTAGTATGGGTCAATGCTTATAAATGCTTAAAAAAACAGTCCATCAAGAAGTTAATCAGAACATTGTGTGAAAAAAGTGGTTGTGAATGGAAGTATCTCTGTCTGATAAAGCAGGTAACTTATAGATAAGCAGGAGCTGTTTCTTACTCTTCATTGGACAAGGCAAAGTCTGATGCCATAAATGGAAATTTACATGCTCAGCATTTATGAGAATTCTAATTTATGAAAAGTCAGCTTGGTATATGCACTCCTTTAAAACTAGATCTGGTTTTTACCAGCAGAAGTGACTTTTATTGTGTTGCTTTTCTCTCCTTTTTCTGCAGCCCAAGCCCATTGATGTCCAAGTCATTACACACCATATGCAGAGATATGCAGTCTGGTTTGGAGGATCAATGCTGGCTTCCACAGTGAGTTTAGCTGCAAAGCTGAGCATGTTTGGGCCATTCTGAGTGGGCTTTTGGAGCTCTCATCTCACCTTCATTGTATATTAAATGGGACTGGGGAATTTCTGATAGGCTTCAGGTGGTAAATATACCTTCCCTGGTTTTGTATTAGACTTTAAAGACTTGGAAGAGCACAAGAAAGCTGAATTAAAGCTTTGTGTGAGCTGTTAAATGGCACATTTTAGTTTTGTGGCAGAATATATTCTTTGCATTGGTGTTTAGCCACGCATGATGTAAGTTAATTTTAGGATTTATGTGCTTTGTTTTTTCCACTGGCTACATAAAAGTTAATATTGTTAATTAAGGTGTCTATACCATACACTGATGTTTTTTCCCTTCCCTTTACAGCCTGAATTCTACCAAGTATGCCATACCAAAAAAGATTATGAAGAGATTGGCCCTAGCATCTGTCGTCACAACCCTGTGTTTGGAGTCATGTCCTAAAGCTGGCCCTGCAGGGGTCAGGGATGGGGAAGTGGGGAGGAGGAAGAGTCTTTATGATTACTTGTTTGTCTGATGGCTGGTATTAAGATAACAAACATGACTTGACAATAAGAAAAAGACCAAACACAATTAAGCAGGATCATTTTAATAAGTGTCTCAACATGCGGATGTAGTGGAAAGCCAAAATGATCACGTTTTTTCTTTAGATTGATTATTTGAACCTGTGCGTAACAAAACAAAAAAAAGTGGATTTTAGTTCTTTCTGTGCCCTGATATTTTGTATATTAATGAATTATCCAAGATTTGATGGGATTTGATGGTGTGTAGATAGTCAGCTCTCTAATGCTTCCATTGTACCCCTTCATGGGTGCAATACAGGAGCTTGTTTATATTTCATACTTTTTTATACTTTGAGGAAAAATATGAATAAAAGAAACTGTAATATTTGAGGAAAAAATTTACCAGTGACCAACTTGAAAGTAAATTAAAAAAAAAAAAAGTCATGACTCATGCAACTAGCTCTTGCAAATCATGACCAGTCTAAATTCTGGGTTCCATACAATGCGAGTGCTTTTGGAACTAAAAGCTACTATCTTGGATTAACCAATGCCTGCTAGTGCTTTCTGATTACTTGGTGCATTTTCATACTATCTCTTGCTTTAAAAAAAAAAAAAGAAAAAGTAAAGACAAGACTGTTGGACCAGTATTGCAGTTCTGTAGTGTCATTTCTAATTAAACCAAATAATCAGGTTATCAAAATTTGGTGTATTTAAAGCCTAACACCATTCCAATAAAGGCACAAAATTTCTTTTTATGTTGGTGTCAGACTTGTTAATCTCATGACATGGGAAGTTCTGAGCATGGGTCCCTACATATCCGCTGTGGCTTTTGAGGAGTGAGGTTGGTCTGTGAGGTAGAGATGTAATGTGCTTTGTGTAACTCAAGTGTGAGCATTTTAGAGCTGCAGTTTGTGTGTTCAGCTAGCTAGCACTTACCTAGAGAAGCCTGACAGCTCCTCCACTGTTGGGTTTGTTCATCTACTTTGTTCTGTAACTTTTTTCCCCCCACTTTCTTGCAGGTGGTGCTATTAAGGAGTCAGCACTGCGTTTTCAATCTCTGTGGTTTTTCTGCAAGAAAATACCATGTAGATAAAAATAAAGTGAAAACAATCTCTTTCTCATTCTTTCTAGGAAGAACACTTTCTGTAGTGACTGGAATTGCTTACAATTTGTTGATATTTGATGAGAAAAAACTCTTCTTTAGGCACTTCTGAGCCCACAGAGGGAGTTGAGGCTGTTTGCATAGAAAACCACAAGAGGGAGGTATCCTGGTTTCTTCCAAGTTGCAAAGATGCCTCACATTTTCATCAGAGAAGCTTATCTACTGCCAGAGCTTGAAAACTTGGTAAATGTGACTCCAAAACAAGGATAAATGTGGGAAAATGTTTTTACAGGAAGTAAAAAATTTACATGCTGTAATCAAACAGAACATGATACAAGCATGAAAATTTTGAACAATTTTATTGCAAAACTATTAGTGACATCTCCCTAACAGTGATACAGTATTTCAGTTTTTTATAAATCACTTTTTAACTCAGTTTGGTTATAACCAGACTGATTCATGTGATAAGGAAGACCAATAGAACAAATATATAAAAAATAGAGTTCTGCTTTTCCAGCAGTCCTGGTTCTTCCCCTGTATCATATTCTAGTGACAGGATATCTTGATACACTGCAGTGATATGAAGATAAGGCAAGGATCTCTTTCCTCTCTAGGAAAAAAATTAAAAATTCATTTGAAAAACTTAAATTCCTGACACACATATACATAACAGTGAGCAAGTGCAAAGAGAAGGAGTGAATTCCTCTTCCTGTCACACACAGCTGTAGGGAGACCTTGCATGTTACACAGATTCTGGGTTCATTTTCCTGAGGCCCCAGGGAAGCTGCTCTAAGCTTGTATTTGTTATTTGTGTAGAAGAGAATGGAAGGCAACCATACCCTTACTCCACCATTGATTATTAATTTTTTTTGGTGATAGCTTTGGTCTAAAATTATGTTAATTTTCTCATAGAATGAAGTAAGTGGGAGGTTTTTTCTTTTTTTTTTTTTTTTTCTTTTTTAATACTGTAGATGTACTTTTGGAGAAGTTACACAGCCACAGCTGACTTTCAGTGCATTAAAAGAACTAAAAGTATGAGCAGCTCCTGTTAATGACTTGGACTGCTTGGAGAGTCACCAATACTTAAACACAGCAGACATAATGGAAAATTCAGTCTTGTACAATGGGAATAACTGTCTGGGAATGGCTCACATCAGTGTTCTGAGCCTGTAACACCAGATCCAAATCAGATCTGCTGGTGAGTGGTGAAGGGCTGAGCAGCCTGTGGGTCAGTCATCGCAGGGATTGTGAAAAGCACACACTGTGCAATGTGGAACACAGGCAGTTCCAGAAAACCCTCTGCAGTCTTGAAACAGATTTCCTATCGTTGTTCTGTGTGGGGCTGGGCTTAAAGCATCCAAAAGGTTCATTGCTGGCAAGTTTAAAAAACCCACATAGAATGAAATTGCATTTTTTTTCTCCAAATGCTTGTTACTGGGGAGGTTACGTGAAGAAAGCAATTTTAAACTCATGTAGGAGGATTTAATGGGACTGATGTCACAGCATAGCTTTGTGTCCTGTGGATGAGACTGGCTGACAGAATCCCTTAGGAGACCATCCTGAAGGGCAGAGGAGTCCAGGCAGGCTGCACCTTTTTCATGAAGGAAATCTCAAAGATACAGGAGGTCCCCACCTGCTGAAAGCTGAGCTGAACATTTCCAACCTACTGATTTTATAGTATATAGTCTCTATAAGGGAGACTTTCCCTTCTACTGTCCTGCTGCCTGCAGGATGAACAGGAGCAGTGCTGGTTGTGCACAGAAAATTGCAAAGAGCATTAAACAGCTGCAGTCTGGCCTGCCCAAACTTGGCTTACTTTACCCTTCTCCAGGAATTTGATTTTATTCCAGTAGATGAGATAGGATTCCAGGTTTAATTGGCTTAAAAGCTGGTAGTTTCATGCAGCTGAGCTTGGAATAAATCAAAGGTCACTGCCAAGTCAGTTTAGGCTCATCTCTTCATTTTGTGCAAATGTTTGTACCAAGTGTTAGGTATTGTTGGGATGGATGAGTTAGCACTTGAAAAGCTGCCTGGAGGTGACTGCTGGGCTGGCTGAGCTCCTGCCAGCTGTGGGCTGCTGCTGTGCAGCCTCCCTGCCTGATAATTGACATTCTCTGTGTAGGCCAAAACTCCTGTGGCAGTAAATTTAAGAGAAATACGTTTTTAGTGTCACTTAGTTTTTGTTTTGTTTCTTTTTTTTTAAATTTCCCCCACAGAAGCAAAGTGCTGGAATAATCAGCTCCAAGTGCCAGTCCACTTTTCCAGTACATGCCTGTGAGTTTCCTATTTCAAACAGGACAGAGATCCCAGCTCCCAGGTGGATGCTGCAGATGTCTCTTTCCTCTCAACATTTTTATCAGAAGCTGAATTGCCAAAGGGAGGGCAGAGCCTGGCCTGTGTTGGCTGCAGGTGTCCCTCACCTGCGTGAGAAGCAATGCCCCCTCTCTGTTTGGGCAGTAGCAGGCTCAGTGGCTGTAGTTTTTCTCCCAGAACTGCAGTATAAATATATACTTTTATTATAAAAGCATTTACTGCTGGAGGAAGGCGCAGAGAGCACGGCAGCAATTAGTTTATAGGAGCTGAGGCTGTAGTGCTTGATATGAAGCATCATTTATGATATGGCTGAGAAAGGAGCTTTTTTTCCTTCTTTTCATGAATTCAAATATCAAGAAAGATGTTTTGTTTGAAAGAGAGACTGGCACAGAAGAAGCCATTCATGAAAGCCCAGAAGTTGACCAACACGAGCACCCAGGACTTACCTCTTTCAGCATCTTGGAGTTCCAATTTTTTAAATAAATGAACTTTACCTGGAGCAGGGGTTTAAATACATCTCTCCTTTCCAGTTAAATTCCCTGGCTACTCAACTGTATGGAGAATTTACCCCTGGTCTTTTTTAGGTCTGCCCATCCCTGACTTGTTGCAGAGGCCAAGGCTGAGCCTGCTGCCCACAGCTTGGCAAGGGCTCTGTCAGCAGGGACTGCTCTGAGATGCAACCCCCAAAGGTGGTGTTTACTTGTGGGTTGGCTTTATTGTCTTCTCCAGTTTCCCAACTGTGATTGGGTTAGTGGTGAAAAATACTAAAAGTTGTGCCTTGAACAATAATAACAAATACGAAGCAACCGATCTATCTCCCAATGAACCCAGAAAATCAGGAACATGGACGAATCTGTTGTAATGCAGAGTTGCTGCTGAAGAACCGTGGAGAGGGGAGGGGAACTGACCTTATTGCAGCACGTTTTCAATATTATTATTGCAATTGGCCTTATTGCAGCATGTGTTTAGTTGAGTGAGGCTTTGCCCGGCAGGAGCGTGCAGGCTCGGGTTTCACACTCCACCACACGATGGCATTTTCCTACAAGAAATCCTGCATGGCTCCAGCCTGGAAAACCCCTCAGCACAACCTGCCTGGGAAAAAGCATCAGACTGAAAGCATCTGATGGCAAACCTTCCCCGGAAGGCTGGTGCCTTGCAGTCACAGCAAGGGAGGAGGATTAGAGCCTTGTTTTTCTATCTGGAGCCAAGGAATCCGTGTCTCCCTGCAGCTGCTCCAGCCAGAAGTGGAGAGATCTCACCTGTGGATGCTGAGCAGGACTGAGTCCCTCAGCACAGGGAATCCCAGAGGGGCACTGAAAGGAAATCGATGTCACACGCAGGATGTGGCACCCCTTCAGGGGATAACTGCGGGGAGATGTCTGCACTCATTGTCTCTTTCTCCGGGCAACAGCAGACAGAACAAGAGGACACAGTCTCAAGCTGTGCCAAGGCTAGAATTAAGGAGGAAGTTTTTCACAGAAAGAGTGGTCAAATACTGGAATCATCTACCCAGGGAGGTGGTGGAGTCACCATCCCTCGATGTGTTTAAAAAAAGACTGGATCTGGCACTTGGTGCCATGATCTAGTTGAGGTGTTAGAACATGGGTTGGACTCGATGATCTTAAAGGTCTCTTCCAACTTAGAAATTCTGTGATTCTGTGAATTACCTCAACCTTACTTTGCCCCTGGTTGTAGGGAGTGCACAGGAGATGTCACGAGCATGCACCCATCCCACAGGCAGAGATAAAAGCAGGGAGAGCTCTGCTTGTTGTGTTTTTTTAGTGTGCTGAGCTTGTCCCCCCAAAATGTGGGCAATGATAATCTTACCCTGCTGTGGTGGTCCTGCACAGATGCCTCAGCATTGCCCTCAGTATGGCTCACTGGGCATTTCTGAGCAAATTGTGCTGTTACCTGAGGGTTGATTTGGGGAAGAGGAAGGTTTTGACATTGTTTTGGGGAGCTGAGCCACAACCAGGCTGCTCTGGTGTAATCACAGTGTTCAGCCCAAGCTGACGCTCTGGAAGTGGTGCTGGGCTGAAGTTGGGCAGCAGCTGTGTGTGCCTCTTGTATTTTACAGAGCTGTGAGTACTTATAGAAGAACTCCTCTAATTATTGCTAATGCACTTTGATTTCATGAAGTCGTGACCTGCCAACCTTCTGCTCTTCTCTAACCTCCATTAACCCATCTGACCTACCAAATGTCTAATGTGGTTTATCTGCCCAATGTGCAAGCTGACAGCGAGCTCAAAAGGGCAGATACACCTTTCCTCAGCTGTGAAACACCCTGAGGGAGGGGATGATTTTGTTCTGCTTGGGCAGTCACCTCTAACTCATGGTCCTTTCACTCTCTTAGCCCTGCATGCCCTGCAGCACCCTGGCAGCTGCTAAAACCTGTGCAAGTCAGACAAACATGGGTCTGTCTGCAAGGTAAAGGTGAGACAGTGCCTGATGCACCAGGGGCTGAGGTTATGGAGCAGGGGAATGGGAGGTGCATCCCAGGTTGTTTTCCCAGGTGATCTTGGGGTTCCTGGGGTTGTTCTGGTGCTGGCCTTGGTCAGTTTATACTTCAACTCCTCATTGCTTGGATGTGGCAAAAGCCTCTGAGCCACTGTGCTGGGAATCTATGTGGTGATGGCAGCTCTTTGATGGCACAAATTCTGCCCACTGAATGCCTCTGGTCCCTTGCTTTCCCCCTGCCTTCTATTGTACTCAGGGAAAGGAATTCTCATTTATTGTCTGTGTCCTACAGCGCTAAATAGATCAAAACTAATGATCAAAGGGATGACAGCAAACATTGCTCTATGACCTGTGGGGTCAATGTCTCATTTTGTAGCAGTCCACAAATTCTGTACTCTGTTTTTTTAAATTCTTATTCCATTATGTCCATAATTCCCCTAATGAATGGGGTGTGTCTGCTGTGGCAATGGCAGCAGAGCTGAGCACCAGGCTAAGAAACCAGAGATGTCATGGGCACTGGGGGACTCTGTGCCATTGGTGGTGATGTCCAGACCATGGTCATGGTTCAGGTGTGCTGCTGAGCACAGCCTTCTCCTTCATGCCTGCTCCCACCTCCTCCCAGCTGAAGAAGCTGCTGGATAGCAGTGGTGAGCTGCTTTCTGCAGGCAGTGGCTGCCAGGGCCCAGGTGCTGTGACCCACTCTAACCCTGATGAGAATTGCAGCTTTTCCAGCCTCCAAGAGACAGGGAAACCAAATGGCACACTAATTTCCAATCCCCTAAGAGTTTAACCATGTTATAAATGGGTATGCAGAGGGACAGATAAAACACACCTGAAGCTTGTGTAGAGCAAGAGATGGGGTTTGAACTGACAGACCTGCAGCTGGGGTCTCCCTGGTTTTCCTTCCTGCAGCAGCTCCGTGCAGCCTGGAGCCCTGACTTTCACTTGGAAGGTTAATTATCCTTTAAACGAGAAATGTGTTTGGCTCCAGCAGTCAGAGCAAGGTTAAGGACCTGGGCAGAGGGATTGCACAGGGCTGAATCCTGCAGATCATTGTGGATCATGGGCTGGGAAGAAGGGGCACCTTTCTTTTCTTACTCCTTAGCCCACCCAAGCATCTTCCCTGCCAGCTTTTGTGACCACATGCATGCCTTCTGCTGGGTACACGGGCTGTTGGTCATACAAATGGAATTTTTGTTAAATACATAGCTCTGTAGCAATTTATTAGTTTTCACAGAGTTTTCGCTCTGCAGAAACTCAAGCAGGTCAGAGTAGCTTAAATAAAAAAAAATCTGAGGGGAAATTCACTGGCATAAAAAAATTGCTATTAAAAATTTCATTCAAAACACACTGAAAATGTGAAATTTTCTTGGCAGTAAACATTTGCACCTGTCTGATCCTATCTGCAGGTTTTTCCTCTCCCTGGTGGGCAGTGCTGGCAGCTGCCTCAGCCCTGATCCTGGCAGAGGAGGAGGCGCTGCTGCTGCAGGACTGTGGGATGTAGGGCTGCTGTGAATCCCCTAGTGCATCCCCTGAGTGTCCTCAGATGTGTGACCCCTGGCACCTGCTGCTGCAGCCAAAACCAGACAAGTGATGGAAGTCCCTTTGCTGCTTTGTTTGCTACCTTTCCCAAAGGAAAAAATATTTTCCTCTTCATGGGTATTGATGACAATGCAGGATTTAAATGGTCTCTCTGCATTTAAGCCCTGATCCACATCAAAAATACCATTTGAGGTTTTTTTCCCCATTGTTCAGCACAAGGATAACTTCACATAAATTCCTAAGGCAGGACAAATGTCTGGACATAAACAGGAAGGCAATGATGGTACAGGGGCTCCTCTCACTGTCTGGGGTGGTGGATCAGGAAAGGCACTTCTCCAATAAATGATAAACAATCAATACTTGGTGGAGAAGCAGAAGGAAGGAGCTGCAGGGCTGGGAGACTCCTTGCTTCAAACCTGGAACTTTTGGACATCTCCGTGGTGTGGCATTCACATTCCCTGAAAAAACCCCTTCCCCCAGGATTTTTCTCCTGGGAAGCTGAGAAGCCTCAGAGAAAAGGAAATCAATTCTTATCCCATTTGCTTCTGTGTTGTGCTCATGTGGAATGTGTTTGGAGATTGTTTACCACAGGTGATTGTTTCATTGGATTCTGGTGTGAGGGTTTTTTGACTCTTTGGCCAATCAGTGTCAAGCTGTGTCAGGACTCTTTTCAGAGTAATGAGTAAAATTTTCATTATTATCTTTTTAGCATCCAGTAAGTATCGTTTCTGTATTCTTTAGTATAGTACAGTACTCTTTAATATAATATAGTATTATAAAGTAATAAATTACCCTTCTGAGAACATGGAGTCAGATGCATCATTCCTGCCTTCATCAGGGCATTCCCTGCAAATACAATAGCTGGTCCAGCCTGGTGACCTCCATCACCTTCCAGCCCTCACCCAGGCTCTGGCAGCAGCATCCAGACTCATCTTCCTGAGGCTTTTCTGCTGCAATGAAGTTATAACTGGAGGTGCCAGCATTTCAGCAGGGGGATGGCGCTCAGCTTCACATGGGGAATAAAAAAGGAGCAGGAGAATATAAAATAAGAGGCAACTGCAAAGATATAGAAAAACTTAATTCAGTTTTTAGAGTGTTTGTATCTGCCTTAACAGCCTTGGCTTGCCACTGACACAGTGCACTGGCCTAAGTGAGCACGTAAAATGTGCACGTTAACTTGGTAAACACAACTGACTTTTCAATATTGTCTTTATATTGATGTGCACAGGCAATATTGAAAAGGCATTTTACTCATTCACAGCTGGATCACACACTGTGAAGCTGTCATGTGTATTAGATTTTAGACAGAAGTAGCTCAGAAAACTTCAAATCTGCCTTTTAAAACTAAACAATTAAGATGTGATGGGAAAGACCATTTAACAGTGAGGTCTTTATGTGATGAGTGCAAGTCTTGAGTGACTTACTGGGTAATATTTTTTATATGGTGCCCCTCTGTCATGATTTTTAGGTATTACATGGAAATAATGTGATAATTAAAATCTGGTGTGTTTTTTGAGTAAGTTACATGATAGAGGGATGGGTCACTTATGGCACTGAGGTGCCTGAGCTCTCTCTACACCAGTGGGGATGGTACCTCTGCAGTTTGGGGCCCTTTGCCCCAGGGGTTACTGCCTGTGTGCTCCACATGGGGTTTTGGATAAGCAGCTCCACAGTAAAAGGGGGAAGGCAGTCAGGAAAAAAGGAGGGGAAGGACTCACAGGCTCTTGTTCTTAGGAGCTGTAATGTAATAACAGTAAATAGAAATTTAAATTAGATTGCTCTCCAAGATTATTACCCAACAATTTGGTCAAGGAGTCGCATAACTAATCAAATTGTTACACTTTATGCCTATAAAATATCTGTTGATGCATTTTCTCTCTCTTTTCTTGCAGGAGCATTGATCATATTGTTGTTAAGTCTGATGTTGGCTACAAGTGCTAATACTGCTGCTGGAGCCCTTGGTCTGTGTGCAGCTGTGTTTTGGGGAAAACCACAAAGCCCTTCAGTGTATGATTTACTGGAGCAGCAAAACTTGCTCATCCCTTCCTTGGCTCACCTGAGCTGAAAATACAATCTCCTCCTGAAACAGCCCTGCACGCAGCTGGGTGTAATTCAGCCCACAGCTTCTGCTGCCTTAATTCACAAAGATCAATTTACAGAGGGAAGCCTCCAGCTAACTGACGCCAGGTGGTGGCTCTGGCTTCCTGAGGGGGAGGGTGACAAATACAAGTGGCCTGAAACAAATCAAGGGCTAATGCTGTGCCACAGAACGGTGCCGGATGCCTTCTGTCTGCGGGTATCTAATACAGCTAATAAGCAGCTAACATTACTGCCTGATTTGGCAGGAATTATTACCTGCTGAATGGCTTAATAGATTTCCAGTCCCTCTGTGTGTAATTTTCACTCGTCCCCAAAGGAAAGCTATATAATGTTTGCCGTGGTTGTTTGTAGAATTGGGATGCACCACAGGTGTACTTTGAACTTCAGAAACTGCTCGGTGTTACATCCCATTATGCTTCTTGTGGGGCTGTAATTACTGGGAGCTCTTCTGGGGCAGCGACTGCTACTTGGGATGTGATTTTTGAAAGCAGGACCTTACACTGTCTGGCCTCCCTTTGTCACTGCAGTGTTTGCCTGCATTATCTGTAATGCACAGACATTGGTAAATCTGCCCAAGTAACTCTTGGACAGCTTAAAATATGTTTAAGTGGGTGCATTCTGAGGTGTTTTTTATGAGAACTGTGCTTTTAAATAAAGCAAGATCTTGAAAAATGCTTTTGACTAGTGGACCTTTTTCAATAGCTCTTAAAAACAGTGTATTTAAATTAGCAACATGGTCACAGGTTTAATCATTTAGGTGGCCTATCTTATAGGAAACTAATTCACTATTTCAGATTCTAGTTCAAGAGGAAGAAATAGATTCCAGTAATGCTTAGAAGTTATAAATTAGATTCTGACAAGATGCCCTATACCCATGTCCCTATATTAGGGGAGGAGTGGTGTGATGTGGGTGTGAAATGAAGAACCCAGAGATTGAACACAGAGGGGTCCTGCTTGCATTCATTAGCCAAGATGATTGCAGCAGCCAAATATTTGATTAAAGGGTATATAAAAATACCCATTAAATAAAATAAGCCTGCATGGGTCTTTGGCTGGTGTGTCTGAAAATGCCATAACCCTGGAATTGCAGCGTGCAAAGACTCTCTGAAGTGCCCACCTGAGGGACGTGTGAAAATTAATGGCACAGCAGAAACGCTCTGCAAAGGTCAGCCAGGACTGTGTGTGGAGCCTGGGAGCTCACAGCACTTGTTTGGCACAGGGCTGCCAGGTGCAGTTGCTTTCCAGCACAGAGGGGTTTTAATTACAGTAACACTTTGTGCAGCCCCTGGTTCTTCTGTAGGAGGAAGTGGGGAACTCCCCACCCAACAAAGCAAAACAAACCAAACCTGCTGCCTGCTCCAGATTGCCACCATTTAGCAAAGAGACTTTAAGAGGGGGACAAAGGATTTGGCTCATGAGGCTGCAGCCCATCTGATAATGGCACAAGAGCTGAAAATGGCGCAGGAGTTTTGCATGTCACATCCAAATGCCCTGGCTGGGTGGCAATTCCTGTGATCCCAGGCTGCTCCAGGTTACCACCAGGTGCAGCCAAAAATACACCTGTAAAAAGGGGGTACTGCTTGTAATCTGGGGAGGTTGCTTGAGAAATGCATTGCCTTCTGCTGGTCTTTTTAAAAATATACCATAAGGGTGTTATATCCTCAGTAATACTGCCTTGAACAAGCAAGCAAAAATGTTGATGCTCTCCAGGCAGAAGTGAGGAAAATCAGAGCTGTAAAGGGTCTTTTAAAGCTCAATTTTTGTTATGACTTCAAGTATCATTGCTAGAGCTAGCTTAAAATAACGTCCATGTCCAAGGGTTTTTGTAAGTAGAAAATGTAATGAAAATCCAAACAGCCATTTAGTGGTGAGAACAGTCACTACTTCAAGGGAAGAAAAGTGTGTTTTCTTGCTATGCACAAAAACTAGAAGCGCCTAAAAAGATGTTCCTCCTGTTTGTAATGTTGAAGCTTCACCAAAACCGCAGAAAAGAGCAATCAGGAATATTTCTATTTTATCTTTAGTTAAATGGGAAACTGCTGGAGCAGCACTTGGGGTGGGAGGTTTTCTCTGGGGCAGCCAGAGGAGGTGGCTGGGCCAGGACTGTGGCTGTGGCTGGCTGCCAGTGTCTGGAGGAAGTTGTCTTGTGCTGCCCAGGGATAAGGAAAGCATCCCTCAGTTATCAGCACTGGTACCACAAAAAATGCAAAATACTGTGAAAAGCCTTACTGTGAAAAACATTGACTCTATCCCAGCCAAAACTGGGACATACCTGTAAGGCCATTGCTTCTTGCTTTTATCTAACCCCTTCTAAAGATGTTTTTGTTTATCCCAGGTGAAAACAAGAGGCAATCATGAAGCCTCATTAGTTCCCTCAGAGGAAAATCTGTCCTGCCTGAAAAAAGGATGTGAAGGTGAGAAGATAGTGGTAGATGAGGCTGAGAGATGGGATATC
Source organism: Calcarius lapponicus (assembly GCA_039654755.1). NCBI lineage: Eukaryota > Metazoa > Chordata > Aves > Passeriformes > Fringillidae > Calcarius > Calcarius lapponicus. Next base: position 19,207,739 of record CM077470.1, on the reverse strand, counting down.
TGAGACTCATGGACTGCTCACCTCCCCTCCTACTAATTGACTACATTTCTTGTGCAGTTGAGGTAGAGGAGAAATCTTGAGGCTAGATAATAATAATAAAAAAAAAATAATTCAACCAGGAATACAAATAATGTGAATGTGAGTAAAATGTAAAGCCTTTTTGCTAGATAGACTGCAGAGCCCCAGTATACCCTGGAGAATTTCATAAATCTAATGAAGCTTTCACACCTTCAGGGACAGGGCTTAAGCTGCTGGGCTTCCTATCCATCTTGGGATCAATAGTGCAGTTAAGTCAAAATCACCTGCAAATAGAGAACACGAGGTTGGGAGTGCAGTTCATCTCTCACAGAGGAAGCAGAATAATAATCAAAAAGTCCAAGCCAGTGAGTTTCAAACTTTCAGCATCATTTGTGATGCTGCTTTTTTTGGGATGACCCAACAGTAATTCAGGAAAATGTTAATGTGGGCACAGGTAATTTTGCATATGGTAGGACCCACCAGGCACCTTCACTTTGGGGGCCATGGCTTTAAGGCACTGGGTAAAGACCAAGATCTCAACCAAGTCACCAAACCTGGCAGAGCTGGTGCGGGAGGTGAGTGACATCAGCTTGTGTTTGTTGCCACCTGTGTGTAGGGGCCAAGTGTGGCATTAGTGGGGAAATACCTGCAGGCATGGACAGAACATCTGGGGCACAGAAACACTCAGCTCTCGTTGAGGTGGAACTCACCCTTCCACCTCCTCCAGCCCAAACACAAAAATAATTCAGATGAATTACCAAATGGCTGAGGTACATTGCAGCACAAATTATTTTATTCCCTGTGACTTTCTCTCACATCATGCAGTGGGTAAGTGCCAATATAATGGAGTAGGAAAAGTCCTGCTTGAGGAAAGCAAATTAAAATTTTGCCTTTGCAGGGCTGGAAGAGCTATAAAGTTATTCATCTTCAAGAGGTGATTGCATGGCAATGCTTTGCCTTCTGCTGGAAGGAAAAAGAAAAGGTTGTGTTCTAGAGGGTGAAATTAAGAGAGCTGACTGCAGTGGTTAAATACACCATATATCCTGGGGTTATGTAGTTGACATGAGCCTGTGCGATGCCCAGAAGTGAAAACAGAAGGTTCTGGAAAGGGAGAAACGAGCAGAAAAAGGGGACAGCAAAATAGAGGACATGTCCTGGGAGTGGACAGCTTCAGGGGACAGGTAACCATGAGGAGGACATTGGTGAGGATGCAGGGACCTCTCTCAGGACACCGTGTTTTTTCTTCCAGGCTGGCAGCCAGATAAAAGTTAAGCTTCAGTTTTGCTGGGGTCACGTAGGAGTGAGCTCTGCTGGTCTGCCCACTCCCGCAGGGATCTGGGGAAGAAGGGATGTGCTGCAGGAATGACAGTCCTGTCTCCCTCACTAGAGGTGTGAGCTAAGTGGGCTGGGGAGGGAACAGACAGCTTGAAAAGAGGTGGAGGTGTTAAAGGGCGGCCTGCTCAGGGATCTTGCAGGTCTCACTCTTCCCTCTGCATGCTTTGCACCTCAGAGGAAAGCAATATCCTCATGCTTTCATTCCAAGTAATAATCTTGTGTTCCTTTAATCCCCTCTCAGATCCCGAATCTGCAGAAAAAGAATGGACTGGTAAAAAATTGACCTTTGTGTTAACACTGGCTTTGTTTATGGTTGGTAACTGCAACACCTGTTCTTTATGAATGATGTCTATCTCTGGAACTGGAGTGAAGGATGGGAAGTTAAACAGATCATTATACAGACTCAAATTTCATGGCCCATCAGTGTCCCTTGGTGTGTAGGGCTGCATGGCTGAAGCTGTCAGCAAAGTGGTTCTTCACAGAAGGACATGGGGCTTGGTCATCACTCCTTCTGCCAGCCTGGGCTGTCTGCAGACAGGATTTTATCTTAAGATACACAGATTTACAGATAACTTCCCCCCTTTTTTTTCCTCCTTTGCTTTGGTTCTCAGCCTGGCAGTCAAGCTCGAACATCTCCGGCTCGTCCCAACATCCAGGGGGGACTCGCAGGAGAGAAATGACCAAAAAGCACAAGATCTGCTGGCAACTGCTTAATAACAGAGCATTTTAAAATGTGAATCTGACACTTCCATTTTTTATTTATTGAATGTGGAGTACATGCAAATAGAGTGTCTTTGGGATTGCATGCTGAGCCCTGGGACATTTACAGATCCTAGCTATAAATCTGGAATAAGGCAACACACCCCCACTGTGATATCATTACTGCTGTAATAAACATGAGATGTTTCCTCTTTTCTCTCTTTTCCTCATGTGAGATACTGCAGATTTCTGCTGTTTGGTCCAGTACAGCCATCCTTTGAAGACATCTGGGCTCCCAAACTGGCAGGTCAGCCCTGAGCTACTTCTCTCCCATTAAAACTGCTGGAAATTAGGACTCAAGTTCTCAAAAGTCCATAGTCACCTAATCCATATTAAAAGCATGTGGTGACATCAAGAATTAATTGGTTAATTGAAACCAAAGCCTTGCCAGCAAAATAAATGAAAACCGATCAGAATCGGGGAAAGCAGAAGTGAAATGTGATCATATGAAAAATAGGATGATCATATAGTCAGCTCGGGAGAATAATGTAAAACAACAGGATTAAGAGAAACAGCAACTGCCTGGAAATACAAAATAAAGGATGTGAAATAAAAGGAGAGGATAGTATGAGAACCATGTGTAGGAAGGTGTAAGGCATGATGAAGTCCTGCCTAGCAAAATCAAAGAGACAATAACATGTAGGCTGTTGTGGATGTGACAGACAAGACTGGTGGGGGAAGATTTAATGTGAGGATTTCTTGGGCTGCAGTAAGAATGGAGAGAGATGCTGCAGCTGACAGAATGAGATAGAAAAAGTATGTTATGCAGAATTATCTATAAAGCAGTATATTGTTATGGTCTATTCCAACTATGAAGCAGATTTAAACTTCACAGCTGATCACCTCCAGAGAATCTGGAAATGTCTATGAGCCCCCTCTTCTATAGACACATAAAATATCATCCAGAAACTCCCAAGCAGTGAATGTAGCCTTTGACTCCAGTGCCTGTGGTGTGGGCTGACCTAGGTGCAGGTACAAGCTGTGGGCAGGGCATGGCATTTTAATTATTCTTCATCTGCTTCCAGAGCTCTCCTCTAAGCAGTTTCATTGGTCTTTCCCAATTATTTGTGAAGGTGATGTGGAAAACTATGCATGAAGAGAAATCTTTGCTCAAGGAAGACCTAAACTGTGACCACATGTCTTGGGTAATTCCCCTTCTCTTTATCATCTGCCTCCTTCCCAGCTCTGCACTGGCTGAGCGCAGTGCTGGTGATTTGGGACAGCTTGTGGAGGCTTCTGGCTTCCAGTGACTCAGACATATGCTCTTGTGGAGATCTCCCACCCTCACAGGAGTGAGCTGGTGAGGAAGCTGTGTGTCTGTTATTGCAGCAGGAAAATGCTGACGGGACATTCGTTCCACTTATTTGTACTGAGCAAATGGATATTGGGGAAATTAACAGTGAAATTCATTTGGAGTTTAATTAAGAAAGAAAACCCCACAATTCTACAGGCAGAATCCCTTAAATAGGAAAATTATTCCAGCTAATAAAAAAACGCAAAGAGATAGGATATGCTCAGAAATAACATATCCAAAACTTAATAGCAATAAACTATATATCATGTTGTAGCACTTGCTGTTTTCCTTCAGAAAAGAACAAAGTGCCAACTGCATTTCAGAGGAAAGGGAGGGTTGTGTCTTTGAAGGGATTACTGCTCATGTCTTCACAGGGTGGCTTGGATCATCAGAGACTGCCTCAGCTTAGAACAAAGTGCTCAGAAATGTCACTTGGCAGCCAGGCCCATTGCTGAAATCCTAAAAGAAACAACTTACAGAAAGTTACCAGACTGAGTCTTAATTGGCCCAGCTGAAATGTCTTGCTGGGAATTGTGACAGGCAAAGTCGGCACTTGGATCTGTAATTTGTAACCCAACATGACTTTGGAATGATGTTAAGGTACAAAATGTGCATTTTTGGCAGCTGTGCTCCTATGTTGCAGTCCAGTGGGGTAGAGGCCTGCAAGGCAGCTGCTTAAACACAGGGATCTGGTGCCATTTGAAATCCCCATGGGCACCTTGCTACGCTTCACATCTGCCTCAAGGGGGTCTCAGTTACCCTTCTGATGTCCTCAAGTCACCCCTCAGGTGGCACTTCAGGCAACTGGAGGGAGCCCTTGGCACCCTTGCTGGGTGGAACTGCCTCCTGAGATGACAACTTGCCTGTGCATCATGTGGTGAATCTGTTTGTGCTGAAACAAGAGTGGTGAATTACAGACAGAACAGAAGGGGGCAGGTTCAAGCCTGTCTGTGCCTTCTCCTCTCCCTGTCTGACACCCCTCTGGCTGTCCCCAGAACCTTTGTGCTCCTCTCTCCATCACCAAGCCCTCCTGCTGTCAGCCAGGGAAGTGTTAACCCTGCCTCTGGCCCTCGTCTTGATGGGGGAAACAGAGGAGAAACACCCTTTGAAAAGGAGAAGACGCACAAGGTTGCTGTCTTGTTCACTGTAAGCTGTACATTATTAAAGGCCCAAGTTGTGTTTATCCAGAGCTCTTTGCTGGAGCTGCAAGATGGATAGAAACAGGGCACAAGAAACCCTTCCCTGAGGCAGTCCTGGGGCTGTGTGTCATCTGTGCCCCAGCTCCGACAGGATGTTGAATTTCTCTAGTGCTTTCCATGAAAGTCTTGCAAAACCTTTATTTGAGACTAAAAATCAGGCCCACAGGGGTAAGAAAACCCCCTTCAATTTCCAACAGCACGTGACAGACATGTCCAAGGAGCAGGGAAGACAGCAGGGGGAAACAGAGGCAAAGCATCATTGCTGCTGCCTGATCACTGGACCACCTTCAGCAGTTTTCAATGGCCAGAGCACTTCTTCATATGATTTCTGAATATTTAGAGAAGAATCTGATGTCTTTGTAGCTGCTGCCCTGAGGACTCTGCTGTGCTCTGGCCCTTGTGAATGGGTCTGGGAAGGGTAACAGGAATGAAGACGTTTTCCCTTTTCAAAAGGTGATACCTGCCCATCACTCTAAGTTAGGCAAAGTGCCCTGGGGCTTTGGGGTTTGTGTTGGGAGGCACCAGGTGGTCACTCAGAGTGCCTCATTTTGCTTCAGCTTGGAAGTGCCCACCTGCCTAGAAACCTACAGGAAGCTCAGGCACAGATGTGTATTTAATGATGAAACACAACTCAGACAATGTTCCCTACAGCCCATCCAAAATATTCTGAGTCAATGACAATGTGGGGCTCAAGGGCAGCAAAATGGGACCACAAATGAGGAAAGCTGCCGTGGCCAAGCTGAGCTGTACCTCTTTGTGTGCATGGTTTGAACCATATACCAGATAGGTGGATTTCTCTCATCCTTCCGTGTTCCAGACAAAACTAAATCAACATCCTCCTGTGTGAGTAATGTTAAAAGCATGGACACAGCTGGTTCCTGAAGCCCAGCTGCTCCTTTTAAACTTCCCAAGCCAGGTAACTTGCTTTTGTGTCTGACTCCCTGTTTAAAGTCCAGTGTTTTCAGCTTACTTCTATTTCTGTAAATCCCAGTGTGCTGTGTGAAGGGAATGAGTCTACTAATGTGTAACCAAGGTGTGCAGGATGAATTAAATGTGCTGAGTGCTGCTCGGTGATCTTGCAGAAAGAAAAAGCTGAAAAACACAGAGAGGATAAAGAATGATCAGACTTGATATTTTAAACAAGTAACATTTTCAAGCCCTTTAAAATGGAAGAGAACATCTGTTAATAAAAGAAGAAAATGGAAAAACCAAAATCCCTAAAACCAATTATGTGAATCAGCAGCAGAGGCTCAGATCTGTCGTATGTTACTTTGAATTTTCTAGTAACTTCTAAAATCTTGAATGAGGAGTCACAAATGCATGTATTTGCTTCTAAAGCAATTTCCAAAATGTGAAAGGTGAACAGCATGCACAAAGGCAGAAAATTAAATGGAAACTAGACAGGACAAAGCACACAGTATTTGGAGAGGCAGAGCTCTGGTCACATTGAAAAATAAAATAAAGGACAAACTTTAAGTTCATCAGTTGAGTAGAATCGATAGGAAATGTAAATTTTCATCCTAAATGGAAATCAGATTTTCATGGAAAATGAACTGGATAAAAAAATCCAACAAAACAAACCTAAAAAACCACAAAGTGGTAGTACCTGCCAAAACACATCAAAGTATGGATCTGATCATTGCATCCAAAGGGAAATCACAGCAAACTGGTGTTTCTGCTATGTGGCTGCACCTTTACAGACCGTTTCCCCCTCAGCCCAGATATCTTCCCCAGTCCCAGGGAGCCCCCTGAGTTTTGGCCCAATTAGCAATGAACAAATGAGCTGCCCCAAAACACAGCACTGGGGCACCTGTGCACTCCCCAGGCTTTCTGCCAGGGCTTTGCTTATTGCCACTTTTTGGTTTTTTGGCTGCTCAAGTTGTGCATTTCTTGTAACTGCTGCTCTTTTGGAAGCAAAGAGAGCTAATTTCTATAGCTGCAAAATGAAAAATATGTTCCAAACTTGAGAAGACAGAAATGTAATGGTTGCACCTTTCAGGCTGACCTAGAGGTGGAGTGATTTCAATTAAAAATCGATTCCAGTGAGTACCAGACAGAAAAGAAAAGGAATAAAGTCAGAAAGACGTTTGCAAACTGTTAAAAAAAATTGTTTCATCCGTATTTGAAAGACTAAGAATGTTCAGACTTGCATTGCAAAGTGATAGGGAAAAAGAAATATATTATCTGTCTGGACAAGGATGTAAAGTTCACTGCACAGGTGCCTCGCAGGAAGACCAAGCCGGCATCCAGCGCTCTCTGTGCCGTGTCACACGCTCAGCGCTCCAGGTAGGGGAGTTTCATCCAGCATTAAAGCTGCTGCTCCCCCTGCTTCGGCTTCATTAGCAAATAGAAAGGCAAAATCATTGCAGATGGGTAGTTAGAGGGGAAAGGAAGAGAAGGCAGAGAGTTTAAATGTGTTCATGCTGCAGGGCGCTACAGAGATGTGCTTTAACATTGCTTGGTCTGGGCTGGCTGCTTGTGCAGCCCCTGGTGCTGTTCTGGCTGGGGAGAGCGATGGAGCCGCGCCCATCGGAGCAATGGCAGCAATGACAGCGATCACAGCAATGAATGACAGCGATCACAGCAATGACAGCGATCACAGCAATGAATGACAGCGGCCAGCCCAGGGCAGGGACAAACCCAGCGTCGGGCAGGGCTTGCTCTAGGATACCCAAACCAGAGACCAGCCACCGCTGCCCATTTTCACTCCTGCCGCATCTGCCCCTGGTTCTGGGCACACGCAAACCTTTATTTGGCAGATTATAACCAGTGACAGGTCCCTGAGTAATGGCTGACCTAACATGAGACAACATGAGAAACGAGGAGCTCTAGAGAGCTTCCTACAGAGGCTGTTTCCCAGATGGGTTCAGTGATGGAAAGATGCTGTCCTGTTATTTCCCTAAGGAAGCCCAGCAGGTTCTACCTGACACTCCCATTTACAGGAGCTGCCTTCTGCTTGGAATGGCAATTGTGTCTCTCTGGCACTTGTTTTATTTTTATTATTTATTTTGTCTCCGTTTTCTAATTCTGCAGCTGAAGATCCCATAAAATGTAGAAGCGAAATCACATTACTCACTCCTGACTCAAGAAATGCATTAAGGTGAATCTTGTGAGGGATTTCACAAGGCACATTTTGAAAACACAAACAGATCTTTTCATTGTAACCCCATTTTTCTTAATTCCCCCAGAGACAATCAAAACTCCATTTAATTATAAATACCAGCCACGGTGGGATTGTGTCTGCAGACCCACAGACATCAGGACATGGAATCCACATCACTTTTATGTAGCTGAAGTCCAGAAGGACAGGCTTGTGGCCATGGCCACCACTGGGTCTGCAAAGCCCACGGCTCTGGTGCAGTGGGAGGGATCCCATGAGGTGGTGGGAGTGAGAGCCAGGTGGCAGAGAGCAGTGCTTTTGCTGCCCCCCCTCCTGCAAAGAGCACCTGCTTGCAAATAACAATGCTATTTAAGCTACTGGAATTAATCAAAGAGGTATTTTACAAGCTTTTTGTCTTGGACAGGCTGGTCATACCAACACTACTGGAAAGAAAATAAAGATAAGGCACATGTAGAAGCTCTGTGATGAAAAAATATGGCACATATGGTGGTTCAAAAAAAGGAGATTTCTAAAATGTTGAACAGCTGAAGTTGGTCTCAGCTTCACAATTGCTCATTTCACACCTCCCCATGGGCAAATGGGTGTTGGAACACAGCAGTGGGAGCTCTGACTGCACCAGACATCAGCAAAACCCTGGGTTGCCTGCCTTGCTTGTTTTACTTATCATGCTGCCTGCAGAGAAAAAGCCTCAACAAATGTAGAGGGGTGTAAAGTCATTGCACTACACTTGTGAGAGAGGAGGGATGGCTGGAGCTGGTCCAGATGGTGCAGGGGCCGCAGCTCCCCTGGCCCAGCCAGCTGCACCCTGCGGGTCAGGGCCAGCCCAGCTCACTGCCAGGGACAGGTCTGCACTTGGCAGAGTCAGCCTGGGAAAAACGCTGAGATCTGATTAGAGTGCAACACTACAGGAGCTGCCACCTGCCCCAGGTGGCTCTGGGGTCAGAGAGGAGCCCCCCTGACATTGCTGCACTCCACCAAAGCAAATATAACAAATGGATTGCAAACCCCTGGCTGGTACAAAGTAAGAACTAACATGAGGAAGGGGAAATCTTATTAAAGTCATGCAGATCACTTGGGAGGCAAGGCTTATTTGGGCAAAATGCATTTTAATCTGATTTTAATGAGACTGATATTTTAAAAAGGATGTTGAGGAACACTACTGGGGATATAGAAAAAAAGAGTTGTACACAGAATTTCAGTCTGCAGAGTTGGTTTGGGCTCCATCTGAAAGTGGCAGCATTAAGGAGTTTAAATTTTTTAAATTATCAAAAAGGAAATGGAGAAGTAACTTGATTACCCTGGAAATCCACAGGGAAAGAGTAGTGGTTTATGCAATTAAGTGGTTCAGGTTAAAGAAAGGTATAACAAGAAGGAATAACAGAAAGCTGAAGCCAAACACATTCAAATGAGAAAGCCAGCACAGTTTTTAGCAGTGAGGATGATTAATTACTGGAAAAAAATTACCAAATGAAGCTGCTGATTAACAACCTCACAGTGTTTCAAATTGTGACCAGTTGTCTTCAGCCCAGAGTGGACATTTTCAGCTGAATAAAATGGTGCCAGAATCCTTGCAGTGGTGCCAGGGACAGGATGAGGAGCAATGGTCAAGTTTCACCTCCCCATGAGGAAGAACTTCTTTACCTTGAGGGTGACAGAGCCCTGGAACAGCTGCCCAGGCAGGGTGTGGAGTCTCCCTCTTTGGGAACCCACCAAACCCACCTGGGATGTTCCTGCATCCCCTGCTTCAGGTGACCCTGCTTGGGCAGGGGTGGGTTAGACTGAGTGATCTCCACAGGTCCCTTCCAACCCTGCAAGGCCCCCCACACCTCCTGCAGCTGCTCTGTGGCTCCCCATGGCATCCCATCCTGCTGGACACATCCTTGAGCAGAGTTCTTGAGAGCTGCCTGGCTCAGCTAGCCCAGGAGTTGTTTGGAAACAAGTCTGGGCTTTTCCTCACCGTTGCATTGCCTGCCACTTTTTGCTGGGTTTGTTAAACACAAATTATGTTTTAAATATTGCACAGAATTTTGGACTGAAATTCTCTCTGGCAGGAAATGCACACAAATGCACTGAAAAAGAGAGATTCCCACATACAAGGCTATAACTGACAATCATTCCTCATTCCATCATTCCTCAGCAGAATTGCTGCATTTATATTGTTAGGTGAAGCTACACAGAGCCTGGCACAGAGTCCATTAAGAAATCCCATTGGCTCTCAGGAGAACACTCAAAGCACAGGCACTAAGATGCTGCATTTAGAAAGATAATGGATAAAGATGAAATCAGTTTTTCAGATGAGTCTTCCATTTCCATAGGGGCTGTCTTTATGGTTTCAATGATGTAGAGCAAAAAGAAAGAGTATTCGCTTCCTAATGAAATGAAAAATTTTATTAATTTGAGGATATTCATTCCTTTAAGAGCTTCACTCCCGGAGTTCATTAACTCCTCGAATGTGCCTTGAGCTGATGCTGGCTTCCAGTCCTTGCCAGGATTTTCTTTCTGTTCTCTGGTCCAGGCCAAGACACAAAGAGTTTGCCAAGCCCCAACGTAACGTCTGCAGTTACTGAGCAGAGAGATTTCCTATCAAATGAGAGAAATCTCCTCATATTCAATACCCTGATATTCTCAGCTGTTCAATCTGGCTAACTCCTGTAGCAATTACAGATCTCATCCTGGTCCTGCAAATCTTGTAGTGTTTTCAGATCTCACCATGGTCCTGCAAAGCATCCAGACCCTGGTAATTCATGTGACTTTAGGGAAAGCCATATGAGCTCATTTTTTTTGAACCAAGTGGGATGTGGCAGCAGTTCCAGCTGAGTGGCCAGGGGGACCTGTGTGCAAGCACTCTGCAGAGCTGGGGGGCAGCTCCTGGAGGCTTTTGGGCTCCTGCAGAGTCTCAGTCATGCAGAGACCCATTAACAGCACTGAGCATTGGCTTTTGGGTTATTTGGGTTATTTGATCTAAGTAGCCACCAGTGTGTATGAGGTTTCAACAGCATATGAGACTTGGAGAGTCTTTCTATTTACAGCATCAGGGCCATAGCATGAGAATAAATTATTCAATTACAAAACATGATTTCTGAAACTATTTTCTATGTAGTCAAAATGAAGAAGGTGTTACAGGAGCTTACAAGTGAATTTCTGTTTTTTTGTCTTTCTTCTCTGTCCCACTTCCCTTAAAACATTCAGTGCTCTTGGCACTGCCTGATGCTTTCTTAGTCTTAGTTAAACATTTTCTGGGATTGAGATGTGTCCACCTGCGAGTTGATTAAAATGTTTGTATAGCTTTGCATTGTGGAAATCATCTTCACTGTAAAACTTTGCAGAAAACAATCTCTAAAAATCAAACCAAATACCATTGTGGACTGAAACCTGCTATTCTTCCCTAAGCAAAAATGTAACCTCATTGAGTGGGCGTTCTACTGCCACAAGGTCAGCAGCATCTTTTCTTATGTATTCAAAATAACTGCCATGGGAAAAGCATATGACATTTTGCAGTATTTTTGGATTTTGTTTTCTGTAACTAATAAATTATGAAAACATGCTTCCAGGAAGCTAGACTTTGATCTAAAGAAAGTTCATCTGTAATAAAGCCAAAGGAAAAGAACAGTATAGAGATTGATAATGAGCAAGTTTTGAATCTGTAAATTTATAGTTCTGTTTATCTCTGTCTATACATACACACAAATCTCTTTCTCTACATATACATGTTTTCTATACTTGCTCCATCAACATTCAAAAGCCAGGAAGCATTAAATTAAGTTCTTCTGGTTCCAAACCACTGTGATAATTTGCATTTTGCTAAACAACATATTTATGAGAACCTGCCCCCTTCCATCAACTATCTAGAGTGGAGTGGTTCAACCTGTGGAAAAAAGGTGATGTGAAAATCAAAAGATGGTCTGAACTATAAATGATGGGAAGAGTATCTTTGGTTGTAAAATTGGTAAATGGTAAATGAGATTTGTGAGTGAAAAGCTGATCCTTGAAAAAAGACAGGAAGAGGGCTGGTGATGTGAACATGTCAAGGTACAGCACAGGGAAGGAGGGAGCTGTATAACTACTTCGAGGTCCAGAAAATGATGAGCAATAAAACTATTTAAAGTCCCTGGCTGGAAGTGAAAGGAATGAAGGATGAGGATGCCAGTTATAGGGGCCAAGGTAATCATCACATGGCTGAGACCTCAACAACAGCAAATAACATCGTCTGAAGGGAAGACTGGGCTTGATGAGACACTTTATGGGAGGGAACAGACTGCCCAGGGACACAGACAGAGGTTCCAGAAGAAACCTGGATACAACTTTGGACAGAGAAGAAGAGAAAGCAGGGAAAAAGAATTGTGTGGCTTTGACCTGATCAGCACAGGGGCCTCCTGAGAAAAGGATGGTGAAAGGCACTTTTTTATATTCATGATCATGAAAGTGTTCTTGGGGAGGTGAAACAGGAAAAGGTAATAAAGACAGCACATTCTGGTTCTCTCCAATAATTGGTAAGATTTCCACACGGAAAACAAATTTACAAAGGAAAGGTATTCCAAAGGCTTTGCTGTTTATTAAGGAATTTGAAAGCAAAGTATTGTGCTGTGGAGATTGGGTAGGAACAGTTGGACAGTTCAACAGGAAGTTGAACTGTCAGCTTTTTAGTGACCTGAAATTCTGAAATGAATTGTTATAAAAAGTGGATGCTGGTGACAAATGATGTTTATAAAAAGGACCTTTGAGTCACACACAATTATCCTCCAGCTATCAGGGAAATCATGAACATTACACTCTTGCACATCTCCTCTCCACTAATACTGCAGTATGTAAGGAGCAGTGTGGCGTTTGAAATGTCTGAAGTGATGTGTTTACAACACTCTGGGAAGGGTCACTGGTGTTCATGGCACTGCTCCCAATAACATGAAGTGGACCTGTCCCAGGGAGTACAGGGCTACCAAAAGTGAGATATATGAGCAAAGAGTGAGGTGCTGGAGCTGTATCCTGAAGAGGAGAGGATCACTGAAACACCTCAGGCCTAAAATATAGCTTAAAAAATGAGAAGAGAAAGAAATTGTTTCCATGACTATGACAGGTAAAGGAAGAAGTACTGGACTTAAATTGCAGCAAGCAGAACTTAGGCATTATAAGATGTTTGTAGTTCTGGGCTAGCTAAGCACAAGGACATTCTGATTCTATGAGAACTATCAAAGCACATCATGGTGTGCTAAAATACTGCCCAAATCAATCAGCACTTCTCAGAATGGGAACTAGCTAATCTGCCACCCGCCCCTCGGTGAAGGAGGCATAGGCAAGGATTTTCCTCATCCATGTCTCTCTCTTTTGAACCACAGTGAGAAAGGCTGTAGGATTTCCATTGCTGAGGTTTAAAGGACAGATTAGGCAGACATTTGCCAGGGTTTTTTCTGCCTGTGTGGGTTTGATATGTGGTTTCAATTCCAAGTGCAAACTTTCAACCGGAAATTTGAGGAAAAGATCCAAACACTGAAATAAAGGATGCTCTTTTCTATCCTCAATTCCACTTCTGCAGCAAGAATTTGGAAGCTGTTGGAGCCCAGATCCATTCAGCACTAGTGGGACTTTCTAATTTGCAGTGCTGGAAGGCCATTTTCCAGAGTATAGGGCAGAAATTAAAAAGTCTTGGAAAAGCTGATGGGACTTGGAGAGAGCATTCCTTTTCAGAGGAAATCTGCCTTGTGGCAGATCTGGCTCAGATCTAAGGGTTCTGGCAAGGTTTGCCTGGAAATCAGCCCTGCTCTGTGAGCCAGGCAAAGATTCGGCAAAAGTCCTGATCTGAGCTCAAGATGTTGAGAGAGAAATAATTCAGCCTCCATGGCCATAGCGGTCTCTGATGAATATTTCTGATTAAACTTGGCCAGTTTGTAGCATGAGCTGTTTCTTGCCCCTGATCTCAGAAACGCATTATTTAACAGCACTGAATTCCCTAAAAATCTGCCAGGGCTTTTGATGTGAGGGAAGATCCCCAGGCCACTGAAGCACTGCAAGGGATGTGCTCCTCAGAGTTCCACCACAAAAGCACACTGTGCTTTCTGAAATGGGATTTTCCTGGGGTGCCAGTGGCAGGGCTGAGGGTGGCAATGCTGAGGGTGGCATTGCTGAGGGTGGCGTTGCTGAGGATGGCACTGATGAGGGTGGCCTTGCTGAGGGTGGCATTGCTGAGGATGGCATTGCTGAGGGTGGCACTGATGAGGGTGGCGTTGCTGAGGGTGGCGTTGATGAGGGTGGCATTGCTGAGGGTGGTGTTGCTGAGGGTGGCATTGATGAGGGCGGCCTTGCTGAGGGCGGCCTTGCTGAGGGTGGTGTTGCTGAGGGTGGCGTTGATGAGGGCGGCCTTGCTGAGGATGGCATTGCTGAGGGTGGCATTGCTGAGGGTGGCCTTGATGAGGGTGGCCTTGATGAGGGTGGCGTTGATGAGGGTGGCGTTGCTGAGGGTGGCAATGCTGAGAGTGGCCTTGCTGAGGGTGGCTTTGATGAGGGTGGCATTGCTGAGGGTGGCGTTGATGAGGGCGGCCTTGGTGAGGGTGGCATTGCTGAGGATGGCATTGCTGAGGGTGGCATTGCTGAGGGTGGTGTTGCTGAGGGTGGCATTGCTGAGGATGGTGTTCCTGAGGATGGCCTTGCTGAGGATGGCTTTGCTGAGGGTGGAATTGATGAGGGTGGCATTGCTGAGGGTGGCATTGCTGAGAATGGTGTTGCTGAGGGTGGTGTTGCTGAGGGTGGTGTTGCTGAGTGCGGCATCGCTGAGGGTGGCGTTGCTGTACCCAGCCATGGGGCTGTGGCAGAGAATTCCTGTGGGAATCTCCTCAGAGGAGCCATCACTGCCAGCACTTGCACACAAACACCCAGTCCAAGGCTTGACTAAAACATTTGACCCTTTATCCCTAAACACAACAGAAATTAAAGAGTGAGGAGTGACCAAGAGAGCCGAGAGCAGGCGGCTGCCAGGAGCAAGGCCCCACAGGCCCCCACCTCCCCGTCCTGTGCTGTAAGTCAATTTTTATTATGTTTTTCACTTTTCTCTCCAATGTTTTTAATTATTTGATGATTCACAGCCTCCTTTTTCTTTAGGAACTGAGTTTAGGGAACGAACACCTTTTTCACAGCCACACCAGGGCCTGAGGGGAACTCAGGGATCTCCTGTCCCTTGGGGTGAGGCCCTGGTCATACCCAGTGCCAAAAGTGACATTTTTCAGCTCTACTGTTCTTTCAGGTGGATCTCTATGTTATAGCAAATCTTGCTAGTCTTGGCAGAGGCAATTGCTTCAAGCTTCCTCAGCTTCTTCCCAACTTGTACACACTGGAGTGTTTCTTACTGATCATAGTCCATATTACCAACAAAAAATGAAAGGCCACTAAAAATTTGAGAATACCTTTGTCAGTCAAATATGATTGTACATAATAATAAAAGATGCACAGTGAAATTGTCTGTGGGAAAAATATGGCTGAAAAGTTGAAATTAACTCTTTTGAAATTCAAATTTGCCTGTGGGAAAATCTGAGCCATAATTTATTCAATTAACTGTATGGAATCAACCCTTTCAGATATTTCCTGTTTTTTCATGGGGAAGATGGTACCATTATATGGAAGGAGATTGCTTGTTATCACAGCTAGTTTAATTAAACTCATAACTTTTTCTAATGTTAGATGTGGTCTAGCATCCAGACTGAGTAGTGTAACAATTTATCATCAGTCTGGACATTTCCAGTAAAATAGCAAATGGTTTATTAAAACCATAATTATTTCTTGGCATTGGAACTGCTATTGTGAAAATCATTATAACAGCCACTGATATATGGATTTTAAAAACTTGCAATATTTGTTTAAAAGCAAAAATGTTGTCAAAACAATTTCCTTTAAAAATGTTAGGGTTTTTTCCCCTATGGTATTGTGGCAATTGTGGTAAAAAGAGTTTTGGTTCTGAGTGTCTGCAGTGTAGCCCAGTTCAGCATAGACCAATTTGTTTCATACAGCTGGAGAAAACAAGATGCCATTCAAATAGAAAATAATATGACAGTTGGTAACAGTTTACTAGCTTATACCTTTTTGGTTTTTCAGCTGGGTAAATTTTTCTTAAATATTTTCTTTCTCTAAGTGTTCTTGTCACTATCTAAAAAACAGTTTCAGCTTTGATCAAGCTTTTGCTTTAGCTTCAGTCGTGGTCCTGTGCAGAGGGGTGCTAAACAAAGTTTTTAACAGAAACCAGTGTGAAGATGCATAATAATAAAATCAAGTTAATCAAGTTTCAGAGTTCATGAATCTAGATGTGAAAGCTAAAAATTACTATTTCATTTGCTTAAAGGGAGCACAGATTTCATGTTTAAGGTACACAAAATTTTTACATATGCTATTTTAAAATGAATAGAAGTATTTCAGGCCTACTACCATCTAAATGCCATTTTCTGAGGATGTCAGTTCTGCAAACACCTCTACCTGCCACTGGGTACTGCAAGATTTAAGCACATACTGGGAGCTAGCAGGCACCTGCTGCGAGCTTTAACAACCTTGAATTGCCTTTCTATCAGTAACGTGGTGATTATGTTACCCATACCAAAATTCCCTCTTGACCACATCTTAACAGATAAATGTGTATTTTGTGCTAACTGGGTGTGATAGCAAAAGTAGCTTTCCCTGTAAGACTGCTCTTCCTTCAGTGAAAATGGTGTATTCATCTAAGAGCAGTTCTAGAGAGAAAAACCTTCTGTCATTTCCTCTTGGTGCTTTCAGAGACTGTAGATAAATGTAGCTGTAAATGCTTTTATTTTGTGATTTTAATGAAAGTGATGGCCTAGGTATCTGCACAGAGAGTCTCCATGGCTCCTTCTGGCTGTCAAGCAGTTAGGGTTTTCCTGGTGCTGCAGCAGTCCTGGGAAGGTGGGATGTGAATAGGATTGCAGTGGGAAAAGGAGTTTACCACATTGCTGCAGGAAAACACTTTTCCTTCTGAAGTTACTCACCAAGTGAATATTCTGCAGAAGAGATTGAGAGGAGCCCACTTATGCAGCAGCTGTTAGATTTTCCACTGCTGTGTGGGTGCACGTGCACACAGAGGTCAGTTCCCAGTCTGTCAGGATGCAGGAATGAGAAGCACTGAGTCATCTGAAGAGAGTTTCTCTGAGTTTCTTTAAAAACAGAAAGGGAGGAGAGAGAAAAAATATTGTTCCTAAGTGGTTGCCTGGAATTACTTCGGGTAGGGGCCAGATTGCAATTACAGATGTGCTGAACGCAGTGTCAGCTCTCTTGACAAATTCAGCGTTTGTGCTGCTGTCCACAGTATCTATTTCAGACAGCTTGAGCCATAAAGTGTTCTGGCTGTAATACTGAGAGCAGGAGCAGAGCCTGCAGATGCTGACAGAGCCTCGGGTTCGTGTTCCTCACGTACATTCACACTGATTGCTGTAATGAGGGGACCAAGTGGTTTTAAAATCAGGGCACCAGCAATTTGCGGTTTTTCTGCAAGCCCTATGCCCTTCTGTAGAAGCAGTAAGAATTGAAGTTTATAACTTCACCTTTACCACTCATCTGCTCAGTCTTTCTTTACATTCTGAAAGAGTAATATTGATCTGAGGACATTATTATAATTTCACTATTTTCTATCATGTTTTCCAGGCATCCAATTGTTTGATTAGATTTTTTGACCATTGCTGTGCCTGGAGCAGAGAGTTTTATTGAGCTACTCTGGATGATGCTCTGAGAGTTTAGAGTTGTGCAGCATGTAGAGATAGCAATCTTCCAGACTGTATCTCTTGAATTAGATTGATTAGAATCTCACTGATTCTCATCACCTGGCCTGTGTAAATAAAAAGGGTAGCTGAGAGCCTGAAGTCTGGCTTCCAACAGCAACCGGTCTTAAGGGATACTCAGAAATGTAGAGGAAAGGAAACTTTATACTTAGTAAAAGCCAGTTAGGGAATTTGAACTAAACCTTTTCAGCATTGTTTATTTGATGTCTTCACAGCTTGTGGGTTTCTGAAAGCCTTGTCCCACAATTATGGTTGAGGCATCCATAGGAAGAAAAAAGTCTGACTTCATAAAACTTTTCAGGTGACGTATTTTTTTTCCCTGAAAGCAGTTTTAAAGTCTTAATATGCTTAGAGGAGGAATTCTTTCTGAAAGGTTCCTCAACACTGAGAAGGCTTTTTAGGCCTCCAGAAAACCCCAAGACCAATTCTGCTGGCTGTGAACTGGTTTCTTAGGAGGAGTTTTGCATTCAGACTTTGTGTGCTCCTCTGCCATGCAGTAGCTCCTCCTCTGCTCTTCTGCCTTACTCCTGAGTGCAGGAGGAGTATGAGGTTGTGTTTGGTATCAGCCAACAATTCGCCTGTTGTTATGTGAGTTGTTGTTGAGCAATAAATAACGACTTAGAGCAAATGCAGCCTTGG
The DNA here is from genome assembly GCA_039654755.1 of Calcarius lapponicus. Taxonomy (NCBI): domain Eukaryota; kingdom Metazoa; phylum Chordata; class Aves; order Passeriformes; family Fringillidae; genus Calcarius; species Calcarius lapponicus. The sequence goes on along the minus strand of CM077470.1, from coordinate 19,189,616 downwards.
TGGAATTGCAGTTGGAAAAAGGGAATGATTGGAAGGGGAATATCCATCAGAGGTGGAACAGGCCTTTCATCAAAACCTTAATGTTTGAATGCACTCAGAACCTCCAGGTGGGCTGGTGTTGCTTCAGATGTCATGGGAAGGATTTGAAAAACAGAGGAGTGTTTTATAGCCTAAGACATGGAAATGGATGAAAAACTAATCTTTACCTGATCTGGCTTTCATAGGTGTAAAACGGATGTTGGGTAGGTCAGTGCTGAGCTGAAACACACTGTGCCTGGGGTGGGGGAAGCACAACTGCATGAGCCCATGAAGGCAGATTTCAGACATGACTCCCCATCACCAGGAATGGGGCCTTGGTGTTCTGCTTGTGTGCTTTTTCCCCTCTGTATTGAGATCAGAAATAGTTAAATGTGCTCTACTGCCTCTGAAACTTTCACCAAGGCCTCTGTATGTGAGACTCAACAGGGCTGAATAACATGGAGGAGCAAGGAAAATGTTCTTATTTCCTTATTAACTCCAGTCAAATGTGGAAATTAAACTCATACTTGACAAAGAAGCAAAAAACAATTCTAATTTAAAAATAAGTACCTGTGAAACTTAAAACCACTGAAACACTGGGTTTTTTCCACCCTTTTTTTGTAAAGGGCCACTTGCAAGTTTCATTGCTCTGTTATCCTCAGGTTTGTCATGGTTTCTAACCTGGATTGGGTTGAAATTTGTGATTTGCTGGAGCTGAATTTTCCAAGTCCTTCCTTCAAGTGCCTTACCTAGTGAGACGTATCTTCATATCATGTATACTAACATGTAGAGCCTGACTGAAACTCAGAACATTGTTATTTCAGACATTTAGATATTTACGATGTAATTAGAAATTTGTGCTAAAGTTTAATTATGTCAATGGCTTGTTATAATGGTCTGTATGGGTAGGGATGTGAAATAAAACATTTAGACTAAAAATTTTGGTTGAAAACTGCCTGACAAACAGCAGTTAGTTACGAGCATCTTGCTAATGCCTCATTTACCCAAAAAGTCACTTCACTTCATGGGAGCCTGTACGGTGATGAGCTTTGAATTTATGATTAAAACAGTGTTGATAAGACACCAATGTTTCAACCACTGCTGGACTGTGCTTGACTCAACATCTTCTGTTTCTCACAGTGGTTTTTGGTGCCTGGCAACAAAGGGGCTTGAGATAAAGATAAATTTTCATGAATGTGTTCAGTTGCATCTCTGATTTCTACACCCCATTAATAAGGTTCAGGGATAAGAAGGGAATGCCCAGCAGCAGAGTTTTATCATTGGATCATATTAGGGTCATCTATTAGAGCTGGGAAGAGGAATGGCTCCACAGCTGCCTGGGTTGGGATATTAAAGCCCCAAAAGTAGGTGTAGCTTGTGTTTGGCAAATGGGCATAAACAACCTGTCCCCAGACACTGCCATTAGTACTTGGGGGGCTCCTGGTGGTCATGGCTCTATTGTCCTGCAGCACTGACAGTGCCTTGTTCCTGGCCCTTGCCTGCTCCTGGCCTCCTTATGTGACTGAGAAACAGAGAGGAGATTTTCCCCAGAAGCTCTGTTAGACATGCCTTTACTCACTTGCCTCAAGGCATTCACCTGAATTGTAAATACCTGTTAAAGGTAAAATGCTTTTCCTCATATGACATCTTCTAAGTGATGGCACCTTTGTGAAGAAAGCATTGAAATAGGATCACAAGGCTGCAGAGATGCACAATGAACATACTAAAGCTTTGTGCAAAGTGGATGGTTGTGAGGACAAAGTCTCACTGCTGGAAGTATAAAATTTTTAAAAATGCTTGTTATTTCCCTGAAGAAGCCTGATATGAATCATCGCGTTGATATTCTAATGGACTTATATGGTACAAATATTCTGATTAAATCAGAAAAAGCATAATGACATCGTTATGAGATACATTTTTGTTCTATTTAAATTCACCCATCTATCAAAAATGCTCAGTGAAATACTAGAAGGGCACTCACTGGTTGCAAAACAGATTCATTTCAAATTCTAATGGACAGAAATTGATCTAATCATCACATCAGGATTCTTGGAGAATTAAAAATGCAACCAAAACCCACTCAGAAGTCAAATGTTTTGTTTTTTTGGGCACTGATAGCTACAAAATGTGGAGAAAAATCTTTTTCCTTGGTCTGATTTTAAGATAGCTGTCTACATGTCAGCTGTTTGCATAAAAAATCCCCCAGCTTCTTCCTTGCAGCAAAGCTGTTGTCTCCTTTCTCTAGCCTTTAGAGCATTTTGCTCTAGTTAGAAAAACCAAACTTCACAGAAACCATGCTATTCCGTGTGAAGCTAGAACAGACCTGGGGGTGTGGCCTGTCTTGGATGAATGCAGAATTTCAGAGCATTAGTGCTGGTTTGTGATCTGAACCAGGGGCTCCCCAGGGAGCCCTTGGGACCTGGGTTTTGGTCCCTGGAGCTCTGATTGCTGCTGAAGCACTCTGTGAGTGGGAAGTGCCTGGGAGGTGTCTGTGAAGGAAAGGCCAGGAGAAGTGTCTGGCTGTGGAGAAGCACCCTAAATATGCAGGGAACCTCATGAGGGGTTGGGGTTCTGGGCACTGGTCCTCTGCTGGTGGTGGTGTTCCTTTTGGGTTTCTTATGTATGATGCACCTAGGAAATCCTCTCCAGGAGATTTGCCTTTGATCATGTGAACTTAAACCATATTGCTACATTTTAATGGTTTTCAAGAGTCTTCACCCTGCTTTCTACAGGGTGCCCTGATATTATACACAGTAGATGGGATTTTTAGAAACCTCCTCTCCTTCCTTCCCTGCTCTCTGGCCTGTCTCAGCCTCAAGCCACCTCAGTCTGTTTCCCCATTCTAAAATGCATTTTTTTTTGCATTCCTGTGAAGTTAGCCTTGGCTCCCTCAGACCCTTTCCTCCCAACAACCACTTTCTGCCAGGGAGATTCTCACACATTTTCACATGTTGCCTACAACCTGCCCAGTGGGTCCTTCTCTCTGCTCTTCTAAGCTGCCCAGGGTTGCTGGTGGACCTGCCTTGTCCTGCAGAGAGGTTGCAGAGTGGCCTCCTGGTGAGCCAGCTCCTCTCTTGGGACACATCCAAGCTTGCTGTTAACAAGCTGAGCTGGGGTGAAAAGGGAGATTTCCAGCAAGTGTGTGTGTGATTAGCAGTGGAAGGGGAAGCAGGCAGCAGTTGAATAAAATCAAACTCTTTGTGGTTCCCTTCTCACATCTGTGAATGCCTCAAAATATCACTGAACTTTATTCCCTCATGGCAATTCTGCAGAGCTGATGACAAAATCTGTTTGCTTTTTTCAAACTGCTCTTTTAAATGCTGTGGAGAGCAGCAAACTGGTGCCTAGTTGGCATCATCCTTTCTGCTGCACTCTGGTAACTCTGCTTGGCCATGATATGGCCACATGCCCACCAGAACTAATGGAAGTTCCCATTCCTACCTCATCCATAAATTCATGGAGTTCACCTGGGTGGTTGCAGGCCTGTGCCCTTGTTACTCTTATCTCCCCCCTACTTCAATGCCTGTTGCACTCATTTGCAATTACATTGCATACAACTAATGTAATTACTTTGCAAAACAGATTAGTATCTAACACCTGCTCTACTTCTAATTTAAATAACTGCCTTAAAATTATTCATGAGGACAGTAATTTGCTGATGCCTCTCTTAGGGCTAATCCTTGCTTTGACAGTACAGGTAAGAGTGTCTGGTTGTATGTTTGCTTTTTTCCTTAGGACCATCCTTTCAGTTACTTATACCTTTGTCCATCTTCTAATCCTGAGACATATTTTTCTTAGGAATGTTTCAGCTGAAATTGTTGAACCACAACGAAGTCTAAGAAAAAGCCATATATTGTTGATGCTAAAAATGCTCTTCCAACAATTTTTAGCAGTGTTAGTAGACTTCTTGGTCATTTGCAGGCAACAGGGAACTGAAAGGGTCAATCTTTTATATGAAGAGATCTAACCCCAGTCAGTAGCAGGGGTGGTGCTGAAGCAAATCCCAGTTCAATCACAAACCTTCCCAGTGTTTCAGTGAATTGACTTGTGCAGTGGGGTACCTGGCTCCCCTTCTGCTGTCCCAGCTCTAGGATTTATCTGACAATATCTGAGCATGTATGAAGTCGCATAACAAAATATCCAAAACATTTGCATTAATAGGTGTAAAATTTCACTAAATTAGTAAGAAACATGTCTGCAACATTATTCTGCTCCCTTAACCAATGTTCCTCTGCCTGTCTGAAAGCATGAAAAGAGAAGTTCTCAGCTAAGCACAGAAAAAATATTGAATAGTGCTAAGGAAAAAAGGATACATTTTTTCAGTCTTACTTTCATCATGTTCACTTGGCATTGGTTCTGAAATACTGAATGTTCATCCTGTACAGATGTTGTGTTACTGAGAAATTAGAGTGAAGACAAGAACAAACCAGATTAGAGCTCCTCCTTAATTATAGACTATAATTCTAGCACTGATATTCTTGAAGAATGTACATTTATGATAATTAAAGCTCAGAAAAAAATCTTCACAGTGAAAGTTTTCATCTTCACACCAGACATGATTTTGCAAGTTGCACCAATCATTTCTGGATATGCTTTTGGAAATGGCTGTGTAAGATGCAATTTTTCTTCTACTTGTAGCAATTTGGAGTAAAACAAAGTGCTGCCACTTAAATTTTTTCTGTGCCCTTTTACTGAGCTTAGGCCATTTCAAATGACATTTCCCAGGTAGCATGGGAACAAATCATCAGCAGGGCAGTCATGTTTAGCTGCTCATTAATGAAATCAGTGTTCTGAAGCATGGATTGGCAGAATGAACAAAGCTAAAGCAATTACTAGACTCTCTGCAGAAATGTGTAGAAAATTGAGGGTCTCATTTAAATTGTTAACATCTTACCAGTACTAGATTTCAACCCAAGAAACAATTAATTTGATCATCTGCTATGCATACTAATTATAATGATGATGAAACAGTTGAGAATGGACTTCTCATTTGGTGGGAAAAGGAGATAGGAAAGTAATGTAATATGCAGCTGCCAGTGCATTGAATAGCTTTCCCTCTTGGTGGGAGGGAGAGGAGCAAGGGAAGGACGCTCAGGAGGTGCCACAGGGCTGCACTGAGGCTGTGCCTCAGTCACTGTCACTGGTGGTGCTCCCGGAGCATCAGGGCCACGAGCCTTTCCCACATGGGGGAGTTTCCTGCTCACCAGTTACCAGCCCAAAGTCCCTTCCAGGAGAACAGGGTTGGCATTACTAATGTCTAACACCACACCAGCCAAGTCATTAATTTTCTGATTAACCGCAGTTCTTACGAAAAGAGACTAAACTGTGCATTGCTCTAAACATAAATCTAATGCAGTGGCACTAAATTGGGTAGGAGCGAGTAAAACAGCCCAACTGAAGCTCATACCTTGCTAACAGGCCATTTAGATAGGCAGGCCATAAGTTCTGAGCAGCCTGAAATAAATCTGTGGTGTGTATAGTTTCCAAAATGCCTACATTATCTATTGCTTAATCAGTGGTTGTGTAAGAAATCATTGTGGTTATCGGAGCATAGGAAACAGCTTTACTGCTTCCATTAAGAAGTACCATTATGCTATAGCAACACATTATCTTCATAAATCATTTGTACTGAGAATATATTTGTCAGGTTTCAAACAGATTGTGTAATTATCACATAATTTTATTTCAAGAGTTCATAACAAGGAATTAGATTTGACATTTGGTAATATAAACAGTGCACTTGACTCGAATTGCAGTTAGCCATAAATGTTTAAAGAACTTGGCTCTAAAGGATTTTTATAATGCTTTGACAACATGCTCTCAGAATTCATATTGTGCATATAACATATATAAGGGCAGCTTGTGGGACACTGGACCAGCGAGGGCATGTGACAAATGGTGAAGTGAGCACAAGTGCTTTGCAGTGTGTCAGAGCTGCCAAGGTGTTGGCCACAACATTTCTAGTGGAAAAAGCTATGAAGAAAAAAGAAACCTAGGAAAAGTTAGAACACTAATAAAACTTCCTATATTTGTTACAGAGAACCTCTTAAATGTGGAAGATTCAGAAATGTGAGAGGTAATGGACCGGTAGCGCAGCGTCAGTGTTAATGATGTCTGTCAATGTGTTAATTTTCCTTTGTACCTGGAATGTGTTTTGAGAAATACGTCACTGATGTTGCAAAAGAACCAGTGCTTTGTCATGTCTAGCTGTATGACATGTGCTGTGAAACTGAGCAGTGTCCAGAATCTTTTCTGTTAGGAACTTTTCTATTAGGAACTCCAGTATATTAAGGATTTCTAATATGTCTTGTAATTTCACTTATTTCCTGAAGTTTAGAAGGCTGATTTCATAATGATTCAATTTGGTCTTCTGCAAAGTGAATGTGAAATCCTCTGCCTCCTGTGGGTGCCCAGAGAAGCCAAACTAAGCAAAGTCTTCTGATAACTACAGTGTAAATGCAGTCTTGTTTTCACAATGCAGCAATGCTGTGTGGCAGGCTGACAAAAGAAAAGTTATGTCTGGAAACAGTAAGCACCTTCCCCAGCTCCCAGGCCAGCTATAAGGCTGGAAATCCACACTTATTACCAAGCACATCCTGCTTTCTGATGATTGTATTTCATTGCTAAGTCAGAATGTACAATCTTTCCAAAGTAAATTTCCTCATCCTATTCTCCCAGTAGTCCTTTAAATCCGTGATCCATAACCAGGGAGCTGCTATCTCTGAAACTGATATGTTTTTCTGAAATGTTATGATGAATTGGGTATTTTTTTAATAATCCTAAAATAGGGACAGATATCAAAACAGAGATCTGTTGTTGGACTGAACCAACTGGAGTGACAGCAGGGTGCAAAGAAAATTACCATTATTAAGTCTTTAGAAACCTCCTCTAGATAAGTTTTGCTTGTAAATTCTGGCCTTCACACTTCTGAACCCTCAGCATTTACAATTTAAATAGTATTGACCTAAATTATTACTACAGTTTTATGGAATACAACTCTAACAGAAAACGCTTTTCCTCTTTCAACTTTAGAGAGATTTTAATACCTTAAGTTTTGATAAAAGAGTAGTGCATTGAGTAGCTGAATATTCCAAATACAGACATCTGAGGAGAGGGCACTTTGGCAGTGGTGTTCTGGACTACTTGCTTTTCACTCTGTCTCAGCCTGGTCTTACCTGATCTTAACTAGCAGGACTGGATTCCTGCTGCTCTGTGCTGCATGTGGCATAGGATGCATATGGAAATACTGGGAAGTACATACATCTCTCACTGCCTCTGACTTTAGGCATTATTTGGGCAGCTTTTGTTATTCAGAAATGCAGATCATAGCTGGCTGCTGCTGAGGTTTTTGGTAGTTGTTTTACCCTAGGCAACTTGTTTTTAGTTCTGTCACTGTCAATTACTGCAAAATCCATTATCTTTGTGATTAACAAGTGGGCTTTATTTCCATCTGAAGTCTGTGGCAAGGAACTTGAGGCCTTAGCAAATTGGGTTGATTACAGAGGTGACACATGGGTGACATCCTTGACACCAATATACAGATTGTGATACTGCCAAGCCCTTTATGTCTGATTAACTGAACAAAGGCCTTTTGAGAAATGGTGTATCCTGAAGGCACTACAACTTGCATTTTTAATATATGGTTTCAATTACCCCTCTGGAAAGATGGTTAGTATTTTATTTTTAAAAAGCAAGTAATAGACAATTTGATGGCACAAGTTTTAAGTGAAATTGCTGCCGGCTAATGAGAAAAAGCCTATGGCTGCATAAGGCTATATGGCTGGTCATTCTATATTTTCAAACTTCTATTGCATTTAATTTTACATAAAATTGCATAGTAGTTAGTAATCCTTTGTCTTCCAGGAATAACCAGGGGGCAAAAGTAACTCATGAATCCAAGTGTTTAAAAGCAGTGAATTCAGAAAAATCTTGACAGCCCTAATTAAGGGATACAACAAATAAAACTGCTGTAATAAAAATGTGTAGTAACATGCAAATAAGATCACAAACAGTATCTGTCCTGGGAATCTAAAATGTGAAGAAATTGTGGTTGGACCTCACTACAACTTCTACAATATTCTTAATTAATACCAGCCTGATAGAGGTAAGCCTTTCCCAATCTCATGGAAAATCTTAATTCCCTGCACTCCATGTGTGTGGAAATCACACAGCTACAGAAGCTGAGCTGGGTAGCACTACCCAACCTCTTGGACCTGGTACCGTGGAAGCTGTGGGAGAGATAAACTCAAGGCAAGAACAAAAATGAAGACATCATGTCTGGTCACTCTGACTGCTCTGACAAGAGGAGATGTAACAAGGACTTGATAACCAAAGAGATTGTGTTGCTACGGGAACAGGGGCAAAGGGGTCTGAGTGGAAAATTTTGTACGGAACTTAGAGAACTATAAATGCTGGTGACCAGTGTCATAAACTGGCTTTGCTTGCACAGCATGGTCCATGTCTCTCAACCCCCACACATGTGAGCTGCAGTGTGGGGGCAGGGAAAAATATTACAGTCCTGAACACTTCCTTTGTTACCTAACCAGGGAGGAGGAATCCCTTTGGTTACCACTACATGAAATTGGTGTTTCCACACAGTTTCAAATTGAAACTGCCACATCATTCTATCATGCCTAGGGTGGATCCACCTGAATGCTGTCCCTGTTTCCAGATGTGCCAGCTATTGTTTCAGACTGCCCTTGCTGCCCACCAAATGCCAGAACTGTGCTGATCCCATCCCCTGGGTGACACCAGCTCAGTCAGGTATGAGATGGTCCCGGTGTCTGAAGCTGAGTGTGGAGGGGGCTTTTCCCCAGCCCCTCCTTCTGCTAAAGGCTTTAGCCCCATGCTAACTCACACTCTGACAAATATGGCTCTGTTTGGAGAGCAGCCAGCCCAAGGGACCAGAGCCAGGGTCAGCCACACTGGGAAGGGCTTGTGCGCAGTGTTAGCACCGGCAGCGCTTAGCTGGTGAGGATGAGTGCAGGGAACCAGTTTTCATGTCACCCTTGGCTATGCTGGGTCACTAAAAAGGATTGTGTCTCTTCTGTCTGACATGTGTGGAGCTATAACTCTACACATTCTGCAGTGCTTCTTATCCTGCTTTACTTCCAGGTATTTAGCAAACCATGGGTAGGATTTTGTAGCGTATAGGAGGCAAAGGACAGAACGTGCAGCCTAGGGAGAGGGATTAAAATGTCTTTGAGTGCTCAGCCACTCTCTGATTATTCACTGTGGCAGGGCTGTGTGTCTTGGGCCACCACTGCCCCCTGAGAGCAGAGCTTCAGAAGCTGCTCACTCCTGCCATGGCCTTTCCAGCAGCTGCATTCCCAGCACATCCCTGGGTTACGGTTTGTTAGAGAGTGGCCTGCGAAGAGCCTCTGTAGAGCTTGTGTTAGGGCTGCTCTGAGCAACCCAGTACTTTTATGTGTTATTCAGAGACTACCTGGGAATGGCAAAGAGCTTGCCTTTTCTAAGTATGCACAGTGCATAAATAATGCATGTCCCTGTGCAGCAGAGCTGGGGAAAATGTTTGCAGGACTTCAGGACCTGAGGGATATTGGTATGAAAGACACAAATCTATACATTTAATTGTAGTGTTTTGCTTTAGTTTTTACTGATTTTGACATACATGGAGAGCAGGGAACTTTAACATCTGCATTATTTTAGCCTTGCTGGGCAAGATCAATATTTTATGCATTTATTTGGGTTACTTTATAAAAAATCCAGCACCACGCATGCCTTGGAAAAATCTCTCAAATCCAATAAAGAGCAGACCTTTATTAATTCTTCTTTAATCCTACCCTAAATCAAATATCTCTCTACAAACAAATGCATCAAAATAGTTCCCAAAATTGCTGTTCAGTTTCCCACCGCTCTAGTCTGTTTTAGGGCATTGGTGTAAATCTCCATTTGGCCTTAAAGTGCCAAGTGGCCAAGAGTGCCTTGAAGGTTTATTAGTCTCTGGTTCTTAAGGGAGTGAGTAAATATAAATTTCAAATGTCAAGGACTCTAAAGGAGAACATTTGGCTTTTTTCATACTGAAAATGCTCAGTTGATGAGCTCGACGGCAGCCCCAGCAGTTGTGGTGCCAGGAAATAGGGAGGTGTGAGGGCAAGCTAGGGCTTTGATAAAACCAAAATCTTGAGTCATTTGGGAACCTGCAGGAAACAGACTCATATTTCTTATCAGGTGGGCTACCAAGTTCTCCAAGGTCAGTCCTACAGATTTAATATAGACTGGTTTTAAGACTCTAAAGGCCTATCTGTTTATTTTACTTGGTCTTTGTGAGAAGAGGTACCAGACCTTCAAGTGATCTCAGCTGGGAGCAACTTGCTTTGGCTATGGTAGCTTTGGTTTTCCAGCAGCAACTGAGACCATATCAGAAGCTCAGGAGGCATTTTTTTAACTTGTCCTTTAGAAATGGGCAGGGTCTGATTTCCCTTATTACCAGGATAAGGTAGCCTCTCTGTGCCATGGAAAAGCTATTAAATGGATTGGGAAGGGTAAGGAAAGCACTGGATCTCACTAAAACTTCTACAATATTAATTAAAACCAGAGTATACTCAGCCTAATCTTAACTCATATTTACTCTGGCGCTTTCATTTAGAGGGATAATGAGAGAGATGTGCAGGAATATTTAGTTTGTGAAGAAGACTGAGTTGTGTTATCACAGCAATGACAATGCAAGGGACAATGGCAAGGGAATAACAACAACTCTGCCTGAGTGGCAGGGGATGTTCTGGAAAATTCTCCCTAGTAAATCATAGAGCTAATGTGAAAGAACAAGTTTTTGTCAGATTGCACAGGGTTATACACTCAAAGAAGATATTTTGTACATAAATATAAACTATCATTACCTCATTTCTCTTATTTGTGTTTAGAGACACAGTTTGGACCTAGGGCTTACTCAGGTGTTTGGGACATGGAGTCTCTGTTTACAGGAATATTTTTGTCAAATTTTAGTGTCCTTTGATTGTGGTCCTGGTAATGGAGGAAGTTCCTCAGAGTGGGAAATTGGAGGAATATGTTCCCCCATTTCTTGCTGTGCCTTCACCCAAGCATGTTAAACTTTGTCACAGACCAAGGCAGGTTTTATGGAAGCACTTTGTAACACGGTAAAAACTACTGCAGTGTTTGGTCTGGATGCCTCCCACAGGACTTTAGGCACTGAAGTGGAATGTTGAAAATCTGAAAAGTCACCACAGCCCAGAGGGAGGAGAGATTGGAGTGACTACGCTGACATTGTTGGGGCCTTAACTGGCTCTCAAACATTACATGAGCCTCTTCCACAATGACAAGAAGTCTCGTCAATTACTGCAAAGGCAGTAATTGATATCAAAGCTGTCTGCACCATTTTGTTAGTTTGGAAGGCAGTACTGCTTTGCCACTATCTCTTGGAAAACTAAATGAGTTTATTGTAATTGCTAATTCTGAACACTGGTGGATTTTCTTCAACACTTTAGAGAGAACAGCATGTCACAAACTTCCAGACCCTTTCTTTCAACTACTAACTCATTTTTGTTCAAGACAATTAATGAGGTATGACTTTGTCATTCTAATTTTTGTTCTGTATTTCAAGTTAGTTGGAGACATTTCACCTTGAAATTAGACTACAGTATTTGCTGTCCCTGTAAAGGCATACTTTAATGATTTTCCATGTGTTACAAGTGGGCCAACATATGCTTCACGATATACTAAGCATATTTCAGTTATTTTGTAACTTGCAAAAGTAGGGGAAAAAAAGTGTCCTTATTTGCTGTTGGAGCAGTGTGTTCTAAACTTCTTAGAAGATGTTCTCAATTTTAAAATCGGAGCTTAAGTTCCCCTGGTTTGCATTCCCAATATCATGTGTCTTAGTCATGTTTAACATAGGGACATCATGTGTGTACAGCAGCTCCCACACAGTTTCTCAGTGTCATTTTTTCTCTCCAGTGATGATGGTGATGATGAGAGGCCCAGTGCAATTGGAAGGAACATCTTTGCTTTGTGGGACCTGACACTGCTTTTAAAGGATGTTTTTTACAGGTACAGTCTTGTGCCATATACCCAGAGAACGCAATATGAGCTGTCTGCAGGGTTTTCTTTCTGTTACATACAATACATAGTAATATGTATTTAGAAGCACTTGCCTTAGTGAAGGTAGAAGAATATTGTGTAAATATGTTTATCAAAATGAATTATATAGATAAAAATACCCAGATATTGCTTATAACTACATTGACTCAAAAAAATAAGCCTTTGGATGTATTTGTTTTGAAGTAGATAGGAGTAAACAGACTAAAAGCTTTTATTAACTCAGTCTATACGAAGAGTTGGTAATGCAAAAATTTAACAGATTGCTCAGGGATGTATAATACAATAGAAATGTGTTCAAAATACATCTTGAAGAGAAACAGGTGCAAAGATATAAAATTATGGATGAAGATGAAACTTTAAATGATGGCAGCTTTTTACAAGAAGCAGCTTATGCTGAATGTCTACTCATCTAATGATAGATATTCTCACATTGGAGTCTGTGTTTTTGCTCTGCCTGCACTGTGGAGCAGTATTTGCTGCTGCTGGAAAACAAGCCCTTCACAAACACTGGGAGGGGAAAAACATAATTATGGGATTCAGATGAATTACGCCATAGAATTTATGGAAATACCTATTAAATTTGGTAATGAATCAGGTTTGTCAATGGTTAAAATTTATTTCCTAAAATCATCCATAGTTTCTTGGCAAGATAGAATTGGACAGCCGTTCCAGGTTTGGAAGTTGTGTTTGATGCTGGCAAAGTGGCACCAACAGTACATGCTTGCAACTGAAGAAAAACCATTACAATGTTTATCCAGTCAAATGTTTCATCTGATTAGTGCTAATCAAGCCAGCAAGGGGGAATTAGTAACATGTGGTTAAAAGGTTATAAAGTTTCATTTAGAATGAAATGCATCCAGAAAATACATTGAAAGAAATACTGAGATTTAATTTGGAAAAAAGCTTGCAGCAAATAATTGATTTCTTAAACACTTAATTTTCTCTTTCTACAGTAAAATCTCTCAAAACATTTTGGAGTCTTTGTCTCTATCAGTGCACTAAATTAAGCTGTATTTTGCATCACAGAGACATTTCTCCTGGAAAAGGAGTTCTTTTATCTTTGGGTTGTTGCTTTTCTATCCAGGGATTTTGTAGCTTTGCAAAAGTTGTTGGAGCTCCTCCTGCACTCTTGTGCAGATTGACTCCCCTGCAAGCAGCTGCATTACTGAATGATTCAATCTCTGAAAACAGTGGGTTATTTTGTAAATGTTTCTTAAATTACCTGGCAAACCACAAAGACGAATAAGAGGTGAGTGAAGCATATACCCTTTATTCCTGCAGTGAAAGCAGCTGGTTATAGATTTAAGAAAATGAGGAGCTGTGTTTTGCTTCTCAGTCCCTGTTACTACTGAGTAAATGACTCCATCCAATTAAAGTGTAATGTGTTGACTTTATTATGTGATGGCAGATTGTGCTTATGCTCTAACAACCACTGTAGCTCACCAGAAAATAGGTGTGCTCAAAGCATGATAATGCTTTGTTCAAACCAACGGTGCAAGCAAAGTTGCTTTCTCAATGTGCATATTATGGGAAATTACTTAAAAGCCTCTTCCCTTTGGCTGCCTGTACTCTCATTGCCTCCAGTAGGAGCTTTGCCATTGACTTTACAGGCAGCAGGCAAAGGTCAACAGCAAGCACTTCTCCAAAGGGACATCTGTGTGACACCAAGGGGCACTTGGAGCCAGGACAGTGTTACTGCTGAGCCTTGGATGGGGCCTCACAAGGAGCTGGCTCAGTTCCCTGCTCTGGGGAGATTTGCCTCCTGCACCTTGCTCGGGATTAAGTTCTCTGTCAAGTGGGGTTAAGGCTTTTTCCTCTCATTTGTGTGTCTGTACTTAGATCATGCTCTGAAGTGGTGTTACTGTGTCTATGTGAGTTGCTGGATCTTTTTTCCCAGGTGTGACAGAGGCTTGGTTGTAGCATACAGCGCTCTTAAGCCCAACTAATCAAAGCATCCATCTTCAGAAATCTCTAAAGTTCTCCAGATATTAGCCTATATCCCGATGGTACACATTAAAATTGAAGAAGTCATGGATGCTATTCACAAATATGTGCTCAGTTACTGTGTGAGTGTGCCACCTCCTGAATTTGACAACATGTACTGTACTTCATCAGATAATGAAGTTGCATCTGCAATTTATAAAAGCGAGTACTTGAAAGAAACTAATTTCTGCAGTTGTTTAAATACAAATTAATTTTGATCAGATAATTGGCTTTAAAAAGCACCTCTTGGAGATAGCATGGGAGTCCAAGTGGGTACTCTCTCATCCAAGTGGATACCCACTCATCCAAATCTCTGCACTATAATCAGACCAGAAACTTCCATATATGTCAAGATTTTATCCTGCTACCTGAATGCCATTGCAAATATTTCCCAAATTCATTGGATATTTACATGAAGCTGGAAGAAAATATCTTCAAAAGAACAGTTTCAAAGCCAGATTTTTCTCTTTCTCTTGCTAATCAATACACAATCTTGTTCTCAAATCAGAGCTAAAACCCCAGCAGAAGTTCAAAAGGAATAGTCATGTTGTGTAGAAGAAGGATTCAGCCCTGTGAGAGGCACAGAGGCTTTGATGGGAACTGTGGGAACGCTCTGCTGCAAAATATTACCTTCTCTCATGTTTGTCTTAAACTGCTCGTGCTTCCTCACAGAACAGGCCATCCCCCTGTCAGGTGCAGGCATTTTAACTCTGTCAGCAAGTGCTACAGTAGGATCTGAGTGTCAGGAAAGCTGGGGGGTGTGAAACCATCCCATTAAGCTGCAGGTCAGGAGCATGGATTGTCACTTATGCCTGTCCGAGCACCATCTCCAGAGCTGGGGTCTCTCTGCTGAGGGAAAGTCTGGCTTGAGGCAATTGTTTTATTGACTCTGTGGGCAAGTGAAGACTGTGGAATACCCCAGCAGCTGATAAGGTGCTGGTTTAACTGGGAGCTTGCACTCCTGTTTGCTCAGGGCTGTGCCAGGAATCAGCCAGGAATGGGAGCAGGGGGCTGCAGGTGCCCCTTGGGTCTGTGCCATCACCCAGAGCCTGGCAGGACAGATCTCTGCACCTCTGCGTGGCTGCTCTGCACAAAGCCTTTAGAAATCTGGGTCACTTCCTCTAAAGGGGCTGACAGAAACAAATGTTCAACTTCTGTTTGATTCTTAGGCTTACTGCAGACTGATTTATGTGTATTGTCTTGTGTAGGAAAGCTTTTAAGAAACTTTCAAGAAATCTTAGTGGTATAACTGGTATTCACTAAGCTAGACAAATTTAGGAATCTAGTTTTAATGTAGATTCAAGCCACTAAAGTTTTTTTAAAAAAAAATTTATTCAGGTGTTGTGTTTGAAAAAGATCTATGAGATATAAACTATCGTAACTCCAATTCAAAAACAAAGTCCAAAATTAATTTATTATATGTTCTGCTCCTAGATGGTTTAGTTAAGTAAACTTTCATTATTTCAACTACTGTAATATTTGAATGGAACTTGTAAGACATTATGTATTCATGACTTTGTTTTAAATATATGACCAGCTACTTATTAATATTTCTGTGTTGAAATGTACTTAATCACTTGTGTTGCATTATGAATCACCCTGTTCTTTCCTGCAAGTTTCCATGGCAGAGAAGGATGCTCAGGGACTGCTAATGGTACTAAGAGATGCAAAAAATCAGAGTACAGAGCATTTCTTCAAATTTTGCACAGATTCAAATGAAATATTCTGTATTCCTTCCAGGTCATTAGTTTAAAAGGTCCTTAAGTTAGGATAACTGTGTTAGTCAAGAGAAGGCTGTATTAAGCAATTTGAAAATTGAATTTTTTATCAGTTTTATGAAGATTGCTTCAAGGGTGTGGAATTTTTAATAACTTTCTTTTATGTTGAACTGCCTGCTGCAGCCTTCATGGGGAAATAGAAGGAGCTGGAGATGAAATGAGTGCTAACATGTCTGCTTCCTGGCTTTACCTTAGCAATTTTATAAAACTGGCAAGAAACACAAAATCCCTTTTCTGCTGTAAATCAGCATCTTTGAAAAAAGCCTTGGGACAGTACGATGGGTTACAGTCATTCTGTACTGTACTAATGGAAAACAGAACACTAAGTTAATTGAAAGAGCAATCATGCTGTATTTCTGAAAAGTCAAGATAAAATAATTTTTCGTAATGAAAGGGGAAATAAGGAATATTTCTGGCATTCGACACAGTCAAGCTTTTATCTGGGGTTCTGCTGACATTGATCTTTGCTCACAGGCTGCTAAGGTGGAAATGTCTTTCAGAGCTTACCCCGTGTTTCTCATTGAGGGGGGGTTTCCGAGCTCCAAGGGGGCTTTGCTGGGAGGGAGGAAAGGAGAGCAGCAAAGCAGAGCTGTTCTGCTCTCAGCCCAGCTCAGCTGCAGGAGCCACTGGTCCAGGCTCAGTCACAGGAGTCACTGAGGCCCTGCTGCAGCCTGCAGGGCACAGGAAAATCTCTGCTGCCCCAGGGGTGCCCCTCAGCCAGGCTGGCCAACGCTTCTGAAAGAAGAATTTCACCCACTATTGTTTCTCCTGTTACATAAAAGGTTTGTTTCCTGTTTCTCCCAAAACAAAATTAAAATTGTTGGGTTTAGTTATTGTGCATGTTCTGTTTAATTCTTCCACCTGCTTTTCCTTTCTGGGCATGTTGGTTTCCTTCATGTGGCTTTGGTTTATGCAGTCTTAGAAACTTAGAAACCAATGCCTCAAGGAGCTACTGCTCCCCTCTGTGCTGGCTTCAGAGGGGTAGTTTGGGAACTGGCACTGCAGAATTTGCAGGAGTATTACAGCACAATATTTAATAATTTATTTCATCAGCAGATCTATTCTGGCGCATTTTGAACTCTCCCTGGTTTAAACACATGATATTAAAGGTTTTGAAAAACAAAGTGGGGCAGGATTCATGTACAATCTAGGAAGCAGTGCTGCTGTTTTTTTTGGACTCAGAACAAAGCAAGCTCTCTTCCTTTAATGGTGGGCTCTCACTAATTCTTCACTCTCGACAGAGCATCAGATTCACTCTGAGAACATTAAATACAGCTCAGACCAATGCTGTTTCTCTGAGAGCTTTCTAGAGGAAGTCCTTCCATGTTATATACAGGTGCATGAGGCCTGGCATATCCTAAGTGTTTTCAGAGTTTGCAGTCTGCTTAATTAAAAGTGGTGGTATGAACGCTGAGGGAGCAAACAGGTAGAAATAAAACTAAAATGTCTTTAAAATACAGGAAAAAAAAGAAAAAAGATGGAATTTGAGAGTAACCAAGGAATTGAAAACATTTTCTTAGTAGCTATAACTATTAAGATTTTCAAGACCACTTGTGTTCTTTGAACATTTTAAACATCGTGCAAGCAGGCATAACTGCAAATCTAAACATTATGTCTGGCTTTGAGGATGCTGAACCTTTGATTGTCACAGAGGTGCAGCTCATAGAAGAACAGTGATTAAAAATGTTGGTTTTTTTCTCTTTTTGATATTTAAATAAAGAAGTGGTTGGTTTTGCTACTGACACATGAAAAATATCTCAGGTTTCTAAATTGAAAATATGGTTTTGGGGAAGTATTAATATATTTATGGGAGAGCTGTTGTCAGTGCCAGGCAATGATGCACTCAGGCTGATTTCTCTGTGTAGAGAACAGGCTTCTTAGCTCTGTTTGTGCACTGAAGTTTTCCATTCTTGTGGGAAGTTGTGCCTTCCAGCTGCACCTGCTGCCATTTTGTTTTCCTCCTCCAAGAGAAGCGTCAAGAGCTAATTCATGCTAACATTTGAGGAATGCCATAATGAAGCCCTTATAGGCACATTCAGCTTAAATTTTAAAGGTTGTGTCTACTGGAATATCTGTCAGAGATTGAACAACAATTCTGTACAACAAATTCCAAACATCACTTAGAGAACGATTTCTAAATTAGTGCCAATGTTTCCTTGTGGCTTCTGGATGAGTTTTCATTTGAGTTCATAAAAAGTACTGCTTTCTCAGTATTGCTGCCTGTGGATTTAACTTCTGATTTCAAAGACTTTCCTGCTTAACCCTCAGGAAGTTTTCTTTCCTTCCCAAACAGGAGTTGCAAGAGCAGGAACACTGAATGTTTTCTCCAGAGAAAACAGATTGAAGCAAAAAAATAAAGCACAAAATGTGCTCATATTTATTTAAAAGGGTTTCTCTGTAATGGTCTTACAGATGAGTGTACATCTCATATTATTATGTGCAGAATACATGTATTTATATACTTGTATAGCATTGTATACTAAATTGGGGCTTTGGAAGTAAAAATCTTTAAAAATAGAGCTATAGAAAAAAGAGTCTTGGTGCACAGCTGTTCCATCTATGTCTGACAAGGGAACTTTTCTGAGGTGCCAGAATAACATGCAGGTTTGTATGGGCCCACTTTGACACTATATATAATACTTATGCATGTGGATATATGTATATACACAAACATATTATCATGCAAAATGCATACTCACTCCTGCAGTTTGGTAGATGACAGTCCTTCCTTGGGATGGATTTCCGCATCTGCCTCTGAACTACAGTTTCTGAAAGTTAGAATTCTCTTGGAAAAGTACAATAAACAACACTAGCAATTGAGGATGAAAACCTTTTCACAGCTTCAGAATTTTCTCAGATTTTTTAACCCTCCTTGTTAGTGTGATCATCAGTGATCTATGACAGAAATTTCTGATGTCTGTTTACATCACAATCCAAAGTGCTTAGTAAATGCTCTTATCTTTAAGGTTCAGGCTGACGAAAGTACCCCAGTACAGAAATCTGATCCTTGAAGTTTACAATGCCAAAGGCAGCATTTGATGAGAGGTTTTTTCCTTTTGTTGTTGTTTGGCTGACACTGAATAAATACTCTGCATGTGCCATTTGCAGCTCAACAGTAGATTAATGTTCAGAGCAATAGAAATTTGACTGGGGAAGAGAATTTGATTGCTCACCCTACAAGAGATCCCACTGCTAGAGCTCAATGCAGTCTGAACCACCATGGGCTTAGGTTTGAAAACCATCACTCCTTTCCAGGAATCTCCTTTAGTTTTACCCTCTCTCCCTGGAAATTTAACCAGACTTTCCTACTCTAAGGCTGGCAAGCAGAAAAAGAGAAGGCAGCTGGCTAGTTACTACCAGCAGGAAAAAGAAAAGTCAAGTATTGAAGTTCTTGTGAGAAACCTGGTCTTGGAAGGTTTTTCCTCACTGCTTAGGTGTCAAAGGGTTTGGAAAACAAGAGAAACATCAGACTTAAAATTTAATGTCTCTTTCATCCTGTTGACTGAGGAAACCAAAGACACTTGAGTGTTTCTTGCTCAATGCTAATGCTTAGGATACTAGCCAGGAAGAAAAAAGTTGGAAAATTTTGGACTAATTCAATAAAGAGGCAATATTAACAAACCATTGGAAGTTGTTATACAGGGTTTCTATCCTCTCCTTGGAGAGGTCCAGCTACTTTTCCAGTTTAAGAAGCATTGAAGACATGGATTTATTCTTCCTTCCTATCCCAAACTAGCTTACATTTTTAAGCTATTTGACATAAAATCAAAGGTTTTTAGGACTATAGAAAATAACTTTGTTTCCTACTTTGTAGTTTAGACTTTGATACCTTTTGGTAAGGCTGCTGGATTTTTCTTTTTCTTGGACTTCTCACTCATAGGAACAGAAAGCACAGAGAATGTGAAATAGTCTGGAAATGTTTGCTCTTCCATCAAGAAACACAACATGTCCTTTCAAAGCTTAATTGAGCAGCACAAAGCTAATTAGCTGTCCAAAGACAGGGCATTTAATGCACAATCCAGCATTAATTTGTTCTACAGACTGAACTTATCTCATATATAAATGCCTTTGCCCTGTGGCTTTCCAAACAGCTGCAATATAAAAAAAAGACTGATAACTCTGTCATGTAAATGTTGCTTGCTTCCTTCACTTGTGCATAAGAATATTGAACTGCATGTGAATTGTAACTGGAAAGTTTTCACGGTCACAATGAAAAATTAATTTGTATTTTTATTCCCTTCTAGCTGGGAATAATGTTATCACTCTGGGAAGCAAAAGCCATCATTTGAGGTTTGTGCTAGATTATCATTTACAACCTGTTAACCTAATGTGTAATTCAGATGGTATATTGAATAAATAGTTTCACAGCTTTTTGTGGGTAGTAAATAATTGCCTTATCGCTTTCTCTTTATTGTAAAATTCCTAAGTATATTTGTTAAGCTATTAAAACACAGAGGAATTGCTGCAGTTTATATGAAGGAAATTTTATGTTGTTAATCTTTGAAGCATAAAGCATCATTTTCAGAGGCTATTTAACAAATTCTCTCCCTTCTCCATCTCTAGTAAAAAAGTCATGATTTTCATAGGATTTGCAATGAATGAGTTCATGAAGGATGACTTTTCATGCCCAAATGCTAAAGCCTATAATGTTACTCTGGGTGTCTTGATGAATTCATTGTTCTACAAATGTTTATAATAAATTTCCCTCCTTCTTAATAGCAGTTGATTCTGTTTTTCATTACACTGTTTCTTGAAAGGCCCCTTAGGAAAGAAGTTTTGACCCTTTTTGCAGAGATCAAATGTACATGGTCCTTAAAATATACTTGCAGTAAGGGTATTTTTCCCTAAAAATTTTTCTTTGGCCATCCATGCCAAAGAATTTGGAGGTGCTCATATGGGACCCTGGGCTTTCCCCAAGTTCTGATGAAAGCTCGGGAATGAGCCTCCAGCATAAATTCCCTTTTAGGATGAGTCCTAAAGGGCAAAGGGACAGAGCTGATGTGTGCTTGGGCTGCAAGAGACTGGAGTAGGGAAGGAGAATGTGAAAGAGGGAAGGAATGAGAGAAAGAAAATTATTTCAGGATGGCTGGAAGAGAACAACTGTCAGTAAGAGAACTTTTGCCAGTGAAGTGAGATGTGACTTCCCAAAATTTAACACTAAACCATATAATTTCTCTCTCCTATCAAAATTTGTCGTGCAATCCTTTCTCACAGATGGCTTGTTCTAATGCTCCATCCTGGCTGGTGCCTGGGAATGAGTGGATATTAATCCACTCCCTGTGAGCCTGCTGCTCTGCTGTTGGATGTCCTGTGTATCCTCTCTGACATCCCCTCTGGCCCATGTGCCTTTATTCTCTATTCTGTGGAGTCCCTTAACTGCATCCTCCTTAGCCTCGAGTTGGTCAGGTGTGTGTGGAAATAAAAAGGAAGGAAATCACATCATTATTTGCTCATATAAATTGGTTTCTCAGTGCCGACTAATGGAGTGCCAGTGATTTATAAAGGTTATATATCAAGGAAAGAGATAATGGAAAGATATTTTCCATTTTCAAACTTTAAGCAAAAAAAAAAAAAAAAAAGACAACCCTATGAATTTTATTGCTAGGTCATAATTTATCTTCCCTGTAGTTAACATATTTGTATTTAAAGAAGCTAGTATTAAATTTCAGGGTTTATAGGAAGCTGTGGGTACTGTCCTTTCCACATCAGCTTGCAGCTGCACACCTGGATGTGGTTTCTGGGGCAGGCCACATTCATCTGTGAGTGCTCCTCAGCATTGTCTCATTTTGCACTCTGCTTCCCCCATCCCAAGGTGAAGGAGCTTCCCATGGTGTTGTGCTTTCCTCTCTGCCCTGCTTCAACTGGGGAAGTGTCCTCCCCTCTCCTGAAGGACACCAGTGATGATCCAGTCACCAAATGGCCATTGTGCAAATAGGAAAGAGAATTTTACCCAGGTGAAAGATGGAAGATGACAGATAACCTTCTCAGGATATCAGGTGGGAAGACAATAAGTCTATCCACAAATCAGTTTTTCCAGGAACATGATCTCCAGTTCATACACTGATATTTCTGATTTGTTGAGCTGCTGACCCCTCTGTCCTGCTGCAGCCTCTGAGTGCGAGGCACAGAGTGAGCACCTGGGAAAGGGCTCTGCAGCTGGGGTGTAAGAAGTGTCCTCCACAGAAATACACACTGTGCAATGTGTTGTGTGAGCAGAGAAAAAGAGTGATGAGAGAATGGGAGATATTTATGGACTCATCATGCATTGCAAATGAATATGGCAAAAAAATATGGTGCTTGTCATTTGGAATACGTTAAAGTTTGAAAGTGGTTAAATAATGCACAAAAGTGCTTTTGCTGAGAGAAGCTGAGGGGTGTTCTGTGCCAGGGTAGAGCATTGAAAGGGACAGCCTGACTAGACCAAGAGGAGACACAGTGATTTTGCTTAACACCTTTCATTGTTATTCTGTTCTTCTGCCTATTCCTAGAGACTCTGTGCAGGTTTTCTTGATGAAGCATGTGATCACTCCATCTAAATGCAAGCTGTTTCTTGCAGAGATGTACACATCCAATACTGCTTGCCCACTGTCTTTGAAAACCTGGCTTTTCAGGCTTGTTGATTTTTTTCAGCTGCCCAAGACAGTAACTTTTCATCTGGAATGCAATTTTAAAAATATGGTGCATATCTGGCTGAAGCTACAAGATCTCCAGACTTTCTGAAGTAGCAATCTCCATGTTGGTTTAAAGATGACATTTAGTTCTAGAAAATCTAGAAAAAAACCTACCAACTTTGGACTGATGGTCTGAGCTGAGCAGGACAGGACTGAAAGAGGAACTTTTCTTTAGAGATCCTCAGGTGAACAGCTTATAGGTACTTTGCAGGTGAAATATTTAGAACATTCTGCTTTGATTGTTGTTTTTAAATTAATTTGTGTTTCTGACCGATTTTTTGTCTTTGAAATACTTGAACAGCAAGTTAGGATTATGACAATTTATGATTATTTAGATTTCAGAAAAGTTTGGATTATCTGTTTTATTACAACTGAATTAGTTCCTTTTGGTTGCCAGACTGTGTTATCTACACAAACTTCACTACACATCCTCACTTGCAGCAATCCTTCATTTTGGCACCAACTTTAATATCATTGTTTATTCTTATCTATTATGTTCCATGAGAGATTTAGGAAAGGTTTATTTTTTTTTATTAAATGGCAACAGTTATTGCTGATGGATGATAATTTATAACTCTCCTACCAGTAAGAAAGAAATAAGCCTTTTGTTTTTATTATGCTCTTGGTATAAAAGAAATGGCTGATTGCTGGTATAAAAGAAATAAAACAACTCATACATCCAGGAAAGCTTATTGCATTATCAGGCAATACACCTGCCTAACTGATGAATAGGACTCAGTCTTGCAGTTAATAAAAAACTGAAGTTATTTCAGGCTGAAATATTGTAGAATAAAACAACGCAAATATTGTTCATGACAATTTCACTATCATAAAGAAATTGGAGTTCTTAGCTGTGAATTGAAGAAAATCAGTGTTCTGCTCTAAGTCCAGGCTTTCGGTTTTTCAGATTCATTTTTTGTATTGTTTTCTAAATGTCAAAATGGCCATTTTATCTTAAAATTATGTTCAATTTGAAGATGAAAATGACTCCATGCTAATATAAGTATTGCAAATGTATAAAATACTAAGATTTTTCATTTAGTTTTTTTTTTAATAAAAAAATATAATCATCTGGATTACAGACTCCAGTCTTCCTAGTCATAGCTAATTAACAATTGGAAAATTTTTGCTCAACTGTATTTTACAGTCCACCACTGGACTACTAGCCTGTGAAAATAACAAACATCCCAGAACAAGCAAATTGAACCATTTCCCTTCCAGATTTTTCCATTTTTCCACCAGCAGCAGCACTGTGAAATAGGCGACATGAGTTCCAGAGATAAGAAGAAAGAATGGGACAGCAGAATGAAGGGAAATCATTAAGAAGGCAACAACCCAAAGCAAGCACCTTCCCCTCCCCCAAACCCCCACTTCTCTAAGACAGAAATGCTCCTTGTGACACCCATTGACTTCACTGGCATCTTCTCCTTGGCCAGGACCTGAGTTTTGCAGCTGGTCAGGGCTCCAGGACAAGCCCTGCATGCCCTTCTTATCTTCCTCCTTGCTGACGTCCTTGCCTTGCTCTTTGGGAACTGCAGCTAGGATGGGGCACATGAGATCCCGTTTGGAATGACCTGAGTGCCCAGCACAGGACCCCTCTGTGAGAAGAGGCTTCTGATAGCCAAAGCAACTACAAGTATAACCCTGCAGATAACTGCAAAGCAGTTCTCTGTTCAGGACTTTCCTGTAAGAAGTCTACTACAGTGTTTCAGAGCTGGTAGGGCTCTGCAGAGCCTTCATGGGTCCATTTGGTGGAACCTCCAAAGTGGAATTGTTCACAACTGAAACCCAGGGAAATTTAAATGCTTTAGATGCCAAAACATGTTTACTGAAGGTAACACTGATTCTCTTACGAGTCTCTGCAGAAAACTGCCAATTGCAAAAGCTGTTAGTTTGCATCCCAGATGTCTGGATGGCTTCTAAATTGTCCTTGTGTTGAACTCCCTTTGTCATCAATGAAGTGAACATCAAAGGTGAACACTAAGAGAAGTGTTCATTATAAAACTTTGTTTTCTAATTTGATGCTGTAGAGTTCAGACACAATATTGTGGATTATTCCAGCATGTAGTTCCTCTTAATTTATATTGAATAGGATTCACTGGAGAGTATTCTGTCTCTTGTCATTCTTATAATGGACACTTGAGTTTTCCCAAAGCAGTCTGACCTAATTCTCTTGGCAATTCTGATGCTATTTCTAAGACAGCCAAAGGAGTATAAATGAATATATCCTCTCTGATCTTAAAAATCAAAGCAAGCTTCACATATTTACGGCAGACTGTGACCCCAAAGTTTCAATAATCTAAGAACAGTGTGCCTCAGCCAGGTCTTTCATGTTCAAAGCCTTGAGCCAAGCCATAAGGTCTTGAGCAAGGTCTTATGCCCTTTGTGAAGAGCTAGCATTTAGATTTTATGGGGTAGGACACTGGGAATTAGAAAAGTCCAGCTTTTTTTGGTTCAATACCACAATGAAAAACATCAACACAATACTTTCAAACCTTCAGCTGCTTTTGTGTTTCCCTTTAGCTCATTACAATATAATGCATGTTGACATATTTATTCTTAAAAGGCTGAATGTAGCGATGAAGTTTTCTCCATGGAGATAGATTTTCAGTATATTGAGATGGATCCAAAGAAAATATAACAACTTCTGCCAAGACTGGGGCTATCAAACAGAGTAGAGGGGAACACACTTTCCCATAACACCTTCTTCCTGAAAAGATCAAAGCAGATGAAGTTTTATGACCACTGGACTCATGTGAAGTTTTCCCTTGTTTGAGAATTGCAAATCTTCCTTGATTAGAAAGCGATTTTCTGAAAGATACTTCTTTTGTACAGTGATTAAAAATGGAATAACCTCATGACATTTCTTAATAGAAGCATTAACAGTCACCAATTTGACCTCTCCTTATTGCTTTGTGGAATATATATACATATATAAAAGAAAATGCTAGAATTGATTGCTTGTGTCAAACACCTCAGATAAGAGGATGTACAAATTTTAAAAATGGCAGTATATTGAAAATTTTGGAGTTGAAATCAAGTTATTTCATAAACTTGGGAAGAATCCTAAGTGTCAACCTGTACTTATGAGCAATCCTACAGCAATAAGTCATTTACATGCACATAATTAAACTCTAAAAATACTAGTACTAAGATAGGGAAGCAGCTGACTTAGAGTGAGTTTTAGAAGCAACGCTGGGAGAAAATGTATTTAAAAATGAGGGAACATGTAACACCTAGACAGCGTAATTTAAAACCTGGCAGAAGAAAAGAAGCTGGCTGTATGTGTTATCAATGAGTATTCCCCAAACAACTTAGTAATTTTACTGTTTTCTCATTTCAGAAACTAGTCCTTAGCATGGTAAAGTGCTACAGCTTTTTTTAGATGTGCTACCTTTCTGTCTTAATGCTCACTCATAAGGTCATTTTACTGTGTGTAGGAGTGAATGTTCTGAGAGTCAGAAATTCAAGTAATTAAATCAGAAGTCAATTTCAATGGCTTAATTTGCTGAATATTCTTTGCCAAGTACAAAAAATGCCATGAGATAGCTTTTTGTGAGATCTATTTATTTACACAATTCTTCCATAGAATTGCATTTGCTCAGTCTTGTGGTCTTGTATGTGCAACAAGTTCTTTTTGAATTGCTAGCATGTTGCATGTATCTGCAGATAAAATGATGTAAATTGCAGATTTTTTTTTCCTCATGACTTATTATTCCTCTTCATATAAAGTTTTAGATTTCCTTAAAACTTTGCAGCTGCTAAATGAGAAAAAATTCCCTGGCACTCCCACTGGAGCCTCAAGGGCTTAAATATTTGGTTAAATAAAATGAGGTGGGGATTTGTACCTATATGCTCTTTTCCCTTCTACAAATTGCTGTAAGTGTTAACACCTACTCATATTCAGGACTTACTGAACCAGGACAAGCTTTGCCCGGAGGCACTAAACCCACCAGCTGTGAGGGGGCTACTTTGCATTGCAGTGGCTTTTGCAAGGCAGCTCAGCTCAGCTCAGTGCTTAACACCCCTACTAAAAGGCAAAGTATTCTCCATATGTGCTAGAAATGTGTTTGATTTAGCAGTTTTTGAGTGATTAGTTGGATTCTTCCTGCCTTTGACACAATAGTACTGATTAAGCTGTTCAGTTTTTAATTGTACATTATAAAATGTGTTTGAAATTAGGATTGTGCTAAGGATTTTTGTTTAATGCTTTTAAAGTGGGCCTAGAAGTCAGGTTTTGTTGACTTTCCACAGGGGTCATAGCTATGTAATTACTTCTAGCCCACTGCAATCATAAGATAAAACATATAAATGTAAAATCATGCACGCGGACACTCTGCCTGTGCAGGGCTGAAGTCAGACTCCAACTTGCACAGCGAGATCAAAGACAGCGTTAGAGCAGAAATAGCAATATAACCATGGCAGCCCAGGCAGGGGTCACACACCCATCCAGGATTTACTGCAAGTTCTCCCATTTGGCCCCTGTGCTGTGTCTGGAGTATCAGGATCATACCTTGCACAGTTATTTGGTGCTGAGATGCCTATCTGAATTACAATCATATCTTTGACTGAAGTGAGGACAAGCTCTGAGCACTGAAGTCACTTTTGAAAATGAGATTTAGCTGAGTTTGAAAATTGGATTTCCCTGGTCTATTGACAGGCTTCTAAAGGACCAGCCAAGTGGGACGGAAAACAGGTTTATAAATGAAATATGTTATTTACTGGCAGAACATTAGGGAGGCCTCTGGTGAAGTGTTTTGAATAAGTTTTCCACTGAAACGATTAGTGAGCTGAATTCAGAAAAAAGTAATGGCTTCATTAGTTGCTATGATACAAAGTAAAGTAAAAATTCTCACACTAACTGCTGGTGTTGTAAAATAAAATGTTCTGCATCTTATGGATACTGCATGTTTAACTCACATTCCCAAAACTTCCCAGGATATATAAACAAGTATTCTGTTTTTCCACATCAGGCGCTTGAAAAGCTTATTACAGCCTGTTTCTGCAGCTTAGCAGCTTCTCTATAGTACAGTGACTGGTGTTTGATATGTGAATAAAGCAGACAAGACACATCACAGAATATAAAAGGATCAAAACCAGAATGCTCCTCATTACCCCTGGTTTGTGCTCTCAGAGATGTAACAAACACCTGACTAGCACTGGAAATATATGCTGAATTTTGTGCATCAATAGGTTTCTGTGACTTTCACCAGTGAAGTGTTTACATAAAAGCAATTCTTTTGTACAAACATTTATATCCATGAAAGTGTTTACATCTTAATCTGGAAAGAGAAATTATCACATCTTTGGAGAAAGGCTCAGTGTCCTAAAAATGACAAGTCTGTATGAGGATAATTAGCTTCTTAATTGCATGACAAAGCACTCAAGGCTTCATTGGAGATCAGAGGCCTCATTGAGCTAAGCTGTTTATAAGCAAAACTGTAGACACTTCCTTCTTCTTCCTGTATGTATTTTTCTCTAAAACATGTTTCCTAACTCAGCCAGAATTTCTAGCCAAAGTGCAAGAGCCATTTGGTGAAGTTCTGCTTTGGATTTTGGTCCCACTTCACCTTGAACTTGGTGAAGAGGACCTGAGGTTAGAAAACAGTAAAAGTTAGTGGAGACATTGCAGAAAAATACTGTGCTCCTCCTTCGCAGGAAAAAAAGATTATTTAGTGCATTAATGTTTTAATTCCTCATTGTTTTCTTCCCTCTTGCAGTTGTCTAAGTTTAAGATATCCTTATGTAAAAGAAAATGGCACCATAAAACCCATGTTAGACTGTGGAAGATCTCATTTGAATTTCCTGTATTTTCATGGTATTTTGGAAGCCAAAACTGAGGGGCACTTCAGAGAAGTGAAAACGAAAAGGAAAAAATAAGAGTTTTATGACTATATTACATTATGAATCATACTTTCCACTGAATTTCAGAGTGTTAAACTTTATTGGACTTTTTCTAACTACACTGG
The DNA here is from genome assembly GCA_039654755.1 of Calcarius lapponicus. Classification (NCBI taxonomy): domain Eukaryota; kingdom Metazoa; phylum Chordata; class Aves; order Passeriformes; family Fringillidae; genus Calcarius; species Calcarius lapponicus. The sequence goes on along the minus strand of CM077470.1, from coordinate 19,161,119 downwards.
AAACAAATACTTACCTAACCTGAAAGGGAGAAGGAAAGGTAAAGCCTCTTTAACACAGAGTGGTCAGATTTTGACCTTTCCTACTGTGGTATGACTGCATAGCATCACCACTGGAGTGTGAAGTGAGTGATATTGCGATGCCACTCATTGGAGTCAGGATCAACATATTAAGTTTGGTGCCAGAAAATCAGGAGCATTCAGGACTTGAAAAACATCATACCCAAGGTGAGTTTACATTTTAAGTTCTTAGAGATGTGGAGGGTGGTGATAAAACAATGCATGAGGCCTGGATCACCCGGCTTTATAATATAGAAACCCAACTTTATACCTTAGAAAATGTAACAGCAGACAACAACTGTGGCACATGAAAAATTTCTCTGATTCTCTCCTTACTACATATATTTCAGATATATCAGAAAAGTGGTCAAAAAGTTATTAGGCTCCAGCTGGATTAATGTTTTCCCAAGGAGGTTTTGATGTGTACTGGCGATGGAACCCTTTCAAACAATTTCACAGGGCCATGTGCTGTACCTGGGTGCTCACCACTGAAGCCAGGTTAGTGCTGCCAGCTTGCTGGAATGTGTTTGTCTTTCTTGTTAATTGTTCACTTGAAAAATACTGATCCAGGGATGTATAGAGTGCTTAGAGGGATCATTCCCCTCAGTTCAGATGTCTTATACTGATTCACTGAAGGTGAAGATTTCTAATCTGTTGCTCAGCAAGTGACTCAGTCTTCATTTTCCCAGGATTTTCTGCAATCAGAGAGTCCTCTCTGAAAACTCCATCTTGTACCAGAGGCTGCCTCATCTCTCCTTTCCAGGCTGGCCCCCAGAGTATTTGGAGTAGGTTGACCTGGGCAGGTTTTCTGGAGAACCTGTGGCTGGTAGCAGCAAATTCTTCTCTCCCCTAGAGGGTTCTTCCAAGGGGTCTGGGAATGGGAAACAGTGGAAAAGTGGTACAAATCATTTGTACAGAAGCAAGGAAAATGTCCACTTAATTTTGCGTGTGCAGAGGATGATCTACACAATATTTCACTGAGATGCCTCTGTGAAATGTGTATTCATCTTTCACTTATGAATTCTTTCAGAAATTACTCTTCAAAAATGTGTCAAGCTATATAATAGATTTGTGTGGCTGTGACAAATTACAGGAAGGAACAAAAACATTTCTCTCTCCTTACTAAAAAAAAGGCCAATTTGAGACACTTTTCAGTGTGAATAGTTCTAATTTAATGGCATCTTGGTAGTCAGATCTTCTCAGTGCATCCAGTGACAAAACACACAACCATTTGCAGTGGCCTATGTGTCATTAAAAGAAACTGAACATATTGATGAATGCTCCTGAAATAATTTTTACTCTTTCCAAGACTGCATGGATTTTAAGGCAGTTGCCTTGGATTTAATTTCAGACAACACTGAAATGCTTAACTGTTACTTCACTGTGCCCAAAGATTTTAGCAGTTTATGATATTCTTCACAAATCTGTGCTGAGAGATGTCCAGACAAGTGAAAATACTATGACCTGGGTGCAAAGAGATGTTCAAACACCTTGGATGGTACCATCCAGTAGAAAATGATATGATGCTCCCTTATCTTTGTAACCCTAAGCATGTCAGTGTCAAAGGAGTCTGAAGAAGTTTTTTCCTCTTTATTTTGAGTACATTCTTGAAAAAAAACAAAGCTCAAAGTAAAATCACGGAGGCAAGCTTTGACACATATATATTCTTACTAAAATTTCTCTTGAATACTGATTTGTTTTTACAGGTTTGGTTTGCATTTAATCCTGTACTTGTCATTGAAATGCTTTCCTTATCAGAAACATGACAGAGAAAATGAGTCTTCTATAAAATAAAACACTCAAAAAAATTGGTAAATGCTTGTATCATGGATTCTGAGAGCTTTCTTGTTAAGCTGTATTATTTTCTTTTGCCACTACGCTCAAGTGAGAGCTCTTATTTCACATCATTAGCTTATGAAATCTTTTTGGTAAGCCTGGCTTGTTATTGGCCCTGCCAGTTGTCCTGATTTACAATGGTGGTCAATGGTTTTAGCTCCCTGTGACTTAAATGGGACTTGCAGATGCTCAGCAGTTTTAAATATCAAGCCAGTAATTTTTTCCAGCAATTTATTTTACCCTTTGATTTTTCTAGTCTTTTGTGAAATAGTAGTTTGGCTGAAGTTCTCCATTTTTGGCTTGGATCTCCCTTTCTTCCCATGAGAAGGAACCTGCTTTGTAGCCAAAAGTTATCAGTTATCTCATACAAAAGGTATATTTTAGTGCTAAAAGTAAATTAACTCAATCATAATAGTAAGAAATCTACCAGCAAGCTCTCTGTTATTTTACGAGATTTGCACTTTTCTTCTTAAACTTTTATTGTTCTTTTTTAAAACCTGTTGTTTCAGTTATTTTTTCCTTTTGGACTGATTTTGCTACCACACAAAAGTGTGATTAGAACATGTCTGAAAACCATACAATGTCATAATCAATGCTGTCTGCATTCAGTATGTGACACTGGTAGATTTAATATCAGATTTAATATTAGATATAATATCATTATATCTAAATAGTGTAGGTTTTGATACACCTATAAGGGCAGATGAGTCTTTAGTAGTTAACTGTAGTTACCTTTGTCCCTGTATCCCCAGTTATAAAATTATGACCCTTGAGTTGTAGCTTTTTACAGATAACTGAAGTCACTGAAGTGCTGATCACCTTGTGCCAGGTCAGGAGCTGCTTTGAAGTGCAGAGTTGTGCACAATTAACACCTCTGTCAGATTTTGTTTCTGGATAGAAACCATTATCATCTCACCCACAGCCACTTTGCTGTTCTTTATGTTTTATCTTGATTTATGGTTTTTTTTTTTTTTAATTTTGTATGCAGATTCTTGAATTCTCTGTTTGTACCCAAAATTATTCAGCCTTGAAAGTGTATTATTGAGCTCTTGCAAAGTGCTTGGAGGTGCAGTTTCAAAGCAAGGTATATTAAAGGGTTTTGTGGGATTGTTCAAGTAATGATCTCCCTGAAGTGATATTCAATTCACTCTGTGTCTACTTTGCTAATGATGGCCTGAGATACTGGTAATTAGATCTGTATCTGTTTAGTTTGTCAGAGGAAGAGGAAACCAGGAGAAGCTGACAGGAGAAAAAAAAAAGGCAACATGATGGCCCTAGATATGAGGTTTTTCAGTGTTATAGACAAAGGTCCCTGTCTTGCTGATTTGTAATGTAGACACAGAAGTAACAGGAAGAAATTTTAAGAAAAACCACTAAATGTGATGTAAAAAAAGCCTCAGTGGTCAGCAACTCTGAGCTATTGATAAACACCCAGTTTTAATTGCATATGCATTCATGCCAGTAGCAGATAATTTGATGCATGTACGTAGCAGAAGGAGGTTGCAGTGTGTACTGAGAGGTCTCAGTGCAGAGATAAAGCTGAAAGGAAAAGTTGGAGATGAGAGAAGCAGTGAGGGAAAGTGAGGAGAAGTCAGGAAAGAAAGATTGACTCAGGTATGGGTGTAAAGAGATGGAACTGAGAATAGGGTGGTTAAAGTACAAGAAAGGTAGGCAGGGAAAATAACACTAGAGGAAATGAAAGAAAGAAAAATTGCAAAGAAAGTTGAAAGAAAATAATGGGAAAGAAGAAAGATAGGAGAAAATAGAGCATATTTGTGTTGCTCTCAAAAAGCTGTGTACTGGCACACTACAAAGACTAGAAAAACATAAAGAAATCCTTTTTTCTTCTGCAGGGAACAGATTTGTGAGATTGAGATGAGAAAATATGGCTCTGAAGAGTGCTTTTGGGCACAGTGAAAATAATTATTTGCCTCTAAAAATTTCAGTGTGATCAAGAATGGCACTGGGGAATAGGCTGGTGGGAGAGTGTGGTCCTGGCAATGCAGTGGTTGCTCTAAGCAGAAAAGCTACATGCCAAATTATTTAATTTATGAACAGATCCAACACCCAACCCTTACGTAAGTGTTGCACTGGGATTGCATAATCAAACTTGACAATGCTTTTATTTATCTGCTCAGAACTTAGCTTTGCTTAGGCATCAGCTCCCAAACCCTTCCCATCACTTTTTTCAGTCCCAGCTGTGCTTTGTGGTAGTGCAGGTTTTGGCAGAAGGCTTTTAGAAGCAGGTCCCAGCCCTAGAGCCAGAGTACAGGAGATGCTGCAGGACCCCACCTCTGTGGGAGAAGAACCACAACCAGACTGCAAGTGGGACTTTGGGCTTCCAGGAGCTGCCTTTTGGGACACATCAGGAAGCTCCATTGTTTATTTGTCAAGTGGGCATGGACCTGCACCTGTCTTTAGTGGCTGCTTTGATATCTGAGATCTTGTAAGCCATTGTGTTTTCAGCTGTAGGTTTAAATCTAAATGATTTTTCTGAGGTGCAGATAGCATCATGAGCTCAAATGGGAGGCCAGCTCCTGAAAGTTGCCAAGGATTTTCTAATCTTTTTCAGAATTTTATTTGTCTTGGATTCATTTTGAAACTCACTTATTCCTGGTAGAATTTATTTTTTTACTTATTAGCACATAATAGAATTGGAAAGAACTGTTTCTTTTAACCTCATTAGTATAAACATATAAAGAGTCTGCCTAGAAAGGCATGTAGAAAATGAGCATTTGAAGAGATAACATACTTAAAAATCTCCTTGGTTGTCAGAATAATTAATGCTTCCAATAAACATGCTAATTAGTTGACATGGAGAATAATCTTCCTGTGTACATGTTAGACTTTTTCATATTATCCTGAATGCAAACACCACCTTATCATATCCTTACCTTTGAGCACTACCTCTACATCATTTCCTGGGTTTAGACACTTGTTATTGACTATACAAAGAGCAGCAAAAAGACTTAATAAAATCTGACAGCAGGCAGCTTTTCCTGCCTGGAAAGATTAAATGCTTAGCACTTTGCATTTCAATTACCTAAAACTAATGGAAAAAATATTTTACATTTTAGCCCCTTATTTGGCAAATTGCTTGTAGGAAAAAATATTTCTGATCTACAATTACGTTATTCTTTTAAAACTGGTTGAAAAGTGGATTAATCTATTGGCTGCAATATATAACACTGTTTTTTTAAATTAAGCAGATATTATGCAAATCTTAATCAATACTATTGTGTGTCTTCTCTTTGCTAATTTGGCTACTGCCAGAATTTTAGCTCTTTCCTAATCCAAAAGTATATTTTAGAACAACTTGTATAAATTGTTTCCCATAAGTCATGACTATTCTAATCTTCATAAATTAGCTAAAATACTTTCTTATGCTTACCAAGGCCCATAAATGAATGTAATCAGTAGAGATTTTTTCTATTTGAATGGTCATTATATGGAATAAAACACCAACTTCAATTCCAGTTCTTCATTTGTTCTGTTTGAACTCAAGAGTTTTTCATGCAGGCTATTTAAAGCAGCATATACAAACAACTTGAATCACACTGTTTACTGAATAGTCTCTCCATAAATTATAATTATATCCCTCTTTTTCAGTTTGCATATTTCAGTTTTAACAAGTGCAACAAATCTCTTGGCTTATGGATAAAGCACTTGCCAATTTCAATATTTGAAGTGCTCTCTCGCAGAGCAATCATGTATTTCCCTGCAGGTACATCCTGGTTTAAATATTGTTAGTAAGAGTAAAAAGATCATTTTCAATCATGAAGGGAATGATGCAGAACATGGCTGGAAATGATATATGAAGTATAGCATAATTTTAAGGGTAAAGGCCTTGATGCTTCTGAGTTACTCAGTCAAATATTCCCCCTGTAGCTGTTGAGGACATCTCTTGAGGGATATTGCCTTTTTAGCCTGGGCAGTTGCCAGCATTACCCTCATTTATCCTCCTCCTTTGAGACTAGAAATGATAATAGGGGTGAAGTATTCCTTTGGAACAGCCATATTTATTAACAGATTGCATAAAATCCTGTTCCCTCTGAGTGCAGCGGAGGGGAGCTGCTCTTAGGGATGCCTCAGCAGCAAGTCCTTCACTAGAAGGGACAAAATTCAGTCTGCTCCACACTTGCTCCTGCTACTTTCCTTGGTTTTGCCATGACTTTCCTGCAGAGCTCTGGTTATGTCACCAGTGCTGAGCAAAGGCTGCTTGTGGGAACACCAGACAGTTACCGAAAAAACCAGCTTGACAAAGATGTTGGGGTTTAAACTCATTTTTCTCACCACAGTACAAGAAACAAAAATCTGAGGGAATCTGATAATTTTTGGAAGCCTTTCTGTATTAGGCTGAAACTCTCATTTATGTGAAAATGGTTGAGACAAACATCCAATGCAAAGTTTCTGTTATCTTTGTGATTATGGAGCTTATGGAGGACGTGGGAAAAGGCTCAGGTAGCACAGGAACACAAACCAGCTTCTTCTGCTCCTTGGTTTACAAATGCAAGGCACATCCAGCTGCCAGCAATTCATGCATTAAAACAAGAGAAGAGTTTTCCTTTATAAGTTCCTGGCCAGCTCTGCTTTAATTTTTCTGAGAAAAATGCAGATGTAATTTTGTTGCAGATTAATTCTGATTTCAATTTATACCACATAGTGATATGTGGTATAAATAATGCCTGATGTCCCCACATTGCTTCATGAAGTAGAAAAGTGACTCCATAAGATTTTATAAACTGCCTCACAGGGATGTGAGCAGCAGTCTGTCAGATGACAAGGTGCAGTGGCTCAGGAATAACTCTGTGACTGGGAAATGGGTGATGGATCATGTACTCAGAAACTCCCTGAACGATCAGGGGATATATTTGACTGATTTTCAGTTAGGGAGCATGTAATCTCAATGACTGTCCTGAAAAAAAAATCTAAAGTTCCAAGTGCGAGGTCCATCCCACATTTCCTTATGGTGAATACAAGTTTGCTGAAATTACTAAGTAGACTTTTACTGTAACAAGGGAGTACATGTGTTGTAGCATTGGATGAAAATAATGATGAGAAAATCAAAGAGACATTTGTAAATGGGAAACTTCTCATTTCTAATTTTTTTCCTGTTTAAAGTGGTGATATACACTTAAAGCTATTTATTTGTTGATGGTGATGCAAGCATTTTACATGAGCTGAACCTTTTTCTACCACTTCTACTTTACTGCAGTCTAACACAAAATACAGGTTTTCAACCCTAAGATTTTAATCAGACAGGCAAAGATATTTAATTAGTATTCAGTAGATAAGCTACTCTTCAATGGAAAGGGCTGATTGAAAATTTGTTTGGCAGTGTTTGCTATACATTTCCCACCAACACAAATGCATTTATTTCAGATTCTGTATAATAATCAACAGTTAGCAATCTGCAGCATGGAAAAGATAATAGAGTAGTTTGAGATTGCTGTTTCTGACAGGATTCTATTCTCTTACCATTTTTAAATACCTCTGCTGAGGTAAGGGACAGTAAAAGGGGAAAAAGGGGAGTTCCTCAGGCAGAAGAGCTGTGGGCAGAAGTCAACTCATAATCACCAGTATATCATAAAATGTGCTTATTACTGACCAAAAAAAATTGGGCAGAGAGTATTATGGAAGTGAATTATGGCTGCTGTCTCCCTCTTGTCATGGCAACACAGAAGCATCACCTCTGAGACCACAGCCTTGAAGCAAATAGATAGTTTCAATTATCTAATTTTTGCAATGAATGAGACCTGTTTATTGGAAATCTATATGTGGTTGGCAATGGCAAATGGTAACTGTGCATATATCCAGTGCAGTGCTGGTTAATTTACAGCCTGCCCTGAACTATAAAGCAGCAATGTTATTTCTAGAAATGAACACAGGCAGTATAAGTAGCCGTGGCAGACTAAGCAAACTTTGTCTTTCTTCTTAATGGCTTTAAATTGTTTGCATTTATATTTATTTACAAGTGAGCCATGGCTGGAGATCCTCATCAAGGGGTCAGGACCTTTTATGCCACAATGAATAACTGAAGATAATTACCGTTTTGCTGAAAGATTGGACCAAGTTTCTAACAAGATGCCGCATGTGAAAAACAAGGAAATGTTTCTAACAAGATGCCACATCTGAAAAACAAGGAAAGGGTCACATTTGCAGCAGTAACAGACTCATAGATCACACAGACAAGTTGACAGTAGCTTGTGACAGCTTTATCAGGAATTGTTCTCAACGGTACAGTGATATTTTACCATTAAACAGCTCACTGTAAGCTTTGCATATGGTTTTGCTCTATAGTCCCTAAGTTATGTACACAAAAAGGATGGCCAAAACCTTATTCTTGGACTCTATTTGACAGAGAGGCTTTTAGGCAGTGAAATATCTTGCTCAAGTCAGCGAGGAAGTCCTGCCCCTTGGTCAGGGAACCTGGGTGACACGAGGTGTCTTGTCACCTGCAAAACACATTTTGACCATAACCTTAATCCTGCTGCTTTGGGAAATCTCTAGGATAAGCAAAGCCACTGATAACTTGAAGGTTAGGATGAGGGCAGTTTCTGAAAAGACACTAGAGAATGAGGAGCATCCAGAAAGGCTCATTCCTTTGTGTCCTGCATTCCTGTCCTGGGTATCAATAGCTCCATGTTCCAGTTAAATTGTTGCACTGTTGTACAGACAGGAACGTGTCTAACAAAGACACACGGACAGGTGTGAGAACTATCTGAAAAAGGAATTCCAGTCTACGGGGGGCTTATGCAAACTACAAGCTACTGCTTCTGCTGTCTGACAGCAATGGGGACCATGCTGGGCATCAACCACAGGAGGGGTGAATCTGCAAACATTTTGCAATTCTTTTTGCTTTCCAGTGGTCTAACTCCCTCCTCTTGTGAATTCAGCTTTAACTGTTTAATTCTTACTAATGTGTTGAAATTCTTGCAGGAATAGAGAGTTTATAATCCGTGCCTCATTGGCAAGAGAATTCAAGTGTTGTTACATTTTCTTTCTGTGAAGATATTGAATAGGAGACCATAAACCAAGCAGGTGTGGCGTAAGCACTGTTTCCCTTCATTACTCCTCGGAAGGCATAGGAATCAATTAAAGAAATTAGCCTATTCCTTGGAATTGAGCTCAGGGAGACATGCAGTGTCTCCTGGCCAGAAGCACAGACAGGTGAAAGATAAGCCTTAATGTACTGTGGTCTGACAAATGCTCAGGGTCTGGCTTTCTGCCTGCAGAAACAAACCATTAGCTAGCAAGAAAGAGCAAGTTTTGGAACTGTGGCTGGATCTTGTGTATCCCTGTAAACCTAGGGACATAAAAAATCTTAGGCAAAAGACATTTTCTTATTTTCAGAGTAGTTCTTCTCTTTTATGGGAGATCTTGCCAATATAAGTGTGGAAATCTTCCAGCATGAGATTGGAGTATTTCGCCAGCATGGCTGACAGTGCATCCCTGAATGCATCTTGTGGATTTATTTACCCTTTGGTCTATAAAAGAACATCAAATGAGAGAGGTACTCTTGTAACAGACTCAACCACCACCTCTTGAGTAGCTGTCATTAAAGCCTGTAAAGGAGCCTATTTGAGCTCTGGTAAAAAATGCAAAGGCAGTCAAAATCTTTGAGAAAACATTAGAAAGGCAGATGATTAAAAGTCTGGGCAAGGTAGTAAAACTAGTGTAGGGGCTACAAGAATGAGGAAAAGCTTTGCAGAGCCTGCACAGCTACTTGCATATTTGGGAGTGGCACACTGACACAGCGAGCACAAACCAGCTACCACATGAATTGTCACCAACTTTTCTGGTTCTCTTTACAGCACAGCTCAAAGATTACTTCTGACCTTGGTGGGGCTTTTTCTTCCTGCCATCTGCACAACTTAGATATGGTAAATGCATGACTAAAGCAAGGAATCCCAGGCAATGTGCTCTGGGTTGATCCTGCTTGAGCATGGAGGTTGGATCAGATGATACACTGTGGTCCCTTCCAACCTGATCATTCTGTGGTTCTGTCACTCTCTGAAATCAAAACCAGAGACAGAGACTACATGTGGGCACTTCTGGTACACTAGTGGCACAAGGCAATTAGAAAAATTAGGATTACATATTTTGGTGGACAATTAAAAATGGGACCCTAGAAACTGCATTTAATCTCCAGTTTCGGTTATGGCACTCCACGTGTTTGACTTCAGAACTATTGATCTAAAACTGATCTCTATTTTTCAATGGCAGAAAATGACTATTAGAGAGCCATGAAGGAATGGCATGTTGGCCAACGTGCTACTCTGGAAAGAGGACCTGCCTGCATCTATGCCAAGATAGGAAATTTCTTATTGATATCTTCTGCCAATTTAGATACAAAGATAATCAGTCTTTCAATAAAATGGCAGCCTAACATGCACATCAATAACTGGGTCTGTCTCTGGCAGATAGAACAGAATCAAACTTTTGCTGATATTTTGTTTACAGATATAGAAAATGTCAATTAAAAAATCACAGCTGCATGGCTTTTACTGAATACTGATCAAAGAAGTGTTTATTAACCAGGGAAATGGGCTTGAAGAGAAAGAGAAATGTAAATGTTATGTTCAAGGCAACAGAAGGCTCAGAAGTGAACCAGTCAGCAGCAAGTGAATATCCCTCCTTTACTGGGAGCACTGGTGCACAGGCCATTCCTGCTGCATTTCCCTGACTCCTGCTGCCTGCCCAGAGTGAGGGTGTGATGGCACATGAGCCCTGTCTGCATGAACACACAACACCCCTTGTATAGCACTCAGCATCTCCTGTGGGTGTGGAGATCATAGAACACTGTGTTGTCCCCTTGTGCCTGAAGTGCAGAAGAGAAGAGCCGCTGGGGATTATTTTTGGATGGAAAATATGGAGAAATCCTTCTGTTCAACAACAGCATGCCCATGAAAATGACCTCAGAAGGACATAATAACTAATGTATTTTCACTGAGCTTAAGATTTAATGGAATAGTTGAGCTGGAAACTGCAATATTTGAATCTGGTATTTCTAACTTTGCCTTCTTTTTGCCTTATACAGGCCACAAGATTTATTAAAATTTTCTGTAATTACAGCTTTGACCTGTAAAATCTGCATGGATGATTTTAACTTCAAGGATGGTACAGCCTTGAGATACAAACTTTAAAGGAGGCTGTGAATTATATCCTCAGTTATAAATCTTCATGGGATTGATACTTGATGGAAGAGTGCAGTCTGCCACAGCACAGGGTGAGATTTGTCACTCTTATTCAAATTTAGTGAGTGCATTGCATTCCAAGTCTGCTCACTGAAATTAGAGAAAGATGATGAAACATGGTCCTTTCCAAAAAGCATCCCAGAAAGGTGCATAAATAAGTACTAGAACCCACTGGAAAATAGATGGGTGTAGGTAATGCTTAAAGGTATATTTTGTGTCCTGCCAAAAAAAATGGATACTTTAAGATAATATGAGGGAAGATTTTCCTGTGCTATTATGCATTTAATTTCATTTTATGGCACAGTTTTTCATACTGTACATGGTAACTGAATGCAGCACCTGGATTAAAAACATTTATGTCTTGTTTCCTATGGAGGGAAATCAATCCTTTCCATTCCTTGATGTATTTCCTATGGAAGAAAATCAATTTAATGTATTTTCTTTTATGCAAGTTGGTTAGTGACTATAGGAGGGGGGAAAATGATAAGCTTTACGTGAGTGTAATGAAAGAAAGTTCTTTTGGTTGGCAATTAAAATAATCAAATTTAGAATGAACACAATTATGCTTTCAAGAAGGATCCAGGAATGAAGTTTCTATGAGGTTTTGAAATGGACTTTGCAGTGAGCGTGGACAGTCATGTGTCAGCCACCAGCATTAATTCAAGGAGACTGCAAGGAAATGAGTTCTAGTGAAATCCACATTTGATAGGTGCCCAAATGCCAGTTCAGCCTCCTGAGAATGTTCCTCTGCTTCTCACTAAGGGATGAGAATAAAACCAGCCTCACAGAAAAACATGCAGAAAATCTTTATATATATATATATATATATATATATATATAAGATGCTCTTGTCCCTGCTGTGTGATTGCCTTGTTTTCTTTTTCCCCAAAGAATTGATGATTGAAAACAGGGAGATAACTCATTGTGGTTCGGTTCAAGGCAAGAAGAGGGGATCATGCAGCAATGAAAAAATGTATTACAAAATAAAAATAGCCTGATCAAAGTTATCTTGATCTCTGATGGAAACAGAAACTCTGCACCGTGTTGAAGGAAATGAAATATGGAAATTCAAGCCCCCCAGTTTCAGCCTCAGCCTCCCTCTGTCACCCTGTGCTGGTGCGTGTCCAGCTCTGGGTGTGCACACGGAGCAAAGGAGAGGCATGAGGGCCCTCCCTGGGGCACACAGGGCAGGGGAAAGGCTCAGGATGCCTCTGTTTTAATGGATGGGGATCTGCAAAGAGAAATCCCTGCCCCTGGTGGTCTAATAAACCCATGGCAGGGGCCAGATTTCCATGAACAAACATTTTCTTTCATTAGAAACTGTTCTGAAACACAGACTTTCTGTTGAGAAACTGCATTTCTTCATGAGAAGCTTCCCTGGACAAATTTTAGTATTCTGAAACAACTGAACAACAAAAATTTTGTAAAAAAGCCCAAAAATGGGCTTCACTAGTATATTCCTCCAATGCAAAAGCAGGCACACTCTCTTTGTCAGTGGTGTTGTCAAAGATTTTTCAGGCATTCTCAGCCACATTGCTGCTTTTGCCACTGGTAATTATTCAGTCTTAAACAGCAAACTCTTATTTGTGTAATGAGGTAATATTCTTTAAAGTGGTTCTCATAAAATTGCACTAAACTTTCCCAGGATTTAATATCTTTTAATTTCTTTGTTGCAAATCTGCTGAGTTTAGGAGTAAACATTTGAAACATTTTTCTCTGCAAATCCACAAATCAAGATGCATTCTGCCTGACAGCCCCTCATTTGTAAAGATGTTGTCAGTCAGATCTTGTCTTCAGCAACATCTTTCTTATAAAGCTGTCATTTTTGGGAGTTCTCAGTCAAGAGGAGAAGAGGCATTAAAAATCAGAGCTTGGGATCTGCAGGTAATATATGGAGGGGGATAAAATGCTCTGAATCCGCAACTGGGGCATGTTAGCACCTCCTGCTAAGATAGGGCAGAGTCAGAATTTTCCCTTTGCTTTCTGAGAGCTGCTTTCCTTCCTGCTGCCTCCCACAAGGGCTGGGCTGATGGATCCAGCCTTGGGTGGGCAGGAGGGCACCCAGAGAGGTCTCACTTCTGGACAGGTCATGTTCCCCAGCGTGTCTCCTGCAGAAAGCCTCTCCTAGGGCCATGTCCTGTAAGTGCTGCTGCTGCTCCTCAGGGTGAAGCCTCCACGCCCTCCTGTGCCGTGCTTCCCCAGGAGCTGGAGCTGTGCTGGCTCTGAGTGCCCACTGCTGGCTCTGGGTGTGCTGATGACACACTGCCCTCGTCAGCTGAAACTTTAAACACCGCTGTGACCCAGGGCAGGACGGCTCAGCAGGCTCCAGCTCAGAGGTCACAGGAGAAAATAGCACTTACAGTTCTTCTTTATACCTCCAGGCAGTATTTAGCGAGGAAACCTCTGCCTTCTGGGTCCATCCATCCATCCTCTCAGCTGGAAAAAAGACCAAGCCTGATGTTTCTGTTTAAAGAAAAAGTTCTGAACCAGCCTCAGAGTGGAGGTCAGGCAGCTTATGAGAAGCATTTAACAGGTGTGATGTCTTGGGCTGCTTTTGGGTGCTGCTTTAGGCAGCATCTGTGGTGTCCCATCTCTGTGAGACCCAGGCACAGCCCTGGGAAGGAGAAGTCCCCTTCCCACTGTCAATAGCTGGAATTAAACCTGGTGACTCAGTCATCTCTTTCCTCCCTGCCAAGTGAGAGTATGGACGACAGGTAAAGCCCACCTGTGATTTGATTTATGAGAGAAAAGGTGCAAGAAGCGACAGCAAAAAATGAAAATGTCGCATGATTTTCTTTATACTATTTCCCCTTGATGTTTGCACCTTCTGCAGAGAACAGCAGGCAGGGTGCAAAGTCCCCCAGAGTTTTAATGAAAAGAGGAGGAAATGAGGGAAATACTGCAATATCCATAAAGTTAGTGGCAAAATTCTACTAATTTCATTCTGTCTCAGACCACAGGAATTTTTTTTCAGTACTCAGACACTTTATTCAAGTAATTACACTAGAGCAGATTTGGCCCTCAGTGTTTCCACTGTGAAATCTTAATTTATCTGGGACTAATGTTTTACATGGTGTATAGAAAATAATTTCAACTTTTCTCCAACTAAAGGAAAAAAGGAGCTGGCATTAAATAAATGTCTTGGGTCATATGGAAACTTTGGCTTATGTCAAGGTTACTGTTTCTCTAGAGTGATAATAGAAATTAAATAACCTAAAGAATTTGTATTTTGGGGAAAAACTCACTCACACCTAACTAATTATTATTAATGACATTGTTCAGATCATTGATTTTACATCCTGTATGGTTTAGCTAATGATTACAGAAAGGCCTTCAAAGATTGTTTATTAATGACATCAATTATCACAAATGATAGTCTTTATGAATTGTTATGAATATCAAGTGGCACTTAGGATATGAACAACAATAGCATGTGACGTGGGAAGTTATGTGAAGCAATTAAGGTCATGAAAACTTTGCTCAGTACCTCTTTTTAAAAAAGTTATTCAATTACAATGGTCAATTCTCAGCAGACAAAAAAAATCCTTCATCTGATTTCCTTCTGGGCATTTAGTAATGGAGCTCCCACATGCTTTGTAACATGTCATTTCTAATGAAAAAAATTTATATTGGCAGCACTAATTGAGTGGAAGTTTTCAGACATTATTCTTGAAGGAATAAATACCCTGAGTTTTGCATGCAACCACATTCTTTGTTATGAAATTCCTCACTTGTAATGGGAATTTTTAAATGCATATTTTTACTAATTTTTTAAAGGAAAAGACAAAAACCAAGGGAATAAGGAATGAGGGAGTGTGTGATGCTTCACTGTTGTGCCATGTGATGGGCTTTGGTTGTGTTTGTCCCTGATCCTCTGGTTTTGCCAACCTTACGCAGCTTGTGCATGCAGGAACAGCCCACTGCACTTCACAGCGGAGGCAGAGTGACAATTGGTGCTTGTCATTAATTATCCCATAATAAGCATTTGTGGAAAGCTCACAGGCAGTCCAATGTCCCAGCTCCATGTGCTCTGCCCAGGGAGCTGCCTGTGGCAGTGGGGACAGCCCGAGGTGGGGCTGCCTGGAGGTTCAGTGACTCCCTGCCCTCTGTGTTGGGCTCTGCCGAGGTTGGGCTGGGGCAGAGAACTTCTGGGGGGCACTGAGCTGGGCAAAAGGCTGGGGGCAGCCACCACCTGTGGGAGGATGCTGCTCCTTTGGTGACCAAGATCCCTGAATTATCTTCACTGTGAGCTTTGCTCTATTTCACTGTAAAAAAAAAAGAAAAAAAAGAAGTTAAAACTGAGTATGTTTTTAACTGAGAAGATGAACTGTAAGAGTTTTGCTTTTAGGAGGCTTATAAATGCTTATAAGCCCCATGGATCTGTTTAATGCTCTGTTCCACTGCAGTTTCCCTTTGAAGTGAGAGAAGACTTCTGATAAAAGTGATGTACTTTATGCTTAGAGCAGGATTTATATTGTGGTGGGATGTGAAAAGCCTTGGCCAAGGATATGGAGCTCGTTGCACAAGTTTCTGTGGACAGGCAGATAAAGGCTCTGTCCTGAGGAACACCCAGGCTGCACCAATGTCATAAACCTTCTGCTTAACTGAAGAAAGCAAATTATGGTTAAGGGCTAGCTCTTCAAAAGAGCTCCTGAAAAATGGAATTCATCCATTCTGATGCCTTTTCTCCGTGGCCTAATAAGAATCCCAGCAAATACATCAAACAGGAAGTAAAGGGAACTGCTGTGATGAGAACAGGGTTTGCTCCAGCTGGAGAGAAGGCCTGAAACCAAATGGGTGTGGGGAGCACAGGATTCCTGCTCCCTCACATATGTGATGTTAGATCACATGCAGAGGTGAAGATCTGCTCTGCCTCTCTTGGAATCATATTATTATTATTATCATATCATACTTTCCTGCAGTTTCTGCCTTGGGCTGATCCATTGCCTCCACATGTGCCTGTAGGGATGAGCCTGGAGAAGGTTTTGCCTGAGCCAAGTATCTGTGGAATTGCATGGGGCAAGCTTCTGCCATGGCTCTGCCATGAGGATGTTTTTTCACTCCTGCAGACTTTCAAAAGAGTGATTTAAAGTGTTTGCTGACATAGTGCCCAGTGACACTCATCATGAAGGCACTGTCCCTGCCACTGCTCAGTTTAGGAAAGCACAGAAGTTAAATCACATTTCGGGCTCTGGAATGGTTTCTCTGTGGTTTCAGGAAAGCTGCTTTGCTGCTGTCTGTCTCCTTTGAGGAATGGAGGGCAGTGATGCTTATCAGCTTCACAAAGACTTTGTGATAATTAACATTTTAAGATGAAAACCTACTTGATTTTGTAACAGGATTTTGGCTTATGTGCCTGCTGATTGGAGACACGAAGAGCAATAGATGAAATTGCTCAAAGACAAATACAAATAACTTCAAACTCCACTGAGGTTTAAATAAACCCACTGTAGCATATTCATTTTTCTTAGGGATATGTAATAACTTAGAAAAAGTATTATAATGGAAAAAATAAATTTTAAGTCTCACCAGCTCAGCTCTGCCTCTTTTCTTGTGCAGTGGTGCTATGAAATTTCTCTTCAGGCTGCCAGCTACTGATGCAGCTTCACATCATCTCTTGCCATTAAACTCTGGTTGAGTTCAGTTTTAAAGCAAAACTGTGAAGAGGGGGGTGTATAATGGAATGGACACTTTGAATTTTGTCTTTGAACTCTGGTTATCCCACTTATGTTTTCAATGTTTATTTCAAGCTCAAACTTTTTTTTTTTTTGTGCCCTGTGGTCCTGTATATCATCTTGGATCCAAATTAATGAAAGTACCAAAGCCATCTCCAGCTCCCTGGCTTTGACATTTTGGCAGTTCCTCGTTCCTCATTTGAACTGAGTTTGTGGCAAAAAATTGTAGTGTCATCCACAATGCTGAAAAATAATTTGGTTCAAACAGATTGCAGTCTCTTCAAGGATCAAAAGCATGATAGATGAAAACACAGTATGTCAGGGGGGCTGAGTGTTGATTTGAGAGATGTCAGACCCAAATTTCCTGCTTCTTCCTCGGAGTTAAAATGAAATGCTAAAGATACACTGGGCAGAATCCAAAGTAAAATAGTCTTCCAGCCACACTGAGAGAAATCTTGTGCCCTCTGATCCCTTGCCCTGAGTTTCTGCTGATAGTTATTTAACACATTTCAGAATGCTTTCTTCTGTGTGCACACAGCTGATGTGAACCAGCCTGCAAGAGAAACTTGAGCATTCGGTGCTCTGCCTTGGTACAGCATGAAAGACATAAAGCAACTTAATGTTATTAATTGCTAGCTGACTGATTAGATTTACAAGAAATTGTCAAACCTTAAACCCCCCAAATAATCATCTCTCACCCAAAGAAAAAGAATTTATTATGCCATTAACTTTTTTTCCTAGCAGGTTTTCCAAAGTGAAATCACTAACTGCTATAAAATTTTTATTGCACATTTTAATTTATTTCTCACTCCAGTTAGGAAATGTCTCAAAAAATGTATTTTGGTGTTCTCTACTGTCATTATTTGCTATTCATAAAGAAAATATTTGTAGCTACTTTTTCGATCCATTCTGAATTTGAAACCTGTGTTACTTTTGCTTTTCTGTTTTTTACTTTCTGGAAGGTCAGAGACAAATGATATCAATAAAAAATTTAGTTTTTAGAAGACTGAATGGGTAGGACCAGATGCCTTCTGCAGACATGTGGCAGCACAGGGGAAGGGGATGAAGGTGAAGGCAAAACAGCAGCAATTCACGGTGTTTTAGTGCTAAGACTACACAAAAGGAGTATGGATTTACCCTGCTTGAGGCATCCAGGTTAGGAAGGTAATTGCACTGGGATCTCTGCAGTCAGCAGAGTCAGAGATGCTTTCAGGAGGAATGATCTTATTCTGTGTGTTACATGGGGTCAGCTGCAACTACAATCCTACCCAAGTGCTCTGAAGTGCCCCAAGCAAGACAAAGCCTTGGTGCTTGTTAGAGGTGCTTAATGTGGTTTATGCTTTGCTCTCTGAGCCAGCTGAGGGTGCAGGTGCCTCTGCCTAAGCACCCACTTTCAGAAGCTTCAGAAAATAAATTTTCACAGGAGTAAAAATTTTCCTGCATGGGGGAAAACCATTCCCTGAGAAATATCTGGTGGGAAAATAAAGTGCCAGGCTTGCACGTTTACTTTATGTGGATAACTATGTAAGGGATCTGGGGAAAGAGAGTAAATATTTTAGAATGATACCAACTGCTTTTTGATCTCAGCAGAGATTTAATGCTCAATTCTGGTGCAGAGGGGTTCCAAGCTGCTGGAAGCCTGAATTTCAGTGAAACTTTAGCATCAAAAAGGCAGACTCTGATACTTGTAAGAGGAGCGTAAAAGTTTTTGACAGAGAAGTACATAAGCAGAGACCAAGTCTGGGTGTTGATTGTATGAATAATGAATATTTCCCAAGTGTTTAGTACAAGATTCTCATTTCTTCCAGTATAAGGGCATCTCTGTGGATAAAATATCTCAGGTATTTTCAAACCATCAATAGTTTCAAAAATTCCTGGAAGATTTCCATGCAGTTGCAAATAATAATTGGCATAGGAGAATACAACAAGAATCATATTAAAACTATCTTCATAGTTCAGAATATCTAGTCTGGGAGTCAGATTAATCCAAGCTTCAGAAATATTGAAAGTGAAGTGCCAGTTGCCTCTCAGTGGATTTGGCAAATGGACATTTCCACTCTCTGTTATCCAGGCTGCCAAGCCCTTGAGGTTTTTCCTGCTACATCTGAATTTGCCCTCCCTGGGCCATTAATGAGTGTGGCTGGGCAGCGTGGTGGCCACACATGTGTGGCCACAGCTGTTGTGCTCAGAGAAGGGGGACCCAGTCATATGGTTCTTTCTGTTTCTGCCTGAGAGTTTCTGGTTTTCACTTCAGGCTCACCCCTAGCCCTACAGCACAGGGATGCTTGGCCAGTCACACAATTGTCAGAGCTGTTAAAGCTCCTGTGTTCTTCTGATCTTTGCTGGGAACTGCAGCTGGAGCTAGGGGCTTCTGCAAAGAGATGAGTGGTTCCAGCAGCTGCTATTGTTAGGCTCCAGCACTGCTGAAGAGAGTTTATGGGATTGCCTTTGAAACTTACTGCACAGATGAATCTCAGCCTGTTTTCTCTCTTTCATTCCTGTCAAATACTGACTGACTGCACTTTCCCTGCAGCTGATTGTCAGGACGAGATATCACAATAGGAAGAGCACACTTTCATTATTTACGTGTCAGACACAGGGGTACCTAGCAAAAGGAGATGATGGAAAAGATTAAATCCTTCAAGCAAAATGCTTAGGAAAGCAAGAAGGCACTGCTAAAGGCAACTGAGTGCTACATGTGGGTGCACCAGCTCTGCTGACACCCACTGCACCCGCACTGCAGGCAGGAGGAGCTTGTGAGAGATGATAACACAGATGTGGGTGTTGAGAGGTCACACATCTCTTAACTGTCACCTCCTTCATCCCATAATAGAATATCTATAAGATAAACATAGCATTGCTTTGCCTCACTGCCCTAGTCTGGGCCTGTATCACTCCATGGTGGAGGAGGAAAGGTGGGAATTATCTTTTATAGATAATGATCATTTAATACATCTTCATTTTCCTTTATGTATGTTAGCCTAAGTAAAATTCTAGCAAAACGATGATTTAGGAACTTTATAATAGGGCCTTGTGATGAAAAAAAATTACCAAAGCCTTCTTTTGCACAGGTTCACCTATAGCTGCTGGACCTCTGCCTGGCATTTCAATGTTCCTCTGAGGGGACAAACCCAAGTGTCACACAAAACTGCACAGCAGGAGACAACTGTAAATGTGTTAAAGCCCTCAAACTGCTCTGCTTGCAGGTTTGGTTTCTGTCTTGGTAAACTTTCGTTCTCCTAACCAGCAGAAATGGGCTGTGTGGATGGGTGGGATGAGGGTGGCACAAGGTCCCCACACTGTGTGTGAGCTCATAGGTGTGACTGGGGTTTTCTGAAGGGCCCCTCCTGGAAAAGGATCCCAGTCTGTCTGGACTACAGGATGGAGTGAGAGCAGCTCTGGAGCTCAAACTCAGACCTCATTTCTGCACCCATGCCTGGTGGCAGAGTATGCTGGGGCAGAACTGAAATGCTGGCAGTGTTCAGTCCTTCCCTATAGCCATTTTAAAGGTTGTTTTGCAGCCACCTAAAGATGGGGAGTTTTTTTAAGGGGACAGACTCAGAGCATGCTGCACTGCCTGTGCACTGCAGAGTGGAAGTTACAGCTGTGTCCCCTCCTCTGATGTGTTCCTTAGGTGTATTTTATAAGTAGATGAATTATGAATGGGTTTCAGTTGTCAAGAAAATCCCAAGAAAAACATGACACTGAGCATCATGTTACTCATGGCATCCAGAAGTTATTTGAAAATTAATGGAAGATTATTTCCCACTCAGCTCACACAGACATCTGAATCTGGGTGCTGCCAGCTACTGCAATGTTTTACATGAGAGCATGTGCAGAATGTTTTTAAAAGAAGAAATATCCTTCTGGCTTTGTAAAAATAATTTTTATGCAGTTGCACAACAAGCAGTTTCAGCAGTGAATCTGCAGATCATCAGTACGTTTAATGTGCAAACATGCAAATACTGTGAATTCATGCAAATACTGTGAATGCATTGAAAGCTTATTTAACAACATGATAGGACCAATGCATATATCCTTCAGTGAGAATAAACACACATTTAATTTTATCTCATCATGAGAGCTAGTTTTAATGTTAATGCTTTTCTAAAGATGAAATGTTGACAACACATATTCCTTGCTATAAGAATAAATTAATATTGATTAATGTGAGTGACTTAATTTAAACTGCATTGTCATGTCATACCACTTAGATTTCTTCTGAATGATTTTAAAAGCAAGAGAAGCTTCAGTTCATAAATAGATGAGTAAATATATTTTTTATAGCTATCTCTTTCAAGGTTTTCTATATCTATATACATGAAACTTTGAGCTTTGGTAAAATTCTCATTCAGCAGATTTTATCCAACTAAACTTGTCCTTAGTGTAACACAGTAAAACATGTCATTATGGGTATTATTCCTCTCTTTCTATTTGTGTCCATATTTTAATAATTGCATTAACTTTGGCCAGACACTACAGAATTAGAGTAGCAAATGTTTAGCTAAATTCTAAAATCTTTATGGGTTTGATGTGTTCAAGGGGTTAAAATATTTGCACTTTCAATGCCTGTGCTAAAGTTACTGTATTGTGATTCTCTCGATTGGTTCCTAATATGTGAATGAAGAAGTTCAAAGCATAAAGGAAAAAGTTCCTAATCTATGTAATTTCGTAATATTTTCCTGTCTTTTCACACATATATGAAAGAAAACAGCATGCTATTTAAAAGATCTTCTAAGGTATAGAGACTGTGAGGGTGATGTGAACCATTGGTGTGTTTGGGCTCCTTTAAACGAGTGCTTTGTGGCATCAGGTAATACTTGAAGGAGAGCACAAAAATGGGACAGTGTTTATTAGGATTTTTAGAAAATTGTTATAAATATCAGCATGGCAAAGAAAGTTCTGAATACCTCCAGGATATAGCAGAAAGATTAGAAGAGATTCTGTAGGAAGTGTTGTATAATTGATCCATTTCCAGAGCAAAACTGGCAAGAATGGGAGTTATTAGTTGGATAAGAAATCTTAGTGTTGTGGTGCTCTGTAAATTTACCATGAAAATGACTTTCTACTTTTTGGGTTGCATTTCCCAGACCCCAGATCAGCTCCAGAGTGTAATCATGTGCTAAATCTGTCTTTATTCAAGATGCTCTTGAGGATGTTTATCTTTCAGGGGCCTCAGCAGCACCGAGGTGATATTGAGACAAGCACATATTGAAGAGCTTTTCCAAAGTGTGCTGCTCTCCTGGGTTACAGCAGTGCTGTGGAAGTGTTTGGGAGAAGGAAACGACTCCCTGCTATCTGCTTCTGCTTGATCACAGCCTTTTGATCTGCAGCTGCCTGTACTTTTTAATGGACTGCTTTCCAAGTACACAAGTACACCTATGAAATGTCCCAGAACACTTTGGCATTGTGGGGAGAGCGGTGATTCGGGAGAGAGGAGGGGAGCTGGAGAGCTGTGCCCAGGAGGCATCGTGGGGCTCCCTGTAACCCAGATCCCCGCTCCTCTGAGTCCTTTCCAAGCACTGCAGTGCAAATAACTAATAATAACAGAGCTGTTGCTGGGGGAAAGAATCATCCTTGTAAGTAATCAGATGGAGTGGGATGCCTGAAAACTTCAGTGTTCGGCTGGAGGAAAAAAGCAGGAACTCTAAGCTTCTTAGGTTTGCAGAGGCAGTCTTGTATGAGTTTTCCCTGCTTCCTGGGAGAAGAAATATTTTCAAAATGGGTCTGATTGCTAATCTGATTATGCCAGCTTGGAAGTTAAATTGAAACATGAAATAAATGAATGCTTTTGGAGTTATGAATTAATTAAAAAAGTAATTAGGACAGATAAAAGAAATTCAAGTCAGGGAATTGTTTTTCTTATCTTGGAATAAGAGCATTTAAATTGAAAAGATGACATTAAACAAAGCCTACAAACAACTGGAAACCGTGTTAGGAGAAAGATAAGTCCTAAAAGGGGATTTTTTGTTTTCCATCATGATACAGCTTTCCAAATGTGTTTCTGAAGAGGGGACAGCAGCTTAGAGGATAGGATGTCTGTAGGCTCAGGGACAGCTGGAAAAGAAATGCTGAAGAGGGACTGAGAAGATGGGAGAGATTCAGGGCTGGTGAGTCTCAGCTTCACTGATGTCTGCCAAGGAGTGTCCATGGGCGACTGTGCTGCCGTGCATTGGGACTTTAGGGCAGGATCATTTGTGTGGCAGTATTTCCCAGATGGGCGGTGGGGAAATCTGTGGCCCTGGGCCATCCCTGGCTGCACCAGGCACTGGTCCTGCACCATGGGTGCCTGTAGGCCCTTGGAATGCCAAGAGGAAGAGGAATATGTCTTCTAATCACAATTTTCATTGTGATTAGAAAACATCTAATCACAAATTTCATTCAGAATTTTCTTTTGGAGCAAATTGTATAGGAATGTGTAAGGAGCGCCTCAACCATCTGTCCATAAGACCTTTGGTATGAAAATGTTGCTGTGCTGGTTAGTAACTGCAAGGAATGATAAAATATCTGTGCACTGACTGGAGGAGTCAGAGATTACTTTCAGAGATCAGATGAGAAGAAACTTGTTCCTCTCATCCCTGGACAGCAGCCAAAGGGGAAGAGCCAGGACACACTGACCCTGCAGTGAGACCCAGAGTCACCCTGAGATCTTCCCCTTGGGGTTTGCACCGAGAGCACCCATCACAAACACCCAGGAGGGGCTGCTCAGGAGGTGAGCACTGCAGGGCTGGGGGTCCTGAGGGCTCTGGAGAGCATCCCTGCATGGTGCTGGGGCAGAGACAGCTGTGCTATGCCACCCTACCTCTTTGGGTGCCACTGTCTTGAAAAGTCCTCACACACCCCAGGCACACCAAATTTATGCTGCTTCAGACAGGTCACCAAATCCATTACTACAGCTGCCTTGAAATGCAGAGACTGTCACTGCTGTAATACATTTTAAAATCAGAAAGAGCTTTAAGTCCAGATGGTCTTACCAGTAAGAAAGAGTCCCTGCTCAGAAAAGCTGGAAGCAGCATAAGTATTAAGGAAGTTAAAGCGATCATTAACATTAATATATTTCTCTCCTCACCTACATGAACATGAGAAAGAGAACCATAGAGGTGATGTATAATATTCATATTTCTTAATGCATTACAGGAAACTGTTCAGACACTGCAGAGGAAAGACAGATAAAAGGACTTGTACAGAGGAGTAAATGTATATGTCCCTGAAATGTGCTGCAGTATCGGGTGATCACTCAGTCTGGAAGACAGAGACTGCATGGCAGGTACCTGGCTCTGACTTATTGAATTCTCTGGCTGGGAGCTTGGATTGTCTATTCTTGTTGAATTATCTATTAGCAGGAAGCTCAACCAAACCAGAAAAATCCAGCCAACCAGCCAAACAAAAAAACACCAAAAAAACAAAAAAAAAAACAAAAAAAAAAAAAAAAAGAAGAAAAATAATTTCCTGACGTGGTTACTGTCCAAGATCACAGTGAACAACCTAAAAACCAAAGATCAGAAGGGCTATGTAGCCTGGCTGTGAAGCTCAGAACTAATTTAACTCCCTCTCTCATGCAGGGGCTGATTTTAACCTTACCTTAAATCTCTCTCAGTTACCCTTTAACTGTGTGGTGGCACAGGCACTCTTGTGGTGAAAGCAGGGAGTTAATAATGAATTCCTGACTGATTGTGAGAAAAAGCATGAATGGACTTCTGTTGGGAAGAGAAAAGGGAAAAGGAAAAAGGAAAAAGGTCTGTCCCAGGAAAATCTGATACAGCCCTGAAGCAGAATATCATGGAGAAAACTCCATATTGCAGAGTTTTTATAAAAACAATCTTACTACCTTAAGAAGCAGTCCACCTCTGCTGTGAGCTAGGAGTTTAAAAATAACAGACAATCTTGAAGGAAAAAAGCAAAAATAATTACCATCATTAAATATACTGTATGAAGCCTGAGAAAGTGAAGCCTGGCTTAATTGACAAAAAGTGTCAATGAAAAATGAATGGAGTTCAATAATGGATCTTCTCACATTTCAATACTTTTGTTCTAGTCATATAGTTCAGAAACTGGAGGTAGTGAAATAGGTTTTTTGAACTCTCAGTTTCTTTGAAGTTTATGATAAGTTGATAGTTCAAAACATATTTTTCCACCATTGTAACTTACAGAAAATAGCACAGCTTCATTTGGTTTTAGGAGCTTAATGAGCACAGGACGAATTTGGATAGCTCCCAGAGTGATGAGCTATGTGTCATGTCTAAGTGAAGTAAATCCTATGACTTTACAAAGATATTGCAGGAAAATGTGATCAGAAACTCTCCGGCTCAGTAGGACCAGTAATGACAGTCAATGTCAACTACTCAACAATAAAAGTTCTGTTCAAGTTAAGTTCACTTATGCTTTGTGGGAGAATTTAGACAGTATGAATACTGATTGGATCAAAGAAAATGGGAAAAAGCAGGATTTAACTTCTGAGTTTATGCTTTTAGCTCATGCAAATCAGCCTTATCTGATCATAATCTGCACAGTAAGTTTGCCACTGCTGGAACTTCAAGTTTAAAAGCATGTAGAAGTACAGTATGTGGATTGGTCAGATTTTCAAAAATCCCTACAGCTCCTGAAACATTCACTAATGCTAATCTGCCAAAGAACTTGCTAAATTGCAGTCTCTTAATATTGGTCTTTTGAAGATAAAACACTGAAATAGCCAAAGAAAGGACAATTCTCTTAAATTTAGAGCTTTTGTCTCTGAAATAGATTTTGGGTCTGCATTGACCAGGGGATAGCCTATTTCATGTCCCCTTTAGAGTGTTTACATCTTTGGGTGACTGAGAAAAATTACTGTAGCAGCTATATGTGCTGTTTTTAACAAATTTTATCAAAAATATTTAGAAGAGCTCTTTCTCTTTGGCCAAAATTGTGTCCAGCAAGGTTGGGTTCATTGTATGATAGGAGGGAGACTCTGTAAAAAATAATCAACAGGGACACTTACCACTGGTTTACTGAGGAGGTAAAAAAGGAGGTGGGAACTGGTTTTTGAACTACTAGGCTGTCACCTGCCACGTGCACAGGTTTACCACATGGCAAGATGCAAACCTTGGACACAATTTTGTGATGGCTGTGCTGCATAGAGGCAGGCATGCAATTTCAAATTGATTTTTTTTTTTGAGATTTTAGAATTTCTATACAAGAGATGGCCTTATTCCACCCTCACTTCACAGATCATTATGCCTTATGTGTGTATATGTAAGTATATATAAACCCAAACTGTGTTTGAATAAAGTAACATATGCTAGAAATCAATGCTAAATCTGCTTAGCAGATTTAAATATGTCAAAATAGCCAGAGTGATACGAAACCATCAGCAATTTTCTTTCATTAAACTGATTTAGCACAATACCCAAGGACAGAAACAAGCACTAATTGGATAGCAAACACATTTCAATTATCTATGGTGAATTAGCAAGCAGATAACAAGCACTAGGTGTTACCTTCATTTGTAAGTGTTCCTGCTCCATTCTCCAGCCTTTTAACTCTGAATCACTCCTGGCTCCTCAGAAGCTTTTCAGAAAGAGATTTCTGATTCCTGTGCAAGGATAAAACACAACTGATATTCACTGATCTGAAATTATTTGTTTGATAAGCCAGATCATCTACCTCTCATAAAACTTGGAGAATTCAGCGATGCTTTTCTGAAGTGCAATTTAGCTAATTAGCATTAGCCAGCCTGGTAATCAATAGAATCACTTGTATTACAGATGGCACTAACAAAACCTGTACTAGTTAATAAAACAAAACGGTTTGCTTATTCAGCTTTAAAAGGTAGAATGACTGGTAGTTGCCAGCTGCTTTACTGAAAGAGCTGTATAATTCTTATGAATAAAATAGGACTCAGTTTAGGAGATTCTTTCCAGGTTCAGAAGTGGTGATAGCAGAGAAACAAATTAGCTTCCAAGCGTTTTGTGTCTCCAAAGAGCAGAGCATTTTGCAGGCTCACTTTTCCTTCTAACAGCAGCAGAGCTCTGTGATTGCCAATGACACAGTCTTTCTGTGTTTAAGTTTTGCGTATTACATCCATTAACTAATCTGAGAAAAAATACCATAAAACTAATATTAAAAAGACACCAGCTAGCAGGATTTAGCCTGGTGTCACCCCCTTTGCAGTTTACATTACCTGAGTGTGTAAAGGATCAGGACTGTTTTCTGCCATCAGCTCCAAAGCAAGAACGAATCCATCAGTCCAAGGGCGCTGTCCATGGTCCTAAGCCCAGAATCCTGCCCGTGAAAATCCTTCCTCCGCTGCCGCCTTGCTGTGGTGACATCTAAACTGCATGCAGCCTTTCTCCTGGGCAGCTACCCCGGATTCATCAGGAAATGTCATAAACAGTAGATAATATTTAAATACTTAGAAAGTGTGTTAAAAATGAATGAAAAAGATGAATAAAGTCGGTGCTCATTTTCTGGGTATTTAAAAGGTACCCAGACATGTGAGGAGTACTGGGGTCTGCAATAGGCCAGAAGGGTGGTGCTGCATGAGCACACTCATGGGGGCTCTGGGGTAAAATGTGCTGTGTGCTTTTTATCAGAAATCCCACTGGAAAGCAAAAGATTGCCCTTGGTAAATCAAAACTGACATGTAAGACAAGAATTAATTTCTACAGACTGGCATTTTTTGATGGATAGCTGCTTTGTTGGAAACCTTATGTCCAGCTGCACAGCAATCGCTTAGCCAGTTTGGATGAGTGCAAGGGCACAAATGCTGAATGGGCACTCGGGGGGAAACACATCAGCCAAGAACTTGCCATCCCTGTAGCTCAGGATTGTACAGATGGATCTGACAGCATCTTTCTGAAAGGAGGCAATCCATGCTGCTGAGATGTTTGGAAACTGGACAACAACAGCACTTGTAGCTGGATTCTTCAGAATAAAGAAGAAATAAAACTGAAGTATTAAGCAGTGGGTCACGTTGCAAATCACCCTCTCTTTGTCATCTAGTTTGGGTATGATATTTGATAATGAGCCAAGTGACTCATGCCTTACATTTCTTTTCAGAGCAACTACTGAAATTTGAGTCAGATCATCCCCAGCAGGATTGTGATAAAGAAACTTTCTTCTGAACATTCCACAGGCTCAGCCCAGTCCTAGGGCTTGTGAATCTGTCTCTAGGGATGCAGCCACTGAAAGTAAATGCAATGATAAAGGACTTTTTCTGCTGGCTTATTTTATATCCACACTTGTGCTGGCCTTTTGAAATGCAGTATTATGCCAGAACTTAACTGCAGTGCTGTTAATTGCATGCAGAGCCATAAACACTGAGTTAATATATTGCCTATGACTATGTGTGTGTGTAAATGTCAGTCAAGTCACATATTACTTGGCTACCTTTTTTGACATTAGAATTTGTGAATGTTTCTTAGGAAAGAAACCTGCACCAATATGAAGTCTTTTGAACCACAGTGAGATTTAAGCCATTCAGGGAGCTGACCGCCCCATCTGCAAACAAATGGCATGGAAAAATTTAACTTGCCAGTCACTGAAAGCTCATCTCTGGGTAAGATTCAAATATATACAACTGTCAAAAGCAATGAGGAATATTTCTTATGGGTTAGCAGTAATATTTTAAGAATGCTGGCAAAAATAGTTTCACAGTAAAGGTGTGCTGAGCTGCTCTATGTCATGGCCAGATCTAAATATAGCATTTATAGAAATTGCTTCTCCTGCAATTTTTACTTCTGTCACCTTTGCAATGTGTTAGTGTCACTCATTCAATGTGCTCATCTGATCATCACATTTTCAGATGTAATCACAGTGTTGTGCATCTCACTGCCCAAACCCAGGGGAGTTTCTGGTGAGCTGCTGTTCACATCAAACTGAAGGTACCAAACTGAAGGTGCTGTTCTTGGGTCAAAGGGAAACTTACTTCACCCTCTAGATGCTGGAGAAGATTTAAATCCACTTTCACTGTGTGTAAGGCAGCACAGGGTGGACCAACCTTTTCTGTCAGAAATCCTTTACTGGCAAATTACTAATTAAATGAAATAAGTGTGTGAAAAAAAAGAAGTTTCTGCTTTCTGCCAAAACCAATAGCTTCTTCTAATTTTCTCTCTCTCTTTCTTTTGAATCTAGAATTGAAATACAAAACATTGAAAGTGAAAACTTGTCATTAAAATTCTGGAATATTTTTCTTTAGGAATGCTTCCTTTTGGAACATCAGCACCACCAGTACCTGTCTGTTAGTAAATCTTGTTGCTGAAGCAGAGATTTGTGTTCAGTGGCTGCTGCTGTTGTCAGCAGCTGCCCATCCCCATGCTGGCCTCTGGCCAGATGCCTTTCTGGATTCCCCCAAATCCAACTGCCTTGCTGTGGTAGGGGTTTTTCTGGGGATTCCCCTCCTTTTTGGACCAGAAAGGGACCAGGAGTGTGCTGGGCTCGGCTCAGTTTTCCAGCAATGCCATTTTAGGGAGGTGCTTTCTAATTATACACAGCTTTAAGTACTTGTGTGCCTACAGCTCAGCAGCATTCATGCATCTGGCTCTCCTCAAAACAAAATGTTATCTCTTGGGATGGAATTGAATACATTCCACTTCAAGTAATTTGTCAGAGAATTACCATTTTCCATGCAAAAGAGGGATGCATTCTAATGTCTTCCTAATGCATTCAGATCAATCCCATGGAAAGATGGAGCCAAAGCAATACAGCAAAACCCCACTTCCACATTTTTCAAACATTCTCAAATATTTGTTCACAATTCACTTTGATTATTTTCCTGGCTTCTTTTAGAGCATTCAAATTTTGTCTGGGAAGTGAATTCTAAAGTTAAAACTCAGAAACAGAATTTGATATTTATGTATGCACACATTCTGAGTATGAATCCTTATGTTTGCTGAATATGGGAACAGAAATACAGAAAGGAGGACCTCAAAATACACCTGGTTATAAATTTCTTGTTCTTCAAGGGAGTTAATACTGTGGAGGCTGGACTAGAAGATGTAGTGGGTTTGGTGAAACACATAAGTAAAGTGAACATAATTATGAGAGAGGCTATTTTCAGATTCATCATAGCAAACTTCATTTACCTACCTACATCATTTATTAGTCAAAATCAGATATAATGAGGCATCTTTAAAGCAGCTACTTGGTAAGTATTGGTCTGGTTTGGCATGGACAAAATGTCCAAAGCAAAACCCACCATGCTGAGGCAGCAGCAGAGTGACATCACAGCAGTGGAGCTTGAAGTTTGGCAATAATTTAACATATGGATCAGATGATTTTGTTGAAACAGAAGGGCAGTGCAAAGGAAGCTGCTGTTGCTTCTTGGGAGGTGCTGAGAACTTCTCTTCTGATGAGAGTCCCACAGTATTTAGGTGCAGGAAGTTATTATGGTGCTTGACAATCACATCAATTATGCTTCATTTTGTAAGCAATTCCAGGAGCGTAATAGGGGTCAGAGAAGAAAAGTGCTGTTCCATGGTATGTTTACCGTGGTGTTGCAGAAATACTTTCCTCTTTCCCTGCCTTCCCCTCAGTTAAAACAAAAAGGCCTAATCAAAACCCAGTAAAAGACACTGAATTTTTTATGCATCCATAGATTTGCCACTGCTGTCTCTCTGGCTTGTAACAATTCCAAACACTGTAACAATTCCAAACTGTCCTTTCTGTAACTCTATTTTCTTCAGTTAAATTAAACCAGGGGGAATTAGCTCCTCTGATATTTCTCTTCCAAAGCTGGTTGAAAGTGTTGTACATGTGAAAAACGAGATTTTAAATGGAAGGAGAATGACTGACATTAATTTAAAACCCAAACTAAAGAGATAATTGCGTACAGTAAAAGTCCTGTTACAATGAGGAGTTAGTCATAAGTGATTACATAAATTTTAGAGATTAAATGATTAAAAAAAAATGTTTAGAATTAAACCCTGTCCTGAGTGGAACAGAAAATGCAGAGGAATCCTCCCTCTTTGGCAGTGATACTGCTGCTGTCCAGACTAGAATTTACTGGGGAGGACTCAGAGATTTGCTGAGGAAACATTTTGTTGCTTACCTCAGGCCACTCACTTATCCAGCCAGTCTTGCTGCTTTCTGGGCAGGATGGTATTTATTCCTTACTCCTCAGAGTTTCTTAGGCTTTGTACCCAGATTTACCCTCTGAAAGCCAAAACTAAATCCCTAATATTTCCCCCTCCTCTTCTTCTGCACCAAAGATTATCCCTTAGTTTTTTAAAAAGGCAGTTGCTGATATGGAATAGAAATATTCACTGTAAACATCTGTCCTATATGAACTGTGGTAGAGACACTCAATTCTGAGCAGATTCATTTCCTGATTTAATTAGACCAACTGAATTGATTTGAATTAGTGACAGGATTAGTTAGCAATAGCTGAGGGGAAAAAATGTTATGCTTTGTATCAGCAAGGCTTTATTCCAAATGCTTTGGTAAAAACAGATAGGTGGCTAAAGCATCATATAGGCATGAATCATGCAGATGGCTGGCAAAGTCACAGCAGTGCTACATGCTGATATTTATTTTGAAGTGTTCTAGGCTTAGGAGTCTCATTTAATCTTAACACCAATCAGTCTTGCCAGTACTCATGAACAAAGCCTCTTTTCAAATTTAGTGCTTTTTTGAATGCTTATACTTAGATCCTATCAAATTCCAAGTTCTTAAAATAAAACAACAAAGCAATGTCTCTCCCCAGCCCAAAGCCTGATCTTTTCTATGTATCAGAGTAATTTTGTTTTAAAAGCAGAGATTAGATTTGAAATGTCTCAGTAGAGGGGCAGCTTCTTTTATTGTCTTTACAAAGCTTAGTGCAATAGCAGCTCAGATATTTTCTTGGGTCTTGCTCACATTATTAGAAGCATTTCAGTCTTCTTTACTAAGTTATCCTGTCTTCAGTCTTGGATCTTCTTGTTTGTGGCAGATACCTCAGGGAAAGAAACAACTGAAAATGTTTCAGTAACTTAGAAGGGCATGTTCCCATCATTTGGCTTTCAGACCTTCCACTGGCATAAAAAGGAATTTTGCTTTTAGAGAGATGTCAGTGTGACAGCTCTTAAAAAGCAGGACTGATGGGCTGCTGCTGCTGCATGGCTTTGTTTCCTCTAATAGAAAGATTTAGCTCAAATAAGTGTGTCCTGCATGAAATCACATTGCTCAGCTGGGTGTTAGGATGATAACTCACTAGTTTTTCTAGTCAGGGACATTATGGGGCCACATGTGTCCTTCTCCTTCTGGAAAGGGTCATTTTCCTCCAGTGACACCGTGGCAGGAGCCTTCAGCCTCCCTGCCCAGCATGATGCTGGGCTGAATGCCAGCTGCTGGCACCGCTCTTGGGAGCTCTTGGACCCCCCTCAGCAGGTCCTGTCCCTCTTTTCCAGCCTTTTCTTAGATTTGAGGCAAGGCTCCTCTGTTCCTGTGTTTCTGGATGTTGTTTTCAGGAGGTGGGATGGAAACAGTGATGTCCTGGGTTGTGATGGAAATTCCAGTTTGTTTGAATGGGCAGTTTCTTGGAACTGATGAGTTGTGTCCCCATTGCCAAAAATTTGCAACTCCCTGAGCTCTGATAGGGATGCTCTCATCCAGTCCAACATTAAACAGATACATATGTTCATCTCTTTTCTGTTTTCTGTTGCAATTTGTTATACACAAAATTGATTTCTCTTCCTTCTTTTTCCTGCAAATTCTCTCATTAAATTAAATAGTCTGAGAGGAATAACCATTAAACCTTCATTTCTAATTAATTAAGTGGTTTAAAATCTAGGTCTTTGAACACTTCCCTAATTAATTGTGTAAAGCTAGATACAAAGTTAACAGGGAATGAAAGAGTATTACTTCAGGGATGTGCTTTACAATAAACTATCAAGCTATCTACCAAGAAGTGCAGAAGCTGGGAGACATTGGAGTTCTTATGGGCTGGAGGGGAAGTCTCTTTCCACCAGCAGCCATGATGGGAGTGGAAACTCTCCCAGTTACAGCCTGTTTATAAACACATGTGATACCAGGTGAGCTCTGAGCTATCCTATGCTGAAAATCCCTCTGTGTCTTGTCATACTGCTCATGTCTCTTGTTCTACCTTCAGCCTCTTCTTCTTCCCCTCTCCTTCTCCAGCATTTTCAATAGCTCCTTTAAAAAGATGTGAAAAAAAATCTCTCCTGAGCATCCTGGCTTCTGCTTTCCATGCAGACAAAGATTTGATCTGTCCCTTCTCACTTGTGGATGTCATATTTCATTAGGGATTTTCTACCTTTCATTGCCAGCATGTCCAGCTATTCTGTTTCCCACCTTTTTAAGAAACTTTAATACTTGACATTTTGCAGTTTTAAAATGTATGTAACTCTGCCAGTTGATTTACATAATCTAGCAATTCCTGATATTATTGACTACCTCACTAGTTTTTAATTTTACTGTGAATTTTATTAATGATCACTTATATCTACTTCTAAATGCAATGTACAGCAGCACAGAGCTAAGACAGACACTTAAATTAAAATTTATGCTGTAAGATCTATCAGTTCTATAATTTAAATCCATTTAGCATGAACTTTGTTGTGTAGTGTCATAATGCTTTTTTCACTTAGAGCATCTTTTGGAACTAAATCAAATGAGATACAGAACTTTGTTCCATCAGCACAGCCACTTTTACAGCCAAGTTTGTACTTTAATGGGAACACAACTTGAATTTCGTTTGAGATGGCCTATTTTCCATACACAGTAAATAAGTATATTCCTAAGTCCTAATGCTTTGTTGATTATGTGACATTGGCTATTTTTTGATCCTGAATTCCTTCCTTCCCTCCCTCCCTCCCTCCCTCCCTCCCCGCCTCTTCAATATCCTGAGACTGCAAAATACATTTCCATCAAGAGTGTGCCTGGCACTGACTGAAAGTTTCTGTAACCAGAAATAAAACTACACGACCCGAAATGTCTTCTGACAGAACAAAGCAATCCATCAGGTTACAAAATGGGTTTTATTACTTGGTCACCTGCAATGGCAAGGGACTGAACTGAATACCCCAGGATGTCTTTCCAGCCCAGTGTACTGTGATTAGAAACACAGGAAGCAGCAGATATGTACTCCCTGACATCAGGTCTCTGCAATGATTCTTTATTGAACTCCAAAGTCAGTGCAAGGCCTATTGTGTGGATAATCAAAATCCTTGCAATTTCCAGACCAGCTTCTCACAATAGTTGTGCTCCATGAGAGCAGTGAAACCACAGAAGATTCCTGGGACCACTGGGGTCATTCTAATATATTCCCTTACAGTTGCAAGCTCCAAGTTATAAAGCCTGTTCATAAATATATGAACACAGAATATAAAACTGAACTATGAAATTAACTCCTGTTTGCAGTAAAGGCAATGACAGAGCTTGTTTTACCCAGAATTTACTCAGAACTCTACTCCTTCTGCCCTTTTTTTCTTTGCCCTTGCCTCCACTCACTTTTACAAATCCAGTTTTGATGTCAGTTCTGGCTTAGATGCTCTGGAGAGAATGGGAGAAAAAGAGACAGCATTACTGGTGACACTTGGGTAATACATTTCCACATCCAGGCTAGTCCCTTGGCAGTTTTATGTCAAGAAATGGGGATGAATGAACAGATTAGCACAGAGTGAGATTCCCAGGTGGTATAAATTGACATAGCTTCTTTGGGCAGCTTTTTTACTAACTGAAATTGTTTTTCACCTCTTGAAGATGTGAACCACAAATTGAAGCGATATGAAGATTGAAAAAGAAATAAACCCCATATCTTTGCTTTTTAGTTTCAGAGTTTAGCCAAATACAGTCTCATTAGGAGGTCTGTTATTTCATCACATTTTCTTCTGTGGCATCTGTCTCTTAATATAAAATATTGAATATTTGCAGTTTCTAAGGACATTTTAATTAAAGAAAGATGTTTGCTTTGTGACAACTTTGCCCCCTAAAAAGTAATAAGGAAAAGTAATCCAGTGTGAGGCAATGCAATCAACCATCTCCAGCATAACACTACGAAAACTGGTTGAATTATTCACTTGTTTTGAGTGTTGTTGGTGGATCAGCTGTCAGCCCAGGGATCAGGAAGAATTGCAAGGAACTGGCCATCCAGTGGCTTCTCTCTGCATTTTCATAGCAAAGTTCTGTTTCCCTGTTGAGAGATGCTGCAGCTGCCACTCAGGGGTGAAACAGAATCATGGTACCGTGCAGGCAGCAAAAATAATATTTTCCCCTGATGTTACCTTATTTTACAACAAAAGAAACATTCTGCTCCCCAAAACACACTTAGCTTTTCCTCCTTCCCAAGCCAGCAACACTCCTGCTGGTGCAGTGAGGCCAATGCTTTCAGTGATCAGATTGACTGCAGATGCATCAGCCATGCAGATGAGATGCTGCAGTCCTGTCATGTGTGCCATTCTCACTCAAAATATTAAAAATCCTGTATTTCTCTAACAGGCCCATGTACATGTTTGGGGACAGAAATTTGTTGCAAAGGGCAGAGCAAGGGAAAAGACTTTCCTGCCCTTAAGACCGAAGCATCCTATGGCACAAAGCTGTTTTCATTCAATTTCCTAATTTTGAAATGTGGTAATAATATCTAGGTATCCCTTAAAATACTGGGGTTTGCAATGATTTCTCTGGATGTGAAGATTGCCAGGGGGCCAGCTGCTGCTGGTGTCTATAACTCACCTTGCAAAAGAGATTTTTATATTCCCCAAGTTTGCCTTTTGGGGATCCTACAAAGTGTACAGTGAATGCTTTCAACGTTTGTGCGCCTGCACTTTGAAGATTGAAGAAAGCCACAACAAAGTCTGTGTTTAATAATATAGAAAGAGCCAGTAGCCTCTTTCTGTATGAAAACAGCTTTGAAAGTGTAAATGGATTAGCAGTTAATTGTTAGAAATACATATCCCTTCACTTTCCCAAGCTTCCTCTCACCCAGAGCCCTGGGGGTGTGGTTGGAGGATTAGGGAGCCAGCAGCTATTTCACAGCCCTGCTTAAAGACCCATTTGTACCCGTGTGGCCTGGTGCTATTTAGAGTGCTGGGACTCCAGCAGCACCTGTGGGCTGTCTGCTTTAATTTACTGAGCAGCTGGGAGGTAAATGATGATATTTCAGAGCTACCACAGAAGGAGCAAAGCTCTGCCTGTAAGCCACTACTTAGCTGCAGCCTGGATAGATGAGAATTAAATTCTATAAAGGAAAAGGAAGCAAATACAGAAATTTTGATTATTTTTTTCCTTTATAGCAGGGTGTCTTAGCCCTAGCTGTACTTTAGATGAGCACCTTCTGAAGATATATGTCTGCTGGGCAGTGTTGTTTTGAGTCTTTTAATTTCTTGACTTCTCAATATCATTGACTAAAATTAAAGAAAGGTTCAGAACATGCCTGTTAGTGCCTAGAATAGCCCTTAATTTGAGATTTTAATAGGTTTGGTTCAAACTGCCATCAGGATAATGGGTAAATTTTGGACTGCAAAGATCCACATGATTTAGACAATGCCTCAATTCCCAAGTAGCTCCTTGGCATTATATTTTTCATATCAGCCACATCTATATTGTGTATAAATAGCTTTGGGGTTCTTGGGGTGAAAGGCTTTAGATAAGTGTAAATTACTGTGTGACCTGTAATTATTTTGAAGTGGTGATTGCAGGGCTGTGCTTTTTATTTGTATTGCAGGGGATTATGATTCTGGTACAGAGATATGGCAGCTTCAGAATTGGGGGAGAAATATGTTCTGAGACTTTGATTTATGTTTTTCTATTCTGTTCTTTGAACATAGGTAGGAGGGCAAGAAGGAGAGCACAGACGTTTAGTGAACGTGCTCCTGCAGTGTAATTCATCTGTGAGGCTGAAACAGCAGATTTATAAACTTGGTTAAGCAAGCTCCAATCTCTTTGCTGTTTTTCTTACACCTCCTGGAAGTGCGTTTGACAAATCACGCACTTTAATAAAAACATGTTTTCAAATCAGTTTGGAAAACATACTGCAATCAAAATAATGGCTGGATTATGTGTTTGGAGCTGGTGTCCTTTTATTGTGTGTGCTGGATGGCTGTGTTACGTTTGCCTCAGAGGTTGTGAGTAAATGCAATGAACAGTGTTTTCCTACAGGTACTGTAGCTGTCAGTCTGTATTTGAGGCCTTCAGCATCTCAGTAAGCATAAATTGTAGTGTTTTCCTGAGAGCAGGATAATATAATTTCTGGATTTAGTTGTTAGAAGATTGCACAATTGCTAGAGAATATGTAACTGCATCTGAGACTTGGTTGTTCCCGAAAAATTTTTAACATTGTGAGTCCCACGAATCTTCAACAGCTCTCTGGGACTTACTAAAAGGCTCGCAGCCCAAAAGAAAGAAGAAATCCTCCTGATCTCACATCTTCCTTGGTTAATTTAAGCCTTGTGACATTGACTGGAATTTGCACTGAAACAGCTCTTGGTTTGCTGCAAAGTACAGGAGTGGGATCCACACTGGTTTTCCCCACATAGTGTTCTACTTTTTTTTTTTTTTATCATTTCCTTCTGCCTGAACATCCTTTTTATAAAAAGGATGTTCAGGCAGAAGGAAATGATTTCTATGCATGTTTACAGGATATTGGAATGAGCAGCTGGCAGTAATGCTGTGTCTCACTAACAAGGTAGTATTTTCTAACTGGTTGGATGTGATCCTCGATGTCACTAAAATCTCCTGATGTATGTGAGCAAAGGTACATTGGTGCAGTGCCAGTAGAAGGCAAACATCATTGCAACAAAAGGAAGTAAATATGTTCCCAATGATTTTTGGGCAGCCAAAACTTTCACAGCTTGTCAGCTGAAGTGCAGCCGCAATCATGATGGCTGAGCAGCGTGGGCTTGTGAGTGACACGCTTCTGACTGAACGGAAAAACAGAGATAAGGGGAATTTCAGATACTTTCTTATTGAAAAGGCATCACGAATCTGAAGAGATTGGGACATTTTACACATGGAGGAAGAGAATTGTCTTCCAGGAACACGTCAACAGCAGCACTTATGGATGTGAGCAATAGCAGTCAAGGGCACAGTCATGTCCAGTCCTGGACTGCAACCCCACTGTTGTCTTCATAGCCTGTTGGTAGGAATTATAGCTAAAATGTGAAGTTGAGTTTCTCATTCATCACTGGTGCTGTGGATGAGTTCTCTTTTCAAATTCCTGAGATTTTCTTCTCCCATATTCATTTAAGTTGTTTAAGTTCTTTAAATTTTCGTCCTCACCAGCATTTTCCTTCTACCATCTTGCATTTTAATTTCCTGGAGCAACAATTTGAGATGGTGCAGAACCCCTGTTCCCCCAAGTGGGTTCACTTTCTGCAATCAGCACTGCCAGAACAACCCTGGCAGTTTGCCTGAGCCTCTGCTGTTCTCAGGATGCTCCCTCCTGCCCCAGAGGTGGGGAAACAAAGCAGTGACCTCCTAACAGCCACCTTGGAAATCTGAGCTGCAGTCCTTCTGACGTGGTTGCTGGCTATCCCATCTTTCATCCTGATTGATTAAAATGATGGGTTTTGCCTCAGCAAAGGAACACATTCTGATGGACCTCTGCCTGCACCTGCTATTGCTTCCTTGATGGCCTGGGCCTGATGCCTTAAAGTGTTTTCAGGTGAGGGAAAAGGCTGGTCTGTTACCCTGCCTCAGAGGTGGTCATAACACATGGACACAGACTAAGCCAAACCAATGAATTCTGTGAGAGAAGAATACACCAGAATATTAATCACTCATCTGTGTTTTTATACATCTGGCAATGAGTTAGGGCCTTCCTTAGTGCCCCACAGAAAGTGTTGTAAAAATATTTTTAAGTCGGGAGACAGGAGCACATGTCTTGTAGGGAAAAGAGACTGAGGCCTGTCTTCAGAGGTTGAGAAACCATCTTTTCATTTCTGATTGCAATTGCTCCTTGTTCCTTGAGCAAACAGCTCTGCAGTGTTCCAGGGAAAGTACTCATTTGATGGCAAATTATCTTTCATTTGTAAAAAAAACCAATCCTGTTACATGCTATGAGATTTACACAGAGTAAAGGAAGGGAGAGTTTTTGTCTGTTATTCAATACCATTGAAGCATTATAGAAATAATTATGGTTTAAGTTTTATTCTTCTCATTTTTTTTCTCTTAGTGATAGTATGTCTCTGAAATTTTGCTTAGGCTTGTATTAACCCAGATAGATGAAGGAAAATGATCTATGTAGCCAATATTTTTTTTCTGTTGTCATTGAATTTTTGTAAGTTGTTTAATCTGGAAAGTATCTTTCCTGCAGCCTATTAGACCTAACATAAAAACCTCTACTTCACCACTCCATAGCTACAAACTATTAATTTAAACTTCAAACCCTCTAAATAATGTAAAATTTCCTTTTCTTTTATGTTTCATTCTGGCTTTACTGGGAGCTGATTTCAGGATGATAACTCTACATACAAACAGTTCAGGGCAAAATTTCTTATCCCAAAACAATGACTCACTGTGAAATTTGCTTTCATGAGATACCTACATAGTGCAAATATCCCAGAAGCAGAAGGAGCTGTGGGGTAACTTCATGTTGAGGGGACAAAGAATTTGATCACATAAAGTTCTGCCATAGTAAATTTGGCAAAGCTTTGACAAGTTTTTGGGCTACCTATTAGGTACATAAATACGTGGAATGCTGGGCTGACTATCAGTGTAGGAATTCTTGTACTGTTTCAGAAGTTTAACTACCTGGTGTCTAATCTTTAAAAAGGGGGCTTGCCTCTGGATGATTTATTATACATATTGAATATAAGGGAAATGATCCTGCTTAGACAAAATACTCTCACTCTTGCTTGACTTTTCATTCAAGTTTGTGTGCTAATCTTGAACCTCTGGACCGGCTTTTGGCTGTGATGTCAACTCAGAAATCCACTGCTCAGGCCTGTCTGCAGTGAGCCAGAGGATCCCTGGAGAGCCAGCGCTGGACAGGGCTGTTATGTTCTTGCAGAGCAAGCTCTCTGCATGGTGTTCAGTGTTTCCTGTGGCAAGCAAGATTTTAAGGTGTAAAGAAGCACAAACCTGTGCAGAAATTTGACATTACTTGATGCTACTTTTGGCATGTCTCCAGTACTCTGTGGCAGTTCCTCAGTATGGTGCAATGCCCATGGGAAGGAAGATGGGTGGCTGTGCTCCTGTAAATCCTCACATGTGCAAAAGCATTATTCATCCTGTAGCTCTTGCATGGTAGAAATATTGAATCTTGTTAGCAGTGTGAGTAATAGTTATGCATGAAATTAAATCTGCTTCTCAGATAGGTCAGGTTCACCTTCTTCTTTTTATACTGCAATAGCTTGTGCAAATAGAAGGCTAAATGAATGCAGTGAGATGGAGCAAAGTGCTCCAGGGGTCTACTATGGAATTCGTGTGAGACCAAAGAAAAAGGATTTGTTCTTTTTCTTGAAGTGCCTCACCTGTGAAGTATGTCTATCTGTCAATATACAGAGTGCTAAAGAAAATTAATATAGCTTGATGGCAATGTATGTTGGGGTTTTTTTGCTTAATTTAGTTTTCTTGGATAATATTGCCTATTCCTCTGAAGCCTCACTTGAAAATTAAAAGGACTCAAGGTTGCTCTTTTCTTCTTCTCTGTTTGAGTCTGGTAACAGGCACAGAGGACAGACTGGAGGGATCCTGAAGAAGATACTCCTAACTTGTGGCACTGCCTGTAGTTCATCGGAATTAATTCAGCAGACCACAGAGACCTGCTAAGAGGCGCCGTGCAAAGGGCTGCTCATAAAACCATGTCCTGTCTGTGCAGGTTTCGTGGGTGACACATTCAGTTCATCCAGGCACAGACCATTTTCTCTTGCCTCTGCTTGCAGTTTTATATCTCAAAAACCACTTGCTTCTCTTCCCTGGTAACAAGGCAGTTGTATGCAGGCTGTTTTTTCAATCTCTTCTCACAACATACTCTCTGCACTGAATCAATGATATGTAGACATTACTGGATCTATTTTTATGATATCTCCTCTTTTCAGGCAAAATCTAGAAAGATAATTCATTATTATTGTAACAGGGAAGATTTTTTTCATCTTCTGACTATAATTAAATTCCATTCACCTTCACAGAAAATTAGTGAAGGAATCATTGTGCACCAATGGTTCCTTTGTGCAGCAGAACTTTTTAGTACACCTTTTGTTTCTAAAAGGAGTTGCAAATACTCAATCTAAATATTTTCTATTGAAATAAATGCAGTGAATAAGAACAGAAGGTAATCATAACTAATGCACCCTTATACCTCAGTGGATATTAGCTAGTACAAATGAGGAACATCTATATTTCTTCATCAGTTCCATATATTGGACTGGATGTTATAAGTTTTGAGCATGTCTTTCAGCAATGGAGTGGATTCTCCTTGATTTTGTTCAAAATTTCAATTAGTGAATCACGGTGAGCTGGTTAGAAATCATCCTACAAAACCTCAAGACAGTGAGCTGTGAGGGAATTCTGGAGTGCTGAAAGGAGTGGGCATACATACAGTTAATATAATACCTGGCAGGGATAACACCAGGCTTTCCCAGTGGGAGAGGTGTCCCTTCCCTGCAGCAACCAAACACTGTGGGTTAGCACAGCAGCAACAGCTCCTGGCACTGCAGCCAGGCTGAAAGCTGGCATCCCACTGATTTATTGAGTCTGCCTGAAGTTGTGCTTTACTTGAGGGAATTTTCCTTCACATTCCCTCTAACAGCTGCAGCCAGACTGAAGGCTGCAGGGCATGTGGGATTGTGCACCTGTGAACACGTGTGTGTGTGTGTGTGTGTGGCCACAGGGCCATCCTCCTGGAGCAGGTTTGTGATGGTGTTCACAGGGGTCTTAGGATGAGGGAAGAGATGAGGACCTGACTCTGTGTTTCAGAAGGTTTGATTTATTATTTTATGATATATATTATATTAAAACTATACTAAAAGAATAGAAGAAAGGATTTCATCAGAAGGCTAGCTAAGAATAGAAAAGGAAGAATGATAACAAAATCTTGTGTCTTGGACAGAGTCTGAGCCAGCTGGACTGTGATTGGCCATTAATTAGAAACAACCACATGAGACCAATCACAGCTCCACCTGTTGCATTCCACAGCATAGATAATCATTTACGTTTTGTTCCTGAGGCCTCTCAGCTTCTCAGGAGAAAAAATCTTAAGGGACGAATTGTTCAGAAAGTATCATGGCTCCACAGCTTTTCCTGGGATACCTTGAGCTGTGTGTGAGCTTGCTGGCCATGAGCAGCAGTGCATGATAGCTGCTGCCCTTGAGAGCTGTTTGGGGCAGAGGATTTTTGGGAAGCTGAGTGGAGGCAGGCTCTGTCCTGTTCTGTTTCACACAAGCCCAGCACTCACACAGAGCATGGCTCCTGGTGGGTAATTATTCTGAGGGAGCTGGCAGCCTCACAGTGATCCCAAATCAGCCTCCCTCGTGGTATTAAAACTTCTTCATCCATAAACAGGGAAGTCTGTAGTCTGATTATGAACTGGTGTGAATTAGAAATTGAGTTCACTTGTGTCAATAGCTGCCAACATGTGTGAGCAGAGAATTAGGCCCTTGGTATGTGGAGCAGCAGTAAGACTAAATTTTATGTACTTGCATAAAACAGAAAAGAGAGCAAATATTTTTCTACAGCTATAGAAAAACATGTTGCCATGATGTATCTATAATTACCAATACACACTTTAATATTTTATTTCTCAGGATGGTGATTATAAAATTTATGTAATATGACCAAAAAAAAAAAAAAAAGGAGAAAGGGTTGTGGGGATTTTTTAAGAGCATAAGGCTTAGAAAATAAGAGGCAGGAAAATGTGTGGCTGGGGAACTGTATTGGGAGTTTCTAAGAGCAGGTTACTGCAGGACTTGAATAGTGATCAGGAGCCTCTGGGAAACGATGCCTCCAGCAGCAGCTCTGCTGCCCACAGCCACTCGCTGCATTTGGACAGTGGGACAGGCAGGCTTTTCTGTCACAAGCAAGGGCTTTCCTTTCTCTCAAACTTTCTGGATAGCTTGATCGATTTTCCTGGCTGATCATGTTGAGTTCTTACTCATTTTAAATATTTCAGGAAGGAGGTTGTTAAGTGCACTGAGGGGCTGCTCCAACATGGGCAAGTGCCACCTGCTCTATTGCATCTGCTCCCAGCTTTAATATTCTCCAGCATATTTTGGTAATCACTCAGTTATTTAATTGCACCCTAAAGGCACTGAAACATTGGAGAACCTCCTTGCAGGGCTAACATGGATGCCTGCATTAGCAGTCAGCACCCAGGGTGAACTGCATTTTGCTAAGCAGCCAGTTCCCAAAGAAGATTACACCTATGGAGGATTAACAGCCACATCAGGGAACAGGAGGGATGGCAGGGAATGACATTACTGGAGAAGCAAGCAGCAGAGTGGTGCTTGGGAGGAT
This sequence comes from Calcarius lapponicus, assembly GCA_039654755.1. NCBI lineage: Eukaryota > Metazoa > Chordata > Aves > Passeriformes > Fringillidae > Calcarius > Calcarius lapponicus. The sequence continues at coordinate 19,117,993 of CM077470.1, read as the reverse complement.
TTCAGCAGGCATTTTGTGGAATCCCCCTCTATTGATCTGCCTTGTTTCTGGGATATTTTATAATGACAAACCACACACTTATAGAGATTTTACAGCTCCAGTCCTTGTTAGGTTCATCCTCTAATTAGGTCCCACCTTGTGAGAGCAGGAGGTTAATCAGCAAACTGTTCTTTCTAGGAATAGATATCTCAAAATTTGTGGAAGTTCATTTAAAACAATGCCAGCAAATTATTGATCTTATCTCTGTCCTTGGCAAGTTTTTAACCTAAGCTGCCTTTTCTTTGTTATTATAAGGAAGAGATTTCTCTATTAGCTTAAAGCTGGTTTTGGGGCTTGCATGGAAGGTCAGCCACTGTGAAGTATAAAATCAAACAAGAAAACTTTACACAAAGCTCTCATAGGAGCATATAAAAACCCACAGATATTTAGTCCAACTAAAATTGTCATGAGTCCATTTTTTTTGTCTTAAAGAAGTTCCCATGTGAGATTGTTAAATACAAATATATTTCAAGATGAAGAAGAATGTCTTTGAATCTTCCAAGCTACTTCTGTTTGCTTGAGCTCCTGGTGACAATAACTTCAAGTCATCATTTTCTTTTCAGGACAAATATTTGGCAGAGTATGGTGAAAGTTACCCTGTTAGCCCTTTACCCAAACAGCCATTTACTCATTCCCTCCTCCTCAACACTCACCTTTGAGTTGAATCATGTCTCATTTTTATGTGAGGGTGGTTTTTTCCCCATCTATATCCATTAAGTTTCATTCCTGTCTGCATATGATAGAGAGAGGTGAAAGAGCACTGCTGAGCTCCTGATACACTTTCTAAATGTGGTTTTTATTGCTCAAAATCCAATAAATCTGCTAAGGTGAAGGAGGCTAATGTGAGCAGTCCTGCAGGCTAGAGGCCAGCCCGGATGCCTCACTTGTGGTGCCTGGAGATGATCGAGTCTGGGCCAGCAGGGACCCTCTTGCTGTGCTTTGCTTTGCATTTGGCTTCCTTTGGCAATGACATTTTTCCCAGTATGACTGCAGGAAACACTGATTGCTCTCCCCTCTCTGGAGGGGTTGTTTGTACCCAGGGCTGCTTTCTGCAGACTGAGCAGATCAGTCTTTTCCTCACCAGCTCCACCTCCAGCAGCACCTGCCTTTGTGTCCAAATTTTGACTTCGGAATATTGTGTGTGAGATGGTTTAAAGCAGTTTTTCTTCCAGGAAATTAAAATCTTCTGAGAATGAGCCCCATTGAAAAGAGCTCTGGCAGATGTCTGAAGTTATGATGAGATTTACAAGCACAGATGAGGGTCCCCACAGGCCTCTGAGGATGTGTTGGGCTGTGACCACAGCAAGCTCTCAGCCTTCTCCTTTGCAGAGTGGGATGGACCTTCAAGTAGCAAAGCACAGCCTGAAGTTTTTAGTAAAACTTCTGTTTTGTTGCATCACTACTTTTTGGGTACATGCTTTGCTCATTTTCTTCAGCTTACTTAAAAAAAAACCAACGAGGGAGTGGACGTAGGGGAGGAAAATGAGACAGAACCATAAAACGAGCTCAACCCAGAACCTAAATTTTAAAACTAATTTTATTTTTGAGCAATAACTTCCTGCACTGGGAGTGTAACTTTTTATATGGTAGCAAATACTGCGCAACAGCCTCCCTTTTGAAAGAACAGATACTTCAGAGATGCCTGAAGCTGGAGACTCATGCAGTGAGAGGTTCCAAATCAGCAGTTTCTTTAGGAGACTTGTGCCATGGCTTTTGGCCGTAGTCTGTCCTCATTCTTCTTTGCTTCCTCTTGAACCAACATTACCTGCCCTGGCTGCAGTTCCTGCAGCCTTCAGAGACACCCCAGGAATGTCTTGGTGTGTGGCACACTGTGTCTTGTTTTACTGGGAGGTTTCTCTAAAGTAACAGTCATTAAAGGATGTTATGTATATACAAAATATTGCTTGTTCATTATCAGCCTGCGGTGTCACAATCTGCTCACAGAGCTTACCAACTTCATCCCCAAATCCTGGCTTTGGCACCAGCTCTGCGTTGGACCCGCAGAAAGAGAATCTGTGTGTTTCTGGCAAGGTCTGCTCAGGAGTCTGGAGGGTACAGATTCTTAGCTCGTATCACAACCATCAACCCCCCCCCCCCCCCCCCCCCCCCAAATTATTTGGGTGAAAGTCTAATTAAATTAGAGATACATTTCTCTGCTCCACGGGGAAGCGTGGAGCTGTCGCGGTACTGAACAAAGCGCGGTGATTTCGGGAGCCCGAAGTGCTGGTGCCGGTGCCTCGTACCTGCGTTACATAAGCACGCCCGTACCCCGCTACCGCAGTGGGCTGGAGGCGTTTGGAACCGAGGGAAGAGGCGGCAGGAGGGAACGGGGAAGGCAGAAAGGAAAGAACCCCGCGGAGCACGAAGGAAAGGGCAGCCAACATAAACTTTCTGCTGCAGTCTTACTCATCTCGGCTGAGAGCACTGCGGGCCCGGCTTCCACAGAGCGGGGCCGCTCCCGTTCATCTCCCCAGCCCCGCGGGCGGCTCGGCTCGGCCGGGTCCCGGTCCGGAGCGGCTCCGGCGGGCGGGGCGGTGCCGGGCGGGGCGGAGCGGGTCCGGCCCCGCCGGGCGGAGCTGCCGCGGCCCCCGGGGTGCGGAGCAGCGCAGCCGGAGCCGCAGCCGGAGCCCCCCGGCCGCTCGGAGGCGCCGGGAGGGACCCGCGGGCAACATGAACCAGACGGCGACCGTGTCCCACCACGTCCACTGCCACTCGTCCCGGGCCGTCAAGGTAGGGCGGGCGGCAGCGGGGCTCCCCGGCCGCCCCGCGTCCTCTCGCTGCGGGGAAGTTCGGCGGAGCTCGGGGAGAGGCGAGGGACAGCTCCGGCCGCGTCCCGGCCGCGGCACCTTCCGAGCGAGCCCTGCCCGAAGTTGCCCCGAGCAGGCGGCGCCCGGCGCGGAGCTGGCGGTGCCTCCCGGAGCGCCGGCACGGCCCGGGCTCTGCTCCAGGGGGGCGGTGTGAAACCGACCTGTGGGACCTGGTTCTGCTGGTGTGTGCTCGGAACCGCGGCCGGACGGGACGGTGTGCTTGCTGCTGGTGGCGGTGTCCTTGCGTGCGGGAGAGTTGGGTGGGTGCTGTGGCCGGGCACTGGGGGTGATCCTGCTCGGCGGAGAGCCGAGGGAATAGCGGGCTCTGTCCTCGACTGCCTTCTTGCCCAACCTCTGACACCCTCCCGCCTTTGCATTGATTGAAAAGTACTTTCTAGCCGAGTTACTGCACTCTGGAGTGATAGAATGAAATCCCTAACCAGATTGGTATTCAGTAGGAAGTACCTCTGCAGAAATAAGTGTGGTTTTCTTTTTCTTTTTTTTTTTTTTTTTTTTTTTCTGAAATAAAATAAAAACGCTGTCAGTGACAATATTTGATTAGTGACTCTTGGTCCTGAAAAAAGACCATCTAGAAATCTTACACCAGGTATTTTGTTTCATAAAATGATGTGAAAGCCTGAAGAGTTCACTTCAGTGCCTTTCTGTGGGTGCCAGGCAGTGCTCGGGTTTGTGTGGGGTGAGGAATCCTGCTGGGGCTTCACTCCTTGTGCTGCAAAGTTCAGGGGTCTGGGGTTTGTTCGTCTTCTCAGAAGGAGCAGCTGGACTTCACATCATGTTAGGAAATTCTCAGCTGGGCTTTATCCCGTTAATGCTGGGAATAAAAATCATGACTTAGAGCTGAGGCAGGAGGGGATTAAAGGTATAAATCTTCGATTAGCACTGTCATTTTTATATAGGCTGCATTAGGCTGTGCAGTGTGTGATCAGTAATGCAGAATGTCTGCAGGCTCAGGGATGGGGAGGGGGTTACCTGTGGCTCTATTGACCAGTTGTGTAAGGTGTGACTGTGTCCATCACATCACAGAATGTCCCCTTAGTTTTTGCCCTAATGGGCAAGGTCGAAGGAAGTGATAAATTCCAATTGCCCTGGTGTACTTCAAAGAGTCAGCATATATAATCTTAAACTGCTTTAATACTGTTTCATCCTCTCTAGGATGAAGTAAAAGTACTAGAGAACAGAGAGCAGTGTGGTACTTGCTCTGGGAAATATTCCCGTGTTATGTTTGGAACAGCCAATGCTAATTTTTCACTGCCAGAAACATTTATTAAATTCATTTGACTGGACTTCTAAGCCAAAACAACAACAACCACCAATATCAATATGCCATTAAGAAAAAAAAAACAAACCAAAAAACAAGAAAAAGAGCCAGAGGAGTCAATAGTCTTCAAAAAGAGAGAACATGAATCAGAGCCTTCTAGACATGAGTCCATTTTACAACCAACACAGTAATACTGATGCCATTAGAAAACTGTCTCATTTTTCTGCTCTTAATTCTATGTGTCAGGTGTGAAATGTGCTTTATAAATAGTTCTAAGTGCTTCAATGCTGAGCCAGTGGATACTCCATAAGAAAGTATTTACGACTGTAGAGGAGCAGTAACATCACTATGGTAATGAGTACCTTGTATTGGAAATGACTTCTAAAATACTGCATTAATGACCAAATAGAAATTGGATTTTAAGCATGACTTCCCAAGAAACAGTGTTAGTTCTAGCAGTTATGAAGATTCAAGAAAAAATGTTACTGGAAAACTTCACACCTATTGGAATGAGATCCCTAAACCCCCTTATTTTGTTCCTCTTATGTTTCTCCCCAACAGACAAAGCTGTGGCATCTCAGGTCCTGTGTGTTAATATCAATGTAATGTTGCTTCTCAGTGGTTTTTGGATCAGACATTCTGCTTTGTAACACAGCATAAAGTTCTGGATTCATGTAGCAAGAAGCAGAATGATCCACTTGTCCACTAAATGGAATCCTGCAAACTTCATCCGTGCCAGTTCCCTCTCTGAGTCACCCTGGGGCTGCAGGAGGGCTGGTGCCTGGATGGAGGGACACCCCTGCCCCTTTCTCACATCCTTCTTTGTTGAGGAATGGGTACAACTTTTTCCATCCATGAACTGAGTGCACTGCATCCACAGTAAGTTTGGTGACAGAGAAACAAACAAATTTTCAAGAGGAAAATGAATATCAAGCAAGGAAAAAAGCCTAAAGGTAGCAAACCCCTTGGATAAAATGCCAAATCTCCTAGAAAAGCCTTTTACCTCTAAGACTCTTTATAGCTTGTTTTGAGGTGATTGCAAACCTCACCACCTTGCTGACAGAACTATGAACAATGATCTTTCACCCTGAGATGTGTAACAAAAACTTTTAGGGTCTAGCTGGGAATGCCAAATACCTGCCTCATTTCTGTATCATTACATGCTTGACTCCAGGATCCCCCCCCATGGCTATGAAATTGGTTTTATTCTTCACAGTTTTGTCTCATCTCATCAACACAGCAAGCAAATTAGCTCTTCCAGGAGAATCACTGAGTTTTGTGCACTTCCATGTTGTGCTGATGGCCAAATAATTTTTCAACATTCTATTTTGTCTGACAGAGAAAAATTCTGTTAAAACATTGTTTGCCTTGCTTGGAGGAAAGAAAGAAAAAAAAAACTCCACAACCCAGAAAATAGAAAATAATAATTATCCTGGCTAGCTAGGAATACAAACCAAACATCTGTGTGAAATTTACCAGGAACTGTGAAATAGAAAAGTTTGTCTTGCTCTTAACACAGTCGTAATTACAATTTGTTCTTAATAAAAAAAAAAAAAAAAGAGTTAAGCTAATATTTCTGTGGCTTTGTACATTCTTTAATAATAAAATATTCTTTACCAGATCATGACTCTCTGCTGTTATCAACCTCATATTGATCTGACTGCAAGCTGGATCATGGAAAGAGTTACTAATTGGCATTTCAGAAGCACATAATTACTGTGTAATATAATATGTATGTTATAACCTTTTACTCTTCTTTCTTTCCTGCTGCCTTCCTTTCACTTTTATTTATTCATTAGCTCTTAGATTGTAAACCAAAAAAGGAAAGTGCAGATATGTCCTTAGCAAAAATTCTGCAGCAAGTTTCATTAGTGTCCAGGGACTGTATCAGCAATTTTTACATTTCAGGTTTATTGTAGTGTTGTAGCACCTGCTAATTGATGGGTAGTGGTGTACTAATAGTTTTCCTATTTACAATTAGGTTGAGGAGCAAAGACTTTAGGGGGGTTTGTACTGTTCCCTTTGGACTTCTATGTGTTTAGAGCAACTAATTTCTTTTTAAACCAAACCTGTGCCTTAGCAGGAAAACATCTGCCCACTCCTGCAAACTGCAAATGCATCTCCTCCTACAGAAAGAGAGAGAGAGAGAGAGATAGATAGATAGATATTCATATGTAGCTGTTCCTGGTCATAAGGGCTGCTTGATCACTGTTTTTGGGTTGAAACTTTAGGTAGTTGGATCTTTGCATGCCCACAGCATGTGCACTTACCAGGCCTTGTGCAGATAGGAGAATCACTGCAGTCTACCAGCTGCTTAGGAAATAAATCCCTTAAAATGAGAGCAGTGTTTCTGAAATCCATTACATCAAAAGCAAGTCACTAACAGATAATCTCAGTGGGTGTTCAATTATGAACTAGCCAGGATACACAGCAAAGGGCACAAGTGATACACGGCTGTGTCACTGGTAGGAACACAGTCTATGGCAGCATAATAATGCAAAAAAAAAACCAAAAACCCAAATAAGTGGTGCATTTAAATGGAGTAGGTTTGCATGGTATTTTGTTTAAAGCAATATGGAATTTGAACAGTGGTGTGCCATGTGCCAACATGTTTGTCTTACTGTGTGAGGAGCTGCAGCCCCAGGGAAGTGCAGTGTGGTGGTGGCAGGAGGCAGCCTGGCCATGGGGACACATGTCACTGTCACCTTCAGGATGTGGCCAGCTCAAAATGCATGCTTAGAACAAAGTAAATATTTCTGTTTTCCAAAGCACTGAGAAAGTGTACAACACTCCTGTGTTTATTCAGTTCTTGAGACTCTGTCTGGAGGTGTTTAGTGACATGTTAGGGGACTCCAAAAATTATAGGTTATAGCACTCATCAAAGAGACTTGCTTGGAGCATGATAGAAATACCTTAAGTGTTGTTGTCTGAATGAATTTTTGTTGAGTGGAGTTGCTGGTGTGATTTATTTGTATTTTGTAGACCAAAACTAGTGCATGATGACACACACATATGTGTGGAGACAAGCTGGAGATTTCTAGGAGGAAATTTGAAGAAAAAAATCACAACTTTTAAATCTTCCCCTGTAACACCTTTCTGTATTTTTTCAGTCTCCTTGCCAGCATCTGTATTACCGGAGAATAACTGGGGCCTTGTCCTATTAAAAAGTCCATCCTTTGTCATAAGAAGGGGCAGGAAAGAGGAAAAAAACCCATTTGAAATGCTTGTATTTCCCCCTTCTATGAATAAAGAATTGCTTCATGTCAAAGGTAACATCAAGATTAGTTAACCAGTACTAGTTAAAAACTAGAGGAGAGAGAAAGGGAAAGAGTTGCTGTCAAATCCCCAGCTGATGCCATAAGGAGCAGCAGAGTGTCTCCACAGGTCTGGTGCTCAGGCCCAGTGTGTCCCAGCAGCAATTGCCCAGCACTCCACAGCCAAGATGGAAGTGGTGGGGGTCTCTCCTTGCAGGGGAGCTCAGTCCCATTGCCTGCTGTGACCTTGTGGTGGGGCATGTTTGCTGCCACTTCCTTGCCTACAAATTTCCTATATGCTTTCAAAACTTTCCACTCTTAATTCCCTGCTCTTTTCAAAAAACTTCAAAGCAATTAGCAAAAAGTGCAAGCACTTTTATATGCATGAATATATACTGATTCTGTGGTATAGCTTTGATATATATCATATATAGCCAACCCCCCATGTATTCTAATACAATTCATGGCTTTCAGTGTAATGCTGACCATAGGGATTTAGAAGGCAGTCACTTTAAAACTAATAAACACAAAGATACATGGACATGGTGGTAAATTATAATTAATAATGGCTTAGTACTTTCCTGGATTGTAATCATATAAAATTTTTCCTACTGCCCATCATTAATTTAAGGAATAGGGCATTAAGTTTGATTCTCTTTGAAGCCACTTAAGTTGTGGGTCTGTGAGTGTTACATAACACCTTCCTCAATGGACACCACATCATAAGGAATTTAATCTTTCTCATTCTTTAATCCAAAACTGTTTTACTAACCATGTGTTAGGAAAATTTTGCGCTTATTTTGTTCAGTATTTCATTCTTAAACTTAGCATAGTAAGGCAAGCATGCAGTCTAACATCTGAGTATTGCTTTAGAATTTGCTTAGGACCTTTCCCGTTTAAAGATTTTTATCTAAGGTCCTCAAATTGAATTATAAATGTTAAGTTATGCAGCATCCAGGTTTGTGACTGCTCTGTGTTAATCATTTGACAGGTTTTTGGATCAGTGACTTTGACTTCTCACGTGCTGACAACACCCAGTGTTACTGGCAGCATGTGCCAGAAGCAAAGCAAAATTAGCTTCTGGGACTCTTAAAAATGAGGCACCTGATGTGGCAGAATGCATTGTGGGCTTTTTGTTTCAGAGAGAGAGAATGAGACAGGCAGGTTTGTTACAGTGTGAATGGAACCAAGAGTGATTCACAGCAATACACGCCAACCCAAGGGACCTGAGGGAAGGAACACCTAGAATGAGAGTCATCAACTTAATTAAAGACTCTCCACAGTCCTGAGCTGTGAAACTAATGCAATGGCTGCAGATGAGGGTGTGATTTATTTCATTTTGAATTTAACTGGTGAAATAGTTTTAGTGAGTTATGCTTTAAAATGCTAATTTCTCAGTGCTGATGTCAAAGGCAGCTCCAGTGCCCAAGCTGTGGTGGGTGTGTGCCATGGGTCTCATCCCCACATTAGGAGTGCCAGAGGGAGGGAGGATGCTGGGGCCCCCAGGGAAGCAGGATAATGTCCAAAGATGTTTAAAGCTTAGTGATACTGATGCTGGCCTTGAGCTGCTGAACTCTTTCCTAAGGATACAAAAATAATCCAAAGTTAGAGTTTTAAAAAGGAAGCGAGTGGAACTGGAGAGAAGGAGACGGCTGTTTGAGCTTGTGTGTGACCTTACCAAGGGAAAAGGATGGGGAAGGCAAGCCCTGGGGAAGTTTTGCAGAAAGCTGAGAAGAAAGTAGAGATGATATCTGAAGGACACCTTGAGGCAGTGGCGGCAGCTTGGCAGGAGGAGGCAGAGACAAGGGAGCTTCAGGGAGACAGAACCTGAGTGCGACTGGCTGCTAGCGGCAGCTGGCAAGTCAAGGAAGATCCGAATGGGGTATTGTGTTCTGGCTTCAGCTAAGGAGACTGCACTTGGCATATTGGCTGTTGGGTTAGATTACGTTGCTAGATCTGACCTGTCTCACAGAAGTTGTTGCAGAAAGTCACAGCCCTAAAGAGAAACCAGGAGACAGAGATAATGTACTTTTTTTGGAGAAGTGACAGAGATGAGGTTTGCAAAGTTATCTCACTGTGGAACGCCCAGAAGCAAGGGAGCACAGTGTCTGCAGACTTCGTGCTGGGGAAAAAACCCATAGATATATGTGTGTATTTGGAAGAGATATATATATGTATATATTCATATATGCAGAGTTAGGCAATATGGAGAAAAATAAAAATATATGCACAGGGTTTGTTATAATTGTGTCAACTGTTTCGTGTAGTAACATAGAGAAGTAACTAAAAGAGTGCCAAAACCATGAGTTTGTTGGGAAAGTTATGATAATAATTATGCTAATGTTTCCCCTTTAAGAAAAGGTTTGGGGAGCATACAGTGATGATATTTTGGTAATCTTTGTCCAGATTTGGCTACCTGGGCAGTAATAGTTTAGCACTGTGGGAGGCAATAACAATACACATGTGTTAAATTATTTTTTAAAAGTTTTAAGTTATTTTAAGCTTATTTAATAATGTTTTAATTGGTGTAGCTCATAAAAAATTAATATTTCATTACCAATAATAAGCCTATTGCTTCTTATACAACCTGAGCTACTTCTGCAAGTAATGGATGTCAGGTTCATTTCAGGGACATTACTGCATGAGGAATTCTAAGAATTTTCACATTAGCACAATGATGGTGAAATCAAAATTAAAGCTGTTTGTGTAAAAAGAGTGTGCAGTTGTGCAGCAAGTTGCTAAACACAGAAAAATTGATGCTGTTATATTAAAGGATAACACTTAGGTTTTATTTTCCTGCAGATTGAGAAAGTCACAACATGCTAGTGCTTCATATCAAACTTGCTTTTACGTTTATATCATTAAAAAGACAAACTTGGTCTTCAAAGGTGCCTGTTCTTTGGGGTGATAATTGTGTTCCTCCTGCTGCTGGGAGAGCACCGTGCCTGATGCCATCCCAACTGTCCTTTTCACCAGTGGGCTTTGCCCAGGGACATCCCTGGCTGGCAGAATGTCCTGTGGCTGTTCCTAAGAGAGGAACCTCTGTAGGTGCAGCAGGGAGAGAGTTTCACACCCCATGGATAGGTGAGATGCAAACATTTTCACTTTTGACAAAACTGAGATTTGCTGAAGGTTTTTCATGTGGGGAAGGAGGGAGAAAGCTGGGGCAGATGCCTGTGCCTGGTGGTCACACTGGTGGCTGTAAATGCTCTGTTCATGCTCCTGCAGAAGGTGGAGGAGTTTCTCCAGGGCAGGGGATGGTGCTGGAGCTTTTCCCCAAGCTTTGCAAGTCAGTGCACCAAAGTCCATTAGCTTAAGGGGAGCTGATTTCTTGATGCCAGTGGTGAGGGCTGAGTGTGCCTCTGGGGACCCCATTTCCTCAGCCCCTGCCGCCTGGGTAAACGATCTGTCAGAGATCTGGAACAGTGTCTCTGAATTTGCTCTTCACTAAAACAGTCAAGGAATGAAGAATATTTGTTTAAATTCTTGTTTATTAGCCTTATTTATGTTTTTAAAATTGTGGTTTCAGGAGTGTAAAGGCAAGAGTCTATCCCTTGGCTTAGTTTTTCCCTGGGTATTATAGATGAATAGCAGGCTTACGTTTTGAAATAAACTTTTTTTCTTTTGTAAAATCAATTGCTTAGGCAGGAGAGTTCCTGACTTTCCAATTAAGCAATTTATCTAAAAGAAATCTTTTTTTCCCTTCCCTTCAGAGCATTAAACCCTTACTCAGCTTGAAAGCTGCATCAGTCTGCCAGTGTGGGATTAATGCCACAAACGTTACTGCTCATATTTGCTGCAGAGATGACCTGCAGACATGACCATCATGTTAAAAAATAGCTTTTATAATTCCTTGTGCCTGATAACAGAGCCAAAAAACCTGCCTCTGTTTTCCTGCATTTCTTCTTACTGGTTAGAGAAGGGGAGAAGGCACAAAATGTGGTGCCTGTCCCCGACGGCCCATCCATCCCTGCTGCCTCCTGGGGCTTGGGCAGTTTCTGGAATGGCTTTCTGGCTGCAGTGGCTCTTCCTTTGCCATGTCCCTGTACTGTGGGAACCTTGGGAACATTGGCAAACATGGGTGCCTCCATGGGCTGAGTGTGAGCACTCAGCCTGGCATCCTAAAACCTGCCCTGAGCCTGGTCCTACTGCACACCAGGAAGGCTTAGGGCTTACTTTGGCTTTTTGGATAAATCTAGGGAAGGGAGGAGGCTTTTTGTTTTCCTCTTAACGTGTTTGTCTGTTGTCAGTATAAATAAGTTTGAACATGTTCTGAGATTATCAGCAAAGCTCCTGAACACTGAAAGGAATCAACCTCTCAAAGCTTTTGAGCTTTCCCATCACTCACATTTTACCTGTACAAGCAAACCCCGTGTGTGTGTGTGGCACTGAGCAGCACAGTAGTGTGTTTATTCACTCTCTGAGCTAACCTTGCTTCTCCGAGAGGCTGGAGGGAAATTGTTGTGCTTCTGCATTTTCTTGTGGGACATATTAGTTTCTGCTGCTCGAAAGGATCCTTTCCTCAACTCTCCTGCCAATCCAAACCCAAAAAACCATTCTAGCACTGCTGGAATGACTGACTAAAGGTTTTCTTGCTGTAATTTATACACCTATCAATAATTTCTTGATTTTTTTTTCCCTCCCGTACAGGACACAGTGTCTTATTGCTGGAGCTGAAAACTGGAAAATTGGAGTTTGGGGTAGACTCCTGAGTTCTGTTTCCTCTGGTGGTAACTGTTCATCAAGAGGTTCTGCAACTGTTTCTGCTGGGCTTTTCCAGGGAATTAAATCTGGCTTTTAAGGTTAACAGTTTCTCTTAGGAGGTGGAAGGAAGCTCTCCATAGCTTAGCAGGCTGCCCCAGCTGCCCCAAAGGTCAGGGTGACTTCAGCACTGCAGTGGGCACAGCTGGGGCCTCTCATTCACTTTTCCTTGTGGCTTTCTGTTTTCTTCAGGGTTTGCCTGAAGAATCATGAGCAAGTGAACCTCTGTAGCAGATAAGGAGATGGTGCCAGTCACTGGGCAGCCTGGAGAGAGCTGGAAGTGGCTCAGTCCCTGTGTTGCTCTGTTCAGCCATGCCTGGGGCAGCAGTAATTCTGGGGGGAAAGGAGGAAAAAAATGGCAGAAAAAGTCTGAAGGAAAAGAAGGGGGAGAAAAGTTAATCCCTCAGAGCCACTCTGGTGGCCTCAGGAGACACATCTGTAGATGGCACATCACACACACCTTGTTCATGTGAGCATCTCTATAGTTTGGGATGATTTTTGCTTTCTGAGGTGACAGGACTGTGTTCATACTAGAAACCTTTTCAACTAATTTTTTTCACACAATATTATCTGTCTGCTGGGAGTTAATACAACCCTGGATTTGTCTGTTTAAAGACCCAATATATACTACCCATGGCCCTCTTTCCTAGTAATGATTTTTAAGCTGTGAATTCCCGACATTTACCTACAGTAAAACCTCAGCTGACACCCCGAGTGCATATTTTTTGTACAGATTTAGTCTGGAGTTTGAAAAATCTCAGTTTTATAATTCAACAGCTGTAATGTGTTTTCTGGGAACCTTAATGTTTCTGAAACTTGATTATGCAAATATTTGCAGAGCGCAAACAAACACTCAGTGAACAAATCCATAAAATAATTAAGCAAAGACTGGTCGTTTTCTATTTTCATAGTATTTCTATTGGTTTCTATTTTCATAGTATTTGTGTCTCTCTAAACATGTCCCAAACTCTCTGGATGCCTCTTTCCCCTCAGTGATTTAGAAGTCCCTGGTGACGTTGATTGCATCCCAGAAGTGGTCACCTTTACTGGTGAAACCCATCAAAAAGCTGATGCCATGTGAAGAAATTTTTTGAGATATCTTTACAGATATTTTATAGATTCAAAGAACTTTTCTGGCATCATCAGAATCATAATACCAAGCAGTGTTCAAATTTGAGGACTCTTAAAAGTATGAAGAAAAAGAATTTTAGATGACCACTGTCCTCTTAGTTACTGGTGGGCAACTGTGCTTTTCTACATCCAGTACTTAAATACCAAGTCATTGAGTTGGTGGTTATGCTGTGGAAGAGATTTATTTTATAACTAAAATTAGGTTGTGTCAGAATTTTGTGATTTTTAAGTTGTTTTTTGTCATATTGGCTTGAAATTCTGCAGGTTCACTGTAGCAATCCTGATACAGGCAAGTTATATTTGGATTGAGCTCTAGACACATGGAAGTGAGAGGCTCATTCCCTACCAGGCTTTGTGCTCCCAGCACAGCTCTGTCATTTTTGTACTGGATTGGGCAACATAAAAGAAATGCATTTATAGTCCCAGGCAGTGTTCAGAATGAATGTTGTGCATAAAATTGCTTGCTGAAGTTACTTGCCTGATGCTGCATGAGAGATGGGCTAACAGAGAATTTGGGTCACTGTACCTAAGAAGATTTCTGTAATTAAACTCGTTTGCATTTTTACATGAAATACTTGAAAAAAGCTTTAAAGTTTCAACCTGTCTATCCCCTTTCCTCCTGAAACATATTGTTATAGATTCACATTTAAACCATTTAGAACCAAATTTTGATAAAGAAAAAGAATCATCATTGCAGGATTTTGAAGAACTTATTTCTCACGTTGAGAAAGATGTATACACATGTATTTTCTGTGTGTTTCACTCTCTGAGTACTCTAGCCTTACAAAATAAAGCTGGCATGGGTTAGATGGAATGGAACTAAAAAAGACTGAGTTTGAATGAAAAGGAAATAATAAATGATACTCAAGATTTTTATGTTTAATTTTTAAACTGTAATCAAAAAAACCAATGTGTACTCTTTTTTCATGAATGCTGCACACTGCAGAAAAAATGCACTGCAAGTTTTTGGAAAAGTGCCCACAACTGATACAGTGGGATTTGGGAAGAATTTTATTTTTTATGTTTTTTTATTTTTTAAAGCACTTACAATTCTCAAGCTGCCTTCTTGCTTAGGTCAATTATTTTTGAGGAGGGAGGCAATGTGCTCATTACTTTCCAGTATTTCTTCTGTGTTACTGCAGAGAAAGCAGACAGTAAAGTATCTAAAAGCCCAAATATCAGTCTGTAGTGATTTCTGCATTTAGAGCACAGGATTGAAACTACTAACATTACAGTTTAGCACAAAATTTCATTTCTATTTAATAACTGCTTTGAACGGTGACTTGTGTGATTGATCATGCACACTTACACAATCAGCATTTATAGTTTAACTTTTTAGATAAAAATGTGGAATACCTACAGGTATAGGCTATATAGAGTAGTATGTGATAATGTAAGAGTTCTCCAGATTAGTACTATGACTGTTTGACAAACTCTCATAATGTCAAAGTTTAAATTATTGAATAGCTACAATTCTGCTGTAGAAAGTGCTATGTAGATCATGAGACATAAAAGGAAGCATGTTCCAGATGAAGTAGCTGAGTAAATATATCATCTAAGTGGTTGATAAAGTAGCTAAATTACTGTAAACAAACAATAAAACATCTTAGAGGAAATATCTTAGAGAAATTGCTTATTGAAAGCTTAAAAAGATAAATGCAAATTGTAAATATGTAAAGGCTGGAGGGCAGTTTTTTTGGTCAAAGCTGTAGGTTCTCTTGACTGTCTGTCTAATACAGATGATATCCTTGAGCAGTAATGACTATTCCTTCTGACACAGAGTAAAGCAGATGAGAGTTTATATAAGATGGACCAAATCTATTTCAGCCATTAAATACTTATAGAAGTATTTCTGGGCATTGTAATATGAAAATGTTCAGTGAAAGGAAAATGTTGAGACTGTATACATCATTAATCAATTATAAGTCATCTTAATGGATAAGAAATTACTCCCAAGATATTTGTTTTATTAGTGAACTCAGTTCTGCAGAGCATCAATTCACTGCATACCACATAAACAGGGTTTTTTTTTTTTTTTTGGTTTTTCTTTACTTCTCATTATCTTTGATAATTTTAGTTTCCAAGAAAATATCAATGGAATTGATCATCCTCTACCCCTAAGGCTGAACATGCCAAATATATTATTTTATGCCAAAAGTATTTGTGGAAGCATCAAAGTTCTTGTCTGCCAGCCAGATGCCATCTGCAGCAGCAGAGGTGGCTGGGAGTTTTCAAGCTGGAGCCAAGGTGCTGTAAAAGTGTCCAGGGGACCCTCAGAGCAGCCTTGCAACACTTAAAGGGCAGCACTTTCTCATCTTAGGAGAAAGATGGGGTCAGAATTTTTAGCTGGGCCTGTTGGGGTAAGGAAAGGGGTAACTAAAATTTAAAGAGAGTAGATTTAAACTAGAAATAAGAATGTGTATTACAATGACAGTGACGAAGCACTGGAACAGGTTGCTCAGAGGTAGAAGGTCCATCCCTGGGAACACTGGATGTCAGATTGGATGGGGTCCTGAACAGCCTCCTCTGGTTTAAGATGTCCCTGCTCACTTCAGGGTGGTTGGACTAGATAAACTTTAAAGGTCCCTACACAACTCAAATTATTCCATGATTCTATGAAAAAAAGAGAAAATTAAAAGTGCTATGAAGCACAGCAGAGTTGTCAATAATATCTCCTCCCATCTAATGGGAGGCAGCCTGGAAGAGCTGGAAGAAATTGTGTTTTGTGCATACACTGCTCTGTGGTAATGTTTTCTCTTTATATTGTGTTTTTCATCCTACTGCCTCTGGACAACTCTCATGTAGATGAAAAGGTAGTGGTAATGAGCTGAGCTGATAAATCTTTCAGAAGAAAAGGGGAGAAAAAAAGAATATTATAACTGTTTTTAGTAAGGGGGGCTTACTTGAAAATACTTAATATCTGATTCTCAGTGTTTTCTCAAAATGACACCTAAAAAAAGACGATAAAAAGTTTCTAAGATAATGAAGATAGTAAGAGGTAATACTGAAATGACACTGAGAACCCTTCTGCATTAAGTATTATTTTATGTGACTACTTTATTCATTATGATTTATGGAGAATATCCCTAGCTACAAAAGCTAGATAATAGATGGGTTTTATCTTTTTAATAACAGATCTAATCCCACAGTTATTATTTAATCAAAATTTCTTCTTTTCAGACATTTTCCTGCATGTATTTTTCTGAGTCAGGTCTGTGATATTTAGGACTTTCCATAGGTGACAATTTACATTTTCAAAAACACATCAAGAAATGGTCATGTTCTTGCCTCATGACAACATGATGAACAATTAAGCAGTATTAATTCCCTTCTGTGATGGACATTGAGACAAAGAAAATTTAAATATCTTGCACAGGGCTGCTGAGGGCTTGGTGTTAGAAGTGATGGGACCTTGAGGGCTCCCATATCTTTCCAATACCCAGCTGAAATACAATATCCAAGAGGAAAAGAACCAGTCTTGTTCCTTTTTAAGACAAAGTGGCAGAAGTTGTGTTGATTTTTAAGAGGACAGAGTCATTGGTTAGGTGACTCTTGATTTCTCTATAGGTCATCTGTAGGCTCTTGGACAAGGTGCAGAATAAAACTGCTGGGGTTTGTGTTTGTTTGTTTGTTTGTTTTTCTTCTTCTTTTCTTTTTTTTTTTTTTCTTCTTTCAGCCTGGAGGTATTTGTATTCACCTTTCCTACAGAGATAGAAGGATCTAAAATTTGGAGGAAGCATATTCTCTAAATAAAAAATATTATTATGAAGAATGTTGAATTATCTTTGCAGTGTCAAAATAATGAACAGATGTAATTGTGATCTTCATTGCTGTGTGAAGAACAAAGGAGGGACACAAAAAAGCTAATGAAGATCTTCCCTGTCCAGCCACCTTTGATTGATTTGCTTGTCGTTCAGTGAGAAATGCCACAGAGCTGGGAAATCTGCCTGGCTCTGCTGAAGGAGTTTGAGTTATGTTTCTTAATAATGTAGCTTTATATTTAGTGGTGAGTTACAAAGATTTTTGCCCTTCTTTCCTGAAGGCAAGATATGATCCAAGTTGGCTGATGAGATGAAAGCTGGTGGTGAGTGTCATCAACATGCATCAAATGATTTTATGAGGAAACTTGACTGTACAACTTTTTGAGGCAGACTCTAGGGCTTCTTGGATCCATCATTTCTACGTAGAACACAACGTGCTGGAGGAATACACAGCATGTATAATGCATGCTGGAGCAGCGTGCTGATGAAATGTGGATGGAATCAAAGAGTAAAACCAGAGTAATTGCTGAAATCTGCTGCAGATCCTGAGTGTAACTGATAAATAACTACCAATAACCAGAGCAACAACAGTTTTGCCATGCACACGCTCAGAAGCAGTTTGTGTTTTCAAGGGAAGTTAAAGCATGGCTGGGTTTTTTTCAGGTTTCAGTAGCAGGGCTGCAGTGCAGGTGCTCTTTCCATGGTGCCCAGCCTCACAGGGCCATGCTGGGAATGGGAGCACCCTGCACAGAGACATCTTTGTACCCTGGTGGACTCAGTTTATCAGATCTGAGTGGGAACATAGAGTTCCAGTGTCCTGCCTGATGACTCTCTCAGCTGCTGGAATGGGATCACACCTGACCATGGGCTTGTACCCTCTGCTACTTGGTTTCAAAACTGTTTTGAAATCATGTGATTATGCTGGTTATGCCTGCAAGGAGAGCAAGCTTAGATGGCCTCTCTGACGCATCTGGAAGATGCCTTGTGTGTTCAAGCACATTAAATACACACAAAATGCCAGGTGACTTTGTGATTTAGTGATGATAGGAACTCCCACTGATCTTCTTCTCCTTAATCCCATTTCAGTAGGTGGCTCTTGGACAGGTAAGATAAGTAGCCTGCCAATAATTATGTGAATTTAATGCCAGCTTCTAAATTTTATTTAATTGCTGTGAGATTCACTTTAAGTTTCTGGTCCAATAACATTTTAGTAATTAGTGACCTAACAGACATAGAATACTGCACCAGTCATTTGGATGAAGGTTTTGTTGGTTCAAAGAAGATCAGGCACTCTTTCTGTAATTAAGTGTGGCTGTGAAAATGAATGATGAGCACAAGGCAGCACAGATAAAGGAAGAGAGAAGATTTTAATCTGGAGATGTGCTGGTGGGGCAGTGAGGTCTGTCAGCCAGAGGGGCAGGCTGGTGTCTGAGGAGAAGGTAATTGAGGCTATGAGCCCCTTAAAGAGCAGCTGATGAGATTTACCTGCCCTCTGGCTAGGTCTCCCTGGGAGATCTAGGGTTGGAAAAGGACCCGAGACAGGTCCTTTGAGAGTGGTCACTTATCACTTGCACCTGCAGCTGAAATTGATAGAAGTGGTGTTTGTACAAGCAGGGAATGACAAAGCTGGATCCTTCTATGCACTCCTGCCTCCTGAGGACAATTCTTACACAGCTGGAAAAGTCTGGCATAGCCATGGTGTTACAGCAATCTCATGGTGTTTCAGGGCGAAGGACAGACGAGAATGTGGACTCCATTATCAGAAGGCTAATTTATTATATTAAGATATATATATATTATAACTATACTAAAAGACATGAAAGGAGAGAGAAGGTTTCTCAGAGAGCTAAAGCTAAGAATAGAGTAGAAAGAATGTTCAACAATCCAGCTCTCCCGGACTCTGTCCGATAGAGAGCAGTCTTTGATTGGCCATTAATTATAAACATGAGAGATGGGCCAATCACAGGTGAACCTGTTACATTCCACAGCAGCAGATAACAATAGTTTACATCTTGCTGCTGAGACTTCTCAGCCCCAGCTGGAAAAATCCTAATGAAAGGATTTTTATGAAGAGATGTCGGCAACACCATGGGGCAGAGCTGAAGGTGTAGTCACAACCTCTGGGAAGGACTGGATACCTTTGAGCAATCTAGTGTCACCATTGCAGGGGACTTGGAGTGAAATATCTATAGGGGCCCTTCCAACCCAAACCACTCTGGGATTCCATGACTCAAATGTCATGTCGTGTTGCTAAACTGGAAATTTGTAGAAGCTTTTTTAAAACAAATGCTTATATTAAATTCCCTCATATCTGTGAGAATTAGAAGTTGCTAGTTTCAATGAGCAGTTTTGTTTCAAAGAAATTCCTTAGGGAATAGAATGAAGGAGATTTTCTCATTTTTGTATCAATGCTTTAGTTAAATATTTATGAATAGAAGCTTCTCTGTTTGCTTTGAAGCCAGTTTCTTTCTCAGATATGTATTAGTGTCCAAATCCGTCACTATAACATCCTGGATCCTTTAATTAGGTTTGCCAGTTCATGAGTAAACTAAAGTTGCTTCATCAGATGTTTCCTTGAGACAGAAAATATGTTTCCTTGAGGTTTTGAGTTATTTGCATTTTCTGCAATGCAAATTCTAGGCATAGCCTTTCAGAAGGCTAAATGATCTTGAAAAATAGAGGTCATATCAAAGTGATGTAGAGCTGTCTTGCTTGTGCTGTCTTTATGTTGTTTCTAAGTAAAAAATATTCAGAAATGAAAGCTCCTCCTTCAGCTCAAGAGTTCATATGGTGGCAATTGCTATGAGATTTCCCTCTTACGTGGCCACAGACCCTTCCTTTCTTTCCTTTCTTTCCTTTCCTTCCTTCCTTTTTTACCCAGATATTACAATATGAGATTCCTCATAAACGAACAATATAAAAATACTTTATTGATATGCCTCTCTACATTATCTAGCAGGAGCTGTAACATTTTATGGCAAGACCATTTCCTCTGTGCATGGAAAGCTTTTCAGAAGCTGGGTTTTTGCCTGTGGTATGAAACAGCATAGCTAATGCTTGAAACAGTCAGAGAGCCAGCGTGTGGTCTGGCTGTCTTCTCCCGGCAGGGCATGTGCCAAAAAACCATAAAAAATTAAAACAAATATGCAGGTTTTTACACTATATGTGATAAGTACTGTTCCTCTGGGTTCTTCCATGTGTGTTGTTCCAAGGAATATTTGAATGAAAAAAATGTTGTTTTGGCTCATCTGAGGGCCCTGAAGGTCCAAAAAAATAAGTAGTATTTCTCAACTTGTCTAGATTAAAAGATATTTAAATTGAATATGTAAAAGTTTTAGATAGACTTCAATGAAAATTATTTTTAGAGAATGTCTATATTTTGAACTTTACTTTTAGAAGTGGAAGTTTATTTATTTATTTATTTATTTATTTTCCCTAAAGTAGAAATGGGACTTTAAGTAGAAGTACTCATGCTTTGCACAACCATATCCTTCTGCAAACTTTTTGAGTTGAACTGAGGTCAGATTTCCCATGCTAATAATGAGATAAAGATTCAGATTGTGGAGTAAAGTTGATGATCAGTAATGGCTGATTAGAGTAACCAAGTGAAAACTTTAAAAATCTTACTATTTCAGAACAGTTCCAGATCACATTTAAGAATGATTTAAGCAATTCTTGGTAAATAGCCACAACTACCAAATGTAGAATATTTTGGCAAAGAATATACAGCCTTTAAAATGGAAATTAAATGAAACAGAATTTGACTTGAATCTAAAAGACTTTATATGATTCAGCTGAAAGGTTTGATATTGTCTCCTAGTCTCTAAGAAGATACAAGCTCAGGATAGACTGACAAACATTTATTTCATCAGTGATGTCACATGTACTTCTCACAGCTAAATTGCAAAAATATAAAGTTTACAGACCACTCATACCTTAAATTCTTATTAGAATAGATTAGAATCTATGCTTAAAAGAAACTGGTTTTGTCCCATGTGATTTTCTCTTCATACTTATGTTTACATTATATTTTATCCTTCTTCCAGGTCAACAGGTAAGCAAAATTTTTTGGGGGGCACATTATTCAGCATTTTATTTTGTAAAAATTAAGCATTTTATTTTAAAAGTATCAAAGCTGGTTCTGTAAGTACAATTACACAGCCTGCCCCCCCTGCCCCCAGCTTAAATCAGTGGTGGTTGTTAAGACACTTTAAGAGTAAAAAAATAAACATTAATTCTCTTTATATCCCATAGTTTGTTACAGTTTGTAGGATTAAACAGGTGAGCAGCAGAAGGTTTGTGGGCCTTTCCAAAAGAGGAGCAGAGGGCTTGCAGGCAAAAACCCCCTTGGAGACTGGAAAATGTCAAGTACCTTTTAAAAAAACCTCAACCTAATTAAAGTTTATCTGACCAAAAATGGTTATAAAACACCTAATGCACAGTGTGTGAGGCTGCTGGTTTTGACATTAAAGATATAAAACAAATTTAAAATACCATAAAAATTATAGTGCTTTGTAAACTGTTAATAGAATGACATTTTCCTTCCTCTTCCTGGGACTGTCGGAGTCTGACTTCTAAAACTCGTGTTACTGCCTTAGAGTCTATGCAAACACAGCCACCTCATGGGATCCCTTCTGAGGATGTCTCTTGGATATGAAAATGATGTTTTCTTTAGAATCAGTCCCATGGCAGCCCTGAAGGTATTTTTGGTTAGTTTTCATCAGAAACAGGAGACTTAAAAAGCAAGGGAAAAAAAACCTTAGAATTCATCTTCTGAAAGTGACATAATTTACAGCTTCCAATGGAAATTGGATGAAATTAGTTTAATGTTTTGCCCTCAGCTGGCTACTCAAGGTTTATGTCAGGAGGAGTTGCTGGTACTCCAGCTGTACCAATTTCAGCCAACTCATCACATCTCACTGCCACCCACCCAGTGCAGCCACGTGTTGCTGCTGTTGGATGCCAGTTCAAGAGACTTGGTCTAGTTCTTGGTGTGCACTAATTGACTAATTAATTAGTTAATTGAGCGATAAATAAAGTCTAAGAAAATTTTTAAAAATCAGCAACCTGAACATGGATCTGGTGCTTGCTCTTCTGTGGTAAGACAATTCACATTTCCAGTTCTGAAAAAGAGGGAACCTCCTCATTGTCAAGTAATATATCAGGTGAAATATAGACGGTTGAAACTTTTGAGAGTATTTCAGAAGTAGCAAAAATTTCCAAAGGCAGCAGAATTTGTGTAGAAGCCACTATGGCTGTAATGGACATGTTTTGGACAGTCCTGTGTCACTATGGAGGAGCTGTCCAGGAAAGTAAAGCTGAAGCCAAATTTCTTTAAGATGATTAAAAATAACATATGCATAATCTTTAATAAGCTACTAATTAGAGAGGTGCCTGTGTTTAAAGCATCAACAGATATTATTCCAGATCACAGCTTTTGCAGTATCTGCTTCTGCCTGAGGTGGCATAGATGGGCTGAGCCAGAGGCAGATGAAGATGGTGGGCACAAAATTCCCTCCAGTGTTTGCATATATGCAAATAATGCAATAGCTTTCCCTGAGGAATGTGTGGGGAAATTAGCATCCAGGTCACCAGACTCCATGTTTTTGTCCTAGGCTGATCTGCTGGGAGAAGAGAGGTGGCTGTCACCAGTGCCAACCCCAAGCTGCTCTGTGGATGCTTGTCTGTAGTGATTACAACTTGCATGTCTTTAATTACTGAGCTGATTTAATTCAGTCTGATACAAAATGAACTTAAGGCTCTGTGGATTCTACTTTGTTCTTTTGTAAAAACAGGGTTTCATAACAGGGCCTGAAATTCAGTTCACTCTGAACTTTCTAGAAGTTGACTGTCAGTAAGTTTGGGACCAGTTTTGACCAAGACAGTTTATGGTTTTCTGGTAAACCACATGAAAATTTGAGGATTTGGAGGCATTCCCTCATACTCATTATTTCATGTCTGAAAGGAGCCTCGGGGTATTAAATTTTCAGGTTACTGTGGTTTTGTTTTTTTGGGTTTTTTAAACTGAGTCCAAGTCAGTAAGTGCTTTTATCCACAATGGCCTTCCAAAATAGACATTGTCTACATCCTAAGGAGCAAAATTTTAAAAAAAGCCATACAGAGAGGAAAGTGATTTATGAAGCTTGTAAGTAAGCACTAATTTATTTGCTGATTTGTAATACATCTAAAGAAGAAGATTGTCCTAAATGCATTTGAATGGCTTTACCATGTAGGCCAAGTAATGCACAACAACAATCTGATTATCTTCCTTTTGTCTTGTGGCATTCAGGGTTTGATCCAACATGAAAATGGGAGCCAGATAAAGAGCAGCACTGAGCTAAGTGAGTAATGTAAGTCATCCTCTTAGTTAAAAATGTTTATCTGCAGTCAAAGCTGCAACTGCCTGTAAATGGCTTAGAGAAATGCCCTGGGTGAAAGCCTTAAAGCATGTGCTTAATTTTAAATATGGATTTGCTTTGAGATGCAAAGAACACATCATAGCATAAAAGTAATTTTAGAACAATATAATTTAAAGTGCCCATATAGTTTTTTTGGTTGTGATCAACAATGATATTGTAGTTAGATCCCTATTGCTCTTGCCAGGCAAAATGGAGAAACAGTGATGGATGGAATTACTGAAAAATGTCAAGAAATGGATGCACAAATTACTGAGGGTATTTTTAGTGCTTTCCTTTGGGGGTGTTGCTTCAGGAGGGAAATCTGGGCTTCCACAGGTATTTGAAAGAGAAATCAAAACCGTGCTTTTTCTGACTACTCCCAAAGCTGAAGCCCAAAGAGAAGTAAAACAGACAATAAAGCACGTGAGCCATCCTTAAATAATTGTGTGCCACCAGAGACTTGTTTCAGGATAACTGACTAGGATTATCAACATATGAGATTTTACACTCTGCATTTGTAAGTACCTTATAGGAATTAGCATGATATCTTCTAAACCTAAATATATGAAAACTGGCTGGCACTGCAGCTTTTGTTCCTGTCAGCAGCAGCAAAAGCAAAAGAGTATGAAAGATATGGTCTCTGAGCATTTTGAGGTGAGACAAAGTGGGAGAAGAGGTGCCACACCTCAGGTGAAGATAAACTATTCTACAGCAGTCAGCAGACAGGCTGGCACTGCAATGGATTATAAATCATCCTGCCTATGAATTAGCTACTGGTTTCAGCTGCTTCTGGTGAAAGCAAAAAGTGCAAGCTACCTTCCCACATGCAAATAGGCCTTCAGCCTGCAATGGATGAACAATACAGTACAATTTAGTTCCCTATTTTTAATGTTACTCTGATACTGTGCCAGAATCTGCTGGAAAAGGAAACATAAATCTCTACACTCTAACATATAGTCAAATAGGATTTTTGAATATGTAAATTGTAAACCCAGGTGGAGCTGGAAGCTCATTAGTTCAGTAAAAGGTTGTTTTCAAGGAATGTTTAATAGACTCTAACCACTAATCTTATCACCAGGTTACACTTGGTACATCTATCAGTGAAATTTAGGAAGGCTGAATAGGAGAATGTGTCTTGAGTTGACAGGAGCAGCACTGCACTGAGAAAAGAGAAGGTGCAGTTTGTAAACAACTTCTGCTTACAAGGCAGAGGGGAAGAAATTTTCAGTATGGTCAATTAAAATCAGCTGAAACCTATTGAGGAAAGCTGTCAGGTCTTCCCAGCAGGCTGGCCAGTCTCCCTGTGTTGCAAGGTTTCTTCCATACAGCCATTTCTGTTCCTTGCTGGGACAAATCAGCACTGTTCGTGCTGGGAGGATGATTTGTTGCCTTTTTGATCTGTGCCAAATATTTTTATATCCTGAGAAGGGATGAGTAAAACCACCCAACTTAAATTTTCTACAGTCTTCATTATTTTATCTGTCTCCACTTTTTCAAAACCATATATTCGCATTATTCTGTGATCTAATGCAGCGTCATAAATGCGATGCTTGGAGGGTCATCCAGTCCTGTCTCCTGTAGGCAGCAGCCTTTGAAATGTCTTTAATTACTGTTGTGTAACATCATAACATGAGTTGGGTCAGGTTGCAGCAGTTTGGTGTGCACAGAGCCCAGCCCTGTTCCTCTGACCTTACACAAAGTCAGCTGAAATTTTAATCTGCTTTGGCCCACAGGCTTCACCCCCCAACATCCACCCTCACCTCTTGTGTGGGGTTAGAGTGGATGTGCTGGTGAGACACAGAAGCAAAGGAGTTGGCTACAAGAGCAGGCTGTTAACCCAGAGATAAAAATAGTGTCTGTACTGTATGTCACCTAAAGTGAAACTGTTGAACATCCCTGGACCAAGATGTTTAATTTTATCTCAGTTGTACAGTAGTCTGTGCCCTCCAAGACACGTTAAGACACCGTGAAAGCTTTAATTTTGATGCCACCAGCCAGACTTCTCTCCTAAAGGCTGGGTTCTTGGGCTGTGCTATAAAAAAAAATAAGAGAGGAAGAAAGAAAAAGAGGTTTAAAACACTTTTTTTAGGACTGCTATCCTGTGAAACTTAAAGGGATTATAAACCATATCAGTAGCTACTGAAATCTTTAGTCATGAGTATTTTTTACAGGAAATGTCAGAAAAAAAATCACGGAATGTGTTAACTGTAACTTGCTTTTATCGCCTGATCCTGAGCATACATGCAAGTGTTAAAAAATGGGTATTTTAAAAGAAAACTTGGCAGCAGAATATCCAGCATTTTCAGGAGAAAATGTATATTTCATTTGATGTGGATCATGTGTTAGCAGGGAGGGATAATCAGAAAGCACCGTAGCCACTCAATATCATATCATATCATAAATAATTCTATTATAAATAATTCTCAGCAGATATGACTAATTTAGCACACTTTGGCATTATCTGTTGGTGCTGTGGGATATGCTTGCAGCTGTAATTTCAGGTCTTTAATGTTTATTATGTTACTGTCTCTTTTGGTAGTATTAAATCTTGCCTGATTGTTTCAAAAATTCTCTGTTCTTTTTTATTCCCATATACTATTCCTGTTAGACACAGTTCATTGAAAACTCACATAATATTGTGTGTTAAATGGTACAGCATGTGTACTTTTGCTAGAAACCGTGGCAGTAATTGTGTCTAGTAGTTAAGATCCCTTGCCTAGCAGGGGTGTCATCACAGTAGGGATATAAAAGTCTACTATCTTTGTGTTAGAAGAGCATTCAAAAGTCATTTGGGCAAAACACTTAGCAGAGAGCACAACCCATTGTACAGGTGAGCACTCCATAAAAGCACTCTCTATATGTAAGCTGAGACACTAAAGAAACACTCGAGAAAAGCTTGAATTATTTATTTCCGCATGTTACCCGTTAAAAGCACTTTAAGATCACTCCAAAACACTCCTGTCTGCACACAGTAATCTCAGCAACAGGAGGAGATGAAAAACATAGTTTGGGAGAGGCTTTGCAGAGTGGAGGTGCAGATAACTGCTGCTTAAATGGGCCAGCACTGTCTGTCTCCAGTTCTCTAGACACTGTGATAGGACTGAGACATTTATTTCAATTTTGCAAACAATTTTGCCTTCAAATCCCCAGGCCACGATCACCACATGATGCTGTCCTGCTTTGATGCACACAGAAAACTTGTCTGTGCCTGGAATGGGGCTCAGCTGTGCAGTTACCCCAAACTTTGCCTCATGGCTGGATGAGCTAAGGGAGAGTTGTGTTCTTGCCCCAGATGGCTGTGACAGGTTTGGATCTGTGGCCGCATTTCTCTTCACAGAGAAAAACAAGGCACAGTTTCCCAAGGATATTTCTGGGATTCATATTCTCTGAACCTCAGAGAAAGAAAAAACAGTTCTTATCTCATTTACTGTTCCTGTGTTTTAGGACAAGTGGAATGCATTGGGGAAGATTGTTTACCTGAAGGAATTTGTTTGATTGGATTCTGGTGTGAGTGTTTTGATTCATTAATCAATTGAATCCACGTGTGTGTCACGTCTGTTGGCTGACAGTCATGAGATTCTGGGCACTTCAGTGGAGTTGGGTGCTTGTGCAGACTCAGTTTAGATTCAGTGTAATATAATATAAAATAATATAGTTTAATAAAGTAATTAATTAGCTTTCTGATGTAAGTGGGGTCAGATGCATCATTTCTCCCTTTTGTTGGGGTAGCCCTGCTTTTACTATATGGATCCTCTCCCAGGTTCTTCCAAGAGACAGAGGACAGGCAACATCAGAGGCCCTGACAGAATGGAGTTATTTCACTGCCTGACAGAGCTGTGGCAGCCCTTCATTCCCTTGTTCAGCTCAGCCTCCTTATGGAGTGACTGAAAACATTTCTCTGAAAAATGTGAAAAACCCCTGCAGTTTTACTCCCCTCTAGCTGTCTGCTAGGGCCAGGCAATGTTCCCTCTGGATGTGGCAGTGAGGTTTGGAAGGTGATGAAATATGATGGAAAGACAGTCCCAGAGGGTCACTCCTGCAGTTCCTTGTGTTGGTGGCCAAGATTGTGGCAGCATTTACTGGCAGAAGTGCAGAGTCCCTCACCTTGCTCTGGTGGCACCACTGTGGAAGGATGTGCTCACATCTGTCACCAATCACTCCTCACGGGTTCTTTGCATCAGCTTTGTGCTGACATTTATTTTCTTCCTTAAAAGGATAAAAAGAGTAGATCAGATAATGTATTCCTACCATATTTTTAGATTTATTCTGTCATTTTAAATAAAAAAGGAAATTAAGAGGATGAAATTTTTGGAGAGCCAATTGGGTATAAATGTTTATCGCTAAAAAAGTGTGAAGTTCTACAATTGTAGTTTCTGATGATGCATTAACTCTCTGGGTTTTTTTTTAAAACTAGCTTCTTAATAGCACAGAGAGAGTGTTGTCAAAACAATTATTTGTCTGGAGCTCCAAAAATCACAGATGTGATTTACACTCTATTGAAAATCAGTGGGATACATTTAAAGTACTGTTGTGCTTTTTAAAATCTCACCAAGGATGAGGCTTCCAGGGGTGCCCAAATACAGATTCAGCTGCTTTGGACTCTAACATCATTTTGAGGTGAGTATCTTGTTTGCTCTCTGGGGAAGGAAACGCACAGATCTGTCTTTGACAATCTGCACTGCAGGTCTGGAGGCACTGCCTGAGCCTGCTGGTCACTCTTACATCTGTCTGGTGCTCAAAATGAGTCTGTGGCTGTTCTGCCTTTTCTGTCAGAGCATGGTTTTGTGACACATGATATGGCCAATGTTGCAGGACAGAATACTGCAAAACTTGGATGGTTTTGTATGGCAAGAGAAAAACCATTTCAGAAATATCACTGAAAGCTGGTAACCTAATTTGACATGCTTTTAACTGAATGTCCATTAAAATCTATGGCATTTGGTGCTGCTGAAAATCAGATAAAGTATTTTGTAACAAGACTCTGTAGTTGGAAAATACTGATTTGTCCAAATGGGAAAGGTTTCTCTTCAGTGTGTTGCTTTGCTCATGAAACATGAGGAAAAGCTTTGAAACTGTGGGAATATTTCATTTAAAGAATTTTGTAAAAAAAACCCACATATAGTATCCTCTTGTGATTCAGTCTGGTGAGTAATATATATTTCTAAAAATAAACCAAATTCAAATAAAACATTTACAAAATATTGAAAAGAAACACTTGCCCATTAAATGAGTATGATTCAGTACAGAGATGATACCTGAAAGCACTTGAGTTTTTCAACTTTCCTAGGCAGAAACATAAAGCCTCAGCAGAAAACAAGAACAGGACCTGGATTGCCTGGAAATGCTGTTGAGCTGAAGAAAGCAGCTCACCTCCTCCCACCATAGAACTCTGTGATAGTCTCTGCTACCATGAAGTCAACAGTGCACTGTAAGTTTTTAGACATGACCTTGCAGAGATTTCTTTTCCCCAGGTTCTCCAGTGACCTCTGCTCATAGGTTAAATGAGCTGTTCTGTAATGGAAATATCCAGAAGACAAACCTGACATATTTCTTGCACTTTACTGAAAAGAATCTGTATTCTGATTAAAAAAAAAAAAGCAGCTGAATTATTGCATGAAGGATGGTTTATAGACTATAAAAGATAAATTGTGGGGAAAATTCTGTCCTCCGTTAGGTGAACAAATTTTCATCTAAATGGAAAGCTGCACAAGTAGGAAATGAAGTAAAATAAAATACAATTTGATCATTAGAACTTTGTTTTCCAGATGTATCAGGCATCTTGCTTGTAAAATTTAGCATTAAACTGCAAAACATTTAAATATTAGTTAGTATTTTAAAATTATGGTAATCAGCCCAATATTTGTGCATTTTTCTATCAAGTTAATGCTCTACCATTGTCCTTGTCTGCTCACGTAGAACTTCATAATATATTTTGGTACCTAGATTGGTATCAAAAATCATAAAGGTTTTTGGTGTATCACTATCATCTTCCCTGCCTATGGGTGATTAAATTTTAACTTCTCATGAAATGGGATTAACAGTCAGCAAGCAGTAGGGAGAAAAGCTAACAAATTGACTAAAAAGTGCTCAAGTACATCTACTCTTCTTGCTGTAAATTGGGGTCTCTGAACTCAGTGAAGACTTCCCTGGTTTAACCAGTTGAAAATTAGACTCACTGAATTTCATGTTTTGCCCTGGATTCTATCTGTTTCTCTAGTTTTTAAATATGGAAAATCTGTGGGGTGTATGGCTACCTGGCCCTTGGGCAGCACATCAGAGCAGGTAAATGTTTCCTGGAGAAACACCTTCAAATTTCAGGCTACATGGCTCCTGTACTCTGTGCCAGAGTGTGAACATTATGTTAATGTTTGGGAAAAATAACAGAAATCACGTGGGAATTTGTTTTTCATTCGAAATTCCAACATTTTCTACAAAAAAAATAAAAGCAGCTCCACTCTGGCTGACAGCTTCAGGGGAGGCACAAACAATGGAATTAATATGCTCAATATTTTTTGAGAGGAGCAACAGGCTCTGTTTGAGTCTCAGCAGGCCAGAGATTGCCTAAGTGGGCTTCTCTGCAGGCAGTGGTGGCCCTTTTATGAAACTCTGTAAATCTTTAATGGCAGCTCTGCTCCTTTGCTTTTGCTGCCCAGTTCTTCTCCATGTGTTTGGGTGTACCTCTTGATTCTGTGAGGTGATTTACATCTATTAGTTTAGGAAATAATGCTTTGAAGGATAAGGGTTTCCCTCTACTGGCTGGAGCATCTTTCTACCCATGCAGGACAGCGTTTGCTGTTCTATAGATGTTTCTGTGGTTCAGTGCTCTGGAAAAACAAGGAGCATTTTAACAGTCTTACCACCTGCTCACCCACCTTTGAACACACATCAAAGAAACATTTCAAGGGGGAAAGAACAACTACTTTATTTTTGTGGAATAAGTTTCTAAGGACAACTTAGTCATCTGGTAACTGTGGCAACAAGGGAATGTGTTTGCTTTCATGTAGATTGGAAAAAAGGAAATAGTTTCTTCTAATGAAAATGTGGGTGTTTTTTCTTTCTTTTCTGTTGACAAAATTAAGGAAGTTGCGCAAACAGAGCTGCTAAACATGTTTTCATTCATTACGCCACATTGTAACTAGTACCTTCATGACATGTTTTCTTAACAAGTAATAGTTCTGAAATTTTATTGAAAAACTTAGCGTAAATATGTTGATTTTTTTTTATTTATTGTGTAATTGAAATCTCAAGAAGGACTTTTTACAAGGGCATGAAGTGATAGGACAAGGAGGAATGACTTCAAACTGAAATGGAATAGGTTTAGATTGGAGATAGGGAACAAATTCTTCACTGTGATGGAGGCGAGGCTCTGGCACAGGCTTTGTGCCAGGGGGATTGGATGGGTTTGGAGCAACCTGGGATAGTGGAAGATGTCCCTTCCCATGGCAGGGGATTAGAACTGGATGATGTTTAGGATGCCCTCCAATCCAAGGCATTCTTATGTTCTGTGATTTATTTGAAATTAATTAGGAACTCTTCCAATTTTTAAATAATTTCCACCTGGTAATTTAGAGGGGTACCATGGTTAATTTGCTTCAGAATATTCTAAAAGTTGAAAAAAGAACATTGCTCTTTTATACTATATTGGGAATAAATATTGCAGATTAAGGTCAAAACAATGCCTAAGACTGCCACACCAAACAAGCTAAATTTGATCACTTTATTCAGAATAATTTTCATTGCAGAGCCCAGGCTATTATTTAAGCAGTTAAAAAGGATCTGGTGCCCATAAATTATAGTTCAAATTAATGCACAATCAAATCATAAAAATGATATCCATGGCTGAAAATTCAGTGGTCTGGCGATAAGAGTTGTCTCATTGTTAAATCTATAGTTAAACCTTTGGTCTGTGATTGTTGGCAGGAGAAAAATATTAGTTTAGGTTTAGGAGACTGTACTATGTCTTGATAAATTAATTTGTGAAATGACAGACTAACAAGTGATTTAAAATACTTTTGATCTGCAAAGAATACATGTGTACTTCCTGCATGACAGCAAATGTTTCTATTCCATCCTGTTTGGGCACCAATAAAGCTACTTTCTGACTGCACACAGTTTGTGGTACCCAGGTGTTAGCTTAACTATCTAATGTTAATTAGGCAGGCTGTTCCTCCTGTACCTAATCAGGGAGTGCCCATTGCTCCCTGCCTGGTTACCCATGATCAGTTTAATTTGCTGATGAGGATCACCTGGCAAACCAGTATACAGCCTTGTTCTAAGGGTGCTTTGCCATTTCCCTCCAGGCCTGTTCACCTAGGGCAGTTTCTCCTGGTGGGCAGCTTTGCTAACCTGGTGCATAATTCGGTGCAAAATCCTCAGGTTCTGTCATCACTGTCCCTGAACCAGAAAATTCCTGGGAAACCTCTGGATACTTCCTGCTGCTTGGGCTAGACGTGCTGGAGGGAGCGCCTGTGATCTTCTAAGGTACAGAACAAATGTTCCAAATTAGTTTTCATGTTTTGTTATTCTGTTTTATCAAAACTGGTAGTTGTGAAGGTGCTTGAATCATACATACCATT
This sequence comes from Calcarius lapponicus, assembly GCA_039654755.1. Taxonomy (NCBI): domain Eukaryota; kingdom Metazoa; phylum Chordata; class Aves; order Passeriformes; family Fringillidae; genus Calcarius; species Calcarius lapponicus. The sequence goes on along the minus strand of CM077470.1, from coordinate 19,085,987 downwards.
GCGTGTTAGACCAGATTCAGATTTTTTTTAGCTTTCAGTAACTTTCCCGAGGTTTTTCTACATTTTTTTTTCATTTGTGCTCAAGCAAAATGATCTACAAAATACAGTGTAGGCAGTCCAGAGTTTCTTGTAAGATTTCTTCTTTAGTTGCTTGGAAAAAACTTTTTAGTGTGGACCTGCTTGAGGTCAGAGTTATTGTAGTGCAGAGTGAGCAGGACAGAGATTGTTATTATGACATTCAGGGCTTGTTTGGGTGAAATTCCTTGTCTTTTGATATTGCAGTAGAAGTGGGACAAAATAACCAATTTAAATGCAACTATGCAAATAATTTTTAGCTAAATGTGCTTAGAATTCTGTGAATGCAGATTGTGGAGGCTGGGTGTCATTTTAAAAATGCAGTGACAGAGGAATATGATTTCTGGTGGCTAAGCCAAACTTCTGTCATTAACATTGATATGTTTAAGAGGCGATGGGAAAAATCCAGTTCTTTGTGGTTTCTTATAGGGGCCTATGATAAGGAAGATAACAAGGATAGCTTATTATATATAAAGTTGATGCTTCCAGCTTGGGAAAAAAAATCTCATAAAACCGAGTAAGATTATCTGGCTGCTGAAGAGATAAGGTATCTGTTTTTTGGTTGTGGGTCATATAAAAAGATAACAGAATTGAACATTAGATTTACTGAAAACTTTTTTGCTTTAGTTCTGAAGGTGAAAGCTTCCATTTCAAAAGCTTCCATTTCTTTCTCAAGACTTTGTGTGCTGTAGCCTATAATACAATGTTAAATTTATACTGAAATACAGAATAATTCAGGGAAGGACAGGGCCATTTGGCAGGCACAGGTGTTTGCTGTTTTAGGTCCTAAAAGGTGTAGCTTCATACTTTACTCTGCAAATCCAGATGAATCCAGATACTGCAAAATTTATCTGCTGCTCTTTATTTCTGAAACTTAGAAATCAAAATTTGTTATGATTGGTACTTGCTAGGAGCCAAGAAAGAAAAAGCTTCTCTGTAGTGTTCTAGTAGAGCTGTGTAGTTTTGTAGGAAGGTTTAGGCTCATGTACCATATGTGTGTTTATCTTACCCGGAATTTAGTTGATTGTAAAGAATTAGCTCAGTGAAAGTATGTAAAAAATGGTTGAATAGATTTTCTTTGATATAAATTCATAAAATATTCCTTACTTTCAGATAAATTAACAAATGCCAGAGAAAAGTTGGGCTGTTTAAATAACAGAATTCAGTATTTTCAGGGAAGAAAATGTTGGTTTGATTTGTTAATGGAAAAGAAGTTAAATTCCTGTCTGGGAAACAAGTTAAATTCCAGTTCATCATTGCTGGAAGACCTAACCAAAGTCAGTGTAAATAATGTTGAAGGTGCATGGAAAACCACATCAGTGAGCTGAGAAGCCAGTGGAAATGGCTGCAGCTGGAAAACCCTAAATCAGTGAGCTGAGCCATTGGAACCTCACGTGGCTGAAAACCCCAAATGTGGAACCTCACGTGGCTGAAACCCCAAATGCTTGTGAAATGTGGGAGGTTCAGGGGCCATAAGCTGGGGTGAAGCTGAGGCTGCTGTTATGGGGACACAGCAAGTGTCAGGGTTGTGCTGCAGCTTCCCCGACTGCTTTTGGCATCAGTGGTGCTTAGTGCTTTTATGAAATACCTTGGCCCAGGTATGAGTGTGCTGGTGTGATTTGCTGAAGATGCAAAGGTAAAAGGGACTGTCAGTAAGTCATGGGATGTCCTACAGGAAGGATTCTGTGACCTTGCTTAGGGTAACAGAAAGGAAGTTCAGTGGTACAGAGGGAAAGGCCCTTCTTGGGGGCTTAATAGCAGGAATGCCAGGAATTGGCTGGGAGCTGGTTTCCCTATGGCATACAGGCTTTTAGTGTACAGCAGGTGCAGTCAAGCCTTTTTATTCTGACAGTTGTCACCTTTTATGGTTGTGAAGCAGGTTTTGTGATTACAAGGGTTAATACATACTGTGTTTTTAATAATTTCTCTCATGACCAGCATTAGTTGTGTCTTGCCTGATCCATGAGTGCAAGAACAAAAATCTAATGGGGCAAATGAAACAAGGAATGCTTCTTGTGAGACAGGGAAGGGAAGAGAGCAGAAGCAAGGAAAGAAAATTCAGCATTCACATGCCCAGTCTCAATTGGCAGCTCATCAGCTCATTTGAATATTAGCTGAATACATGTTTTTTCCCCATTGAGATCAGAGGGTTCCTGTAAGAGCTTGAGGAAAACTTTAATGCTCTCATCCCCAGACACTGGATGTTCACAAGCACCAGGGCAGCACTCCTGGGCTCTCCATGGACCCAGTGTCTGCTGGCTGCTCTGTGGGAGTACTTAGGGAAATACCCATCCAGGACCTGCAACTGTTCCTCCTGCCTGACCCAGGTGCTGCAGGGCTGGTTTCCATACTTCCCCCTCACTGCTGGGCAGTTTTTTGTCCTTTTGCAAATCTTTTTCCTGAGGTACCCCTGGGTGGGGCTGCTGCAGAACTGACCTTTCCTCAGGGTCCCCACTGCCAGTGTGTCACACGTCTCAGGAATTTGGGGAACCCTTGGTACTCAGGTGTGTGCCTCAGACTGTTTGAGAGGAGACACTCGGAGACTCAGGGGACATTGTCCCCTCCTCAGCTTTGGGGCAGGAACTGCCTGGGGAGTGTGGCACCACCGATTGCTCAGGACAGCTCATCTTCTGCCCTGGTGCTGTGGACTGAGGAAAACAAATGCAAGTCCAGCTTGCACTGGGTGAAAAAAACTAACAAAAATAGGTATGTGACTTAAGTGTTAGTGATATGGCAGGTATTTAGAAGCCTCTCCCCAGTAATGCTCCTCTGGCTGCCAGGTGGGCTGATCTGGTGGCAACAACCTGGACTTTTTATCAGGGCAGGACAAGGGGTTGAGGTTTTAAACTGAAAGAAAGTAGATTTAAATTTGGTGCAAGGAAGAAATTCTTTCCTATGAGGGTGCAGAGATGCCCAGAAAAGCTGTGGCTGCCTCATCCCTAGAAATGTCTAAGGTCAGGTTGGACAGGGCTTGGAGCAACCTGAGATAGTGGAAGGTGTCCCTGTCCAAAGCAGCAGGGGTTGGAACAAGATGATCTCGAAGGTCCCTTCCAACCTGAACCATTCTACTCTATAATAAATGGGTCAGGGAAAAAAATGGAGTGCTTCAGACTTGGTTAATGTATTCATTAATGGCCTTGACATAAATATTACGAGTGTACTTAGAGAATTTGCTGAAAACGCAAAACCAAGAAGCTCTAGAGGAATAAACCTGCTGGCCCAGGAAGGCTTGTTCAGTTTGGGATGACCTGAAATTAATTTTTCATCTTTTTTGGTCATTGAACTGAAACAGTGTTTTTCACACTGTTCTAGCAATAATAGCATTTATTTATGATGTACTTTCCTGCCTTTGATGTAGTGCTGCTGGCGGGAGCAGAGAGGAAAGATGAACATAAATGTTCCTCTATTTCTGGAAGAAAGCAGAAGACTGAAAGAAACCAAATGGGGAGAAAGTATGTTCAAGCTAGTAAACACTATGGGGAGAAAAATGTTATATATTTTGCCAAAGCATTTCCCTTTAGATTTATCAGAGTGGAGATTTTTTTTTTCTGGAGCCATAGCCAGGTTTCTTAAGTTTGTATCAAGGTCTTTAAGAACACATAGGGCTGCTAGTGTAATAATTTTAAATATCCTGTGGAAATGTTGAAATTGCTCAACTCTAAAACTCTGTGGGTGCACTTCCTCACCAGCAGGGACCTGTGCCTACCTGACCCCAGCATCAAGCACACTTGGTGGCCCTGGGTTTGCAGTTCAGCAGCCCCCTGGGCTACTCTAAGCAGGATATGTTTTGCTGGACAGTTCTGGGATCAGCAGAGGTGGCCAATTATCATAGATCAAGGTGACCCCCAATGAAGGGGAGGAAATCATGCATCTGACTTGACATTGATATCAGAAGGCTAATTAATTACTTTTTATTATACTATATTATTCTATACTATATTACACTGAATCTGCACAAGCACTCTACTCAACTGAACAGAATCTCTTGACTGTCAGCTGACAGTCTCAATGCACACACTTATATTCAATTGGTCAGTGAGTAAAAACACTCATACCAGAATCCAGTTACCAAATCCCTTCAGGTAAACCATCTTCCACAATGCATTCCACTTGTGAGCAGCAAGAGGAACAGCAATTGAGATAAGAACTGTTTTTTTCTTTCTCTGAGGTTCCTTGCTGCAATTCCCAGAAATATCCTTGGGAAGTTGTGCCTTACTTTTCTTTGTGAAGAGAAATGTGGCCACAGCCAATGATGCCATGATAAGTACCACTTAGGGACCACCCTAAAATACTATAAGTCTTCATGGGATTTTCATATAAAAATGAAGCTTACCAAGAGAAGGCTTAATTCAGTGTTGTGCAACACATGAGCTTTAAGTGTGGGAGCAGTTCTGATGGGCTTTCAAGGTCATTTTTCTTTATTGAGCATTTATAGCAGCTGTGTAACAATTACTGTGTAATGGATACCTGCCTTCTCTGGAGTATGCAGAATTGATTTTTTTTTGTGAATTACTGATTGGATTGATTTTATACTTAAGACGGTACTGGACAATTTAAGTGCATAAGTTCGTTTGATCTCAGATACTTTGATTAATTATGGCAACCCGAAGCTTTAGGCATATTTGTCATGACAATTACAAGTTTATTACAGTTTTGTTTGTTGCCTTTTTTGACTCTGATAGGAAGGTGTGGGTGGATGCTGGCCCTGATGGTTATTACTGTTAGTGGGATGGAAAGTATGTTATAGATTGGAAAAGAATTATACCGATATTAAAGCAAAAGACAAAAAGCTTGAATCTGTAAGAAATGTGAGGAGGGATTCCCAACAGATTGGTCACAGTTTGAAGGGTCCTGAAGTACCTGTATTTTCTTTATTTCCATGAAAAGTGACAGGAGGGGACATTTCAGAGTGGATATTTTCACTTGGTGATTTCATAGGAAGGAGCTGATAGCCATACGTTCTGAAAAAAATTGCTAAATAATTCCCATTTACCCGCTGAACCCTGGTTTCTCTCTGGCTGGGACTGCACAATGTTCCTCTGTGTTGTGTTCCTGATAGCAGCCTCACATCCAGTCGCCTTGCTGCCCTGTCTGTCCTTCCTCCATGGCATTTATGCACCACTGCTGCAGGATCCAATCACCTCACACTCTTCATCGCTTTTTTTCCTATTCCCCCATGAATAAGGCAAATGCAGTTATTCCCATTTGAGAACTACAGGACTAAGGCACTTGAAAACTAAAGGCTGTAAAGTGAAAGATATTTATGCACTTCACACATTTAGGTGCCTAATGTGATTTTCTAAAGCATCCAACTGCATTAAGCATCCAACTCCTGCTGGCTGTGATGGAAGTACTTAACTCCTCTGGATGTTGTGGTAAATTGCAGCTGGCTGCCAATCTGTCTCTCTTCATATTTATTTAGATAAATTTTGGAAAACACTAGTCTAGATCACTTGCTCCCTGCTACACAGAGAGACCCCCAGCTGATAACCTATTACGTTTTTTTCTTCAGCTTTTGTTTCATAGCAATTGGTTATTCTACTTAGAAGTAATTTGAAATACTTTCTCCTAAAATATTATAAACATGGTACTTTAGCTATCAGGTTTCTTAGCAATTTAGCAATAGTACCACACTTGGTTTGAATCATGCTTGGATTATCTCTATCCTAAACCACCTATTTTCTTAAGGGCATTTATCAAAGCAGTTTTGGAAGATGTTTTAGCTAAATGCAGAGAGCACTGCTTCAGTTAGAAGGAGGCAGATTTTGTATCCACACTTACCCTTCTGTATGGAAGCTGTGCATCATATTTCTGTTATTTAAATCATAATGGGATTTGATAGAGTGATAAAATATAACAGCTGCATTTTACAGTCCTGAATTATTTCACTTTAGTCTGGGATGCTGCATTATTGCGTCTTTATTACAAAGTTTCTGAAAGCTCCAGAGAGCCACAGGTGTGGCATCAGAAAGCTCTGTGAGGCTCCTGGTGGGGTTCCCTGTGAACTGGGTGCTCCAGCAGTTACTCCATGTGCACTTCAGACTTCTCCTCCTGCCTCAAGGCAGAGCAAGAAGCAGACCCTGACCCTGGGCACATGTGTTCTGGGGTGGAATTTTGGAGGAAGAGCTCCAACCCCACTGGAGCAGCCCAGCCCAGTGTGTAGATTCAATCCCCAAACCCCATGGCTGCACAAATCAGTGCCTGGCATTGTACTTGCATATCTTTAGAATCTCAGATCCCTTTCACAAAAAACAGTTCTCACAGTTCTTTCCAAGTGAGAGATTCCTAACAGTGTTCAAATTCTTGTTATTCTTTCATATTCAAACATTTTAAAGTCTTTTCCCTCCTCTTTATCACACTGTGGAAGAGACTTGAGTTGAAAATTAATTTAAAAGGGCTGCAACTTTGTAAAAGCTGCACCAAGTCTCTTTATCAGGTAATAGTTTGTTTTCTAAGTGGTTGAAGCATAATTGAAGTCAAAATAATTTATAGCAGGAACACTTCTGCCATTGAATTCAGATTTATTTATAGCCTACAGCATTAAAATTGCAATTAAAAACTCCACGCTTGCTTTTAATGAAATGATCATTCATCTTCTGCTCTCCAATTAACAGAATATAATTGTATTTTTTACTAAGAAAATTTCTTTCTGCATTTCTTTCATTCTAACCCCTTCTGGAAGAGTTTAATGCTTTATTTGATTTTGGCTACCTATAGGACATCATAAAAAAAATCTGTCTTAAAAAGAATTTTGTGGGTGGCCCCTTCATGTCAAACTGAATTCACACTTCAACTTGAAATAGCTAAAATCTACTCTGGCAGTGGATTGCTTTCATATTTTTGTGTGGATAGAATTTTGGAAATTTTTAAATCACTGAATAACTTTTTCATATCTTCTGCTGGAACAAAGCTGAATATATCTTTTAGTCAGATTCTTCAGGCAGGCTGTTTTGACATAAATGGAGAAATTGCAAACTGTAAAATCTGACTGTGCCTCCCGGTGGCAGCACGGGGCAATTCCTGCCTGCTGGAAGGCAAACGACTGTAACTCCAGAGAAGGATAAATGGATTATGGAGAGTACGTTGAGCTGTGTGAAACTAGCATTTTTCTCAGCTCTGAAAGCAATCAGCACCACTTCTAACAGATAAAGAAAATCAGCATCTTTTCCATTTCGCCTGTGGCTTTCATATTTAATGAGGTTTTCATCAGTATAAACATAATTCTTTTGGAATGCAAGCCTGTTTTTAGTATAAAATATGGCTTATGCATGTATTACAATAAATGTGTCTTGACTCTGAATGCTTCTGAAAATCAGTGCCTGTGAGGCTGGAAAATAATCTCACAAATATTTAGCTGCAAAACCAAAAACTTAACGTAATTATTTTGAAGAGTTGTTGTATCTCCAAAAATTGAGAGGACCACAGGTTTGTCTCAGTATTTCTGAGTAAATAAAAACCACCCAGCTGTTCACATTTCTGTCAGAGATTAACTCTGCTGCCTCATAAAAACCTTTCAAGCTATGTTCATGTGTGGTGTGAAAATTACTGTCAACTCGTCCTTTTTGAAGGTTAGAGAGCAAAGATTAACTTTCTCAGAGATCAGCAGAGTAACTTGAAGTTAATAAAAATATCAGACTGGGAGTTAGTCTTAACGCTTCTAGAAGGTGAGGTAGGCAGGGACTTATCCCCAAATGGTCACATTTCCCTTTTGGGTGTGGGGTTGGATTGAGAGGCAACTTGGGTGCTTGTAGCTCCGTCTAATTGTGAGGACACCAGAGCATTGGAGCAGAAAATTTCTACATGTGCCAGCAACAGGCTCTTCATTGCAAAAAAGTGATTTTAGGTGTTGCCTTTGACACTTGATGTCTGTTGTGGGGCTGTGGCTTTCAAGAGGAGTCTTTCCTTAGGTGTCATGTCAGAGAGCCAGGTCCTTTCTTCAGTTAAAACTGTGCCTTTATTTGTGCATGATCAGAAATAATCCCAGTCTTCAATGGGTGTCTAATGCTATGGCAGTAGTCTTGTGTAGCATATTGGGTCTTTCTGTTTAACAAATCAATGTTTCTCTGTTTTCCAAAGCCTTTCTACTTTCTTAATATTTCTTCTTGTTGTGTATTTTCTTCTCCTGATGGTTATATGCTACCAACTCTCAATCTCATCATTGCACGCTATGGTGTCTTGTCTTCAATATGTCCTCATAAATATTTTATCTGCTGCTAAAATTCCTCAGAGGTTTGAATGACCCTGCAGCCCTTCATTTAAAGAATGGCATCTTTTTTGGCCCACCTTTCAGATGTTGTGTCTGTTGTAGATGGGATGGAGGGTTACCCCTTCCCTACAGTACGTGCTCTTTTGGTTTTTTCCCGCCTCCAAAGTCACTCATCTTTCTGTAGCTGTCACAGATCACTTCCAGGTGAAATCATGTGTATAGAAATTATAGCTTTCACTGTAGCTAAAATCTGTTAGTGTTATCAGCAAGCTGTTCCTGGGGAGAGGTAGTAGAGGAAAATGACATATTTTTGGTGATTAGAGTTATAAAATAGCATTCCTGATGACAAATATTTGTGTGTCACTTCTGGGCTATGGGAATAGACCAGAATTGGTGCAGAGTGACTGAAATTTATTTTTATGACAATACTGACATAGAAGATTATCTGTGTGGTTTTGGTTTTTTTTTTTTTTTTTTTGGTTGCCTTTTAAAATGAGATGTTGAGGAAACTTAGTTAAAATTATTAAATATTATTAAATACATTACAGGTAACTGTACTACGTTATGAAGGTGATTCATTCAGAGCATCCCAAACCTGAAGATGCTGTTCCCTGATTTTGCCCTTCTGATTTATTTTTGATACAGCCATGTGTGACTCTTTCAGTAGAGGTGATAGTGCAACTGCTGATTTTGTTCCTTTGGACATCTTTGTCCAATGGAAATCCCAGCTGGTTACCCCTCATTTTCTTCCACTCTTGCCTATATTTCCTCATTTCACTTTTCTACTTTATTTTTCTCTTTTCCCCCTTATTTTCTTAGTCCCTTCCTACTGCTCTTAGTATCCCCCTGACACTTCTGGCAGGTGATGTCCTTGTACCTGTGTGCTCAGATTTGCCTTTTCCCTACCTGCCCCGTGGCACTCTCAGGAAGATGCAGGTGGCTCTCTGGAAATCTTTCACCCATCCTAAAAATCTGTGAAAATTTCACATCAGCAAGGAAGCAAAAGGCAAAACAAGGGCATGGCCATATAAATGGAAATGCTGAACAAGTAACAAGTTGGAGAAACAAGCTTTTAAGTGGTGCAATTAATTTTAATTCTTCTTTACCTTGATGTACAAAAGTATGTTTAGAAACAAGTGTTGGAAGAGAATGTAATATTTAATGATATGCCTGTGGTCCTTGTGAAAGTTAATTACCAGAGCATCCATTAGAGCAGGGAACAACATATGTTTCCTCTGGAGTGCCTTTCTGAACCTGTCTAAACATTTTTATTCTAAGAAAGCCATGCTGGGAAGCCTGTCTAGCATCAGATGTCTCTAGAGAATTGTGAGCTAATCTTGCCTTGCTCAGAAGGCGCCCAGTGCTTTTGGGTGAACATTATTAGGGTACAGCATCTTTATCTGTATGGGCTATTTCTGTTATCTTTTTCAATTCTGTTATTGAGTGAGATGTTTTAGTAATTACCCTTGTTAGCATGTGGAGACAAATTAATTTTGCTGTAAGACTGATTCCTTTATGAGCTTTTTTTTTTTTTGCTGACACTACTTTCTCCATGTGCAGTGTGCTGTTTCAAATGAAACCAAGAGAAAAGGTTTGTTTTCAAAGAAAAGAATGCAATGGCTTTACTGGTCCAGCTGTGATTTAAGGATGCATCCCAGGCTTCTCCAGCACAAAAGTGTGATGTGGAGTTTATAGGAGTAACTTGCTGTAGGGTTACCAAAGCCACCCCAACCAACAAAACACCCAAAAATGAGCAGTATCAGCTGTCAGTCAATGTGTGCTGGGTATTTGTGTCTTTGTTATGACTGCTCTGGGTGAGGAAATGTGCTATTAAATCCATTATGTTATCAATTCTGTAGGGTTGTAGTCACCTATGGGGATTTGTCAGAGCTTACAGGTTTCTGTTGAACTCCTTAGGTAGCAGTTTTTTCTAATAAACTCTTCACATTTGTCTAGAGCCTCATTGTTTTCATCTTTACTACAACCTAAAATGACCCTCTGGGATAATTTTGAAGTGAAAAGCAGCTCACAAGTTTGAGGTTATCAGATCATCAAAGTAGTTGTGAAGGAAAGAAATATTCAGAGTGACTGAACTGTAATTTACTACTAAAAGATAGCTTTCTTTAGGAATTCACTTTTTTAGAAGCTGGCAGTGTCAGAGCCTGCTATACAGACTTTCAATGGTCGCTGCTTTTTCCTTGCTGAATGAGAATCTGTAAGTGAAATTTGGTTACCAGCTGCTGGCAGCACTGCACTCCTGTTGAAGTGTTTGCAGGAAAGTTGTGCTCTTCCAGCAGTTACTTCCATCAGTCCAGTGCAGTGAGATGTTCTGAATTCAATTTGCTCAAATATTTGGTTTGAATATAGCATTTAGAATCAGGAAGTAAATGAAGCTTTCATAGACACACACACACAGTTGAAGGATGTTGCTATTTATTCAGATTATAAATCAGCCCTGTTTTGAGTTGCTGAATGTAATCCAAACATTGGCAAAGAGAAAAATAATGATAACATATATCATTGCTGCATAATTTTAAGGCATTTTATAGCCTAGAAAATGTGGTGTATTCTATAAAAGTGACAAATGACAGAACACTGTAATAAATAGCCATAGTTTATGCATTGTGAATTGGAGTTTAGAGTCAAATGGAAATTCTTTTTCAGCAGATTGGACGTGAATTCAATTTCACAGCCTCTCTACACAAATTATTTTTGTTTTCATGTATTAGTCTGTATTCTAATCAATGATGGTGTGCACATTCTATTATATATAAGTACAGTAACAGTCATATTTAGAAGATACTTGACATCAGTTACTATGAATATGATACACACATGTAAGACATTTGAATGAATCTCCAACAATAAGACAAACTGCCTTGACTTAATTCAGGATGACTTTGATTAATTGCCTGTTTGGCATGTTTTGTTCTTACTGAGTTTGTAAGTGAATGGTTCAGGTATGTGCTGCATCTTTATCATGGTAATTAAGTCCATTGTACTGGAAAAAATCTATTTCCACTTCCACTTAGCATATTATATAAATATTTACAAGGATTGAGTTGTTTGAAACTCTTAATAAAAGGTAGGATGACTCTTCTGGAAAGCAATATTCCAGTAGTAGTCTTGTTAATATCAGACAGATGCATCACAGTTAAAATGCTGCAGTGTTTTTATTATTCAGGGGGACTGCATTGGTATTTTTCTGACTACAAGGAATTGTTAGGGGTCAGTATTAGACTTAATACCTCATGGCTAATTAAACAATGCAATAAGTAGACATGAGGCTCAAATATAAACTGTGGGCGTTGCTAAATTATTCCACAAGTAGCTTGACTTATACAATATCATCTAATTATAGTTTATATGGAATATTTCTGTGACTGCACAGCTTTTCCTGAATAAAAAGTAAACTTTGGCAGCAATTGTATTACTGCTTACCAGACTAGAACAGATCCTGCTCAGCCTTGAACAAAATGAACTTCCAATGGTGCATCTTGTTCAGGCTCAAAACTTTCCTGCTGGGGCTGAATCAGCTCGAGTTGGTGTTCGTGGCACAAAAACCTTTCAGGTAAAAGAAAAAGGTTCTTAATAGTAAACCAGAGTGTGTTTGGGGCACAAGAGAACTTCTCAGGACTCTGCAGTGTAACAAATCTGAGAGTGAAATCCTCTTTTTGGAGAATGTTTGGCACAGGAATTGTCACAGCAGGCTGGGCTGTACCAGACCCAGTGGGGTGTTCTGCTGGTGCCTGTTGTGAGCAAAATTTCTGTCAAGACAAGGGTGCAAATAATGCTGTTAGAGGAATTGTAAGCTTGCCTTTGGAAAACTAGCCCTATCTCCCATAGACTGCTTAAAATTATGAATTATTATTGTTTGTGCTTTAAAAAAAACCCAGCCCACTAATGCCACATAAATTTCTCAAACTTACATCTGTACCTTGAGGAATGAATGTGAAGAGAAGATCCAGTATCAACCAAATAATTACTTGTGTGGTCTGGAGGCCATATTTTAGATGAAGCAGTAAAATTAACATTGAAATGAGAAAATCCATCAGAATGTTTAAAGCCTGCCTTTAAAATGTGTGTGGATTAAGCAATCGTGTGACTACAGTGATGTGAGGGTTTTCTTTTTTTTAAAGACTTTTGTTTCACTATAAAATAGGAAAATAGAGAGAAAATGACACAGGGTATAGGGAACAATTCTCCAGAATGAAACACAATTTGCTAAGCAATGGTACAAAGTTAATAAGAATTTTTCCTGTATCTTACAAAGTTTGAGGTAGTACAAGTTGTGCTAAGGAGGTTATCAGAGGAGTTTGGAAGGCAGAAATTGTCATATGAAGGTATAAAGCTTCCCATTATTTGAATGCATAGATGCTCCTTATTCTGAGTTTTGTGACCAGTTAAGCTCCAGGTCAGTACTTGCTTGAACCTGTGCATTACTCAGTTTAAGAGAGTTTATTTGAATGTAAGTGTAGAACACTTGTGACTCAAGGCAGGGTATGTGCCCAGATGTTCCTGAAATAGGGGTCATTTGTTTGACTCCAAATTACCACAATTTAACAACTTTCTCCCATTTGAAGGCAGTAAAACTCTGAACTTGGAGTGCTCAGAGCATGAATTCCTAATTAGAAGTATCCAACCAACATAAGTGTCCAATGCTTTCCTGACCTAGGAAAGGGAAAGCAGTATCTAAGCCAGAATCCTTTGGACTTGAAACTTCAGTTTCAAGGAGCTGTTTAGGTATTTATTTTTTTTTTCATTCAAGCATTTCTTTTTAACCTATTGCACTTGTCCTAGAATGCCAGGGCACCAATAATTTTAATTGTTAACTGTATGTGACCACAAACAGGAGCTAAACTGTGACTAAATATATTAAGTGGCCAACTAAAAAATACTGCAAAACTGGCACTTTCCTTCAGGTAAATGGCCAGTTTTGCAGATTATTGGCTCAATAATCTGTGTTCTTCAGAGCTGGCTGGTGTGGGTAAATCTGTGGCCTCTCATGCTGTTCCCTGGCAATCCCAACATGTATTTCAGAGCAGATTTAGGGTGGTAACATCTTCTTGGATCTGCAGGAGGGCCCTGGCTCTGCTGCCATCTGAGACAAAGCTGCAAAACCAATGGAAGTAACAGAGTAATTGTGTATATATGTGTATATATATATATATATATATAAAAGCTTTTATGGTAGCAGTAATATAGTAATAGTATATCTATATTATGTATTTAATGGTTCTTTTTGCACAGTGTTTTTCTCATTCAAAGAGTCTGAAGTTTCTAGAGGGATGCTAATAGTTTTGCTTCTCGTATCAGAACCTGGAAAGATGAACTCACCTGGGAGATCTTCAGAGTACTTCCTGTTGCATTTCTTCAAGGTGCTGTATATCTTGTGCTTCTCCTTGTGTTACTGTTAGAAAATAATGTAAAACAGTGCATTTGGTAAAAAAAATTTTGTGCCATATGCAACTGCAATACTGAGCTGCTTATCTTCTGTGTGTTTGAGGACTTACAGCAAAATAAATTTATGTGGGTTGGGACTTAAAGGTATCTTTTGTTCCTGTAGCTTCAAGTAGTTAGTGAAGTGAAAGTTCTTTCACGGTGTACTTTGAAGACTGCTTTTTTCCTTCTGAGATGCTTGTTTAGTGTAAAGTGAGCCATTTTAGACTGTGAGTGTATAGCTGTTCATTAAGTATGAAAAAAGAACATCTTTTAAATATTGACATTACAGAGTTCTTTTCAAGTAAAGAGAAATTCACCCTGCTATGCTCTTGCTTATACTCTCATAATTTGTCTTGAATAAATGATCAAATGTATTTAGATATGTGATGAATTATTTTACTTTGGGGAAAAGTCTTCATGGGATTATTATCCTGCTTCTATTTTTGCTGTTAGTATAATTTTAAAATTTTTTTCAGCTGGCAAAGATGTCACTCTACCCAGATCTTGCAGCTGTGTCTCCCTTGATGGCAGTTCTCATTTTAGTTTTTCAAGCAATCCTGATAGATAAAGATGTATATTATCACTTTACTTTTTTGGTAACAAACTATTGCCTGAAATGTCCATTGGTGAAAAGCTTTTCAGTTGCTTCCAAACTCCTCAGCTGAGCATGAGCAGGGGAGGGTAAGGAGGAAGGGGAGGGGGTAAGGAGGAAGGTAGCATTTAGATTTCAGTGGTCTGAGATCCACTGTCAGAGCAAACAATACACAAATGAATTTTTTAACACTGAGCTAAGATGTTAAAGAGTTGAAATTACTGTTTTTTTCTCCAACTTTGTACATGTTGGTGCTGTGAAGGGCATCACAAGCACACTAAGTAGCACTTAAGACAATACATGCACAGCTGATACTCAAATCCAACTAAGTGACAGTAAATGCCCTTCCTTGTGTCTCAGGGATTCGTGGGTGGAGGCCAATGGGAATTATTTAATGCACAGCAAACATGAAGGACAACCACAGACTGAATAAAAGGGCAGAGAGAAGGACTTAGGTTAAAAAGAAACGGCCTCTGGGAAATTGGAGGTGATAGTGTGTTGAGCTTTGATTTAGTTGCTGCATTCCTGGCAGTAATAGACTTATCTCCAATGTATTCTCTAGGGATATAGGTACAAAGCATGGATTTGTGCTGTTTCTAAAGTGGCTTTTTGTGGCTGGACAGTAAATTTAACAGCAGACTTTAGGAGAGGGTTAGAAATGATGAAGTGGAGATGCAGCCCAGGAGGAGCAGTGGGGACCTCCTGGTGCAGGTGACTCTGGTGGCTCTGGCAGGGCCATCCCAGGACAGGATGGGGGGAGCTCTTCACAGTGGGAAGAGGGAGGTGCACATGGAATGCCCTCTGTGGGCCATGGCTGTGCCCTGCTGGGGGGCTGAGCACCCACCCACAGCCTGGAGGGTGCCCTTGGGGGATGTGCCAGCCTGTCTGCTTGGGGAGCCAGGAGGGGGCAATAGGATTCCCTCAGAAATGGGATTCCTTCAGAAATGCATTCTCAGCCCAAGTTAAAACCTTAGGGTAGACCTCCCCAGTAGCTGCAACCTGCTGTACAGGAGGGTAAATGTTCTGTGGACATCATTCCCACAGGCAACACCAAAGAATCAAGAGAGTTGGAATTAACCTTTGATTATTATTTTTTTTAGCTGTTCTGAGATGTGCTATATGAATCAAGTAACATTAGGCCAGCCAGAAATGACAAATTCATTTATGATGATTTTATGTTGAGGAGATGCTTCAGGTTAGATATTCTTGAAATGCATATATATGCATAAATATGTTTTCAGCTACTAGGGTCCATTTAGATGGGTTTGTTTGAGGAATGCAAGGTTTTCCCTTTAAATGCTACTTTAAATTGCTTGATTTGTGTGGGAATGAAAAATTCTGTTACTTCCACTTGAATCAGATAACTTTTAATAACCTTTAATTGCCACTCTATTTATACTGACTTGAATTGTAAGGATGAGATTAAAATAACTTCCCATAATGACAGAAGGTAGCTTGACATTTATAAGGCCTCATTCACTCTGCCTTATGAAGAAAATATATCTTATCCCTTTGATTTTTTTTAGAAGACCTTTGGTGTGGTGGAGTTTGGTTTGGCTGATTCATTTTGATTCTCATATTTCTCATGGAGGAGAGATTCACCATGATAAATGGATATTTTATGGATTTGATGAATGGTTACTTCCTGTTCCATATAACTATCGGGCAGTAGTTTCAATGAAAGATGCTGGGAAATGGAACTTTTCACTTCAGATAACCATCCACCCTGTCTGGCAAGAAAAATGGATCTCAATTTTCAACATATTACTGTGGATCAAGGCCCATGGAGGGAGGGCACCTTTTAGCAGGTTGCGAAGGATAGGATGGATTTGAAAAAGTGCCTGTCTAAATGAATGAAGTTGTGATGAAATTTTGAAGAAAAAAACATGTATAGGCAATGTTGAGAAACCAGATTATTTAAGAAAGCTGATTTTTATACATGTCCTTCAGGGAAAGGATTAGTGTTTATAAAAGGCACTCAAATGTAGTGGTTCATTTTTGATCCTGTGTGTCAGGAACATGTCAGGAAATGTTATTAAGGATTAATTCAGAAAGAAAAAAAATGAATATTTCTGTCTTAGGTTAGTTTAAAAACAGTCATCTGTGAATTTATTATTTAAGTTCCATGTTTCTAATTTTCAGTTTCTTTCTGAAAGGATTTGTGCTGTTCCAATTGGTTATTATTTTGCATTAAAAACAGGAGAAATCAAGTAACAGTTTGGCCAATCTTTACCTCTTTTTATACATCTTGTTAAGATTATAAGGAGATTGGCTTTTGCAAATTTAGGGAATAGCTCTGTTCTAAATTCTTGTGACAAGGCTCACAAGAGTTGATGTTCCCCTCTCCTCTGTTAAGGACCATTAGAAAAGATGGATAAAAAATAGTCATTTTGGACAAAAGTATTTATTTTCAAATGCTGTCTTGTGATTAAAGATATGGCAATGTTCTGTAATATAAAAAAAAGGGAAAGTGTATTAATTTATCAATTTGTGAGGACTGAGAGAAGTGCTGTGTTGGAGCTCCACCAGTTTTGTTATGGTGAATGAGAAGAGGCTGTCAGTGTCTGGATTTATCTAGTCATTTCCACACAGATATTAATTTTAAACTACTTCTACATTTAACTACAGCTTAAAAAGTAATAACTTTTTTCTTTATCAACTTGTTTTTTAAAACCATATTTAGAACAAATCCAAATGAACAAATTCCATTATTTTTATTTTCCAACCACGAAGGGAGGGAATGTTTCCTCTTTTCAATTTCCCCTTTCATTCTTTTAAGGATTGGATGTAAAAAAATTCCAAAAAATCGCCTATCCTTGATATTATTCTACTTGTTTAAACGACCACAAGTCCTGTGGAATTTACCTAAATGTGTGCAGAGGGAGCCAAAGGATCAAATGAAGATTTTTACGTGGAAATTAGTTTTTAACTGTTTTTCTTAGTGACTGG
Organism: Calcarius lapponicus; assembly: GCA_039654755.1. Taxonomy (NCBI): domain Eukaryota; kingdom Metazoa; phylum Chordata; class Aves; order Passeriformes; family Fringillidae; genus Calcarius; species Calcarius lapponicus. The sequence continues at coordinate 19,068,723 of CM077470.1, read as the reverse complement.
TATTTAGAAACATAAAAAATACCTTTATTCATAAATCCCGCTGTCTGATGTGAAAGTTTTATGCAGGTGAAGAAGGAAGGTTTGACAGGTGATGGTTCAGTGAGATGCAGCTGCCACAGGGGAGTGGAGTGCAATGGAGCTGGTTGGATCAACAGCTCTCCTGCAGTAAATCTTCATTCAGCACTTGCTGAAGTAAAAATGAAGTAAACATTTGTGCCTTAAAAACATCCAACTGCAAGCAGCTAGTGATTTGTACCATGGAAGAGCTTACAGTTTTCAGCAATAGTGGTCAAGAAAGCCCCATGAGGAGGATAACTATTTGTATGGTTTTTGTCTGGCAGTCCCCAGGCGTGTGCTGAGACCACTGAGTGATGATTTCCATGAGCATTGGCACCACAGGGGCCTGTTCTCCTGGGGCTCCATCCCCTGAGGATGAGTGTGTGTGGATTTCCTCATCAGGGGTAAAGAGAGAGCCTAGGATGCAGCTTTTCAGCAGGAACATTTCTGCTTATCCTTCCTACAGAAGGACAAATGACTGATGGACATCACAGATACTATGTCCACATGTAGAACCTAGGCCTGATTTTTAATCTGCTTCTATACTTTTATTTTAAGCACAGATGAAACAGATATGTCCACACTGAAGTGTTGAAAAGGAATTATCTTGTGGTGTGATGTTCCAGTAAATTGAAAGTTATTTCTATTACAGGAGAAAAAAATCAATGATAAACAATGGTATCTGTACTACAGATGAAGATTAGGGCTATAATACCAACATGAAATGATAAAAAAAGCCCTCTTGCTTATCATGTAGCAGTAATTATCTTAGTAAAAGTATTCAATGAAATTTCAGTTTTAATAAAATAAATGAGGTAATTTTAACCTTATTATAATATAAAGTACATATTAAGTGGAGCGAGTTTGTTTAAAAATTATAACAGTTACATGTAAAGGAGAAAAAAAAATCCCATAACTTCTATTATATTCTTTATAGAGCAGTGTGTGAACTGAGATAAATTGCAAGTGTAGAATTTGTTATTGTGATGTGTGTTTTGATGGAAAATTACGGAAAAGAGCTTTTCAGTTTGAAGCTGTCTTTGTGTTTCTTTTGTGATGAATGACAAATGAGCTGGAACTCAGTTTGAATAGAAACTGAGTGACTAATCATCTGACATTTCCATTACTATTAATTTATATTTTTTGCAGGAATTCCATTATATAGGGCCTCTGTTTTCAGGGGAATGTAGTGGTGGATTATTTTACTCACATAAGTTACTCTCATGTTCTGGGTATTCTGGGGAAATGAAGACATGATGAAGAAAGAAATGCCTTTAGTGGTGATATGATCAGAAGGATCATGCTTGCTGCATACTGAGGAGCATGTTTTCTGCAGCCTTTGTAGGAGATGTAAGAAAGAGGGATTGAAGGGATGACAATTATGCATGTTTTCAAATGTAAATTAACATTACTGTCTTCAGACCCTGGTGCTGCTTTTTCAAGTCCACCCAGACCAGTTCACCACGATTTGGATATTAAAATCTGATGCTGCAGGTGAGCCTCAGTGGTTTTTTTTGCATCACAGTCTCTCAGTGTTCTGTTTATTGGTGGAAGAGCTGCTGGTTCTGTCGGGGTTCTGTGCACTGGCATCCTTCCCCCACTAGGGTGTACAACCAGCCTGTGCAACTCCAGCCATGGCAGAGACAGGATTTTAATTCTGCATACACTTCACTAGTAACAAGCCAGCCCAAATTAATCATCTTTCTCTAAAACAAGCAAGCAGGTGGAAAGATGTTGATTTCTGAGGCAGAAATTGCTCAAAAAAAAAATTCAGAAAGCATCCCTTTTCAGAGTAAATTAAAAGCATATATTTCAGTCTCTGCAGCGCCAGAAACTTGATGTATTGTAAATGTTATCATGCATTTCAAATCTCTTGAAAGCTGCCATCTATTATTATGAGATTAAAGGGCTGAGAGCCTCATTCAAGTAAATCTCATAGAAATCTAATTTGAGTGGATCCCTTAAATGTTTTTAGTAGGATATTTAAAAGGTAGATATCTAGCTATATGTATAGGAGTACCAATCATTATTCCCCTACTGGAGTTCACCTGAATATTTTAATGATACATGGGATAGGAACTAGAGGTAGAATGTGTAACAGCAAAGTCTCACAAATTACTGGTTTGGTGACCTGAAACTCTATTTCCCCAGTTTAAGTTCCATTTAAAGGTTGACTTCCCAGAGGATCCTTACTGTACAGTTTGATGTGGTGGCATTCACAGGGGTCCCAGGAACAGGGAAGAGATGAGGATCTGAGTCCATGTTTCAGAAGGCTTGATTTATTATTTGATGATATATATTAAAACTATACTAAAAGAATAGAAGAAAGATTTCATCAGAAGGCTAGCAAGGAATAGAAAAGAATGATAACAAAAGCTTGTGTGTCTCTCGGACAGTCTGAGCCAGCTGACTGTGATTGGCCATTAATTAGAAACAACCACGTGAGACCAATCCCAGATGCACCTGTTGCATTCCACAGCAGCAGATAACCATTGTTTGCATTTTGTTCCTGAGGCCTCTCAGCTTCTCAGGAGAAAAAATCCTAAGGAAAGGATTTTTCATAAAATGTTTCCGTGGCAGTTTGATGAGTGCACCTGCTGAGGGGGTGACTGGTTGTGTGCTGTGCTCCCACAGCCTTGATTCTGGGAGATTCTGCCTTCGAGTGCCCCAAACTCTGCAGCTCTGCTGGGAAGCTTGTAAACTTTACTGGGAGCTTCTGCTGGGAAAAGTGCTTTGCTGTGCCCACATTCCAGTCCTTGCTCTGTCCCTTTGGCACGTGTATTGAGGTGTGTGCTGTGAGATGCTCAGGAGAAGGAGTGCTGGGGAATACCTGACCTGGGCTGCTGGGAAAGTGCTGTGGGAGTAGGAGGAAAAGGAATGCAACTTGGTGTTGGTCTGTTCAGCCTTCTCAAGCCACTCACCTGCTTGAGTTGAGATCTCTTTATGCAAAAGAGCTAAATTTTCTGTGCCCTATGCCCAGACCTTCTGTGCTGCTTTTGTGGTTTTTTTTCTCTGATGTTTTATGCATCTCAGCTGAGAACTTTAATGATTTGAGGTTATCTGTTTTTCCTGATCTGTGGCTTAATTTAGCACATTCAAATTCAACACCAGTGTGTGGCCTAAACACTTGAAAGGATTTAGAAGCAAGAAAACGGAAATATAACACATCTGCTTTTCTGTCAGAAATGTTGTAATTAGTCACACGAAGACACTTGAACATTTAGGTCAGTCTTCATGATTTGAGGAGGAACAGGAGTTTAGAGTGCAGTGTAACGGGTCTGGTTGCACAGTTTTTGGAATTCATTATCAGCTCATTATTATAAGCTGATAACTTAGACTTCAGCTGAAAAATGAAGTTCAAGAGATGCAAAAGGCATAAATAAAAATGTGAGGAATGCCAGTTTGCACTCTTATTTCCCAGCCAAAAAGAAAAGCTTGCACTTTAGATCAGAGCTGTGAGCTTCCTTGAGGCAGCACTGGAATAGATCAAATAATGTAATGGGGAAATTGGGAGAGAGATGAATTACACATTCTCAAACTAAAGGTTTTCTTGTCTTGGGAATTTGTGCACATTTCCTTGTGTCCCAGTCTTGCCAGTTCCTCTTCTGGGACAGTGTTTTTGTTGCTGCTGTGAAACAGGTTCTCCAAGAAACAAAGCACAGCCTAACTAACAGCAACACTCACATGGCTTCATTTTATATTGGAAAATTATCTGTTCACTTTTCTCCCTGAAGACAGGCCCACAGTGTCATGGGTCCTCTTCTGGCTCTCCCCATCACTGCTGGGGAGGGCTGGTGGCCTCTATCCAAGGCAGGAGTAAGAGATGTGAAGCTGGGAAGCACTGAAGTGTATTGTAGGGAATAGAAGATAAGAATGTTAAGGAGAGAGGCACACACCACAAGTTTGTTCAGCTAATTTGAACACTGCCATTTTTCCAAGGGAATAGGGAAGATGTAATCAATTGACTGTTAATTTAATTATACATGCTTGGAGTGTTAATATTCTTAGTTTACCTTCTCATCTACAAAACAAATACAGCTTATTATTAAATTACCACTGAAGATTAAGGCAGCTGTCTGTAGTGCTCTCTACTTGGGAATGCATGACTGCATGTATGATAATGTGGTTTTCAAGAAGAATGTAGTAAATATGCAAATTCTTCTTTCTTTTTTTTCCCCTCATTCCTTAACTTTTGAGATTTGACTGTGTTAAATGTGTCAAAGTAATTTATTTTTGATCAATGCTCTTCATCTAATTCTGTCACAGTTGACATTTCTGGCTGATTGCAGATACAGTTCTGCACCACTGTCTTGTCCAGCCCTGCTTTGCTTCATCAGAGCTCTTGGGGGGGGAAAGACCCTCTGCCTCTTCTGTATTTGGAAATTCCTTAACAGAGCAGGGTATCTGGGTGAATAAGGGAACCTTCTCCCTTCCCAAGCTTTCTTTTCATCCTCGTGTGCACGCCATGGGGCTGCTGGCCGTGTGGGAGGTGGACACTGCTCAGGTGGGTTGGAAGAGGCTGAGCACTCAGGTTTGGAAGGAAGTGTAGCCCAGACATGCTTGTGCACTCATTTAGTCATGGCCACCAACATTTAAGTCTGGGCTTGTATCTCTGGGAATTATTTTTAGGTGCTTATACAGTGTTTTTTGCCCCCCTACCCCTTGCTGACATTTTTAGAAGACCTTTTTCTTAATTGAGAAAGCTTCCTGATAATGCTTTCCAGATGTGGATTCTTAGTGCTTTTCTTTGGTTGTGTTCAAGGTAGAGTTTTCTGATCCTGCTTCTCAGGTGTGATCTTTTAATTGCTGTTCCCTAATCACACCATTTGCATGCAGCTGTGAGGTTTGTTGAATAAGCCATAATAACACATTTTGTTTTAATTTCTTTAAAATTCATTTTACACTGCCAGGATTCATTAAAATAAAAACATAGAGGAGTTGCTTGTGAGTGTAGTGCAAGACTGGGAAGAAAACAGAACCCTTGAAAAACAGTGATTAAAATCCCTGCATTTGACCAGCCCATATCCATGGGCACAGCAGAACCTGAATTAACCTGCTCAAATTTCAAGAAGACCCTTCCAGAAGAAATCTTTTCAGTCTCTGTTCCATAATTGTGCCTGTGTTATATTGTTTTGTACTGAGAGCTACCACAGACTGTATTGCTCTGTAATTGTAGTAGAATTTACTGAAAAACACTTTTTGGCTTCAGTGTTGCCCCTCAGTGCCAGCTGGATGGTCTTGTGGATTTATTTATGTGTGGTGAGCACTTTGTCATGGTGTTATTTGACTTGTGCTCTGAACTGTTGCAGTATAGGTCTACTTTTATATCAGTATCTCAAAGGAACATATTCTTTAATTCAACAGAGAAAAAGCTTAATAAACTCCCAGTGATCAGAATTTAATTGAATTTGCTCAATTAGAAAAAAGCATTAAATGAATTGAAAAAAAAAAAAGAAAAGGAAATATAATACTGAAAAATTAAGCTTTCAGAAATAAGTTTTTAATTAGATACCAAAGAACATTTTTATCATCTTCCCATTATTAATTAAAGAGGAGATCAGATTTAAATGGGTTACAGAATAATCTGACTGGGAAGTTTGCTGCTGTGGCCTCGTGCCTACAGGATGGGAGCAGCAGGGACAGACAGCAGGTGGGCCCAGAATGGGTCTAGCCTATGTTGAGCTGCCCTGGTTGAGCTGAAGTTATGCTGCAGATCCTGAGCTGAGAACAGCACAGAGCTGCCTGGTGGTACTGTCATAAGTCTGAACTCCTGCTTTGCCTTGCTCTGTTATATCTCTTAAATTCCTCCTTCATTATTTTGTTTGAGGATGACCTGAGGTTTTAGTAGTTTCTGTCTTCTAATGCCTGGGGAATTTGTCTGCCAAAAGGAAAAGCAGCATTAAAAAACCATAATTGTAGCTGCTTCACTGTTCTCTGGACTAGGAAATGGTAAATGTGAAACTAAAACCCAACCAGTTCTCTTCAACAATAATTTTTTTCCTTTTCTGAGAAATGTGCTATGTATATTTTAACAATAACTTCTGGAATATTTAATTTTAATGCTAACTGTAACCATGATTTGCAATGTCTCCTGGTGCAATTTCTCTCTGTTAATAACTATTCATTACAGCCAGCTACTATGTGATGTATATTATGACATAAACTTCAAAATGTAATACACACAGAGGCATTTCAAGTTGCTGTAATTCTGGAGTCTCTGTATTTGCTTATCATGTTTCACATTCTTGTACCAGCAAAATATAATGGCTGTAGAAAAACAATTCTGAATGTTGTAAAACCTCAATGGAAAACATGTGAATTGCCATTGATAAATTGAAGATAACCAGTGAAACTCAAGTTATGATGACTTTGGAGGAAGCAAATTGCTCTGGATCACTTGTGAAGGGGTATTTACTGAGAATCCAACTATTTAGAGGTGGCAAACAATTTATCTACAGGGAGGGATGAGACTATGAGAATTGTTGGTCTGTTTCTTGGCAAGTTATTTACCTAGTGGTGGTTTAGGGTTTATATAATTTATTATTTTGTTTTATTTAGTTTAGGGTTGTTGCAGTAGAAATAAAAGGTAACTGGGGCCCTGGAGTGGGTCTGCAGCAGCAGTGCAGAGGGTGTGTGTGCAGGTTTGTACCTGTGCTCAGCTGCAGGTGTAACTCTGGAGCTGAGGGTTGTGTGCCCTCAGTGCACACCACTTCCACAGTCTCCCCAGGGCAAATATCCTGACTGGAACTCTTCTGAACTTCTGTTCTCTTTTCATTACTAAGGCTGGGAACAGGAAGGAAGTTTGCACTTTCTGCATCTCTTAAAGTTGCGTAAGTTGCTTTAAGTGATCGATCATTTTCTCCCCTATACTGTCCCTGGCAGACTCCTGTTCTTCTCCTCTCAACCCCCATTGAGGCTGCTTCATGGTTATTTCAGACACTTTTACCTTCTGGTTAATTTAAACTTGTTTTCTCTTCAGATCCCCATTTTCCCCTGTAGCATAAATGCTTGCCTCTGTCACCTGAAGCTCTGTTCCTTGCAAGGGAAGGTGGAATTATCTTTCCCTTCCTGTCAATCTTTATCTTCTTCCAAGGTCTTTCACTTGACCTTTTTTCCTTCAAATCTTGATTTTTCTTACATCTGCCCGAGGTTTCTCTCCTTATTGCCATGGTTTAATATCTGCTTTTCTCAAGGAACCTGTCTTTGCTTCCCACTGCTCCCCTGCTTTGCCTCTGTCCCCTGTGCAGTGCTGCTCAAGGAGTGACCTGACCAGTGACATCCCCTCCCTCTGGTATCTTGGAAATGCTCTAAAACCACTTTTTCTGGGAGTTGGGTGAGTCTGTAATATAATATATTATATTCTGGGAGTTGGGTGAGTCTATAATATAATATACTCACCCATATATATGTATTATATATATAAAATCTGATGTCCTCAGGGCTGCAGCTAAACTAGGCGCAGCCTGACATAAAATAAAGGAGATGTGGAAACATGAAAGTCATGGAGAACCTCTAAAAATGTGACCCTGTGCATCCAAAAATCTGAGCCTTTTTTTTCATTCTATGTTGTAATGATGTATGTGATGTTAACAATACACAGTGATTTTTTTATTTAAAAAAATAAATTCATTTACTACAAAAATTCAAGGTCTGCCGCCCAATCCACGTTAAATGTAGTAAAACACTTTTATAAGGTTTCCTGGCTAAAGCAAAAGCCTATTTTAAAGTTATTAAAGTTCTATAATGAGGTAGCTTTCTAAGCTCACTGATAAAAGTACAATATTCTGTGGCTCAATGTAATAATTCAGTGAAATTAACCAAGTAAGTGGTCAATGAAGCAAATGATTAAAAAGCAGAAGATTGAAAAATGAAGATTAAGAAGGGAAAAAATTGTGTTTCTATTACTGTACATTTTGTAGGTCATAATTAAAGTCCACCACATAAAGAGTAAAAACATCCTTATAAAATGTATGAAATTAGGTAGGGGTGCTTACATCTTTTCTTGCTGTATCAAATATGCATGTGTTGCTAACTTTAAAAGGCTTAAAACAATTACAAGAGAATTTGCAAACTAGAAAAAAAAGGGCATAAATTTTTAAATGGTCTTAAGCAGCTACTCCAGCTTTTCTGCCTTTCTACTGGATTGTTTTGAGGTTTTGTTTGGGTCTTGGGTTTTTTTTTTCCCTCTGGGAGGGCTAATTGATTATCTTGTGCATGAAACAGATATTTTTAGTGAGGTTCACAGACCATATTTAAGCATTTTGTGTTCATCCCTGATGTTTTGAAACGCTGTGCTTGTGTGAATAGAGCAGCTGCTGCAGGGAAGGGAGAAGAGGCAGAGATCCTGCCAGAGGGGATGTCAGTGGAGATGTCTGGAAGTCAGCAGGAGCTGCAACCTGACAGCCTGGGCTGTTTCTTTTAAAATTGCGGTGGTGTTAGATATATTGTTGCTCAGAAAATTCATTTTGTCTTCCCTGTGCTGGTGGTGATAAACAATAACTTAGAGGCTCTCAGATGGGCCTCAGTGCCAATTGCTGGCTGTGCCATGTTTGACCTCATGCGAAGACTCTGCTGCAGGCTTGGGGTTTTTACATTTTTTGGTGTTGCCTCCTTCCACTCACACTTGTGTCTGGACATTTGCTGGAATACCCATAATTTTATGCACTTTGCACCAAGAGAAATTTTTAACTTTGTGCATAAAAAAATGGCCTGGATTTTCAGTGTCAGGCTTCCTCAGTTCCTACTGGTGGCAGTGGAAACCATTTGAGTTTACCAGAGCTGAATTTCAAACAATTATCTGTGAACATGTAAACAATAGTCCTCAGGCAGTTGGGTGTAAATTTAATGGCTTGAGTCATGTAACACTGATTCTATAACCAATTAGAGACTATTACCCAACAATTTTGGCATTATTAATTTCTTTTAACTAATATTTACCAATATTTCAACACTATAGGTATTAGGGAGTCTTTGAAAGTCTCTGAGTATTCAGTTTTCATAATTAAGTGTGATTTTTGTGGTTCCCTTTAATATCCCAACTTGGGGCCTTCAATTGGATCTAATTATGTTTCAATTGAAAATAAGATATTCCTCAGACCAAAGCTGTACATCAGGGCTCATTACTAAAGCAGCTCATTATTTTTAATGAGCAACTTCATTACATCTGATTCTGCAGAGAACAAGCCATAATTCCATGGGTGCTGAGAGTCTCAAAGTTTGGTAGCCAGCAGCATATGAGTAACAGCCTGAACTGGGCAACAAAGATGGGCAAAAAAACCCTAACCCCTTAGGAGTCTAACCCCACATGTGAGTGAGTCTGCAAAAGAATTTTCTGGTTCTTTTTTGTTGGTATCAACTTTGTTGGGCTGGAATTTGTGGTTATATATTCCTTTTGCGGTTATATATTCCACCTTTTAAGTAGTCTGTTTAAGAAAAGGAACAGCAAGCAAAATTCACAGCAGAACATGATTTTTCAGGGAAGTTCTACTCCGAAGGAGGAGGTTACAGCATTTCCCTGCCAATCTTGGTGCCTGCTGGGAGTGTTACAATATGTGTTCTGTTCCCTAACACAGCATTTTTGCGTTGTGCCTCTGAATTAGCTCACAAAATGTGTAAATTTGTGCTACCTGACAACTGCCTGGGGAGGGTACAAATTAGCAAGGCCTCAGGTAAACATGGTGTTAGTGCAGCACAGAGCAGGAATTGAGAGCTCCTGGCAGGAGCTTGGTGCTGTTCTGCTGCTCTGAATCTGCTGGGGATCCCCTGTGAAGGCACACGAGCTCTGTGCTGGGAGGAAGAGCCCGTGGTTGCAGCTCTGCTCCTGCATTTCCATTAATGCATTGTTAAATAGCAACAGGTATTATTAAACAGCGAGGAAATAGTCAGAGAATGTGCTTACCTATAGGTCTGATCAGCCTTTTTGTGTCTTCTTGTGCACACAAGCTGTTTAGTTCAAAATTTATATTTTTCTCTAAATTTATTAGAGACTTCTAGCTTGTTTCTTAGTGTTAGGGTCATAAAATTGATGATGTAGCATTTCTGGCTTTGATGCTCCAGCCTTATTCAGTATTTTAATAAAATGTTGGCTGGTGGAAATAGAGAATACACTTAATAAATTTGAAGGTACAGTTTGAACTGAATTTTCTTATGTTGGAAGAATCTCCTGAAAAATCAGAGAGAGTATAAAATAATCTTGATAAAACAGTAACTTGGTCTAAAATCATCAATATCTGGAAAGGTAGAGCTAAATGCCCTAAGAGAAGATGGGAAGAATTTGCTAGAAAGTAACAGAGTGGACATTCATGAAGGTGTGAGCAGAAAATAAACTACGTGTACCTCAGTAGTTTATGATGATCAAAAAATGAGGCCTGATACTGGCCAAGCTCTTTCCAAAACTGACAAAGCTTCTCCATGTTTGGGTAGAAGTTTTGTGTACTTTTCAGTGAAACAGGCCCAAAGACTTGTGCCTCTTACTTCTGCTGTCTCTTCTTTTGTGCGTCATTTTAAATTAATGGAATCAATAACTGAAACAAAAACAGAAAAGAGCTTTTGTTACTGCTGTGAGTGGACTGCTTCTAAAACATCTCACTCATCCCCCCACTTATGTGGTTGGTAAAGAAAAACACAAAGCATCTCTTGCGCAATGATTTGGAGTTCTATTTTTCCCGTTTTAAGGAGGTTTTCTGTTGCAGAGATGTTCCTGCAGTGTGTGAGCATTCCAAAATCAGAGTCATTCTTGCAGTATAGATAATTGCAACACTGGAGCCACTGTGTTAAACTTTTATGCAGGGCAGTATAACATCTGTCTGAGGTCTCAAGTGCTCCTGAGGCACTCAGCTCAAGTCCCACCTAATCTAGCAAAATCTTGCTTTAGTGTTACTGAAGTTGACATAATTATCACTCTTACTATTATTTTAGGCATCAGTTTAGACTGGGAGGTGTGCTGGGATCTCATTGAAAAGAGCCAGACATTTATTACATTAGCTGCAGAGTTTGTCAGTACAGTTTTGTGATTTGCTTTCTGTGACTGGAATTAATCACTGGCCACTGGTAATGTTTGTATGTTACATACATGAAATTTTTATGCAAATCCCTCAAAGCAGGTGAAAACCAGCAGGAGAACTACACAAGAGTGTTTCTACTTACAAAGGAGTCAGATTTCTTTCCTATCTCACAGGAATGCTTTCACTTTCTTTAAACTTCAAGTGCCTTTGTTCTGTCTTTTAAGCTCATGATAAAACCTGGATATATATTCTATTTATTAATTTCCTTATGGAATAGCAGAGAATTTCTACTACATGTAATCTTCTCTTTAAGTGATTCCTTCTCAACCTAGAGCTGAATGAACACAATTTTCATTCTGTTGAAAAGTTTCTTTCAAGTTTATTTCCAAATCAGAACATGTCAGAACTGGAACCGATCAGCAATGATGCTGTCTATTCAAGAAGCAATTATCAGTAGATTCAAAAGATAACAGTATCTGTGGAACAAAAGCAGCTGATAATGAGCCTGAAATTACACTTAAAAGGTGTATTTCATGCAGTAGTTTATATCCTATAAGATGTAGTGAATACACATAATGCCTCTGTAATAACACCCAGAAATGTAGAATTTCTGTTCTCTAGAAATCTTGCTATTTTGGGGTCACTCCTTGAAAATCAACCTCTAACCCTGAAAAAGTTGGTTCTTTGCAGAGCAAAAAAAAAAAAAAAAAAACCAACCCACAACCCCCCCCCCAAAAAAAAACCAAAAAAACCAACCAAAAACCCCCAAAACAAAAAGATCCCCCCCAAAAACAACCCAACAAACAAAACCAAACCAGCAACAGGATAATGTGAGCTGTGATTTATGTGAATTAATCATATGTGCTAAAAACACTTGTCTTTATCTGTCTTTTGTGTTTCTGTGGTGAAATTATTTCCCCTGGGGTCAGAAAGGGCTGATGTATGTTGTATATTAAAATCATGCAATACCTGCATTTTATTTGGAGAGGTGGTGCTTCATATTTGGTGTCCTTTCTAAATAAATCAGTGTTTGTGCAGGAACTTAACAACATTTGTACCTGCCTGATTGCAAACTGGTGCATGACCAATGAGCAGCGCTTGAAACACTTAACCTGAAGTATTTTGGTGTCATTTCTGTGCATGAATATGTAAATTATTTTTGCCATTTCTTTTCAGATCTAAGTGGACACTTCATCCTGATACGAACAGATATTGGGTTTTTAAATGTAGTGGGGAGGGGTTGATTCAGCACCATCATAGGTTATGTATGCACTGAAGTTGCATGAAAGACTATTAATGACATTGCTTTGGCTTGAGTGGCCATATTCCAAATATCTCTGGGTGTTAAAATCAAAGGATTGTTATGAAGTGAAGACTGATATGCTTAGTTGAATTTTCAGACTTAAAGGGGGATGGAAATATGGATTTCTGTTTAATGAAATAAATTGGTTCCTGTTGAATGATAGCAGAAGGCTCCTTTTCTAATTCCTTGCAAATAACCTATAACATTTTTTAAACATGGACTTGATTTTAAAAGAAATGGATTGGCATTTGACTTTCAAATGCATAAATCATCAAACTATCAAATTAATATTAGGTAAAACTAAGCTTTGTATTTTGAAATTACTTCTATGTGCAAAAATCAGACCTATAGAACTGTGACTTAAAATGAAACAAGTGATTCCTGCTAATGCAGGTGTGTAAAAGATGTGATGAACTAGCAAACTTCAGTTACAGTGTTATACATAATGCACCTGATCTGCTTGAAAAATTTAAGTTTCAGCACGATAGGAATAAAAAAGTTCCTAGATAGGCTCATAAAGGCAATTTTCTGAATATGTTTATAATATGAAATATATAAAAGAGCTATTAATTAACATAAATGGTGTTGATTCATATTAGAGATATTTTTATTCAATAATTATATTTAAAGTAATGCATTTAAATTTTTAGTGCCAAGTTCCGATTTTAGGTATGCAGCAATTCTGAAAACCTCATAGTTTTCCTATAATTTGTACTTGTTTTGTGCTGAGATTCTTCTTTCTTCAGAAGTTCTTTCAAATATAGTATAACAGATCAAAAGTGGGTTCAGTCTGGGGGAAATAATTACACTTAATTCATCCTTTTTGGGCTGATTTTGCCTTTTTTTTTGTGTGAGTGTGTCCATATTTCTCAATTATAGTAAGTCCACTGATCTCAGTTGGAGTGAGCTGTGAGAGGAGAGCATTGACCCAGGGCTTCTCCCAGCATGTCCCACTGGCTGCAGCTCCTTCAGGGGGCTGGAAACCCTGAAAAATCACTTGAATTGATCACTTTTGTGGGTGGGTTGCTGACAAAAAGGAAGATCTGGGTGTTCTGTAGATGTATATTGAAAATTGAACAAAAAAAAAAGCTATTTCCAATGATGGTGAAGTCAAGGACCTAGAGAATTCCTAAGCACCTTATGGAAAGTTCTTGTGTATTATTCTCCAAAATAGGGCTTAATGGGTGCTAAGCAAATGCTGTAGCTGAGGTGAAAAGAGACAGGACTCAAATAATTGTGCAAAAATGCAATTCTGCGCATTTTTGAGGAAGACAGTTCCATCTTTGCTGAGACTAAAATAGACTTTTTGAGCTGAGATTCTGGAAAGAAGCATGCAGGTTTTTTAGGTGTGATGGTTTGGTGTTTCCTGGGGAAAAAATGGTGTTGGCTGAGTAGTGGGAAAGAGATTTCTTTGCTAAATTTGCATTTACTGGTTTTTCATGCTAGCAACTGTTCTAGTAGGTAATTTTAACAGACCAAAGGAAAAGGAGCCTAAATAAAAAACTGAGTAAAGGCAAAGATTTTTCTTAAAACACAACTTGGAAAGAAATACTGCTGTGCAAATTGTACTCTGAACTTCAACAATGCAGGTTGTCATGCAAAAATCCTGATTTCAAGAGCCAGCTCATGGCTGGCAGAGGGACAAACTCCATGGAAAAATGTCAGAATTTGTGGTTGAGTTAGCAGTGACCTTGTGCTCTGCTGTGCCAGGTGGGCTTGTGTCCTGCAACAGGCAATGCAGACAGAAACAAAACAGTGATTAAAGCAGCTGCCCAAGTGGCACTTGGCCATGGAGAACCAGAGAAAAAGGGAGCTAATCATTATGGGATTAGCATTTCTTAATGTAGTCTGTGGATTACTGCAGCTGTAAATATTCCTTGAGAGAGCCCTGCTGCCAGGGCTTGGTGATGAATGGCCACCCTTGGAGCTCTCCTCTGGGAGTGTTTAGAAACTGTGAAGGTAGAAATAGAATAAATAGAGCACGCTCCCTTTCCCATAATTTATCCTACCTTTGCACACCGAGTTTTTTTATTGGTTTGGTGGTTTGGTTTTTTTTTGGTTTTTTTTTTTTTCAGCAGGAAAAATATAGAAGAGACCAAATAACCTTCAGCCTTGCAGTATCCTATTCTTGCAGCTTCTTTTTGACTTGTCTCTCATGGAGGGCTGGAAGAAAGGTGCTACTGGGTCAAGGAGTCATAATTTTGGAAGCTCCTTCACCAGATGTACTCTGAGAACATATGCTTTTTCTCCTTTCCTCTCCCAACACTAAATCTGTTGAGAAATGTTTACATCCTGAATTGAATGAGTGTAAAAGAGGAGTTTCTGAATTGTTTTACTGTATTGGCTGATAGGAACTGCCTAGATTCCTATGGACTCATGGATTTAAATAATCTCAATTTGCTCAAAGTGATAATGGTAGAAATATTTTAGAGACAGCAGACAGATGCAGAAACTGTGGTACATAAAAACTAAGTTTGTTTTAAATTGCATAAAAAGATAAATAAAATAGATGGATGCTTGTATTTTTGTTTTCAACATAACTACATTTAGCTAAAGATTACTGGAAAATAGCTTGCAGACAAAGAAGGAATATTAAATAGTTGTTTATAGAATTAATAGCAATTAAGTTCTCAGAGATCATTGGTGCCCTTAAAAGGCAAAACTAAAGACTAAAACTACTCTAAACTTCAGATATTTAGGGATCAGGAAGTTCCTCTGCCTTGCTCTTGATAAAAGCCTTGTAGTGGTTCTACTAGTTTCTATTTTTGTCTCCTTGTGTGTCTTGAGCTTCTGGTGCTCTGAGTTGTGATGGCTTACCTTAAACCACAGCAGGTAGAGCAGTGTGACTTTTTCTGCAAATGTAGAGCACACACTGACTGTAATTCCCACAGCAAGAATTCACTAAAGGGTGATTTACAGAGGGGTGCTGTCAGGAATTTTGACAGACTGGATTTAAACCTCCATCTATATAAGACTTACTGCCTGCACTGCAGTTGCATGAAGGAACAAAGTACCAGCTGATTGCAGCTTGTTGACAAAGTAATGGCTTTTTTTAAAAAAAAATCAGGATATTTTAGAAATGTCAATTGCAATCCTCTTTCATCTTTCCCCCCTCCTAGTGAAATGTTCAGTTGGAACTCAGAAAGGTTCCATGATAAATAGATAATTTAATTAAAGAGGTCTATGTTACAAGGGACACCAAGGTTCAAGTCTTAGTTTGCAGCAGAGTAGGGACTGACTTTCTAAATGTAGTCCAAGCTGGGGGTCTGGAAAGAGGATACTTCCTCAGGGCAGTCTCTGGTTTCTTTCCAGAATTATGTTAGAAATATTTCTCATTTTGCAAATTCAGAATGAAAACATGTCAAAAGCTCAGCATTTTTTTTGTGTGAAATAGAGTTCTTAGTTTCTGGCCAACCCTCTGCTTATATGTGTGGCAACCACTTAATCCTGATTTCCTGCAGTAAGTCCTGATCCAGGGGAGCCACTAAAGGTGTGTATAACATGAACTGAGGAGTCTCCCTGATTTGAGTGGGGCAATCCTGTGCACCTTGTATTTAGAGTGATTTGGGGAATCTAAACACATCCAACAGGTAATCAGAAATCTCTGGGGTATCTCTAGGCTCTAGGATACAGCAACAATCAGGATACTGATAGCTCATGAAATGATGAAAATAACCCAGAACTGTTCTCATGTGGATTTCAATATTTCTGAAACTTGATTAGCACCTGCAGTAACATCCCTGTTAAGTGCCTGTTCCATGGAATCTGTGCTGCACAGGGAGAGCTCACAGAGCTAAGAAGTTGCATTCTATTGCCCGTGCTGTGGCTCTGTAATTTAATTGATGTATTGCAGGCTGTCAGCTGACCTTGTAACTCTCATAATCTCATTTTTCTTCCCTTGTACAACTGGTTCATGACGTGTATGTGATTTAAATGCCTGTTTCCTTTCTACAGCATCCTTTTTCTTAGCCTGGCCATTAAGTTGGGTGCCTCTGGTGGTTTTTCTCTTATATGTATTTTGCTGCCTTATCATACTCATATTTCTGTTCACCAGCATGAACAAATAGTCTGGCTGTGTTTTTCTTTTTAGATATCTTTTAAAACTGTGTATCTTTAATGCAAAAATTTTCTGCACGTTGATATTTAAGGTCATAAGGAACGCTGATGAGGAAAAAAATCTGAAAATTTGAACAACCTAGAGCCTCAAACTACTAGGTGTGCTTTATTTTTCAGTAGAAAAGCATCAGCTTCTGAAACTCTAAACTGAGGTTCCTTCCTTGCCTACAGACTATGAATTTTTCAAAGTGGAGTGATCAACATGTTCTGAGAAACGGTACCTATTTCTGAGCATCTGAAAGCACTGAAACTACTACCAGAATAAATTATCACCCATAGAAACATGAGTATAAGAATATGATTAGTTGATCTGCCTTTTCAATTGATTGCTGACTCATTTTTCCTTCTATTCGTTGCAACTTTTCCTGAATAGATACAAACTTTAAAGGGAATGGGACATTAAATATTGCAATTCAAGCTTGGAGAGAGATTATTTTACCAGTCCCTCTTACCCAGAAGAAAGTGACTTTTACATTTGGTATCTCTAAGAAATTAGTTAACTAATAATGATCAGCCTGGCAAATAAATACTGACTTAAAAGACAGCTGCAAAATACATCCATACATATGCATTTATGTAGAGTATACACCTAGACATACTTTAGGCAACAAATTCAGACAACTATCATTAAATACTAAACTGAATATGATTTTTTTTTATTTTCCTTGGGGAAAATAATTGTTATATAGTGGTAGAGTGAACAAAATATATGCCTTTGCTAGTTTTATTTACTTCTGCAAAACTCACTAAAATGAGATTTCTAGCCTGACTAGGATATTTTTTTCTAATATAATATAGAGGAGAAAAAAAAATGGCTAAACTACTCTAATGATATGCTATGTCCTGCTCTCCATCTTCCTGTTTGGTTCCCTGAGCTGCAAACATTTTAGGCCAATGATTATAATTATCTGTTTGACTGTGCCTGAAACAATACAGAATAGGTCTCAAAAAAAGGCTGACAAAATAATCACTTCATAAGTTAAAGGTGTGATTCTCCTTGTGGGTCTGTCATTTCAAACTTGTATTTAGTTGTTTTTCACCTGTATTTATGTTTTGGTGTTAGGACCAGCATCAGTATTTCTGCCTTGAGGGTCAGAATGAGTGCTACTGAAATAATTGAAGAACAGCAGATTAAAAATGAGGCTTTCTCTCTACGCATCAAAGGTTTTGCTTTTTGTCTTGGAGTAATTTATAAAACCTACTGTTTTGGACCTATTGTTAATTAGGGTCCCTGCTCCCTCCCAGCCTAGCTGCCCTCCCTTAACTGCAAACCCTGGTCAGTGTGGGGAGGGAAAAGTGGCTGTTCCCTTCCTCCCACCCTGTGTGCAGCAGACAGCTCTTCTTGGCTGAGAACAGGATCCTGCTTCAAAAAAACCCAAACCAAACAAACAAAACCCAGGTGAGAGTTCTTCCTCTTGGGAATGACCAGGACTGACTTTGAGCCCTGGCTGATCCTTGAGGAGATGAAGGAGAACAAAGCTGCCACCATCCTGAGACCCTGAGCTAATCTGGTGAGCAGTGTGCTCTTCCCTGCCTCCCAAAGCAGGCTTTAATTTTACTGAGGGTGTGGACAGTCCTGGCTGAATGAAATGTCAGAAGAGAGAAAGGAAACAGGCATTTCTTTCCCTCCTGGAGGTGAGCCAGCTGTCACTGTGAAGGTGTGTGAGCAATAGCATGGAAGGTTCACTCCAGCTTCTGTGTTTTAATTTTTACTCTCCCTTTGAGAATCTCATGGAACTCTGTAATGCTCTGAAATTTAACATGCTGTTCCCTGAAGTACTCTCTGTGTCCCCACTTGTAACTTATCTGTTACAATGAGGAATTTCAGGTGCATCTCAGCTGCCTTTAAGGCAGGTAGAGCTGGTTGAGACTTCAAGGAGATGAAGCTTAATAAAAGTTTATATGCTGTTTTCAGCCATCCAAGGTGTGAAATTACCCTCTCAGCTGCTAAGGGTGCTGGGGGTGCAGGAGATTGTGTTCTTGGGTGGAGAGGTGAGAGCAAGGCTGTTGTAGGATGAGGAAGAAAATGGCAATGGGGAGGGGATGGATGGAGGGAACTGGAAATTCAGACCTAAAGCTCTTGTACCACTTGCTCTGAGATATGCCCTGAACCCCTCTGTGGCACCAGGTGTCCCTGGGGGGAGAAGCACCCTTGAACCCAGCTCTCAGGTTATTTTGCTGCCCTCAGCCACCCACAGACCCACATTCTGCACAGAGACAAAAACCTCTAAATAACAAAACCCAGTGCATTTCATTTTAGAAGTTCTGAGTCAAGCAAAAGGTGTAGCGGAGAAACCTTTAGTTCATACTTGTGTGGATTATTTTTTCACAAAAAAAAAAGCCCCAAACACCAAGCCCTTCCTCTGATGAGGGCAGCAGTAATTAGTGGTGTTGTTCTTGCAGGGTGACAGTAACACAGTGGCTGTTTTATTTGCCCTGTAAAATGTAATGAGCATTCCATCTGGATTATAAAACAACACGATGGATGAATTGGGCTCTATCGATTGAACCTCTGTACCAGTCAGGAATCATTTGGTTCCTCAAGCTTTTATGCCTTCAGAGCAGGAATTTAAAAATGGTTTAATTAGAATGTGGGGAACTATCCCCTTCAGTCAGCATCTGCTAACAATAAAGATAAAGGGATTAAAGCAGAAAGACTTGTTAAAGGATGTGGGGAGTCATGAAAGACCACATGAAAAGGTGGTGTTAATTTCTTTATCAGACTCTATGATTATTTCACTATTTTTTAAACTGGTTTACTAATTTTTTAGGTTTTCCTCATCTAATTATAGTATCTTCTACTCAATCTACTATTTTTCAGTGAATTGCCATTTTCTTAAAGAATTAGACTTAAATTTTCAGTATTTCATTGAAACAAAAATATTTGGGACATCTGGTAATAAAGAACGAAATTAATTTGTTCAAAAATAAGCTTTTTTTGTCCGTAATCTCCAAGACCAGCCCCCATCTAATTCTATTTCTTCTACAAGGTAAAAAAAGCAAACCAAAGCAGACCTGAATCCTTTAGAAGTTAATGGGATGTCCCCAGGGCTGTGTCCTTTCTACTTCTTGCTGATGGCTTTTCCACAGAGCTGTTGACCAACCAAGATATCTTTTTATCAAACTTAATTTTCTCTAGGGTATGAGCATGCTAAGTAGTGGGAATTAAGACTCAATGGAGGGCAGAAGGGCAATGGGTTATTTTGTGCTGTGCATTTTGGAGCCTCCTCATGCAGCTCAGCACTGGCCACTGCAGCCAGGCCAGGCAGGGCTGCAGCTCCAGGTGCCAGGAAAGGGGAGAACCAGCAGGGCTTCAACAAAGATTAAATCAAGAAAATTAGTATCGCTCCTGGATGATACTTGTCCATCTTCAATTCCGATGCTGGGGGGAAGATTGGAAGGAGAAGAGAGGAATGTGTGCTCAAGTAATGAAATTTAAGATGAAGCAGTAGTGATTTTTGTAGACTTTGTTGAACACCCTGGGACAGGGATGCAGGGATGGCAGAGGATGTTACCTAGCAACTGCTGGAAGGTGGTTAACTCTTTGGTAACCATCCTTTCTGCCTCCCCAAGAAACTGAGAGCAGAAGCTGAATTTCTACAGAGAAAAAATTGAAGTCTCCTGCTATTTGCAGTGTAATGTTTTATGGAGGCTGTAATTAAAATGTTAGTGAATAAAAATAAGATAGGCCTGAAGTGTTATAGTTCCTATTTAAACTACTGTAATTATTTTAAGGCTTGTGAGTAGTTGTTTACAACATTTTAGGGTTTGTGTTGAGGTTCTTTATAACCATGACAGACATGTCTATCACCAGATATAACACTCCTGCATTTCTGCAGCATTAATTTCTCTAACATATAACATGCATGTGATGGGAGTCATTTATTCACTGTCTGCAAATGTGAATCTCTTGAAGATATGAGATTTTTTTTGACTATAAACAAAAAGTATAGAATACACCAGTCCCATATTGTCAATCAGACTCCCAGGAGGAATCAATCTTCAGTCAGGAACAATGGTTTTTCCAGTTAAACCAGTTAAATACAGTAAAATCATAGGACTTAAACCAATTGAAGATGTAACTGGAAATGTGGCATTCCTGGGTAACAGAGCTGGTGTTGAGATGGAAACTCATTTTAGATGCAATGGTTTTAACAGGTTTCCAAGTAAGATCTTGTGAAATGTGTGGAAAGAGGGGTGGTGTTTAGTAGGCATAGTTGAATACTCAACAATGAATATTCTAAACTAAAATAAAGACAAGGTGATCTTAACTTACCCTGATATACTTTCCCCCATGATATCTGGTCAATATCTTTGTGAGGGTATTTGGATATAGTATTTTTTAGGCATTCCCATTGCTGTGTGTGTTTTATAATTGAATGAAGATACCTGCAAGGAGGCACCAGACAGTACAATCCAGCAAGTCCCTGTCAACGAAGGGGCAGGAACCCAACTGTCCAGTGGGTAATTAGGTATATATAATCTTCTGTGTTATATATAATAGTGAAATGAGAGTGTTATACACAAATAAACACTTTTTTCCCCCCCGGTAACATTGCTATATTACTGTGTTAGCTGCAAATTCAGCACAGAGTTGCTGGCAGCATGTCTTAGTAGTCTGCAGTTATTAGAACCGTTGGTTTGTGAGCATTCTTCTAAATGTTCTCATGAAAACTGAGGTGCAGAAAGTTAAATGATTTCTCTCATTTATTATTTTGGTTTTGCTTTCTTGCTTTTATTTATATTTTCTTAACCTCTTACAGTTTTCTCTAGGTGAGCAGGGATTTAATAATAGTAGGTTTTATTATGCAAAAGCAGAGACTGGCTGAGAACAGGGATGAAAACTCCAAAGAATAATAGAACAGGATGTGCTGGTAGCTGCATAGACAACTTTAAATTACATCAACAGAACTGCAATGTTGTTACTGTCTCTATAGCTGAATATTGACTTTGATTTTGATTGCTTGAGCTAATATTTTGTTACAATTTCTCTTATGAGAAATGTAATTGAAATTCTAACTTTTGGCATGTCAAGTATTGCTCACGTTGTGGTGACAGTTTAGGAGTCTCATACAAGAATATTTTTCTTTTACTCTTTTTGTTATTATTCATGATTCCGTCTGGCTTTGCACTGAAGCAAAGTAAATGTGTTCAGCTGGAGCTGCAGTTATGGTTTAATATGCCTGTAATGGAGGTGGTCTGGTCCTTCATCTTTGCACCAGTCTTTTCAGGTGAGGTGGGAAGATGTGAGAGAGATTGAGAGCAAAAAGAGCTTTGTGTTCATCTTATGTTTGCAGTGGCTGATGGTGACAAGGAAATGGTGGGGTGGTCATTGAGGTAATTGCCCCTGTTTTTAGTTTTAACATTGAAGCCAAATGTAAAGCTTTGCAATTTGTGATTTTCTTTGTAGTGCAGTATTAACAGGGACCTATTTTCAAGAAATATTTGCCTGTGGAGGGGTGGTCACAGTAGTTTTACAGGGGTTCCAGAAACTCAAAGCCAGAGCAGTGCAGGAGCTGCAGTTCATTTGCATTGTGCAAGCCCTACAGAAACAGAACCATAATGGAGTTGAAAATTTATTATCTGAAGCATGGCATAGCAAATCATTTTGTTCAGATCTGTGGCTATCTGTAATTCCAGTGCTGGGAATGGGATGCACCTGAGAGCTGGGGTGCTGAGGGTATCACGTCCACTTTCAAAGCATGTTCCTCCAAATGGGTTAATTGCTCTGAGCAATTTGACTGGGGAAAGAGCGGCTCTTTGAAGGAGGATCATGGATGTCATCATGGGGTCCAGCAGAATTCCTTCAGGCTGCACTGGGGACTTCTTCTATGGTTTTGGGTATTCCACATCCTTCAACTCCAGCACTGCAGTCCCCGTAGGTTATATCCAACATTTTCTAGGCATTTCCCTCACAACTGAGATGGGTATTGAAGTTCCATTGTTAGTTATTGATACAGGCTTTTGTTACACTCTACTTATTGTTGTATTGACTTCATGGAATGCATTTAATAAGCTTAAAATTGGACAGTTATTATACATAGTTTTATGAAATTACTGATTTGCGTTCAGACTATCTATCTAAATGCCTGTGTATGTTCTCTGTTTTTTCAAGACTCTTTCTTGGAAACAATTGTTGAAATCAGAGATGATCTACATTAAAGGATCAGATGTTAGAGGAGAGTCTCAGAAATAGATTTTACTGAATGCTTCCTTGCTGTAAATTTAAAAGCATGCTATTTTGAGATTAATTATTTACTAAAGATCTTGCATTTAAATTTATAGTATGGATTTTTAAAAAATAGGCAGAGAAGACTGAAGTCTTAAAACATTTCTCAAACATAAGTTTGAAAGGCATCAGTGGTTACTGAAGACAGTCACGGAGACAAATTTCAGTTTTAAGGTGATATAGACAAACTTGTTTGCCTCCATCTGCATTATGCTTTCTTGTTGAAATACATTAAAAGTTTTTGAAGCTGTACTGATTAAGTGGAATCAGGATGTTCTGGATGTTTATCTTCCCTTTCTGCTGATTCAGAGAGTAATAAACAAGATGCAGAAGGACAGAAAAAGGCTGATATTAATTGCTCCTGCTTAGGAGCAATTTAGGATGGCTGCAAACAAATTCAGCCATGCCAAGCCATCCTTCATGCCCTAAGTTGGAAATGCTCAGTGAGGAAAGATGTGTCTTCTGACTCCATCTTAACTGTGGGTTTTTTTCCCCTGTGACTTTTCAGGATGTATTTCAGGCTTAGTGTTTTTGCTAATGTGAAATGTTGAAAATAAATCACAATTTTTATAACAGTAATGTAAAGGAAAACTGCCATCACACACTGTGTCATCAGAATAAAGACCAGGTTCTCTCTGTCTCCTTACAGAATTTGGCTATATGAGAATTACTGATAGTTCTGTCAACACTGGAAGTCACTGTTTCATTTCAAAGGCACATCCCAGTGTAGAATGTTAAATTGCATTCGGACAGTATCAAATGTTTTTCTGTGACTATTTGAAATGCTAAGCTACACAGATTTCTTTCCTTTCTGATTTTTTCTTATTGTCCTTTCACAGACATTAACACAGCTCAGGCTTAGAATATAACATGACATGAGGCAACAGCAATATAAAAGAGGTCTTTGAAGCTGTTGCTTTTTATCATGCTTTACCCTTAACAGGGTTTCTGTGGTCTAATTCCTTTGCAGTTCTAAAGAGAATTACATTTCGAGTTCCATAATTGCACCAGGGAATTGAAACCTTGTTTAAACAAATACATAAAAAATATTTTGTCCAAGACTGATTTTATTATCAGCTAGTATTGATGGTGATGTGCCAAGATGTATCAAGAAAATGTTTTGAGTATTGCACAAAAATCCTGTTTATAATGAATATCTATGGAAAATGCAACAAGGGTTACTTTACTGTTGTTACTTTAGCCACTTTAACACACACTTCTTGACCTCACTTAAATATATTTGAGAAGTTCTGTGCTAGCACAAGCACCTGAAACTTCATAAATCTAATGTTTTACAGAAGCTGAATTACCCCATTGTCTAAAATGTGATGGTTGTACATAGACTGCTTTGTCTATGTACATGGTACTAATTTATGATATGGTACTAATATTAATTTACATTTAATCCAGAGGGATGGTGTACTGGGCAAGAACACTTAGCCAAAATTTAATACATCCAGACCTCCTAAAGCCTCCCCAGAATGTGCTGGAATCCCTCAAACAAGTTGAAAATTTGATGGTACCAAAAGTGCTACATCTGGTTGCATCGTGTCTCTTATTGACCTATGTGATCTCTTCTTCCATTATGAATATGTTATATTCTAATGGCTAGTTTTTGCTGTTTCCCTCTTTGCTCAATAAAACTCATAGAAGACCTGTGTATCCAACAGAGTGTCATTTAGATAAATGGAGAAATGACTGAAAAACAGCACAGTTTTGTCCTGCTGGAGCACCTGCAGGTGTTGTGAAGGAAACATCAGTTCCAGAACTGCTGATCCTGACAACAGTTCAGGGCAATTTGTGGTTCAGGTGTGAAGTCAGACTACAGCCCTTTTATAAATCAAACATATTTAGTGTATTTGAATAAAATGCTACAGTCATCGGAGAAAAAAAAAAAAAACAAACTGAATTGTTCATGAAGTTTTCTGTAGAATTAAGTCAGGAGTTTTATTATCTTCCATGCATATTTCTATTATAATTTGACTTTTTTCTTTAGAAGCCTCAAGCTCTTGCATGTCCCCTATACCCATTGGTTGTAGGCACTCACACTCTAAAATAGAGCATCTTATTTAATAATGGGAAAAATCCATTGAGCAATATTATTCTGAGAAACAGTGGATGGCAGTGTTGGTTTGCAGCTATGAATCTACAAAAATGAAGCAGGACAGGACAACCTTAAAAAAAAAAAAAAAACGAAACAAAAACTACTGTACCACTGCTCCTGAAAAACAAACAAGGTCCCCCACTCCATCCCCCCCAAAAAACCCAAAATCAAACAAAACCATAAAGTAGTGTCTTCTTAAACTGGATAGAGTAATTTTCAAACTATGCAACAGTACTCATAAATTCTCAGACAGATGAAGATAACATGTAAGATTCATAAGCAAAAAAAAAAAAAGAAAAAAAATACAAAATTGGGTTGCTTCTGTCTGTTTGTTTGATGCTGGTTTTGTCAAAGGAGGAAGAAAATCCCAGCTGGCTGAGGTGGGCCTTAGTGATGGTAAATTAATTTAGCTGAAGCCCTGGAAGAGCAGCATGCTCTCAGTCCAGGCAGGATTGTCAGCATCTGTGGGGTTTGAGGTTTGCTGCAGCAAGATCACACCTGTGCAGAGAGGAGGAGAAATGCCTTCAGTCATTTGGAAACTACTTACAGATGTTGTGGAGAAAATAAGGTGTAGTTTTCATGTCTGGTTGTAGTGAGGGGGAGGAAAGGCTGATGTGGTCTTGAAGGTTACTAAGAAAAGAACAGCATGGATTTTAAGACCCTGGAATTGTACTGAGCTTTGCGTCAAGAGATTGGATTCATTGGAAGGTTTGGTTCTTTGTTTTTGATAAGACCAAATGCACCAATTATTTTGTCCAGTTTTATTCTATAGTATGAGGCACACATTTGGCCAGTTTGCCCTGTAGAAGTCAGATATGGGCAGGGCCAGTCTTCTGGTGAACTTCTGCTGGTAATCTGTCCGAATCACATGCACAGGAAATCCAATACTGAGTGAACAACTTAGTATTTATCGTCTCAATGCCTTTATGCTTGCTTGTCAAACACCAAAATTCAATTTCTGTCATGTAAATGTCATTTAAAGAGAGATTGAAACTATTAAGGGGAAATATTACCAAAAGATGAGTAAGACTGTCATTATCACTAATCTTTGTTTCTGATAGTAGCAACATATCTAAAGAGAGAGAAAATTTATTTGTGGAAGTTTCACTCAATTTTACACTTATGAATTTGATGTTATAACATTTTTACAATCCACCAGATGCCTAAGCCCTTGAGAATTGTGTAGATGCTTGGCGGCTCACAACATGCATGCATGCTGTATGTATTTTATCCTCCTTTAGAAAGACAAAACCTGTTTAGTTTGTAACAGTGAGGGGAAGAGCCCAGTTGCAATTATGAGAAATTATGGCTTGACTGATTTGCCACAAAATAAACCCAATGTCTGGAAAGAGAAGTACCCTTGTGAATAATAGTAAATAATTGAATTCAGCCTGGTGTAAATAACACAAGAGCATTTCTTACAGAGAATGAAAGACAGGACATGAATGATGAAGTTATTCAGAAATTTGGGGTCTTCTTTATAACTTGTGCTTTTAAGACGATTAGCATCAAATCAGGTTCAATATTATTGAATTTGAAATTCAACCTGCTGCTCAATTCATCAAAGAAAAAGACCCAATGGAATTAATGAATCTGTTTGCTTCTTGCCTAAATGTGCTGTTTCATTGGAATGTGTGTTTGTGTAGGGCAGTTTTGCTCTTCAGTTCACTGTTCAACTCATTGCAGACAACACACAGAGACCTGGTGAATGCAAAGGGAGTGGCTTAACTCAGTGCAAGTTCTTAATTCTTTTATAACAAAAGCCCTGAGTAAGTCCCAGGGACAGCAGTGGGGTAACAGGTAAATGGTATTTTAATGGAGAGTATCAGTGTTGACTATCAATCCATTGATGAGGGACTTATAAACACACACTTGTATGAAGGCTATGCCTTAAAAGTGGTAAAAATTATTATATAGATTGATAAATTTGTAAAAGGAATTTGGTGGTCATCATTGGACAAAAGTTATTTTTTTAGAAACTGCTGGTGCATCATCTCTGTGATGTCTGTAAAAATTGCAAGAGGCTTCTCCCAAATTAACACCTTTTGACACCAAAGCAGTACAAAATATTGATTCCATAGCTATTTAATCTGTATCCTGTAATCACCATGAAAGCCAGTTTTTATTTCCAGAAACACATTTGTAGTCTATTAATACATTGCCTTTAGGGGCTGGTAATGAAATTATACCCCTCTCAGTGTGAATTTTCTGTATGTGAATGCCCTACAAAATCTCTCTAGCATTTGTGTCAGCTCTAGAAACCTCACACACAACAGTCATTGCAGCTGCTTCTGGAACAGATTTTTAATGTGCTCTGAGGTGACAAAGGATGCTTATGTTTCACCTGCCACGAAGGCAGTGCCATTTTTGCATGCTTGGACCAGGAAATGGTCAGTTCATCTTATCTTTGGTGATTTTTATGGATCCTTGTTGCTTCTGTAAGAACAAATTATTGTTCTAACTAATGAAACCTTACCTTTTCCAGCCTGGATGGAGGGGAACAGGCTGCTTTGCCTACACCACCAGGATTCAGGTGCTAGGGAACATTGCAACAGCCAAAACCATCCTGTGCTGGTGTCTGTTTTCCTGCTTGGTTAGCTGTAAGGAAATACCCACCTCAAGAGAAGAATAGAATTGGACTTTCAGCATTGTGTAGGAGCTTTGGCAAATACAGTACCTTTGTTTTTTCTACAGTAGCTTTGTTTGTTCTTTTTCTAAAACACAAAGCCAAGGTGGTTGCTAAGGACTGTTATTATCAGTGTGACATGCCCGAGATGAGGATCCTTTGAGATGGTGAATGTGTTTGCCAATTAAAAGACAATGGGAGGAAATGAATCAGTTTAGTCATGGAGGAGGATAGGAGAAGTGCAGTGGTGAAATTCAAAGAAAGGAGAACAAAACAAAAAAAAGATAATGATGAAACAGCTAGCTGAAAGTAGTTTCAAAATTTAAGAAGACTGCAGAGCCAATCCTTTTTTCTGCTTAAATTCCTGGAGAGGAAATTGAATCCGGCCTTCTGAAATGCTAGGGGAAATAGGCTGTGCTAATAGAAAAACCTCAACATGGATATCAGCCAGCAGTAAAGTAGAAAAATCTGGGTTTGTGCCAAAAATCAGGCTGAAGATACTGAGTAAAATTGCAGGTTCAGTGTTGCACCTGTCCAACTTGTAGATCCTGATACATCTTGTCTAAGTGTGCTTTTTTTTTCTTTCTGTTTTTTTTTTCTTTTGGTCTGTAATTTACAAATATGTTGTGATTGATATTGTTTGTTACTTAATTTAATTTTGAAAAGTGGTACTGGGCAGCTTCTTGGTTCCAGACTATTAAATATATCTTACTGTATACTGCATGAATATGATTATGTAATATGGTCTGTATGGGTAAATGAAGTGTTACCACTACACGGGTGAAATCTCACTCCACAGCGGGAATCCATTTAAAAGCCTTGTTGTTGTACCAACCCAGAACTTGGTTAATATTTGTTAAGAGAGAAAGGTAAATGCAGTTGCCTTCTGCTGAGGACAGTGCTTGCTGCTGATGGTCTTTTCCTTCCTTAGGAACTTCTCTTTCCTCCCCGCTTTTCCAAAGTGGTTTCAGATCCCTGGGACAGCTCATCCTTTGCTCTACTGGTTGCCAGACAGGGAGAGTTGTTCTCTGGTGTGATTTTATCCAGAACATTTTTAGGCTTTTATAGCTTTTGTTTTTATTTGTTCCTTCTTCAGACCTTTGTCTCTATTTTGAGAACTGGTAGGAAATTTTATAATTAGATACTTCTTGGAGTGTATCAGTTAGTTAAAATAAATGTTATGTTGAAAAGGTCTTGTTTATTTTTGTCAGGAAAGATTTCTGGGCCTTGGTGGTCTCCTGGTATACACATGAGATTCTCCTGCATTATCCAACCACCCACAGGTCAGATGGGTAGAGATGGAGAACATAATATAAATCTCTCCTGCAGGAGTGTCACTTTTCCCTTAGTGAAACTCTATTTTGATTGAAGCAGTGACCTGAATCCTGGTTATGCACATTTGCCATGTTCCCAGCCACTGAAGTGTCTCTTTCCTTCCTCTGCATTCTCCCTGCTTTCTTGTGTACATAATTTACTTGACATGCTGGAGGAGAAACTGGAAAATAGATGAAGTGAATTGGGACTGCAAATCTGTGATCAGGATTAGAAATTGGGTGACCTTTAAGATCTCATCTCTAAAGAGCATCTTGCTGCTTCTGCTTCTGGATAATCCCTATTTTTTTTTTTTAATTTGGAAGTTTTATGCTTGTATCAGTGCATAATGGAATATTTGGAATGCTTTGGAAACCTTAGTGAAGTTTTCAGGACCAGAGGTGTTATGTTTCAAATTGACCCCACCAGAGGAGTTTTTGTGGTAAAATGACTTCTTGTGAACATAAAACTTGTCAATATAACTCTTATTATGGCACTCAGTTGCCTTTAATGTTATTGATGTGAAAAATAAGGGATGAAAAGGAATCACATCATAAAGAAAGAAAGAAAATCTAGACTTACAGAAATAAAGTCAACATATTACCAAAGCAGATGTCAAGAGCTAAGGGCAAATGGCTGAGTCATTGACCATTATGTTCTACAGAGCTTTCACAGTCCTAAAAGTGCAAAAATGTATTTTGTTATATACAGCTGAGCATCAGGAGATGGCAGTAGTGCTTGCTGAATTGCAAAACAAGAATATTGGGGAGAAATCCCTAGAAATTCAAATAAGCTGCTTTGTAAGTTTGCCAAAGTGGGTAACACTATTCTAATTTATTAGAACTGTGTACAGTCATCCTGTTTTAATTGCAAGTTTTATCGACTATCTGGTGTGCTTTGCCTAGAATTTATTGTTTTTTATTTAAAAGCATTGAAAACTGCCAGATATGTTTATCAATAACATATTAATATTAGGATTTGGAAAGACTTTCTAGAACAAATGTCTAATCTTGTCCTTGACCAAATTTATCATTTAGGCCTTGTGAAAGGTTAAAATCATCAATCTTATTCAGAGTAGCAGCTTTTACAGGTACTACATAAAAGAACAATCTCTGCTTCCTAGGCACAAAATTATACTGCTTTATATACAGTCACTTAACTTTACTGAGTATGTCTGTGACTCAGAAATGTACTTGAACTCATTTTATTAAATAATGAAAAGGGAAGTGCTTCTTTTCTGTGCAGTTTCCAGATGTGATCTTTGTGTTGTAAAGTACCTTTGGTTTCCTTCAGCATGTATCTGATACTTAAAATTTATTTTGGAGGTGAATTACAGTTAAATGCCTTGAAGTGTCCCAAAGGGGGGGGGGGGAAAGTCTTTTTATGAAGTTAAAGGAAGCAAATTTCAGAGGAAGTGGAATTCTGTCTTATTAGTGAAATATAATTCAGCAATAAGTGTTGAACAGTGGAATATAATGTGTAGCTAATGGATAAAGGAGGCTATGTGAGGGCTTTTAAAAAATATTATTAATGAAAGAGAAAATACTGAAAAGCAAAAGTTTCAAGTGTTGTGACTATGTGGAGAGAGTAATTACTCATTATTCTAAGAACATTATCTTTTGACTTAAGACCATAAACAGCCTTGGTTTTTTGAAGACAAACTTACCCACTTTAAAAGTTATCAATATTAAATAACAGTGTCTATGAAATACAGCTGAGCAGCAGGGCTGGGTTTGGAGGGAATTCTGTGGGTGACCTGTGTTGCACCATTCCTGTGCAGTCACCTGCAGGACAGTTCATTCAGGTGTCACAGCTGGGCCCCAGCTGTCTGTGCTTGATCCTGAGCAGGGATAGGGATCCTTGGGAGCTGAACATCTCCTTGTTCCCTGGGCAGGACATGGGCACGGGTGGGATCTTTTGGAAGGAGCTGCCATTGGGTTGGTTTGGGTCCATGCCCAAGGCTCACAGAGCTGTGCCAGATGTTCCAGCTGTGTGCTGAGCCCTTGCACTGCTGTTGCACCCAGCTCTGAAGCTGGCTGCTCCTCCAGCTGCGCTGATTTGGATATGGAGAGACCATACTTGAAACTGTATCGTGGCAACTTCAAAGGTTAGGAAGGGTTTCCTGAAAAAATAGCAGTGAGAACACAAAATATCACACAGGGTGCAGTCCAGAGCTTGCTAAACTGGAGGAGGCTGCATTCAGGTTCTTATGTTAATCACCTTTGAACTGTGTAATCAGTTTTTAAATCCATCTTCATCCTTGGCTCTGGCAATCAATCCAATAATTTATTTACGTGTATATGTAAAAGATATTCCTTTTGTTCTAAACCTGCTGCCTGAAAAATTCACTTGGTGTCCATTAGTCCTTGTTTTATGAGAGGTAGTGACTAATCACTCCTATTCATCCTTTTTTCACTTGGCAGTTTTCCTCAGCTAAAGAGTCTGACTCCATTTGAACTGTCCTTGTTTTGAAGCCTTTTCATGTTTCTGATGATCCTTGTTGCTTTTCCCTTCTATTGTATTGTTCTTGAGATGGAACACTCAAAACTACATGTGCTGCTTGGGATGCAGAAGTAACAAGAATTAATGTAGTGGAATAATTATATTATTTTTGTCCTTTTCTCCATTCTTTTGCTAAAAATTCCTGGCAGTCTGGTTGTCATCTTACTGCCTTCTGAATGATGTGCTGTTGTTCTAGGGAAAGATCCCTGAGATGTTCTTGAGTAGCTTGAGCTGATACTCTGTGGGTGTACTATGGTTACCCTTTTATCCCCTTTTACAATGTTTTGTATTTATCTACATTAAATTTTAGTTGGCATTTTATCACCCAGTCTCTCAATGTTATGAAATCTTCATACAAGTCTTTTAAAGGTTTATTACCCTGGATAATTTTGCATCAGGACAGGATATTATCACTTCCCTTATTCACGCTCTTTCCAAAGCACTTATGTGTGTCTCAAATACCCCAAGTTTCCTCTACAAAGCTGTGGCTGTCTGAAGACTTTTTCTACTTCATGTTTGAAGACTTTTTCTACTCCTGCTGTTCCTTTAAAGCTCTGTTGTTTATCCCTTTCAGCTTTTGGGGAGATAATGAAGTAGGAGAAAGGCTTTTAAAGTCACAGCTGTTAAAGTAGTTTGTTTACTCTCTCATCTGGGTTTCAGTTCACAATATTTTTAGTGCTTGGCTATTTGTAATTTTCTTTTGGGGAGTTTTGACACTGTCATGCACTTTTTCTTCTTGAAATGGAAAAGTTTTAGGTTTTTTTTCTTTCTTTTAATTTCAGGGATGTTGAATTTGAAAAACATGTAAGAACACAGTATCAGAGTAGTTACGTTGTGAGATCTCTTGCATGATGTTTGTGCCTCACTAAAGAGCATCTTGTGATTTTGTGACCAGTTTCTTTGAAAGAATCATTTGTGCCTAATAATATATTTTTCTGTGATCTCAATATTTCACATTCAGTGCATTGGTTAGATGTGTTTCACTTGTGAAATCCTTTCTTTATGCAGATAACAAAAATCCAAGGGAATTCTGCAATGCAATTACCCTGAATTTATTCTATTTGACTGTTGGCTTTCCTTCACAATAAGGCATTTCTCTGACAGCCAATTCCATCATTCCCACCACGTCAATTTTGAAATATTGGCATTTCAGTTGTTTTCAGAGACCACAATGTTGAAGTATTTTCATCATTTGATTATAACATAGTTGTTGAAAGCATTGCTAATTCTGTGGTGTGAGACCTGACACCATGTTGGTGTTATGCATCTTTACAACTGGACATTTGGGGAGATAAATGTGATGACTGGAAGCTGTTTTATCTGTCCATTCTGGGCTTCTCTCTGCCAGGGATTTATTGACTTATCAGCAGAACTGGCAATAATTTTTGATCTTTCTTTATAACACTGATAATTTGGGGGTTTTTTGACCTTTATTTTTGCTTAGGAGAAAATATTGGTGCAATGTCCAGTGCTGCTATTAACCATGAGACTGAAAGCTTATTTCTTTCTAATATTTCTCTTTTGAGCAGGTTTTGTGAGAGTTTGGAGAGTGGCAGATGATGTGTGTTGGCAGTGTTTGACAACACAGAGGGACAGGATCCAGCTCACAAAGTGGATTCCTCCACTAAGGAGTAGAATAAAATCCCTTCATGCCCCAGATATAAAACCAGAGCTTGCTATGAGAAACTGGATCAGATCTCTCAGAAGAGACTTTCCTACTTATTTTGTGGCAGGTTTGGGGGTTTTTGGCTGCTCACTAGAAGCAAAGTTTGATAACAGCAAGGAATATTTCTACCAAGTTCCACTAATGACATGTTAAGTGCTA
The DNA here is from genome assembly GCA_039654755.1 of Calcarius lapponicus. Taxonomy (NCBI): domain Eukaryota; kingdom Metazoa; phylum Chordata; class Aves; order Passeriformes; family Fringillidae; genus Calcarius; species Calcarius lapponicus. Next base: position 19,035,647 of record CM077470.1, on the reverse strand, counting down.
TAAGGGAGTCTTGGATAATGCAAAACTTTCTCTGTTGTAGATTGTTAAAGTACATGACAATGTTTTCAATCTGTCAACGGGAAAGGAACATTAATTTTAAAGTATTTTTATAGAAAAGGGATTCCTTGAATGAAGAGTTGTTAGATACTAACTAAAAAGGAAAAAAAAAGGCAATTGTTCCTTGATGCTGCCAGGAATGTCAGATACTGTGTTTTCTATGGTTTCCTTTTAGGGAACACTTGACACAATCATGGCAAAATGTTGTGCAGAGGCCTGGCTTCCTGCAATCTTTTCATCTTTATTCTAATTTTTGACTGTGACAAGATTTGGGTCTGTTTAAGCATTGCATTGCTCAGTAACCTTTTCAGGGCAATGACAGATAATGTTAGATATTCCTGGTAAGGAGCATTATTGCACGTTTTCCTACCACTGAACATATTGCTCTGCTAAATTAATTATACTGCTACCTTAATGTGGAGGGCTTCCAACACAGCAGTCGTTAACTAATGGTTCTGTAACTAAGGTACAGTCCAGAAGCTGGAAAACTGCTTTCTCTAAAATATTTGGACTCTCCTAAAACTTGAATAAAAATCAACAGTGTGTCTGAATTGAGGGTGTATCTTCAGCAGTCTTCTATTTCTTCATTTCTGATCTCACTTCACAATTTCTTACTACTCTCAGGTTTACTTAGAAAGTTCCTCTTGCTCTCTCAGTTCACAGCATTGTGTATCTGAATTGAACTTTGGTGCAGGTACCTGAGCAGTTTGTCTTAGTTGTCTCTTCAGTGTCAAGGCTTAAAGGCTCTTAACAGAGCAGTTTGGTAAATGAAGGTTGCAATTTTCCTTTCTTTTCCATACTACCCCAACAGATGACATGCTGAAACTCTGAACAAGGAATTGACAGAGGATAGGTGAAGAACCAAGCCCTGTCCCCTAAACTAACAGAAAAAGAGGGCAGGGCATTAAAAAAAAAAAAAAAAAGGAAATGTGTAGAATAATTAAAAAAAAATTGTACCTCTTCCATCAGAGGTCCTCAGCTGTCCTGTCCCACCATGGAGGTGCCTTGTCCCCACTGCTCAGTCACCCTCTTTGCTCTTTTAGGAGAGGCAGGGGATGGATTGATGTGTGGATGGATTGATCTGTAGACCCACATTTTCACAATGTGGTCACAGTCTTACACTGCTGTTCCAGACCCTGCCTACATCAGCACCAATTCCCTTAAAATACAATGCAGATGGTCATGGCAACACAGGGCTTTACTAGATGCCATGGTGAGTAGCCAGGACTTCATTTAAAGGGTTGGGCACATCAGCCTCTGCATCATCTCTGTTAGCGCCAAATGCCTTTAGAGTGCTCATTTTGCTGCTCTGCCCTGATTTGGAGATTTTCTCTTTCCCATGATGGAGATGAATCCATTTGTTGCACAGCCCATGAACAATTTTACATTGATACCTAAAGGAACACTCCCTGGGCAAGAACAGAAATCATTAATTATGCAGTATGCCACTATAACCTGGTAAGAAAAATTATATCACTAGTAACAGTTTAAGGGTGATCAGTGCTTTCTCATGCATCCCTTTCTGCACAGGGGCTGAATTCATGCTCTGCCTCGACTGAATGAAATCCTTTAAAGATCTAGCGCCTTTCTCAAAACATTTTCAAAATGTGGAATATGTTTCAAATAATGAATAACAGTGAAAGTACTAGGAAAAATAGTGCTACTGCACTGTCTGAGCAGGGATGTTGTCAAGGTGAGTAACATCTGTTTTAGTACATTGACTTGACTGGCAAGCAATCATGGTTTCTGCCTTCTTCCTGGTCTCCATTTACACACTTTCATTCACTGGATAAATATACTGGACTACAGAAAAGGAATTGTTTCTACACTTTGAGGAAAGAGAATCAAAGCAAAACATTCTCAGAGACTGAATGGCTGTGTGAATCATGGAAGAGCTGCAAAAAATATTGTCTAATTATTCATATGAGTTGTAACAGCTGATTGAAGTGACTTTACCAGTGACAAGGCTGGCAAACAGGCAGTTATCTGTCATTAACTGGTGCCAGAAAACTAAAGTTTTAAAGCTCAGACTTGAGGTTTAGGACAACTGTCAAGGGCTACATGTATTCCTCAGGGGCTAGAATTCAAAATTCCTTTCTATTCTCTTGTTGACTTGTGCTGGTGAAAAGAGAATTGCTTTTTGTTTTGAAACAAAACCACTATAAATACAGTGACCTGAGCAGTGGGTTTCTAAGTCGTATCTTAAAGGTCTCCTTTATGCTGAATAGCAATTAATTGTCTAAAGCTTTTTACTACTAAATGAAGTTTTCCTTTAGAATCATAAAATCATGGTTGCCACTGGCAGACTTGCTGAGGGTGCAGTCCCATTTCCATGTCCCCAATAAATGTGCTGAGCAGTGACATCCCAGTGCCAACCCTGAGGAGCCCTGGCACTGGGGTCTCTGCATGGACATTGAGCCATTGACTGCAGCTCTTCGAGTGTGAACAGCCAAACAATTCCTTACCCACTAAGTGGTACGTGCCTCACACCCATGTCTCTCCAGTTTAGACACAAAGATGTTGTGTGGGTGGTGTCCAGTGCTTTGCACAAGTTCAGGCAGATACTGTCAGTCATCTAAACATCTGTTTGGCTTTTATAGGGTTTTATCAGGCACTGATAGTTACTTTTTAACTTTACATAAATAGATTTCATGGCATCATACAACTTGGCTAGTTATTTATCTACTGGTTTTTCTCATTTTTTAAAGTTTGCTGGACAAAATAATGCTTGATTTGATCTGATTCATCTGTCATAACAATTATTATGGAAAAATGCAAAAGCTGTCTCAATAGCAAAGTCGTTCTTTGCAATCAGTAATCAAAATTGATCTGATTAACATTCCTTTTAAGTTCAGGTCTTCACAATAGGAATAATGGGGTTTTTATTTAATATTTTTTATATATATTAGCCTTTGAGATGATATCTGAAGTAATCTAAGCATTCAAAGCCTTAAAGTTGATTCTTTCAACAAGATAAAGCAAAAATCTGGCATCTAAAAAGAGTAATTTCTTTGGGGTATACTGAGCTTCCTCTTTCTCAAACGTCTTGAAAATGTTAATTAGCACAAAATACAGAACAGTGAAAAATGTCTGCAGTCTTCCTTGGAGACTAAGATTTGGGACAAATAATTTTGCACGTGAAGTGAATATGCAAGTGTAAAGAGATTTAAATATCTGATTTTAATAGGTTTCATCCCACTGGGAGAGACACTTTTGATTATCTATGACCTATACCAATTATTGTGATTCTCCCTGTAGGCGAGTCATAATTTTAACAACTAATCAAACTAGGCCTGAAGGTTCTGCAAAATGCCAAATATGTACTTGCACTCTTGCCAGTTACAGAGCTCATACTCACTACCTGACCTTGTGTCAGTTTCTTAAACAGCTTATTTTCAATCCATTGAAACATTCATCTTTTGAAGTAGAAATCCTTGGAAATCAAAATAAAACTTGATAACAAATGGTTGCTTCATTGGTTTTGGTTTCACAGCAAGTGAATAAAATAGCAAACTCTCAGTTTAAATGAAAGTTGGCTTGACAGATGCTGAGGCTGGAAGTGTGTCAGTAGTGCAATGGTACAAGCTAAGCCAAATTCTAAAGCAATAACCCCATTAAAATTGGTATCCAGTTCACAGCACCGACCTAATCTTGCTTTTTAGGTCAGTAGCACATCCTGTCTATTCACTCTGCAAAATAGACTTTAGGAAACTCCTTAGAGTCAGAACTGAAAATAGTGCTCTGCTGAGGTGATTTTGCTCTTCTAAAAATACATTGGCTGAGGTGAAACAGGAAATTCTGCATTTATTCATCACAGTGCTCCATTCAGGAAACGTTGTTGGGAAGCTTTAGGCAAGTTTGCACCTCTGTTCAACCTCTGCAGCCCCACGTGTGGGAATTGGAGGAGATTGGAATGTCTCCCTGTAAGGGACAGGTTGTTGAGCTTATGGTGTTGTGGAAAACGGCAAATTCATAACAGCAAAGGTACAGCAAACAATCTTAGCTGTGCATAGTGTTGCACATGAATGTTATAGTCAAACCCATTTCTCGAGATGAAATGTTTTTAGGAAGTTGTTGCTGCAGTTGTGCACAAAGTGCTTGTCAAGCTTCTTCTCACAGAAGCTAATGGAGTTATATACTGTGAAAACTTGCATTTAAATGAAAGGAAATATTGTACATGTGTAAGAATACCTCTCTGCAACTTGCAGGCCACAGGATGGCTGTTATATGTAAAATTAGTCCAGAATTTGAATTACTGTGGCCTAGTGATGCTTCTGCACAAGTGTGCTTTAAACAAAGAAACTATACAGCTCATTAGCTGAGACTCAGACTCTGACTGGATTTCCTGTCTCACTCTTAATGGAAATAAGTATTTCCTGATTAGAAAGCTTTGGCTGTACCAGCAGATGCTTTTGGGATGCTGCTGTTCAATTCAATTTGTGGCGTGTCAGCCAAAGCAGTACCTACAAAAATTACTGTTCCTCTCCATTGATAATTTATAAATCTAAATGCACACCAAGGTTTTCCTAACAGGATTGTTGGGTTATAAAATCATTTGGCAAAACTTTTAAGTCTTCGTTGCTTCCTGAATCATGTCAGAAATTGGCTTATTGATTGGTGTTTTTAGTCAACCATCCAAAAAATTTGAGATTTAAAAGATGGTACAGAGTAGAGGTTCTAATTGTCATCGTGTTTGTTTCCATTGATGTTAATTAGCTCTAATCTTGAGTAATTTTACAATGTTAATTGTATTTACATTAACAATCTCAATTTTGTTAAATGCATACATTTTGTGTAGCGTTTACTATTAACTTCATGCTGTTTAAACTTGGAACATTCCTAGTTAAATGCAGAATATGCATGGATAAGATTTTTTTAAAAGAACAAATAATATGCCATTAAAGTGTGTTAAGGACATTATAAAAACATATTCAAAACTAGAAAAATTAGTGTGAGATAAAATATAACAGATGCTAAATATTTGGTAAAATGGAATAAAAAGAAAGGTGCTATACAGCTGAATGGAAGAATATATGTAAAAAGGGATAGAACAGTTTTTACTAGACCACCTAAAGTAGTTGGAAAAGACTTGATGCTATTGAGAATTGAGCTGACATTTTGGAAGCTTTGCACAATTTCTTTATTGCTCAGTTACTCATTATCATGATGCTTTTTGCATTTCTTTCTTACGGCCAGAAGCCAAGTGGCATGGGCTGATCATTCCACATTGTTTAGGGCCATCCTCCTTTGGAGCAGATTTGTGTTGCAAGGAGAGGACTGGACTTGTCAAAACTGAATTAGAGAGTAAGCTAAGAATGGAGTAGTATAGATGATCACAAATCCTGTGTTTTAATTTTGTTGATAGGAACCCTTTTTCATTTATCAATGTAGATGTGGCTTAAGGCATCACCTGAGTGATGGGAACACAGTAAATATATTTAATCCAGCAATCACAGCCATGTTTTATACTCTTAATTTGGAGGCTAGTGAGCTGATCATGCACTGGAGTTGAAGTTTCTTTAATATTTATGGCAAGGTCTTGCTTGGAACTTAATTGTGTATGATAATGAATCTTCTCTTTTGTTGAGTGCATGTAAATACAACACAAGAGGCAGTAGGAGCAGCCCACCCTGCTCCTGCCCTTTTTGGAGCTCTTCTGTCAATAGTGTGTCCTTTCAAGGACACCTGATCAGATGCCTCATTGTTCAATACACTAAATCAGAGACCTGCCAGAAATCTATAAAATGTGCTGTGCAGAGCTTATGAAATCCTGTTATTTTCTCCAAAAGCTGTCTCAAGGTGAAGTGTAGGTCAGTACTGGGATGACCACATTTAAAAGTGCCCTGACTCTCCCAGCTGTTTCCATTGAGTTCAACATTTGTTTGAGATGATATTTCAGGCAAAAAACTCACTTTCTTCTCCGCACCCAAGAGCAAAGTATCACCACTAAGGCAATTGTCATCATCGACCAAGTGGGTGATGAGAGATGACAAATTCGTTTCCTACTCACAAACAAACTTGTGTACCAGCAGAAAGAATTCCACACTAAACAGAGACTGTATTTCTCAAGGAAATATTAGTCTTGTGTGAGAACAATTTGACATAATCCAAACACCTCAGTGCAGTCAGGATTGTGTTGTGTGTGATCTGATGTTGGAATAGTCCACACTGCCTGCTGCACATGACTAAATAAGTGCATCCCAAACCTTTTGTAAGTAGTGACCATTATCAACCCAGGTGAAAACAGAAGTCTCCTTAAATGTAATCTTTTATAAAAGGAAAAAGTGAAGGAACAGAAATCTTTCATATGTATTAGCAGTGAACAGTGAAATCCTCTCGCCCTAAGTAATTTTTGACTAAAATATGATAATTACTGATTTCCAGAGGCTATATATTGATTTTTCTTTGTAAGTGAAGATTTGGGTTTTTTCCCCAGTGAAATAACAGTTGTTGTTTCAATACTTTTATAGTGAATTGTAACCTTAACTTGATGTGGAGAGGATGCATGTGTATAGATAATGTGTTTTTCAGAACAAAATAGTTTGCAATTATCATTGCAGCACCTGCATCTTTCGATTTTTGTTCTAAAATTGACTCTGCAAAGCTGGACTTGATGCACAAATTGAGGAATGAAACCTTTTTCCATGTGTACTGAGGCAGTTCTTGGTTTGCTGCTTTATGTAAGAGGCAAAGGCATGCTGTTTAAGCAGGCTGTTTTCTTGAATGCTATTTGAAATTATTTTCTCTGAGTTAAGCTGTCTCATTAAGCCTTTTTGTAGTGAAAACATAATTGTGAATAAGACTCTGTTTAACGTAAGAAGATTTGCATTCCCACATTGTTGTCACTATAGTGCCGGAAATATAGAACTGTTAGGTTTTGGTTTTCTTTTCCTTCCAGGCTCTTAAATTTGTATGTCACTTAAACATGTTGTTTGTAAATTTTTGAATGACTTGTGAGTGCTGCTCTGGCATTTTCAACCTTATCACTGTGAATCTTGATAAAATACTGATTTTTATTTTTTGCTGCTTGACAGAAAAGAGTGTTCCAAATCCAAAGACTTCACTTGCATCTTCAATTTCTGTGGGTTCAGTGTCTCATGTAGGATGCTCCTGTGTTGTGTGAATGCTGCACAAAAGGACAAAACCTACACCAAATAATGCAAAGCCCTCAGTCTAGTTTTGTAACTGAGACTTGTGTAACCAACCACATTCACTTTTGGATGGGATGTCTGCATAGGTGAGTCTGACCTACAGATTATGTATTTATTTAGCTTTGGATGATTTGGGAATGAAATAAATGCCAAATCAGTAGATTTTTGTTGCCCCTAACTCAGTAATCAACCATATCAAGCAAGAAATAGTGACTTATACAGCAGTGAATGTTTCTACATGAGAAATTAAAAATAGTAGGTTTGTTCTGTAATTAAAATCAGAAATTAAAAAAGTAGATTTGTTCAGTATATGAGCCAAAGAATTTTTTACTCTGGCCCCAAATCAGGCCCTTCCCCCTATCAGCAGCAGTGTGAATTGAGGAATCTTGTTAACTCTCAGAAGATTATAATTTTAGTGGGACAACCCATGTAATAGATGTCACCAGAGGCTGACTGAGGACTTCTGAAATGTCTGACATCTGTGTCTCATCTATATAAAGAAGACCATAAAATACTTGCATACCTTAACCAAAAGCCTGATGTTTACTGGGCTTCTGTTTCTGGCTTAAACAATTATCTGTATTCTTTTTTTTTAATACATCACTTTAAATCAATACCCGAGATGAAAAGAAATACTCAACTTATAAATATTCTGGAGCTGTTTATTTCAGGATAAAAAAGAGGTTTCAAGCAGTTTTCTGCTTTCTTGTCTTATTATACAGTCTTGACATTGATGAGTTGCATTTGTTCACAGTGACAAGCTGACTTGATGAAGGCTAGCAGTCTCCTCTGGAAGTAGAATGAATAGGGAGCGTGCCTGAAATGTTTGGAAATGACAGATACCTGCCACTGAGTGGTAAATGCAGTTTGAAATGACATTGTGGATAGCACACGCACATTTTGGTTTTGAAGTTAGTAATGCTCAAAGTGCCTCCAAATACTTGTGTCACCTGTTACAATAAATGTAACTAGATTTTGCTCTAGTCAAACGGCACAAATCTGAAATAATTGTCCTCAGTTTGGTGGAGTTGTACTTCAATAACTGCATTGCAGTTTTGCTGTAGGGTTGTTATTGCCCTCTGCTTCAATGCTCATTCTTTTGTGAGTTATGCTTTTCATATGAGGTCATCTAGAAGGGTGGACTCCATTAATAGGACTTTACTAGTGCTTGAATATATGGGAGATATTTGTGGCAATGGGCAGTGGTATAGAATTACATGTTAAATTAAAAAAAAAATCCTCTAGTTGGGCTACGAAGGTCTAAGTAACTTTTTTTTCTTCTCCCTCACTTACCATGTCATTCAACTCTTAGTAAGAAACTATTTTTTTTCCTAAATTTCAATTAGCAAAGGTGCACTATTGTATTAAATGCCAGTTCTAGCTTTGATTTCTCAGTAATCCTGCTCTGTGAGTCAGGGCCCAGCTGCTCAATAACCAACCTGGGCAATCAGTCACTAATCACTAATTTGTCATATTTTTTCTCTAAGACACATAATGAGAAAGAGGGTGAGCTACTTGGCATTCCAGTATGTGCAGGGCAATTTAGGGACAAAATCAATTTGTGCATTAGGGAATTTACTGCATTGGAGATTCCCACTGGAGCTGCTGCCTGTGGAACATCTTTGGTTTTTTGGCAGTGAGAACTGCGCAGTGTCCTTCAGTTTGTGGGTGGGTTTATGTGTGGTAACTGCGCATAAACTTGGTAACTGCTTGGTTACTGCAAACCCCAGCCCTTTGTTGAATATTTCACAGTGCTCAGCTGATTCTCTAACACCTGCTGTTCCTTTGGTGGTTAAACAGTTATTATGGCTGCAGTCATCTCCCACTACTGAGGAAGGGCTACAGGAATATTTAGGTCTGAGGAGTGTGTTTAGCTGATGTTTCAATGAAAACTGTGAACAGAAACATGCAAAGACATGAGCTTCTAGATATTGCTGTGCTTTGAAGCAAAACACAGATTTTGGATGGTGGCAGAAGGCAGACCCACCCTACTGACAGGTTTTATAACAGTTGTTAAAAGTGCACCTTTTTTCACTAAGACTTTGCCTTTCTGCATTTACTGTGAAATGCAGAAAGTGAGGATGGTACCTCAGCAGTGCCACAAATAGTCCAGAATGTACCCACGTGCTCTACACTTTCAGTGGTACCTGTGTGCCTTTTCATACTGTCAATTCTTTGAAAAATGGGTATTTTCTACATTCTGGAGATTTCACATATTTTTTTACTGCAGAAGACTCTATAAAGTATGCATTTTCAGGGATATTTCCTTAAAAAATTCTGTTAGTTCTCTACAGGATTGTAAAGACACTCTGTGCAAATTTCCCCCAGTAAAATTTACCTTTCAGCCTCTCTGCTGTAGTTAGGGACAATACACTCAAAATCTTTACCTGCATTTCATTGCACCCCTACATTTTACTGCTGCATAAAGAATCCAAATTTTTTCTTACCTCAGTTCCACATCAGTCTGCTTTCAGCAGTAGTCTGTGGTTAAAATATGAAATTAAAGTACATGATTACTGAGTGAAGTTTCTGTAGCATTTCAGATATACCAGATTGTCCAGGTAATAGAGGCATAATGTACATTTTTGCCCAAATTCTTCCTAAGCATGTTATAACTGTGGTTAGGACTCACAAGCTCCTTTTGCTAAGAAAAATTCAGAAGAATTAGAAAGGCAATAAGAATTAAGTTACCTATTAAACCTCCATTAAAAATCATCTGCATATACAATGCATGTAAACAATTGATTGCTGGAAATTTGGAGCTCTTTTTTGTGTCAGGTAAGCTGATACTGACTTATGAATTGATAAGTAGGAACACTTATGATAGGCTGTCTGATTTCTGCTGTATTCAGGTATTGTCCATCAGTCACTTCTGGCATGGAGATGGACACTTCTCTCTGGGGTTTCTGTGGCACAGAAAGGTGTCTGACTGTAGCTCATTGTTTTGCTCATCAGGTCTGTCACTGCCTTCAAATCCACTTGCAAAATTTCTCTCAGAAGGGCCCATCCCTGTAATAGCAGTGGACTGGATAAAAATGACTATTTTTACCTTCATTCTCTATCACAAGAAAAGATTTAAAATCTACAGGCTGATTCAGGAAGTGAAATAGCATTAGATTGAGTCACTTATACCTCAGTGTGCATAGGAAATAAATGAAAAATTATAAAATCCCTTCAATTTGATCCCACAAAGGGAACAAAATCTCATGAGCTTTGGCAAAATGTTACAGCAACACCAATGCTGAATATCTATTTTTCATTGTCATCTCTACCACCTTATATATGGGAAATAAGTATCATGAAGGAGTTAACCCTCTCTCTTTCACTGGTCTCATGAAATACTTAAAGCTCCTGAAATAAATTATTGAGCAGATTCTAGTATTTTTGGATTTAAATATAGATTATTTATTTCCTTCTTCGGTAGGCACTGGGTATCCAGGCTGGTAGATCCCCAAGGAGGCTTGCTCAGAGTTGCAGCACTCAGCTCTCAGGTATCTTTGATCTGAGTTGCCAACATTTTCAGCAAAAGAATCAAGAAGACTAAAAATGAGACTTGTGAAGGTCTGGATGCCTGATAGGGAACCAGCAAACAGCTAATTATTAACTAATCAACACAACCAAATACATCTTGTTCTGTAATATGGAAGTTTATCTTCAGTGAAGATAATTACTTTCTGCTCAGTTCCACTTTTCAATTCCTTTGCATGTACAAGAAGCTGGAGGAACATTGCTCTAAGTAGAGCAGGTGAAATTTCTGCAGTCATGAACAAATTTTGAATACAATTATCCCAGTCTGAGCCACCTCAGACACTACAGAGGTGGGATCTGTTTTTCTCAGTTACCACAGGACTTATAATACCTATGTGCTATTCACATTGAGGGAAACTAGTGAACTTTTCACCTTTGTAACAGTACTGGATATCTTTGGATGCTCCTATTCTGCCAGAATAATTTAGCACAATTATGATTGTAATCAATGAAGTGATTCATTTACATTTGAAAAAAAAAATAGGGAAAATAAAAGTGATTTACAACTTAAAATGTATTTGATTTTTTTGGGGGGGTACAGTAATTTTATCATGGTGAATAAAATTCAGTCATTTGAAACCTGATTTCATTGTGTTAGGCTTTAGTAATAAACAGGAAGCCAGGAACCGTAAATATTTGATTGGCTTATCTATATCAAATGAGATTGTGCTGTATAGTATAATATTTCAGTGCTCTCATTGAATTTTCTTTTTAGAAGGAAGAGCTTATGTTGAATTTCTGAGAAATTTCCTTATTGGATTTTTAATACCTACTTTTAGTAGGTAAAATGTTCCCTTCAGTGAAATACACAATAAATCAAGAAAGGTTGGTTCAACTGCTTGAGTGTGCTACGAGCACAGTAATCAAAGAAATAAGGAGGTAATATTTCTGGTAGTAACAGTAATATTTCTTTTGAGCCAGGACTACATTGTGGTGTCACTGCTTTTCAGTATTTTAAATACACTGCTGCCTCACTAGTGGGCTTTCTTCCAAGAATGAATTTTCACAGTTGAATGTGATGGGGGAAAAAGGCATCTCTTGCAATGTCATTTTTGGTTTTGGATACAGTCTTTTAAAGTGTCTTCTTAACACCCTGTATCTGATAGACTGTGTAACATTTGATTCTGGTCATTGCATTGAAAGACATAACTCCTATTTTCTGGGACTTAAAGTCTTTGTTGTCCATTGAGACTTTTTCTTCAATCTGAAATATTTCATACATATGCACAGTCATGATAAATGTTATTATTATTAGACATGGCTACTATTATTATAAGTCACTGCTACTGGTGTTAAACCTGCCTGAGTTATGTTTTGTTTTTTTAAAAACTGGAATGGAAAATCTCCAGCCTTTAACATTGATAAAGATAGCTACTCAAAACTTAGTATATGGTGCTGCCCGGGAGAATATGGTGGTAATGGAGAGGGATTCAATTCCAATGGCTAACTAGTCCAGTGCCAATTTCCAGAGAAGTGTGAGCACTGAAATTTTAGCAATATTTGAAAGTATTGATGAAAGAATGCTGTGGCCATTTCAGATGGTCAGAATCACTCACCATCCTTTTCATAAGCTCAGATGCTAAGACAAGTAATTAGGGCTCATTCTGAAAAAAATTCAAGTATTTAACCTGATTCTAATCTGTAAGTTTTAGAAGAAAAACCACCAGATTTTTCTAACAGAGAGATTATGTCCATTTTTTTGAGGAAACATCATTATATAATGGAACATTAGTTTGTTAAAGATGGGTAAAATCCTGTGAACCTTCTCTGGGAGAGATGGTAATTTTCCCCACTTCCTCCTTTAAAAGGTGGTCAGGGTGATAACACTCCTTCTGAAACTGTGAGCTAAAATAAAACAGTGCTTGACAACTAAGGCAAAAATGAGACTGACTCTCCAACTGAAATATTCTGTTCTTATCCACATTCACCTCGTGAAAGTAAAGATCATCTTTGAATTTATCTTCTGAATACTTCAGATTCACTTTTGAAACAGCATACATGATAAATTAGAAATTTTTAGCCTAGAAAATCTTACTGTCTTGCTCTTCAACTTGAAAACTTGAAGGTTATTTTAATATCTTAAATTACACTAACTTAAATATTCTGAAAGTTGGAATTATTTTTTCCTACAACCCCTGGAGGTCTGAAGACAATTCTTAGGTCAGTTTCACTAAAAGAAATTATATTTGATTTCCATTAAATGTCACACCAGCCATAGTGCACTAATATGCAAAATATTCTGCTACATACCACTGCTGAGGAGATGATGTGGGAAGACTCATTAACCTGCTTCAGTGCTGCTCTCTGCCTGATGAAGGAGCTCAACAGTGAAACAAAATAGGTTCATGCAAACTGTGAAATTTAGGTGCTGGAGTGCAATAGACAGAGTTTGTAGATGCAAAAATTCAGATACTAAAAGCTTAAAGACATGAAATATTGACAGGAATTTGTGTAACTGTTCTGCGTGTTAATAAGTAGAGTTACAACTTAGCTTCTGGGTTTGGGGTTTTTTGTGTTTTTGTGTTGGATTTTTGTGGTTTTTATTTTTGTTTTGAGGGTTTGTTTTTGTTTATTTTTGGTATTTGTTTGTGGTTTTGTTTGTTTGTTGGTTTTGTTTTTTTTCATTGGCTGTCTAATTAGAAAGGACAATGTTCTCTAAACCAGAAGGGACTGAATACTCAGATTGAGATTTAGCAAAATCACAGTTTGTACCTGAACAGCCATCTTGCTGCAGACTCAGTCACTTTATTCAATACTCACCACTGATCAGTTCTCTTTCCATGCTCTTAGAATTTGGTAGCCAAGCCAAGTCCATGTTGTTACAAAAATGTCACTAAGATTATTTTATTTTCTCTAATATTGTTTGTGTGAAACAATATAAAACATTCAGAAAACAAAAATTGCAAATAAATGTTTCTTACCACAGAAATTCTAAGTCACAAACAGGAACTTTGTGGGAATTGGCATAAAATAAGAGATGGGTAAATATTTTCATGAAGAACTTTAGACTTATGTGTAATGTAATAGAAATATATTTAGTTAAAAATTAATAGTACCTAAAGTTGAGAGAAAAATCATTAAAAAGATATGAGCACTAAATATTTGGATTGCTTCAAAGCATGCAAAAAAGAATTTCCTAAGCAGGTTTCTCATTTTGGATTCCTGTGTGAAAACAGACCATGGAAACTGTGTTGATTGTTCATGCAAAATGTACAATGTCTAAAATTTGATAATAGAAAAGAAGTGCTTCAGCTTCATGGAAAATTCCCAAAAGGTTCTGGGAATTTCTTTTTTTATAAAGGGAGTCTGTTTGTGGGACCCCAATTTACATTATTTTGCAATGGGTGAGATTGGCACAGAAGACTTCCCCTGTGGTGGACAGCTCTGTGAGTTTTTAGTGCTAGAATCACAGGCAGAGCTGTAAACAGACATCATTTACTTATATTTTATAAGGCTATTTTTCCATAGGGTCTTAGCAGGTGTTAGTGTAGCTAATGCTGCTCTTAGGCTTGATTTCAGTAGATTTTCAAAAAGTTTGAACACTTTGTTATATAAAATCCCATTCCTTCCCTCAAATTACCTTAATTCATTGCCTTCTTGCCGTGATAGTTTAATTGAGTGTAGGGTATAAAGCTAATTTACTTCTCTTTTGCCATCCTAATAGTTCTCATTTTCTTTATTGAAATAGTAATTACTGCCTTTAGATACAATAACTGGGAAATTACTTTTTCTAATAACTTAGGTTATCATATCATCATCGTCATAGTAAAAATCATTGATGCACCAAAAAGAGTTTTGTGACTTCAAATTAGTTTAAAGTAGCTGAAATTGCTATAAAAAGTTATATTTCTATGGTCATCATTTAACCTTTCTTCAACAGACTTCATTGTTTTGTGCAGGAGGTAAAAGACTGGGAAAATACAAGTTTATTTTTCTGTATTTCACATACTATTTTTAGCTGTTGAGGAATACATCCAGTTCTTTTAGAATAAACTTGCTGTTTTCACAGAATGTATCCCTCTACCAAAGATCTCTGAGTGGTACAAGTGAAAGAAACAAAGACTTAGTGCTCTAAATCAGATCTCTTCTGCAATTACATAAACATGTGCTATAAAAGAAGGCTTAGAAGGCTGTTGGAAAAGGACAATGCAGTGTTGATAATGGCTAAAGGTGATTATGTGAGGTCCATGTTAACTACTTAAAAAAAAATGAGAAAACTGACACTTAAATGTGCATCAGAAGAATTACTACATAAGCACTTACACACTGGATATGTGAGCAATTAAAGCTGAGGCAAAGAGTTTTTTGATTGCTCATCTTCTGCAAACTGAGGGCACAATAAGTGGAATAGAAAATAAGATTGTGGCTTCTAGTGTGTATAGAACATAAAACTGAATTTTGCTCTTACACTTGTTTAAGTAATTCAGTGTAATTCATTTTATTAACATGTTCATCAGACAAGATAAGCTATAAATGGGATTGTTTTCCTCCCTCCGGTTCTGTTGTCAATAATTATTTTGCATGTAGTAATGAAATGTTTTTCTTTAGAGGTGAGGGTAAGAAGGAATCTTTACATAGCCAAGTGGGACAGGCTCCATGTGCTGGATCTGAAAAACTTTCTAGCATTGTAAAATCTAGGTGGTGATAAAACTCTATAAATAATATAGAAAAAAATTATAATCTATGTATAGGACTTGTTACCCGATCTATTTTTGAGTCTTTCCATGATTTCACTGGGCCAGAGTCCAAAAGACTTCACTTTTGAGATAACGTCCAATAATAGGCAAGTACATATTCCTTTACCTGGCATCCTGTGGATGCTCTTCTCTACAATGCCAGGCATGAATTTTCACAGGAAAGCTGTGCAATGTGGTGCCACTTAATCTCATAATTATAGAGAGTTAGCAATCATTATTAATGGTTATTCCTCTTACTTGGCGGAGCAAGGTCACCTGACTGATATTTAGGCACTACTTTAATAACAGCTGTATTAATAACAGGATGGCAATGTCCCAATAGGGAGCTGGAATACGTTTAGAGTCTCATTTTTTGAAATTATTATAATGTTAAATTAACCAAAAAACAGCAACAACAAAAAACCCAACAACAACAAGATCAAAATGCCCCCACTCTGGATTTTCTGGGTGGTGAAAGAGGTCTGGGGTTTTTTTTCTCCCCCTCCCAAGATCAGAATTTTTTTCACTTTAAATTAGTCTCAGTCATGAGTTGTTGTTTCTTTTGGGCTCAGTTACAGGTGTGACTTTGGAGTGAGTCTCTGTGCATGTCCATGTTAATGTCTGTGTCTCTGGTAGCTGCTCTCTCTTTGTGAGCCCAGAACTTGTCCCTGTCGCCTGATGGGCACGGACAGGAGGAATCCTCTGTGCCAGGAGTGGAGCAGCACCTCCAGCTGTGGCTGCTGGTGCTCAGCCAGTGCCTGGTGTCATTCACTTGTCTCAAAACTGCATCTGAACTAGGACAGCACTGTCCAAGCCTGTGACACAATATTGGTGTGAAATGGTTGTGTTTTTTTCCAGAAGTTGGTGGGTTATAGTGGCAAGGAACTGGTCTATTTAAGGCATGTTAGAATGGGAGGTAATATGCTCCATGAGCTTTTATAAAATATGAATTACTTTGGTTGTTGCTTTGTACCCGGCAACCAAAATTAGACTGCCTTTGTATATAGCAAGATCAATATAACTGCACAAAAGAGAACAGAGTGGTTTTATTGTCACATGGCCACCTAAGACCTAACTGTTCTTCTGTCTTGTGGTCTCTTACAAAGCAACAAAAGAAACTGAACCCACACTATATATCTTTCTTCTTATACCATTTCATCTCTTTGGAGACATAAATTCAATATTATAATCTGTAGTGCACTATAGCTTCTCAGGGCTTAAATTGATCATAATCAATGATTTGCACACAATGGGGTACTGTTATCCGTTGCAATTCTGTGATATAATTTTAAATATTGCAGTGTGCATGGAATTGCTTGTCCTCATGTTCTTGTGGTTTTACTCTTAAATTCTGGCCTCTATTCTTTCTGCCTTTTCCTGAAGCAGTGCACACATCAGTACTAGTGGTGGAAAAGAAATTGATGCCATCTTGTCCTTCCCAGGAGCTTTGGCTTAGTTAATGCTGGAAATGTATTTCTCTTCTATTGTGCAAGGTCAATCTCTCTTCTTTTTGTGGTGAAAGACACCAAATGCTCTGTGCTGCTTTTTGCCTAGCATATAGGGTAGAAAATATGCCACATCTCAGCTCCCAGATTTCCCAGTAATAAACTGTATGTGTGCAGCACTTGAGTGAAGAAAATGGCAATATCTTTGAATCAAAGGCACTGCAAATAGAGAGGTCTTTCCCTGAAGACATACATATCAAATATTTTAAATGGAATGGGAAAAGACAGTAAAGAGACTCCCATCTGAAACATTTTGCAAGAAGCACAGTTTACTTCTCTAAAGAACATTGCACTGTGTATCACAGAGACAAGCCAAAGCTTGTGTTGTAATGACTTGAAATAGTCAAATATCACCAGGGTGATTTATCCATGGCATAACTCTCTTGACTTCAAATAGCCTTATGTATTTTGCACCAAAGCTCTAATTTGCCAGAAAGAAAAGAGTGCACCTGGTGACAGTTATTTTATTCCAGTGTAGTGCTGACTTCAAGATGTAAATAATAATGGCCTGGATGAAAGAAAGAAGCTTTGATTCTGTTCATTTTAAATAACAGCAGAGCAGTTGACTGCATGCACAATGTAGCTCCTGCTATGAGATTTAACCAGTAAGAACACTTGTGACTTTATTAGGCACCTTTAATAAAAAGCAAACAAAGCTGTCTGGTGCCTGCACACTGTTCCAGAGGTGCTTCAGCAGAGCTGGTGGGTCAGAACCCTGCAGAGCTCTGGGTGGGCAGAGTTTTCAGATCTCTAGAGGCCTGGACAAGATTCCCTGGGGAGCTGCTGAACTAGAACACTTCCTCCATCATTCAAATGTGTGTTGGATTGTCTTAGTAGCTCAGTAAGGATTTTCCCTCCATGTAAATATACTGCAAAAATCCATGTTCTGCAGGACATAGTTTTGTAATTGTCAGACTTTAACCAGCATTATTACCATCTTAGGAGGATGTGGGAAAATAAATCAGTGGCCTCTGCTTACCTCTGAGTGTATTGACTATCTGGTGATGTATAGCTGCTTTGAAGCAAAAACTCTGACTTCTTGTCAAGACTCTTACTTCTGTTTACCTGAGTGTACATGTATGATTTGACAGATCTGTCTGTTTTTAAATTTGCTGGGCTGATCTGTTTTTAGACTGGGATTTCTGATGATGAGAGCTGTTCCAGTGTTGCTTTATTAGCATTCTTACTAACTCATAATTGCTCTAGACATGCCAATCGAGCTCCATCCTCTGTTGTGCTAAGCAGGAAGCAGACTCTGACCAGCATTTCTAACCAGCTAAGGGAGCTTTTGAAAAAAAACCATGAATGATGTACAGGGCCAGAGAGAACATAACAAGGATTTTAACACCAAAGTCGAACGTTCACCTGGAAATGTGATTTCCTGGGTGGTACCTCTGCGTATTTCACTCAGGTCCTCAGCAAGCACATCTGCCTTGGAAGTTACTCCTGCTTTCAGCAGGAGGTTGGACTAGATGACCTCCACAGGTCCCATCCAGTCTCAATAATCCTGTGATTTTGTGATTTCATATTTGAAGAGCTGTTACAGTAGAATATTCTCTAACTCATTCTGTTGGTGCTCTGGCTTGTGTTGCTGGAGTATTTTATGCAACTAATACTGCTAGCAGCTAGGGATACACACTGGAAGAGTAGAAATAAATCATTTGGTACCTTTAAAATAAATTTTTCCAGTCTTTCCTGCATGTTCTACATAAGCTAGCAGGTTTTAAGTGTTCAAAAATGGTAAACACCTGAAAATTTCTTTAAATATGTAGCTTGAAAATATTTTACTACTAAATGATACATCCTCTTAAAGGCCAGGGCACCTTTCAGTGTTTAGCAGAGTGTATCTTTGAAGCTGTCAGCCTAAACATTCGAGCTATGGTGCAGCCTCCTTTGCCTCTGAAGTGCAGAAGAGGATGACAAAGGAATAAGGGCAAATCAATCTCAGTCATGGGCTAAATGGAAAGTCTGGAGCAAGAAATCCTGCCTCTGAGATTTGGCTGCAGAACACACAAATAACTCTTTCACCTGCTGTGGCTCTACAGACAGGAAAGAAATGATAAAGCTAGCATGTTATATCACCAAACACAATATTCTTTATGGTTCTATTCTTGACATTTTTTCCCCCATAGGTAAGTTTTCATGAGGTAAGGGCATGAACTCAAACCACTTGGCAAGTGTACAAACTGACCTTTAATCACCAAAGATAATGGGATGTAAAATCTACATTTGTATTAGGTGTGTTGCATTGGTAGAAAAAAGAAACCTCTTTGTAGCTTATGTCCTTCCTGACTTAAAATTTTATAACCAGTTTTAATGCTACTAAAGTGTAAAAGATGAAGGAACATGGTGTAATGTTAGTGAAAAGCTGGACTTTAATATTCCCCAGATAACTATTCTGAGAATTTTAACTATATTAAAAATCAAAGTACTTTTAGGTGAATTTACTGTCGAATTTCACTGTTTCCTCTAGTTCTAAATTTTAAAGAATCTTCTTCAAAAAGTTTCCCATATTTGTCTCAGCCAAAGTGGACTTGCCCTATGTGCTGCTGCTGTGGATTTCTGTTCCACAGTGTACTGCAGCCACTGCTTTATTTTGGTCTCTAATTGTTTGCAAAGCATTTTTTGTTGTGACACACAAGAAGTGAGTTGAATGGTGATGGCTGGGGTGAGCCTCAGCTTGGTCTAGTTGGTATTATTCATTTATTGAGTTACAAAAATAAAACCTGTAAATTACAGGGAAATAATTGGAGTGATCAAAAGCTTGATATGATGCCAGTTCAAGCAGTGGGAATCTTCCTGCTGGTTTCTCTGCTTCTCATCAGGCTCCTCAATTACGTTTTTATTGTATTCATAGTTGTTACACTCCCTTGTCCTGGCATGTTTAATATTAGATCTGTAAACTCTTATGGTGAAAGGTGACCATGTCTTTCTTTGCTTTGGCTAGGAAATAGGAGCATTCCTCAGTCTTGACTAACAAATTTAGGCCCTACAGGGATACAATTATTATTATTATTATTATTATTATTATTATTATTATTATTATTATTATTACTATCATCCTCATAATAATAATCATAATTTTATACATTCAAGTGTGCTTGTTCACTTGTCTACTGCAAATATTTTTATCTCTGTCTTGTTCAGGCTTGTATGATGCAAATGCAATTGTGTTCTGGAACAGGAGGCTGATCCCATGAACTTGTGTATGTCCTTAGAAATATAAATAGTGTCATTCAACTTCATCCCTTTGTGCAGCTCCATTAAATATAATCAGCAGCTGTTGACAGGGATTCAATAAGTGGAATCTGAAATTAAGCCATGTAACCAGTCTTAGCAAATGCTTAACAAGGGTTGGAGTTGTACATTTTCCAATTTGGGTATGAATGTTGTCATGGGAAAGGATTAATGTCCTGCCATTTTCTGCCCTTGTTACAATCTTTTTTTTTTTTTCCCAAAGAATGTCATATCAGAATTTTAATGTCGTGTATAATCTGTGAATTATATCATTGTGCTCTACTGCTTTGACCTTTTCTACATACTCTAATTTGATAGAGTAGCCATTCCAGTGCTCTCTTTTTTAACTGCTTTATTATCCCATAGGGAATGTGTAGTCTGGGCAGACATTCAGGATGCACTCCACTCTCATTTTGACTGTCTGCCTTTTCATTGCTTCACAGGGCTGTTACTCAGGCCTCATATTCATTAATTGGTACCTAAAAGGGAAGTAGGCTTATCAAGGAATGTTACAGAGAAGGAACAACGTGTACCAGAATACTGAGAAGTCAAAGTAGAGTTGCATAACATATTTCTTAAAGTAGTGTAACTATAAGTGTTCCCAGATGGCACAGAGTTAATTTGCACTATGACAAAGGTGATATCAAAGTGGAAAAAGAAACAATTTTTGCCAGTTCTCATTATGATCTGGAGATAGTATACTTATGGCCTTAGTGCCATAATGATGGCAAAAAGTATGATGAATGGAGGTAGCACCAGACATTGCATTTCGGAAGGGTACAGGAATAATGTTCCAATGTTATCAATGCCACATCTGTGGTTGAACAAGACCAGAGTATTACCACTGTAAGGAAAAATGTTTAATTTCACAGTTTGCTTTTGAAGATTCATGAGGAGAGTGAGTGATTTCACTTTCTCTGATGCCCTAACAGAGTTTTGCCAGTCTGCTTTGCAAATGGTTGTTCTTTGGCATGACAGAAGTGCTTTAGGTATAATTTGATGTCTTCTTTTGTCAAACTTACTTTGGCTTATTTATTCAATGATGTTTTCATGAGCTTTTGTACTTAATGTACATTTTGTACTCTTTGAGTAAAATAATATAATTTGCTATGACTGGAAGTGGTTTAAAAAGAAGGAGGGATAAGGAGAAATTATTTTTGTTTAGCAAAGAGAGATTCTGAGCACAAGTTACTTGAAATGTACTTTTAAATGTTTATCAGAGGAGGTGCCTCTCACTGTTCTTTGATCACTTAAAACTCATGAAACCTGAGATAAAATTTAAGTTATAAGAAAAAATATGTATATGCTATTGACATGAAACCAAGATATTTCAAAATTTGGGAATGTATTTCTAACTCCTCACCCTGCTTTGAAACAGGAAATATTTTTAATAGGAACAAAAGTATTCATAACACAGAGCAATATCTCCCTTTCACATCCATTGCTGAGTGGCTTTAGAAGAGTTTCAGGCTCTAGGCTTTGCCATTGACCAAATGTTGGCACTGTAAGGGCTGATTTTTTGTCTTTGGAGGCAGCAGCCTTGGCTCTGAGCTGGAGCACCCACAGATCCTGCTCTGTGCTCTGTGTGCCAAGGAAGCTGAAGGGAGGAACCAGGCCCAGGGCTGAGCTCCACACACTTTGTGCCCAAATTGCTGCCCCCTGGATGCTGTGAGCTGGCTTTGGAGAATTGCTCAGCCTTCAGTCACCCTGCACTCTGACCACCGATAAGAATCTCTGTGTTTCCATGTTTCCTTAGGTTACAGACACGGAAGCAACAACCCATGGGATGGATGTATAAAAACTCTCCCTGCAGTCGCTGTGACTCCTCCCATTGATTTGACTGAGAATTTTGGTCAGCTCTGTGGTTTGCAGAGACCAAACCAACTGGAGGGAAGGCTTGATTTGTTACTTGTGACTAGAAAACAAAAAATATATGCAATGACTGAGAAGACATCTTACATCCTTCTTTCATCTCTTTGTCTTTCATTCACTTCTTAGTATTTATGCTAAAAAACAAAAAAGAAGGATTTTTTAGGAGCTTCTTTGTCTGATTTCAGTATATTATTTTTTATGTATTCCCTCCCTTTATTGCTATTCATTTTCCTCATCTTTTGTACATTTACTAACCAATCAGTGGCTCTCTCAAAACTTCCCCAGAAGATTGTCCTTTATTATAAAGTGCTATAATCACCCATCTTAGTGATACACTGCAGAAGGCACAATAGCTCCAAAAACAGACAGACAATTGGTGCTTATTTTCGGCCAATTTTCATTTATGTGATTTTTCTTCTTTTTTTTTTTTCTTTTTTTTTCCCTCTTCTTTCAAATGCCTGTGAGTAACTACTTGACTCTTTGAAGGTCCCTCTGATGTGACTCTGCCTTAGGAAGATGACTCATTGTTCTGACCTTCACTTCTCTCTCCTCATTTTGATGAGGCAGCTTTCCATTTTGTAAAACAGAAAGCTGTTTTCACTTGCAAAATCATTTTATTGTGCCAGTCAAATTGCAGAAGTTGTAGCAGGATGAATCTCTGATTTCCCATGAAGGCCATGGGCACGTTTAAAGAATCTTGCTTTGTGTGCTTGTGTATTAAGTTTTTCTTATTTGTTTTTGAGAACCAACTCAAAACATTTGCAACACAAATCCTCCCTTTGTTTGTTTTGGTTTTGTGTTTTTTCATTAACTGGTTGAATAATTTTGGTGCAGATGGCTCTTAGAGAGTCCTCACTATACATAAGCATTTCCCTTTGGTAAGAATCAGGTGTTCTGGCAAGTAGACATGCAAGGTTTTATTGATTTAATATAAAGGGAAATTAATTTAATATTTTAAAAATTGAAGTTTTCTTTGATGGAGCCTACTAGAAAGGACACAGAGGATTCTCTTAAATTGCTAATGTTAAATGTGTGTGTTGTTGCACTGAAATTCTAGCAAAGGAAGAAAAGTATTTATTAGAATGAACTTCTTATGAACTTGGAGTAAATGCATCCTTCCTCAGTTTTATTTCAAGAAAAGTTTCTTCTGTGCTTTCTGATGTTTTTATTTCCCAAAGGCCTTGGAAAAACATATTTAAGTCTCCATTGCTATTTTAAACTTTACAGGAATAAAGAAGCAGGGTTACTTTAATCTGATCCTTTTAAGCTTTCCATAATTATGGGTTTACCACTCTCCCATTAAAAAACATCTGAATTATTAAAAATTTTATAGTGACTGCCATTGCCAGTACAATGTGGTTTTTTTAAGTGCTAACAAATTTTGTGCTAGCTTATCAGAGTCATGCCTTTGTCAGAGCACATAAATAAATGTACTTGACTTCATTTTTGACCATCTTAAACTAAGAAACACCTGAATTATGCTGAATTGTTTGAGCAGACTTCAAGTATGTTTCCATATGGGGAAAAGATGAAAAAGAGTAAAATAATCTAATTTGCAGGAACCAATTCTTTGGCTTGTGATGTGACTCCAAGCCAGAATAACATCAAGAAGAAGTCAGTTCTATTTGAGGATTTTACTAGGACTTACTCTAGTTTTCTGCAGTGTCCATGTAAAGCTGTTGCAATTATTTTTTTTTTTGTGGCAAGGGGGAAGCCAAGTATTGATTGGGTGATATTCAGATGACAGAAATTCAGACCTGGTTCAAGGTAAGGTGTAATGAGGAATAAAGTTTTTCCTCAGAGAGGGTTCCAGGGCTGTGTGTGTTGAGTCAGTGCCATCTCTGCGTGCACTCCCCATTTCCTGTGGGTTGGCTCAGCCTGGGCATTGGGTTTGCATGGCCAGGGTCTCTCATGGAGATCTCTTCACCTCTGTCCTCTTTTGAACTAACAATAAATAACAATAAAATAAAATCGGGCTAAAGGTGTGTGTTGATAAGGTTTTAGAACCTTTCCTATTTGCATAGAAAAATTCCATTAAAAAAGGATTCTCTGTTCTTTGTCTCTTCAGTGTTGATTGTTTTAATTCTCATTGTCTATAGCATATATGAATCCTTAACTATTTAAAAAGCAGCTGTGTGAGAAGCTCATTTTAGATGACTTTCTAGTTTAAAAACATGGCTGTCTTATGCTTTAATAACTGTTGGCAGTAATTTATTTGTTATTTGCACATAGACCCTCTGGATTTGGTAGTTTATGAATGTTTTAAAAGTTAAATGGATCAATTTTATCTTTTTTTTTTTCAAAATTTTAATTAGATCATATGAACTCCCTTCCATCTATGGACCATAATCTTCCCACATGCTGGGTTTTTCTCTGTTTTCTCAGTTCAGGAATATAAATCCAGATGCTACCATAGACCATATAATTAAAACCTGACTTAATGATCATTGCCTTTCAGACTCAGATGACAGGACATTAAGAGAAGATGAATAATCTTTCTACTTCTAGTCCTTCCTTCCCCTTCAAACCCTTCAGCTGGTGACACTGAACAACAGTTGCCACCTCCCAGAAGGAGATTGTAGCTCCCCTATTTTCTCTGCCAATAATACCCCTGTACCTGTATCCTTCACCAGTTCAGTAGCAGGGAAAGCATCAGCTGTGCAGCCTCTCTTCCCTTCCCTACTATTCTCACTCTAGTGAATTAGACTGTTAAACAAAATACTGTTGTCTTAGTTTGAAAAGACAAGTCCTGCTAAGGAAGTCAGGAGCCTTCCCTGCAATGCAAAATGTAAAGTCCTTCCCTACTAATTATTATAATTTTGAAATTAAGGGGCTCTCAGGCAAAGGTATGGGAATAGGAATAACAGTTCTTTACTAGGAAAATTAAAAAGAAATACAAATGCAATAGTACAAAAACAAGCAAACAAACAAAAAAAGCCACTGACAGAGTCAGAACAGGTCCTGATCCCCTGTGGGTCAGGGTGCTGGTAGCAGTCCCATTAAATGGTGGCTGCAGCCCTCCTGCAGTTACAGGTGTGCTTCGGTTGGAGCAGTGATCCTGTACAAGGGTGGAGTTTTCCTCTGAAGGTCCAGTGGTGCTGTAGATGGGCCTGGTCTTCCTCTGGGAATTCAGAGGGAGAAGGCTGCTGCGGTGTTCCAACCCTCAGATTGTATCCAGGTAGGAATGTTTGGCTCCTCCCCTGGGCGGAGCATCTCTGCATGGGATGATGGAATTTTATCAGCTGTGCAGGGACACTCACTGGCCCGTGGACAGAAGTGATCTCTGGGGGAGGATTGGTTGTGGAAGAGATAAAGAAAACTGCCCAATGAGCAGAAGAAAACTGCCCCATCTCTGACAGATGGGAATAGCACACACACCCCCAGCCTAAGACAACTGCAGTGAGTGTCCTACCACTTTTGAGCTCTAAAGAAGGTCTTTGTATTTCTGCAGTGGATTTTACTGGTTAAATCTCAAACTCTTCCATTTCTTCATCATCTCTAGCATGGTTTTCTAAGAGCTAAGACATGTATGGTTGCACTGTGTGTTCTGTATTCCCAAAGCTTCTCAGCCTGTCAGCTAATTCTGTCTGGGTTTGACAGAAGTTTTATGGCATTTAATCCCTATTTTGTGTTTCTCAGCCTGTGTGACCATCAGAATGCTCAGGCTAACTGCTGCAGGGCAGTCAGAGAGTCAGCAACATCTCCCCTTGGAGACTGGGAGAGCCTTGCAGCAAAATTAGATTTTTCCTGTTGGAGCTCCTGACTGAACTAATGGTTATCCATAGTTATCCTGAGCTGAGTTATCCTTACCTCTTCCTAAAGATACCTTCCCTTGAGAAACTGCAAGGACAAGATCTGTGGGACTGTGTCTTGTCTTCCTTTTGTCCAAATTATCTCAGGGAAGGGGATTTTGTTGGGCTTCAGTTATAGTCAAACAACAGTCTTGGGTGGAACTCCTGGTGCCTGGGTATCTCATTAGATGGTTCTCACCTGTCACAGTCTATTTGCTTCCAATGTTTCCTCACTCCTGGAGTGGAAGATCCAGATCCTTGATTGCCATTCATTTTGGTTGGAACAAGGTTTCAATCTTAAAGTCACATAAGAAAAGTGTTTGCAAAGGTATAAAAGGACCGATGGAAAATCTTGGCATGTTTTTACATCTTATTTCATGACACCTTCATGAAAACTGCTTATCTGACAACCAGGTTGTTTTTCCTAAGAGACAAACATCTCCATAAGATTCTGAAAACCTGTGCAGAGTGGATGCACCCTCTCTCTCAGGTGTCGTGCCATATTGAGGTTTCTAAGCTTTTACCCAGAACCCCAGGAATTTGTACAAAATGTTGGATATAGAGCTCTCATATTTTTCTAATAAATGACTGTCTACAGTTTTATTTTTTTAAATGAATATATATTTTTAATTCTTCCTGCTGTGAAACTAACCCTACATAAAATGTGTAGTAAAGGAGGGGAATTGTAGCAGATGGCAGATAATTTTGAAGATAATAAAGTCCCTTTGATTTCTCTTGGATTATTTAGCCATCTCTTATTAAATTCTATTTCTATTTCTATTTGGATTTAGAAAACTATTTGTGCTTTGTTAAAAAACACCTTGGTCACAGCCCAGAGATGTAACCTTTAATGTTTCCTTTGGTGCAATTACACCAGATGAGTTGAAATGGAGGTCACTTGGTTTACATGAAAGCTCAGAGGTAAAAAAACCCCTACAGTTAAGAAAAAATCCTAAAATTGCTGTAGCTTTTGTAAAATGCAGATTTAATGGAAGAATGTTGGAAGTTAACCTGAGTATGCAAAAAAAAAAAAATTGGTTTGCATTTAATGCATTGCCATGTTCCTGCTCTCAGTACTGACCCATAACAGATGTCAGCTGTGGTTAGACAGATACTTTTAGGACTAATATTGCTGCTGGGCCTGTAATTAGTTTTCTGTCTGGCAACACTTGTGGAAAAAAAAATCAATATTTTTGTTTTGCACCTGATGACTTTGTAATTTTTGGGGTTCCAAGCAGTAGTGCTGGTTGTTGATCTTAAACCATTTTCTTTCAAAAGAAAGGTAAAATAGCTAAAATACAATAATTCCTCTGATTTTGGTTCAAACCATGCACATTTGCCAAGGTAAGAAGGAGAGCCATTACAGAGGGAGAAAGTTTCCAGTGAAGTTTGGTTGTCAAGCTACCTCTGCTCTTTTGTAAAAAGTACTGCAAAAATAAAGATGATTTTCTGGGGAATGTCTGTACCTTCTTAAAGTGCTGTCCTAGCACAGGGGGACCTGGGTGCAGTGTGTAACTCTGGTATGGTGTAACATGTTTTAGATCATAGTCTGACCTTACCTATCAGGCTTTTTGCCTTCTTCAGGAGTGAAGAGTCTCCTAAATAGCACAATTTGCAGAATGCTTAATGTGCTTGAGCAGTGCCTTACCCAATGGGCTAATATCCACATTAACATGTGCAACATAATAAAAGTAGTAACATAAGTCAAATAGCAAACCATTAGAAGATATGACTTATATGGATGAAACAATTTCCTCCTGTGTAATTGAAATTCAGGCTCTATAAAATTAGAGGCAGTACACCCTCTTTGCAGAGCTGTAGTATCACCATTATTGCCATTCTTATAATTTGAATTAATCATATGCTTCCTTACTTGCAGTTGAGTTCTTGCTCAGGCTCTTAAAGTGCCTTTTTCTTCTCTTAGCAAAGACAAAGGAGAACAGTTTTGAAGGTAAAACAGAAATTCTTTTGGAGTGTGTTGCAATTTGGTTTGTTGGACATTTGCTTTCAGTTCCTTTTGAAAATCCTTTAGGTTTTTCATGTCTGCCATGGGTTTGATGTAAGGGAAACAATCCTTTCTATTCAGGATAATTCATTACTACCTTGGGGAGTTACATTGAAAAAATCCTGTCTTTAATTCCCATGGTGTGCATCTTAAAAAGAAGTGGTTGTAATTTCAGGGAGTGGAGACCATCATTTGTCCTGTTGCTGTTCTTATGGGGCCACAGAAATATCTCATGGATATTTAGATAGCTATGAGTGTTGCGATTTATTAGAAAAATAAACCAGGAGAGATGTCAGGGGCTTATTCTTAATGTTGTTTTTATTTCATGCAAAGTCTGCTGGAGGAGCTGAGTGTAAATAATCAAATTCTAACGATGCCAATCTCCTCCCTCTGTAAAAGAGATACAGCACTGAGATCACATCTGGCAGCACTGATACAAGAAATGTACTTTATAGGCTGACACTGTTGGCTGTGTGGGAAGAAATTAGTAATTTAAAATGTTTTAGCTTTGTGACTGTTGATAAGCAGAGGGCTGGATATGGAGAACCACATTTCCCCTCCTGTCAAATGGAGCTGAGCCCTGTCATGGCTCTGTGGAGACAGGGACTGTGTTCCCTGAGGATTTACCACAAGAGAAGGGCTCTGCAATTTGTGCACAGCATTCTGCTGCAGCCCTTATCCAAAGTGCTGCTCTGGATATAGAAGGAGTCCTGTTCCTGTGTGGATTTATGAGCTCTACACTCACCTGCACCTCTTGTCAGATTTTAAAGACTCCTTTTGGGAAAGTTTGGTAAATAGAAAATACCTGGCCCCCATTCTGAGTTCTAAGCATTAAAATCCCATGAACTGTTTGTGTAATGAACATTTGGAGTTAACATGTTCCTTTTTTTCCCATATTGAATGTATTTTGTTGGGAATCAGTCATAGGAAAGGCATGCAATGCCGTGCATATAATATGAATGTGTATTTACCATGATGGTGTGCTGTCCTCCTTCTTGAAGTAATGGGATATTCATGAATTTGGTGCACAACTGAGCATGGATTTTTCATTTTTCTCTAAGTAGCAGTGTTAATTTGCACTGTTTTAAACCACTACTTAAATGAACAACATTTGGTGGGAGTGGTGTAACAACAGTTTGAAGATGATGAAATCGACCCTCCTGGGTATTCTGGCTTATTGTGAGGACTTTAAAACTGCTTGTATCTTCTATATTCTTTCTTTTTTATTTCTGTTCTGTTCTAAAGCTTCTGAGAGAGGCTCAGGAAAAAAATCTGTTGGCTCATTTAAGCCTATTGATTTCCCCTGCTTTAAAAGTAGTTCTGGTTTGGGATTTTGGAGGTTGTTTTGGGCTTTTTGTTTGTTTGTTTGGGGTTTTTTTTCAGTCCTTGTTATTTTTATTTTCTTTGATACTACAAATTCAGAGCAGAGGAAGTTAAAAAAAAAAACAACCCAGAATCCTGTTTGTCACTTTTGGGACCAGATGTTCACATGAGCTCCAAAGCACTTAATACATTGCTTGCAAATATTAGTTAAGACAGAAGATTACTGTGATTAAACAGGTTTTCAGACTGCTGCTGTTTGTAGCCCTGCTGGTGATAAATGATGGGAACAGCGTTTGATAAAAATATCAGAGAAGTAATTTATGGATTTCTGTTAGATTCCACTGAGGTAGAGAACTCTTTAGACTTAGTGGGAATAATGCAATCAGTTATTCATAAACAGTGTCTTGAAGGTCAGTTCTTGAGGACCTGGTGATGCCATTTCTCAAACAACAACTGTAGTTAAAAATATTGTGTATATTTGTAGTAATACAGTAATTATATTTGCTTCAGACCTTATTAAAATCTATAAAAATCCAGAGTATTGTCAGGAAATGCAGAACTTGTTGAACATCACAGGAACTGTAGTCCATTTTCCTACCTAGAGAACTGGGAGGAATTAATTTTTCTTTTGTTGATCCAAATAAATTTTCCTGGCTGGTTAGTACAGCCCCTTCAGACCCACTGCATGTCCCCCAAAGGGCTGTCCTGTAGTTCCATAACACTGCACAACCTTTAAGTCACTTTGACAGCATAAAGGAATGAAAAAGTGGCCAGGAAAAGCCACTTTTATGGTAGATAAAGCCCTTACCTGGCAGTGCTGCTCTGCTGCCTGTTGGCAGCTGCTGCAGCAGGATTGAGCTCTCCATCATCCTGCTCCACCCCCAGCAGCCTGGGGATGGTGTTTGGTGCACAACTGGGGGAAAATAGAAGTATTAGAAAATGGAGTGCATGGGAACTTTAATCCCAAACGCCCCATCTTTATATCCTTGTTAAACATCTGTAATTGTCCAATCCAAGTTGATGAGCAGTCACATGGCTGGACCAGGCAGTCCAGATCAGGATTTTTAAGGCAGCTCCATGAACATTTATTTGGTTCATTTTCTAGCATGGAACTCAAGCTACTTCATTTGGTGACCACTGCCAGGTTTTCTCTAGGAAATTCTCTTTACTTCAAATGGTCCATGCTGGCATTTATAGGTGAGGATTTGCTTTCAATCATTGATATCTTGGTGAAATTCCAAGCAGCTGTGGTGTGATAAATGTGGAATCTCAGGTCTCTATTGCCGTTGCCCTGTAAAAAACAAAATACATATCCCAAAATTTTGCAGTGTACCGAGCAGTTGTGGCGTGTGCAGAGATTTGCAAAGTGCAGCAACAGTACCAAGGTGAATTAAAGATAATTAATTTTAAGTAAGTGTTACATGGTTGTATTGATTATTTTAATTTACCTAAATCACAGAGAAAAAATACCCCAAAACAAACCAAAACACCAGCCATTTCAGGATTACCTGCAATAAATAAATATTTATTTAACTTTTATTTAGAATGTCTGATATTTAGTTTAGAAAAATTGTCTACCAAGAGATCAGTCAAATGCAGACAGGACACCAAGAAAATAAAGAACAGGACAGCAGGAATTCTACTTTTTCTGGCTCTCTAGGTTAAATCTATAAAATTATAGCTTTCTGCATTAATTAGGCTGCTGTCTAGAGCTGTGTCATGAAATTTGCAGAGCAATTGAAGTTAATGAGTTTTCTCACAAATGCAGCTGTGTCCTTCTTCACTGCCACTGGTACAGTGCAGCCATGAGCAGGCACTGGAGTCAGGGAATTTCTTTATACTTATATTATTATATATAATATAATAATATATAAATAATATATAATCTAATATATAATCTAATATAATATATAGAAATAAATATAAATAAATAAATATATATATATATATAACAATATATCTATTTTGTTAAGCATTTTCCAGTACTAAGTTATATATAACTATGAACACCTGCGCCATGAATCGGAGGAAGGGACACTTTGCTCATTCAATAGCTGCACTCAACTAATAAAGCAATTTTTAAGGTCAATAATAGGATTATGTAGATCCTGGTTTTGTCCTTCCAGCCTCATCACTACTGTTCCCTTGTTAAAACTTGTGCTGAAATGCAAAAACTGCCTTAGCACAATATTTCAGAAGATGCCACAATTTCATTGTGACTTTTCTAGCCGCTTTTAGTAATTGTGTGCAAAATGAAACGTGAATATTTTTTTCAGGACAGGACTCTACACTTTCAAGGAAAAACATCTATAAGTCGTGTGATTAGTATTGAAATTAAAAGTTGTTACTAAAATAGGTGATGTAAAGAACAAGGATCTCACTCATATATCATAAGTACTTTAAGAACCGTGTGAATTTATTACAATTCTGTTATCTTAGCCTATTCATTGGAAAGCAAATAATAGGAAAAAAAAGAAATTACATTTTATATGAAACAAAGGACAGGAAGATTCCTTTAAATCCTCAGAAATGGAGATTTGCTGAAATCAAGTATAATTCTAGAACCTTGAAATGGAAGAACACAGGTTTAATTATGGGATTAGTTGTGTCTGGTAGTAGTGCACTTTAGAATATATCAGCATATAAAAAACCCTTGTACTACTTGAAAAAGAGAAAGAATAGTAATTCCACTGCTTTTTTAAAAAGGAGAAAGGTAGGGTTTTTTTCTGCTAGCGAGGCTACAAAACATAGTCAGTTTAGGAAAGCTCAGTTAAATTATATAGCATTTTAAATGCCATAGGTAATGTATTTTCAAGTTAGTGTTTCCAGCCTAATGCAGGTAATGGGATAATGAGGCATTTATGGAGATTATATTTTACAAGTTACAAATGTACTGCTTTCCAGCCAGCAAGATTGCACCCAAACCAGAGGGGTCATTCAGGAAACCATTAGAAATGTTCATAGTGTAGGAGAGAATAAATTGAACTTTGCTAGGTTTAATGGCTTTTCCATGTGTCCTAAATAAATTTTCTGTCCTTTTAAAAATTCTCCCTTCTGTCGTGCAGTTGCACTTTGGGTTTAAAGTGCATTCATCTCCTCCAACCCAAGGAATTCCACATTTTTAACTCCTCCTTATGTCCTTGTTTGGTTCCTTGCCTTGCCCAGTCAGCTGCAAAGGGGCAGGCACTTTGCCAGGTGAGATTTTTGCCATCAGCTCCTACCTCAGATGATGGAACCTGGCTCAAGGTCCTTCCTGTGGAGGAGCCCCAGCTTGTGACACAGCCTCACCTGTCCTTCTGACTGGTGTACTTAGCTCTGCAAACTTGTGATGCATCTTTAATTACCCAGCACAAAGTTACTGACTGTCAGAAAACTGAATTTCTTTCAGAAAAACCAAGATTTCGGAGTTAGAAAGGTTTGTCAGTACTCTTCCTCCATAGCCTGGAGGAATAAAGTAGATGTAGGGTGTAAAAAGAGGTGCACTATATCCTAATGTGTAAGTGCTTGACTCTCCATTGACTTTGAATTTGGTTGTACATGAAGATTATGGAGATAAAGGAATGTGGCACAGAAGGAAGAATGGAGAGGTGATGAGGAAATGAAGAAAGGAAAGCATCAGAGAAGAATAGCAAAACCATGTTCTGCAGCAAACAGGGATCTGTTTGAAGAGGATGTGGGTAACCATGGGGATCTCTTGTGAGACTCAGTGAAGGACTCAGAGCAGAACTGGAGCAGACCCAATGCAATATTCTTCTGATCATGTATCAATGAATTAATCATTACTCGGCGATGTTTGATGTCCCAATGAAATGCATCATTACTTAGAACCATCTGAATTTTTTACAGTGCAATACATCACTGGTGAGGTAGAGCCCTAATGATAAACTAGCATGCAGCCAGGCTTCATTATGTTAAATTAACTAAAACAAGATTCTTTAGGCTGATAAATATATAACGAGAGCTGTCTCAGCTGGGAGCCTGAGAGATAGAGGGCTGGTGGACTTGCACATGTCAGGGTGTAACAGGAGAGCAAACAGCACAATTTGGGGTGGTTTGGATATGAAATATCTGCCTAACGTGGCTGTGGAAGTAATTGGATGAACCAGCACTTCAATCATGAAACTTGTCACTCTGTAATTACCTCTTGAGTTCAGCATTATCACGCTGGTCTGTCAAATAAAAAATGTGGGATGGTAACTGAGAATGCATATCTGAAAATGTCAGTATTTCTCATTTTACAGACATGATCATTAAGAAGGGAGAAAGCTCTGAAGGTGCAGCCTCCTGTATTTGTAAGAAAACAGATGACAACTTAGTCACAGAGGAAAGAGAAATTTAGTAAATTGCATTCAACCAGAATATATTTACTTCCCTCTCATATCACCTCTGCTGAAAGTGGCTCCATACACATTCAAACATGATCTGATTGATATGAAAAATAAATCATGTCTGTGTGCCTGTAAGTCTGATACATTTTAAAATAATAACAGGAATTCTGACATTTCCAGCATTAAAGCCATAACTCCATCTGTCATTGAGTTAAGAAAATCTCAGGTGGTACTTTTTAAAAGTAACAAATGGAAATTGCTGCTGCTGGAAGAAAATTCAGAACGTGACAAAAAAGTACTTATAGTCACCTATTTATAGAGAAGTGATTGCTTGTCTAACTATATAAAACAAAAATTTTCCCATTAAAACACATTTTAGTAACACATGTAGTTATTCACAGGAAAAGTGGTTTTAAATTTTAAGGGAAATAATGATTTTGTTTTTGATGTGACAAAACGGAAAATGCTTGATTATAGTCAGACACAATGCAAACAGTCACTTGTTTCTGCTTCAAAAATATATTATAAAGAATTGAAATTTGGAATAAAAAAGAAGAACATTTTTGCTTTTAATAATTATTTTGAGTAAGGAAGCATTTTGATCAACCATAAACAAAAGTAACAATGCAATTTTACTTATAGAACCTGTTGGAGAACCATTTGGAAAATCAGTAGTCAATGTAGTACTTACTATGTGAAAAGGTGGAAAGTGTGGCCTTTTAGCATTTCCTGAATTGTAGGCTACACACTTTACAAAAGAATTGATGCAGTGGAACCACCATAGAAGGATTCATTTCTCAGTGCTGTTCTGTTAGGTGGGTTGGAAAATCATCTCTAATCTGCTTATTTGATAGTATCTCAAATAGTCTTTTGTGGCATTTAGAGATGTAAAACTTGGTCTGCATTCTTCATAAAATATTGGACAGCAAGGTACTAGCATCAAACAAAATGCATCACTTTGAGGCAGTATCTTCCCTCTTTTCCTAAATTTAAATTTGAATATTAATATGGTTTGCAGAAAGTAGTTAACTAAAAAAAATCAAATCTAGTTTAAAAATTCATGGGCTGCATAAGTAAAAGGATTTGTGGAATATAGTTAAACATTCAAACCTAATTAAAATACCTTACTACATTAAAAATGAGAGAACTATGTTCATGATAACTATACTCCTGCAAACAAATTAGTTTTTTCATTAAGACTATTTGTTTAATGTTCTCCATTAAGCTAATGAAATGCTGAGAGATAATTTGGGATACATAGTTCTGTGAATTTTTCTTTTAGCCTAATCCTGTGTGTTTGAAGTCCTCCACTGATTATTTTTGAGTTGGCTGTGAGGCTTATATCCACTGAAAAGCTGCAAAAGAGATGCCCCGAATCAACTACATAAATATATGTTTGAAATTTAGTTCTGTTAAAAGAAAGGGTACAGGTCTAACCAATGACTGTTGATATTTATTTATTTATGTGTACATATACAAGCAAATTCTGTGTTCAGAACTGATGAGCAAAGTGTGTGTGCATGTGTTGTGTGTGTACATAATACGTGTAACTATTTTAAAAAATAGTATTTGCCATGTCCTGACATTCCTCTTACTCAATGAGAACAGAAAGGTAACAGTTGGTGGGGAGGATCACCCTTGAAATCTGGTTCCATGGATACCTGGACAATTAAGCTCCTTTAAAATCCTTTTTGTATTCCTTCCCCTCCCATTTGTTTTCAATAGGACCCAGAAAGTTCAAGCAGAGATCAGTTATTTCTTTTTAATTGGCATAGGTAGGATTTATGGTAAAGAAGTCCTGATGGCACACCCATCTCTTGTCATCTTCCCATGAAAAAAACAGCAAAAAATTCCCAGGTTCAGCCCTGAAGAGCTGAATCCAGGATAAATCTTTGACCAGTCCTTTGACACCTTTTTTTTTTTTCTCATAAAGAAGCAGATGCAAAAAGCCTGGTACAGGTAAAAAGTCCGTAATGTTTTTGCTACCCACATTAAATTAGGGTTGTTAGGCAACAGTTTAATTACAAATATGTTAGCTGTTATTTGAACTACCAAGAAAATAAGCATTAGAAACGTTAGAAAAGTTAGGTGTGATGGTGAGCTATGCAAGGTGTTGCTTAGATGGTCAATATTAAGCTGACAAAGGCAGCCAGGGAATAGTTTTCACCCTTTTTTACCCTCTTCCCATCAATTATTGACATTATAGTTTTCACTAAATAAAAATATTAGGCATCCCCAAAGAAGAAACAGGGGACTGTTTAAATAGCATAAACAAAAGCAAATCCTATTTTAAAAAATCTACATTTCTGGTATCACAGAACATATCCAGCATGTTAAAAATATATTGTTCGTATGTAGTAGATTAGTAGCACTAAATAAATCTGTCTAAACATAACCAGTTTAAAAATATATGTATCAAAATATCCCCAGAACAGAACTTTACAGCATTTGGTGTTCTGTAGCATCATCCTTCTTCTTTTACTTTGCATCTGAAGAATGAAATATGAGCAGAGTGAAATGTGGAGGTTGTGTGAAGAGCCATGAGGGCTTTGTCTCTCGATGTGATGTGTACACACAGATACACATGGAGAGAGAGCCAGAGTGTGCTGTGGAGAAAAGCATTTGAGCTTAAATTGCATCCCTGAATTTTTCTTTTCAAGGCCATTTTGCCCCTTCACTTAATTTCTTTCTCTTCTCTCTGGAATCTCATCAAGAAACTAATTGAGAGCGTAAAAGAGCATTGGCTTAGAGTACCTTTCATAGAGCTATTTTAATCAATCTTCAGGAGTGTATATGGATGCATATAAGACCTCCAATTAACTTGCACATTAACACTGGTTAAGCAATTTTAGATCCTTAACTTATCAGGAATGTTGTATGCAAGGGATTTGAATAGCTGAGCAGAGTTTGTCATCAAACACATTTCATCACTGTGCTCTTATTATGCTGGTCACCACCCAGAAAGGGAAACAAATGAACTGAGAATGGTGGTTTTTCTGAGATTTTCCATTCTTTAGGCATTAATGTTATCTGCATATTGCTGTCTCCCAAGTTTAAGCAGGTTTTCTGAACAGAGAAGTACTTGCTGTCCCTGCTGACCTCATTCAGAATTGAGGGCATTCTCTGTGTAAAGAACCAGCCTCTTTTAGTTTTGTAACATTTGAATCTCTCTTTATGTGGCACATTATCACCTCCCTTAGTAGTGGCAGTTATGAGGAAGCCTCATTTCTGAGCTGCTGCTGGACTGGCCATTTCCAGAGCTGCCAAAACCAGTGGAACAGCTGGCACAGAGCACCTCACTCCCTGTCCTGGGAGCAGGAGCTGCTCCCTACTCGTGCACATGGAGTGCCTGATGCAGCTCATCCTGCTTTTTCCAGCAGTTAACTAGCAAGATTAAATGAATTCATTCAGCTTTTAAATTGTCTCCATCTCAAAAATTCTACTAGAACAAAACTGAATTATTTTTGTGCCTTCCTACTTTTTAAAATCACTTTATGGAAAATATTTTTGTGTTTGTTTCTAGGGCCTCATATGTAATAGGAACTTACTATGGTATTTACTATGGTATAGATAGAAAAATTCATAGCACCCACTAGCCTTCACCATGAAGGACCTGGATTATTTTACAGTGTTTTAGCATTTTGTTCCCATATTCTGCTTTCAGAAACAGCAAGGTAAATTCAAATCCCAATGAATGAAAAGTGTTTTACTGAGCTAAGCAGGAGCTAATACTTCTTATTCAAAAGTGCCTACAGCGTTTTAACCTGTAGTGCATTAATTTCTCAAAACTACTTTGTGTCCAGTCAAAAATGATTATAACAAGCCCTTTCCCTAATCAGAAAGATAACAGTGAGTTTCAAATCCAATTATTTTGTAACTTGCTCAAAATTCTGATGCCTGGCTGACATTATCATCATCATGCCAGGTTCCCCAAGATACTTGTTGGTGTTGCTATTCTTGGAGCAGTGCAAGAGAAACTCTCTGTACCTTTGAGGGCCTGGCAATGACCTTCATTTAATGCTCACTGGTGACCCTGCTGCTTTTGAAAAGAAGCCATCTCTGTGGTCAGGTCCTCTCAAGTGAAGTGTGATAGACATGGATTTTGACCGCGAGATCGGGACAAATCTTTGCATTTAATTTACTAGAGGGGTTGTATGATACAAAAGCCCCTAAAATGAAAACCAATAAACTTGATTGGAGTTTATAAATGTGTGAGAAAACTGCACAGCATCACAAAACTCGGGTTGGTGGAACTGTGTGTGTGAGATTCATTTCTCAGCTATACTCTTTGCAGAGCTCAGGAAACATGAGCTTGATAAAACCTTTGCACTGCTTTACTGATGGTTTTCAGTCAGGCTTTGTCATCTGATGAACTCTGTGTAAAACTGAACCCCTCTATCCCTGCCACACGTGTAACTCCAGGAAGTTTGAAAACTGGTTGCAATTACCAGATACAAGATGGCAATTAAAGGGGTGCATTCTTAACACAGACATGTGTAATGTGCTAGAGACTAATTAAAGATGTGAGCACACAGATCACTAGGAATTGGCCAGGAATAGAAGTTCACTTGAAATAAGGTAATTAAGCTAATCTTCTGATAGTGGGGTTTTGCAGTAAGTGCATGTACTAAATATGAAAGTAAGGAACTTAAGAGGTAATTAAAAGTAATTCAGGCATTAAATTAACCTTCTAGCTATATGAAGTGGTAGTAATTACAGACATCAAAATTACAATCATATTGTAATCAGATTAACTACAGTGTAATTTATGTACCTACATCACAACCTATCTGCAAAAGTCAAAATAGAAGGTGTTGGTTTCCCAGCAAACATGAATGCTTCAGCTGGAGAGCAAGTCTCCAAACTGGGAGCAGACATCAGTACCCCAAATCTGAACAAAGCTGCCTGAACTGGGGATATGTACCATTTTCACCCTGGGGTTTCCAGGAAGGCTGTGAAATTCTCCCCAGATTTTACAGGATCCCTGTGCTGTGGGAGAGCTTTGCAGGCTCCCTGGCAGAGCAGGGGTTACAGCTCTGTGGAGGCAGGCAGAGCCTCCACTCCTGCTTTCTGCAATTAGGCTTCTCAACATCCCTCTCAGGAAAGTGCTACTGGCTCATTAAGGCTAATTGCAGGCAGACACCTGATTCCCTCTGAGGCCAAGGAGAGGAGCCAGGCTGAGGGGAGGGCTCTGGTGGCTGAGCAGGAGCGCCTACCAGGCAGGTGGATGCACTTTTAATCATTCCTACAATTGACTTACAGCTACAGGAAACTTGACCTTTTCTTTGATTAGAATCTGAGCTGATGAAATTCCCCTTTTTCCCTGCAATCAGTTGCCACATGAATTAGGCCATTAGATTTGTGTATCTACCTATCTGCCCCTGGCATGTTGTTAATGCAGCTGTGATTAAAGTAATTTATTACAAATTATTGGGTGTGAAAAGGGATCTGATACTATGAAGTAATATTTTAAAGGAGACATTCTAATAGGCACAGTCAGTGTCATGCTTTGTTTTCAATTATTTTATCTCTGGCAAGAACAATAGATTACCCACTACAGGCTTTGTGTTATAGGGCAACTTGTACATGATCTGTGAAGCAAATGGAACTAAAAAAAAATCTGATTGCATCTCAGTCTTAGCAGAGGCTGTACCATTTTCCAAGGCTGCAGAAGCAGATTAAACACTGCAGTTTGGTTTCTATGTATTGCTTTATGCTAGAGTTAAGCATGACATTTTTCATGTCAGGAAAGGTTTCTTGCACATTATTCCTCTCTCCTTGACTTTTTTTTCTGCATCTTAATTGATTTCATGTATTTCCCTAGATAACACTCAACTTTTATTTTAATAAAATAAAATTTTAATGTTGAGCATTTAGCTACATCTATTTGTCTGTGAGCAAGAAGCCCTTATCCCACCACATTCATCCCAGGGAGTTTTACTGTAAACTTGGCAAGTTTTTGGTTCAAGGGCTGTTCCCATGCAGCCAGACACGCTGCAAGCACCAGGAGGATGCTGCAGGTGTACATCAGTCCTCTGAAGGTTGATATTTTTTGGGCTTCAAACATTTTGGAGGGTTTGGAGATTTCTGTGGATGGGTGCAGGCACCCCTTTGTTCTGATCTGTGCAGAGGGCTGGGGACGCTGGGGCCACGTCGATGCCTTTGTGTTTCCAGGACTTTCCTGCAAGGTTTGTTATTGACTCAGGCTGGAAAGATGAGAATTGCTGTGTGTAATTACACCATTGAACTGTTGGAATTGCCTGAAGGATAGATTGTATATCACACTCATGGCATTTATTACTTTTTCATCTGAGTGGAAAAAAGCGGCAGAATGCTGTGCAAGTCTGATCAAATCACACAACTATTCATCAGCAGTCATGAGTTAACACATAACATATACAAGACTCACTGAGAAGTGTGAATTTTACCTTAAAACCTGTTTGATTGCTACATTGTGGTCCATCAATAAAAAAGATACTGTCTCTTTTTGTAATTGTGGATTAAAGTTGGGGGATAATGGATAAAAGAGCAAAGAATCAGAGAAGAAAGAAAACGTATTTTTGATTCAAAGCTCTGGTTAATTGAATAAAATGTGCCCCTTCAATATTTTCCAAAAGAAAGAAGTCTTTGTACTTGGGCTGAAACTGCTTTTATGAATTGGAAATCTGTCTAACAAAGCTGGAAAGCAGTTATTAAGTCTTCCCCTAAAAGATTTTTTCATAATTCCTGTGAAATTCTTAGACGTCTGTTAAAACAACCTGTCTTATTACTTGTTGACACTTCAGGGCCATTTTTTGTCAATAAAAATCACATAAGCATATAACTATTATTTTGTGTGTTTTGATTATAAGGACTGATAATCTTCTTTGTTTCTCATCTGAAAAAAAATATTTTTTTCATATAGGGATTCCAAGTTCTTTCCCAATCTTATTGGTCAGAAAAATGTAGTTGTTTAAGACCTTGAAGAAATCATAATAACTTTTCCTACTCAAAGGCTCTATGATTTCTCAAAAGTACAAGAAATGGACTCCTTTATTGGAGAATGTGAGGAAAAAAACTGGACATTGCCAGAATAATAACACTGAAGTTCTTGCAGTGGTTTGGAGGCATTTGGCTCCTTATGGAGCCCTGGAGCTACAGGAAAAATGTGTCTCTGAGTCCAAAATATCCTCACTCTGAATCGTGGTTGGACAAAATTGAACTGATTCTAGGGAGACAAATACAGAACACTTCAGGATGTTAAACAGAAGTAGGTAACATCATTTAGTTCCAAATAAACATAAGCAGTGACTTGGTCTTTCTCCTTTAATTTCTAGATCATCTTTTTGCAATGCTAGAGAAAATCTTAGTGCAGCTGTGTGCTGTAATCTGGAACTATGGATAATAAATTTTTGAGAAACCTGACTTTTACATGGGAAATAACACAAATGGACACTCCCAGCCATGCTTTTCTGACAAACAGCTGCTCCCATTAGGAATGAGATTATACCTGTTTGTCTTTGGAAGCACTGGTGGGTACCTGGAAAAGCTGTAGAGCCCTGAAGCAAATTGTCAGGGCCATTCAAGAGGGACACCTGAACACCTCTGCTGTTGTACCCTGTACTGTTAAAGAATTCATAGCTGAATGTTTTCTGAATAGCAAGAAAACAATACTTTGTTTTCTTAGTTTTAGGGACATTAAGGTCTGCAATTTAAACTTTTTCTCAGAATTGCGACAGCATATCACGTATAATGGATTTTGTTTTTTAAA
This sequence comes from Calcarius lapponicus, assembly GCA_039654755.1. NCBI lineage: Eukaryota > Metazoa > Chordata > Aves > Passeriformes > Fringillidae > Calcarius > Calcarius lapponicus. The sequence continues at coordinate 18,994,424 of CM077470.1, read as the reverse complement.
ATTATATAAATTTCAACCAACTGATGCTGTAAATCAGGTTTAAATTTTCAAAATTCAAAACATTGCCTAAGAGTTTTCACTACCATCTTAGAAATAGCTGATGCAGAAAGAGTCAAGTTGTGGGACCATGGGCTGCATGTAACTCATGGTGCAGAAATGGCATCGAAGTCAGACTTAAAGCCAAAGTTGCAAATTGTCTACTCTGTGTCCTCATCAGTGTCTTCACTGCTCCAGAGCCAACAAGGCAGTGCTTTAGAGCTTGCCTCCCAGCACACTGGTCTCAAAATGGGCAACGTCTCAGCAGCTCACCTCAGTGTTGTGCTGTGTGGCGATAAGGGGCAGAGGATCCTACAAGGCCCTTGTGGATCTGCAGGAGCCCCAGAATCACCAGTCATGAGCAACAAAGAGGTTTATGGATGGTCTGGTGCTCAGAGATGACACTCTCATTGTGGACCATGGGGAGAGGTGGAATCAAGTGTCAGGGCTGCTCTGGCTTGGTGGCTGCTCCAGGGCAGCTCAGTCTGGGTTATCCCTCTCCTGTGCCTGACTCAGGCCCCCCAGACCAAGCTGGAACATGGGGCAGCTGGGGACACTCTTTGTGTGGTGTGTGAAATTGAGTTAAATGACTTCCTTTCATGCAGCTGTGAAGAGTAATCCTGTTCCTCGATATCATCACATGTACGTTTTTTAGGTGACCCCATGGTACAAATAAGGCAGCAGCCACTGATCACACCCAACCTCTTTCATCCTAACACTGTGCCACAGGAATTAAAGCATCTCTTGACTAAGAGCTTTGGATACCACATTAGACTGCTGTCAGATCTCTTTTCTGCTTCCCATTCCAGTGTGAATGGCTGACTCTTGTACGGCATGACCTGATCACCAGGACAGGTCAGCCAGAATAGAACTTCAAATTGGGCTGGATGGCTCTTGAATTTAATTAACTCCTGCTGTCTAGGCCACTCAGGCCTCACCTTCTGAGCTGAATGGTTTACTCTTCTACTTTCATCTCTTCAGGACAGGAAGCTGGGCCCAAAGACCAGCGAATTGAAAGGGCTTCAGGAAACTTTGTAGCCTGTTTCAATAACAATGGGGGGAGGGACTCAGAAAGTTCCTTTTGAGCAGCTCCGCGCCAGGTGAGAGCAAACTCGAAAGCGGAGGGCAGGACAACTGGGGTGCCATTCCTTCACTTCTGTTCTTGGAGCTGGAGATGAATAACGCTGGCTTCTGCTCTCTGCTCCACATGCAGCCCAGACTTTCCAGTAGGGAGCAGAGGAATGAACTGAAATGGGTTAAAAGGATTCCAGGTTAGTTAAGGTTCTCTTGATTCATCTTTGTTTTGTTCCTTACTAGAGTCACAGCTCAACAAACCTGTGTAACCAGAGGTGTTTTTTGAGCCTCAGGCAGGAGAAGGTGGCCCTCCTGCCCCCAGATAAAGAGTTGGCTCTTTAGGAGGGCCACTCGTGTGTGTTTGGAGGACAATGCTTGCAGTTTATGCTCTTTGACCTGTCATTTCTGATGCTACCAGATGGGCTTGGAGAGTGACCATGATGGCCCTTGCAAGGTGTAAGTGGCCACGCTGATAAAAAGAGATGTTAGGATAAAGGCAAGTATTTTGCTCCCCACATAGGGCTGCTGTCCTGACATGTTATCTTCATTAATTAGCAGAGTTAAACCCTCAGAAGGGTTTCCCCAGGTTCTAAGGAGATGCTCTGTGGCTGAGGTGGCAATTCAGTGGCTCTTGCAGCATCTGAGGTTTCTGATTCCTCTAGAAACCCATCAAATGGGTCAGAGCGGGAGCAGACTGTTTCTCTCCATAATCCAGCTCTGTTTTGGAGGCATCCTTCCAACTTTCCCACTTTGGAACCAAATTTTCATTATCCATATTCCCAATCAAGAGTAGGTGTATGTTCTTATAGAGGCTGAATATTCTGCCTCTCCCAGTGGGATTAGTCCCATCATTGACTGAGCTCATATAAAGCTGATAATTCTTTGTAGGGGATGGTGTTTCTTTACAGTGAATAAATAAAAATCTCTATTTTATCTTCACAGTTATGCGAGGTAACTTCCTTTTTCATAGATCTTTTTGCATATTTTCTGTGATTTTCTGGTGCACACATTTTGTGCCACGTGTCTGTTTCTTCCTCAGTATAAATATTTCATAGCCACTTAAAAAGTACAAAAAGAATTATTGCATGCAGCTGAGCTCTCAAGGGCAATAATCTAATAACAAATGTGTGGATGAGAGAGAAAAAGACTTGATTATGCATTTCTAAACCATTATAACAGACAACAACAGATAGGAAATGTTCTTAACCTATGAAGCTTAATTAAATTTTATCTTGTACTGTAAAATGCTCTGGCCGTGGTTCAAGAAGGACTCGTGTACAGATGTCTTCATGCTCAATCCCTGGTTTCTCCAGCATTCTAGAGAACCATTTTTAAATGGTTTCTCCACCACTTCTGGTTGCACGACCCTGTGTTGGGCAGTTTGCTGTGCTAAACACATAATGGGAAGGGTTTGGAAGCATCAAGCTGGAAGTTGAACACTGCTTTTGAGTGTTGTGGCGATTTAAAAATTCTGTCAATACTGGTTACTCAGGCCTCTCCCTCACACCTTCAACCTGCATCAGCTCCTGCCCAGCTCCCTGATGTGTCTGTGTGGTCCACCTGCATCTCAGAACAGTGACAGGGACACAAGCACAGAGCAAACAGAGAACCATTGGAACCAGCTCTGCCTCCTGAAGGAAGGCCCAAGGCTTTCTCCTTGCACAGAGGAAGAAGACAAAGTGCTTTTTCTCTTGAGAAAGGCCTCCTAGAATTTTTTTTTTATATTTTCCATTAATTATATAGTTTACTTTGAATCGTCTTTAAATCAAACACGCAAATATTCTCAAAGCAGGAGCTGGGTGCTCTTCCCAGCTGTCAGGGAGACCTTTCTCCCTCAGTGCTCCTGCCCAGGCACTGTGGCACATGGCATCCTTTCCACGTGAAACAGCTTAAGGGGGACACATAAGGATGGTGTGGGATGCTCAGAGATAAATGTTCGCCACTTTCTGTGTGTTACATCGTAATAACGCATGTAAAAACCTGAACAGTGTCTGCCACTGAAAAGAGAAATGCACAGGCAATCTACTCAGAGCATACTAATTGTCTTGACTTTGGGGACTGTATGCTCTGTAGAAATGTTTTCCATTTTTCACAGAATATTTCTACATTTTTTTCCTTCTGTGTGAGATATCTGGACAAGACAGGGAAAATATAACTAAAATAATGTTGTATCAATAGTACTGTGTGATTTTTCAAGTATGTGTAAAGGCTGAATTCTGTCATCTGATTTTGAATCAGTCTTACTGCAAAATCCATGCCCAGTACTTTGTCTGGCAGAATTGTTAATGTGTTCTCTGGTTGGTGGGCAAATACTGTTGTCTGCAGTTTGTGGCCTAAGATAAGGAGCTGAATTTAATCTGAGACAGTGAGTCAGTAGCAGAACCAAAAGCAGAACACAAGTTTTGTATATTTATGTTCCTCATTTTATACAGCTGCTGCAGCTTCTCCAGAGCTCCAGGATGCTTCTACCATTAGTGCTGCTGCAATTGTACCACTGAGATGGTCTCTGCAATAGAGAGTATTGTACTTTATAGGAAATTTAACTGCTGAGGGAATGGCAGTGTTGCAGTAGAGAAGGAAAAGTTTAAAGAAATTAATTGTAAATACATCAGAAATCTGCTAAATGCGGCATTTTCTGTAAATTTTGAGCTGTATGGAAATACTGCCATATATGTGCAGGGCACATCGCACTTCAAGGAAGTTAGTCTTAAAGTAGTGTGAAGTTCGACAAAAGTAGGTTCTGAAGTACATTCCAAGACCAGTTCAGGGAGAGGGAGAATAACGTGAAAAGTGTGCTACAAAAAACTGAGGCGAATTCTACTCTGCATTACAATGAGGTATCCAATGGCTGTTTGCAATGTAAGTGTAAATATAAACTACACAAGAATTTTTGACAGAACAGGCATAGAGAGATGCCACAGCTTCAGCCATTCTGCAAAACCAGGGTTTAAAAAACGATTTACAAGAATTGTTGCTACAGCAGTTGGAAATCACAGCATAGAAAGACTGGCAGAGCGAATGTCCTCACTTCTTTGATTTACAAGATTAAATACACTTGAGAAAAGCATAATTTCCCGTACAGGAGATGAGAAAGAGGAGGCTATATCTGATGTTGAGCATGTTTATTTAATGGCAAATAGGTGTCTGTACCAGTGGTCTCAAAAGAGCTCTTAGAAGAAAAGCCCCCATGGTCTGTGAATTTCTATTCCTTTGGAAAACTTCTGCAATGTGTAACTTTGGTTGCATGTAGAATGCGAGGTGTCACCAAAAAGTAAAACGTGATTTTAATGATTCCAGGCTTACTAAGGTGTCTAGGTACTGTATTTTCATCTGAGGTACAGAATTGTAAGTATTTTATTAAATTCTCAGTGCAGTGTTTGAAAGAGCATGTAGTGGGTAAAGCAAAACAGAGCTGGCCAGGTGCAGAACCATACACAAGTGCCTTTGCACCACAAATGGCTACAACATCCTGATCTGTGAGTTCAGATGGAGGTGGAGACTAGGAGAAGTCAGCACTGGCTCAATGTGAAGTGGGAAGTTTTTCCTATTTGTCATTTCTGTTTCCTGAGTCACCTGTTTGTTGCTAATCCTGGCTGTATTGTTCTGGAAGAATACCAGGAACGTTTTTCTTTTCAGGTTATGGGGGGTGCAGATTGTAGCTGTGGAACAAATTCAGAAGCAATTTGATGGCATACTTTAACTTCCAACAAGTTTTGTTTAGCATTACATAGTCAGCTAAAGAGAGAACAAGATCATATTAGATTTAATTTAATATCTTTGTTGACGAATTGAAAGATGTAGAAAAGGTTTTACATGAATCATAGTTGTCTCTTTTGTAAGGTTTGCATTTGTTTCTTGTCAGAAAGTACCAAAGTTTATTGTTGTTTGCTTTAGAGACAGAGTAGTTAGACATATTTTTCTGTTCAGGCAAAAGTTCATGTTTTGCACAAACTGCATAAAAAATGCAAATAATCTACTTTTATAGGTTTGCCATTGAGATGCTAAAGTTCAGTCTCTGAGTTAAGTTGAACTGCACAAGGCATGGCAAGAGCACAGAAAATAAATGCAACAAGCAGTGGAGGAACAGCTGTTGCAGAAGATGGATGTTTTGCTGTAATGATGTTGCTAAGATTATTAATTTATTTAATAGAATTCAGAAAGGATTCATCTGTTAGCTGTCATGATTTTATCACTGGGAGTCTGCGGGTTGCCATAGGCTATGGGCATGCTGTGTGCCTGTTAACAACATCCAAGGGGGGTCAGCTGACAAATAGCTTTGTTTATTACCATTTGGTTTATAGTTCAGGATTCATTTGGAATGTCCCAGCTAACATTTGGTCCCTCAGTTTCCTAATATTGCTGACACCAGCTGTAACAGCAGCCTTTCTCTTCTGCAAAATCCTTCTTCCTTTGATGAGCTTGTTCCTGTAATTGGTTGGGTTGTTTTTTTCCTGCCTAGATTTTATTAATGTTGGTATTGCAGGGGTACCTGCAGGCCAGTTTTGACCTTGCTATTCTAGCCACAGTCTGTGCACATCACAAAACCATATGTTGTTAAATATCTTCAGTTTATGTTTAAGATGAGATAATAGGTGGATGAAAACAGCAGATGGAAGGGCTAAAAATTATGATAAATTCTCTTAATTTAGGTGAATTTGTAGGATGCCATGGATTTGTTTGTTGCTCCTTTGTTGTTGTTTTAGAGTTTGGTGTTTCTGACAGTCCTTCAATGCCATGTAGTAAACGGGACTTTTACCACTGTAGAATCTGCCTTAAAGTGTACTGGTCTTATTTGGAGGCAGAGAGGTGAAGGTCACAGTAATTTTTCCTGAAACCTGTACTGATGGCATCCATATAACCTCAAACAGCAGCAGCTACTGGCTGTAATCTGGGGTTGTAATTCAAGTGGTCTGATTGAATACGAGGAGTGATAATGCTTCTTCTCATTATTATTATTATTACAGAGAAAAAATACCAGCAAGTGACCACATAGAATGATTGCTCATCATCTGGAAACTATGTGAATCAACACTCTCTGATTTGGTTTCTGAGAAGCTAATGGAAGGATTTTTTTATTCTTTATTTCTCTATTTCTTGTTCCATATATATTTTTTTTAATAGCGGAGCCTTGCATTTCCTTTCTTTACCTATCCTATCAGAAATCCGACATTGTTTTAGAAAATAATTTTACTTTAATTTCAAGCAATTTTTTTGGTAAATTTTCTAAAGAGGAATGTAAATAACAACAATTCAAGCCAACTTCTTATTGCAACTTGGGCAAATAACCCAGTCAAGTTCTCTCTGAGTGCTGGTTTAAATGGGGCACAAGGGTTTGTGGAACTAAAGAGAAGCCACAAGTTGCAGGAAATGCACATAATGGCAAATTAAGGAAGAGAATGGAGCCCAAGTTTAGCAAACTGGTGAAAGGAAAGCAAAGAATGTGGGATTGCTGGAAACAAACCAAACCCAACATCTTCACATTTGGAGAAGGAATCATTTTAGGCAGTGTTTCAAACACATCACAATCAGACCCAAGACCAGGCTAAGTAATGTGAGCTCTGTACCTGAGCTTGCCTTGTGCTGCTCTGCTTATGTCCTTGTCATTGCCCCCCTGCTCTTCCATCTTCCCACCCTCCCTGCCAAACAAACAGCACAAAGCCATGACAAAAGAATTTCTCACTTCTCTGACTTCCGTGCTGGAAACAACAGAAGGGGATGTTGCAGACTTGTAAGAGTGAAGTGACAGGTTCTGTGTCAGCCTGAAGAACAGCAGTAGCCACAAAAATTGATCAGAACTCAAATGACCTCTGTTCTTTGAGCAGGGGAGCTGGGTCTGCCAATCCTTCCCTGAAACTCAGCTGGGTGGTGATAAGTCAGCCCCATCCCAGTGACTGAGGTGGGACTCACCAACTTCATCTGGATAATTGTGAAATGGAAATGAAAAGTTGTTGTTATTGAACAGTGCAAACTCTTCTGAGACATAAGAGGCTCCAAGTCTTTGTTGTAGGGATGGAGAGAGGAAAAATCCATGTAATCAAACCAGAACATCACTCAAATTGATCTGTTTTTCAGTTGCATTGCCTTCAAAATTTGTACCCACACTAACAAGGTGATGATATCTGAAGAAAGTTCTTCTGAATGATGAGGAGAAAGGACACATCTGCATAAACTTAATCTGTAATGTAATACAGCAAGGCCTAATTTGTGTTAATCATGTTTTTGTATTATTTCTAAAATTTTGTCTGAGACAAAATAAAGAATATTGTCTCATTAAGAAATCTGGCTGTATTACTGTGACAGTAATCACATTTTCATTCTGTTTTCATAACCAAAGCTTCAAAGCAGCTTGAGAAATATTCATTACTGATGCAGGCTTGAACATGCAAGTGAATAGCTGTATCAGGACTGTCATATATAATTTCACCAACACTATCCAGCACAGAGAGGTTTATCTAACTGCAGGATAAAAACAATGGCCTTCTGGATAAGATTAATGAAAATATTTCTTAAGAAGAAAATAGGCATCTCAGAAACAACAAAACAAAAAAAAAGAGTAATTTTTTACTGAAGTAGTAAAGGCTGCTCTTTTATTGCTTGCTGTTGATACAATTATTTCCCAAAGGAATGTAGTCTGCTGAATTTTAAAGATTTACTTTAAAATATATTTTTGCTCTTTGGGGAAACACTTTAAAGGGAACAGAACTTTAATAATTTGGTTCCATATTTTATGTTTAAAATCAAGTGCTCAGGCAGGCTGAGATGTGCTTGTAGAAGTTGGTGAGATGTGGTGAGGGTGAATACCTTGATTTGGCTCAGGTAGTGAGAAGGGTCAAGGAAGAATTTGTTTTTCTTCCCCATTGTTACTGGGGGGTGAGCACATTGCTGGTTTTCCTTCATTAACCTAAAAGGGAAAATTACTCTACTGGCAATTTATAATTGAAAAGCTTTTTAATGGTGTGGAGTTGAAAAATAAAGAATTAAAGAGGGAGATGAGGACTATTATTTTCAATTACCCAAAGGGAGCTGTGGGATACACGAAAGGGAAGGCAAAATTAATCCCCAACATGGGGTCTTGCACTGCTCATTCAGGGCTGCATGGCTGTAGTTAAATAAATCTAATACTGAAACTTGTGGTGATTTAAAACTACAATTTAAATCATATCTGCCTCCTGAATCTGTGGTGAGGAAGGTGGGAAGTAGCATGAGAATGGAACCACCACAGGAGTTCATTTGCACATCCTAAAATGTGCTGCCACTCGGGCAAATTGTTCCACCTTTTCAGGGGTAGTTTTTTTCTCAAGTAGACTTTAACCTTAAATTATAGGGTTGGAATTCTCTGAACTGCTTGAACGTGGGAAAACCGTTAAATTTGTCGTATTTGTTTTCTGATGGAATTACTAAATAAAAGAGTTGGAATTTGCAGTACTATGCTTTTAAAACCTGAGATGAAACATTAACATTCTTAAAAAGCAGTTCAGAAAATTTGCAGTGATTTTGAACTAAATCCTTTTCCTGATATTGTCCTCAGTAAAGCTTTGCTGTTATTACAGATGTCTGCCGTAATACAAACTTGGGTACAGCACTGGGAACATGAAAGAGAGGAATCATATTTTCTGAATCAAATTCACTGCTGTTAAAGATCATCATGATTATTTTAACTATACCCATTCCTCTAAATCTGTGTATGCTAAAACAACAGGTCTGATTTTTTAATTTGGGTGTCATCTATGTTTTGCTTTGAAATACATTAATTTGTAATTATTTTGGTTTTAAGACACAGCACTGTGGTTACGTCCTGATTGCAGTCTTGCTCAGCAAAACACAACTGCAGAACATTCTTGCTTTGTGGTTTGCATTTGTCACTGTGGGAATGTTAGTTATTAGAAGCTGGAAAAATACTGTGTTTAGCCTTCTGATCTGAGTTTTTGCACCTGCGAAAACACTGTGTCCTTGGGCCTAGCTGAGTGTGATAACAAGGAGTCAGAGAGACGTGAGAAAATAGAATGTGGACTGAAAGAATGAAGAAGAGTTGATATATAGCTTGACGAATAGAATGCTTAGTTTACAGAATATGCATGAGCTCATTAACACTATTATAAAAGTATGTAACTTGGATCAATAAATTGGAGACCAATGATCATTCACCCCTAAGATGTGCACGTCTCCCCTTCGCCTTCCTCAAATGGTGCCTTTCCTTAAATGGTGGACTTTCCTTAAATGGTGATTTTTTTTTTCAACATGTCACCACAGTGATTCCTTGTAAAGGCTGACCTAGAACAGAAGCTAGAGAGAGTTAAAGAATAAAGTATAATAGTTCTTCTTTATTAGAAGTCCTCAATGGATACACCTTGGGCAGCACAAGAGCCCACACAGGTCTACACCCAAGATCAACCAAAATGGTCACAAAATGCACAACCAGTCATGAGGTCTCACACTTTTATAAGTTCTGGTGTATTTGCATATTGGAGTTAATTGTCCAGTTACATCTTCAGGTTATGAAGTCCCATCCTTCTTGTTTTTCTCTCTTCAGCCCATGTTGTTTATGCTCTTGGGCCTGAGATTTGGATCATTTGTCTTTGGTCCCCAGCTAGAGAAAGAATTGTTTTGTCTCTCTACTCTGTGAAGAGAGCTTACCATCCCCTAATATGAAGCTCAGAACTACACACTAAAGCAGCACAGAATCTGAAAAATATAAAAGCTAAAACCTGAGGCATCAACGGTGTGATTTGATGTTGTGTCACTGTCAGCTGACTGTGCAGCCTTCAGGCCTGGGCAGCTTTCAGGTCTTCTAACATGCACAAATTTCCTGCCACACTCCATTTCTCTGCTGGTTTTCCTTTGGGCTCTCACTCCTCTCTCTGTGTGTTGTGGTTTCAAGGTTTTTGTCTCCATAGTGTTAAATGTTAGTTAAAGCAATAGGAAAAGAAACTTATGACATTTGTACATGTTACCAAATAAATGGTTGCAGATTTATATCTATATATTTAAGGGTTCCTAGTGAGGTGGAATTTAGAACTGCTGATAAAGATTTTGTCCTTTAAATCAACTCATGGTGACTGCAGTTCTATTTCCATTACAAATATTTAAAGGAGTCAAATGAAACAGGTGGAGTGGGAAGCAGACATAGTGATAAGGGATTTACAAAACCCAGTCTTGACATTCTAGGGATTTCCTAAATCATATCATGTGCTTTCTGCTCAGCTGTTCAGGATAGCAAAATTGTCCTGTGCCCTGGGCTGAAATAGATATTAAAGTGCCAGTAAAGCAATGAAACATGAGAAGCTGTTATAGCAGTTTTCTGAAGGAGTGACCCTGAATGGATTATCCTATATCGGGATTGTGTTTAGAAAGTTATGAAAGAAAGGGAGGAAGGCTTGTGAGTTAAAATCCATTGATGTGTTTTTCATTTGAAAGGCTTCACTTCTTTGAATAAAGTATTTTACTTTAGCATGAGCTTATTTTTCTGATAGTTCTCCCTAAATTAAGTACCAGATTCTGTGAAGCAGCAGCTTTTGTGTGATGTTCTCTGTGTATCAGAGGTTGGTGGTGGTCCCACAAAAGCTGTCTTGTCATGTTTTTCCTTACTTCCCAGCTCATTACTATTAGACACCATCAATGCTTTCCCAGGACTGAAGTTCTGTGGAAGTTCCTGCATCTGTTGCCCAGTAATGCTGCATCTCTGATATTCCAGCTCAGTACATGATCATGACTGGGAATTATGAAATAAGTGAGAGTCTATATTCAGTTGTGGATGTGCTGCAGCTCTCAGGGATGGGTTGCTATGTAGGAAATAACTTCCCACTGCTGTAGGAGATAATGGAAAATCTTTTATTTTGGACCAGGATTTGGAGAGTGTGACTTCTACTAAAAATAATAATTGAGACCTCATTTATTCTACAGCAGCTGCGCCGACTATTGCTGGATGTTTTTCTTTGGCTCTTCAGATATTTTTCCTTCTTTTAAAGTTCTCTCTTCAGGAGATGCCAGACCTGCTGAGCACCTCTGCAGAGCTCCTGGGCTCTCCTGCAGGCTCTGCAGGGCTCGTGCTGTGTGTGCACGGGGCTGGGGGAGACAGACAAACCTGTACATAACCTGCTGGTCTGTGCTGCTGCCAAGGGCTCAGGGCTCTGCCCTGCTGGCAATGGGCAGGGCACAGATTGCCCTAAAACATGCTGGATTTTTGGTTTTAGCATGCATTGCTTCCTGAACCAAGATGTTGCTCTCCTCTATTTTTCAGCGTTGCCTTCCATGGACCTAAAAATACAGCTAGCTCTGATCTTGTGAACTTCATTCTATTTTTACTTTTCTTTCTGTATTTCTAAATTTAGTTCACTCATCTCAGTTCTGAGTCTGTGTTGTGCCATTTCTGTGCTCTGACTGCAGCAGTGTTTCTCCATGTCTGCCATTTACTGAACACTTTCGTTTCTAAGCTGACCTCTAGCAAGGAACAGCTCCTGCTTCACTCCTCAACAGCATTTAAATATTTTAGAGCAGAGTGATCATCACATTTGATTAGAAAAGGAAAGGTTAGAACAGGAAAATATCAAAATAAGGAAATTCTAATCTATGTGTCTGCTTTAACTGTGCAGGACAGAGTAATGGTTGCTGTGCTTATGTATGACTTTCTAATACACTTGTCACTTTTCCTGAAAATGAAACATTTCTTATAAAGAAGCAGACATTTAATAAAGGAAGAAAGATGGGACTAAAGCAGTTGAAAATAGCTGCATGAATAAATTGCATCAAAAAAAGAGGGCATTGATGGAGTAATGGTGAAACTTGGCAATGGTGAGAAAACTGAGAAACGTGTATATTTACATGTCAACATAATAAAACAATGATGAAAACATAACAGAGCTGCCAGTAGGAACTTAACTAGGTATGCCATTGTTTTTTTAATTTGTTTGATGCACTTCTGTTTTTAAATTGGGAGACATATAGGTGACTATACATTCCATTTAACAGACAAAGAAACCAGTGGGACCATCTAGAAAAGGGTCACTCTGCCAGCTAATAATGTCCTATGTTGAGTATTAAAATAGAAATTGAAATGCAAGTCAGAAAATAAGGTGTGGAATAATGTAGGGAAAATACATAAATGCGGAACAGTTTGAGTGCAGTGGTTTGAGCTCCCATGTCCCTTGAAGAATACCATAATGCTGGCCATCCTTAACAACTCAATGTAAGCCAGAAATGAATGCTGGTACTCTTTTTGCACGTTCCCAGGCTCCTTCTGTCATTTAAAGCTAATCAAAGGCACTTGTCACATGGTGTGGTTCAGTTCCAGGAGTGATGGAGAATGGCCTGGGTGACCTAGATATCCCTGTAGTGGCTCAAACTTTTATGATCCCATTAAAAATGGTTTTCTCTCTATGACTGAGCAACACAGAAATGTCTTTAATCAGTGTCCCTCCCTCTTGCTCTGAGTGAAGGACAGATCCTAGCTGGGAACTCACTGCCCCTGTGGTTTTGCTTCCTCCCTGCAGTTCTATTTCTGGGACCTCCAGTTAGCTTTTCCCAATATCACTTGTTCAAATATGACATTTGGTTGCTATCTCCAGAGCCCAGCTTTCACATTTACACAGAGTTTGGCATTAAGGACTAAGCCCAGGCTCGTATAATTCTGATTTTGTGCTTATCAACACAGTCTATCCCTTTTCCATGGATGTAAACTGTTGCGGGTGTCTGGTACACACTGGAACAATCTTGAAATATTACAGGGTAGAGGCACTTTTATCTGCTTGCTTTATACATTTTCTGATAAAAACACAGACTTTGTAGTTTTATTATTTTAACTAATTATATTGCATTTATATTAGACAGAACAGTCATGGATTGGAAAGTTAATGCTTTATTGCATTGGTGGGAATGTTTTCTCAGATTTACCACTGAATTTATTCTCCTTCTGATTGTATCTGATTATTCTGTTGTGAATAATGCTTTTATCAGGACTTTATTGTTAGTCAGCTGTCTGGCATCCTGTTCTCTGGCATTTCTTTTTAAAGTCAGCATCCCTGCAGTTGTAGTTAGAGTGATAAATGCAGCACCAAATTTACATTTGTTAAGTATGCAGGTAGGCAGGGCAGAATTTTGGCCAAACTGTTCATTTCTGCTTTCCAGTGTTATGATTTTTAGACTTTGTCATGACAAAGGTACAAAATTTTCCCAGTTGCTGTTGCCACAATGACGTTAGTGCTCATTATTGATGTAATAATTATTGACTTCTCTGAGGTACAGGTTAAATGCTGTAAACAGTAGAAATATGAGCCAATATTAGCAGTGACACATGTTTATAGCATTGATTTTACTTCTCCTCAGCCCAGCTTGCAATATATTTGTTTGCAAAGTATTTAACCTGGCAAGGCATAAGTATTTCTTTTGGGCCATAGTGCTGTGATAAAATATTAGTGGGAAACTCAGTAAGTGGCTTCTCTTTTTAGCTGACTTCCCTACATAATTTTCCTCCTTTCTAATCTGCAGACTGTTTCTTTCACTGCCTCCTCCTCCCCTGCTGGCTCTGTACAGGCACAGTGGAGCACTCTAATGGTCCATCAAGTCTATTATCCATCTCCAGTGGTGATCTGTACCTGGGATTTTGTGTACTTTGTGATATTTTTGTTTTGGCTTTGGCCTTGATGTTTGCCAGAGAAGCATCCTGTTACACAAATGCATTAAGAAACATTAGCTTTCATCTAAAAAAAAAAAAAAGGGTTTTGGAGCTTTCAGTTACATGGAAATAATTTTGAATCCAAGCAGAAGGTGGATTGTGGCAGCTCTGTGTGTGAGCTTCATTGTAAAGCAACAAAAACATTTTTGCACTTCAGGGACATTTGACTTCAAAATGTAATCATTACTTTATAAGTATCACCATGACCAAATCATCCTGCTTCTTTTTTTGACTCTTAATACTTAATTTCCCCTATTCAGGAATCATCTGTAGTGACAGTGGCCAAGAGACAGCAATTCCCTCATTGTTTTGTTTCACCTGCAAATGATCTGTGTGCAGGTACCTTGCAAGCTCTTGCTGAGAAAACCTTTCTGCTCCCGTGTTTTATGTGCTTGTTTTGTTGAAACTCACAGATGAAAAGGGAGCTAAACTTGGAGAGTTGTGTTGGGTTTCTTGAGATTGCTTATTTGTGACCTTCTGTCTGTTGAGGGCCGGTATCTCAGCCACCACAAGGCTTTTCTAAAAGAAGGTAAGATACAAAATGAATAAATTAAAAAAAAAAAGTCTCCTTCACTTCTTAAAATGTAATCTTGTAAAGAACAATTTCTGTTGTTCCCCTGTAAGGAACCTCACATAGGTACTGGTTCCTCTATGCAATTTGGCTCTTGAGAAGGTGTTCAAATACAGCCCTTAGGTCTGTATGACACTGCTGTCTGCCTGAAAGCCTCTTCTTCCCAAAAGGCACATCCCATTAAATATCACCTTGCTGCCAGCCACGGTGTCCAGGAGAGCTGTCTGTCCTGGAAGCTGCCTGATTTCACCCAAAAGTGCAGAGAAGGAAGATTCTCCCCTCACAGCTGATGGAAGCCACTGGGTGTGTTGGTGTTGGCTGTGACAGAGTGATTTCAGACTTGTTTCTCTTTTATGAGGAGTGAAAAAGGAACAGCTCCTCCTGCTTTCCAAAGAAGTGTGAATGTGTGAGAGATGTGTCTATGCAAAGGGCAGAAAATAATGCACTTCATGCTTTTCTGCTGCATACTTTTGTGGCAGAGCAGAGCACACTGGTTCTCACTTGGGTGCCATTTATTGCAAAGTGTTTATTTCTACTTAGGATGATGTATGCTGAGTCCAGAATGGATTGTCCCTTTTCTTGATGAAAAAAATGGAGATTGTCAATAAGTGAAGCAGAGATAAGATAGATAGTAGCTTGTTAGTGATTTGAGAGTGAGGTGATATGGCACGATAGATTAATGCTTTGCCTTCATTTGTTGACATTTAATCTCTAAACTTTGGTTTGCATTCAGTGCACAAAGTAACTGAAAACCTCTCCCATTTGGTACTTGTGAAGTTGATATCAGACTCACAGTTTGCTTGCTCTTCAGTATTTCATTTTTTAAATAACTTTTAAACTGTGTTCCTGAAAATTGACATGATTTCACCATTTTCTCCTCAGGAGACTAAGTAATTATGACTTTGTGGCACAACTCTTTTCTCTTCTCCTTCCTCCTTTTCCCCATTGGCCTGGTTGGAGCTTTGCAGTTTTGCTGCGTGACTCAGGGACTGACACTCACTGACACAGTGCTCTGCCTGCTTTGCCCTTGTAGCCCTTGTCCTTGCTGGCTCCAGACCTCCTGTGAAGATGAGTCCTGAGGAATGGACAAAGCCTTTCTGTGCAAATACTCCCCCAGCGGAGCTCTGAATGATTCAGGAGCACAATTGTACCTGAGTTTATGAAACTCATGATGATACAGGGCTGGACTGTTTTTCTGAAATGCTGTGCAGAACAGTGTCATGCTGAACTGTTCCTGAATCCCAGCTGGGAGAGGCAGCAGCTCTCCTTAGGATGGCTGCTGGAAGCACACATGGCACCCATGTTTTGAGCAATGACTATTACAGGTGCAGTGGTGATGGAAATTGCATTTTACTCAGAGTCTGTGCAGAGTGAGCAGCATTAACTGAGTCAGTGCAGCCTCTTCATCCCTGCACCACCGAGCTTCATTAAGCTCAGAGAGTTTGCATCAAACACTGAGCTGGAGAGAGCAATTAACTCTGCAGGTCTGGTGGAGGGTGCCAGCCCTGCTGATGCATTTGATGCTGACCCTCCTCTTGTGGGAGCTGCCCCTGCCATTAGGAGATTTCCTGCCTGGCAGTGACTGCATGACCTTTTCCACTGCAGGGAGCAGGGCTGGGAAGGGGCTCTGCAGGAGCTGGAAAATGCTTCCTCCTCCTGTCATATCTTCCCCTCATCATGGTAGTCACAACTGTTCCTATTCAGCACACAATATTCTTGACCATTTCCAGGGTTTCACAGGCACAGCAGATCCCTAAGAAAAGCAATGAATGGCAAAACAAGGAAACTGATTTTCTGTGCTGGCCCAGAAGAGCACACAGGGGGCCTGGTGCAGTGTGCTGCTGCAATGTGTCTTGCTTAGAACTAACATTCTTATTCATTCAGGAAATACCAGTTGAGGCAAAAAGCCAGTTCATTCATATATTTGCTAGCGATGGAAACAGGCCCCCAGATATTATCTTGTCTTAAGACAAAATTAATGAGTAAAGACCACATGCTCTGTATCAACACAAAAATAACATTTTTCAAGGGTGTTTGTTCCCTTTCCTAGGGACATCTAGTACTTGGTTTTATTTTCACCGCACTTCAGCAGCCATGGCTGCACCTTCTAGAGCAGATTTTTCTGTAGTTAATATGCATTACCATATTGGATTATTAATTCATCTAGTCTCTCTTAAATCAGCCTTTTGTGTGCAGAAGAATGCTAATAGACTTTTGCTTCTAAATCTTCTAATGAACTGTGAAATAGTCTACTCCATGGCTGACTCCTGCCTCTTAAATATTTAAATTCGTGTTCTTCTGTCTGCACAACTGATTTGCAATGACCATTGTTTGGATATGGAGCTACCTAGCTCTTGTAAATACTCCACACTCCCATGATCACCAGAACGAGCCTGCAGAAGCTCTTGGAGACTAGTTACAATAAAACTTCTTGAGGTTTCCTTCCGATCTATTTGACTTGTTTTTAAAAACCTGCTGCTGAGTGCTGCTCTTTTCCTCTGCTCGTCCCACTCCAGCACCAAGATTTAATCTCAGCTGACAGAATGAGTTACCTGTATCTAGTCTCAAAAAAACCCCTTTTTTGCCTTTGGCCCTACCAGTTGACTCACTGTGGCTGATGGACAGTTGGTTAAGTAAAGCATTACAGGGCTTGTGCCTGACTGCACCAAATCCCCAATAATGAAATCCCCAGCTCAGCCTCAGCTGCAGAGACCTGGACTTGTTCTGTGCTTTGGTGCTGTTCCAAAAGGAGGTGTGGAACCTAAGCATCATGATTTTAGCAGTGTGTGTTCAGCACCCTGGAGAGAATCTTCCTTTGAGGACTTCCTTCCTTAGCCACAGCACAGTCTGGGAAGCAGGATAAGCTTTTATGTGATGATGCTTTTAATGTGTTTTGCATCATCATTTTTATTTCTTTCTTATCTCTTTTTGTTGTTGTTGTTCTTGGTTTTAAAGCAATACCTGCAAAACTTCTACATGAAATTACTTTTATATAGAACTTTTAAAATTATCTTTTTGGGTTGTCGTTTCTGAGTTCTGTTGGGTTTTTTCCAGTATTTTAACAGTATTCCTTAAATATTTTTTTTCCCCTGCACTCCTTGATCTCACCTGATCAGGTGAACTAACCTGGGTTGTATGTGGCCATACTCAGTTTGAATCAGAGCACACAGCTATTAAGCCCAGACACCTATAGCATCACGTTATTTCCTAAAATTGGAAGAAAACAGCCTAGAAAATTGATTTTGCTCCAGTGCAGAGTCAATAAACAAACTCTGCCAAAGTATTTGTGATGCTGATTACAGGAAGGCTGCAAAAAATGAACGGCAAAGGTCACTTGCTGCCTTCTTGTGATGTTCATGACTCATTAATCAGAAAGCCAAGTTTGCATTTATAATTTCTCTAATCAGACAGTGAAGTCCTGAAGGAGCAGGGACCATTGGCGTATAGAGGAGATTTAATGCTGAACTGGTTGAGCACATGTCAGTTCAGTGTAGATCAGAGATTTGTGGAGGTCATGCCTTGCTCTCACTGTGGAGAGACGCAGGACCCCATTTGAAGCTGGTCTGAATTTGAGTTACAGCCTTAGAGAAAGCCATCAGCACCTGGGCTGTGAGTGGTGCAGCAGAATGCAGATGGTGAAGAGAGGAAAAATGCAAAGGAATTTGGGTATCCGTTAAAAGTTTCAAATGGTCCTTTCAGCAAAAGTAGGTTAAACTGGTTATTAAAAGGTTTAGATCACCGATTGAGGCTTTGAAGTGCCTTTGCCATGGAGTGTCTTTGAACTTGCAGAGAGCAGATAAGGAACTGGGCTTGGTTTGTGTTTTCTGTTTCTCCTGTGGCTACAGTGACTCTGTTGGCTTCTCAGCCTCCCAAGTCCCCGAGCAAACCTCAGGGGTCCATACCAACCAAACTGCTCTATGACAAGGTCTTTATTTCACCCTAAAACTGGGATGAGAATTTTAGGAGAAGGAGGTGGTTGTGAAACATGGATTAGTTAAAAATCCGTGTTTGAGCAAAAGAGATTTACAGAGAATTAACACTGTTGACCTTTTAATATGAGCCCTGTGTTCCCTACAGAGAGCCCAGAGTGCGCATTTAGTCAGCTCTTGTCTGTAATCAGGTCCAGTGGCCATATGGCTGCTTGGTTACCACAGCACTGAGAGGAGTTGGGGCATCCTTGGGAGGAGGAGCTTTGTAGGCCTGACTGGTGGCAGTTTTAATTTATAGAATGCCTCTTATGTTTAGGCACAAATGTAGATCTAAATTTTCTTACTCCTGGTTATTTTGAATATAAAATTCTCCTACTTTTCATAGTGAGGAGGATCAGTGAGGACCTGTTGGACTTTTAGTTGATTGTGAGATGATGGTTGGGTGGCTGTTAATGAAGATGCTGTTGTGTTTTCACATTTATACCTGTTTTCTCATCTCAGCTAGGTCTATTCCTTTGATTTTGCTGCCTGCTCTTCTAAGTATTTCTTGACTGTTTGCATAGGTCTTTTGAAAGCAGTATTTATATCCAGCTGGCTTAGACCAAGTGATGGCAGGAGCCTGCTGCTGTTCCAATAGATTTGCTTCAACACTATAAGATAAATAATGTAAAAGGTGTGTTAAACTGATTTTTACATTCATGAAGGTCCACATATGCAGTCTGAGTAGGGAATGTAGATAGGAAAGGTTTCAATGTCTCTCTTCTTTTTCCTTGCCCACTGCCCTACATTCACAGGAGTGCAGTGAACTTTGCTGGCTGTGGAGGGGAGGCTGCTGATTCCCCAGAGAGAGATGCCTGCAGAGCTCCCTGTCTCCTAAGTTCCCTGCTGTTGTAGCTTTTATAAGCATAATTTTAACCCAATATTGTTATTTTACCCTCTAGATAAATTTCAGCATTTCATTATAATGAATATTTAGACTATCTGCTGTATGTGTTTTATGATTTTTTTTTTTTTTTGTTAATACTGCAGAGGAATGGATAATATTTTCAGGAGTAATTGCTTAACTTAGTCTTCTGTGCCATGGAATTTATGGAGGCTTATAGAATTCAATTTAGCAAATGAAAATGACATTTGGAGTTCATTTAAAAAAATAATCTTTTGCTTTAACTTTCAATCTGATTCTCATCTCCTGTTTTATCACAGCTGTGTTCTCATTTCAGAATAATTATTCTCAACTTTACCTGGCAGAAGAAATCTAGCTCCTTTTTTCAACTGAGCAGCAATAATTCTCTTTATTATAGGTAACTCTAGCTATTGAAGCAGTCTTAGCAGAGTAGGAGAACTATTTTAAGTACTTTTGAAAATGTGTGTTGTTTCACATAGCTGTGATCTGTGAAGAGATCTGTTTGGCAAGAAACCACCACTGTGCAAGTTGATGTAAAGCCCTTTATAATTACTGCAAAGTTTAGCATTTTTGTAAACTGTATGTAAAATATTGTTATATTTCTGATAGCAATTATTTGGGAAAGTTAGAATGGTAAAGTTTTGGCATTCATGAACCACAAGTATTTTGTAGACAAAGATGCACTGGACCACTTGTATATTCTAATTATGCAAGATCCAAGGAATGAACAGGCTCCTCCAGCTCCATCCTTCTGCAGTTTTGAGGGTTTAACAAATCAAATTCATTTCACAAAGCTGCTTAAAGTTGTCTTTGATGTGCAAACGTTTGGAAACAGTGAATATCTTGTTATGTGCTTGTTGAAGCACTAATCAGCTAAAGGACAGACACGTGTTTTGTTATAGGAACAAACAAAGTTCCTCAGCTTGAGGGATCAGAGAAAAAGACACGAGGTCTGACAGCTGTAGGCTTCTAAAACAGGCTGGACTAAAGGGAAATTTTACAGAACAAGAGTCTCTGCTGTTGTGATAATCTGTTTTCATCTAAATAACTGCGTTTGCACCAAAGATGTCTCTGAAACAGTGACATTTTAGTAAGAGATCTGTGTGCTTGCATTTGAACAATAATGCACTAGAGCTACAAAAGCTCTATAAAGGGATAAAATTTGATTTTTTTAATGTCAAGAGAATATAATGAGAAAGACAAGAAATTAGGAAGTTGAAGGTATAGAATAAAAAATATTAAGTGGAAGCGTAGTGCTGAGAAAGCTTTCATGATGCCATATTAAATTACATTGACTAGGGTTAAGCTCTAGGTTTAAGGTTAAAATATTCATCTAGCTTTGAAAAAAAATAATTTTTACACTAAACCTGTTCTTCAAAGAAATTAAACCTTTCTCTTTTTCCTTTTTTTTTCTTTTGTAAAATTTTTATTCCTGAGGTAATTAACTCCACACTTAATGCAAACTTTGCAGCGGTTCACGGAGCCACTGGGTTTCAGCAGTGCCACTGAGATACAAATCACATCTGTAGGCCAATATTTAGACAGTAATGCTGTGTAGCAACTTTCAGGAAAAGAACAAGAAATTTATTCTTTTATAATCTAAAAACTCTTTACAGTGTGTGAGAGTTGAGATTTTTGATGGAATATGGCAGAGGAGTGGATAAATTCCTGCATTTCCATGCAGTGCACTTATTCAGCTTAAATATAATGTGGTATTTTTGATTTTTCCTCCCCCAAAAGAGTGAGTGAGAATATATTGTTCTCCAGTATGAAAATTTTTAAAACATCCTATGTATTTCTGAAATTTTCTGTCAGTCACTTCATGAACATCCAGAAAAAGAGACCTAATGGTGGCTGAAAACTAATATTCCAAACTGTCATCACCTAATTAATTTTCTCATTTGTATTCTAAGTACAGTTCCATCTCATATGGACTTCTGCCAGGGAACTCAACGATAAAATGTTCATTTAAAATTTCTAACAGTAAGAAAATATTGAAAGACTGGGAATAAACAATCTAGAGTTGGATGAATCACTCTGAAAATTCTGCATTTGCAAGTATGCAAGAGACTGGCCATAATTTTGAAATAATGATAAAACCATAGCAACTTTGATTGCTTTGTATTTTGGGACAAATTGAATTGCCCTTCACACCTGTAAGCTTTATTTTAGACTTTCAGAATTTACTGTTGGATTTTTTTTTCTTCCTCGCATCTTTAATCATATCAGACAAGCCAATTGTTCATCTTGCTCTTAAAATTTAATATTGCTTACATTAAATGATTTATACAGAGGCTGAACCACCTACAAGTCATTATTTCAATCTGCAGATACTGAATTCAGTAACAAGATTTTTTTTCACATACTGACATACCTTAAGGTTCAACTAATGAGATCTATCAGAAAACATCAAAGGAGCTAATTCCCTAAATACTGAAGTACTTTAGAAACTCCTTGAGACATTACCTGCATCACTAAATATCTATAAAACTCCAGCACTACAACCCATTTAATTGCAGATTGTCAGAGCCTGTGTTCTTACTTTCCCCAGTGAAATCCCATTCATTTAATTACCCAGTGTACAAAATTTATACTCATTTATGCCCATGACACCTGGAATTATGCACAAATGTTCATCAGGAAACCTGTTCATAGAATTTCTGCCTTGGTAACTTTTAGATAATGTTTTTTTCTCATGTTGTTTTGTTTAGTTAAACAATGTATTTGTGAGAGCAGCATTGTGCTGGGTGGTTGTGTGACACCACAGAAATATACCAACAAACAATATATTTTCTGCAATAGAAAGGAAAAAAAAATCACCTCACTTTTTCTAAGATGCTGCTTGGTTTGGAAATTGAAAAATTGCTTGAAACTCTGCTAAGAATGGAAAGTAAATGAAATGGAAATACAATATATTATAATGAGACAGATGTGGGCTCATTTTCCCAGTGCAGCTTCATGGACTGTGCATTCACTTGCTCCGCCTGACATTTAAATTTGAGTAAATTCAGTGGTTTATAAGAAAAGCATCTGTTGTTGGAATGACAATAGCAAGATACAATAGCAAGCCAAAGGCATCTAATTGTTAATAGGTGTTGCAGCAGAATGTCAATGAAGGGGCTGTGGCTGTGCAGGGATCCTGTCAGAGGCTGCTGTGAGCTTGGGCAGCTCCTCAGGGAATGCTGCACATTAGTGAGCAGCTCAGCTGTGACTGAGAGTGCCCACTCAAACGTGGGGCTCTGAAAAGTTTCCTGGGCCATAAATCAAGAACAGAGCTAATAAACAACACATTCATGGGGGAAATATGATATAAATTACTGTGCTTTACTTCTACTAACTTTAACTTTTAACCACATTAGGCTCAGCATTTAATTTTTTATTATTATTTATTTTTATTATTTTTTTAATTATTATTTAATTATTTAATTATTGATGTTCCTTCTATTACCATGTTTTCAGTCCACTGGAACACAGGAAAAACCTTGAGTTTTGCCCTATATTCAGCCTGAGCATGCTGGAAAACCTGCAGCTTTATGGCTTCTGCTTTAAGATCTCTATTTGGGCATGTTCAGCCACTGAACAGTGAGGGTTGCTGCTAATGACTTTTAATTAAATCAAAAAGCTTTGAGATCATAAACCTGCTGACTTCATTTCCTTTTCCAGTGCACTTCAAAAAAGTAATTACTGTACTGCACATACAGGCAAATCTTGCAAAATACCCTCCAGATACAACTCAAAATTAAGACTTCTGGTAATGAATAAAGTCAGTTATGGTTTTCAGTAAAGAAGTGAACAAAAAATTACTATATTCTTCAAAACCCATTTTAGAATTTTATTTCTCTTCTATTTTTAAATAAAAACGCATGAGAACCTGCATTTTCAGGCTTGGAGAGCATTAAATGTAAATCCAGTTTTCCTTTTTCATGATTGCTTTCAATTCTCTGCAGCAAATAAAGGGTCTGTAGTGGGTTTTGAGTCTTTATATTTGATATACATTGATTTTTCTTCATCATTGAAATTAGATGAAGAGCCTTGGAGAAACATGGAGAAACTATAGAGGACAAACAGATCAATGGTCACAGGGGTCACAAAAAGTAAAGACCAAAAGGATGAAGAAAAATAAGAGAGATTAATTTTCTGGTAATTTAATGTCATCTCCAACCTATTTTGTGTCTCTCCCTTAACAATTTATTTTTAAAATTTATTTTCCTTTTTGGCCCAAAAGGCCTTTTGAAGTCAAAGATCAGAAATTTAAAAATACAAACTAAGTTTTCTGAATAAAGTCTTCTCATGGTTACACTATTTTCTGAATTTGGTTTGTGGGTGTATCAGTTGAAACCCTACATTGCTGGACAGGGAGAAGAACTATTTATTGGAAAAAAAAATTCAGTTTTGTACTTTCTTGTGCAATAATTATTAGTACAAAATATTGTTTGTGCCAATGCCTTCTTTCCTACTTCCAGATTTGTCTCACACTGCAGTGGTTGGTGTGGGGCATTTGGCAGTGCCCCTACCTACTTTAATTCCTTGTGCACGACTCTTCTTTTCAGTTGTTCTTAGTAATTTTTTCATCACTTTATCTGCTTTTCAGCAGGATTTCTTGTGCTTTTTGTTTCTCTCTCATTAGCAACAAGTAATGCCCAATTTTTATTTGTAACCCTCTTCTAAACAACAGACAAGCTGACACCTCCTACCCTCTCTGGTGCTTGCACAAGAATTTTTTCCCAAACTCAGAATGCAGAAACTTGAGATTTTCTTTTGCTATTTTTAGGGAACTAAGCATTTAATCTGTGAAGTCAAGGTGCAGGGAGGTCTGGTAGCTGGATACCTACTAATTGTGTTTCACATTCTTCCACTCTTCCTTGAATATTCTCAGCAGATAAAATCATCTTAACAGTTAAAAAAACCTGTTCTTTTTCTATAAATTGTTTTAATCTGTGTATATACTGTCTTTTGTAGAAAGTTAGTATAAAGCTAACACATCTTTTGCACGTGGTTGCTTTGAATTAAGACAGCAATATTTTGGAGGCAGTGGTGTGAAATACTCTTTTAGTATGCAGCAGCTAAAAAGAAACGTCTGCACAAGGTCAAGAACCAGGACAGTCATTGCTGGCAAGACTAAATAGACTAATTTTTTATTCTTTTTTTTTTTTTTTTTTTTCTCAATTGTACTTTTACAGGTAGCCCAGAGCAAATGTGTTAAAAACCATAAAATGTACAATCCTGGCCGCCCCTTCCCAGGTCTAACAGCAGAGGCTTCCTGAGGCAGGAGCTGCTTTTTATGTCTTTAGAAGCCTCAGAGGATTTCTGCTCCTGACCTGGGCACATTTTCTGTGAACCACTATAAAGCCTCACCATCACAGCATCCTGTGGCAAGGGCTGGCACAGCAGAGCTGCAGCTGCACCAAGGGCAAAACCCCTCCTGATTGCTACAGCCTTGCCTTGCTGTGCTGCAGGAATGGAGCAGGGGCCATCCCTCCTCTCCCCGTGCCCATGGAGGGCTCTGGGTGCTGTTCCTGGGCTGTCCCTACATCTGAGATGTGACCTTTGAGGCAGAGATGTGTTTTGGTGTGGGGACCAGCAGAGTGAGCTGTGAGAGCAAGCCAGTGCTTTGTGGAGAGTCTCAGGCTCAGCACTGTGACCATCACTGCAGGGGGATGGGGATCACTGGGGATGCTCACAGGGCTGCTCCTCACAGTGCAGCTCTCCCAACCCCCTGTCCATGGCGTCTGCTCATCACTTTATCATCACTTTATCATCACTTTATCTGCTTTTCAGCAAGATTTATTGTGCTGTTTATTTCTCTCTCATGAGCAACAAGTAATGCCCAATTTTTATTTGTAACCCTCTTCTAAACAGATAAGCTGACACCTCCTACCCTCTCTGGTGGATGTGGAGTCTTCAGCTCTGAGAAATTCTGCCTTGCACAGGAGAAATTCTGTTTGCTTCATTGCAATTCCAAATTATAATTATCTAGAAAGAACAGCCACTGTGTCCCAGTGTTATGCTTCCCATTTGCACAGATCAATATAAATATGACTGTCTTGTACCTTGCAGTACCCTGCTAAGTCTGGCAGTCACTTGAGGTTTTATGTTTTAGAGATTTTTTCCTGTGTTTTTTTTAGGAGGGCTGAATTAGTCATTCATTTAAAATGCAAGAGAGGAGGTGAGAGATGCAGGTTTGCAGTTAAAATTCATTTTATATCAGTTTGTGAGGAGATTAATAATTTGGTTGGGATTCAAAAGAAGTACATTGAGATAGTACATTGATATGTACTTCATCGAGAAGTACAAAGGATATTTAGAAAATAACAACACAGATAGAGTGTTCTGACATTTATTATTTATGTTCTTCTTTCTAGAATTATTACTTTTTAAATCAGCCGAGGCTTTGTATTCACATATGAAGAAGTCACCTGTGAATTGGGGCTGTTGAGACCTCTGATGATGGAGGGGTTTGGAGGAAACTTATGGGGAAGTAGAATTTCTCCATTTTATTGAAATGTAACACCCAGGATCCTGTGGGATCTTAGGGATGCTGGGACTAGGGTGATGCCTGAAGTTTTAGCTTTCCTATTTTCCAGATTCTGTACTGAATTAGTGTGTAACTCTGAACTTCATGTAGAGTGTTAGCAAGTTCTCCTCAGTTTAGACAGAGAACACAATCCTGTTCCAGCCTGAGAACCAAGGTCATCATTGCAGCTTCAGGCCCAAAAAGTGCAAACAAGAGTGAATTGAGGAGAACAAACTGGGAGGATGGGACTGCATAACATGGAGCTGTAATTGGACAATTAACCCCAATATGGAAATGGACCAAAACTTATAAAAGTGTGAAAACTCATGATTCTGGGTCCATCTTGGGTGGAGCCCTAGCCAGGCTTTTGTATTGTCCAAGGTGTGTCCTTTGAAAGCCTTTTTAATAAATCCCTTCTTTTTTCCTTTAACTCTGTCTAGCCTCTGTTCTAGGTAGCCTCTGAAGGCATCAGGGAAAGAAGAGAATTTATTGTAATGGCTACCTGAGCAGTACAGCTTCTTCTGCAGCTGCTGCTTGTCTTTTCCTCAGCAGCTGCACTGATAACCACACTCTATCTGTCTTCCAATGCTTGTTTTATTGAAAATATTCAGGTAGTATTGGACTTCCATTTGGCAGCAGTTACTGAGAGGATACTGATCCTTTCTAAAACATTTAAATACTAGAATTTTGTGATAGATTATTGATCATTACCTCTTGAATTAAATAGCAAGAAAACATGAAGACCTGTACTAGACTAGACCAGGAGAAGTTATCTGAAAATTTAAATATTCTACTTAGCAAAAATATATATCATACCAATATTTTTTTAGATATGATAATGTTTCAATTAGTTGTTCCTACCTAAACTCCCCCGGTTCATACTCTAAAGAAATTGTATTTTCCCCCTGTAGTTTTCAAATTTTTCTTAAATTATACTTGGGCTTTACTTTAATATGTGGTTTTGACTCTGTTTCCAAAAAGTAATTTTTCACTTGTGCTAGCTTTTCCTTTTTTCTCTGCCCCATTTCTAGAAATAATAGAGTTTGAGGAGAGGCTACTAAAAATTTTTGCTGCTTATACAGCTTGTGGGTTTTTTGTCTAATGAAAATAGTTTGGTAGAAAGCTTTTAGCTGAGCTATTTGGATCCTTTTATCTTTCTATGTTGAAAATACTTTGCCCAGCTAGACTATAATTTAAAAAAATTGAAATGCATTATAAAAGCTATATACATAATTGCTACATATAGAGACTAATCTGAGCTCTCTAGAAATGTGTATTTAGTACCCTGGTAATATCTGAGGAATAAATATATTATTGTCAATTTTTAAAAATTTATATTAATAGTAAAGGTTTATAAACATCTTTGAAAGTACATGGAAGTACCTAGGGCCAGTGTTAGAAAGTGGATTCTGAGCTTTCCAATGGATCAAAAGCCATTTGCATAAACATCATTCCTCACCAAGCATTTTGGTTGCAGATGTCTCTAGAAACTTCTGCTTTTCCAAAGGAGTATAAGCAGCAGCAAATTATTGCAATTGAAATGATAAAAGGGACTTTTATTCAATAGGAGGAATGCAAATATTATAATTGGCTTTTTGTATTCAAATGTTTTCATAGAAATGCAGTAATAGCTCTGCCCTGGATTTGCCTGCACAGGTGATGGTGAGGTGAATATCACTCCTGTGGGCTTCTCCTTTTGCTTATAAAGGAGCTCAGACTTCCTTTATGCATCCCTGGTCTTGCTGGGGAGCTGCCACCAAGGGGGGTGAAGAATGCACAGAGATTTCAAGGTGGTGCTGAGCTCCAGGTACTGCCCAGCTGCAGAGTTGCTGTTTCATAAAGTGAATTTTGTGTGGTGAAGCAACGTCACCAAAGCATCCTGAGAGCAGCAGTGTGCAGAGAGCCAGGGCTTTCCAGTGCTGGCAAAATCTGAATTTCTTTTTTAATGTGTTCCAATTGACTTCCAAAACCATTTACAGCACAGGGTTGGTCTCCTCAGCTGTACAATCAACTTGAAACAAGGAGCATCAGCAACTAGGAAAGGAAAATGAGGTCTGTGCATGAATAGGCATTTATGAATTTGGCATATAACCTTTTGAGTATTGGGAGGGGTTTTTAGCCATTTATCCCCAAACATACATAATTCACTTTTTCTAGAAAAAAATAAGCAGTGCTCAGTCTCATTAACTGCTCACTCCCAGCGTTCCTTCCATGGAAAGCGAGCTTCATTAAACACTTAATGGTGTTCATGGGAAGCAGAGGCAAAACCCAGGCTGGTAGGGGGTGTTCTGTTCTTGACTGCACAAACTATGTTAGGTTCAATGCAGAAAATAAAGTGGGACAGGGCCATTTTAAAAAGAAATATATTTATCTTTGTTTTAAGCAATTGCTGTAATGAATGAATATTACCAATCTGCATGTAGATAAGGAGTTGGATCATCTGCCTTTAACATCATTTTCCAGGTCTGATGGATGCAATGAGTGAGAATTATTTGTGGCTGTAGTGTCTAGTATTTATTTTCTGTAGGAAAATAAAACAGCTGCTAGTGAGCAGTCAGGTACAACATCAGTTGGGATGTTAAGAAAAGGGAGGAGTTACCACATAATGTTGGCTTAAATTCTTCCAAACCTTTTTTGGAAGGGGTTTATAAATGGGTTGAAAGCTGAAAAAGTAAGTTTCAAGTGACTTTGTTGGAATGAAAAAGATGGGTTAAGCATTTTTAAAATAGCTGGGCTCTACTGCTTCATGGATTGCCAGAGCAAGCTGGGAGAGAAGATATTTTAGGAAACATTTAGGCTCAGTTTGAAACTGTGGAGCACCACAATTTTGTTTTGAAAGTGATTAGAAAATTGTTATAATTGCAATTATAACAATTGCAAATAAAATTTTAATTCCATTTGAGAATAAGGATTGTTTTGGGAGGGTTTTCGAAAAGGTGAGACCTTGGATAAATAATTATTTGGCCAAATGAGAATTTTTCAGCTTGATAGTGTAAAATGTGAATGTCAATTCAATAAAGGGAAAAAAACCCAGCATAGCCATCACAAATATCATCTTTACTGGCCTGGTTATTCCACAGCACAGTGAGTTACTCACTCCAGTGCCTTTAGCCAAGCAGTAGAGTAGAGCTAAAAAAAGATTTCATTGTCCTGTGCTGGAAGCATAACTGAGTACAAGTGGAAATAACTCAGTCAGGGAGACTTGGCTTGAAAGCTGTTAACCCACCTGCCAAAGGCTGTGCCCTTTCACACTCTGTGATCCCCAATATTCCCATGAAATGGGGCAGGATTCATTAAGAGTGGGAGCTGAGAATGGGATAGTTATTAGTGTCCCTCCCTTTCCTCCATCCCAGAAGCAATAACTGGTGCCTTCAGCTGGACAAGGCAGGTGCCAGCTGTGCCAGCTGTGCCCTGAGAAATGCTGCTGCAGACAAATCCTGAGTGCTACAGAGCCAGGAGCATCTCAGAGCTTTTTCACTGGGCAGTGCCTTGGGATGGAGTGGAGGGATAGCATGCAGAGCCCCACCTGAGGTCTTTCTGGTAGGGGTGATGAAGTGAATTTTGTATTTCTGCAAGGTGTAAAGGGCTGGAAAGTGGAGCAGAGCTTTCAGCAGGGGGAGAGAGAGCACCAGGGGCCTCCTCTGACTCCCATCTCCTCTGTTGCTGAGTGTCTGGGGACTGGCTGAAAACACCTGAATCCTTCTCACCTTTGTTTGAGGAGAGAAAGCACAGCATCAGACATCAGAAACAAACCTGAGATTACAAAGCTGAACAGCAGGGAAAATCAGATCGTTTCCCGCTGTGAAAAAGGAGAGCGAGAGCAAGGAAGCTTTTAGAAGATATTGAGAAATATCAAAGTTTTGACAAGCTGCTGCAAAAGCTGGAGATGGTGCTGAGAGTGGGGGACATGTGGGATGAGACAGAAAGTGCCTCAGTGGAGAGTAGGACCTCTGAATTTGCTGTGTTAAGCTACCACCGTAAATAAAAAGCTGTGTGTGAGTGAAGTACCCAGTGAGTGCAGAGGGGTGAAGTATGGAACACTGAGCACTGCAGGATATTAGAACAGACTCCAGGCAAGGTGGGAGACAGCACTAAACATTAATGGACTGCTGAGATGGAGAAGAGGAATACACAATGAGGTGAAAGCCAGACCAAGGGAAGTTTGAATAGCGAGGAATTTCCAGAAAAAAAAGGTCAGTTTTAGAGACACACAGGAATGAACCCAGGGAAATGCTTCATTGTACTCTAATTGTGGCCAGCAGACTGTGTTCAGGTGACAGTGCATGTTCTCTTTCTGGTGATGGGCATGATTGCACAGCTTGCTGGAAATTATCACTACTGCATAAGTACAAAATTCATCAATTACCTGATTGAGGGTCTCTGAGCACCAGCTTTCAAGAAATCACAGAAAAGAGCTGGTTTTATGTCTGGTCCTCTCTCTGTGCTCTCTTCCCACAGAACTTGAACAGAGGATGAATTTACTGCCTTATATTTGCTCTTTGTTCTAGGACCCAAGTATTTATTTCATCCAATTGATGCTTAAATTCCCATTAGTTACAAAAAGCATTTCCCAATTATACAAACAGGAAGCTGAATTTTCATCTTGATATTTTGCCCAGATAACAATTCCTCTGGTAAATGCTTTCACACTTTCTTATAAATCAGGAAATAAAAAAAAATAAAAAATACACTACTCTTTTTCATATCTGCAGTATAACGAAAGGTCAATAGGTAAGACTAATACCATATCCTGATGGTTAAATAGCTGCTGGAGGTGAAATAGCTGTTTTGTTACTACAATAATTTACCTTGCTTATGCCAAGAAATGTGGCTTGGTAAATGTTCCCTCAGTTACAACAGTGGCAAACAGCTCTGTTTTCTCATGAAATGCATGGAAAAATGTCTGATGTTGAGAAAAAAATGTCTGAGAAACTGGTTAGATGAAAGTTTTCTGCTGAAAATCCTGTGAAGTCTTCTTAAAAAATGTCTTTTGGAAAATAAAATGTTGCATTGTGTGATTTCTATGGACAAGAGATGGATGTTTCAGGCTGCTCCTGCCACTGGTGCTCTGGGATACTCCATACATCTCAAAGCAGCACACACATGTGAAACTATGGGGTGAAAAAAAGAATTTTTAGGTTTTTTTAAGTAATATAAAATTAAGCTTACTAAATGATTGCATTTTCCCCTTTGGAGGCATTTAATTAGACACATTCATTGGGATCACTGACACTGCTTTTATCTGCTTGATTGTTAAAATTGTATTATAATTAGGTGTCACATCATGAAAACTCTTCTGCAACAGACCTTAACTATTGCTATCAGATTTCAAAATTAATTTCTAGAAACTGATGCTTGCCAGGCTGTTGAATATTCGTAAAATTCCAAAGAGTAAACAATTCTCATGATAGCACTTCTGTTGCCATAATATTAATTAATTTTTAAGCAGTATACAGCATGTTGTAACATGAAGAGATGATCTGGTGGTGTAAAAAACCTAAACACAGGCTGAGAACACTTTGCAATAGTGCATATTTTAAGTAACTTGACTCTTTCAAACTACACATTTGGGTTATGATGCTTGCCATGGAAAGAAACTCTGATTCAGCATGTGGGCACAATGCAATTAAAATGAGAAAATACATTTTTAAGTAAATGGTAGCATATACAGCAGCTGGGAGGCTGACACTTAATCTGCAAGTCCTGCTCCTTCTTGCCAGATCAGCTGAAGAGATACTGTACGAAGTGGCTGTTGAATTACATGCTTTAGCAGTCTTTGTAATTGAAATGGTTGCACATAATAACTGTATCATGTCTGGGTACTCTGTGTCTAATGCAGAGCTGGGATACATTTTGATTTGTCTTGTATAGTTCATGTTCTTTGCTTGAATACTAAGTAGTCATGAAGAAATGGAATATTACACCCCCAATAATTAAAGTTTTGTTGTTGTTACTGTTACTTGATTTCCTTTAATTTTGTTTTATTAAGAATTTTTTTGTTTGTTTTAAGTCTTAAGAAATTTAATGCAAAATACCAAATGAGAATCTACTAAGGTGGACCTGGGCAGAGGTGGTGACAAGTTAAAAGATTCCTTGCTCTGTAGTGGTAACTGGAAGGTTGAAATTGAGTATAAAAGTTAGACGTACCTTGTCAGTCCCTGTAACTTCAGTGGGGCTGCTGTGCTGGGTGTTCCAGATGTTGTGGGCAGGGGACCCTTCTGAGCTGGGAGCAGATGTGGGGCAGAGGTGGCTTCACCCCCCTGAGTGACAGCGGAGTTTTGTGTGTCTGTTTTAGCCTATTTGTTAATATCCCTGGTTCTGTCCTTGTATCCCAGTTTTGTGAGACACATGAGCACAAGGAAGAGGTTAATGACAGACTGAGCAGCAGGGTAACCTCTCCCCAGCTCCTGATGCTGCAGTTTATCAGGCTGCAGGCTGCTCAGGTTCCCAGAAACACAGCTTGTAGCAAGAAAAGAACCAGCTGCAGGCCAAGGAAATGGGACTTGTGTGTTGTTTTATTCCAGTCTTTCATCTTTTGTCATAGTCTCTCTTTATTCTAATTTCCATTGATTGTATCTTGCTGTGGTACCCCTTACCTACTTTTTCTTTCTTTCTTTCCCACATCTATTTTTTTTCCAATTGATATCAATGGTTTTGAAACAAGCTCTTCCTAGTCCTTCTGTATTGGTACAAAATAGACTATTGGAAAAGCAGAGAGCATGTGCAGGGCTTTCCTTTCTGAATGGTAGCACCAAAGAATTGGATTACAGATATTTTTCTAGGCAGATCTGCCTCTGTAGCTGTCAGAGGGCAAAGTGAAGATAGATGATTGTGAAATTGTGTCCCAGGGAATAGTGGTGAAACCTTTTCTGTTTTATATTAATGCTGAATTCACAATCCCAGCATTAGTGATGTTATATTTTTAGATTTATATACTAGATCAATTGAAAGTTTTAAATGAACGTTCCTGTGCTCAGCTTTGGGGATGTTTGCATGCAGTACAATCCCTAGCTTGATTAATGCTAGTTAGGAAACATCAAATATAAATTTTTATTCAGGATAGTTAGGAACTATACCCCCTGCACCTTTCAGGTTAAATATTTCACAAAACTCCATTACAACTAGAAAATGTTCAGTCTTCTTGAGTATACGTGAGGTCCCAACATTTGTTAGGCTACAAATCCTGGGTGCAGGGAAGTCATCCTGAGTAGATGCTGTTTGCTGAGGACTTTGCTTGCTGGTGAAGGGAGAGGTCTGTGCATCTTCTCTCCAAATATGGCTGGGAAGCAGCTACTGAACTCTTCTCCCTTGTCTTTGGTAGAAGTTTTACCATCCTGCCTTGACATAGACTTCTATTATTGCAACATGCTTAGCAAACAAGCAAAAGCAAAACCCAGCTTCCCTGTCTCTGCCGTGTCCTACTGCTCCTCTCCCAGCTCTGTCTTCTAATTTCTCCTCTCCTACTGGTTTTCTACACTTAGAAATGTCTATTTGCTGTTGATGACTACCACCTTTTTTCTTAAACAGCTCCTTCATCTTTCAGAAATGTGCTGCTTTCTTTACATGAATCCTCTGGCTTAGGAAGATTTTGGTTCTGCTCTGGTGCATTGGGACAGAACAGCAGCAATGGCAGCTCAGCCCTATACAAAATCTTGATTCCCAGACAGATTCTTTGTTCTCCACAAAGACAAAAATGGACATGAACCTTGCTTTGTTCACTGCCTTTTATACTCCTTCCTTCAAAGTTTGCCTGTGGGTTCATTAGAAAAAAGTATAAAATCTCCCAACAAAAAACCTTTGTATGGAAACATTCTGATCTAAAGTTGTTGGCATCTTCAAAGTACTGCTGGTCAGTGGTACTCATCTTTTCATGCAGACAAGGATAGATCTAGCTAATATTTAATTCCTAGAATACAAAGACTTCTGTATAATGGATATTATAGGTGAATGTATTGCTTATGTTATTCATATCTTCCCTTATAGCAGCTTTCCAGCACCTAAAAGGGGCTACAAGGCAGCTGGAGAGGGACTTTTTGCAAGGGCATGTAGTGATAAGACAGGGGTTGATGATTTTAAACTGAAGGATTGAAGGTTCAGATTAGATATTATGAAGAAATTATTTAATGTGAGGGTGGTGAGGCTCTGGAACAGGTTGCCCAGGGAAGCTGTGGATGCCCCATCCCTGGAAGTGCTGGGGCTGGATGAAGCATTGGTGGAGATGATTGTAAAGGAGCATTTTCCATCATCTTCATTGGCTCCAGCCATTCTGAGAGTGGGAAAAAAAAAAAAGCTTCAAGATGAGCAGTGGTTCAAGTTTCTGATGGTTTTAACTGAGAGGATGAGCAACAAGGGTTTTACTTTCTGGGAGTGCTGCTGGAATTTCCTGTTCTGTGTGTCCACCATGTCTTGCTGAGTCAGACCCTGCTCCCAGAGCTTGGCTTTTAGTGTTGGCAGACCAGTCCTGTTGACACAAGGCAGCTCCAGAACTGGGCTGCCACACAACCAAAAAACAAAAGACTGTAACAAAGGGGTCTTACTGTAATCATCACACTTCTCTTTGGAGTACATGGATGTGCTGGACAAAGGCTGTTCAGACAAAATCTGACCATCATCCACCATTCTAATGGGCACTTGGCTGGGGAGAGGGCTCTGCTTGGCAATGCTCTCACCCAGTAATGTCAGCAGGCTGCACCACATTACAGATAGCACCAAATGCCACTTTTTATTTGCCTCTTTGGAGAGGAAATGGTAGGAAAAGGCAATACATGATATCTGGTTGTGTCTTCTGCCCCTGAGGAAACATTTGGTGTGGGAGGACCCCAGCTTGGGCCAGCAGCTGCAGGGGACAGAAAGGCCCCAAGCCTTTGTGCACATGGAAAGGCTGTGCATTTCCATGTCTCACATGTGGCAGACCAGGATTTTTCATTGAGCTCTGGTTATTTCACTCCTGCTGAAAGGAGGAAGCGCTCCCTTCCTTGGGGGTGAGTTATTTCATATGCTCTCCATTCCTAAGCTCTTCCCATGGTGCCAGAGATTGCCATGGCCTCTTATCAGTGCCTGTGGACAAACTGTCCCTTCTGGACTTTACTGCACTTCTGCAGTACCCAAAATGCATTTCTTAATATGCTGTGTCATAGTTTTGGGGTTGCTTTTTTCTTCCCTTCTTAAAACCAGCAAACAAGTGCATTTAACCATGAAAGCAGGTACAAATGTATTCCTGTTAGTGGGTAATAATGAAAAGTCAGAGAGATTAATGTGCTGTTGCTGTTTATTCAGTATTGCATTGCTTGTGACTAACTACAATGGATGAGACCTTCTTTCTGCCTCATTAAATAAGTTAATCATGTAAATCAGGAGGAAAAACATTTTGGGTAGTGAGAGTACAGGCTGAGCATCAGATATGCAGTGCTTACCACCATGTGTTACGGGAGATTTGACAACATACAGGTGTCCCAACTACAAAACATTAATATCAGTCTTCTGTTATCTCTAAAGTAAATGAAAACAAAATTAAAAGGTCAAACTGGTGCTTGTTTCTATCAGGAGTACATGGCCACTGACTGGAGTTTCTTTCAGAGAAAGTGGGAAACTCTAAAGGAAATGGAAGTTCTTGAAGAAGACAAATTATAATGGACATTGCAATATGTTCAGAAAACTTTCATGTCTTTAAAATTACAAATCAAAAGCACAATTCATTATCTATAAAGTAGGATTTACTAAAACTTCCAGATATTGCTCTCCCAGCTTACCAAAAACTTGCAGAGATTTAAACTCTGGGTTTGAAGGCAAGAGAACGAAAATGCAAATAGGGACATAATCTTGACAGCCTGGGAAGGAATAGGAATAAAAATGGTTTGATTAAACCAACAACAGTGATAAAGAAATGTAGCTCTCAGGATTAAAATATAGACTTAGGAAAAACCCACCATGTTATCTGAGCATTTGTCCAAAACCCATTTTAAGCCCCAAACCGAGCTGCTGAGACTGAAGAAATTTCAGGTTCCAGTAACGTGTTTTTTAATCAGACCCAGTGCTTGCATTTTGTGATTGCAGTTGGAATGGAAGAAGTTTCAAAGTATTATTTTTTCAGCTCAGGAACTGCTGAAATTTTTATTTTTTGTCATCGTGGGGTTCTTAGTACAGAGGCTTTAGAAACCCTAACAACTGGATACTTTAATGCCAGCCCAAGAATAAAGTGGCTGTGGATATAATTGTTAGAAGTTGGATTAAAGGATATAGAAATATTGGAAAAGTATTGCTTTCCTTCCTTTGTTTTCAATTAAAAGATAAAGTTAAATCCATTATGGGTTTCTTTTAGAGACAGAAGTGATCACAGGGGAAACAAATAGGGAGGCCTGCAAAAGGATATTGAGAAAATGGCAGCACTTTATTGGTTGGAAGGAAATGAGTATGGATCTGAAGCAAAACTTGCTGAAGTCAATGGAAGATACTTACTGGTTTCAGTGAATTTGAGTAAGGCTCAAGAGCTTGAGCTGATGTTACTTAATTAAGCTCCTGATGGCATATTTGATCCAACAAATTGTGCTGATGCTTCATTGCTGGAATAATACAGAGATTTAAAACAAAGTATTCAATTAAAGACAGTCATGCCTTTGCAATAGGCTTAATCTACATTTCAAATCAGAAATCCCTATTTTTAGCACCAAAACCTGTTCTCCCACTTCTGTATGGCACTGTGGCAGCTAGTGTTTGGCATTTATTTATTTATTTTTTACATCAAACAAAATTTCTATACAATTTGGATAGTGAAACTTTTTAATAGATTAATATCCATTTTAACCCGTATTTTCATACCTTTTAATTTCATATCAACAATAGATCAAAATCAATTTTGCCTAATCAAATTTTTGGATCAAATTTACTTTTGGGTAATAATGAGACAATTGTAAATGTTTTAAAGTTCTGTCCTAGGTTGGAGTTGGATTAAGATCCATTTTAACCCATATTTTCACCTTTTAATTTCATAACAACAATAGATCAAAATCAATTTTGCCTAATCAAATTTTTGGATCAAATTTACTTTTGGGTAATAATGAGACAATTCCAAGTGTTTTAAAGTTCTGTCCTAGGCTGGAGTTGGTAAATCCCTGGAGGTTTTGTTCTAACTGCCTCAGTTTGTCCTGGACGCTTTTGGTTTGGGGAAGTTTTGATTTTGTAGCATTCAGCTTCAGTGTGGGAAAAGTCAAAAGTAAAAATAGAAAGTGAAACTGGGGCCAACCAAGTACCAGCTCACCTTCCACTGTGGCTGTGGTCAGACCAATCCTCTTTTCTTAATTTAATTTTGCTGGGGTTTGGGTTTGGCTGAGAAGAGGACCTACCCCAAAATAAGTAGCAGGTGAGATTGTGTAAGAGCATCTGTCCTGATGACATTTCCATTCATGGTGATAGAAAAGTGGCCAGAACACCTCAACTTATGACATTTGTAGTGCTGTAGGCAGAAATGTTTTCAGAACAGTTACTGACATTTTGACATTCCTGAAACTAATCCTTAGCTTTATTCCTTCCTTAGTGACACTTTTTAAAACTGGTAATTGAAACAATATACAGCTCTATTTTCTACAGTAAAAACAGGTGCAGATATGGTATTTTCTTCTGTTGCTATCTTGTAGCTGTGCAAGCTGTAATACATTATATGGCTTCCAATGACAAAAATTATGTTTTCAATTTGGTAAGTCGTTTTCAATTGAAAATATAATGCATTCCTGTGTAAGACATATTGCTCTGTGGCAGGCTGTAAGTATCAGGGAAGACCTACTATATCTGAAACAACATAATTAACACTCTTTGTTCATGATAGGCAAATAAACAACCAAGGCAGGCCTTTTCCAGTGATGGATAGCATCTTTATTAAAGAATTAATCTAGATCTCAAAGCAGGATCTATCTAGTGCATAAATCAGGGCCTTGTGGTTCCATTTATGGTTTCTTTTACAACCTAAGTGTTAAGTTTATTGCCATATAGCCCCATAATTCATTGTTGAGGGATGCCAAGCCTTAGTCTTCCTTCTCTCTAGTCTCACTGCAGATGGAGACACTTTTAGTTCACAGCACCAACTCTGATTTCCCCTGTTCTTAGCAAATAGTTTGAACTCTTGCTGTCTAATGGCAATGACATAACTATATGGAGGAGGTTAAATTGTGCTGATGAACTGTATTTATGTATGTGAAGTATTTTCCTCAAACCACATGCAAAGTCAGGATTGCCCTGGCAGAGAGCTGCACTTGTCCTCCTGAGATGGTCAATTTGGAAGAACAGAGTAGTTGAATGACAGCTGCAGTGGTTTATTAGCTTATGTTTGGAGATGATGAGCCTAAATGCATTATTCCTGCTCTTTGGTAGCTGCCATGATCTTTGAAAACTTACCTGAGCACGTGGCCAACTTATTTCAATATTTTCCCTGGTCAGTAGCTCTCTGTGCATGTTGCAGGTGCTTGGGATCCCCAAAGGCTTTTTCTTTGCCTGCCTTAATTGCAGGATGGGCAATTAGAGCACAATATTGGAAGCTGTGTTTCAGCTCCATTGCTTAGCAGCAGGTCAAACAAAGGCCCCCTGTCAGATCACTGGACACATCTATGTGTGGTGGAGTGCAATCAGTACAGAGCTTGCAAAATGCTTTAGGGCCCAGAAAGGCTCTTGGGTGCCTCACTTTCTATTTTAGAATATTCTTAGGATAAGGTTTTTAGGTTGTTTGGACTTTACTGCATTTATTATATTTGGCTGTGAGCAGACTATTAGATTGCTTACTTAAGAACCAAGTGATGTTTCTATGCCTGGATGTGCAGAGGATTATCTGATGATTATCTGTTTTTGTTTAAATAATTAAGAGATATGGGAGACACCTGCCTGTGAGGGGTCACATCAGCTGTAATTTCAGATTGCTGCCAAATGCACATAGGTACATCTGCAGGGATTACACTGTTGGGCTGGAAAGTTTCCAGGAAAAACATAGCAGAGCTCTAGTTTAAAAAAAAATATGCTAGTAGTGTTTAGTGAAAAAAGGAGATTTGAGAAAGCAAAGTTTGTTTACAAGATTCTCATGCAGATGCTTCTGCTCATTAGGAAATGGCAGCGTGGAAGTTTTCAGTCTACAAAGATTGCAGATACATCAAGGAGAGGGAAATGGATTTTTTAAGCCTTAACAGCAGTGGAAAATCTGCAGTCTACATAAGCTCTTCAAAGTGCTAACCAGCTTCCACTTTTCATTCTGCTTGGGAGCTTGAGAGAAGGAAGGTCCAAAGAAAGATAAAATCCTTTTTACAGAGAATTTTTTGGTTTGCATTTAGTTTTGAGAAGGCAGTGAGCAAGTGAAAAGTGTAACTAACCTGGTAACTGTGGAGTAAATTGTGAGGTGGCTTTCACCAAAGGTAAAGGAATAAGAGTTTTATTCTGTAGAGCCAAGATATGCTACTTTCCAAGAATATGGATGTAAGACACTGGCAACATTTTTAATATGAGAAGGCTTGTGATTCTCAAAAATCAATAACTTTTATGATTTTATATCATGGTATCAAACAAAATGAGGCCCAGATTTCTGAAAAAAACAGTGGATTCTGTATAATTCAAGTTAAAGGTCATTTGTTTTGAATAAAAGCATGCAACATTGTCTTATTTTCAAATAGCACCTTCATATATAGGATATCACAAGTCAGAATCTGAGTTCACATCTGTCGAATGAGCATTAAGAGGTTTTGTGCCTCACCTTGATTTTTCAATAATTTTTTGACCAAATTCAGTGGGCTTCTGCTTCAAATGTCTGACCTGGATGAGCTAATGATGTGAGCTTTTAGTGAATATTTGCAAAGCAGCACCTCTGCTTCTTGGTGATAAATGATTTCAGCATACTTAAATATAGGTAAATTTGAAAAATAATGAACCTCCCATTTTCTAAGGGCTTGGAATTTTAATGAAATGCTGTCTGGTAGGAAAGTGATGTGCTGTAAAAACCTTGCTGTACTGAAACTAAGGAACACTGAAGGTGGAATAAAATTATCCACGTGGGTATTTTTAATAAGTTCAATAGTGTGTTTTCCTGCCTGTTTGAGAAAATGAATTTCTTGCTTTTGGTGCATCTTGCTTATATTACTTGGAATAAGGTATGTCACAGCTCAAGCAATATTATCTTCAGTCAAGGAAGCAATAGGCTTTTTCCCCCTTAAATTACTGATGTAGAAGCATTCCCAATGAGAATTTGTGCAGCTAAACTGACCCCAGAAAATCACAGCTGTCTCAAGGGGTGTTTGAAATCTTGTAGGCACAAATTAAGGTTCACCCAGACCATTATTCTGGCACAGGTTTTTTTCTGTGTCAGCCTCATGTGCAGGCACTGTCCCTGTGCTGTTGTGACAGGTTTTGCAGGAGCACAGGATCCATCTGCTTGGGCAGCAGCACCAAGGCCACACAAAATGCTGGTGCAAAGTACAAATAATACATTGGTGTGCACCATGGCAGGCACTGCCAGGGGGGCTGGACAAGTGGTGTGAGTCTGAATGAGAAAGAAAACTTTAGTAGAGGTTCAGGCTAGCACTTCTTCCAGGTTAACATTAAAAAAAACCCAATCAACATTACATGCTTTGAATTAAGTAAAATATTACAGTTCTTTTGCAGGAAGCTGGTTTAATTCCCATTTTGTTTCCATAAGTTACTGCACAAATTGTATCTCCTCTATAAATTCTCTCTGGTTTGAGTTTTGCCTCCTGGGGTTTTAATTTATCAGACTTGTCATTTCTTGACTATTATCACAGATTGAAATGTACAGTAGACACCTGGAGGGTTTTACTTTTTTCTATCCTTGGGCTTTGTAGAAATAGGACCATCTGGCCTGTAGGTCTGGAAGCATCAACATTCACTCATTAAATGTGTCTGAAGCCCTCAGCTTCAATCTGCCTCATTTAGCTACCTGAGGACTGTAGTTAGGGGGTCTGTTGTTTTCACCTGTTGTTTACAAGCAAGTTCTTTAAACAGGTTGTTTAAACTTGTCCTCCAAACTCGAGGAAAGCATCTCCCACACTCATCTCAATCTTTGTGTTTTATTACCATTTGGCTGTTCCTGGAGTTAGAATCTGGGGTTAAAGTGTGTTGGTATTTCTGAAATTTCTTTCAACATAATAAGAAACTTTCACCATTTCAGAAATGTTATCAAATACAAAGGATTTTAAGAGCATCCTGATGGGTGCTTCTCAAGACACAAATGGCAGGGAGTTGTCTGCTTCCAGTGACATTTGCTGGTAAAAATCCATGTGAGATGTGCCTTTGCTATGTCAAACAGGGCTCAGGTGCAAAAAGGAGTTCAAAGGGGAGAGCTCAGCTCTCTGGATGTGTCTGGGAAAGCAGCAAAATTTTCATATTGGGAGCAAAAGCATGTTCTAGTTGTGAATTAAGTAAAGACTGTCATCTTGCAGAGTACTCCTGAGAGAAGTTAGACCCCAGAAAGGAGCTTTGTTTTGATTATTAGCAGTGACTTACCTGCCTGTCAGGAGATGGTGACAGGCTGCAAAGCCCCCTTCTATTTTGTGTATGCTTGAGGAGTTGACAGCAGCTCATTGTGAACTCGGCAATGATGTAATTGCTCTATCTTGCTAATGCAGTTTTTCTTCCCTCTGTAGTTAATAAATGCCTTTTAAAACTTTTGAGTAAAAACAGAGAGTATAAAATTCCAAACAAAATACCAAAATTATTAGCTTTGCCATGTGGATGACTGTGTGCACTGAGGCTTGTTGCAAGAGCAATCATTACAGGCATT
Source organism: Calcarius lapponicus (assembly GCA_039654755.1). Taxonomy (NCBI): domain Eukaryota; kingdom Metazoa; phylum Chordata; class Aves; order Passeriformes; family Fringillidae; genus Calcarius; species Calcarius lapponicus. The sequence continues at coordinate 18,952,969 of CM077470.1, read as the reverse complement.
TGGGCCAAACTTTATTCTAGGAAGGGAGAAGAAAACCCCTCGTACATAAAAGAAAAAAAAAACCTGAAAATGTGCTGCTGTGATGTAAGCATGAATAAGGATTTAGCTTCATCTGGAGACTCTCAGGATCAATGAGAAATTTTAGTAGGAGCTTCTCTAAAACACAGATAAGAGCACCTTTACTGAGGCCTTTATTTTCACAACCACAGTAGCAGCTTTAATAACTGGAAATACTTAAGAGAGTCAGAATAAATATTGAGTTTCTCTTCCTTTCCTCATTTTGCCTGAAATTCATGCAGAACTATCATTTCCTGAAAGTAGATCTGCCAAAGCTTCGGAATGTGCAAACCTGTCTCTCTGTATACTTCAGGTCTCTTTTGATGTAATTTTTTTGTTGCTTGTCCCATTTTCACTGAAGGGAAATAGCTCTCAAAATTAACATTTCATGAGATGGTTCCAGCAGACCGTAAAATACACCATGACTATATGTAATAAATATCATTTGGTTCAGTCTTCTAAGTTGTTACAAGTGTGCACCTTAGTCATGCACCTATTTTGTAAAACTCAGAGGAAGTGGGGGGAAGGTAAAACTGTGGAGTTTTACCTCCATCTCCTTGGAAATATAATGAAGTGCCCTGTGGGTCAGCTCTGTAACCCTGCCCAGAGTTCCTGAGGAGCCTCTGCTGCACCTGTACAGCCCCTGTGAAAGCTCCTGTGCCCCTGCAGAGATATTTGACTCCTCCATCCTCTGGAGAGGGCCATGAGCAAAGCTTTGCCCTTCAGCCTCCCCCATCAGTGGGCTCTGGGTCATGCCAATTCTCATATCAGCAAAGAGAAGGGTGGGTGGCGGGGGCAGTTTATCAGTTTACTAAGAAATATTATTTGGCAGTGAATTTCTTGCCCTGAGTCAATAGTCTCTTCCTGATCATTCTGCCTTCTGCTGTTGGTGTACACGTCTTTTCCTCTGGTGTAACCTCCTCTCATGCAAGGATGTGCATGATGCCTCAAGTGTAAGTGCTTAATGGAGAGGAGGTCACTGGGGATGTGAGGGGAAGGTAGAGGTGAAAAGGAGTCACTGCTCCTGCACCAGATGTCAGAAGTCTCTGTCCTTTACTTGCAGCTTCAGTGAAGCCTTTTTTCAGGCTGTCTCCAACTATAGCAAGTCTCTCTGTACAAGAAATACCTGTTCTGACTGCCAAAAGCCAAAATATTTTTTATTCTCCTTGTTTAGTGACCCATAGCATCACTTGGTCTCTGAACGGGAGAAAGAAACTCTTCTGCAGAGAAAGGATTTCCTTTAGTGCAGCAGTCACAGCAACTCACCAAACTCTGCTCTGCTCTAACTCCCAAATTTGGGGCCGGCAGTTAGGAAAGCTCAGCTGGAAGGGATGTGGAGTTATTTATTCTCTTCTTCTACCATTATTAGTATTCAGCTTCTGTCCATCCATCTAAGTTAAATCCAGCAGGCAGGATGAAATGTTGGTGCTTTCTTCCAAATCAGTAAGTAAGGCACTCTTGGAGTCGTGCATCACCTGCTGCCAGAGCCCGCGGACACATCCCCAGCACAGCCGAGCAGAGAGCTGAACAAAAGCTGTCATTTAACCCTGGTGCTCTCCTTCAGGGCTTCCCAGCTTCACAAAATGCCTTTTGGCCTGTGTTGTGATGATTTGGTACCTGAATGATCTGTGCACCTCGGGCAGCATTGGTGAGGTGAAATTACTGAAATAGAAACCAGTGGCAAATGCCTGTATCAGCTTAAAGAATTTTAGCAGCCTCTCTTTTCCAGTTCTTCAGCTGGAGTTTGAAACTGAAAGAATAAAACTAATTCATAGACTTCTTGATTTCTAAGAGTTATAAGAAATTGAAGTATATAGCATGAATGGGAATTTATATGTTTCAAACAAAAGAAAGTTTCACAGTTGGTTAGAGATCAAGCATCAGCACCCATCTCTGAACAGGGGTTTGCACAGAGGGAGTCTGTTTTACAAATGGTAAAACTGAGGCAAAAAATGATGCAGATTCCTCTGTGCAAGCTTCCATCAGCCAGCACCACTGTGCATGAGAAGCACAGAGCCTGTTCTGCCACGTGCAGCTGGGCTGTGCACCTGCTGTAGCTGAAGTGTTCAAGGTGGGATGGGCTGGAGTGAACTCAGTGTTGAGACAATTTGCACATGAGAATTCACATTTCCAAATACCCCAAAGCTGACAGGTTACTGCTAAAATAGCAAACTTGCCTGTGAGGTTGGATAGTCAGCTGGACAGACTAAGAAAAAATACATATGTATAACCTTTTGAATTTTCCATGTTCTTTTTATGGCTCAGGCTTTAATCTGATGTCTTATAGTTATTCCATTGAAGTCTGTACCAAAATCGTTTAAATTACACCAGTGTGCAATTAGTGTGAGAACAGAAGTGGGATTCTTAGAAAGAAGGCATTGTTTCAGCAGTAAATCAGTTCAAAATTAACAATAACACATAGTAACACACAATTCATCTTTTATTGCAGCTGGTCACTTGTGAATGTGCAAGAGTTTAATGCGTGCTTTTAGCAGCTGCTTAGACTGCAGGATGTAAATAAAGTAGGGTATATCAGTAGAAATACTGTCTGAACTTTTATAGGAAATATGTGAAACAGTGTAAACAACCGTGGTGGGTTCGTGTAGTGTCCAGGCAGTAATGAGGGCTGACTGCTGAAGCCATCCATTATATTGCAGACTGGTTTGTGTGCCCTCCCAACAGCTTCAGCTGAGGGAAATCCCAGAACTTGGTACCCTGCTTGCATTACAAAAGGGTGAGTTAGGAGTTGCTGTGCCAGTGCCAAGTTACACCAGCCTGGACCTGGCGAGGGGGGACAGAATAGAGCCCTCTCTGTTCACTCCTGCCTCATGAATGTGGGCAAGGATCTTGCTCTGCTTTCTAACAGAGAAAGAAAAATGCACTGTTCACTCTCAGTGTGCAAAACCATATGAAGTGAAAACTGCCAGTTTCTGTTTGCTCTGTCAGAGGAGATATAACTCCAGTAAATCCAGGAATTCAAGTAAAAATAGGACTGCTCATTGGTGTACAGGAAATGCAAGCCAGAGCATCATGTTAATTAGCATTAATCACAGACAGATCTTTCTGTCTGATATAAATGTGAGTAACAAATAGCAGGTATTAGAAGATCTTATCAAAAGTTGCATCTTTTCACAGTTTAACAGTACTTTGAAGTACACAGCAACAGATGATGCAGGGTTGGACACCTCCAGACCAGGAGGAGGTATCCAGAAGTTGCCCCACAACACAGATTCAATTTTCATGGATTAAGTAGAATTATTAGCATCTGCTCCTCCCAACATTGCCACTTTCAGATCAAGTTTTTTCATTCTACACAAAGTTGATGTCGTGAATGCTTTAAAATTGGACAAATCTTCTTGTAGTGTGTATAAATGCTGATAGCACTGATTTTTTTTTCTTTTTTGTGGTATGAAATGTGATTAACATTTTAAGCCACTATCCAAATCAAGTTGTTATTTTTATAACCCATCAAATGAAAATTATGAGGCTCTTAAAAACCCCTCAACAACAGACTCGTAAAGGGGATAATGACAGAGACATTAGCTGTTTATAAAAGCTAATATCTCATGCAAATTTGACATTACATGTCTTACTGCATGTTATTAGATGCTCATTTGCTATGCAAATATTATTCACTTTTTGTAAATGTCTGATCTTCAGTCAGCATAAGGAAACATGAACTTCAGTGCTATGCTTTAGCATTTTTCCATGAAAATACAAAAGAGCTAGACTATGGTCTTTGATTAATGCTTAGAATAAAATGAAAATATTAATTCTTAATTCAAATGTACTTCTGTAAGATGACAACCTTTTTTTAAATTTTTGCTAAATTATATAAAATGCTTTAAATTGTAAGAATGTATGACAAAGTTGTCTCATAATTTCTAAAATTGTTTGTTAATAGTTAGCATATTAGCACAGTTATTAAAGTGCCTATAGATTGGCATAAGGAAGAGCTATCACAACATCTTTAATTTAATATGAGATTCAGCAAGACAATGCATTTAAGGGGTAGCCTTTGATACTACTTTTCAGCTTAGTAAATATACAGTGTCCCATTCTTTTTACATGAAAATTTACATGGCCAGGTAGTGTAGTCTGGAAGAGAATCAGACATGAAGTTTCTTAAGACTGGATAGACCTTGGTTAAATTTAACTCCTCCTTTCAAATACAGTGGCTGGTGTACAGGGAAGGAAGGATTCTGGGCCATCAAAAACAGTCTTCTGTTCTGGTGTGTGAATATATCATGTAATCCTTTAATAAACTAAATACATCCCATCTGCAAAAATGTTTCTGCAGCTACTCCTCATGGAGGCTGTTCTAGGACTCTCTCTTCTGATCAAAATTATCATCTCTACTGCCTAAATATATTCAAAGCAGTTTGTACCCGTTTGTTCCTTTGCCAGTATTTTAGCTTTAAAAATGTCTTTTCCCTTCCTGGAGCATCTCTGAAGTATTTTGTAAGAGCAATCATACTTCTCTCCTGCTCTTGTTTTGTTTGGCTAAGCAGGCCAGGTTGTTTTAGCCTTGTCTGAACTTTCCCCTGATGATGGTGCCTCTCTGCTCTCATTGTGTTTTAATTCCTTATATTTTAACAGAGGTAAAGAATTGTTCAGAGCCTTCAGGGCGTGCACTAGCACCTTGTACAATTCTGGTTTGTGCTTGCTTGTGCTTGCTGTATCTTCTTGGTGATATCTCTCTGCCCACACAAGAAATTGCTTTTTTTGCCTTTTCCCTTCCTTCAGAGCTGGCCAGTGCTTGACCCCTCCTGTTCTGAGCAGTTTCTGTCTTTAGGATGCTGCCCCTCAGCAGCTCCACTGAGCCAGCAAAAGTCACTTTTAACATGGGTGTGGGAGCCCAGGACATCCCTGTGGCTGTCCAGGATGGCCAAGACCCCTGCCAGGGGGCTCAGAAGCCCTGGCACAGAGACCAAAACACCTGTGGGTTTGATTATGACTCGTGGAGCAAATTGCCAACCTTATATGAAGATCAGCAAGCCACAACAGTTTAGGTAGAATACTAGTGAAGTTATCATGGGGTGGAAAAGTAGATTTTGGGGTTTCTGGAATGGGGGTTCAGGAGGCAAGATGGAGAGAACTGGGTGTGTCCAGCCTTTCTCCTTCTTGGCCTCCATCTCCTGCTGTGATGTTGGCACTTTTAGATTGGTTTAGAGTAGAAGCTCACTGTCTAACATAGGTGATAGGTATTGGAAAGTAATTATAAACATTGTATATGTAGTTTTTAGTATAAAGACATAACACTGCCCCGGGGGCAGGCAGAGTGCCTCTGACTGCCCTGCTGAGTGGACCTCGGCTGAACAGGAGAAAGAATTTTATAGATAAGATGCAATAAACAACCTTGAGACCGAGAAATGAAGAGCCCTGACTCCTTCTCCAAGCTCTCGGGCTGGGAAAAGAGACTTTTAACATTTCTCAGGGTCATGGCGACCGGCTAAAGATCCCGAGTGAATTGCTGGGGTGGTGGAACAGGGCCTGGCTTCAGGGAGGGCAGGGAGCTCTGGAAATCTGCACACCAGTTTGAGCTGCAGCCTGTCCATGTGCACAGCTTGCAGCCTGATTGCAGGAGCAGGGTTTTGTCAATCCAGTGATGCAGCTGTCCCAGCTACACCTCTGTAGGCAGCCTGCCTTGAACATCCCTGATGCCTGCACTGAGCTGGGAGGGAAGGAGCGTCCTGGCTGGCACAGAGCAGGGGCTGTGCCCCCACCAGGGCTGCCACACCACAGCACACACAGCTCCCCTCCTTAAGGAACAGCCCTGCATTGTGCTTCTCTCTCAGGACATTCCCTCCACCACTGCTGTGCACCATTCCTGCTGTGCACAGGTGTAAATAGAGTGGCTGTAAATTCACCTGGCTGCTGCTCACCTCCTCGAGCAGACTGCAGTGCCCTCAGCATCCTCCCCACAGCTGCTGCTTTCCTGCTTCCAGTGGGTTACTGTTCATTCCAGTCCTGTCAAAGCCTCCCAAGTGCCAAATCCAGAAATTTAATGTTCACTTAGCACTGTGTTCTGTTCGGGAGGAATTCTTCATTTGCAATATGCTGTTAGTGTAGCATTATAGGATAGCAGCCCTCCTTTGCTGTAATCTGTGCCAGAAAGGACAGCTGAAATGGAGCTATAAATTTATGTTTTAATAAAGCATAACTTAGTTTGAAGTTTACCTTAAATTTCAGCATTTCATGATTTAAAGCAATCTATCTCTTGAAGCATGTTATTTTTCCTAACAGTACTTATACATGAAAGAATTTATTTGGGTTTTTTCTGGCTTTTTTTTTTTTTATTGATAGGAGAATTGCTATTATGATCTGCTGATGAGTTTATCCAATTGGTGAGTTTATACCTTTGCCTTTGCACCAACCACTATTTTTCATGCCAATTCCTTCTTCCTGTGGAAGTATTTAGAATACCCTATATATGTCTCTAAAATAGAAAGGATGATGGTGTCTTTGAGCTAAAAAAGTGCTTCAGATCACAAAAATATTCTTGAGCAGCTGCCCAGAGTTGAATTACAGCCCATATGAGGTCCATATATATTAGAAACAAGCACAAGAAATTCCAAAGTATGGGATGGGATGAATTTGGGGCATACTGAGAGTGTAACTGAGCAGATGAATTTGAGGCAAAATCTTTTTCAACTGAATGGAATTTCATTGTTTATTTTCTGATACTTAATTTGTGTTGCCTCAACCTGATTTGGTCTCTTAAAAGCCTAAGAAATAGCAGGTAAGTTATTTGAGGAAGATGCAGTTCTCAGCTGGGAAGAGCAAATGAGGAAAGAAAGCAGATAATTAAAAGGCCTACCAAATTATTGGGGATGCCAAATTATTCTCCTGCCTGGCCTCGCATGAGAGAGCTCTGTGTGGATGTGCAGAGGTTCCTCAGTGCTACAGAGGCTGTACAGACTGACAGGGATTTATTATCTGTTCAGCATAACCGAGTGGGACGTGGGTGTTGGAAAAAAAGGACTTCAGAAACTCATCCAACATCTCACCTGAGGTTTCAGATTTGCTAGAAGCCTAAATTCAGTTCTGACAAAAAAAAAACCATTACCATTTTCCCACCTATTCAGCCAGTCTGACAGTGCCTGTGCAGGCTTTTACTGTTCTCCATCTTGCCAGGTAGTCAGCTAAGAAAATGACTGAGGTTTATTAGCTGGCACTGGCAAAATAGATAGGAAGAGCATGTAATAAAGAATATTCTACTTATTGTGAGCTGTACAAGAGTGGGTGGTAAGAAAAGGCCCTGAAAGTCCATCAATTTTTCTTTCCCCACAACTTCTCATCTTTCCCTGTGTCCTGGAAGCAGATAAATGGACCCAGAAGACACAAATGCCTTTCTGAAGTCTTTGAAAAGGAGAAGGATATTTTCTATCCCTCACCACAGCAGTGACTCACTGAGAGTGTTCTCATTTGAAAGGTCTCTTTCCTGCTCCTTCTCTACTCCTACACCTTTTCTAATACTTGAAGAGGGATAATATTCCTTCCCCATTGAAATACAGCAACTCAAGGGGTACATTTGTGTGAAGATGTTCTGCTCAGTATTCTTGAGACTCTGTTTTTCAAATGCCTCCTTGTATTTCTAGCTAAAATTGAGCATTTTTATTATTCATCATACAATCATCTTTGTATCAGAAATCACCTGATTGGCTTACTAAAAATGCAAATTATATTGGAAAAAAAAACAGGAATTTGGCATTGAGTTTGATGAATAAATAATTTTTTGTCATTTTCCAGTACATTTGTGTCCAGCTGTTAGTCCTTGGAACAAAGGAATAGCCACTCTGCTTTTACATCTGAAAGGAAGCTTTCCTTCCCTTTTTCCTGGGTTTCTGCAAAACTTCTGTCTTGTCCACTGAGTTTCCAGTGGTGGATAAAAAAAACATGTGTATTAAAAACATTAAAAGATACTAAAAGTCTTCCTAAATTTAATTAAGGTAACATTGTATTGAATTGTTTTGTATCTGAAGTACTTTGGTACCAGTTTTGGCATTCCCCACTTGCTACATTTGACTTTGAGTTTTAAATGGGTCCCCAATTCTCAGGATCTGGCACATTAAGCAGTGAAAGTTTGTGGCTGAAACCCAACTCTGGTGACAGACTGGGCACTAATATTTACTGGTGGCCAGGAACGAAGGAAAAGAGAATTATTATATTAGAATGCAACACAAACCCTACAGATCAAGAAATTGGATTTTGAATGGACTCATTCTGGGCTTAATGACTCTTCCTGATAGTACCCCTAATACCATCATGGATTTGTTTGGGTTGGAAAGGGTCTCTAAGATCATCAAGTCCAACTCTTCCACCACTATCTGTGTCCCTGAGCACCGCATCTGCACCTTTCCAATACCTCCAGGGATGCTGATGCCACCACTGCCCTGGACAGCCTGTTCCAATGCCTGGCAACGCTTTCAGTGAATAAATTTCCCCTAATATCCAACTCAAACTCTTCCTGGCACTACTTGGGGCTGTTTCCTCTTTCTCTGGCTCCTTGGGAGCAAAGACCAATCCCCACCTTGCCACAACCTCCTGCTAGAAAAGAAGGTTGTGAGGAGGTGTGAAGGTTGTGCTAGGCAGGTGTGAGAGCAGTGAGGTGTCCCCTGAGTCTCCTCTCCTCCAAGCTAAATAACAAAATTCCACCTTATTCTCAATGAGAAGGGCTGGGATTCCTTTACTCCTGCCTGCCCTTCCCATGAGAAGCAGCCCAAGACATTGACTCACACAAATGATGTAGAAATGGAAGGCACAGCAGTTACACAACCCAATTAGAGGGGTATCAGCAATGAAGATTTGGTGGTACAGATTTCACCTGTGTCTGTACAGGTGCCTGGAGCTCCTGGATTTCATCACAGATGAACCAGCCATGCCAGAAGGGTTTCACAGGCACTGCTGTTTGCACTGCCTCTGTCAAACTGTGTCCTGATCCAGGAGCTGCAAGTGCACCTGCATTGCTCTGTATGCAGGATATTTATTTAGCATCCACTTGGGGTTTATTACAGTCATCTGGGCTTGTTTCCTCTTGTACTGTGTGTTATTTAAAATAAGGAGGATGGATAGGCAGGAATGGCCGTGGAACAATTCTGGAGAGGAGGATTAAAGCAAAGCATAACTACAGAAGTGCTGGGTGTGAGTGCAGAATCATGATCAGAGTGTATTTGCAAACACAGGAGTCATGCTTTCACATAACATTGAGATTCCTCAGCAAATGGAATCATTACCATTGCTTCCTCTCTTTAAAGTGTTATCTCTGTGTGCCAAAATGCTGAACAAGACCATTGGAAAGGATCCAACTCTTATGCTTCTTCCCTTAAAGTCTCATTTTTAAAAGAGTTAAGGGCACAAGCATTACTGCAGTATCTCTTTTTACTTTCACAAGGTAAACAGCAAAACTTATTCAAAACAGTGTTTTCCAATACCTAACCTGTCATGTTTAAACTCAAAACCAAGGAAAGCTGTTTTCAATAGCCAAATCCCTAGTTATGTTAGGGGTAGGGTATGTTCCTAAGGAAAGGCAGGGAAGATCATCTGAGGATTCAAAATCTCCACAAACACTGAAGTGTGAGAAAGATAATCAACCTTTGAATTTTTTTTTGTTCATAAACTCTAGACTTCTTACTCAGTTGAGTCTGATTTTTGTTGTTTTTTTTTAGACTGAAAACCAAACAAATAGCAGACAGGTGCACCATTAACTCATCCCTTTTACCAGCAATTATTCTCCCCAAGTACTGAAAGAGAATTGTACCCAAAGGAATGAGATTCAATATTTTATCCACACCCTCATCATTAATGTACTAGAATGGATTAAATGTTAATCTCTTAATAATCCTTAATGAAGCAGGATCTTCAGAAATTAGCCCTGTTTAATTGTCAGATGCCACCTCCAAGGAAACGCTGTTTGTTAGTCAGGACAGGTCCCAGCCATGGCTGGGTTTGAAAACAGATTGTTTATTTCTTTAGGACAAAGTGCTGCTGCAGCAGCTGGAAACTCTCTGGTTTAAAGCTGTGGATAAATGCTAGGAGTGGTGTGAGACAGAGATCAGCAGTGTGGAAGCTGTTGATAAGCAATCCTTCCTGCCTTGAAAAGGGAGGTCAGGGAAAAACAACACACAGGATTCATAAAAGGAGTGAAATTAGGGTACAGGGAGGGAGCTGGGTGCATAAATCACAGCCTCTGAGAGTCCTCAGCTATGGGGTGAGAGGGAGGGAGGGAAGCAAGCACAGCCCTGGTTCTACAGACACAGGAGCAAGAGGAGTTCAGCAAAGATTTTTGTGAACCATTTAATATTGCTGTTAAAATGCAGTGAGTTTGAGCTGTCTGAGCTCTGATGCTACAAAAAATATCTGAAAGTAACAGACTTGCCAAAAGAAGTCAAATTGCCTAAAAACTTCTTGATAAGTGAATGTTCTTAGAGGTACTTCTAGCAGGAGGAAAAACTTGTGACTAAGATGTACATGGCTGCCTTAATTTTGCTTATCAGCCATGAGGCCTTTTGCACACAAAATAAGGAATTACATATCTGTCACAAAAATATTCTTGAAGCTTCAAATCAAAAATGGTCAGTTTATGTTATTTTTATCTAATCCTGAACAAATTTTTTAATGCTGTTATCTAATATAATTGTCTGGTTTTGGATTAATTCATGTCAAAAATGAAGTCTGTGCTTGCCTGACTTAAGGCAGCTGTTTTCCTAAAAATTGACAAATTATTTTTGTATTTATAGATGACATGGAATGGAGTTCCTTGGAGTTAACGATGCAAATTTTATATTTTTTTTAAAGAAGTAGAGCAACAGCCAGAGGAATATTTAGTGAATAATATTTTTATTATTCCAGTCTTCTGTCTTCATAGCCTAACTGTAGCAGAAACACTGAGAATAATGCTACAATTTGGTACGACTAAGAATAATGAAAAAACCTCCAAATTGCAAATGTAAATACAATGTCTGTGTTTAAACCTTACATCACTTTGTGGCACCTAAATAGGCACATGAAAAGCAAGCACACACAGCAGAGCCCTCTTAGTACTGAGCATCCCTCATTAATGTTATTTTAATGTATTACCCAATTATTTATAGTTTTCCTTCCTTGGGAATGCATGAAGCCTTTATTTCTTTTTTTTTTTAATTTCTTTTCTGTCATAACCACAGGAGTGGGATATACACAACTGGCTGCCTGTTCAGCACCTCTTCTATCTCTAGAAATAGTGTGGGCAAGTTGGTCCCCCTTTTTCTCCATCTACTTCCAGCTAAACTTCTTACACCTGAACCTTTCAGATAATCATCTAAGTTTAACAGAACAGTTTCTGTCAAAAATAGTATTTTAAAATTATGTTTTAAAAAAATATCATAATTAAGATCATGTGACTTTTAATATTTTCAGATCTCTTGCTTACAAGCCTAAACTTCCTAAATAAGCCATATTGGAAAACAACACAGTTCTGCAAGTAAAGGAACATCACTAATCAAGGATCAGATAGGATAATTCAAATTGCTTACATTGTAAAAGATAGAGGTAAGGGTGGGGGGAAAGAAATGAAGAAGGAAAGTTTCTTAGGAGTGATACTGGTTTAAAAAAGGGCCTGTGGTAAATGTTACTTGAAAAGAAAGAAAAAGCTTTTTTGTTGTTGCTGATTGACCAATGCTGTTTGTTGTGTCAGGAGCTTTCCCACGTTGTGGTTTAGAAGGTCCATTGCAGAGTGAGTTATGTGTCTGTGAGCAGGGGGCTCCTCAGGTCAGCCAGGCTCTCGCCCTGCCAGGACCCAGCAACATCAGGATCATTTTTCTTCAGTCCCAGCCTGTCTGTGGAGGCACAGCTCAGATAATTTCAGCCAGAGGAGAGGGGTGGTGATTTCAGCATGGGAGATTTGGGGTGCTGGTGCTCTGCCATCAGTGAGCCCAGGGCTGGAAAGGAGCCCCTGCCCCACGGGACCTGGGGTGGGAGGGCTCTGCATGACCCAGTGATACCTCACAAACCATGAGATGTCACTGGATCATGGAGCTGTTAATTTTGGAAGAAGCCTCCAAGATCATCAAGCCCAACCAACCAAATGTTATTATGCCAACGTTTGCATTGTACCCCTCACTGTTGTTTTTGTAGTGGACATAAAGTGCAAGAACTTCTCTCCTTTCACTAGCAAGTCCAGTGGCTGTTCTTCTGTAGCAGATATTTCTAAATAAAAAGTCTTCATGTCATAGTTTCTATTATAAAATGTATAAATAATAAATCTTAAAGATGGTTTCCAGTGAACTCAAAATTTCAGCCGCAAAGATGACTTTTTCATTCTCGTATTATGAAATGGTAGATAAATAGAATTTTATTCTGATTGAGCTGTGGGTTTCTTCTAAAAGGTCCATCAATACATAGGCCTTGTCTTTCCACTAAAATAAAATTTATTGGGTAGCAAACTCTATTTCAAACTTAAATGAGAAAATTAAGATTTAAAAAGTTCTGTCTATCTGCAGATGTAATTAATGATCAAAAATGCAATTAAACATTAAAGAAGTTTTAAACTTTGTGGAATAGTTTCCATAATGAGTTCCTAATAATAAAGGATATTGAATAAGTTTGAGAGTAGTTTAAGTAGGCAGTTGCTTTCAGCAAGTGCAATGCTATAGGCCTTTTTTTAAATCAGAGAATAAAATGTTTATACCAATGGAAGATATCCAAGATTGATCAGTGGCATATTTTCAATATCTATTAGCTGTAACTAAGCTGCTACATCTAGAAATGTACAGGTGATATTGGCACAAATACCAACACTTTGTCATTATAAACAGCATGATAAATTAATTCCCTGTTTATTTTCTTTGGAATATCCCCAGGATAAACTTTGATCAGTGAAATTGTCCCTTAGCTCAATAAGTAAACATTTAGAAGATACTTAAGTATAGGCTGCTGCTTTTGAACTCGGAATGACTGAGGGAAATGTTTCCAAATGACAATTTTTAATCAGAAAAGGCAGTTTTGTTGGAACCAAACGATTTTTATAGGAATATGTCATTTTCTGTAACAATTCTAGTGGTATTTTTTCTCAAATGTAATTATTTGTTCCAGTTAAATAAGAATAAATTGCTAAGATAATGTTTTATTTTGACTTGTTTAGCTCTTTTTTTTGCTCTTACACTTAGAGTCCCATTATGTTCCCGACTTTAAAAATCATAGTGAGATTACATATTGTCATTCTTTAAGTTATTTTTTTTAATGAGAGATCTCTATTTTTCCATTTGCCTAACAAAATCTTGGGGAAGATCTACATGTTTCTAGGAAGATCTGTATGTGGCAAATTAATTTCAAAACCAAAAGAGCTTTTGGCAAATTTTTTTATGAAGTTTGAAGCCCCATTACAGTAAATATGACTGAAAATCTTTCCGCATGAAAGATGCAGACAGGAGGGTGAGCTTTATACCCATCTCTATTATCTCATGTTACCTTCTTTTGTCAAATGTTGGAATTTTCATGGTGCACCTGGTATTAAAACCTTGGTTTTAAAAATCCTACCCCTTCCAAAGAAAATGTGTTAGATTGAGAGCATGTGCTGTGTCATATGAGGGAGAAAAGAGAAGAGAGGGGACAGGAAGGAAAGAGGTGCAAATCAGGATTTGTTTTCTGAAGGGTGTCTGCATCGTTTCAAGGCTGTGACAACTCTTTTGATGTCACAACTGGTGTTGAAAAATAAGGTTTTGACCAGTTTAAATATGTTATGCTCACATTTCCTCTACAAGTTTTCCTTGAAAACTAAAATTTGTGAAATATTTATTCATTTTTGTAGTGTCCCCTTGGATAAATCAACCTGTTGGGAAGCAAGAAACCATAATCAGCTGATTGAGATTGGTGTACCTGAAAAGGGAATAAATATTCTATATCATTTATGGTTGCTTCAAAAAGACTTTGTGGATAGAGTGTTTCAGGCTCCTTTTTGAGTATTTGTCTTCACTATATGGCACCAGCACTGTCTCTGATGTAAATGGTGTGAAAATAGTTTTATTTGTGATGCTGGGTTTACAGGAATTTCCTGACTTTAAATGATCTCTGATGTCTTCTTTCTTATCACATTGGGATGATATAAATAACTGTGGTTTGTTTATGTGCTTACCTAACCCATCTGGAGATAAATACTGAACATTATTTAATGAAACACAACTAAAAACATTACCCACACAATTAGCCATTTCCTGTAACTCTAATAAGAACATTAAATTCTGTTGAAGAATTGCACTGTGTTTATGACCAAGCAGTAATTTAGGGGGAAATAGTTGCTTTTCTTTTCTCTTCAATAAATGGCCCCTACATGTGCGAATGCCACGAGTCCTGGAGGGGGTCAGTCACAATTAAAGAGAAAGCAAAGATCTGAAGTAACCACTTTCTGTTCATACACAAGTTGCACAATGTTTAATTAGCTCAGGCCCTTTCATCATTTGCATCATCCTCAGACCTACAGTGATCAAGGTGTGGCCTTTTCTACTCTATTTTGGTATTTTGGCGTGATTACCTGAGATTTCCTCTGAGGGGAATGAAGTTTGCCATCGGTGACAAATTTACCTGTGAACCTGTAATTGCACTGATACAGCACAGATGCAACAAATATTTTACAAATATTTTTAGTTGTGCCTCAAGAAGTGAACTGTTACTTTCTTTTTATTCCCTTAGTCTAAAAACACTCAGAAATTACTTCTTATATAATCTGGTTCTATTGATGGTGGGTTTTGCCCATTGCTAGAAAATCTTGGAATTGGTTGTGTGGAAGTGTCTGTTGGTTTAGAGCAATGAAACAGAGCATTTTCTTTCATAAAAGGAAATCTACCTGCATGTCTATAGGATGGACATCACATCTATCCCATGTTGACATTCTGTACCTTCAGGCCTTAGAGCAAGAAAACCAAATGCATCTATTTATTTTTTTCCCATGATTTGAGCATTCAGTAACTAATTTAAGATTCAGTATAAATAAATGCAGAATTCTTTTATCTTGGCTGCAAACAGGCTCTGTTAGCTTTTTGTGCCAACAGTGGTAGTTTCAGGCTGATTTCCTGCAGTAGCTTCATTGATCAGAAGTCCACTATTGTCAGTATTTTGAAATAAAATCACAGCTCATCAGATACATTGTTTTATCTCACATTCTAGCCTCCAATTTCTCTTTTCTCTGTTTTGCCTCAGCCGATTGAGACTGGTCATGAAAATGTGGGACCATTAACCTTCTTTTCAGAACTGAAAGGAAGGTTAAACCCCTCCCCATTTCATGGACTGATGTGTAACACATCTTTGTCCATAATGATGTCCACAGAGAGTGTTGTTTCCATTAAAGTCAGGGCAAAAATACACTGCTCACCATACACATCCCTACAGGTATCCCTTCCTGCAGTAGTGCTGGAAACTTGTGATTTTTGCAGGTTTATTTAAAGGTTGTGGTGCATGGTACTAATTTCATCTTATTGTCCAATGAACATTTATTAAATGTTCTTTAGGAAGTTAGAATTGCTCTCAAATAAAGTATTTTGGTGCTGTCACCCTTTCTTAGGATTTAATGGCATTGTTGTGATGGGTGACTCATTTGGACTCATTATTTCATTGTTTCTACACGTGGCCTCTGCTGATGCTTTCTAAATTTTCAGGGTCTTTGAAGATTTATGCATTCAGTATGCATAAATCATCATGTTGTTTTTCCCATAGATAAAAATCCATGGCATGCATCTCTCATAGAGGGCTGGGTTTACCTAGATCATATCATCATTGCTCTGTGGCCATACATTGTGGCTGCTGTCAGTGAGCTGATATAATCTATTTTTTACAACGGTGTGGAAAGGCTTCATCTACATAATGCTGCTTTTCTGTTGCTTTTTTGCTTGGAATTTGCTTAGAAAATAAATGTTCCTTTTTTACACCCTGTAATACATCCTGTACAAGTTGGTAGCTGCTCTCACTATTAGGATTTGCTGTTCTTCTTGTGGTAGGTGATGGTTTCCCCAGTATCTTTTATCAGTCATCTTTTATAAAGCTTGAGCTATGTTAATCAGATCTTTATATGGAAATATAAAGTAATCAATATTGTTTACATGCTACCAAAAGACTGGATTGCTCCTCTTTTGTTCTCCTTTTTTTTTTAAATTTGAAATAGACTTCTCTACCAGCAAGCAATAATTTTCAAGGATAGAAAGAAGCTAGAAGTTAATAGAGCAATTTGGGAAGAATTATAACCTCAGGTTGTGGGCTTGATTATCCCCTTGTTTACACCTTTCAGAATTCACAGGAAGAGTTACCCTAAATGTGTATGTTGCTTGTTTTACAGAGATGTCTGTGATTGCAAAGAATGCAGGGGAACAGCAAAGCAGGCTCAATATTTGGCATTTGTAACACCACAGAATGAACAGGAGCATCCATTCACTGGAACATTCACTGGAGAGATCTTGTGAAGGGCTAACATCCCTTGTTCTCTTTATTCTCTGGGAATGAGAAACAACTGAGCTGTAGCAAAAATTTAGTGGCACCTTTTAGTGCCACAGGGGCCAACCCAGCAGACAACTTGTCATGTTGGAACAGAACAAAATGAATAAAACTTCAACAATTGATCCTGAAATCTGCAGCCTTATTTTCTAATGTGATTATTGCTCTACTTGACAAGCTCTTCAGAAGGGTCTAATAAATGTAGTGTTCTTTCAGGAGCACTAACAGGAGGAAAAGATGTTTTGTTCCCATTTTTGTGATGAAGGGTGGATTGTTTTATGTGGAGATCAGGGAGACAAAAGAACTTTACAGCTATTCTGTCTTTTGGTATGAAAATCAATGATTAGGTGTCTGTTTGGCCATCATTCTGGAAGTGGAACAGGATGTGAGGCTGTGAAACACTCCTGGTGTCCCAGAGATGCCAGTGCTGCAAAGTCATGAAGCCAGGTCCAGCTCCCAGACTTACTGAGCCACTCAGTCTGATAATTCTGCTTTAAAAATCCACATATTGCACATTTGCCGCTGTACTTCTTGTCAGGTGGTTCCAGATGAAGCACTGAAGTTAACGCTTCAGTAACACACTTTGGAACTGGGAATTGTTTACCAAAATCTGGGGAGAGCTGGAGGCCCCTTTAATCTGAGTCGTTTCAGTCAATTAACATTCATAGCTTACAATTTCTGCTGTAATGAGGTGCCCAATTCTGCGTTTGAAAGCTGACCTAAGCACCGATGCAAAATACCTTTTTTTGGCAGGATTTGGAGGTTCTCTTTGTGTGTCAGTGTCGGAATAATATTTGACTGTTGCTTCCCAAGTTATGCTGGCTGAGGCTGGAGCTAACTGAGTTACCCTGAAGAAATGCAGGAGCCTGGAAAAGGCTTTAACTTTGGTGGTTGTTGTCCAGAGTAGACGCTAGGAACAAAATTAACCAGAGTTATTTGGAATTATTTCTTTCTTCTTTAAGGGGAAAATGTTGTAGAATGTTGTGGCTGCTGGATAAGGTGGTGTAAACCCTACTGACACCATTTCATTAACCATCTCCAAAATGTGACTTCAAGCTGTTCATGTTTAATGAAGCGGTGGAGAGTTACTTCTGGTAGAACTGTGATTTATTAATTTATTTATTTTAATTATAGGGCAAGAAATGATAAACAAGGACAAGTCCTCAGTGGGAAATAAATCATTTTGGATGTGTTATCAAACACTGATTTTTAGTCGTTAAATATAATTAATGTAGTGAAAATTATGTCAAAGTTTGACCTGACCCCAGTATTTTTTTAGACTCTTTAGTGCATAAACATACATAGAATTTCTATCATTTAAAGCTATCTTGGCATCATTGTGATGGCTACTGTGCTTTTGCAAATTACTTTGTCTTCTTTGTGGCTTTGCAATTCTTCTTCTAGATGACACGTCACTGATAATGTCACTTTTAACAGTGACTGTATGAACACTAAGAATTACTAATAATTTTCTGACAGTCTGTTTTTTAGATAAAGACTTTCCCTTCCTATCTTTCTTTCCATGAAAATCCAGTGGTGACAGATTTTCAGAAAAATAGTGTCTAAATCTTTGTCTTTAATTATGATTTTCTTCACAGGGTAGACTGTGTCTCAAGATTAGGAAGATAATAAGACATCTTTATTTAAAGTCAAGTTGAAAGGTGTGATACAGAATAACCTTGTGAAGATTTTGCTCTGCAGCAAGTAATTAAACACACTTTAAGCATACCATAAAGTATGCAATTAAAAAAAAAAAGTTGCTCATACTGACAGGTGATATAGTAAATTACAGTCCTGCAATGTCTTTTACTTGCCACTGTATAAGCAAACACAGAGATTGTCTTTTGTTGAAGGTCCTTTGGTCAGACAGCTAAATGTTGGCTAACCTGAAATATCTGTGAATGTGTGAAACCAAGGGTCAAAATAAGGATATATTTCATAGGAGTGGAAAAAGGGATCCAGACAAGAAAATATGAAAGCATGTGGACTTATGGATATTTTTCTTCTCTGAAAAAAAAATTGTTATGAGACCAGTCATATCTGGTAGCATTGAGGCAACCATCTAGTGGTTTTTTGGTTTTTTTTTTGGTTGAAAACCATCCAATCTTTAGAAGGTCCTCCCATTCATTCTGCTTTAAAATTACTTTTGAATACATTGCATAAAGCTCATTTGATCAGGGGTAAAGAACTTGTTCCTAAATTCCAATGTGTGTATGGGAGTGCTACAGCTTGAGTCACCTATATTTGGGTGAATGTGATTAGAGATAAAATGGGCATCACAATTGATTTCTCTAAGAACAGGACTATGTAGAAGTCTATCATTTTCATCAGTTTGCCCTGAAAGTAATGTGAAGGTAGAAAATGAAGATTAGCAGTCTTTTGCATTCTTCTCCCCTTTTCCAGGTCTGTTTCTTATAGAAGGCAGTTACCTTCCTGTGTAGCAATAATTTAGACCCATGTCACCGTTGTAATGACTTTGGAAAGCCATAAAGACACAGTTTGCAGAGTTTTAAAGTATGTGCTTAAAGTATATTGCTGTTGAGCAAAGCACTTAAGCGAGTGCTTAATTTCAGGTATGTGGTAAAGTGTCATTGGGTTTATTTATACAGCAGTCTGGGTGGCTGAAAAGTGAATTCAGGCCTGAACCCTGCTGCCATGCAGAGATGAGTGTGGGACAGAAAGGGAAGGGAATGCCAAGCACCTGGAAACTGGGGGTTTGAAGGAAATCCTCAAATTCCTCTTGCTTCTTCCCTGAAGTGCCTGAAAACCACCTCTGGCAGTACCTGGGCAATTCAGATCCAGTTGGTAATGAGGGAAATTCCTTATCATCAGAAAGAATCATGCTCCTGAAGCATTCCTGTGGTTTCTGTAGTGAAAATGCTTGTCTTGCTCCGGAATGGGCTTTTGAAAAAACCCAGGTGTTCGCTATCTTTTAACACTTTTTCACATGCTGGGAGATTAAACAGATTCAGGGAAGCTAAATCTAATCATGTTTTGTCTTGATTAAAAAAATCAAATTTCTTTAACTGCTCCTCTGACTTTCTTAATTGCTCCTCTTGTTCCTCCCCACCTTTTCATTTTTTTCCCTTTTTTTTTTTTTTTTGGTAGTGAAGCGACCAAAATTAACAACAGACCCACAAGATCGATATTAATCAGATCAAATATTTGTTTTGCTGGCATGTATATAAGCCCTACTCTTCATCTTTCCCAGGACTGAGAAGTGGTTTTTGAGTAACAGCATCAGCCTGCAGAGTCCTGTTTAGCTCATGGGTCATGGACTCAATCCTTGTTCGTCCTTTCCAGCTCAGGACATTCCATGATTTGATGCTTCCCACTGCAAGATGGAGCATGGGACAATGTTTCTGCGCTGCTTCTGGGCTGCAGCTCATCCTCCTGTTGCTTTTCTGCACAGATTTCAGCTCTGTGTGGGTAGCACTTCACACACTTCTTGATTGAGTTTCACGTTGTTGATTTTGGATCATTTTTACAGCCTGTTCCAACTCTGATTCTGTTCTTAACTGTCTGTAAGAACACTCCAAGAGCTGAAATAGTGATGAATAGTGATGGACTTGCACGAAAAGTCCCTGAGAGTTCCTAATTGAAACTACTTCCCCTTTTGACAATTCAGTATTAAGAGCTGACATTTCACACGGCTTGTCAAACAGCTGTGCAACAATAATTTCATCAAAATCTAATTTTCTTACAAGAAAATCATGTGGTATTGTTCTTGAAGTCTTGCAGCACTTTGTCCTGATTATGCCTAGTTTGTTGGTTGAGTGAAACGAGATGGGCTGGATATTATCTTGTCTGGACAAATTAATGCTGGCTTTTTTATCACCTTATTATCTATAAACCTAAGTTTTTTAGGTAGATATTTTTTTTCTTTTCTGAGACCTAACAACTAAGCTGTCTGTGTGTACTTTATTCTCCCCTTCCTTCGAGTTTTCGCCATTCTCCAATCCACCAGAATTATCCTGTCTTTTTGAACTTCTCAGAGATTTCTCTTAAATAGTTCAGAGATGACTGAAGCCTCAAATATTTCTGAGTGAAATTGATTTGTTGATTGGGTTGTTGATTTATCTATTTGTTTATTTCCTTTTTATTTTTATTTACATGTTCTGGTCTTCATAATTTGTGAGCATATGGTTAAGTATCTAGCTTCAGGTTTTTTTGTGTGACAGGAGTATTGGAAACATCAGCCTTATTCCTGTTCTCCTTTTTCTTTTGATGTTTGCTTTTGCAGAAGACTTCTCTCTTTCACCTTTCTCTCATTTTTTTCCTAATCTTCTCGTTGGAATAACTTTACAACTTTCTTAACCAGTTCTTTTATGTTTCTTCTATTTCCCTGGTGGTTTCTCCTTTTTTTGGAAGACAAAATACAGTCCCTGGTGTGTTCAGAAAGTTGACATAAACTGTATAATAAAAATCCTTCCTGCTGCCTGATCCATCCTGAGGGTGCATCTGCACATTACTCCCATCAATACACAGACATGAATCTCAGGATGTTTGTGGAGCCTGGGGCTTGTGCTTGATTTCCAAGGTTAAAGAGGGAAAGAATGACTCCCTGCAGTACAGCACCCCTGGTCGTGGTTCCTTTTATCTTTATGCAGTCATTCAAGGAGACATTAATTCCCTCTGGCTGGTGGAGTTGCAGACTTCAGAACCAGCAGAGGGTTATTGGTACAGAGGCAACGCCTCCCCTTCCCTGGTCCTGCTCCTCTTGAACAATTTATTGCCCTTTTACAGCAAAATCCCAGCTCCACAGCACATCCCATTAATGCTCTAGTGCTGCTTCCATTATTGACCTTGTGCAAAAATTTCAGTCTCTTGAAGCTGTTTTTCATTTTCATGGCATTTACATATCACTACCTTAGATACTTAATTTGGGGCTCCTTTTTTCCTTTCATATAATTCTGCTTTGATTTCCCAAGCAAATAGCTGGCCTGAGAATTTCAGACTTTCATAATATCCCCTTTTTTTGCTCATTTCTGTGATTTTTTTCACTGCACCAGCCTAGCTTAGGGGTGCAATGTGAAGGATAGTTCTTCTCCTTAATAGCATTTTATTTTTCTCAAACCTCCTGGATTCTCCAGGGTTAGAAGCATCAGCAATTCTTTATCTGCCTCTCCTGCCCAATAGCCTGTTGAAATCCTCAAGAGGGTTTCTGAATGTAGCTCCCAGATGAGTAATGGTGCTGAGGCTGGGTTTTAGATATTTATTTGGAATCAAAGTACCTGTGTGCCAATATGTGGTTCTGTGTAAGTCTCCTGAGAGGACACTGTCAGCACACTTGGGAAGTCTGAGGTTTGTGCCCGGTTCTCAAAGTTAAAAATAATCCCAAACTTTCTGTAACACTTCTCAATGCCTCCTCCTAAGTCTTCAGCTGGATTATTTTCCCACTGTCTGCATTTTTCCTTGCACACTTTGCTTCTAATTAGAGATTCTTGGTACCAGTACTGAAAGGGAAAGAGCTCTCTTTTGCCTCAAATCACACTCCATGACTTCAAGTACCCTTAAGTATCTCTGCCACCTTCTTCATTGAGCAGAAGTGCTGAAGTGACTGCCAAGCTGAAAAGTCTCAGAATAAGAGCCAAATGAAATGTCTGGTCACCATAATCACATGTAGGACTGAAATGAGAGTTCAGCCATAATGCAGTCTAAATGCTGGGTTCATTTGGGGTGATGCTTTTCATTTTGAAAACACTTGGTTGCATTAACTTGTGCTGATAGGAATTGAGTAGACTATTGCTGAGTAAGGTACTGTCTTCTTCTAATTATTCCTCTCTTTTCTAGATACTTCTGTTTCTGGGATAGACTGCATCAACAATTTTTTTTTAAATGTGGCACCAGTATTTGGAAACATGAAGGAAGACATGCAATAAACTGGTCTTAGAACTTATTGCTATACTTAATATTCTTAAATATTTGCTTATTTCACTTAATGTTGCAATTGCCAATACCCAAGAGAGATCCTACACTATTTTATTGTAGAATTTGCATTATAAAAGCAAAATTCCTCCTAAGTCTTTTATACTCACATATTGTATACTTAATATTTTCCTCACAGCCTTGACTGGAGAATACTTCCTTCATTTACTAAAGTTTTTTTTTTTTTTGGTGTGTATTCACATAGTTGTTCTGCTTTGCCTTGGGCTGTAGTTGTGTTTCCTTGATGGATGAATAGCTTTCTGTGTGGATAATTTGTATATCAGTTTGTAAAACATTTTCAGATCCTTTGGGAAGGAAAAGGTATTACACAAATCTTGGATAATGGATGCATGTATTATTGTACAACTGTCTGATGCCTTTCATTATGTAGCATCTGCAGTGGATGAGCAGGCTCTTAGCACAAAGTTCTGTGGCAGCCCCATTTCATATTGCAGTAACAGCATGGAAAAAAGCTCAGTTGTCCAGTTTTACACAAAACCTCTTCTCTTTCCCTTTGATGTAGTGATAAGTCTTTTGGCATGCTAAGATCTCTATCCAGTGACTGCTAATCAGAAATAGGAGTATTGAACAGAGGACAGGCACGGCTGTTCTCCACTGTTTCCCCTCAGTGTTTTAAGGCATCCTAGAATTATGGTGGCCAGTGGAGTTGTCATTTTTAAAGCCAGACTGTGCAGTGTTAGAAGATTTTTGTAATTTTCAGCATAATGTAAGTACATGTAGTCATATCTCTGTTTCAAAGGAAAACAATTCTCAATAGAAATTTGGTGTTTAATCCCTGTCAGCTTCATGACGCTTGTTGGTTTACTTGTAGAGTGAATTGGAGCTGGATGGAAAATACTTCAGAGGAAAATCAGCCTACAAAAATGAATTTTGATCAAAAGAGTCAGGGGAATTATATAGATTTTTACAAGATTTTTGAATAGGAGAAGATAATAATTTCTATTGGTATTGGAATGTTTTTTCTCTGGCTGAAATTAATTTAAGCATTCAATCTGGGTAATTTTTAGTAGTTAAGAGCCTAATCTGTTGAGGTTCTGTTTAACATCCCACTTGCTTCCTGATCCCTCATGGTTAAATATCTGTGACTCTGACAAGTCTTCCAGGAGCAGCAAGGAGATGTTGGATTCCTGAATGGGCCAATTGCATTTTTGTGAGCTGTGATTTAGGTCATAACCTGGGCCTGCATATTAATCTCAATTCTTTATCAGTTGTTCAACACTGACAGGAGATCTTCCATTTGCTGTCACTGAATATCCATGCAGGATGAAGTTCTTTGAGGAACAGCTGTGTGACAACCATCAAGGAAAAAAAGAAATTGAATTTGTGGTTTTAACCATAAGGCTACTCTAGTGATCTTTTTGCTTCTTCTAGACATGTTTTTGATTTAGACCTATGTTAATAGGTTAGCAGGAGAATTCCGAGTTCCTAGACCAGTCATTTGTTGATCAAATTTGAATTTATTTAATCTGTAAAATGTTGACAGATTTGAAAATATATAGTTACACTGTATTTCTGGATTCATATATTTTACTACAAACATTCATTAGGAGCATTTTAAAGGTGTGAACCTTAATTTTTTTCACTGTACAGGCTGATCCTCAGTACAAATTGTACTGTTTTCTCCCTCAGTTGCAGATGTATCTTCTTAAGAGTTACAAAGTAAGCTGAAAGCTTTTACGTGCAAACTCTGCTGTAACAGATTTTCATGGGTGAGGAGCTCTTAGAGTAACTTTGGCCAGGTTAAATATACAGTGCAATGGTCAGAGTATGGGAAATGCATGTTTCAAAATCTGAGATCTAGTCTTTCCTCTTCCCAGCCTATTCTATGATTCGTGTAACTGCTTTCTTGAGTGAAAATAGTGTTAGTGATAAGCATGAGTAGTTTTATATTCTATTATTATTTATATTATAGCTGTTTCATGTTAGTGAGCTGCTTGTGAGGTCTGGATCTTTTGCTGGAAGGTGCCATTAGGATTTAAATTCCATTAATACATTTGAATAAAGTTGGCCCATGGAGACTCTGAGAGTAGGTCAGGCCTGCCCTTTGAACTTTGAACTATTAGAATATGCTGTTTGTTGGATAATGAGAGTTATTTTTGTCTGTACTTGGTCTTGTTTTCTGTACTTTCATTGAAATATTTGCATGTGTATTCTAATAAGTCTTGTAACTTTCCTGCTGGAATATATTTGCATTTATTTGTATTAACTCAGTGTTTGCATTGATTGTTTTATCTAAAACAAGACAAGGAGAGAAAAACATGACTACAATTTATTCACAAAGAAAATAGCTTTTCACTGAAGCAGGTGTTAGAATGAAATGTGTTTCTAAATGCAGAAGGTGCCTGGAATTTTCGCTCTATCAAAGAATTTCTTAAGAAGCAAAGTTCAAATACTCAGTTATTTAAATCATAATTTAAAAAGCATTCCGCACAAAACCACAATCTGTCTGTTTTTCAGCTTTATGTGACTCAGAGTGCCTTTCTTCTGGAGGACTATCTTTAGTTTTTGCAAGCCCACAAATCCACTTAAAACACAAGTGAGGAACAATCATCTTAACTTTTCTTGGGTTTTGGTGACATTAGTTTGATTTTTAAATTCACCTTTATAATTTCAAGGATTTTTATTTTTTTTAGCCCACTTTGCCAGAGCTTTAAAATGAATCAGAAATCTATAATCAGAGTTTATTCGTAAGATTTGATTTGAAAAAGCTATCAACAAGCTATCAAGCCATCACCTTGCAGCTTTCATAAAGTCATCAGCTGGGACTGCACAGAGGCTGTGGGTGATATGATGAGAGTCTTTTTCCTTCAGTTTTAAGAGCCTGAGTGCTGAACCTCTCGTCTAGATGTGATTGACAGTCTTAATCTCAAATACAGAATGAGAGAATCACAGAGTAAGTTGAGTGGGGAGGGGACCCACAAGGATCATGAAATCCATCTCCTGGCCCTTCATGAACCATCCCCAGGAGTCACACTGTGTGCCCTAGGGGGTTGTTCAAACTCTTCTTGGACTCTGTCAGACTTGGTGCTCTGCCAATTGACTTGATCACAAAAAACCCCAGACATTCTTTGTAGGAATGGCTCAGCTGGATGTAAAGGGTATAAGTTGTGTCACAGACATCTTTTCACGAAAAATCCATTCCTTAGTATTTTTCCTCCTGAGAGGCTGAGAGGACTCAAAACCAAAATGTAAACAATGGTTTATCTGCTTGCTGTGGAATGCAACAGGTGCATCTGGGATTAGCTCATGTTGGTTTGTTTGTAATTAATGGCCAGTCACAGTCCAGCTGGCTTGGACTCTCTGTCCGAGACAGAAGCTTTGTTATCATTCTTTTCTAATTCTATTCTTAACTTAGCTAGCCTTCTGATGAAACCTTTTCTTCTATTCTTTTAGTATAGTTTTAATGTAATATATCTCATAAAAATAATAAAATCAGCATTCTGAAACATGGAGTCAGATGCTTGCCTCTTCCCTCATCCAAGAACCCCCTGTGAACACCATCACATAAGTGGCTTCTTATTTTTATGGGAATGCTTATAAATAGGAAGTATTTGCACCTCCACTGCAATTGCACAGTAAAGAGAGCCATTTAAAATATACAGAAAAACAAAACTGGTGCAGGTTTGTTCTTTGAAACTCCACCACTGGAGCAGCAGCAGAAACCCAGAGCTCTCTGCCAGAGGAAAGGGCCAGGAGCTGCACTGTGCCAGTGTGCTCTGCCAGTGTGCCACTCCTCGTGGTGGCTGCTACAGAGCAGCATCTGCTGACACAGGGCAGTGAAATCTCATCATCACCAGGATTTCTGTCTGTCCTGCAGCTCAGACCCTGCAGCTCCCAGCCCATGTCCCAGGGCTCTGCAGGGATTAACACCTGGCACACTTGGGCAGCCTTTGGCACCTGGGCTGCTCCCAACATCACCTGAAGGGTGATAGGCCAGGAGAGGGAAACCCCACCAGGGTTCCTTCAGGGACAAAAGGGACAATCCCCCTTGCATGCGGCATCCTGTGCTGTGTTTCTTTTTGCACACGTCTGGCCCCTTTACTTTTCAAACAGTTTCCTGGCTTTCTGTCCAAAATTTTTACTGCACATTAGTCTGCTGTGTCAACAGAACATATGTGTGATTGAGTCATGGTGTGCTGCAAGCTGCAATGATTGGATAATGCTCTGATGGAGATGATTTTCAGCTTATGTGGAAGATAAAATAATCATGTTGTGTTTTGACTCATGCACCCAAACCTCATGTGTCAAGATGGAGGAGGTTACAAGGAGTCTGTAACATAAAATTGCCATTGAAAGGTGGATTAATGTAAAAGAACTGATTCAGACCATAATTCTATTGCTTTCTGCAGCGATTTCAACCAAGGCTTAGATGCTTTCCCTGGTGATACCATGAGATGTTTGGGTGAAAATGGCACAAGGGACCACCATAAACACCATACAATTTAATTGCATCACCCATATGGCAGCAGTTTTAGTACCAGGCTCCAGTTTCAATGATATGTCCTATGAATGGCTGAAAAATGTCTGTTCCTTTAAACAGCCCAGTCAAATGACTTTTAAACAGTAATTTGCTAAAAAAGACCTAAATAAAAGTTGGTATGGGCATTAGTGAAAACTGGTGAATTAATTAAATATCACCAAAACATCAATACTATAAATCAATGAACCAATATTCAAAAATAATGATAAAGGTGAGATTGAGTGCTGTAAATAAGAGTATTGGCCTTGATTTTAGGAAGCTTTGGATAAGAATCATTGTGTATACAGCCAATTCCCCAAAGTCCTACCCCAAAAATACTTGTTTCTCATAATTCTAACTGATTTATGAAAACCCAACCCAGCATGCACAACCTCAATGACGCTTATGCTGCATATCTCAGTCCATTAGAGTGATAAAACCTCACCGTGAATATATTGTTGATGAATAACCAAGCTTCAGCTAAATGACTGCTGATGTCTTTTTCCTTCTTGATTAACAGTGGAACTCCGTCACAATGGGTCTTATTGAAAACAAGCTGAAAGTAATCTTGATTGAAACATGCCCGTTCAAACCCTAAATCATTAGAATTCTTCAGCTTTGATGAGGGCCCAATAATTAGCTGAGTAGCTACAGACCTGTGCCATAAACAGCATGAATCAGAACATGTCTGCTTCTAAGACTTATTATTTGTATTACTGTAGCACCTAGAGGCCACAGGCAAAATCTGAGTCTCCCCCGTGTTACACATTGCTCAGAGCAAACAAGACCCCAGGTCCCAACAGAATGCAGCCAAAACAAAGGCAGCTTGGCAGTGAAGGCTGCTCTGTGGAAGTAAAGCAGAGCAATAGGCCATGGGAGTGCACAAGATGCCACCTTTGCTGCCCTTTTTGCTTTTTCTTGGCACGGTGCAATTGTTAAAACAAAAAGAGATAGCAGCAGAGGGCAAGGAAATAAAGGGACAGGGCTGACAGTAGCAGGGATGAGAAATAATGAATTATAAGAGAGAAAATAGATCTGTAAAAGGGAGAGGTAAGGGAAGAGATGGTGTCAAGAGAAGCACAGGAACTCAGGATTCTGATGTTGGTTCCTGATCTGAGACAAAGCAGATGTGCAGTGGGAACAATCTTGTAGTTGAGTCTCATGCAGGGCACTGTGCTGGCCCTCAGTGTTTTGCTGGAGAGGGATCATAAAGTCAGCCACAACAAGAGATTGAGTCAGTTTAATTTAGACAGTTCTCCTACTCTAGGCATCACTCATATCACTCCAGATATTCTTTTAGACAATAGTCAAAGGTTGTTTTCATTTTTCGCCAGCACTTTTTAAGCATTTGAACATAGTTTCCATATCGGCTCCCAGTTTTCTTTCCTTAAAACTAACTAATCCAGGTTATTTTCTGTTTTCCTTTAGAGCATGTGCTTGCCACAATTCTGATTCTCCTTGCCACATTTCTGTGCAGCTGTGCATTCCCCTGACCCTGGCTCCTGTATTCAACAGCTGCCCTGCCAGTACTGGCAGGAGCAAATGGATATGAGAAACAGTTTTGTGGATACTTGTTTTAGTTTTACTTAGATGATCTTTTTCTCTGCCAGATGAAACTGTTCTGGAAGACAGTGCTGGAAGCCCTTGTGAGTCAATCTAGGTGACATTCACTGCTCTCCGGCTGACAGGCTTGTTATCCTGTTAAATAGAGAAATTAGGTTTGTTTGACGTGATAAACTCTTGACAAATTAATGGTGGCTATTAGTCATCATCTCGTTTTTGTCTAGGTGCTTGCAAAGTTCATTTGCATTTTTTTTTTGTGCCTCTTGACTGGTGGAGTAAACACAGCAATGGGTGGTAGTGGAAGGTGGAAACATTCAGTTCTCTCTATTCTGTGGCTGCCTGGTGTGTAGTTCCTCAGTCCCATGTCATCTTCCTGTCCCTTTTAAAAGAGTTCCCACCACAGGCTGAAATCTTAGATCTCTGTCCCTGCTATTAATTATGCTCACTATCCAGTCAGAATTGACCTTTCTTCTAAGGTTTGATGCAAAATATATTAAAAATGATCAAAAGCTCCTCTCACTATGTGCTGACAGCTTTCCTTCTACCTCTCAGCCTCCCGAGACCCAGGCTGGCTGAGAGTGCTGGGGCTCTCTCCTGCCCCCCACACGTTCCCATCCAAGTGCTCCATCTCCTGCTTGGACACAGTCCTGTGCTCTCCATCCTCCTGCGGGCTGGGTGTGAAACCAACCTGAATTACCAGGCAGCCCAGCCCAAACCTGCGTGTTCCACCTGCTTGGGTTTGAGGTTCTTTTCTCTTACAAAGACTTGTCTTCACTGTGCCTTGAGTCAGCATCTGTCTTCACAGTTCAACCATTTATTTCTTGATGGTCAGGATCAAATTGGAGATGGTCACCTTCATTCATCCTTACATAGAACACCCCTTGAAGCTACCTGATGGTATGGACACAGGGTAAACTGGATCCCTATGGTCTTCCCTGATGTTCCCGTTTTTCCTAGTTCCATATCAGGACCTCCTGCGCTGAGTTCAGCTAAAACGGTCCTTGGAACCCCTTTCAAAACCTTGGGCTTCCCAAGACGAGTGTCTTGGCGCAAACCAGGGTTGTGATGCCCCACGCCGAGCCTCCCGGTCCGGGGCTGGCAACATTCCTTCCGGCAGAGCCGGGGAGATGCGCCTTCGGCCGCTCGCTGCTGAAACGCCTGGCGGGGCTGGACAGCGGCGGGGCTGGACAGCGGCGGGACAGCTCCTGCCCTGCCGGCAAGTCCGGAGCTCTCTGGCACCAGAAGCGTTCCAGCAAGCGAGCAGCGTAGCCGGGCTCCCCTCACCCTTTCCTCCCCTTTATCCCCTCTGTCGCTTCCAGCGGGCAGCAGCGGCGGGGCCGGTCCCGCGGGGCGGTCGCGGGGCGGTCTCGGCCCCGCCGCAGCCGGCAGCGACGCCCCCGTGGCGGGGGCGCGGATGGTCTCTCCCGGGCCGGCGGGAGCGGCTCTGACACCTGCTGGCGGCGGCGGGCCGGCCCACGGCGGGCGGAGCGGGGGGAGCGGGGCGGGCGGGCACAGCGCGCCCGCTCGGGGCGCTCCGCGGCCGCGGTGCCCGGCGCTGCTGCGCGGCCGCCCCCGGCGAGGGGCACGGCGGGGCCGGGCGCCCCCTGAGCTCCGGCGCGCCGGGCACTGCGGTAGCGGCGCTGCCGCGGCGGCGGCTCCGCGCCCCCCGCCCGTCCTCCTCTTTCTCCTCCTCCTCCTCCTCCTCCGCCGCGCCACTTCCAGGGGAGGCTGGTGTCATGCGGCTGGCGCCGAGGGAGGGGTGCCCGGGGCCGCAGCAGCAGTGAGAGGCGCCGCGCCGAGCCCCTGCGATGACAGCCATGAAGGAGCAGCCGGCGCACCCGGGCGGCAGGGGGAACCCGCCGCCGCCGCAGCCCGACCAGGTGCGACCCGCGGCGGGAGGCGCCGAGGGGCCGGGGATGGACGGCGATGGGGGCGGCCGCCGTCCCGGAGAAGTTGTGCGGAGCTGGAGAAAAGTGCGCGGGAGGGAGACGGGGGACACGGGCGCCCTCGGGGCGGTTCGGCCGGGGGGAAGAGGGAGCCTGGCGGAGCTGTCTCGGGGATGCGCTGGGGCCGCCCGGAAGGGACCCAGCCCGGTTCGGACCCGCAGCGGGGCTGGGATGTCGGTCGGCAGTAGTTTGAGCTCCGCTTCCCCGCGAGTTGCGGCGGGGGAGCCGCACGGTGCGGGGGATGCTGCCCTGGCCGCGGGGAGCCGCGGTGGCACCGCGGGAGCGGCCGGGCTGGCCGGCGGTGCGGGGCGCTCCTCACCGCCCGCTGCGCTCGGGGCGGGCAGGGAGCGGCCCCGAGGCCGGGGAGGTTTCCCGGGGGGATTTTGGCAGCGGCCGGGCGGCGGTCACGTCCCTTGGCCCGGCGGGGCTGGGGCTGGCGGGCTGCTCTCGGCACCGGCTCGCCTCGCGTCTCGGGCGGCGAACGAGAGATGGTACCGGGGAGCAGCCCAACTTGGATGTCATCCTCACAGAATCGAAGTTTTCATCACCAGATCGCTGCGCCCGATGCTCCCGGGCGGCAGGATCTAAGCGCCGGCGGGGATGGGGCTGTGCCCGGGGCAGCCGCCGGCAGCCGGGGCGGGGCGGGGGTCGTGCCGGAGCCGGAGCATCGCTCCTGCCCTCGGCACCCGGCGGGAGAGGCCCCGGGCAGCGCTCAGCTCTCCCTCTCCCGCAGGCACCTTAAAATATGCGAACTCCAGCGGAGGGGGTTTTTGCACATCGCATCGTCCGTGCGCGCCGCTTTCGGTTCGGAACTCCGGCTCGCAGGACGCGGGCAGCTGCATTTCACGTTTTCATCCTCTGCTACATCCATCCACTGAGCTTTCCTTCGGTACGCTGGCATTGGGTGGAAAACGGCAGCAGTGGAAGCTGCTGGGCTCAGATCTGCTTTAGCCAGCCCGGGTACCCAGTCCTGCAAGCGCAGCCAGGCAGCTCTGAGGAGTCTGTCCAGAATCAGTGAATCCATTCATTTAAATAAATTTATGCTCTGCTCTCTGCTGAAAAAATGTATGCACTATGGCACATTCTCGTCTAATGCTGGTAAAATAATACATTTGATCCTTCTTGAATAAATTAATGGCATAAGTTACATGATCTGAAATAGATGGGTAACTTCCACCAGTGCTTAAATAGTAGAATTTATGGAAAAGTGAAGATCATTTTAAATAGGCTCAGAGGTTCATGGAGCTCATAAATTTCAAGGACATTGTTTTCCTTTAGAGGGATACTGCTATTAGATGTAATAAAAAGTACTTGAACTTAACCAATCTCTATTTCTTTATATTCAGTTTAGAGGTGTTGAATTGGCAATTGTTGGAGGTGGAAATCTTTTCAAAGCAGGATTAATATTGTGAAATGAAAAAAATTACCAGTTTGACTGCTTTTTTAGGTTGTAATGAGGAACAGCAGTAAGATATCAATTGAAAGCACACTAAATATTAAGAGTTTAATCCTAAATATAGAAATATGACTGCCTGAGTGCTCTGGAGTTTCAGCCTCTCTCAGTGGTGGATGTGGCAGCCACTGGTTTGTCTGTGGGCCTGGCTGAATGAAGTGTAGGTGGGAAGTCCTGTATGTTTGGATTGGGTTTTTCAGACCAAGTTTGCTTTTCTTGATTAAAGTTGATGTTGAATCAGCTTTGGTTGCCTGTTGTCTTAGGTGCCAGGGATATCGTGCAGTATGTAACAGCATGGCATGCAAAATGTTGCTTTTAGTGGATAGCAAGTCTTGCTATGGGTTTGAAGGGCTTGAACGCCCATCCTAAGCACAGAGGTGTGAATCCTGCAGCGGGCTCTGTGCAGAATGAGGCCAGGATTGTGGATGTCCATCCATGCACCTCTGAGCAGCCAAGATCCATGGAACACACTCAGCCCTGGGCAAGGCTGGACCGGAGGCTGAGTCTGACTTCAGGTTTGTGCAGGAAACCATTCTTAGTGCAGCAGGGGGATGTGGCTGTGATCCTGACAAAATATTACAGTTTCAAAGCTTCTTATTGGCTTTTCAGGGTTGCAGTTGCAGGGTTGGTACTGTGATGAGCATGGGGGGAAGAAGAAAAGGGGTTCAAGTGTTCACTCTGCTTTTCCACACCCCACAGCACTCTCACGGGCTTGCTCATGTGGACAATGCATCCTTCTTGGGGCCTTCAGTAAATCCATCTGTGTGTACTCACGTTTCACATTGCATGTTAGTGAACTTGTAGTGTCTCTGCATTTGACACCTGGACTTTATTGACCTATTAATAATAAGGAAGTGTGGGCTCTGAGAAGGGTTTCCTGAGGCAGCAGGGCCAGCATATCTTTTCTGGTGGAGAAGTAGAAAGTCCTAGAAAAAATAAAGAGTTGTACCAAGATCTTCTAAGTGTAAATCTCTATCCTGCTTCCAAAGTCTGGTTTTGCAGACTTTTCTGAGAGCAGTCATACCAAAGGTGAAGCATTTCTGGTAAATGTATAGGCTTGTGGGATTTTAGATTACAGCGGGCTAATGCTGGGATTCTCCACTTTAAATAAAAGCTTGGATTGACTGACTGAAGCATCCACAGCCATCACCTTATGAATAATTGGATACAATTTCATATCCAACACTTCCTCTGATAGTACTTTTAAACCAAGGCTCCCCTGGGACAAGACATCCAATAACAACTTCCATTAACAGTGCTAATGATGTTTTGGCATTGGGTTTGATAAATTAGCCAGATTTATTCTCACCTCACTGCTGAATGATGAGTCATATTTATTGCAAAAATTACAGTTTTACGTTCAGGTGATATATCTGCAGAAAGGAAAATAGCTGTAAATTATCTGTATTTCTGGAATGCTCTGTTCAAGTGCTCAGTACTGTGACAGGAGTTAATGTGGCTCCTTCAGTTCCCCTTAGAGGACAAAAATGAGCATTTTTCATCTTGTAGCTCTTAAGAACTCTCTTGGGGTCTTGGACAATGATGTTTAGTGATCTTTTTTAGAAGGCACTACCATTTGGTAGTCAGTGGACACAACACATTTGAAAAATATAATGTACCTGAATGACTTGCTAGGTGATGAATGTTTCTGTCTTTGAAAAGATGAAAAACTGAGATAATTCCTTTAGGTATTACCTTTGTGAGGCTTCAGTCTGTTTACAAGGAGCCAGATGATCTACACCACCTGGTGCTACTCGCTGTTCTTTGTGTGTGCAGAAGACAGACCTTTGAAATTTATAATCATTTTCTCCCGAGCCTCTTTTACTCTCCCAACCTGATGTCTTTTTGAAATTGATTTTAAAGCAGAAAAAAGTGGGAGGGTTTTTGTCTGTTTGTTTTTGTTTTGATTTGGGTTTTTTCTTTGTTTTGCTTTTGCTTTTTACTGTATATAATTTTAGAATCTACTACATTATTCTTCTTAAAACAGGCAAGGTCAAATCAGATGTTGTGTTGTACTAAATTGGGACATCATTTGGTAAGCATTTAAATCACATGTTTAGTAAAAAACCAAGGACAACTGGCTACTGTTTGCATGACTGTCTTGATTTCAGGAGTTGACTTTTTCTGTCTCAGGACCAGTTTTGGTGGTCCCCAGACAAGTGGGACATTCTAAAACTATATCTGAATAAAAGAAAATTATCTGCATTTTATTTTTTTCAGTGACTAAAGCAAAAATAATTTATTTTTTTATATCTTTCTTCATTGTTTTTCTTCTTTTCCCAAAACCAGACTCTGATCTTGTAGTGGAAAAAACACTGATGGATAGCTGTGTCTGTACAGAGCAATATTCACCTTAATGAGGTTTTATCAAGGTGAAAGGGCTCTCCCTTGCCCCACTCAGGTCAGTTTGAGCTTGGTGGGTCAGGAGGAAACCTGAACTCTTAATCACATACACACAACAGTTCCAGTCCTTGGAAGATTCAGTCAGGTGGTCAAGTTCATGTCCCCCACTCCTGTTTGTGTGCAGGGCTGAAATAAGAAATCCAGTTGTAGTACATAATCCAAAGTGACTTTGCATTTTTCCTGCTTACCAGCCTGGTGGAACTTTTACCTTGCTTTCTTTTGTGGTGCTTTACCCACCTTACTGCTTTCAACAAGGTTCAACACCATGTCACAAAGAGTAGGTAAGAAAAGCCAATAGTGGTGGTGAAATAAGGTTATATCATTATTCCCTGAATATTTCTTCAAGAGCTATCATTTGAATCTTAAACTTTTAAATACTTGTTCTTACACCCTATAGAGGCCACACTATATCTGTGCTGGATCCAGCAAGGGGGATTACAGGCTTGCAGTATCTGTTGACTGTGTGACCAGCTTCACAAGAAGCTCATAGGAAGATGTATTTGGTTTGTAATATTGCTCAGGATTCAGATTCTAGAGGAAGGCACAGGATGTGTCATCTTTCAAGTAGTACATGTGGCCTTTACTCCCTTTCTCTTTGCCTGTGACTGATTCCATGTAGTTCAGCCGTGTACCCGTGGTGGTGATTGGCACAAAAAGCCTGAAGCTTGTCTTCCACCTTCACTGCAGTTCTTGTCTTCTGCTCTGAGCTCTGTGTGGAGGGGTGAGCAGGATCTGGTTTTGGTGAGATGTTCCTGATGGTAATTGAGGAGCATCATGGTCTGTGACACCTGGTACCTGCTCTGAGTGCGCGGCCAATCTCAGGGAGCTGGAGCCACACTCGTTTTCCGGGGTCTGCAGAGCACATGTGTAGTTATGATATTTTCTGAAAAATCCCTTTGCCAGGATTTTTCTCCTGAGAAGCTGAGAAGCCTCAGAGGAAAAGAAAAACAATAGGGATCTGCTGCTGTGGAATGCAACAGGTGCATCTTTGATTGGTCCATGTTAGCTGTTCCTAATTAGGGACCAATCACAGTCAGCGGGCTCGGACTCTCTGAGAGCCATGAGCTTTTATTATCATTCCATTCCTTTCCTTTCCTTTCAAGCCTTCTGATGAAATAACTTCTTCTATTCTTTTAGTATAGTTTTAATATAATATGTATTTAATAAAATAATAAATCAGCCTTCTGAAACAGGAAGTCAAGATCCTCATCTCCTCCCTCATCCTGGGACCCCTGTGGACACCACCACACACATGGGGGTATTTCTCTGTACCCCTCAAATTCACAAGTGATGAGTGTCCAACAAGGGTCAGAAACTCACTTTCCTAATGCAGAAAACTTCACCAAGATCCTTCCAGTCCTTTATCCAGCCTCTGCCCTGGGGCACAAACACAAATTATCTCTGCTGATGGACACAGGGCAGGGTGATCATGCTGATGCTCTCTTGCTCTTGGTACCCTCCCCTCATGGTTCCCATGCCTTTTTGCAGTGTGCCTTGCCTGCAGAACAGCGTGTGGGAACTTGGGCAGCATCATACAGCACCTGAATTTCCTGCATGCAGAGCCCTCTGCTTGCTGGTGGATTAAAGAGATTACCTAATGCAGTAAATCAAAAACTGTGAAACAGGGCAAACTTTTTGGCTCTTCTGTGTTAGAAAAAATTATAGTAGGTTACATAGTAGCCTCAGATATTTGAACATACATATTGTATTAGCTGTTTTTATAAACCCTATGTTTTTTTCCAGCATCTTCCAATTGAAAGTATTGCTTCAGGCAAACTATTTTGATAATTAACAAGAGGGAGGAACTCTTTAAGCAAACAGCAATGTTGTTGGATGTTATTCTCAAATTTGAAACCCATCATTTTAGCACTTCTTAATAACTTGGAGGCATATGCATGTGTTAGTGACACACAAATGTGACCACAGACTCTCTTCCCATGGAAGAGGATAAATAATGCAATAAGTGATCCCTAGAGGGGGTATCATTGTTGCTGTTGTATTGTTTTGTTTATAACTAATAGAGCTTTGAAATTTTTCTGGCCTATGGAAGGACTTGTAGGTGTACAAATTTGCATTTCACATATTTGACTTTCTTTAACATTGCATCTCAAGACACAGGTAGTCTCACCTGCTGCCACGCCTGCCTGTGTCCTGCCAGCAGGTACCTGTAACTTGTTGGCACTGTCTTTATGAGTCTTCCAGGACCTGTGTCATATTTCAAGTCAATGCATTAGTCACAAAATCTCGGATGTCTCAAACTCTGTCCCTTTCCACTTTAATCATGCACTTCTTTTCCGCTTCACTCAGCTGCGTCGAATGATGTCCGTGAATATATGATAGTAAAAAGAACAATGCTGATGGTGACTGATGATGATAAATTACTGTATTTATCCATTAGGAAGGACATTGGATGACCTACAGATCTGAGGCTGAAGCTAAAAGACCTTTTTTAAATCTTTCTTAACACTGCTGGCAACAGCCACATAACTTATTATGTGTTATTTATGTAGAGAATCTGTAAATAGTTTTGACCGGTTCTAAGATAAAATAGATAAGATAAAAACCCTCTGGCGTTTGCAGGATATTGCCTAAGAAAATCAATTAGGGAGTATTAAACAATGTGATAATTTAAGGAAAATAATGATTCTATAAAAGCTTTTGGGGGCATATTTTATACTGCCTGGGGCAGTATTTGCAATTTGCAGTTCCTTTGGGGAGGAAAGAAAAGCATTTTGTAGCTTTCCAAAAAACAAAGCGGGCCAATATTGAAGTTTTATTTTTGAGAATATGGAGAGAATTCCAATTGCCAATGGGGAAAACTTGCTTGAAGTGCTGGGCAAGTGCAAGTAAATCAAACACTGCCAGTGTGACTGATCATTCATCCCCAGTGTTTGTTCTCTCTGCTCCTGGCTGTGCAAAGACTGCTGACCTCCTTTTCCCCTTTTGCATCCTAAGGCTTCAGAGCATGGTTAAATCAAAGCATTTAAGATATATTGGGGGAGGTTTTTAGAATAAGGATTTGAGCATAAGTCCAGTAATTATGAGTGATGGTGTGCTGCAGTTTTGAGTCTTAAGGAAGAGTTGTTCAAATCAGTGATCTAATAACAATTTTAAATAAAGATGTAATTGCTCTAAAAGTTGGGTGACCTGAGTCAGTGCAGTTCCAGAAGAGTCCCTTGGCCTGCAATACACTGCAGTTGGGTAAGCACATGGTAGCATTTCCTGACTGACCCTGATGAATTTTGTCTTGCTCTCCAGAGCAGTTTCAGAGTTGGATTCCCTTGGGATGAAGTTAAGGAAGCTGATGGGCTCCAGGAGTGATCTGATCTCAGTGGGTGTTGGGTCCTTGGGATCAGACTGGAGCTGGTCCATGTAACATCAGAAAAACAGGTGTGCAAGTCAGCTCCTTAACTATGGGAATAAATCACACCAGGCTCCATTTTCTTCAGGCAGGAAAAAACCCTTTTTTATTCACATAACTCATTTTTATAGAGTCTTACAGACTTTGTGTGTGACTCCAGTTGGGTGGTAGCTTTCTTGCCAATTACTTTATTGGTTAGTAATTAGTAATTGGTTAGCTTTTTACTTGTCTATCAAATCTCTCTATTCTTAAATTGTTTACATATTTTCTTCACTGGTTCTCATGGAATAGATTTAATGTTTATGCAGGTGTTTGTTTTTCACCCAGGAATAGATTGTTATGTTAACAAACCGTTCACACCAGGATTGCTTTCACATGGGAACTTGCAAAGTGCCAGCTTGCCAGGCTAGCCACTGATTTTACAGAGCAGGTCTGATTTTATGAGGCCTTTCTTTTATAATTTTTCTACCTTTCTGCAACACTTAACAGGTATGGCTTTGCAGTTCTGCTGCTCTCTCTTTGCTCCACAAATTTACCAAATACAGAAGGTGATCAATACGTGCATATATTTAGAAGCAGCTCTATGATTTTGGTTTGTGTTTTTCACTTGGCTTAGGCTTGATACAACTACATTGCGTGACTTTGTTTTTTTCATTGCAACACTGGATCAGTTTCTTACATGTCTGTAGGTATTTGTTTGCTCTTTTCCAAACATACCAGTGTTCATTGCCTCCCCAGTCAAGACAGAAATATACTGACATGAATAAGTGAGTTACAGGTGGTGGAGAGGTCTCAGTTTCACTGAGATGCTCATGAGAACCACTCAGAATCTGAAATAGACAGCAGGAAACAAAAGGATTGTTTGTAGTAGTGTAAACAAAGGGTTTATAGAGGAGGTTTATAGATCATATGATCTTCTGTAACTGAGATTTTTTTTTCCTAGCTCTGCATAGAGGGATGTATTTGAAAGGGCTCCACTAACTTGAAAGAGAATGGAGATTGCAAAATTGGAGGTTAAAAGCCCTTGTTCTGTTCTTGACTGGTTGCAAAATTTCTGTGTGATTTAGGTAGGCCCTTGAAGGCTGCAGTTTCAGAAATAATGTCAGTGTTTGAGCTGTGTTATTGTTTTGGGAATTCGAAATGTCAGAGTTGCCTGTGATGGACCTCCAGTGCATGTTTAGGGAAAGCTGACTGCCTTTCAAAATGTTACTGAGCAATGCCATGGGGAGGGGGCTCACGTGTGCTGGTCTGTTAGCAACACAGTGGCTCACTGATATTTGTGCACTCCTGTGAGAAAAACACCAAGATTTAGGAGTATCCTCACAATCCAGAGGAGCTGCAGGAAGGTCGGTGGTGTTGGTAGTTGTCTAAGGGTCTGAATTTCTGCCCTTTAGGCAGGAACCTGGGAGGATATGAAATACAGTGGTCACAGTGGTTGTCATTTAGGGTGCAGTTGCCGCTCCCAAAGTTGCACTTCCATGTGTCTGTGTTTGCTGTGCCATTGGAGCAGCCCCACAGGTGGCTGGGATAACACATCCTGAGGGGTTTTGGCATTTGGTTATTACTCACCCTCCAGACCATCTCTGCAACCTGGAAATTCCAGGTGAAAGATTTTCTACTTATTTCAATACAGATTGTGTCTGTGAATGGAGTCTCACATGAGAAAATTTTTGTGGAGACTGTATTAGAAAATCAGCTTAATCTCATTTTCTTGTACTATCCCTTCTCCATCCATTATTCCAGGAAAATGGTAAATAAAGAGCATACCTAGGAATGTTGGGTATGATCCAGTCAGGCTTTCAGTGATTATCTCTGAAGTGGTTCATGGTGCTAATTATGCAGAATTATCTGCATAATTCTATGATTTTGGGTAGAATTAGTATTACCTGTTTATCTAACCCAGCAGATTTGGGCTGTAAATTCATCCTCTGTTCTTGCTGCCAGCACAATCCAGTGTGACTGAGTTGAGCAGGATGGACTCTTAATCACTCACCTGTTTTTCAGTGATCTGTGGATGCTGAGGACCCAGCACTGAGTGTTGCTTTCACACCACTGTGAAAGCATTTCCATCATTTCTAGGAACTTGAACTTGCACTGGTAATAAGGGGGAGAGGAGCAGCACATCAAAACTGTCAGCAAATTGCAACAAACCTGAGAGGAACAGGTTTGTTGTTTTTTTTTTTTTTTGCCTGTGTTGTGCTTAGTGTGC
Source organism: Calcarius lapponicus (assembly GCA_039654755.1). Taxonomy (NCBI): domain Eukaryota; kingdom Metazoa; phylum Chordata; class Aves; order Passeriformes; family Fringillidae; genus Calcarius; species Calcarius lapponicus. The sequence goes on along the minus strand of CM077470.1, from coordinate 18,913,114 downwards.
TCAAGTAGAGTATGGAGTAATGAGGCATGGTCACATTTACATGGAAACACTTCCCCTAATGAGGGGAATGGTGTTATCTATTTTACTGTAGTGGATTTCCATTAAAAGCAGGACTTCAGCACATTCACCATCTGAAATGTGGGCTGGGACTGGCTTGGTGGAAACAAGGCACATAAATAGGAGGGAATGGGATGGATGGGAATCTCTGGCTGTGACCAGTTAAGGGAGAAAACAGACACAGTGTAAGAAATCCCTGCCAGGTGTTGCTCTGCATTGCAATTGAGTGCCTGATCTTGCACAAATCATAACAAGAAACAATAGGTTCATAAAATGGGAAAAAGAGAGTGAAATAAGGAACATATTTTTCAAGGCAGGCAATTTAACCCTTGGGATAGAAATGCTGAGGTAAGCTTTGAACTCTGCACCTTTTGATGTCTTGAAATGAAAAATGGTTTCCAGAAAGATGCCCAAGCAAAAATTTTTTGCCCTTGGGTAAAGGTGGTATCCCAGGGAAATGTAATGGGTTGCAGTGTACAGGAGATGGAATGATGTGGATTCCTTGGTGAAAGAGTGAATTACTGGGAGTTTTACTATTGTTGATAGTCGATAGAAATGAACTCCTATGAGATACAAAAACAAACCTTTATTACAATAATCTCTCTTTCCCCCCCCCCCCCCCCTTTCTGCTGCTTGACAATGATGGAAAGTTCCTCCTTTCCTTTTTATATGCTACTGTAAATCTTTGTTGTAATAGGAAAGAAATAATAGGTTATCTTATATCTGAGCTAAAGAGAACTTTTCCTGAAGAGTTGCAGACTGAAGTATGGAATTCTACTGATTCCCATGCAGCACTTGACAAAATTTAATATATATTTACTCAGGGGTCTGAAAGCTGCAGCTGTGACTGTGGAAAGGATTTCAAAGGCTGCACTTTGGCTGGATGTGGTCAGCATTCATCCATGACCTGGCATTAACTCTCATGCCAGGACCTTGATCTGGCTGTAAGTGCTATGCAATTTTTTTTTTTCTTTTTTCTTTTTCTTTCTTTTTTTCTCCTTGAGAGTGCAAGAATTTGGGTTGTGCAGCCTCTCATTTGCTATAAAGATTTTGAGGAAAGGACTTTATTTTTTTTTCCTTTCCATCACATATCCTTTTTATTGCAGTGAAAGCAACTTGATGTGTGTCTTCCTTCTAAGTGTGCAGTGTGGTGGTTGGGTTAAAGCAAGCACAAAAAACCCTGGTTTGGTGGCTTTAGCAGGTCCACGTTGGGCTGTGCACATTCAGTAGTGTCCACCCAGCTCTAGTGGAGTGACTCCATCTGTTTGGTGGGTCACTTGTTCTGTACCTCAGGGAGGTGTTTTCTTCCCAAAAAGTCTTGTTTTACAGCTGGTGTGTTGGGATTACTCTTGAGACACTGCACATGGTAGGCAGCCAAAATCTGTATTTAAAAGTATTTGTAGAAACAATGTTTAGTCGCTGAGAATGAGTTAACTGGTTCTACAAAGGCTCTTGGATTTAGCTGACAGATTACTGGGAGGCTTTTGCCCTTAAGGAGTTTCTTGAGGTTCTTGGTGTGGAAAAAGCTATGCTTTGAGATTAAATTATTCAGGTGCTTTTCAAAGTAATTAAGTCTTCTAGCATTTAATGTTTTATGTATGCAGGTTAAAAATGAAGGTTGATTAAATCACAACAAAGGGAAGTTTATTCACATACGACAGACAGTAATGTCTCTTTTGTGACTGGTGGAATGCTGTTGAGCCCACTTCATTACATTGAATATTGAACCATTATATTAGTGCCATTTTTTCTAAGTGATGGCATTGTTAAAAGGCAGGCAGTAGAATTTGATGCAGTACAGCCCTGGCTGTGCTAAGTAGTGCAGAATACTTCTTTTTCCTGTCAAGTATCTGATTTATAGACAATTTTTCAGTTTGTGTTTTTGAAATGGCCAGGTGAGCTATACAAAACTCAGCAAGACCAGGAGGCAGGCCAAAGTAATGATTTTCTTGTTGGAAAGTAATAGACATGCCAGTACAGCATGTAATAACAGCAGGTTTTACAGAGTGCTGCAGAACAGTGGGAGTGTGAAACACACACGTTACATAAATTATCCGTGCTTCCATTTCTGCAGAGTTCTGGGCCACAGTAACTCATTCATACTTTCTTCTTGCTTGGTTACTTTCTTTTTTTTTTTCCAGTCATTGAGAGTATCAATGCATGAACTCCTTCAGCCTTTTAAAAACTTTACCTGTCTTACCTCCTCTGGATTGAGTACCTTGTCCTTTGGATACCTGTACTTGCTGTTCAGGAATCAGTGAATGGTCTTTGAAATCCAACAGCAAATCAGACCTCACTGTTGCAGCTTCCAGTGTGTTGTCTCTCATTATCCTCTCTCCTATCAGGACAAAGCAAACAAAGAAACACCTAAGACACAAATTTAGAACATTCCCTATGTGCTGTGTCAGTGTGACAGTTCATCCGTGCAAGTATTTATTGATTATTCTGAGTCTACTTTTTAAAGGGCTACTCCCATAATAAGATTGAGGTTTTGTACTCTTATGACTGTGTTCCTTGGTCTTTGTGAAGATCTGGAGACAGACTTTGTCCATATTTTTTTTCCCATAATTTTCATCCATATTTTTTTGATATTTTGTATGATCACAAAGAAAGACACCTTGTCCTGCATGTCTTGTGTTTCCATTCCTGTACTCTCAGCCTATGCCATCGTGCATTGTAACAGCTTGTTCCTCTGTCTGGGATCCTTCCAGTTTCTTTTTCACAGCTTCAGGGAGGTCTGGGGCCTCTCCTAATAAATACTGTAAAAAATAAATAAACCAAAGTAGCTCAAAATTATCCATGAAAAGCTTAGAAAAGGCAATGTAGGTTAGAAGAACCCTGGTTGTTGGAGAGAGAGACATTCCAAGAGTGTAAATCCTTTAAATTCCTTGGACATTTGAGGCAAATCCATGAAAAACTAGTGAGCTATGGGAAGTATCTTAAGGGACCCTTCATCAGCTTCCACTGGTCCTGGAGAAAGCATAGTAATAGATGTTTTTTAATCAGCAAAGGTTTCACATTTTTGTTCTACTGAGATGGAAATTTCCTGGTGATATGAAAAGACTTTTTCCACATGGGAAAAGAGTCTCCCTTTGTTTTTGCCCTACCTTGCATAAAAGTTGCTTTTGTATTTTATTTTAATCAGTTTTTTTTTTTATTTTCATCCATCAGAGAAAAGGGATGTTCCTATGGAGATAACATTTTCATGTTATGAAAGTGTTTTCAGTTGTAATTCTCCTGCAAGTCGACCTGGATGAACCAGTGACACTGCAATGCCTTTCTGTTTTTATTCCCTTTTTGTTTTGTGCTCAGTTTCATTGTTATTCCTGTCTCTGTGACTCTTTTTGCTACAAGAAAAATTCCTTGTCCGTTATCATAGGGGCCCTTCATGCACTTTATGGATTTAGTTTTTAGTAATATGAAACATAAGTCTACTTTCTGATCATGCTGCAGTCTTCTGAGACTTGGAGGTGTCTGTGCCTTACCTTGAAGTGTTTGAAAACAGCTCTCAGTTATCAAGATTTAACATCATTTGGGAAAAATCAGAAGTTAGTTGGCTTTTAAGATATTGCCCAAAGGCAATGCATTCAGCATGCAGCCTTCTCTGATGTATGGGAAGCACAAAATTTGAGTCTCCAGAAATTCACCTCAAGCATAAAACTTCTAAGTAAAGACACGACTTGGAGGGTGACAAGAGGTTAATCTGGGTGAGGGTGAGTTGTTTTCACCAAGAAAAGCCTGTTCCTTTATGGACATCTGAAGGGCTCTTGGTACAGAGGCCCCCAGCTCTGAATCTGTCAGAGTCACTGAAATATCCCATATTTTTTGGTGTACAGGGTTGTGGAACCTTTCATTATTTCTCTTCAAAGCAGCTACTGGTTTTTTGAGGGCTCAATTCTTCAGCTGCATGGCACCAAAGACTTTGTTTCTGGGGTTTTGTACTTCAGCAGTTGTAGTTCAATTCTAAGCATTTCTGAAAGTTTTATTTATATTGTGACAGGGCTTCAATCGTCATCCAAGATGGAATTGCAATTGGAACACTGAGGGAAACAAAAGCATTTTTCTGCAGTCCAAATAGATAGGATAAGTATCAAGGGGATGAAAATTAATACTGTTATCTCCATTTTCCATTTTTCTGTTTCAGTTTTTCTATAATAGCTGTGAATTGGTGTGATTTGACAAATCTACCAGCAGTTTGCATTGGCTGTCTCTGAAATGGGGAGAGAGTCTTTCCAGACAGACAAGAAGGGAGGGAAGAATGTTTCTTTCTCTTGAAGTGATTAGATTTTTAAAAAATCACTATGTACAAAGAATATTTGCAAACAATCCCATCAAACTGGAAAAGGAGGCAGCAAGTTTGTGTATTAGGAAAGGAAGTAGCTGAGGATGTCTGTGTGGTTTGACTGGAAACATTTAACCAGAACTTTAGGATTATTTTCATGGTGGCCTTTCTTGCTCAAGGACTTTTGGTGAGTATTGATAATTCTATGCATATAATGAATTAATTTGATTGCATATCTTTAGCATACCATATAGTGATAACTTCAATCTGCTGCAGTCTGGGTTATAATTATTTGTATATCCCAACTTGGAGAGTTGATCCTGAATCTACTGGATAAGTTCCAGTTGTTTGGGCCATGCCAAGTGTTGAGCTGCTGTTGTCCTCCTTTGCTGTAGTGTTGCTTGGGAATCAGACCCTGAGCATGGACCAGTGAAGGTGGAGGCTGCAAAAAGCCTCTGGAAGCAGTAATTGGAAGATGAGCCACTTGGTACTTCTGACAAGGATTGTGAATGCATTCATCCCATTTCCAGGCTCTGACATTGACTTTTTCTCCCCCTTTTAATGGATTTGTGCCCAAAGAGTCTTTCAAAAACTCGTAAAGAGTCTAATTCTGGAAGAAGCATAATGGTTTATTTTGGGTTTTCTTATTTTGCCACTGACCAAGAGAAGCCTTTTGTGCCTGGATTTATGATTTATGGGCATGTGTAAAACCTATTGTCTGCGCTTCCCCCATGGATTATTCATCTTTTTCTTTCAAAATGCACTCACATTCCTGGAAGTTATCCTAGTGCTTGCAGTTGAACCTGAAAGTTTGGAGACATCAAATCACCTGTGATACTAAACCAAACTGCAGTTGATGTAATGATACCTGCTTCCCAGGAGGGTTTCCATTTCAGGCAGTGAGCATTTGTGATGCACTTTGAAATGATACAATGGTAGGTGCTTTGAAAATGTTCCCCAGCACTCTAGAAGGGCTCATAAACATGTAGCTGCTACTGTTGAGTTACTTCAGTTTTCATCTTGGGACATATGTTGTGTAAATTCAGTTGGAGATTTTATCGATATTTTCTTGGATCTTAAGGAAACTACAGGTAGCCCTGCTGCTCAGAGAGTAGCTGAGTTCTAATTCACTATGCTGTGGCTTTGAAGAAACCAGCCTTACAGGAGTTTCTGTGTTCTTACCAGACACTGAACTGGTGAAGCTGGATGTGATCCATATTAATCTTTGCTTCCAAGCAGTGCAGCTTACAGCAAATAACCCTTTCCTCTAACACCCCCTGTCCTCTGCTGTATAAACCAGTTTTGGGAGGAGTAATGGAACAGTGATTAAAAAAAATTAATCCAGTCATCCCCAGCCTCTGAACATTAAGATAAACCACCCAATCCCATTTTCCTTTTCAGTTATCTGGATGTAATCTGCCTCTCAGTGCTGTGCAGCTGGTCAGAGTGAAGGGCTCCTGCAGTGACAAATGGGATTGGATAGTAATACACCCATGAAATAAATAGAAAGAAAATATTGCAACAGTTTGTGGTTGTTTTATAATATAGTAATCACAGATTTTAGACAAGGTGTTGGTAATGTAAAGGCTGGGAAGAGAGGTATGGTATGGATGGGCCACCCACCATGCACCATGGTACAGACCAGGGCATGCAGAAAGTGAGTCAGGTCCTGTGAAACTGGGGTTGTACCAAAACCCCGTGTTATGATCCCCTTCTGACACCAATTTAATGTTATGATCCACCTCTGATACCAACTGATGTTAAGATCTGCTGGAATAATGTTAGGATCCCACTCCTGAAGTAATATTAGTGTCTGAACTAAAGTGCAAATGAGACCATATGCACTTATGAAAAGGGGACTCAGGAGCGACCTTGTCACTCTCTACAACTCCTGAAAGGTGGCTGTGGTCCGGCGGGGTTGGTTTCTTTCTCCAGGCAGCACTGACAGAACCAGAGGTCAAAGTCTTAAGCTGCACCAAGGGAAATATACGTTGGATATTAGGAAAAAGTTTTGTATGGGAAGAGTATAAAGTACTGGAATGGCCTGGGTGCTGGAGTCAGCATCCCTGGATGTGTTTAAAAAAAGCCTGGATGTAGCACAGGGTGCCATGGTTTAGTTTAGGTGTGAGGGCATGGGTTGGACTCGATGATCTTGAAGGTCTTTTCCAATCTAGTCATCCTGTGAATTCTGTGATTCTTTGGAGCTGTAGAGGCTCATGGTGTGTGGTGTCAGCTCTCCTGGCCATTAGCAAACCTGGGAAGAAAATCACAGACTGAGCTGGCAAACACTTTGCTCTGGAGTGTGACTGATCAACATTCGGAAATGCCAAACGCTCACAACATCCACCCTGAGATACTTGGGGGTCTGAAAACCACTTTAAGGCAGAAATGATTACAAACCAGTAGACAGTAACCAATTTTCATGCCACTGTGACAAAACCTTTTCAAATAATTGCATGAAAATACAACTTTGAAACATGTATTTTCTGTATTTCTAGTGCTATTTATCAGATATGCATCGAGAAGTTAGAATTAATCTTCATTTGCAAATTTCTTTGAAGCAAAGCACTATGACTCTGACTGCATGGTTATTAATCCCTTGAGTTTACCAACATGTGGACATCAGAAGGGATGCTGTTTTACTTTGATTGGGCTTTTATGCAGAGAAAACAGCACATGCTCTGTCCATCTGCTTCATTAAACTGTAAACACTATTCAATTTTGTAACATTTTAATGCATGGGCATTAAATATTTTGTGGACATTGAGTAGCTGTCTGGCTGTTGCATTTTTAAAGCAAATTTAATCTTCTGTTCTAGGTTTCTGGGTTGCCTTCTGTTCTTTCTTTTCTTTTAATTTCTTTTTAATTTGAAAGTCCTCCTACCTGACTTTAAGCCTTAGATGAAGTTCTTAAATCAGCAGGGAGGATTAGACAAATTTTAGGTATTTCAGCAGAACAATTCAGGTCATCAGTCTTTTGCAGTTAATTATAGAGGGAAGCCTGGGTGACTTTGCTCTTAAATTAGATGCCTGCAATTATTGTGAAATGAGCCTGGATCTTAGCCTGGTGAAATGATTTCATATCCCAGTACAGGTGGGTTAAATCGCCAATCCAAAAATATTTTTTTCCCTTCATTGCTATTAAAAATACATTCACAGAGTCAATTTTTGTGAACATTTCTTCTGCATAAAACATAGCAATGTCTGAGCTGGGTTTCCTTCAGATGTTTGCCTGCATTTCCTTTTGAAACAGAGAACAAGCAGAATTAGGAGGAGCTAGGCAAGACTGTCCTGGGCAGTGAAGAAAGGGGGCTTGGTCTGCAATGCCTTTGAGGCACTGCTGAGAGGGTGTGAGGCTGCTGAAAACATTCACAGGATCTGCTTCAGGGCTCATTTGTACCCAAACGGTGCTGGCATCATTCTGGGGGTTCATTAGAGTTATGTCATGATTTCAGAGTTGTCTCAGGCTGCTGGCTCCCAGGAGAGAAAGTGGCATTGTGTCAGAGTGTTCTGGTGGCACGAAATATAAACCTTTGTCTAAGGTGATTGACAAAGATTAATGTTTTGTAATTGGGAGCATTAGAGAAAGCTAAAGATCTTTGTACTGTGTATTTTTTAAAAACAACCAGCAGGCTGTTCAGAGAAGTGTAGTGTGGAGCAGGATAAAACCTCATTTTTCTGTGTAGTGAGAGCCTTAGAGTTCAGTAAAAATTGCGCTTTGCTTTGAGTTGTTTCCTGGCCCTGCTCATGACAGCATACTGGTATGTGTGAGCTGAGGACCTGAGCATGCTTTGAGATCTACACTCTAACAGTGTAGCACAAATATTACATTTTTCTCTTCTGAGATGTTTTTCCCCCTGCAATTTAAAGGAATGATATTTCCCTTATGTAGCATTGCCCAAGCTGTTAACAGGCTTGTTTTATGTTCTTGCTGTCACATGAAGAGAGTGGAAATCACCATCGTAGCAACTGTGTGGCTTCAGAAGTGAAAGACAAAAAAAACCTTTCTCCTGAAAGCATCAGCTACAGGACAGGTTGTATTTTTTTTTCCAAGTATTCTCATCAAGTTGCAGTAAAAAGCTTTTCTCCATTCCATTTGTGTGCCTTCTGTTGGGCTTCAAAGCCGGTTTTACCCTTGGGTGGCTGAAGTCAGGAAAACTCTTCTGTACAGACCGTGGCAAAACTAGCTGCAGCAAGGAAGGAGAGAGGATTAAAAAATCCTGTTTATCAGAGAAGAGAGCTGACCCCACTGCCCTGAGCTCTTACACTGTCTGAATGGCCTCACTTGTTGGCATCAGGGTGAGCTCTGTGGCGGCTGGAGCGGCTCAGAGCTCGCAGGATTTGCTGTGCTGAGCTGCCTCTGGTTTGGCACAGCAGCCCAGGAACATCTCTGCAGCCCTGAAAGGAGGGAGGTGACAGAGGTGAATTATTTTTGACCTGTGATCAAACAGCATTTTCAATGAGAAAGAGCAGCAAAGAGAACAGGCTGTATTGCAGAGTCATCCTGACTTCCCCTTGCCTTCCACAAGGTCTCCCTGCATTTTGTTTGCTGGAAAATAATGTGTGCCTTGCTTCCCTGGTGCTCTGGCACAGGCAAGTGACTCCAGGGGCTGTCCCACATCCTTGTCCCATGTCCTGCACGTGATCCAGGTGTGTTTGAACAAGTATGGACAGTGTAAAGGTGACAGTTCCTGCTACTGGAAGGTCTGGGGACCAAGCAGGGACCCCATGGGATAGAACCTGGCAGAAAATGTAGCTTGGATACTATTGACAGCAGTAAGGGGTTTAGGAGAGATTTCTTCCTCCCAGCAATATTTTTAAAATTTTTGTTCATTTGTGGTGTAAGTGCATCTTCAAGATGCAATCTGTATGTTTTTTCCACAAAAGAACAAAAAGAAGATTTATGTCATATCAATGTGTGATTAGTTTTAAATATTTTTGTTATTAATAACCATTTCATAGCAAGAGATTCTCTAATAAAGACCAATAATAATCATGTAAAGTCTTTGCTAATGGTAATGTTGCTGGGACATTTTTGAAAAATGTCTCACAGGCAACTCTAGATGTCAGCTGGTAAAACCAGAAGTCATTTCTATGCAGTAGTGCTTTTATCATTGTGAGAGATAAAAGAGATTCTGATGGAAGACATTTGTGAAAGGTACATTTCTAAAACCTTTCTCAGCAGTGGAGCCTGCAGGATGCTCTCAGCTGGTACAGCGCGTTGTGCAGCTTCAGAGCAGAGCTGAGTTCAAGTGGATATTGTTTCACCTGCCCCCCTTTCCAAGGACCCACCTATGTGCTGCTTCCCACTTGTGTGTCTGCTGGATTAGTGTGCTGAGAAGATGAAAGGCTCCAGCTATGATCTTTTGGAGATAAAAAGTTCTCAAGTGTCTCATGTTTCAGCTATTTTTTGTTTGCCTCTGGAATCCATCTTCTCCATGCACCGGTTTTGGTTTCTCCAGGATCCTTTTACTGTTTTTTGCTTCTTTTTGAAAGTGGGCAGCAGCCGATCCTTCACTCATAACCTGCTCTCAGAAATTACAGGTGCCATGCTAGTGAGCCTTCGGGCTGTATGCAGCCTTTTCCATCAAGGCAAGAGCCCATAGACACAGATAGTGTCCCACTGGAAATCAGGACATTTTAGAATCCATTTTTGCATCCACTGTCATTTTGCTCTTTTTTTTTTGCCATCCACTTGTTGCTGCTGCAGTGCTGCTGTGCCAGAGCAATTGCTGGTGTGATTGTCTCTTCCCATGTGTTTTAGGGAGTTGAGGTGTCCTGTTAATCAGATGGGAAGCTCCAGACTGCTGGATGTGATTTGGGTGTGGTGCAGACCCTGCGTTCTGCACATCAGACCCGTGTCAGGATGTGCTCCTGGCGGCTGTGGCACTTTGTCCATGGCCAGGAGCCCCAGAGGCTCCTGTCAGCTGCAGCATTTCCAGAGGCTACATGAGCACCTAAAGGCAGACAGGGATTCCATATGTGCCCATTTCTGTGAGTCTATAATTCCCTAAATCAAGGATTGACTGAGAATGAGGGTGGCAGGGCATAGTCTTTGAAAGTGCCTTTGTGCACTGCTGGGAATAGCCTGGGAGTGGCTTTGCCCAGCTCTCCTGGGTGCAGATATTTCCAGCATCTGCCCAGGATGCTCAGGAAAATCTGCTGGGTCTGAGACCCTGGGCAAGCCCAGCTGCTCAGCTCGGGGCTCAGTCTGCAGGTGGAGGATGGAGCTGGGTGTCTCAGGAGGAGTGCAAGGACAGAGCCCCCCAGAAATGCAGCCCCACCCCTGGCAAAGCACAGCCCCCCTCAGGAAGCATGAGCAGCCATCTAGGAAATGGCATTTTAAGAAACTGTAAAATCAGCACTTGGAAATAATTGAATTGTGCTTCATATATTTCTTTTGTCAGTGCCTCCTGTATTAAGCTGTTCAGTTATTAAAAGTTTTGCCCTCCTGAGATCTCTGCTTCTTTCAGAAGTGCTGGGCAGGGTGTAGCTGCATCCACAGGGTGCTGGTTGCCTGGAAGGTCCTGGTGCCATAACACAGCAATCTGTATTCATGTGCTGTGCTTTCATTCCAAGATCACAGGAGAAACAGGATCATTACTGTATATTAAAAGAATTAATTGTGTGGCTTGGTTTACTGGCAAAGCTGTGTATTTAGAGCAGAGAGCATTGCAGGTAGCAGAAGTATGTGACCTAAGTCATGAGGTTAATTTCTGTAGTTGATCCTGCATCCTGTCAGAGCTTCCTTCACCTCTGGAATCCCTCTGTGCCTACAGCAGGGTGCAGAGCTGTGACCCCCAGGAAAGAGCCCTGTGGTGGATATCATGCCCATGGGATTTCCCAGGGCAGGAAGGTGTTAATTTTCTCTAGTAATAGGCAGTGCCTTTTGGTCCTGATCTGAGGTGGAAGTGAGGAGCAAAGCTCTATCCCCCTGTGTCTCTTTGAAAGGTATTCTCTAGGTTGAGGGCTTAAATCCAATCCTAACGCACACACAAAAAAAAAAAAAAAAGAAAAGAGTTGCCTGTACCTGCTGGCTTGGCAACTTGTTTAGAAAGGGAAGAAAGTAAGGGATGGAGGAGATGTAATAATTTCATTTTTGCACAGGGACTTAAAATCCACCATCGGTGCTACCACAAATTACTCCTGGCATCATCTCTCACACTCTGAATGCTTTGCAGGAGCTGAGTTCTCCTTTTACTTCAAGGATGCAAAACATTCAGGGTCGGGGTAAATTCCAGCACTATGTCAATGTTCTTCCTTGGGTCTGAATCACTGGGGAAAAGGAGGAACCATAAAACCTTGGGCCCATCTTTGCCCTTCAGGGCATCAGGGAGATACCAGGGAGGGAGTGTCCACAGGATGGGAGCTTTGCTTCAAGGCCATAGGGTGAGCCTGTTCCTAAACTTCCATCCCACTCTGATTGCTGGTCTGTGGAGGGGTCAGAGGTCCTCCTTGTGCCGTGTCTCCTCTGCTTAATGCTCTGAAAGAGGTGTGCTCCTGCACTGTGCCAGCAGCAGCAGCAGCAGACTCTTTTCCCCAAAGACTTGTCAAAGCTTCCTCAGCTTTCTCAGCAAATACTTTTATCTGTTTATGTATAAGCAGCATTTAAAGGGAACAAATGGCCTGTGTGATCATTCCCATGTTCATTTTTTAATGCATTTAATTCCTGATGCTGACACTTGGTTTTTCAAAGTGGGATTAGAGCTGCTGAGGATAAACAGTGCCAGCATTGCATGCAGCACGAGTGGAGACCTGTGTAAAGCTCAGCCAGGCTTTCTTATTGACAAAGCCTAATTAAAAATGCATCAAGTTAAAGATGTTTTTCCTTGATAGTCAGATGTCCTGGAGTGAACTGTCCTGTGCAGCTCCTCTTTTTGTGGTAACACAAGGGGATTTAAACCATGAGTTTATTCCAGTGTGATCTCTTGGCATTCCCAAGAACCATGAGCTGAACATGCCATTTCCATGAGCAGCACCTCTAAACCCTTCAGCACAGCTGCATTCTCTCTATGTATTCTATTTAAAAGTCCTGAAATAATTTCCTGGAGCAGTTCCTCAAAGCAGGGAGATTGAGCATCAAAGGATTGCCCAAAGCCGTGGAGTGGACCTATGTATTAATGTTGATTAACACAATGAAACTGCTGTGTGTGAATTCAGGGCCCTCTGTAAATATTGGCCCTCCAAGGGTTTATAGAATGATTTTGGAGAAGTGGTTCAGAAGTAGTGCTACAGCCATTGCTTTGCATTTATTTTTTGCTTTTTTTTTTCTTAGATTGTGATTACTGTGAAATTATTTTTAAATTTTAGTTTTCATTCAGTGTTTAAATTATTATCATGCTTATAATAGTTAGGGGTGTACAAGCTGTCTTTTGGAATTAAAAGCAATTTTTTTTGCTTGCATTTGTTTTGGGCCGGGATGAGTAATGACTTTGGGACAGCTTTGTGGTATCGTGTGTTTTGCTTTAGGTTTACTGACGAATGGTGTTTTCTTCAACCAGCAGGCTGGCAGGGAATTGCAAACAGTGACCTCATTTATCCTACTAGAGCTCACTCTCCTTGACGTTTTCATCGGCCAGTGGGGGAAGATGTTTGCTGTTCAGCTGCTGCCAGCAGAGCTGGCGCTTATTTTATCTCCGCAAACTCGGTGAATATTCTGAGCGTCGTGTCAGTGTAAGCAGTGTTGTGCCTGTCCTACATGGAGCCACGTTCTGTTTGAGACAGGAGCAGCAGCAGTGAGTGAGGCAGGTTGGTTCAGAGGTGTGTTTCATTACAGGTTTGTGCAGCGTGTGCTGCAAGGCTGTTCGCAGGGCGCTCTGTCGTTTGGACCTCGCCAGCTGGAAACCGTTTGCAAAAATAATGCAGTGTGCTACTGATGCTTTTCCTCTTTCTTAAAAGATGCAGGAAAATCTGCACATCTGTAATGTAATTATCTTGATCTTGAGGAATGAAGTTAATGAACCTACTGCAGAGTCATCATTTTCTTGTCTTTTTTCAACTTTTAGCAGGGAACTTAGAAGTGTGTTTTGCAAAATATATGAACTAGTAGTGAAATGCTGAGAGAAAAACAATTTTTCCTGTATTCCTAGAAACAATAAGAACTCTGAACAGTTGCCTAAAGCGTCTCCTACTCTAGATTAGTTAAATTTTGTAAAATCAGGCTTAGATTTTTCCTCCAACACACAAATTGTGCAAATTTCAATGCAGCCTAATGTGGTGTTGGGTTGGATAGCAGATCACCAAGTCTTTCTCTTCTTGTTCTAACCTGGCATTAGCAATGCAGACATAATCCCTGCAGTGTGTGCTGTGGTAGAGGAGGGCAGAAGTGTCCTGGCAGATGCAGGCTTGTAGACTGCCAGCTTTCTTTTGTGCATGTCCTGGCAGTGATTTTGATGGATGTGTATCTTATTTAATGGAATGCCTCACAATATTTTTAAAAATTAATTAGAGCTGCAAGAGTTCATATCAATATTTACTTAATATTCTGTAGTTTAAACAAAAGAATACCTAATAATAAATAATAGTTAGAACAATTTCAGTGAGTTTTCAGACTTTTAAAAGACATCATTAATATGCATTGTGCCTTTTCTGCCCCATTTTGCACAAAGTTCCAGCAGGATGTATAGAGGCAGGTGTCACGCTGATTAGGGTACCTGCAGCTTGTTTTGAGTTTGGAAGACTTTTCTTTTGGAAGCTATTTAGGTGTCTGCCAAGAACATCTCTAGTTCAACTGACAAAGAGTGCAGTGGGTGCACTGTGCAAAATAAATAATTTAAAATGTATAAGACAGAAGAAATAGTGGCTTCATGTGGTACCACTGGCAATTTTGTGTAGATTTTTGCAGCTTTTAAGGTTCAAGAAAGGCAGACTACTAATGGGATTTTTTGAGTAACTGAAAGCTCATTGAGTTTGCTAGCAAGTTTTTTCAATCATGTAATTAATTAATAGTAAATACTTTTGGAAATTGCTGCTATTATGCAGATTACCTTTCCTGACTTCAGATTCTTCTGGAATAGGTTGAACTCTGATATTTACTCTGCAGTGTTCAACTGAGAGCAAACACATCCATCTCAGAGACAGGGCTGCCTAGTTTGCTGCAGTAGCTTAATGAACTCATCCTGAATACTCATTTATTCAGTATCTCTCTCCATATCACTGTATCAGTGGTTAATCCTTAACAAAGCTGCTTGTTGCTGTTCTTATTTCCTGATTCTAGAACACGCTGCAAACAGCATACAGTTCCCCTACTGCCATTGCACTGGACTTGCAAAATAATTTGTTTTGCTGTCCTGAAAACAGTACTTTCATACAACCAAGCTATTTTGATGATGTTTGTTGTCATCTGCCTCAGGAAATGATAGTGGCATCTTTGACATGTGAATTATATTTCATGTTCCAGTCCTGGGAAAAAAATCTATTATTATTTTCTAATTTTAGCTGCTGCTTGTCCATAGCCACTGCAACAAGATTTTTAGGAACAGTGTTCTAAACATCCAGACACATATTGTTTATTTTCAGGATATTTAATTATCTTAAATATCAGACTGATATTATATATCTAAATATAGATAAGTACTGGCATTTAAAATCCATGTAAATACTTTTTAATAGATAAATAAAGACATATAAGAATGAGATGGGTAAGGCTTGCAATGCCATCCCTGCCCAGCCTCCATGTGTTTCTCCAACACTCAAAAACCACCATGGAGATGGGTTTTCTGCACTTGTTGTGTCTCCTTGGTGCTGTGTGCTGTTAAAACAGGCTTTTAACAAAACAGACTTTAAACAAAACAGTACAGCCTCCTTCATTTTGGGCATCTTCAACCAGAAAAGTCCCGCACGAGTAAATAAATGTGTTTTAAGGCACCAAAGATGCCCAGAGCTGTGTGCAGTGATGTGCAGGAGGGATGCAGCCAGCAGGACTGTGCGGGCAAAGCCTTTCTCTGCAGGGTTTTTATGGGCCAGGGAGATTGGTATGGTCAATAATTTAATATGCATTTTGAACACTTAGAATGATTTAGTGTGTTACATAAATGGAAGAGGGAAAGGCTGTATCTATTTTTTCCAGTTCATTGTTCATGACGATAAGAGGAGTTTTATTAACTTCACAGTTGGTGCTACTCTGTTGATGCTTTTAATTTTTATTGTGTTTGGTTTTAATCCATTTAAAAACCCAACAAACCAGGATTATACTGGTTTGGGGGTTTTTTGTGCTTTGGAATTTTTCTCTCTCTTTTTGTTTTTTTCCCTTTCTAGTCTTTTGTTTCTTATTAGGAAGCTGCAATTCTTCATAGAACTGACAGGTACAATTTTGGCTGAGTATTCAAACCTGAATACTCCACAATAAGCATGCAGGAATAATGTAGACACTGAAAAATGGGGAAAGTCTCTTCATCTGGGTTAGGAAATCATATATTCTCTGCTAATTTGAAGGCTGAGAATGCCATATAAATCACTTGTTTTTTAGGTTAGTAATGCAATACTAGAACAGTAGAGAAGGGGAAAGGTAAACATTCATTACAGAATGTAATTATGGAATTCATTACAGAAAATATGGATAAATAAAGAGCTGAGGAAAAGAGTTTGAGAGATGTCCTTGTCACTTACCTTTGCCTATGAAGTGTTGCATGTCTGCAGAGGAGCAAGGCATGGGTTTTGTATTTCTGTGTGCTCTGGAGGCTGAACTGGAGCAGGCACAGGTTGGTTGTGCTCCTTTGCCTGGTTTTTAAAGCACAGAACAATCTTTATTTCCATTTTTCTTAGATTCTTGTTTTGCTCTTTGGGATGAATCCACAGCAGATGACCCAAAATTCGTGAAGACTTGGAGGTGCTTGTTATTATTTATATAAACACTGATAGTGTGGGTAGTAGAAAACCCTGAAAATAGGTAGGAAATATCAAACCTGAGTTGGAAACTGGGGTATGTTTAAGAATTTGGATGAATATGGCACATTCATAGAAAAACTAGATTAGACAGTTCTTTAAGAGAGGTTAGGGATATTTGGTGGACAAGAACAGCGACAATTTGCCACAAAAGTGTATTAAAATATGCAAAAATGTAGAAAGTTATTAAAGGATAGGAAAAGAACAGGGAGGGATTGGAATAGAAAGATGAGTAAAGAGTGCAGACAGACATTAGTGTCAGAGAACTTTCTTGTTGTTATCTGCAAACAGTTCATTTTGGAAAGGAGAGTTCTTTTTGGTCCAAAAACCAGCTGTAGAAACCATTAGAGGTGATTACCAGGGCAGCTTTGTAAGATGCTGCATAACAATTACCAATTAAAATTACTAAAACTTTCTGAGTGTAAATGTCACAAGTAACAGTTCAGCTTTGTGCTACATCCATGGAGAGCATAATTGAATGAGCATTTAATAAAAGGCTTTGGAGCTGCATTCATGTCCTAAGCAAAGTTTAAATGCAGAAGGATTCAGATGAAGCACTGAAGCTTAACCAGACTTTATTAGAAAACAAATCAAAACAAACCCCAACATTTTGAAAACAGATTATTAGTATGGAGTCATTGTTGTGATGGACACCTATAATCCAGATACAGGTTCACCACACAATTTCTGTTATTTGTTCAGATGAGTGTGTATAAACTCTCAGCAGGTTTAAAGTTAACACTGTAGGGCATTTTCTATTGTCTAAATTCCAGAAGGGTGCTTCATTTATTCTGAGATCCATAAAATTTAAGAGAGCATTTCAGGATGTGTGAAGGAGTCGATAAAGAATTGTCAGCTTCAAAAACTTTCTTTGTTGAAGTACTGTATGAAAAGAGCTTAGAGAAGTAAAGGTCTTCAGTCCTAGAAGGTTTCAGGGTTTACCCAACCAAAGCAACAGCAGCTTTGAGGGATCATCAAGGGCACAGCTTCAGAAGATGATTTATATAGAGTCCTACCTTGAGATTCAATCCCCATCCTCTGTGCTTTGAGGAGTTTTCAGACTTTTAAAAGGTGGTGGTGAAGAAAAGGTGGTAAAAGAGGTTGTTGGTGTGTTTCACTGTCACAAAGCCCTCATGGAGGAGGAGGAGAGCTTTTTGCAATGATCCCTTCAGTAGGGCCTCTTCTGCCTTTTCTTAAAAATATGCTCATGTCAGTGCACAAATCCTTGATGTGGTTTATGAGGTGCTGCTGGACCATGACTTATATAGTTTATATTTGGGTGACCCCTGTGCCTTAACCTGGTGAGGTACACAGTGCATCACCAGGAAAAATGGGTTCAGTCTGGCTTTCATCTGCAGTCATCTCTGATTTTGGCACTGGTGCTCCAGAGCTGCAGCTGAAATCAGAATCTGGGGTAATGTGTTGTTTAAAAAGCTATTAAAAAATAGCCCAAACCTGGTTAATATTCTTGTGAAGATGCACACTGTACCATACACCCTTCTGAAGCAGGACCAACCCTAATCTTTTACTCTCTTTTTTTCTGGCTTTATTTTCTGTTGAGAGGCGTCTGTTAGCCCTGAAATAAAGTATTGATACAAGGTAGAAAGAGAATTATTTTCACAAAATTACAAGAACATTTCCAGATGCTGAAATAAGGAAAGAAAAAAAGAAAGTCTTATATCTCTAATTTTTTCTGCAGTCAGAAGGGGAAGGAGACTGTTGTGAAAACTCATACTGTTCATAATCCTTCTCAAAAGTCATCTTCTTAATGTTTGGCAATATTTAAAATCCTAAGCATGTGTGTGGAATACTAACTGAGGCATTTTTAAAATTAATGTTACCTCAAACATGTTTTGAATCAACTTCCTGTGAATTTAATTAATCATTACTTCTCTGGCAATTCAAATTTACATATTTTTAAGGCTGGCTCTGATCCATGTTGGCATCTGAAGTACAGAGATCAGAACTCCTCTGAGTAATAGAGTGAGGCATCAAACAAATACTGAGACTTGAAATGCAGTGTGAATTGTTATCTTCTGCCTAATAATAAAACTCTGGATTTGGCAGGCTGAAGAGACACTGTGCAGCCACTGAAAAATATTTTGTTTTCAAAACATGCTGTGTGCTCTAGCAAAGGCAGCCTTCTAGGGCACCTGTTTGCCCTGGAAACCATGGCCATGGAGACCACCCAGAAAGTTTCCTTGAAAGTTGGAAATTCCAAATGTTTGGAAAGCAATACATGACTGTTCTCCTCATATTATCTTATCTCTGTCACCAACAGTCCAACAAAAATGTATCTTTTAGGTCAGAACTAATGGAGAAAAAAAAGAATAAAAAAACCTGTTCTGATAGATATGCCATGATAGATGTGAAGTGGGTGAGTAATGGTACCTCTTGTTAAATTGGAATTAAGGAAATATTTATTAAAAGAGTTTTCTTAGTGGGAGAAAGGTTTGAGGGCTGTGTTTTATTGCACTGTCTTCAGCGATGTGCAAACGAGCATGACGTGAGTGAGATAATTTTACTGGCTTAGCTGCACTGGCTTAGAAGAAAATTTAAGGAGATAATTTTACTGACTTAGCTGCAGAAGAAAATTTGTAATTGTGAATTGTCTCTTCCACTACTGCCATCAAGAGCAGAAGGAAAAAAGAGGCTTTCCTCCATTAAAAGCTTCTAGGGAAGATGAAGTATCATTCCTGCTAGACTGCTGAGTGCACACACAGCTTTAGGATTGGAGGTGGTGACAGTGTCTGCGTAGAGATGGTGGAAATTGCCCCATCTCTGGGTGAACATCAAAGGAAAGTCAGCTGCTGGAGGTTTTTTGCAAGGCTCCTTAGGAGATACAGCATGTGTGCACCTCATTCTCTGCTGTGACAGCACAGGGCTCTCCTTCCCCATCCACTCCTCTGGTGGATGTGTGGTGGGAGTGACTACAACAGGGCAGAGCTCACCTGCTGTTTCTGTAGTTGCTGCTGTTCTGTTTGTTCTTGCTAGGCAGTGCTTTCTGTCAGGAAGTGCAGAAATAGGGAAGTTTCCAGGAGGAAAGTGTTGCTTACAAGGCATCCTGCACTGATAAGAGGCACTTGCTCCTGTTCCATCCAGGGCTGCATAGCTGTGTTTGTGCAGAGCCAGCAGGATGAGCCCCCCGGCTCTTCCTCCCGTCTGGCTGCAGCCCCTCTTCAAAGGCTTTCCTCAGCAACAAATCCTTGTAGTAACCTAGCTGAGTCTTTGCTCAAGCAGACACTGCCCTGTTACCTGTTACATATCCTTTTTTCCCCCCATCACTTGTTCTGTCTGTTGTATGGGTGGTTGAAACTCTCATTCACAACATTCCTTCCAAGCACTCACCCTGATGTGACTTTTGTGAAGGGTTACTGGGGCAGGTTTCACTTTGAGTCAGAACATAGAACACAGATTTGCCCCTAAGCTTTTTCTAACTTGCTCTCCAAGCAGCTTTGGCTCCTCAGTTAGATTTTCCTGAGCCATGTTTCCTGCCCCTGCTCTGATCCAGGAACGCTCCATGGAAGCTGTGTTCAGCATGATGCTCTGACTGCAATAGGGAAAACACCACAACTCCATCTTCTGTCATCCTCCTCCTTCCAAAAGTCTTTCACAGCTGTTTCAATAATGCAGCCAAACATGTGTTGGTGGGAACTGAAGGTTTTGTTGTATTTCAGTTGTCTCAGCTTAAAATGAGTTGGTGTAATTATGATAGACTGTGTGCCCCACTCACTGTACAAATAGTGTGAGCTTCCTCTTGAGAATGAAAGTAACTTTTGCCCCTTCTTCTGTCTTTTATATTGCATTAAAATAATTCTATTTCCAGTGTTTTCAACTGTTGAAATAATTTTTTTAATGATCTGTTATATTTTAATTAAAAGGTCATATTTGAAGACTGAAGTCTATTTTTATGTGTATAGAATCTGTTTCTGGAGTGCCTTTGTTCATTAAAATCAGAAAATTAAAATAGAAAAAATAGACAAGGGAAATGAGGCATATTATACTGCTACTTTCATGTTTGGTTTTGAAGGTAAAACTGTATCCAAATGATAATTAGGCTTTGCCCTCAAAATGGCCTTGCTACAGTACATGCACTGATGGAAGCAGCTCTGGGATTTCTTCCTTCCTGGAGTTAGAGAATTCCCATCTGAGTAGGCTCAGAGTGTCTCCAGCCACTCTGCTAAAATAAGATTATCATCCCTGAAAGCTGGATGTGTGGGAGATGGAAATTCATGTGTGAGGAGTTAGAGGCATCACTTGGAAGACGCTGGCAAAGTAGAATTGATTTTGCATTGGAAAAATGATTACTAAGAAAAACTGCTAAATACATTAAAACTCTGGATTTCAGCCTCTCAGCAAAATGGCATCCTTGCAAAACTCATTTTATGTTTCAATGCTTTTATCCACAGTTTTAAGGTTTTTTTTTGTTTTTTGGGTTTTTTTTTAACTTGCAACACATATTTTGCTTTGATATGCAAAATGTATTTTATACATCCATTAAGTCACATCTATTCAATTACAGAATATAGTGCCTCTGGTGGAAGAAATGAAATTACCCAAATATATTTGGGTAACTTTCCACTGTCAGAAGACACTTTTCATCTCTGTGTGGCTGTTCCTAACAGGAGCCCATTTTCAGGACAAATCAGCATTTATTCACCACTTGGGCACACAGCTCTTGCTGGCTGCTTTAGGGCCCTGTCCATCTTTCCCAAGCTTAGAGGTTGTATCTCATTTCTTTGTCCATCCCTGCATCACTTCAGTTTCCTGTGCTGTGGCATAATTACTGGCTCCCAGATGTGCAGAATGGCTGATCCTCTTTACATCTTCTAAGCTCTGTAAATAAGGAATGATTCCAGGCAGGTAGGCAGATGTGCTGTGATTGTACAGTGGGATAATCAACCCAGAAATCTGCGTGTTAGCTCAAAACCAGTTTTGAACTGATGCTCACATTTGCCTTTAGGCTTTCTTTTTTTGTTTTTGAAAGGATAGTGTCCAGGTGGTGTGAGGTAGGTTTGCATGGTTCTGTGTGCAAATACTGAAGTGCAGGGAAATTAAGATGCAGTGCTTTTCATAGTACTTCAACTTGATTAGGACTTGAGTGGGACTTCTGCTACTGATTTAAAATAAGTCATCTCCACTGAAATAAAGAGACTTAATTTAGATGCTATTAAAAGCATCACCCTGAGAAACTGCTGAGGACTTCAGAGCAGATCTGAGATCCATCCATGGTTCCACATGATTAATTCAAAATGTGTGAGCCCTTACAAAGTACCTACAGTACAAACAGAGTACATACTCAAAATCAGTAATTCACAATAAAAAAAAAAGGAGCTGATTGCCTGTAAACATGAATTATTTTTATCCTCTTTTATGATTGCAAAATGGTACACCTCTGAAGTTTCTGTGAAGCTCTTATTTTTTTGAGAAGAATTTCTTTGAATTCTAACCTCGTTAGATTAGAGTCCACACTCAAAACTGATATGCAAAATTCATTTCAAATTAATGACTTGTCTTCAGGTGCAGTTTTTACCTTTGATTTCAACCGTGGCATCTGCTCAAGGTCAATCCACAATTCATTTACATTTTTTAAAGCCCCTTGTTTTTATCATTTTGAAGTTTTGGTTGTTGCTGTGGGAAGGTGAAGGAGGATCACCTTGCTAGGTTAGTTGTGCTCTATTTTAGTTATGCAGATGTTCATTGTGGTGAATAAATTTTAGTATAACACAAGATTTCCTTGTAAATGGTGCAATGACCCATAATGTGCTTCCTTCATTCAAAAAATAGAATATTAGCTCAAAAGAACAGGTTGGTAGAAAAGAGTTTGGTCTACAACAGCAGAGAATTGTGAGGATTTCTGTTGTTTGGCAGCACTCCTCGTTTTTGGCAAATCCTTTTTGATGCCAGCTAATAAATGTCACAGCATTAAATCCTGGAGATTATCAGGTGTTTGGAAAGAATGAAAATTGTCTTTGCATTGTGGGCTGGAGGCAGTGCAGAGGTGCAGGAGGTGCTGAAGGCTCTGGGAGAGCTCTGGGTGATTCCCCACAGGGGCAAACCCCAGGGGTCAGCCTGGCCTCTCTGCTGGAGTAGCTAAAACAAACTTTCCAGGTCCATAGGCATTTGAAGATCATTAAAATTATGTAATGATGTCTAGATCTTACTATTTAAGGGGTTTTTTTTTTTTTTTGTTTGGTTGGGTTTTTTTTTTGTTTGTTTGTTTGTTTTTGGATTTTTTTGGGTTTTTTTTGCATAAAATATAGTTTGACCAGGAATTAGCTTCACAACACAGCATTGATCATAAATAGGCTAATTTTTTTTTTTAATTTTAATACAGTCCTTTTCAAAGAAAGCTCTGTGTGTGCTTATATATGCTTAGAAATGTTGGAAGTTATTCTTATGTCCACAGACATTTGTTAAAGCAGAGTGATTTGGCTTTAACTTTCCAGTTCTTAATGGTCACTGTAGTTAACAGAACTACTTATAGCTCTAGACAGTAAAACTCCAATGCATAGAAAATGAGAATTGTGGAAGGGAAGAGATAGAGTTGTAAAATGTGGGCAGGTAAAGATGAGAGGCAGTGTAGAACTTTTGAAGAAAAGGAGATAATTTAAACTCTTCTATCAGCATTAGGGGTAACAAAACCAAGAGTAAGTGTAGAATAATGGGCTAAAATGGGAAGGGAATGAAATTTCAGTCACCTGCTATAGCCAATGTTCTCTGCAAATTATTCCAATTTTACCAAACAGAATAAAAAAAACTTCTGAAGGAATTGAGTGGTAGGAAGGATTTTATTAATTTGAAGAGAAGTCTTAAGACAGTATTGGCAATTTTCAGAAGGCTTGAGTGGCTGCTCCTGAAGACTGAACATGGTTATTGCACTGTAAAGCAGCAAGACAGATGTATGAATCTAAGAATTATGAAAAACTGGTAGTAACTGCAACTCAGGTGGTCATTTTTAATGCCTCATTTGGGAAGAATTGAAGTAGACCAGGGTTGTGATGTTCCTTAGTCTTTCTTCTGGATGATTTCTTCTGTGGCAAAATGACAAAATGAAAAACCTTCTGAGTACTTAGGAAATGAGTCAAAAAACCCTTAAAATAGTGCCAAGTTAATTTTATTCTATTGGTTTTATTCTGCTGAGATGGACAAGCACTCACTGTTAAAGCAAAAAACTTACACTACTCTGAAATATACCAGAAGCTGATTGCTGTTCTCAGTCTACTAAAAACTTTCTAAAATGCTATGATTTTCTGAAGCTTTAGGCACCTAAATTTACAGGTCTTACAAAATTTTGAATTTATGAGTGTATCTTGTCTTCTAAGGTTTTTTCTTCCCTGAATTTTCCATTATTTTGGTATAAGGAAACCTTGGTACCAGTTTGCATATAGATGTGGACAGAAATCTGACAATTAAGATGAGAACCTTGTAAATAAGAGTAAAAAAAAAGTTGAAATGCACTGCATAGTGACCTTTTGCCTCTCTACATTTTTAGATAATCATGGTGCTTCTGGGATGGAGATTTTCCATACTCCACATATTTTATTCTCCTTTGACCTTGTATCCTCTCTGTCACCTGGTTCATTAAACAGCAGTCAGGTTCAGAGCCACTTATAACTGATAAAGGACTTCATGAAGTTTTACCCATCCTGTGATTATCAGTCTAATTTTCAGGTGTGAAAATTACTGTTGTAATCTCAGAAGACAGTGAGCCGTAAAAGGTGTACGATTGAAAATCAGATCTATAATTGAAAGTGTGACATTATTTCTTTAAATCCACCTTTATGTGTCGTTGCCATCTGGCAGCACCCAGATCTGCCCTTGGCTGGCTCTCCTTGTGTGGCTGCTCAGGTACAGGCATCAGGACAGATGTGGGTCATGAAGATATTCTCCTCTGAGATGAGAGTGGCCTTATTATAATTTATTTTTTCCATATTAACAATAGGAAGGGGTCACAGGGGAGGTAGAGCTGCTCATGGTTACTTGTGCTGTTTGAGCTGAGTGAATTTCCACTTTTCCTTCACTCCTACTGGACAAGGGTTTCAGAAACTCCATTTAAGCCACAATTAGTTGTCCTGATGACTTCTTCCACTCACCTGCCTAATTGCCAGTGAAGGCTGCAAATCAGCCTGGCTGCAGTCAGAGCACACCTAATTGCACCCTCAATTGGGAACACAAGTGGAGGCCTTGGGGAGATGTCCATGCTCCTGAAGGGCACTGCCAGGGATTGTTTGTGGCCCTTCCTCACCAAGGGGCTGTAGTTGAGGCATTGATTTAATTCTTCTCCTCTGTCCACTTGAATCTGAATAATATTATTTTATTTTCTTTGTAACCTTCATAATAACACAGTAATTACTGAGTGGCTGGAAGAATCGGAATGGGTCTCATTTTTTTTTTTTTTTTAACAGCTTATGCCCTTTTCTTGCTTGGTGTGCTTAAATATTTGAAGTTGCAGCTTTTAAATAAATTATTGACAAAAGCACCAAGGGTTTCTTTCCTTGCTCACTTGCAGGGTTACCTAAATATGCAACTAAACACCACAGGGAGTGCATAAAAACCAGAAAATAAAACATTCCTACTGCAGTGCCTTGCAGTGTGTTGGCTACTGATGCAGATTTATTCAGAGGGGGTGGTACACTTGGGGTTAGATAGTGAGTGGTAATGAGGCAGCTTTTGGATAAACTGCACTTTTTGATTCCCACTTCGGTAAGGGCACCCAGAAGAATTACTTTGTATATTTTTAGTAGCTTCTCGTTTCAGAAGTTGATGTATACAATTGCTGTTGTTGCAGTTGTGCATTGCAAAACTCCTCATTATCCTCTTGGATGTTTTCAGATGTCTGCTATTTTTATCCATTTTTCCATTCTTAAAAAGCAATCCAGCTTTCTGCTTGTAGTAAGAAGTAAACACTCCTCCCAAATGCTCAGAATAAAATTACACAGGTAATAAAATTATTAAGTCAAAATGTCAGACTATTCTGTTGCAAAGTCCTGTGTGCAGTATGAAGTATAAATAGAATAATGCATGCATACTCCCCTTCTAGGGGAAATAATTGAACAATTACTACCAGAACTTTTTTCCCTAGGTCAGAAGAACATTTGCTACATTCCAACTGTGGTACATAAGCAACCATTTTGATATATTTTAATTTAGAACAATTTTAACAATGTAGATATGCAGTTGTTACACTGGATTAGAACCTTCAAATTCTTTTCCTGAAAGATGTATTGCTTCAATTTCTCTTGCTGCATCGTGCTGAAACATCATGTAATTAAAGCATCATGTTGTTTTGCAGAATATTCTCTTGTAGACAGGTCTTTGTGAACTGATGAGATTAATATTTTTATTTCACTTTCAAATATGTGAAAAGTGATGGTTTTTGGTCTCAAAGCCTTCTGTAGAAAGCACTAATGGAAATAGTGCTCCATCATCAAATAGGACTGATTGGATTTAGAAGCTGAGCTTTTTACTGATGTTATTTTTCATGAGAAAATTTAAAAAAACCCCTGTAATTGTCCCCATTAACCTCCAATCAAGTCTGGGTGAGCAGAGTGTGCACAGAAAAATGCTTTGTGGTCCTCTGTTGCTAAGAGTGTGATGGAGTGATTTGTAAGGCTTGTGATGAGCAGGAACACTGGGGGCAGAGGTGAGGAAACACCAGATTTTCCACCAGCTGGTCCATCAGGCCAACCTGGGTCCAAGTCAGCTTTGTCAGAGCCTCTTCTGGTTTGTTGTGCTCTTGGGGTTTTGGTTTTGTTGGGTTGGGTTTTGGGTTTTTTTCATGTGTTCTGATTGAGTAGGTGCAGAAGTCAGAAAGGACGGAGTGCAGTTGCTGGGCTTTGTTTTCCCACTCAAGGACTGCAGAAGAGCTACTTCAGTGCTGGTTTTTATTTTTATTTTTTTTATTTTCAGTACCCTGTGCCCAGCAGAGAGCCATGGGGATTTGGCTGCACATCTCCACACCCTGTGGCTGAGGAGCTGTTTCCTCCAAGGGCCACTTTAGCCAGAAATCACAGGAGCAGCTTGCAGCCAGCTGCTGGCTTTGCCACTTGGTGTGTGTCAGGTCAGCTGCAAGGAGCTTTGCTAGTTTTAATTTTAATATTCCTCAAAATTTTGATCCTGTGGGAACAGCTAGAGCTGCCTAAAGTTGCAATCTCAGGAGTTGTAATGTAGCTGCTTCCAGAAAATTTCATAAGTTGTTTACACAGTGGAGACAGGGATGTAAAAGATTATTCAGTTACTCAGGGGGGAATAAGGAGCATACGGTGCTATGAGCTGCAGAAAACAGGAAGAAACCCCACAGGTATCAAATCAACACAAAAGGTGAAGAAAGAAATTCTCCTGCAAAAGTCAGGTATTAACTACACCAACACTTTTGTTACAGCTCCCTTTATGTAAATTAGCTGAAACCCAAACTCTTGGCGAGTTTCCATCAGTTTGAAAATACATTTGTTAATCACTGTCACTTATCTGTGATAAAATCCAGACTTCTGTTCTGTGGGTGGTTTGTTTGCTTTAATTTGTTTTTTTTTCTCCTGTTTTTGCTTTGAAAGTGGTTTGCATATTATGAACATTCAAGATTACCTGTGAACCCATTTTTGCATGGCATGAATCTGGGAGAATTCCTTTTGTAGCTTATTAATGAAATATTCAGTTTAGTTGGCCATATAGGTCTGGATTCTGACTTCTAGCAGCTTGTTTTTGAGTACACACTGAATATGTTTATTCATTCTTGTTAAAAACAAAGCAAGTATTTAGAAAGAGGAAATGAAGGTTGATACTTTTTAAATTATTAATGTGGGTAATTATCACAAGATTATCACCAGAATCCATTTTATTTAAGGCCTATAGCATAAAAAAAAAGGCCATGGTGTTACAGCCTGTCTCATAGCCCAACACCTTCATTTGAGTCAAATATTTGCCTCCAGACATTTCAGTAGGAGCTGTTGAAATGGATCTGAAGGAATTATTTGGCTTTTATATTAAAGCTCAGAGCCAAGGAGAGGTTTTGAGCTGAGTGCCTGTTGTGAGTACTGGATCTGTAGACAACAAATGATCTTTCAGAGCATTAATGGAAAATTCAGGGACAGGGCTGCTTGGAACTTGTCATCCAATGATGAAATCATTTAATGAAATCATGAATCATCACATGTTTGGTGTAACAACTCTTCCAAAGGCAGGTACCCACTTCTGCATTGGTAAGATCTTTCCCTTCTATCTCTGTTTGTCACAACTCTAATTATAACTCTTCTAACTTTTAAATGGCAAGAAACCCAAAAGAAATAGATATTATGTGTTTTATAGAGCTCATCCTTGCTTTATTTGTCATTGGAATCAGACAGAAAGAAGAAATTACTCTGGGGAAAATGAAAGGTGCCATTCATTTCTTTCTCTGAGTCAAAACTCCTAGTTTGCCTGGATTTCTGCCAAAATTTCTAAGATAGTGATATGCTCTCACCTTTATTAGTAAAAATATGAAAGCATACACAGAGTGCTTGACAGTATCACTGCTTTTCTTGGCACTATTATTATATTACAGTTTATTATAGTAAACTGTAATATAATTGCAATTATTCTATTTATTATATTACAATCAAAGATTCATTTGAGTTGTTCCTTAGAATGTCCAGGCTTTGCTAGAGCAGTCCTTAGTGGATCTGTGCATTTCTTTGGTTTTCTGTAAAAAGCAGAAACTGGAAAATTTTGCCAAAAGGAGCACCTTGGCTCTTTTTGGGTGGCTTACATTTCCCAAAGAAACATAATGGATAAAGGGCCTTTGAGGTGTTTTATGCAGATAGTTTTGGCCATTAGGTAAAATGACTTTGCAGGGAAAGAAAAGCTGGATTTTTACATTATCTGGAAGTATACTGAAAAAAGTCAATGAATCTGGTAAAACAGCCAAGAAATTCCTGATGTTTTTTTTCTCCTAATACTAAATGTGCTTTTTAATTGAGTGGAATATATGTAAAGAGATTATTTTGTGACCCATTGTCTCTCTATAAATGCTTTTTTATAAGCTCTGGATGTGTGTATGAGTGTTTGAAAAATGTGATGTCCTTAGACCTGTGAGAACTTACACTGTTTTAAAGTAAAATGTGATCTTGGCTCTGCTGGGTCATTATATATATGTATTAACTATATAAAGTAGCATAATGTATTACATCTACCAACTTCCTGATCACCTCTTGGGTCTTTTTCTCCTAAAAAGTTCAGGAAAATAACATATCTTCATTTCTGATCATAGAATCGTAGTATTCTACTGCTCTAAATAGAATTCCATTTTCTGGAAAAACAGGTAATTTAATGGTGAAGCAGACAGGGAAAAATGAAATGATAAATTTCCAATTAGAATCCAGTGATACTGACTGAGTAATTTTGCTCGCTACAGTTTTGTTGGCAAATATTTACATAAAGAGTTGCTGGTTTCCCATTCTCACCTGAGCTTGGGAAACTCATGTAACTTTCTACTGCTTTAGATCTCTCTAAACACAGAGATTGTGTTTGTGTTCCCTTTTCTGGTACTGGCACTCCTTGGTTAATTAACATTTTTATTTGTTTATTGGAATGTTGACTTCAATAATATTTATCTCTGTATATATTCAGTGATATGTGCATGTGTACATATGTATGTGCATAGTCTTATCAAGGCACATTTGGATTTAAACTTCTTGTTTTATTTGCATGTAATTTATATGTAAATCTGAAAACAAATAGAAAAATCCTGATGTAAATTTGCAAAATAACCTTTGCAAATGTATTTCATAGTTTGATAAATCTTGATTTAATCTCACTCATCTAAAATAGTTTCTGTCAGATCCATTCTCCAGGACTATTAAATGGCATAAAATTAAGCATTTGTACAGATACCTGAACAGTGAGGAACTCCAAAAGTTGATTTTGTTCTTTCTGCTCTAACAGTGAACTTACTTGAAAGTCATGCACCAGTGCCGTTTTTTACCATTAAAAATAGGAGCACTGTGTTAAATTTAAATTGTAAAATTACGTGGCACAGATCTGAATATGACTTTGTGACATTGCTGCGGTTTGGTAACCTTTGCTGTTTATCTAACCTTCAGTGAACTGCAGTGTTGTGTTGTCAAGCAGATCTGCTTATTAATGCTGAAATTGTTGATGTCAGTCTTAAAGATCATTTCTTATGGGACCTTGCCAGTATATCAGGAAATAAAAATACATTTTAAAGCCTTTTTTTTTTTTTAAGCAATCAGGCAAAGTATAACTTTGTTCTGAACAAGGAAAAGTACAAATTCCAGCAAGCAACTTTGTTATATCTGTAGAAAAATCTATAGGTATGCAACATGGATAGCTTGTATTCATTTATTTTTTAAGTCCCTTTTTCTTGAGATATGTTATTTTACTTGGGGGATTTTTCTGTAATGTGATAAGAATGGGAGACATATTTTACTATCTTGTGACATTTCATTAAACTTGGGATCAATAGAAATATGTGAAAATACCTTTATGGCCATAAATGGCTGTGCCAGTGTTTATACAGATTTCTTGTGTTACATCATAGTAACCTGGATAAAATCATGTTTATGTCTGCTGCTTTGTCATCTTTTACTGTCCTTGGCCTTACTTGCTTTAGTGAAATATTTCTAAGAATTTTCCTTAATTATGTCAAAGAACTGTTGATTTCCTGTAGAAATGGGCTCATTGGAAACTGCTTGCTTCAATTCCATGTAATCTCACAGGCAGTCTTCAAGTTACAGAGGTGGCTTTTTCTAATCAGAAAAAATCTCATTAGCTTCCAGATGGGACTGGAGTGAGGAGAAGAGCACATGGCATGGTGTGAGTATTGGGGCTTAGGTCTGGTGAGGACACGAGGAACACAACCTGAGGTCAGGGCAGAGCTGTTGGTGAGCTCAGCCCCCGAAGGAGTGTGAGACCCCTCTGGACAGCCTTCTGTCTGGAGCTGAGATTTGCAGGGGAGGTTGGAGTCCTGTTTAATAAAGCAGCTGTTTCGTCAGCTGTCATCCTCAGGAACTTGCAGAGATCCCCATAGGTGGCTTCCTGTAGCTTTCATGTCCCTCCATACTTTCGTCATCTCAAGATGCTTCCTCACGTCTTGTCAGAACTTTGGTATTCTCCCCAGCTCTCCAAGTGTTTCTGCTGGACTGGAAGGAAAGAGTACAGTATTTTTACTTCCAAAAACTTTGTTAGAAACAAACTATGAAAGACTGTGGGCACATGGTGGAAAGGGATAACAGCTCTGAAATCCTGAGGCTCAGTGAAGTTGCCTCTGATGCTGGCATTGCAGCTCTTCATGGAAGTGCCTTGCATTCAGCTCAGCTTCCAAAAGCACGAGGAGCTCCCTTGCCTGCTGCAGCTTCTCTCTACAGTGTGACTGCTCTTTGTTTCAGATAAAACCCTCTTCTGACATCCATTGTTACCTTATTCAAGTCTCCTTCTGCCCCAGCTCCTCAGCAGTGCTTATGGCAGTATTTTCCATGGCCTGCATTTTCTGTAGTTTCTTTACTGTTGGGACCTGTGATAGTTTACTTCCCCCCTCCCTGTTTGAATGCTACCATATTAGCTGATGGCCACAAATTTTCCCTTCTGTTTTGATCAGTTGTGCTGACCCATCTCTGCTTTTGTATGTATTACATCATGCA
Source organism: Calcarius lapponicus (assembly GCA_039654755.1). NCBI lineage: Eukaryota > Metazoa > Chordata > Aves > Passeriformes > Fringillidae > Calcarius > Calcarius lapponicus. Next base: position 18,882,260 of record CM077470.1, on the reverse strand, counting down.
GGAATAATGACCTGAGGTTTAAACTCATCTGCTGGGATTAGACCTTGAACAAGGGTTTCAGCAGAATGCTTTAGAAATTAGGCTTTTACTTGTTTGTCTAGTGTAATAGCTGGCTCATTGTCTCTGACTAAGTGTTACAAGGTACACTGCAAAATGAGTGGGAAGATGTGGAATGTATTCTTAATGCTAGCCATAATACATTAAATAGATTCCATAAATGTTTCTGGTCTTTTCCTTTTTTTTTTTTTTGGAACTAAGGGTGTTGACAAAGCTGTTCCAAACAACCAAAATCCAGTTCATGAATGGGCTCTTGCAGGTCCAAGGAAAAGTTCTCTCTACTTAGAGCAAAAATGATCAAGCTGAAAGAAAGCACAAAATATTTTTTAAGTTTAATAACCAGTGTGAGTGATCAACACTTCTCAGAATGACTTATATGTGCACATTTGTTTTAGTTGATTTTTCCTGAGGAGAGGTGGGTTTGGGTTTGTTTTAGTTGTTTTCGTCTGGGTTTGTTTTCACTTTGGCTCTGCAAAAGGATGGCTTTGTTCTACCAGTGCAGCCCAAAGAAATAAAAATATGAAGAGAGATTGTTCCCATATCCAAACCCTGCACCTGCTCTGAGCAGGGTAATTGCTAACAAGCTGCTCTCTTTTTAAAATGCCAGTTATCCACAGAGCTGACAAAATCCTGAATTCCTCTGAAAGTGGCATTTTACAATGACTCTGAAAAGAAGTGCCAATGTTTTCATGAATAAAGATATTGACCGGGGAAAGCAATTGTGTGACCATAATCATTGAGACAAGAACTGTAGCAACAGGATCTTATAACACAGAGGATTGTAAAGGGAGCATGAGGGATGAAAATGATAGGTACTTATGCAAATGGATTAGAACTATCATGTGCCCCTTTGTGGATCTGTCTTTTAATCTCTCTAGGGCATGGGATTAGTCAAAAACAGCTGGAAAGGAATGGACACAATCACTTAATCACAAAATCAGAAGGCTTGCTGGGGTAATTTCCCTTCAAATAGCACACTGCAAACCCAGGGCAGGTAGTACTTAATATCAGTTTCAAGCCCAGCTCTACAAAGAGCTTTAGAAAGACTGCAATCTTTCCATTATAAGTGTATTGAGTCTGTCTTTTAAAACACCTGAAATGTGACATGAAATTATTAGTCTTTTTTTTCTTTTGTCACCTTTTCTTTATGTTTGGGGAATGCAAATGGCAAGAGTTTAATGAAGTGGTATTGTTGTGATTGCATCTGAGCTGCAGAGTGAGACTCATTCTCATTCCTACTGCAAAGCAAATTACGTTTGCTTTTCCTACTCTAATGCACTTTGCCCCCGAAATTCTTGCCAAAATAAGGAGGGGGCTGTGATTCTCCTTAGTGCTTTTCTCTGTAGGCTTTGTCCTAGTGACGGAAAAAAAAAGACAAAAGAAAGCAGATGATTTATTCAGAGCATCAGAAGATGCCACGCTGGCAGAAACTGCTACAGCCCCAAGCTCCTCTAAGATCTTTCACCTGCCTCAACACAAAACCAGGCAAGCACCAGACACTGCTGGTGGTTTTGTGTTCCAAATCACCACAATCCAGGGATAAACACCAATGTGGATCTGCAGACCTGGACTGTCAGGCACAGCAGCTTGGTAAAGTTCACTCTGGACTGCAGAAATTGCGGCAGAATCTCTGATTCAGTTTGAGCTGAACCCAGCAGAAATAGTTAAAACTGCTTGAATTCTTATTCTTAGCTTTATTATAGAGAAATGCATATTTTCTGCATTTTGTTTATCCCACCATTTATCAGCTGAGCTGATGCAGCATGAGCAGGAGCTCTATGAGAAAAAGCAGGTTGGTTAAATGCCAGCTCTCAGGGTTAGCTTGTCTCTGAAAGTTTGGGTTTCACTCCTTCTCCCAAAGGGGACGCTGCATTTTAACTACCCAATGTCTTCTGGAGAAGTCTGGCAGAGGCACTCAGGAGTCCTCAGGCTTCAGCCAGTGCCCTTCCACATGTCTGCTCCCACCAGACATTCTGCTGTTGCTTCTGGCATTATTTCCATGGTGGAAATTGAGCTGTGGTTTACACAAAGAGTTTTCCAAGAAATCCGGAAAATGCTGTTAGGATAATTCAGAATCCTGACTTACTAATGCAGCATGCTATGCCAATATTTTCTGACCTTTTGTTCTCTTACAACAACCTTAGTTGTACACACTTGCTGGCAAAATTATGTCTTAAAGACTTTTTATCCTCATTGATTAACAATAAAACTGTGAGACTCGATAAGCTTTAGGAAGGAAGCTGTGATTTTTTTTTTCTGGTTATGCTGCTTACAAGAAAGATTCTAAGTTTGTTTAGGTAGAAATATGGAAATATTAGGAAGTTTTTTGTGCATTCTTCTACTATGTCTCTTAATTCTGAGTGATTCTTTTTCTCAAATCAATATCCCCAATACTACTTAAAATATGTGCTTGCATTTTTATGTCAAGGGATAAAACATATTTTTATTTGAAATAAATCTAACTGAATTTAGTTTCATGTTTTTATTTCTATAGTAATAGGAACTTAGGTCTTTTTACAGTCTTGGGTAATGCAGCCATTATGGAGGCAACGCCATAGTTTTTTATTCTAAATATGAAACATCTGTGGCAGAATCTGTATTTTATTTAAAAATAGAGAACAAAAGCTCAGAAATGCTGAATGAGATTACAGCCTTCTAGGGTTACAGCATTGATGTATCAGGGCAAAGGGAGTGCCATGGACTTAGTGCAAGGCTTTTGTCACTGTCCCCCATGACCCTGACAGGCCTGAGGCATGAGCCTGTGTTCAAGTTCAGCAAGGCCAAGTGCAGAGTCCTCCACGTGGGTTGTGGCAATTCCAAGCACAAAGGCTGGGCAGAGGATGGATTGAGAGCAGCCCTGAGGAGAAGGACTTTGGGGGTGCTGCTGGATGGAAAGCTCAGTGTGACCAAGCAATGTGCCCTTGCAGGGTAGGGATCAGCAGCATCCTGGGCTGCATCCATCCCCTGTGGGCAGGATCAGCAGCATCTTGGGCTGCATCCATCCCCTCTGAGGGATCAGCAGCATCCTGGGCTGCATCCATCCCCTGTGGGCAGGATCAGCAGCATCCTGGGCTGCATCCATCCCCTCTGGGCAGGGATCAGCAGCATCCTGGGCTGCATCCATCCCCTCTGGGCAGGGATCAGCAGCATCCTGGGCTGCATCCATCCTCTCTGAGCAGGGATCAGCAGCATCCTGGGCTGCATCCATCCCCTGGGGCAGCAGGGCAGGGATCAGCAGCATCCTGGGCTGCATCCATCCCCTGTGGGCAGGGATCAGCAGCATCCTGGGCTGCATCCATCCCCTCTGAGGGATCAGCAGCATCCTGGGCTGCGTCCATCCCCTGGTGCAGCAGGGCAGGGAAGGGTGTCGCAGACATTTTTTTATGAAAATCTTTTCTTAGAATTTTTTCTTCTTGAGGAGCTGAGAGGCTCTAAGAGCAAGATGTAAACAATGGTTATCTGCTGCTGTAGAATGTATCAAGTAGATTTTTGATTGGCTCATCTTAGATGTTTATAATTAATAGCTAATCAAGGCCGAGCTATCTCAGACAGAGTCCGATACTGCTGGCTTTTGTTATTATTCTTTTCTTTTTTATTCTTAGCTTAGCTGGCTTTCTGAGATGAAACTTTTCTTTCTATTCTTTCTAGTATAGTTATAATGTAATGTATATATATATCAGAAAATAATAAATCAAGCCAGTGAAAACTCTGTGAAAACTTTAGAGCAACTTGTCAAGGGGTTACAAGAGAGCCGGAGAGGGACTTTTTACAAGGGCTTGTAGTGACAGGACAAGGGAGAATGGCCTCATACTGAAGGGGCAGGCTTACATCAGACATAAGAAGAAATTCTTCACTGTGAGAATGTGGCACAGGCTCCTGGGAGAAGCTGTGGGTCTCCTGCCAGTGTTGAAGGCCAGTCTGGATGGGCTTTGAGCAAGATGGTCTAGTGGAAGGAGATGGGGGTTGGACTGAGCTGACCTTTAAGATCCCTTCCAACCCAAACTGTTTATGGTTCTGTGCCATAGATTGTGATATTCAAAGCCATGTCTTGCTGCTCCTTCAAAGATTTTCATGCCTGTAGTGAATCAGTTCATGATCAGCCTGAGAACTGTGTTTGGAGATGGACTATATATCTAGAAAACAGCCTAGAAGAGGAGAGAGAAAGATGCTTCAGCCTATTAAAATTATATTTGCTTTGCATATTTGCTGGATATATTTTTCTTAGCATTTCCCTCTGAAATACCTTGTTTTGCAGTGGTGAGTGGGATTTAGCACAGAGGGCTGCAGAAGGGTTGAAATGACTCATGTTTTCCTCTGACAGCCTCAACCTGTCCTTCCTCCCACACCCAGTCCCTGCAGGTTTTTGGTTTAGCCTTTCTTTTGGCTACTTTAGCCTTTCTTTTGGCTACTTTAGCCTTTCTTTTGGTTACTTTAGCTTTTTTTTTTTTGGCTACTTTAGCTGTTCTTTTGGTTGCAGGATTTGCAGCCTCTGTGGTGCTGTATCACACATATGGTGCATGCTTTTGTAAGACCAGTCTTTTAGAGGTCATTCCAACAAGAGTTGAATGGAGACAATCACAGGGCAGGAACTTTAGGCTTTGTCCTTTGGTTGCATGCATTGAGGTCCCTGATGGTGAGTGCTTGCAGGCTCTTGTAAATGTGGTCTCCAGCATTTGGCAGCAGCAGCCATTGGAACCTCTGATGTTGGTGTACAGGGGTTTTGTACAAGCAAAGTTTCATTTTTCTCTTTTTAGCTGTGTTTTAGTAAGGTATTACTCAGTCACAAATTGCATTCAGAAATATGTATTACTTGAGGATTGTTTTTGGCAACAATGCAATTAAATGGTTTGTGAAAAAGCTGCTATAAATAATGAGAAAACTTGCAATTGTATTATTCTTTATGCAGCCATTTTCTGATTCATTAGAGTTAGACTGTAAAATCTATAATAACATTATAGGTAGTTTTATATATAAACCACCATATTCAAGAGCTGGTGTTTTTTCAAACCACATTAATAAAAGAGCCTATTTAGGAGATTAAATCCTTAAATCTCCATCTGTGTCTGCATTGTTGTTATGTGCCAGTTAGCAGATAGTTATGGGGAAACTACATGTTGTCAAAAGCTTCCCATTGTATGGCTCTCTGTGATGCTTCCTCTTGAAGGGCTCTATCTTCTTGTCACACTCAGAAATCACAGCTTCTGCCTTGCCAGTGATACACAGCCCAAAGATCTCTTTAACTGCCTTTTGCTTATGGCCATTTCAAAGCAGCACCAGGCTAAAAATGTTTTATTGTTGAAGGACTGCAGCTTAGACTGTTTTAAAACTTTGTAGGTTGCAGTCCAAGAGTTGCATTGGTTAGCATCAAAAAAGTTAATTGGAGATGCCCTTGATAGAGACTGTGCTATGAATTCACTTCATTATAGTAATTTTTCTAATATTTCATTTCATTTAATTTCAATTTTTCTTCATATTTCATCAATATTTTTAATATTTCAATTTTATAATATTTTTTGTGTACAGTAACTTCATAAATGTCTTCCAAGAATGTTGTCACTCAATGACAAAACATCATCATGACCTTTCATAATTTCTAATATAATAATTCGATACAACTTGTAATTTTTATTCAAATATTAAAACCAAATATCTTAATTTGAGACAAATCCTTCTTTTTATGCCGTTCCCCCCAGTTTTCAGCCAGTTGGAGACTCTGTTCTTTCTCACTGTGGGTACCATTAAGCTTTGTATACTCAGTACTTGATTCATCTCATTGATATTCTCCTTGCACAAATTTGCAGAAGTATTTAAAATGAAGCTTTATTTTTAGAAACTGAACAATATTCATGTCTGAAGAGAAGAACCTTGTGAATAATAAGGACTTGGTACATTTTTTAGAAGCTTTGGCGCATTCATCAAGTTGTCCAGCTTCTGTCAGTTCATTTTTAAGTCAGTTCTTTGGAATGGGGTTTTACAATGCTCTCAGGGAAGCTAAAGTTTTCTCACCAGCACTTGGTTCTGTGAGCTTCTAGTTCCTTTCTTAAACTGGACTCTGTCAGATGTCATTTAAATTAGGCTAACACTGTGATGCTCTAGAATAAGTTTGTGTTTTCTAGACTGTGCTAGTAACACTTGAAAATAATTCTTACTTAAGGGAAAATCATAGCTTGGATCTGAGCTCACCTGCAGGATGCAGAAATTCTGTATTTTTGTGGAAAAGCTGTGGATCCCTGCCATGTCCCATGGCCAGGGCTGTCCAGAGAGGATGGAACCACCTGGGGCTCCTAACCTAGGTGATGCTCATCACCTAGGGATGCCCAAAGGGCTGGTGAAGCAGTCATGCAGACCTTGATGACCCATGTCTAAGCCACACAGGCTGTGGTAATTAGCATTTCACAAGGGAGGAAGGAAAATTAGGGAAGCAGGCAGGCTTGAAAGTGGTTGGGAAGCAGGGGCAATGGGGTGGAGAAAGGAGACAGATGCCAGGAGTTCCTGTTTACACCATTTTGTCCCCTGAGTGCTGAAGCCATGGTAGGGGCTGCCCTGAGGAGACACAATGGCTGCTCTGCCACTCTGGTGAGAGGAAAAATCTCAAAAATGAGCAATCTCAGGCAGGCTGGGCAGCATGATGGGTGGCAGATGTGGGGACATTCCTTGCTGGAGCTGTGATGTGCTGAGGACAGCTGTGAGAATTCCCTGTGGGATTGCTTAGAGCCTGTGTTGGGCAATTCCCCTTTTATTTTCTGGAGAAGAAGGCCAGGGAGAGAAGGTGTCTTTTGTAGGTGGAAATGAACTGGCAAGGAGTTAAAAAAACAACATTAAGAAGTTAAAGACACAATTGCTGCTGTAGGTGATGCTGTGATGCTGAAGTGGTGCATGTGAGCCAAGAAAATTGCACTCTCTGTTAAGACTTATCCATTTCACACTCCTTAGAACACAGAAATACAAAATGAAATAATGTGTATGTGAAAAGAATTTACCATGCTTTTGGAAGCTTGTAAAACATAGCAGGAGGTTGTTGTTTTTTGGTTTTTGGTTTTTTTTTTTGCAACCCTACCATAGCATTTAATTATAGCAAAATAAAATTAAAGCATTTATCATAGCAAAAATAGTGATATTTAATGGATAATTAATTATTAATAATAACTGTTTATTAAATAAAATTAATAGTAACTAAAGGCATGTGTAATTTTGGCAGAGAAACATTTCTGCTTGCCAAATCTGGATAGAAAAAGTACTGTTTTCTCTGAGGGAAGGTTGGGGTTGTAAGAAACAATTGCACTAGTTTTGTCATTGTGTTGTTAGCTGTTTATGTACTGTTTGGTCTCAAACTGTACCATGACTATGGGCAATACATGGCTAGGATTGAAAATATGTAAATGGTGCCTGGCAGGAGTTAAACTTGTAAGCACAGAGGGTGGAGGCTTAAGTGCACTGGTACTTACAGAAGCATTCATTTAACATTTGTTATAAGCTACTGTTGTTTTTTTATAACTAATAGGGGAGCAGTTTACAGTTGATCTACTGCATAGAGAAAAGAGCTTGTAGCTTCAGATGGAATAGTTGCAGCCTCAGGCAGTTTTGCTAATGCTTTCTATTACAAATAAGTTTAATAGTGTGCATTAAAAAGGATGTGTATTTAAACCTTTATGGTCCATACCATGTTAGGTGGAATTACAGTAAATTGCTACATTTCATTTCTGTAATTATCTTATAAACTGCTAGTTGATATTGTCCTGAAGTTTATGTTCAGGACATTTTAACACCAGTTGTATTTTGGACAGCTTGCATAAGATCATTTGATTGTCTCTTAGGGGTACAAAATTACATATATAGATTAAAAAAGAAGAAGAAATCTATTAAAAAAGCATGAGGCTTGCACACCTTTGGATGCCTCTGTGTACTGCGGAGAAGGGAGGGATCATGATCACCTCCCCTGCACATTATGAGCGTGCACAGAGCAATTTTCCTGTTGCTAATAGTTCTGGAAATGTATGTTTAAAAAACGTGGTCTTTTCCTTTTATTTCATTTTTTTCCATTCCTGTAGGAACTTGGAAGTAACAGCCCTCCGCAGAGGAACTGGAAGGGAATTGCAATTGCGCTGCTGGTGATTCTAGTTGTTTGTTCACTCATCACCATGTCAGTCATTCTTTTAACCCCAGGTAACCTTCTTCTTTATTTTATCTTATTAAAGGTCTGTGATTCATAATGCAGTCATAAAGCAATGGATGTTAAAGTGTCTCTTGCCTTTAAGCATTCTTAACTTGTGGCTGTTGTAAATTTGGTGCTGTAGGGACTCAGGAGCTGCTGGAGGCCTTGGGGAACAGAAATATTTGGGGTTGGCAGTAGATCCTTGGGATTCTGTCTGCCTTGAGGGGGTTACAGCAATCCTTGTGAGCCTCAGCAGGTGTGAGCTGACTTCAAGAGTTTGTTGTTGCTTTTTCGTGTAATTTCAGAATCAGAGATGAGCTAAAAGAAAATTGTATGCCATGGAAAACTGATTCTGAGAATGCAGCTTCTCACTGAATCATGAACATGGATCTTCCATCTGTACATGCACAAGCTTCTTCCCTTTTCTCTCTTTCTGAAACAACAAGGGGAAAGTAATGGCTCAGTCACAGAAAAAAAAAAAGAGAGAGTGGACAAGAAGAAGTAGACAAAAAAGAGAAGAAGTAGACAAAAAGAGAAAACACTGCACAAGTTTTTTTTTTTGTTTTTTTTAAACTTTGAATCCTTTTGCCAGTTTTGAAGTTGGAGTGTAAAGTACCTGATTTGCATGGCATGCCTTGATAGTAAATATTGGTCTGCAAATATTCTGCCATTGAGGTGCTCAGTTTGTGTAAACCAGAAAGTTAATGAAGCTCTTTTCAGTAAATAATGGCTCCAGGCTGTTTGGCCACGAGATGAAATCGCTGAGGGAAGCTGTGCATGAGCAAATACAGCAGCAAAGTGCTGCTGCTTTAAAGGAAGGTGGTGAGGATAAATGGAAAAGGATCAAGAAACTTTGCTTGTCAGAGGGGATGAGGCAGCTGGAAAGAGAAGGCAGGAACACTATGGATAGTCTGCTTCCTCTGTTTTGTATAAATATCTATTCCTTATGCAGGGTGCTGTCCAAAATAACTGTTTGCTTATTTCCACTTAGATCAAGTTGAGAAAAATAAAAGCAAAGTTGCGCTGCTGTAGTCTCAGTGAATATGAGCCTTCTTCAGGGAATAGGAAAAAAGATTTTGAGAGCACATGGTAGTGTATCCTAGTACACTCGAAGACAGAAGACTGTTTTTTGTTTCAAGGAGGATGTTTCCCTTTTTTCTGAAGACTTATAAAATATAAAAGTGTTTGCTGGAACCTACAATAATAACTTTCAGTTGTGGCTCTTATATCTATATAGAATTATTAATGATGTAAAACATAAACTGAAGTCCTTGAAGGCACTCATGGAAACAGAATAAACAACCTAGGGGAATGTTAACTTTAAAAAAAAAATATGTTAAAAAAGCTCAGTGAATTACAACATCTCTGAGGCTCTTTCAAAATCCAGAGATCTTGGTTGAAAACTTGTGTAAGCTGGGACCGACATTTCAGTTGAAGTCATGCAAGTGAAAACTAGTTCTGTCAGCTCAGATGCTCTGAGATATCCCATAGAGACTGTGAAGCTTGATAGAAATGAAAACCTTTCTCCCAGAACAATCTAGGTCTGTAAAACTGGGCCTTCCTGTGGCTTGGAAATGTTTACCATGGAAAGCTCTGAGGTGCATTGTAGGATAGATAATTGCCCTGTTTTGGCCCTAATCATTGCTGTTCCCCCTTCACTTTCATTATTGATTTGTTTATTATTATGGATTATTAGTGGCTTGGGAAGCAGATATTTTGCTACTCTAAGCACTACAGCTGACACTTCTTTGTCATGAATATGTGTTGAGACCACTTTGGGATGTTCAGTATTTGAGGGGACGAAAACAGTAGAGATCCCCCCCTCACATCTGGCTATTGTGAAGTGCTCAGTTCCAAGCTGATGCTAATTTTTTATTATAAATATTTGAGTTTGAAAATCCTTCTCATTTATATAATAGGTCTGAATGAAGATATTCAGTGCAAATGTCCTTTGTTACCCTGGGATGTTTCAGTGTTCATTTCTGGTACTATTTTGAGCATCAGAGAGTTCTCTCCCTATTTAGTTCTGCCTGTATGGATGGGTGCTTCTTGGATTTCATGTAAATTCCCCTAAACACTGTACATCATGCTGCTTCTTTTTATGGAAATGATGTTAATTTCAGATGGTTATGGCTCAGAAGCATGATTGTTTCACTGGTATTTTTTGTAGGCAAAAGTGTACTTACTGATATGCCAAACACAACAGCAGTGATCTCTTTTGCCTGTAATTATTTACACATTGTTTTGTCCACAGGTCTTAGGTCTGTGTACACTAACAGTTGTCATTTGACTTCTCTCAAATTTTGAGCAACAGCTTTCCTGCCTTTTCATAGAGGGACCAGCACTTCCATATGGGATAGCATGTTTTTAAAAGAAAGTGTAATTCATTTGCAAAAAGCTTCAAAGAGCTTCCACTAAAGATAGAAACTATGTTAAAACTAAACAGAAATTCTCGATTTTCTTTCTGTATTATTTTATCACATGAAATATAACTTGACTATACAGTACTAAGCAGGATCTCTGTTGAACTAAGAGATGTATTTTGACCTGTTAGTGTACTGCCTTTTGTTCAAATCTGAAACCTCTGTGTTACAACTACGGTTGTGGTTTGAGTAAATGTATTGTGCCAACAATATTAGTAACATTTCTGATCATTTCATCTTGCTTTTAATCTGTGATAATACTCAGAAGCTTTATAAATGTCTGAGTGTTCTCAAAAAAGAGATGGAAAAGTGGAAGAACAAATCATCCAGTGATGTAAAACATTAGTGGCAGAGTCTGAATGAGCTCTCAGCCCAGTAACCACTTGTTGGGGCTCAGGAACTCTCTGTGAGCCCCTGTGGACCAAGGAGTACATTAAATAAACCCCACTGTTCCCAGCTGGTAGAAATTGCTGCACTGCTCCTTACCTGGCAGTAGAAGGCTTGCAGGCAAATATCCCTGCTGGTTTTCTTCAAAATTAGAAAAGTGCAATGATAAAGAAAGTGCACAGAGATGCCAGAGAACGAAGTTGCCCTTGTTAAAGCAGAGGACTGGAGTAGAAAAACTTGGAAGTTTCAGAACAGGAGCCTGTCTGTCCTCTGAGGCAGCTGCATTATGAGCCCAGTGATTTTTGTTTAATATTTGGAGTGAATTGCTGGAGAAGTATTTAGGAGAAAACAAAAGAAAATACCTTGAGAATAATCTTATAAATGTATCTTTATACTGGGAATTAGTGGCCAGCGCAGAGATGCAGAGATATCCATGAGATTCCATCATTTAGTTTGTATGTCAGTATAAATATAACACAGGCACCTTTCTTCTGCTGCTTTTATTCCATTTTATGCTTTTGAGGTTTCATCTCATACCTGCATATACTGAAATGGTCTTAGGTAGATTTTTAGATATCAGTTCCTTTAAATCATTCCTGCCTTTGAATCAACTTGTTCTTGCTTTGCAGCATGACAGTTCCATGTTGTAGGAATTATGTGAAGACCTATCTGATGAGCCACTGTTGATCTGTATCTCAAATCTGATAAATGTTCAATTGAACGTATTAGCAGCTGAAAGCTTTTATATGAAAAAACCCTCAAGAACAGCCCAAGAGTTGTATGGATTTGGCCTCCCCAAAGCAGGTGTTTTGCCACAATACTTAAACCTGTTTTTTCCTCTTTTGGACTGTTAGTAATTCTACCTTCATGTTAACTTGCAATTTCTGAAGATGTGGAAGACTCAAATGCTTTTTCTAGGACTTGATTACTGAGATATTGATGTTGGCATTTAAACCATACCTGCTGATGTGTGCACTTGCTGTTGAGCAAAGTGGCACCTGCCTGAACAGAGACTCAAGGAAAACTCACACATGACAGAGAAAAGAAGGACACTTTTTCAGAAAAATTACTTTAGGGATCATTTAGGTCAGACAAATAGTCAGAAAACACTTTTTGTGGAAAGAGTTGAGTAAAATCAAGCTCTGGGAAGAGAATCCATTTGGATTATGTCCAGTAGATAAACTGTTCAGGGTTAGGATCAACCTTTCCATACCCTCTCTCAAACTATTCTTAAAGGAAAAGAAAGCAAACTAATTTTTTTTTAATTTTTTTTTTTTTTTGGTGATGTGGATATATTCACTGCAAGCAGTTTCAGGTTTCTGTTCAATTCTGCTTAGACTCCCTGTACCTACTGTAAACTGGCAGGCAGGTTTTCATATCCAACTATTTTCTGGCAAGTTTTCTTCCTTTGTCATGATAACACAAAGTGTTATCTAATGCTAATTCCCAGTTACACCTGCTAGCTTGCATACCATTTACTAGTGGTGTTTTTCCACTTTTCAGATGGCATTTAACATCAAGCCTTTATCCTAATTTCTAGCATA